>CM048746.1:572378682-573779515 GCA_026315105.1 Locusta migratoria
TTACATCAGATAACTACATATTAAAACAAAACATTCACTTTTTTACTGAAAGATCATGTATTCTTAAATTAAGCAAAATTTACATTACGAACCATACACATCAGTAATTACGGCCACAGGACAAGAGGAAAATTCAGTCTGTAAAAAACCTGCCGACAGCCGCAAACGACAAGATCAGACAATAAAAAGACAATTGTAGCAAGATGCGTTCTCTTTTATGATTGAATCAATTTCTTTATAAACAATACAGCCATTGATAATTATTAATTCACCAGAATATATGTATACTTTGACACTAACTTAGAGGCGAATACATTTTATATACGACAGATACGTCTTTATATATTAAATATTACCGTTTTTCTTTTGCCCACCCCAGGGGACGTCACACCATCAATAAATTGAACTTTAAGAAAGTTCTAAAATATTTAGTTTTAAAGCCCACTTTAACAGTAAAGATCAAACATAACAACACAGAACGCCCACAATTGCATTAAAACCGGCGTGGGCAACTTAATAGAGGACACAACCAATAGAGTGGCGGCACGGCATAAGAAACCCGCCCCCTCACAGGTTAAATAGCAGCGGGCGCTTGAACACACAATACGGAAAGGAAAGGTTGTGGGACAACTTGGAGGAAACCAAACAACTGCCAAATTACATTCACGAAGAGGACAGAAACTCACACGTGGAAGGAAAAGAACACTGCCTGTACAAACGCCTGAACCCCTGGTAGATAACGGCGAAGAAACGGGCACTATCCAGATAAAGATCCCAGACACACTCACTAATCAAATTTGAAAAGTATACTGAAATAGCCTTACGGCAATTTTTATCATAACCGAAAAGGTACTTGTTGTCCATTTAGGGCACACGAATCAAACAACACTAAGATGTACACTGTAGTCAAGAACAGCCGATGGAGTTCAGTAGTACCGGCGGAAGGGCCGGGCGAGCCGGGCGACCGCCCGGAGCGCCAAATTTTAGGGGAGTTTGGGGGGCGCCAAAATCCTTGATAAATTTACATTATTGTAAACAGTGAACTAAAAATTAACTTTTTCATAATTTGTGTAGCAACATTGGATAATACCTCATGCCGTAGGCCTCACTCTTTATAACAACCCCGGGTTCTTCTTGAATCTCCTATAAAGGAAATCCCTTCACCTTATTTGTCTATAAAATAATTTCCGCTGACAAAGCTAAAGGCTATTGTTGAAAGTTGGGAGTTTTGAGCAACACTAACACGCTCTGACAAATACAACCGCTGCGGTGCCGACAGTTGCACTCCTTGCGACAAAGCTATGTCGGCCGCTCTAACAGTACACACAAACAATATTGAGTTGTCGGCAACCAAACAGACATTAGTCCTGTTTGTACTGTCAAATGTCTCGTGAAAGAAAATTATAAATCAGAAGTCATGTACATGTAGTGCAGGCTTCATGGTGTGCGTGTTCTTCTTTTGTCTCCTGAATTTCGACTCTTAGTAGAAGAATCGTTGCGTTAATGTGTTCTTTATCAATATGTCGAAAAAAAAAACCTTCTGGAAATGTATACAGAAAAAGATCAAAATTAGCGGCTGAAAATGAGAAACAGGCAGCAGCATTAATCCTTAACGTCCCAGTTGCGGTCTCACAGACCGCAGGCGCTAATTGTTCGTCAATTGATAATGGACAGGGGTGGGGAAGGATAATACAGCATCGTGTAACCGTTGCTTCCAACACGTGCACTCTTTTCCGTTGTCAGTAGCCACGTTAACGCGAGTCGGAGCGATGTTATTAGATCTTTATTTGTGCAAGCGGTCTGAGAGACAGCACCTGGGCCTTTGCGTTATGGATTCGACGTCGAGCTCTTCCTCTACTATGCGTTTTACAGACCCTCATTTTCAGGATACTGTTTTGAAGTGGTTTCAAGACCCTTTATGAAGTTATGTGGAATCAGACGGTGACTATGAGATCCAAAGTGAATACAATGGAGTCTCAGAACAGTGTGAAAGTGAAGAAGAAATTGCACCTGTGGATTCATGGAGTGAAACAAGTAATCGAAATGATGATGACAGACGCATGGAGGCATTGACCAGAAGAAGAAGAGAAAGACGTGTTATGTTTGCTGTTGGTGCAAGAAGCCCATCTGCTTAGAGTGTTCCACCAAAATTTGCATCGAGCACAAAGAATACATTTGTAAAGACAAAACGTTACAAACAAATCAATAATGAATTTTTTATTTTTGTGACTTTTTTTTGGAAAGTTTCTTAAGTTTTTACCATTACATGCATACTTAACAATAAAAATATGGCACAAAGTAAACTTTAAAGGCCGTAGTATTTGACTTTTTACAGTTTTAATAAAATAATGTAATGTTAAATCCATTTTCTGCACTTTTACGTTTGAATATATATATATATATATATATATATATATATATATATATATATATATATATATATATATATATATATATATATCATAAAAACAGTTTTAAAATGTATTTCTTTTACATATTTTATGTAGCCATAAGTAGCCTTTTGTGTAAAAAATTGACTTAATTCACTCAGATAACAATCACAACTATTTATGATTATTTAAAAATTGCAGTCTGTCAGACCGCACCTGGTGCAGAGTGTGACACAAAAGTGACCTGGGAAGTTAAGGGTTAAAGGAATTATTAAATAATTCTCAGTCTCTGTTGCAACGTTCACTGGCAGGCGACGTGAGCTGATGTTAAAGTTGCTCGTCCTCTCTCACCAGCAGAATCAGGCGGCCTCACGCCGCAACACGCCTAAAGCCGTCTAGCGGGTGCGGCCCAACGTCGCCCAAATACCAGCAAGTTGTTTGTAACGTAAACGGTGTGCTGATAGCAAGGCACGCCGAACCCACACTCCGTTAATGCCTCTCACTCCGTGGTAGCCCCGTCGTCCATCTCTCTCTGACTCCCTCTCCGCCGACCATCTCTCTTCGTCGCGGCGGCACATCCGATCAAAACAAAGGTCGCGCAAGAAGTGTAAACCAAGGAGGTTAGAATCTCTGGAGATGCCCTAACACTGAAAGAGTGAAGCCGGCAAAATGCGCATTCCGGCATTTATTTGTGCCCCAAACATTGGTCTTACTGTCTGGTAAAGTAGTGCTAGTCGTTGAAATGTGTCATATCTAAGTAAATACTCCGATATGACTACCAGTTTAGTGGCTTTATGTAAATAGGGCAACACTCACACAGGTTTCTAAGCGAGAAATCCTTGTTTTTGGCACTAAAGCATGGCCCCAGTGGCTTCAACCAATGCCTCTTCTCAGCATAGATAACGCCACCTCCCTAGATTCTAACCTCCTTGATGTAAACCTTAAACATGGGGCGTACTGGGTAGGAGCGCCACCAACGGTGCAACTAGGAAGCACGATCGATAACGAGCGAAACAGATTACGCCAGAATACTTGCGCAACATCATGCAAGGAATTGAAAGGCAATGACAAGGCGTAAGGTTAATTCAACCGACATTTAAAATACACTTGGAGATGAGTAATGAGAGTGCAGAGCGGGAAGGAAGATAATAAAGGAGAAGAAAACTTAAAAGGGAGAGCAACGGGTTAACACGTCTCAGTTAAATAAAACATTGGCCTACAAAAGTCTGTGTCTTTAACGAATTAGCATCAAAAGTCTGGTTGATAGCGAACCAACATTTAAAAAAGAAATTAAAAGAATTTCGGAATGGCACCTCATACTCAGTAGATGAATTTTTAGATATAAATTAGTAATTATATAAAAAACGAAAAATTTGAAATTAAAAACTGTATGTTATTTGATATAATGTAAAGAAACCTTTTATTAAACTGAAACGTTCCACATTATTACGAAATATATTCATAATCTATGAAACAAGTATTAATCTAATGGACAGCAACAATATGGAGTTAAAATGACACATTACATTATTTTTTTTACTCTTACTTTTTTTCATCATTTCCGTTTCTGATGCAAAAAATCTATGAACAATGTTAAATGTTTTGCAGTAAGAACATGTAACCAAATGAACCATCGGAAAGGTTACAGTAAGTATTCATCGGAATGATTTCTGTACTGATTGTGAAAAAATGGTCTGCAGCATCTTAAATGAAGCCCTAAAACGGATTTGTATTTTGACAGTTGATTTCACAATATAATGAACACAATTGGATATCATAGTTGGCTGGTCCGAAATTAAATTGGTCTGTTGTGCAAACAATAACAGAGAAATTAAATGAAACACGTTTTAATCATGTATAATTATATCAGCTTATAGTAAGTATGAGGTCTTTGACGTAGTGATAATAGATAAGGAGGTACTTATGACTCATACTGCAAAGGTACACAAAGCTTTTCTCATCTCCTCGAGACACCTGCAAAAAATCCTCGGGCTCATTTAATTGTGTTGTACCTGCAGCTGTGATGTGGAACGAAAAGGTGGGAGTGAATTAGGTGTTGTTGTGGTGTTCAGCTCTCCACCACTTCATAATAACGGCAAGCTACATCAATTTTAATATGTTTCCTGTATTCCCCTCTTGGTCTCCCTGTGCGATGTTTACCCCACACACTTCCGTCAAACGCTAAATTCGCGATTCCTTGATGTCTATGAATGTGTCCGTCAAACGCTAAATTCGCGATTCCTTGATGCCTATGAATGTGTCCTACCAATAAATCGCCTCTCTTACTCAAGGTGTGCCAGAAATTCCTTTTCTCCCCAATTCTGTTCAGAACCTCCTCATGAGTTACGCGATCCACCCACCTAATATTCAGCATTCTTCTGTAGCACCACATCTGTAGCTCTATCCTCTTCCTGTCCACACTGTTTATCGTCCATGTATCAATCCCATACAAGTCAACACTTCACACAAATGCCTTCAGAAAAGACAACCTTACGCTTAAATTAATATTCGATGTTAACAAATTTCTCTTTTTCAAAAAAGCTTTTATTCCCATTGCCATTCTGCCTCCTCCGTACTACGACAATCATGTGTAATTTTACTGCCCAGCTAACAAAACTCATGTACTACCTTTAATGTACCTCATCTAATTCCTTCAGCATTACCTGATATTCTTAGACTGCACTCTGTTACACTTGTTTTACTCTAACTTCGTTTCCAGACCCTGTTCACTCCGTTCAATTGATCTTCTAGGTCCTTTTCTGTCTCTGACAGAATTACAATGTCATCGGCAAAACGCAGTATTTTTATTTCTTCACCCTGAACTTTAATTCCTTCTCCAAAGTCCTTCTTGCTTTCCTTTATAGCTTACTCAGTCTACAAATTGAATAAGACTGGAGAAAAGCTACATTCAAGTTTTATTTCCTTTCCAACCACTGTAGTGGTACAAATTTTAACAGCTTTCGAATCCACGAAGCGCTGTAGGTTAATAGATCGTTGTTTATATCATTTGATTTGCAGTTGTTGGTATGAATATCGCTGTACTGAGTTCCAGATGATCCCTCGACAAATTTTCGTCTTTGTACCTATGAAATCATCACACAGTCCATCTAGAGAGCCAAGTAATTTGTAAGTGCCTGGTTGAGTTTCTTAAGTGGCACAATCTGACCATGATACCTTAATCTTTTGAAGTGCTTGTGCCTATATTTCACTCTGCAGCAAAAACTACACATCGCAAACGAATAGTGTTTGTATGTGGTATTACGTGTCTGTCTCCCATTGTGCACTATGATGGTAGCGGCTTGATAACGATAAGGAAGTGAAAGATATGGGGTTTGAAAGTTACCGAATTATATAAAATTCTACGTGTGGGAGTCAATATTTGGCTCTTCAGCAAAAACGACACATTGGAGACGAACAATCTCTGTGTGTTGTTGTATTACAAAGTTTCCCGTTGTACCTTGTAGCAATTCCGTGTCGATAGCTATAAGTCGGGGGAAGATATAGTGGTTAAAAGTCGTCAGCTTATATAAAATTCGGGCTGAAGACCAGTGATAACTTTTGACACTATAATAGCAAAGAGGTTATACAGTGAAACGTGATGCACATTCTCCAGTACGAATAAAGAAAAATAAGTGCGTATTGCAGTTTGAAAAGTAAAACTACGAAGAAAGATGACAAAGCGTAAGAAATAAATTTTCCGTTTTCTATTCGTTTCTAAAAGACAAAAAACGGCACTGGAAAGTGAATCTACAGAATATAGAAACTTGAAATTTGTAGATGTTGTTTGTCTTACATTCTAGGCATCAGCGATTTTTCGATATTCCTATCCCTAAAGGGGTGATATAGGGAATGAACGGTTTTTTGAAAATACGTTGCTATTGATGCAATTTTGAAGCAATAAATACAAAACTTCGGATTCAGATTTATGATTGGAATTTTAAAAACACGTGTTTCGATATTTTTGGAAATTCAACCATTAAGTGGGTGAAAAAAGGGAAAATCTTTAAGGGTGCTACTAAGACTATTTTCATTACGTAAATGCAAAAATTTCTATTTGGAAGCATGGTTAGAATTTTAAAAAAATATATATATTTCAGGATGTTTTGAATTTTGCTGTCAGTGGTGCATTAGGGGGCGGCAAGTTGTATCAGAATACTTGATTAGGAAAGCTTTTTTTAAAGCTAAATCTATGAAAATTTACATTTAGAAGTAGAAGCAACCAATGTAGTACATTCAATCTACGCGTGCGAAGCAGCGGGAATTAAGCAAGTGCCGGCCGCGGTGGCCGAGCGTACTGCGGCGCGCCAGTCACAGTCTGCACGGCCGCTACGGTCGGGGGTTCGAATCCCCTCCTCGGGCATGGATATTTGTGCCGTCCTTAGCATTAGCAAGTTCATAAGTAGTTTGTAAGTTTAGGGACTGATGACCCCGTAGTTAAGTTCCATAAGCTCTACAAACATTTGAACATTTGATTTAAGCAAGTAGTTCAGAATGAAATGTTTCTCTTTCCTACGTGTCTTAACCAATTCCATCTACCCGCTGGCGTAAATGTTTGACTTCGACTATGTTGAGCTCTACTAATTAATAAGTAATCTCCACAATTTGCTAAGTAAGTGTAATCACTTAAGTATCCTCATTATCTACATCTACATCTACATTGATACTCTGCAAATCACATTCAAGTGCCTGGCAGAGGGTTCATTAACCACTTTCATAACTTTTCTCTACCGTTGCATTCTCTACTAGCGCGCGGCAAGAAAGAACACCTAAATCGTTCCGTTTTCGATCTGATTTCTCTTATTTTATTGGGATGGTCATGTCTCCCTAAGTAGGTGGGTGCTAGCAAAATATTTTCACATTCAGAACTAAAAGTCGGTGATTGAAACTTCGCAAACAGATCACGCCGCAATGAATAACGTCCTTCTTTTAATGATTTCTAGCCCAATTCGTGCAACATTTCCGTGGCGCTTTCCCCCCCGTAACGTGATAAAACAAAACGAGCTGCCCTTCTCTGAACCTTCTCAATGTCTTCCGTCAGTCCCACCTGGTGAGGGTCCCACAAGGGGCAACAGTACTCCAGGAGAGGACGCACAAGTGTGATGTAGGCAGTCTCTTTGGTGGAGCTGATGCATCTTCGAAGCGTTCTGCCGATGAAACGTAACATTTGGTTCGCCTTCTCCACAATATTTTCTATGTGTTCTCTCCAGTCAAAGTTGTTCGTAATACTAACTCCTAGGCATTTGGTAGAATCTACGACCTTAAGGTTTGACTGATCTATCGCGTAATTAAAGTTCAGCGGATTTCTTTTAGTGGTCATGTGTATTACTTGACACTTTTCTTTATTTAGTGTCAGTTGCCAATTATCTCACTCTCTCTCTCCTATCTCACAGTTTTTCTAGTCATTGTCATCTGTCCAGTTCTTTTTTTATTTCCACTGTCATTGGGTGATTACCTTACAGTTAAATATGCGTGAACAATTGTATGTCGACAGATAGAACTGTTGTTGGGAAAATATCTGCAGTTTCACCATCTTTAAACATATGCCTACAATCAACTTAATGGATGTATATCTTACATAATACGAGTTTATCAAATCCTGAGTAGTATAAACTCCCCCCTCAATAGAACTACTTTCGCATTCAGAAATTTTTCTTCCAATTTTACAGGTTGTTGGTATTTCAGCGCCCATTGTCGAACTTCTCAGAAATGGATGACGTACTATCTGCAGTTTTAGTACACGGCGTAAAATTGAATTTCTTAACAATTTCTAAGCGACAGGAAGCGGATAGTGCACGCCATTCCAGTGACACCTGATTTTAAATCTCGCGAAATTTTCTGCAAGTGTTGAAATATCTGTAAACCTATTGGTCATCAGTCAATAGACTTACAAACTTACAGTAAGAACAATACATACATCCATGCGCTAGGGAGGACTCGAACCTCCGGCGGCAAACAACACCAAGCTTCACAGCAAGGTATCTTAGACCGCTCGGCCACTCCACAGCGGCCATTTTCTGCTTTCAGGAAAGCAGATCCAGCTCAGACAGTAAGCGAGTGAACACTGCAAAGGCACTGTGACCAGTGGGCAAATGTAGTCGTGATTACTGATAAATGGCCTTTACTCACAGACGTACAAAGCTGATGGACAAACCACACACACGAGGAAAGTAACGGATTGGCAGCGTGTAAAGTCAAGTCAGTAACAGTGCCGTTTTTCAGAACTATCTAAAGGGGCCGAGTTTACCAATGTCCTGATTGTGGGAAGTATGCGCCAGGTCTGATGTAGTTCTTTGACATCTTGTTGTACCGAGATCCGGTCTTATGTAATCAGGTTCAGTGAGCCCTTAACTACATAACGCAAGAGTTTTATGGTCTGAAAGGTGAATTTTGTGTCCCAACTTCGTCGCCGCTTTTGTGTCCCAGCCTCGTCGTAGGTGTCGGTGGCCGAGTGGAACGATACCGACACAGGAACAAAGATAGCACGCTGGTGCCGGTACGGAGGGGAGCAGCCAGAAACTATAAACACTACAGTAAATTAGAAAGAGATATATATTGCATAGAATGTAACAATACTTAACTTTTACATAGTACTGCAGAATGTTGATACATAGTTGTTAGAGGCCTGCCTAGTGCCTGTACGGTAGCAAAGTCTTCACTGGTGCCTATCGGATTCCGAAGTCTTCACCGGTTGCTATCTCAGTCCGAAGTGCTACTCGTTCAGCGGTGGCCACGAGCGGAGTTCTCGCAGAGGGCGCTCGTGGCTGTCGTCGTGAGAACGCCGCGCCGTGCGTGCATGGCGGCGCGCGGCGAAAGTAGGTGGCGCGCACTTTGTACTTGTGCGACACCACAGTGAACATGTATTTTGCTCGGGTGAGCTTCAAACCATGTTCTGTATATACTGTATTCTCGAGACAACTCTTCATTCAGGTAGAATATAACGTAATTAATTTGCAGATCAAGTAAGAGAAAATTCTGCATTTCAGAAACTCCATTCTCACTCCTGCTGCTGACCTACAAAACTATTCTAAAGAAGCTAAGAACTTACTACTTGCTCAACCAAAATCATCGACAAGTGCTACGGGTCTGCGCGCAATCTTCAAAATTGTTCAACTTATAAACAAACACTTTCATGTATAGTTTGTTCTGAAGTAAAAGCAGCAGACATCTAGTTACGGACGTTCCTCACAAGATCACTACTGGTTTTGTCCATTCATTCACTAAAAGTTACTGAATCACGAATCAGAGAACTGACGTGCCTTGGATGACAGACTTGGGTTTACTTTCTTCGTTATTTCATTGTAATTAAAGTGTAACGACTACGACACTGAAGTGTCAAAGAAATTGGTATGGCATGCGTATGTAAGCCCAGAGATATGTTAACACTCAGGGAACGGCGCTGTAGTCGACAACAAGTGTCCGGTGCAGGTATTGGATCGGTTACTTTTCCAAAAATGCAAATCTTTGTAATTCTGTGGGACCAAACTACATTGATCATCAGTCCCTAGTCTTACAAATTACTTCAACTAAGTTAAAGTAACATAAGGACAACACAGACATCCATGCCCGAGAGAGGATTCGAACCTCCGACGCGGGAGGCCGCGCGATCCGTAACGTGGCGCTCCAGACCGTTCGGCTACTCGACCGCGGCACTTTTGCTACAATGGCAGGTTATCACGATTGAAGTGAATTTGAACATGGTGTTATAGCCGGCGAACGAGAGGTGGGATAGAGCATCTCCGAGGTAGAGAAGATTTGGGGATTTTTCCGTACATCCATTTCACGAATACGTGAATATCGGAAATACGGTAAAACAAAAAACAAAACAAAAAATCTTAGATATCGCTGCGGCCGGAAAAGCATCCTGCAAGAACGAGGCCAACGACGAATGAAGGGAAACATCGTGGATATGGGCTTTCGGCGCCGATGGTCCACCGTTGGTACCATTGCTGACTGCACGACGTAAAGCTTTACGTCTCATCTGGGCCCGTCAGGACCGACATTGGACTATTGATGACTGGAAACATTTTTCTTGGTCTCAAGAGTCTCGTTTCGAATTTACCTTGTGGATGGACGTGTACGGGTATGCAGACAACCTCATGTCCATTTCAAGCTGATGGAGGGTTTAATGGTATGGGGCGTATGAAGTGGAATGATATGGGACCCCTGATACGGCTAGATACGACTCTACAGGTGACACGTACTGGCGCATCCTGGATGATGACCTGCATCCATTCGTGTCCATTGTGCATTCTAACGAACTTAGGCAAATCCATCAGGACAATGCGACACCCCACACGTCCAGAATTGCTACAAGAGTGGCTCTAGAAACAGTATTATGAGTTCCAACACCAAACTCCCCAGACATGAACATTTTAGTATATCTGGGATGCCTTGCACCTTGCTGTTCAGAAGAGATCTTCACCTTCTCGTACTCTTACGAATTTATGGACAGCCATGCAGGGTGCATGGTGTCAGTTCCCTCCAGCACTACTTCAGACATTAGCCGAGTCCATGACACGCAGTGTTGCTTTACATCTGCGTGCTCGCGGGGGTCCTACACGATATTAGGGACCAGTGTACCAGTTTCTGGCTCTTCCGGTGTATGATGTCCTATTTAAGTACCTACACCGGTAGAAGTACGTGTGCTATAAAAAGAGATCAGAGATCAGTTGGAATTAACGTTTCATCTCCTTATCATTAACGACAATGAGCTGGGGACAGGAGTAACGCAGTGTAATCCATAAATATTGTACTACAATATTGTTCAAAATGTTTGTTAAGTTTAAGGGACTTAACTACGGGGTCATCAGTCCCTAAACTTACAAACTACTTATGAACTACCTACAGCTAAGGACGGCAAAAATATCCACGACCGAGGGGGGATTCGAACCCCCGACCGTAGGGGCCGTTTAGACCGTGACTGAAGCGCCTCAGTCCCCTCGGCCACCGCGGCCGGCACTACAATATTGTCTAGTTAATGTTTCGACATCTCTAGATTCAGTTATCAAACGTTGCAGCCTTTCTCCGATGTTATTCAATTTGTACATAGAGCAGGCGGTGAAGGAAAGCAGGGAAAAATTTGGAATATGAATTAAAGTTCAGGGTGCAGAATTATAAACATTGCGTTTTGCTGATGACATTGTAATTCTGTCGGAGACAGCAAAGGACCTGGAAGATCAGTTGAATGGAATGGACAGTGTGTTGAAGAGAGTGTATAAAATGAACATTAAAAAGAGCAAAACAAAGATAATGGAATGCAGTCTTAGAAAATCAGGCGATGCTGAAGGAATTAGATTCGGTAACGAAACAATGAAGGTGGTAGATGAGTTTTGTTACTTGAGTAGTAAAATAACGTATGACGGTCGCAGTACAGAGGATATTAAATGCAGAATGGCAATGGCAAGAAAAGCATTTTTGAAAAAGAGAAATTTGCTAACATCGAATATTAATTCAAGTGTAAGGAAGTCTTTTCTGAAGGCATTTGTGTGGAGTGTTGTCTTGTACGGGAGTGAAACATGAACGATAAACAGTGCGGACAGGAAGAGAATAGAGGCTTTTGAAATGTGGTGCTACAGAAGAATGCTGACGATTAGGTGGGTAGATCGCATAACTAATGAAGAGGTACTGAATAGAATTCGTGAGAAAAGGAATTTTTGGCATACCTTGATTAAAAGAACGGATCGCTCGGTAGGAGACATTCTTAGACATCAAGGAATCGTAAATTTAGCAATGGAGGGAAGTGTAAGGGGCAAAAATTGCAGAGGAAGACCAAGAGACGAATATAGTAAGCAGATTCAAATGGATGTGGGTTGCCGTTCTTATGAGGAGATGAAAAGGCTTTCTCAGGATAGAGTAAGGTGGAGAGTTGCATCAATGATAACAACAACAACGTTGTGGGAAAAAAAATGTAGCCGGCCGTGGTGGCCGAGGGGACTGAGGCGCTACAGTCACGGTCTGCACGGCCACTACGGTCGGGGGTTCGAATCCCCCCTCGGGCATGGATATTTGTGTCGTCCTAGTTCGTAAGTAGTTTGTAAGTTTAGGGACTGATGACCCCGTAGTTAAGTCCCATAAGCTGTACAAACATTTGAACATTGGAAGTTGAAAAAAATGTATTCGTAAATTATTTGAATTTCTTATCACCCAAAATGGAGAGATAGTTACACTTCAGATGACGACAATTTAAAGTCAAACTTGTTTGTTGAAATATATAATCCACCATATTCACTACAAGCTGATACATCGATCGACATGAGAACATTATTCTAGCTGAAGACAAACAAGCGCCCCTCTGGATGAGATGGCTTTCGTGACGTTATGGTGTACGCAACAGTGAAACCCAGCTGACGGTCGGTCAGGTCGTATCCTCGGAAACGATCCTTCTAAGTTGGTTCATGATGGCCATTGCGAGCGCTTATGTTTCGACTGCGATGCGGTTGCGGATGTCGGTGTAGTTCTTCCTCCGCTGGAGGCAGCTTGCCAAGGTAAGTCATGGATCCACGTATGTTTATAAACACGCGCAAACACATAATTACACAAATTTGTTGAGCTAAGAGAAAAGTTGTTAATTTCCAAGAACCATTGGGAATCGTATATGTGATATATGTCGTTCTCACTGCAAGCGATATTTGTCAAACGAGTGATTCTCGCGGCGACGATTTTGGTTGTTGTTTTGTGCAATGACAAGGAGATGTAGTATTACGTATCAGATATTTTTTCTCGTGAACCAGAGAATGTCTGTCAAATACGAGTGTGTGGTAAAAAGTTTTGGTAATTTGGAAGAATCCGTGTACATTGAAGTCGCTACGCTTCTGGGGTCGATTTACGGCGTCGCTGCCGTCGATACCTATGGAATGGTAGAAAGAGTGAAGCGGGAAATAGGAGTATCGTTTTTGTTTCGACAACGGAGAGTGAGTTAAATTTTACTGAGCATCAGAGAAGTTTTGTAGTAAACTTGAGTGAAGGTGATATAATGTCTGCTTCTAATACTCTTACGTGGAAAAAATTAATTCCGCGTTTAGCTGACACGCAAAAATGTTTGGAATTTGCATGGAAGTATGGCCTGTTGGTAGATTACAGCCCCAGGAACTGTATTGACTGTGGGTCGGAGAATTCAGTGATCCTCAGCAAGAGAAAAGATAACGTGAATTTTCTGTGGCAGCTCATGTGCAAAAAGTGTAGAAAGAGAACATATATTAAAAAACCCACATGGTTTGACTGTGTCAAATTAAGCATAGACGAGCGTATGATAGTAGTTGCCTATTGGATACGAAATATGACGCTAGAAGAGACTGCAGCAGAATCTGGAGTTTCAGTGAAAACTGTGTGTGAATATTACGGTTTTTGCAGAGAAGTGTGCTACGTAATAGAGACAAATGACAGTGTACCGATTGGCGGATAGAATAAGATAGTGGAGATACACGCGTTTCACATTGTCACTCGCAAGTATGGGAGAGGAAGATTTAAAAAAAAAAAAAAAAAAAACGAACGTGAACAAATCTGGGTTTTTGGAGGAACTGAGAGGGAATCCAAGATATGTTTTATTGTTCGTTTTCATACTAGAGGGAAAGGAACATTACTTCCTCTAGTAAAACATTTTATTCTCCCCGGAACGAAAGTGATAACAGATGGTTGGAAATCGTACCAATCACTGAAAGACGAAGAAATTGACCATGAATTCGTCAACCACTCAATAGAATTTGTTTCGTCAGAAGAAACAACTGTGCATACTCGAAAGATAGAACGATTATGAAAATTGGTGAAGTCCTCCGTGAAACAAGAAGGAAGACCTGGGGAGCGGGATGAATTATATATATTCCAGTTCCTTTACTTTCATAATGTGAGCAGTGGCGTGGCTATATCACCAAGGGCCCCGGGGCAAAAATGACATTGCGGCCCTCTTTGAAGTAAAACTATACAGGTATAAAACTATATCATCAGCTCCTTACCGCCCACTGGAAGACATAATAATGTACACCTAAATACTACGAAGTAAATTATTATGTGTTACGCATCAGATAATATGTAATTGTACTCTCTAATATAATTGTGAAAGTTTGTTTGTTATGCTTTCACGCAACAATTACTAGGCGATCTGGATGAAATTTTGCAGAGGGATGGAGATAGAGTTAGACATGGGTAGGACATACAAATGGAAATGCCCCATGGGATATTTTTTGTCAGCGGTGACAGAAGGCGGACTTTTGTCAGTGCCGACAACTCACTCTCGCTAAACTACTGCGCTGTTGGCTCACTTCGTTGACAGTCCAGTCTAAGAAGGAAAATAGGGGAAATATTCGTGTAGGATGGTTTCATCAAAAGAAAGTTGTCGGATTTTGTTTGATGAAACACTTTGGATTGAGCCGTGCCCCTACCAGGCTTCTTGAAGTATATGTTAGTGTCTGGGCAGGAAAAAGTAATAAGTAAAATAACTAAGTCGATATCTTCGCTTATTATCGTAACAGTGGGATAGAGGGCAGAGTCTTGATGCACAATTCACTATTGAGACAAAGTAATTATTACATCAAACTTTTGATCCGTGAATGCAATTAAACCTTTAAATGGCAGAATAAACAAATAGTGTGCGGGTAGAAACGTACCTTAAAAGATTGCGTGAAATGCTGAATTCTCACCATTACTTTAAAACACAGAGAAGTTGTTTGTTTTTCACATAGAAGAACCGAGCAGAATGCGGCGGAGGGTATATTGTTAGTATGAACGTAAATCGAAGAGCGAATAGTTCTTATGGTATAGGAACCAGAAAAAAGCCACAGAATGCCGAATCCATTTCCCGCCTTCCATTGCAAGGTAGTGAGTACAAAGGTATGTAGATTCTGTTCGGTATTCTTTCCAGTATTAACGCATTTGTGGGAAAAATAAAACATGCCAGTTTCCTGGCGGAACGCATTTTGTGGAAAATGCGCACTCTCCAGGTCTGTCTGCACACTACGTCATCTGTGATTTATGAGGTGCACTGTGGAAAAGTAGATATAACTGTGTAAAACACATTGTAATTTCCTTTTGCGACGTAATGGGGTAGACAGAGTGGGGACTCGCTATTCGTTTTGCAGGCGCATAAAGAACGGCAGTGCCTGACCATTCCAGCGGTCTGTCCTTTCCCGCAACTTCTGCCCTCCAGCCCACCACCCACCACCCCTTCCTGCTGTCACCTGTCACATCCCCACAACAAATCACATGCCCCAATACTGTTCTATTGTACTTAAATATGCTGTATACATTTAATATTTTGTCTTAGTCCATTCTGTTTAACAATAACTATATTAACATATTGGCTGCCAAAGGTATACTTGGGTTACCGACTCCCGGGGACCACTTACTTTTTTCCATATTCTGCTTTAGTTTGCTTGAAGTAAGCTATTGAAGTACAAAGAAGTTGAAAATATTACTATTTAGTACCTTAGTTTATGTTTTTTGTGTAGTTACTTATGACTTAATGGCGCCAGAGTAAAGTGCCAGCTGTGTCATTTGCTATGTCGCTAATACTTTTGAGTTGATACTCCTGTAAGTCTTACTAAAAATTTCCGGGCTATTATTCCATGACCTAGTGGATTTATTGTCGAAACCCAACGTTTCGTCCCCGACTGCGGACGACATTCTCAAGGGGGATCGTAGCACTTTCAATGTCCGCTACACACCCTGGCTCGCTACTAGTACCAGGGCATAATAGCCCGGAAATTTTTAGTAATTTTGACCATTCCGGCCGTGAAAGTTTACATTTTACAATCCTGTAAGTCTTTCAATCACAACATTATTTGCGTACAGTTCCATTATTGTTTTTCTGCATTGTTACTGCAGTCCTTATTCAGTGTTGTTTGCTCCGAAACACAGTGATATTGTAGCAGGAGAAAGTGTCGTAAAAGTTATGTAGATGAACAAAGGCATATACAGAAGCTTTTAGATGACGTTATGCACATAAGTGATGAAGATACTACTGAAATGGAAAAAAAATAAGAGAAATGTGTTGATGCTGAGTACTGTTCATGCAGAGGAAGAAGCTGATGTTCAAGCCTAGAGGGGCACAAAGAAAAAACCAGCAATGATAACTGACTATAATCAGTCATCTCTCTCACCAAATGAAGTTGTATAAGGCGGGGTGTGAAATGGTACAGAAAGCTTGCAATTGAACTGTTGACAGGGTCAGCAATGGTAAATGCTCTTGTGATTTACTGATATATCAACAACAAGATCATCTTAATCACAGAATTCAAAGAGGAAGTGACTTTGAGACTACTCCATACAGAAGATGCCGATGCCCCTGAGAAATTTCTCACCGTAGCCACCGAGCTGCCTGCTGATTGTGCTCTTGTGAACATGGGAGCAGCAAGTCATAGGTGTATGGATGCTACGAAAAAATGAAGAATGAATTTCGGCGAGAGCAAGCTGTCAAGAAATGCAAACAAACTACATAGAAATAAAAGAAATTGTGACTCATATTTTTGTGAAGAGTGTTTCTTTATAAAGCACAGTGCATGCAGGTGTTATAGATACAAAGTGGAATTACTCAACTTTTTCAGTCTGTTTCATTGTTGTTGCAATTAGAATTGGAGAATGTGATTAAAACTGTATGTGATATACAGTCTACTGTATAAGTAATATGTAACACCAAACAATAAATTATAAAAACAAGGAAACTCCAATATGACTGGGCCATGTGAGTTATATATAATTTACGATTTTTACGCTTGAGTTCTTGAAAACTGGAGGCCTCAAACATGATTTGTTACTGGGGCCAGAAGACTTCCTGTTACTTATATTTAACTCATGTGGAAGTCAATGTATTAAAACATTGTTTTCTAAAAGTTGGGAATTTTTCTATTTCTTGTAACACGAATACTATTAGTCCTTGAAAACAATTCATAATTATTTTTCGAGCCTCACTGTGTATCACGAACTTAATGAGTGTCGTTTTTCAAGTCGTGGGGATTTCATTCGTGTTTCCTCACGCACCCAAGTCAGAATGAATGAATACCTACTGGAGTAATACAAGGCTTCAAACTGTTAGATTGCAGATATGATTTATGATCGGTAATTGTCGGTAAGCGTTTTCGTGACTGCAGTACATTATAGTAATAATATGGGTACACAATTAAAAAGTATTCAATTTTATTTTAACAATTTTTTTACAATCTTCTCCTGGCTTTGGTTTTTGCAAAACCATCAATAAGTTCTGTTAAATCTAGACTTGATGCAGCCTTGTTTTCGATTGCTTTGCGTGCCAATGTCCCAGTCCAGATTGTGCAATACTGTACCTCAGATGCGTTTTGATAATTTTTAATTTGCTGAACGACCCTTCGGCTGTTGCAGAAGAAAACTGCGGTAAATACTTCCGTAACCTCACATTCTAATAATGCATATTTTGTTATAATTTCCGTACATAATTGGCGAACTGTCCATGTTGGGGGTCAGTTTCGGCAGGAGAAATTAAAAGTCGAAATTCCTTCATTCAACTAAAATATTATATACAGTATAACGTCTATTACCCGAAGTAATTTGGGGACATGGATATTCGGAAAACCGGTTTATTCGGATATTCGAATTGTACACATCTATTTGCCAATAAGAAGTACTGTACAGTAAATATATTTATACTGTGTTTGGAGGAGCGCGATCCTTCACATTGCACGCCGCAACACTTGGAAGACGCCACTGTTGCTGTGAGTAGCTTTGATGCTGCCGCTACTTCTGCCGACTGAAGTGTGTCGATTGTTGGATACATTGGCTGGCAGCTTCGCCTGTCAGCTGCGCCACATAGTGGCGTCGTGAAGGCCCAATTAGAAGCATTGTTCCGCCAGCCGGTGGTCCAATGCGGGAAACTTGGTGTGAGGGGAAGGGGATATGATGGACGATATGGTAAAAAAATTACATAAAAGTTTAACGCTCTACTGTAACTTTCTTCGAGCGTCGCTCACGAAGGCCGAGGGCTCCCTGGAGCTTGGAGGCCCCGGGGCACTGCCCCGCCTAGCCCTATAGCTACGCCACTGAATTTGAGACTTCGGGAAAATCAGCCAGCATTTCTGACAGACATTTGCAAAATATATCCCGGATAGGGGAAAAAGGGTATGGCACCTGTTTCATACACCATGAGCGGTGTTTTGGACAACGAATAATGTTTATGATGTTTGTCATATTATGATGTTAGTGTTTTTATTGATTTATGTAATAAATTGCAACAATTGAACAAAGTGCTTTGTTAAATTTCACTTAATTCCTACCTCGCCGGCCTCGTGTGATAATGTAAGCAACCTATGCTGAGTGCTTGCTATCATACTGATGTGAAAACATACATTTTTTCTCATGATATTTACATCTTCGCTTAACGAGGGTAGTTAATTTTTACTGAGCGGACAAGGGTACATGCAAGAACTTATTAACCATAGAGCAGGAACAGCATTATTTATTTACGTGATGGTCTCTAGGAAGTACTAATCAAGACATAAAAAAGAAATACTGTTCCTGCTCTGTGGTTGACAGGTTCTTGTATGTACCCTTGTTCGCTCAGTAAAAATAATTGCCCTCGTATGTAAAATTTCACTTACCGTTCCGGTGAGTTCCACTGATGATGTTGCAAATAAATGAAAATAGCGGGTAATGAAGCGACCAACGGCGGTACAGATTGAGTTAGCCAATTAGATTCTGTCATGTCTTTTTTTATATAAGAGGACAATTTCCTTGATTTTCCACATTTCTAAGTCCTGTTGCACGTGGAGGAACAAATACTGGCCGGTGATTCAAGTTCATTAATTGTCTAGTCCGTAAATTAAAAAAAAAAGTTTGTGTCTGCCGCAAGTGGTAATAGTTTATAAAATGTTTATACCATCTTGCAAATCATTCATAAGCACATGCATCGAAATTTGCATTGATGTTATGTAAATAAAATCACACGGTAGGCAGTTCTACTCGGTGTCCATAGCAAAAAGCCCGTAACGTCACAGAGTCCGAAACACCAAATTTGCTGTTAAATATGATGTTTTTAGTATATAATGGCCACACAGACTCTCCACGCGGAAAACGTTTCTGGAAAAACAGCCAGTCACGTTGTCGCGAATTATTCTAGTCTTGCGTACGTTACGTTATTAGTGCTTCCTCTTAATTACAAAAGTATCAATGTTGACAGTATGAGAATGGAAAGTAGAAACATCTGTGACAAGGAATGTTATAATTAAAAAGAAATAAAAGTACCCTGCTCTATGGTTGACAGATTCTTGTATGTACCCTTGTCCAGTCGGTAAATTAATTATACGCATAAAGGGAACATTTGATTACCAACATTTGCACCTTTGCATTACACTGTGTTCTACTTAGGTACTTCTTATTGCCTGATTACATGTCAGTATGTTTTGTTTTTGCGCCGACAGAATCTCGAGAGTGAAACGTTCGATAGGTATCGAGCGCAGCGGCGCCGCGAATTCGATGTACACGGATTCTTCAAATAAAATGTTCAAATGTTTGTGTAGCTTATGGGACTTAACTACGGGGTCATCAGTCCCTAAACTTACAAACTACTTATGAATTAGCTAGCATTAAGGATGGCACAAATATCCATGGCCGAGGGGGGATTCGAACCCCTGACCGTAGTGGCCGTGCAGACCGTGACTGGCGCGCCGCAGTCCCCCCAGCCACCGCGGCCGGCACGGATTCTTCCAAATTACCAGATTGTGAACCGCAAAAGAACATCGAGAACCAGTCACTACAGGGGTGTAACAGTTTCTCTTACGTAATGTAAATTGAATGCATTTACCCAGTAAACAATTTTTATTTGTAGTCACTGAAAACAGACTTTTCAGGCAAAGCTATATAATTAAAACAAACTGTTGCACCCATGTACTGACTGGTTCTCGAGGTACTTTTTTTAACTATTTCTTCACCGATTTCTTTTCCGACGAAAGTGGAATGAATAATATTATTCGATATTGTTACCAATGTGCAATATGAATTTCTCCGGATCATTCAGTGGAGGGATTAATTCCCTCCACGTAAGCGAAATCATTTGACACATTTCAGAACACTCACTATCACAGAAGTAGAAGACAGCAATATGACTGAAATTCAATTAAAAAAAAAAATTTCATTCTGCCATGCCAGTATATCGAGTGCGAAGCGTGACTCGAACGTGCCGAATATGTCGATCGCACTGCTGTTACTTCGATGTTCTCAGTTCCTTGTAAATTACTCACGATCTAATTGCAATTTGTATTAGCTAAGAAATTTTGTAGAATTACTATGTAAAGAATCAACATTGGTATTAGCTACCATAATCAGCTGTTCCGCCATCTTAGTCTCCCGTCACCGCTCGCGAAGCGTGAGTCGAACATTGCGATGTATATCGATCGCACTGCCATATCTTCGATGTACGCACTTCGTCGTAAATTATCCTCAGCTCTTACCTGATCGAGATAATACGCTGACACCGTGTTTTGCTTCTCATCCAGCGATATTATACATAGTTAAACAACGATTCAGCCTTTATTTATGGTGTATAAATAGTTATATTTTAAATTTGTCGCTGCACTGGATTTACGTGAGTTGCTGACATAGAAATGGTATCGTTTGGAATTTTATTCTGTTGATTTCAAAGAATGACGAGTAGTAGTCACACTCATGCAGTGACCGGTTTTCGATGTACTTTTCTCATTCACCATCTCGTAACTATTTCTATTAATTGTGCTAATATCACAATTCTTCCCCTTACTATCATACTTAATATCACAAAGTAAACATTCTCACAAACTGCCAGGGCCCGATTAACCAGTTGGAGGCCCAGGTTAGAAAAAAAATGTGGCCCTACTAACGTCATTAGGCCTAATATAGTTCTATGAAAGTACAGCACGTAAGTTAAAAAATATTCATACTTCTACGACAAAACCATTTCATACATTAAATCATATAGTACCGAATGTAGGTTATCAAATCACACAAAGAAATATCGATGTGATAAATTAAAAATGATTAAGCCTACCTTAAAAACTTCTTTTCCTGCCTTTCGTCCTTGCGAAGTCCTCTAACACATCCTCGAAGTCAAGAGAGCTGGTAACCTCACGTTCAAGTGATAACAATGCAAGAGCAAAAATGCGTTCTTGTTGCATTGTAGAACATAACTTGTTTTTGATAAGGGCTCATTTGGAGTATCCTCTCTCAGCTTCACAATTAGTAATTGGTATTGAGAGGAAGGTCCGATAAGCAATCATTGCGTTTGGGAAAACATCACCAAGATCATATTAATCCATTAATTCATATAATTCGGCTGGTGAAGTGTCAGCAGCTTTTTCTTTGAGAGGACACTTCAAACATCACTAAAATGAAGCCGGCCGCGGTGGCCGAGGGGACTGAGGCGCTTCAGTCACGGTCTGCACGGCCACTACGGTCGGGGGTTCGAATCCCCCCTCGGGCATGGATATTTGTGCCGTCCTACTTCGTAAGTAGTTCATAAGTAGTTTGTAAGTTTAGGGACTGATGACCCCGTAGTTAAGTCTCATAAGCTTTACAAACATTTGAACTAAAATGGAGAATTTCAGAACGAAAACTGTCTTCATCGAGACGACCTCGGTATTTCTCACACAGTATTGGCGTTTGCACTAAGATCTCTTCAGTTCGTTGTTTCACACTATTGTATGTTAATGGTCGGATAATACCGACTACTTCACTATACTTATCTTCTCGCTTTTTTAGTTCTGCTTGTAGTTTGTCAACAGCTGCAATATGTTATACACGAAATTTATCGCGTCCAGCCAGTTCTTTCTTCACCAGGAAATATAGTTTTTATTTTGCGTTTCCGTTCGTCGCTATATTCTTAATGTACATGCTCACTTAAGCTCCTCGCTTGGTTTTCAAAGTCATCAAAATTCTCCCTAATACGGCTATAAAATGGAGTCAATGATTGAAACGCTTGACAGCCGCTAATTAAACCACGACCAGGCATTTGCAAATATTTGTTAGTTGTGTCAATTCGAGATAACACGTCATTCCAAAACACAATTAATACAGCAGTCTCCAGTTTAACAAATTTCTTACGAAGCGACTCTGCTTCAATTCTTGTCTTTGTCTTTTCTTCTTTGTTTTTCGCAATTTCTTCAAGTGACATGTAAATGGTATCGAAATTCTGTCGAACAGCTGATATTGCTTCCTTCGGCACGACCATTTGGTATCAGACAATGTCTTCAGTCGCCCATTATTCATTACAAGAATGTGCCAACGATGAGTAGACGCTACAAAAAAATCATATAATCGTTGGAGAACTTGAAAAAAAAAAAAAAAAAAAAAAAAAAAAAAAAAAAAAAAAAAAAAAAAAATTGACTGATTCTAAAAATTCCTGTGCACTATTTCGAGCTACGGGGTTTAAAGAGTGCGCAGCACAGGGCACGTAAAATGCTAATGCATTCATTTGCTTTATTTTTGTACTTAAACCTGAATACTTCCCACTTACATTACTGGCATTGTCATAGGACTGCGAACGTCAATCTTCTATCCTGATATTGTGTTTTCTAAAGATATCTATTATTGCCTTCGCAAGACTTTCTCCCGTATGACTATGAATGAGAGCAAAACACAAAAATCTTTCCTGAACTCTGCCCTCATAGTAGTACCTTACTACAACGGCTAACTGATCTTCATGCACCGTGTCTACCGTTGAATCTACAACCAGTCCGTAGTATTTTGCTGTTTGAATTTCGTCATCTATTTTAGTCAGTACCTTGTTTCCCATAAGGCTGATAAATTCCTCACAAATAGTCTTCGACAAATATAACGGATGGCCACGACCTCTAGACCCGTGATCTTGGATGGTTGTGTTAAAAACGGGTCAAAATGAGCAATTAGTTCAATGGAACCTAAGTAGTTATCATTATTTGGAGATCCAAAAATTTCGTTATCACCACGAAAAGAAAGTCCTCGTATTGCCAGATGTTTAACGACTTCTACCATGCGGCGAAGCACTTCTTGCCAATAATTTACCTCAGTTTTAATCATATGCTGCAGTTTACTATCGATACGCCCCTCGTTCTTCGATCGCAAAAGCCACGTCACTGCACAAAATATACCATACGAAAGCTGGGAATGGAAATAGGCATAGTAAGATAATGTACTGAGATTGTTATCGCCAAAATTTCCAACAACCCTAATAGCATACGTAGCTGAACTCAAACGTTTCAGCACACTCCAACACAGATACCAACACGGACACGGACGCGGACAGGGATAATCATTTAATAGACAATAATTAGTGTAACTATAGTAGTTAGGACAAATATGAAGTTGTCGCTTTTTGTCACCGGCAAAACAGCACTAACCTGTTAATATATCATAACAAAACAGAAGACCACTGTATCTGAATTAGAAGTTAGTGTAACATATAGATAATGGTTGAAGCGCCTCGCTGCGGAGCGCGCGGTTGCTCGCCGTCGGAGGTTCGAGTCCTCCCTGGGGCATGTGTGTGTGTGTGTGTGTGTGTGTGTGTGTGTGTGTGTGTGTGTGTGTGTAAATATAAATTCATGTTATTCTTTCACAGTTTTATTTATTTATTTTTACATAATCGTCTGTACTTACCCTTATTATTTACTTCTTCTTCTTAAATGGATATGTATTATTCATTTAATTTTTGTAATTATTATTTATAGTTTTATTTCACAAGTTAGTTAAGCTGTATATTATTAAATTTAACTAGATATAAGAAGAAATTATTCTGTGTAACAAACCATTTACCTGTGCAAAATACGACCTGTTTTAGCATCTAGATAACAGACAGCAAAAATAAAAATAAATAAATAAATAAAAAAAAGACCTTCAATGTGTTCCTTCCAGTTTATCCCTCATCAATGCACATCCCTAAAACTTTTGAAAATTCCACCTTAGCTACAGACATCTGTTAAAAGTCTATGTTTATTCCTGGAGTTGTGCCATTCACTGTAGGGAACAGTATATACCAGGGCTTCCCAACGTGTGGTCCGCGGACCCCTTAGGGGTCTGCCTGCTCGTCCTAGGGGTGGGCGGCCACCTCTGACCAAATCGTGTAAAATAATGAGTAAAATTATTGAATAAAAATGTAAAAATGAAATTCAACACTATCTTTTTTTTCTTTTTTTTTTCGTGTAAAAAAACATGTATACTTCATTCAGGTCGTATTTCCAAGCAGCCTTTACGGTTCCTAAGTGAGAACACATACACAGTTCAATACGGGGGTCGTTTGTGCGCCGTCTCACGGCGCTAGATGCGCTGAAACCTTTTACGCATGCGGGGAGCGAGCTTTGTCCACCAATCACAGCGCTCGATGGCACATGTGCTGCCCAGGACATCATTAAATATTAAACTGTCTTCGTCAGTGCACTACCTATTTCATAAGTCGATTTTGACCAGTTTATTACTTCTAACATAGATCGGTGGCTGAAGTCAGGATCATTGAAGAAGGGTGCAGTATCTCCATCGCCTTCACAAGGGAAGCTTCCAGTTGAAATGAATGAGGAGGGAGGACGACCAAAAAAAGAACAATCACAAGAAGCTCCACAACCGGATTTATTATGTGAAAACGCTGCAAGTACTCCATTGGTTGCAATATCCTGTGCAAGTGGGATAACCAAGAAGCGTAAGTACACCGAAAGCTATTTAGAAATGGGCTTTATGGAGACAAAGGAGGGTAAAGCTCAGTGTGTAATTTGTGGGCGAGTCTTTCCGAACTGTTCAATGGTTCCAGTTTAATTGCGCCGTCGTTTTGAAGGTACTCACTCGGATTTCCAAGCTAAAGACATCGAATTTTTCAAAAGGAAGAGTGCTGAACTAGCTGCTTCTCAGCACTGTATGAAAACTCTTGCAAAAACAATTAATGAAAATTGATTAAAAGCTTGTTTCTTGGTTAGTTATCGAGTGACAAAAACAGGCAAAGCTCTTACCATTGCAGGAAATTTCATAAAGCCGTGTGTTAATGATATTGTTTCTTGCATGCTAGACGAAAACGCACTAAAGCTTGTATCTTCGGTGCCATTATCAAACAATACTGTCAAGAGACGCATTGTTGACATGTCAAATGATGTGAAAGACACTCTTGTTTCTCTCATCCAACACAATTCATTTTATATTCGTAGAATATATGACTTCAACTGCTATTGGGCAAAGCTGAAAATGTGTACCCAGCCGGGATTCGAACCCGGGTCTCCTGCTTTCTAGGCAGTTGCGCTGACCCCTACACCACTGGGGACACAGTGATCACCGCACCTGCAAGGACTACCCATGCACGCTTCCCGTCAGATACAAATTCCCAGCTTCGCCCTGCCCATAGTACTCAAACTCGTAGTTTAACTAATTCCCGTAAGAGTAAGGGCTTCAAACTTGCCCACCCCTCCCCACTAACGATAGGATCATTGCCCGTCACCGGCATATTATATATATACATGTGGCGTCTGTTCGGAAAGAACAGACGTCACATTCTGATACTGCAGCTGTTATTATTTAATATTCGTAGAATATATGACTTCAACTGCTATTGGGAAAAGCTGAAAATGTGTACCCAGCCGGGATTCGAACCCGGGTCTCCTGCTTTCTAGGCAGTTGCGCTGACCCCTACACCACTGGGGACACAGTGATCACCGCACCTGCAAGGACTACCCATGCACGCCTCCCGTCAGATACAAATTCCCAGCTTCGCCCTGCCCCCAGTGGTGTAGGGGTCAGCGCAACTGCCTAGAAAGCAGGAGACCCGGGTTCGAATCCCTGCTGGGTACACATTTTCAGCTTTGCCCAATAGCAGTTGAAGTCATATATTCTACGAATATTAAATAATAACAGCTGCAGGATCAGAATGTGACGTCTGTTCTTTCCGAACAGACGCCACATGTATATATATAATATGCCGGTGACGGGCAAGGATCCTATCGTTAGTGGGGAGGGGTGGGCAAGTTTGAAGCCCTTACTCTTACGGGAATTAGTTAAACTACGAGTTTGAGTACTATGGGCAGGGCGAAGCTGGGAATTTGTATCTGACGGGAGGCGTGCATGGGTAGTCCTTGCAGGTGCGGTGATCACTGTGTCCCCAGTGGTGTAGGGGTCAGCGCAACTGCCTAGAAAGCAGGAGACCCGGGTTCGAATCCCGGCTGGGTACACATTTTCAGCTTTGCCCAATAGCAGTTGAAGTCATATATTCTACGAATATTAAATAATAACAGCTGCAGGATCAGAATGTGACGTCTGTTCTTTCCGAACAGACGCCACATGTATATATACAATTCATTTTCTCTGCAGATAGATGAATCCACTGATGTTGCAGGATTAGCGATTTTATTGGCTTTTGGCCTTTATGAATATTCTGGATTTTTGAGGAGGACCTCTTATTGTGCAGACCACTACCTGCCAACACAGCAGGTGCTGTAATATTCCGTCTATTGGATGATTTTTTTAAGGACTAACGAAGTTTCATGGTCTAATTGCATAGTTGTGTGCACAGATGGTGCAGAAGCTATGACGGGTCCTACAGTTGGAGCAATAACGAAAATAAAAGAAAACGCCAAGAATTGTAGCAGTAGTCATTGCGCTCTCCACAGATACGCTTTAGCTACGAAATAAATGCCTTTTTTGTTCAAGAAAGTTTTAGACGAATCCATTCTAATCATTTACTGCATAAAATCAAGGCCGTTGAAGTCAAGACTTTTCACAATACTGTGTGAAGATATGGGTAGCCTTCATCGTTCCCCGCTTCTCCACACGGAAGTGAGGTGGCTCTCGTGTGGGAATACACTCTCTCGGTTGTACGAATTAAGATTGGAAGTCTTAGCTTTCCCTTTGGAGCATAACACCAAATTAGCAGTCCTTATTAATGATGAAAATTGGCAGTGTACACTTGCCTATTTGTCAGATATTTTCTCCAAAATGAACGAAATGAATATTTCACTCAAAGGGCAAAGTGAAACAAAGGTCACTGCTATCAACAAAGTTCGAGCATTCAAGAGGAAATCAATTTTTGGGCAGAGAGTGTCGAGGAGGGGGAAGTCGATTGTTTTCCTCTTCTCAAGGCGTTTTTGAAAAACAAAACATTGACGCTTGAGAAGAATTTGTTACTTCAAATCCTGGAACATCTCGGAAGCTTGATGCCATTGATGGAGCATTATTTCCAACAGCTGAAGATGAGAAGCTGCAGAAATACCTACGGGTGGTCAACCCATTCACTGTATCCAAAAAGCCGAACATTCTATCAGCAAATGAATATGAGTTGTTGATAGAAATTGCCACAGATCTTAACTTGAAATCAAGTTTTGATATTGATGTGTACTCGCACTTTTCGATCCGTTTGGATAACAAGAAATACAACCCCCTTGTTGAAAAGGCAAAACGTGTACTTCTTTCGTTTGCCACAACATACATGTGTGAATCTGGATTCTCGATCTATGCTGCCCACAAAACTAAGTAGCGAGTCTGTCTAGATGCGGAACCAGACAGCCGTCTCCAGTTGTCCAGAATTGAACCCAACTTTTCAAATTTGTCTCAGCAGAAGTAACCTCAACCATCAGGATTCCATTATTATTCTTACAGTAAAGAAGAAAGCATTTTTCTTCGTAGATGCTCAGTGAACGTACCTGTAGGAATTTTGTTTCTAACGTCTATCATTTACAATTAATTGGCATTGATATTTTTGTTACGAAAATTATAATGATCTCTAAATCTAATTTCTTTTCTTTATAATATATTCCGTCCTCTCAGTTAAAAATATGGCCTGCCTTTACGTCAATTACAATTACTTGCTATTACTCTGACACTATATTGTGGCAGCTGACTGCGAGCGTAAACAAATGAGGACTTTTCACGTGCCACCTTGTAAAAGGTAAACTTCCTCTGCCAGAATTGTTTCCTTTGAGAAAAAAAGTCTTACATTCTGTGAAATGCTTTGTCTTCTTGTATAGAAATAAGAGAGTCTGTTTGTTTGTTTTCCTAATTTGTTTACAGTCGAGGCTGACTGCCAAGTAGTTGTTGAAGTTGTCAGCTGCGACTAAACTGTTGCCAGCTACTAACTGACAGTATACTGTTGCAACGCCGCCTGATAGTTGCCGGCTATGGACTGACAGCTGCCGTTCAGTAGATACGCAAAGACGTAAAAATAACTTAGACTTTCCGAGCTGTGTCAGAGTTCTTTCAACATTACCACAAATACTGTAACCGTTTTAGGTAGCTTTCATATCAGTGATGATTTACTAGAAGTAGAAGAAAATTTTCTAGACAATGTAGTAACGTTAGGCCACGTTGGTAACACAGGTGAGTTTTATATCAGTTGACAATGTCAGGCAAAAGATGAAAACATAGGAGATATCTCTATACTTAAAGCACGCATTTGTTGGAAAACCTTATTTTAAACCTGGGCAAAGCCGGGTACTTGCAGCTAGTTGATGAATAAGTGTTTGAAATAAATACACGTTATGGAGTGAACTTTGATGTAAGCATAAATTATTTTTAGTTTTATATACGTTCATTTGCCACGGAAGTATTGTTCTAGTAAAATATAATAATACTTGAAAATACTGTGACGAAAATGGTGAATTTCGACATAAAAAAAGAAAAAAAAAAAAAAAAGAAAAAAAAGCAGTCAATAATCCCAAGATAGGTTTGAAAACAATAGTGCTTTACTAGGCATGTTCCTGTTTGGAGGTTGTATGCCATTGCTTCCTCCGGCCTTCGAACTGACTTATCCAGCCAGTTATAGGGGGACCTACCGTTTAAATTGGGTTCCGAACCACGGTGCTACTCGATATTTCACAAATCAGCAACAAAGGCAGAGGTGAAAGAAGTGGAAAATGAAAGATAAATATCCTACCACCTGGTGGGCATTGAACTCGCGACCTAATGATTCATAGTCTGGCCCTCTACTTCTATGCTACCGACCCACTCTATTTATACGAGGGTAAGTCAATTATTATCCGCAATTTAGTTATGTTTTTGTTTATGTTGGTAGTAATGTCGTTTTACAATGGTGACGCATGCTTCGTTTATTTGTTGTTATGTCTTTGCAATTTTCAAGCTGCTACTTTAGTTTCGCTGTCGCTGCTGTGCTGTTGATCATGGCTGCTCTGCTGTCTATTTGCACAAAAGAAGAGCAACGTTCAGTGATATGTTTTTTGTGGGCGGAAGGTGTATCAGGGGCCGACATTCATAGAATACTTTCAGCACAGTACGGGAGCAGTGTTTTGCCCCAGCGAAGTGTGTACGAGTGGATTGAAAAATTCAGAAATGGTCGCACGAGTGTTAACCACGATGAAGGAGCCGGACGACCGTTTACCGCCACAAATGAAGAAACCATTAAGCGATCACGTGAAATGATTCTCTTAGACAGACGATTAACTTTTGATGAAGTGGCTCATCGTCTTCAAATTAGTCATGGTTCTGCCTACGAAATTATTGACAACAGACTTGGGTTTCGTAAAGTTTGTGCAAGATGGGTCCCAAAACAACTCACAGTTGCATAAGAAAATGTGCCTCGACATCTGCAAAAAACATCTGGATCGCTATGGTAACGAAGGGGACAACTTCTTAGACAGAATCATTACTGGTGACGAAACATGGTCCATCATTACGAGCCGGAGAGTAAACGGCAGAGTATGGAATGGAAACATCCAAATTCGCCGTGCAAGAAAAAATTCAAGACCCAACCATCCGCAGGAAAACTGATGCTTACGGTTTTCTGGGATGCACGAGGTCCTGTATTGAAACATTATGGTGAAAGGGGCATAACAATAAACAGTGTACGTTTCAGTGAGATGCTTACTGACAGGCTAAAGCCTGCAATTCGAAGCAAACGCCGAGGATTGCCGTCAGAAGCTGTTGTGTTGTTGCACGACAATACCCGTCCGCATACTGCTGTACACACTGTTGAAACGTTCCAGAAACTCAAATTCGAAGTACTAGATCATCCTCCATATAGTCCCGATCTTGCCCCTTCTGACTATCACTTGTTTGGTCCACTCAAACAGGCATTAAGGGGCCGTCGATTTGACTCGGACGAAGCAGTGAAGGAAGCGGTGCATTCCTGGCTCGCAGCTCAACCGAAAACATCCTTTTATGAGGGCATAAGGAAGCTTGTAGAACGATGGACGAAATGCATTGAAAAGCAAGGAGACTATGACGAAAAATGATGTTCTTGTAAGTTTCGTATTTTATTACAATAAAATTTTACAACTACTTTGCGGATAATAATTGACTTACCCTCGTAATTAAGTCGTTATCTTCTATCTAATATTTTATCTTATTGTTTTCTAGAGCGAAGGTGAATTGTGCCAGCGTCCTTTGCTATCACTGACATATTTTTATTCCAGGAAAGAGCAGGAATCATTCCTCAGCTCAGTGTACCTTTCCAGGGGCCATACTCCACCTGTCGAAGAGGACCAGAATCCTTGGGATGCCGACTGGCCAGGTTTACCGGAATATTACTGTGTGTACCTAGAGCTCTATCAGAGTACAATTCACCTCTCTTTAACAGTGTAATTGTAGATTTGTTTTATATTCATGGATGTAGTACTGAGGTGGTGTCCACAATGGGACTCCCAACATTTGAACTCATAAAATCTGAGAGGAAACACAATTTATTGATAAACATATACAGGGAAATCATACAGCAACTCATCAAGTTTTCATACACAGGTGGACGGTTCAGTACACTTGAACATAGGCGTCACAGGTAGCGCTAAGAATATCAAGTCTATAATCGATTTCGCTCCTTGTGTTGCCGAGCATCTGTTCTGTGACAGAATTGATGATAATTCTTATGCCCTGTTTCAAGTCTTGCAGGTCCTTTACTGGTCTAACGTATACTCAGTCTTTCACATAACCTCACAAGAAAAAAATCGAGGGTGTTTATGTCGGGCGAATGTGGCGGCCAAGGAATGGGACCTCCACGGCCAATCCATCTTTGCGGGAATGTGTCATTTAAAAATTTTCCGACATCAAGGCTCCAATGGGATGGTGCACCGTCCTGTTGAAACATCACATTTGGCTGCAGGTCTGTTATCTATGGCACGGCAAATTGTTCCAACATGTCCAGGTAGATGGCTCTATCCACAGTCGGCTCCAGAAAGAAAAATGGCCCAACAATGCGATTTAATCATCAAACCACACCACACAATAACTTTCTGACTGTCGCGCATGTATTCCCTAAGTGCCTGTGGAGTTTCGGACCCCCAGATGCGCACATTGTGACGATTGACAGCCCATTACACATGAAAGGTTGCCTCGTCAGTAAACATCACGTGTGATAAAAATGTCTCGTCCGCGGCAATGCAATCTAACATGACACATGCTAATTCTTCTCGCTTTGGTCGATAATCAGGCTTGATTTCTTGCACAACCTGCACTTTATATGCGTACAAACGTAACTGCTCATGAAGCACTTTGTGCACTGTTGAACGTTTCATACGAATTTCTCCTGCTGCCTGTCACACTGACTTCTGTGGACTTCGTTCGAATGACCGCCGCACTTGTTCCACATGATGTTCGCTGATCCCAGCGTTACCACCACCATGCCCTTTTGCAACACTCTCAGTAGCCAAAAACTGATCACATCACTTCTTTATAGTCTTGAACGACGGGGGTGCTTTGATGAAAACTCGACGAAAGTTTCTTTGCACTTGGGTCGCCTATTTTGTCTCTGCATAGCACCAGACCACTTGTTCACGCTCCTTCATATCCGCCATTTTGCTAAAACAATGGTTTGCAGCTCCACTACGGCCATTTAGTGTAACAAATTGGCACACCACAAACTTGTTGAGTTGCTCTGTCTGCCTCTTCAGGATTCACAGGTCCACCATTTGAAATGAGAAAGATATAGGATATTAAAATCTTTGAGTCACATTGTGGACACCCTGTATATCTTCAGTGTTTAGGGAATGAATTGAACTTGTTGTTCGAAGTGCATTAAAGTAACTAGTGTAGTTCGTGAAGAGACGATAACGGGCATTACGTTTGGCAGCCACGCAGAGAAATGCGCGAGCCACGCGCTGCAGAGCAGCCACGGGGTTAGCTGACGTTTCCGCCAATTCTCCGGCACCCCGCACTTTGCCGTTAACTCGGCAAAGTGGCAACGGTGCAAAAACGCGCGCGTTCGCAGGAAACAAGGCGGAAAGCCAGTGCGAGTCAAGTCGTCGGACTCTCAGCACGTTTGTGGACCGTCGTGTGATACTCTCCCACGCCACCACGTGGGTCGAGCTATTAGCAAGCTCCCCATATGTGCACGCGAAACGCCGCCCGCTCCTACCGCGCTCATCGTTTCGCCGCCGAGTTTTTAGCGGACACGCATCTACAGCTTCCTCGCGAGCTTACGCGTCGAGACAATTAATTCGGTCACTGGGGAGTGTGTACCCTCCAGGACCAGTGACCGAAGACGCCACGTGTAATGGCGTAAATCAAATGCAACTTGTAACAGTGTAACAAAATTCTATTTTTATTCAAATACAGACATCGTAGTTTTGTCATTTAGTCCCCACTGCCTACATGTACAATTTTCTTGTAAGCGGCGATGATTACCGCCACGCTTCAACGTGATATTATTGCAAACATCAGTAAACTACATAACAGACCTGCTGTTAGAGACTTACCAGTAGCTTGTGCGGTTGGTAGTTCAGTACATTTATCTGTTCTGAAGGCACGGTGCAATATACATTATGTTGTTGTTGTTGTGGTCTTCAGTCCGTAGACTGCTTTGATGCAGCTCTCCACGCTTCTCTGTCCTGTGCAAGTCTCTTCATCTGAGAATACGTTCGGCAACCTACATACTTTTGAATCTGCTTACTATATTCGTCCCTCGGTCTCCCTCTACGATTTTTACCCCACACGCTTCCTTCCAAAGCCATGTTGACAATTCCTTGATGTCTCAGAATATGTCTAACCAATCTATCCCTTCTCTTATCCGGCATATGCTAGAAACTCCTTTTCTCCCCGATTCGGCTAAGGACCTCCTGATTAGTTATGTGATCTACCCATCTAATTTTCATCATTCGTCTGTAGCACCACATTTCAAAAGTTTCTATCATCTTTTTATCTGAACTCCTTATCGTCCATGTTTCACTCCCATACAATGCTACACTCCAGACAAGTGCTTTCAGAAAGGACTTCCTAACATTTAAATTAATATTGGATGTTAACAAGTTTCGCTTCTTTAGAAACGGTTTTCCCCCCATAGCCATTCTGCATTTTATATCTTCTTTACTTCGGCCATCAGAAGTTATCTTGCTATCCAAATAACAAAATTCATCTACTACTTTTGTTGTCTTATTACCTAATCTAATTCCTTCAGCATCGCCTGATTTTCTGTCATTCCATTCCATTACCTTCGTTTTACTCTTGTTTATGTTCATCTTATATGTTCCTTTCAAGACACTGTCCATTCCATTCAATTGCTCTGCCAGATCTTTCGCGGTCTCTGACAGAATTACTATGTCATCAGAAAACTGCAATGTTTTTATTTCTTCTCCCTGCACTTTAATGCCATCTCCAAATTTCTCCTTCCATTCCTTCACTGCCTGCTCAATGTATAGATTGAACAACCTCTGCGTCCCATTCATGCCCTTCGACTCTAATAACCGCTGTCTGGTTTTTGTATAGCTTGAATATAACTCTTCGCTCCCTATATTTTACCCCTGATACCTTCAGAATTTGGAAGAGTGTATTCCAGTCGACATTGTCAAAAGTTTTCTCCAAATCGACAAACGCTAAAAACGTAGGTTTCCCTTTCCTTAGCCTATCTTCTAACATAAGTCGTAATGTGAGTATTGCCTCTCATGTTCCTACATTTCTCCTAAATCTAAACTGATCTTCCCCGAGGTCGGATTCCACAAAAAATGATAGTTCTGTAATTTTCACATTTGTCTGTACCTGCTTTCTTTTGATTAGGGATTATTATATTATTCTTGAAGTCGGAGAGTATTGCTCCTGTCTCACATCTTGCATGCCAGGTGGTACACTTTTTTACGACTGGCTCTCCTAACGATATCAGCAGTTCAGATGGAATATCATCTACTCGAGGGGCCTTGTTTCGACTCAAGTCCTTAAGCGCTCTGTCAAATTTTTCTCGCAGTATCATATCTCCTATATCATCTTCCTCCACTTCGTCTTCCATTTCTAGAATACTGCCTTCAAGTTTATTTCCTTTGTATAGGACCTCTATATATTCCTTCCACACTTCAGCTTTCCCCTCTTTGCTTAGTACGGGTTTTCCGTCTGAGTTTTTGATATTCATACAGCTGCTTTTCTTGTCTATAAATATCTCTTTTATTTTCCTGTAGGCAGTATCTATCTTTCCTCTAATTATGCACTCTTCTACGGTTCTGCATTTGTCCTCTAGCCATTCCTTCTTAGCCAGTCTGCACTTCGTGTCAATCTCATTTTTCAACCGTTTGAACTCCCTTTTTCCTGTTTCACTTGCTGAATTTTTATATTTTCTCCTCTCATCAATTAAGTTCAGTATATCCTGTGTTATCCAGGGATTTCTACTAGGCCTTGTGCTTCTGCCTATATGGTCCTCTGCTGCCTTCACTACCCTATCTCTCAGAGCTATCCATTCTTTTTCTACTGTATTACTTTCCACCGTTTCAGCCAATCCTTGCCTACAGCTCCCTCTAAAACTCTCAACCACCTCTGGTTCCTTCGATTTGTCCAGGTTCCATCTCCTAAGCTTTCTACCTTTATGCTGTCTCTTAAGTTTTAATCTGCAGTTCATAACGAATAAGTAATGGTCAGAGTCTATATCTGCCCCTGGATAAGTCTTACAGTTTACAACCTGGTTTGTAAATCTATTTCTTATCATTATAAAGTCAATCTCGTACCTTCCAGTGTCTCCTGGTTTCTTCCACGTATACAGCCTTCCATTATGTACCAGAAGTTTTTGGGTCTTTATAATCAGTGCACCGTACCTACTGTGTAAACAGAACTACATTAAGAGAACTTTCGGTAAATTCTGTTTGTGAGTTCGTCCAGAGAAAACGTACCACAATAAATAGGAGGTACTACTTGTAAGACAAAACGTAAGATTAAAACCTAAATAAATGTAACTTTCATGACATAGCGACAGCCAGTAACTTGGTTTTAGGTTGCGTTTAGATTAGGCTGCAACATAACGAAGGAGCGAATAACTCACCGAGTATGCGGAATCAGTTTAAGAGACGCTAGACGTATGCCCTTCGTGTTTGGGGAAGTTCTGAGACTTCCAACATACAGTTTGATACCAGTGTTCGTATGTGTTATCAGAATTTATTCATATGCTTACTGCTGTCCATCATCACAAAAATCCACCCGAATCATAAACCTCGCATTTACACGTTCGATACTTCTCCTAATATACCTGTAACGAATGTTCAAATACTTGTAAATCTGTGGCACTTAACTACTCTGGTCATCAGTCCCTGACTTTACAAACTACTTAAACTTACTTAAGCTAAGGACAACAAATACACCATTGCCCGAGGGAGGACTCGAACCTCCGACGTCGAGCAGCGGCGCGTTCCGCCTCCTTAATTACTTATTTTTCCCTTTCCTTTGTTTCCCTTCCTCCCAAGACATAGCAAAGTGTTTTTTAATTATTGTTACAATGTACTGGGTCGAGAAGCCGAAATAACGTAAAACAATTTTATTTCTATCGTTGTCACTATATGTCTCTAATAATTTGGCAAAAGAAAATTTGACCTTCAGTTGTTTGTAAATAATCAGAACGGTAATGCAGGTTCAGTCTTAAAGGCATGAAACGCAAAATATTATATATCTAGCTCCGAGAATCACTTGCGAAACATTGCTACTGTTGATGCCAACGTTTTAACTAAAACCGTTCATTTTGGAAAAGTGCGGAGTTTGAGAAAACCCCACCGCAGGAGGAAGCAGGGGGAACATCATCTGCTGGCTATGGTGATCGAAGAGGAGGAGGAATGCGAATAAGATGGGGAGAAACGTAAGTCGGTGGACTTGCTGACACCGAACACGCCCGTCATGAAGCAGGCACTGGAGAATCTGGAGGTGAAAGCAAGTAACACAGAAGAGGACGCTCAGGTAACACGTGGTTCCGGTCTTGTTAAATGGCTGCAGTAATACGTTTGCATACCACTGCCGTAAAGATCCTACAGCAGTTTTTGCTAGTAAAGGGTACACTAATTCATTAAATTCTTAGGTGACTATATTCTATTTAATCTTTCCTTTATCTCTCACTTTCCTTTATCCGACATTTAGGATAGTGTCCGACTCTATCCATCGTCTTTGACCAATGACGTCGTAGGTTACTAAGAGATATTGAGAGAAGCAGTATCTAAGGTCGAAGGGTAATACTGAATGCAACGAGTAGTATTTGTAAACAAACGATTGTAGGTTGCGAAAAATAGCAACTATACTTTAATTCAGGTGATCATTTGCGTTTAGATATAATTATATCACAAATAAATTACGGTAAATAAATTACGGTAAATTAAAACAAGAAAGTTAAATAAATTGTCAAGCTTTTGCGGTTAAGCAGAAGAATCACAAGAATTTACAAAGTACATTACAATACATCGCATTAAAAGCTCATGATATAGAATTGCGGTAATTTTTATTAATAAATGTGAAAATAACAGGAATATTGCGGGAAAGTGGGATTTCGAGCGGGAGGAAACTAAAATGTAACACATCTATTGCTAAATCAAATGTAACATATAATGAACGAAAGTAACAGAAAATGAGCACAGAATCCCTTAAGGATCTAGCTCTACATACGAAACAAAAATTAAAAGTTACTACGTACTGTGTTTTGTTCCAAGATTTTCCTTTTTTGGTTTTGTTTTAAGTATCACTCGCACGTTCAGTCATATTTTGTGATTATTATTAGATGAAGATTACCGTCTAGTTACTGATTTACCTCTGTACTATTCCAAGTAACGCAACAAATAAAAAAACCTTGTAATCGACAACTAGAATTCACCTACATAAGTCCGTTCCAGTTAACGATTGCAAAATTTGTTATTTGATGAGGTCTTTTATTTTTTTATTTTATTTATTTATTTATTTTTTTGTAGTATGTATAGCCTTAATTGCCAATTTCACTTTCCTTTAATTAACGTGATTTCTATTAAGCGTATTTTGATATTTCGTTAATAATTAATCTTCTCGTATCTGTCTCTGGGATACCACCAAAACGGCAGCAAATAATATCCCCTCGAATCGGCAACCAGAATTTACCTATATAGGTAAATTATACTCACAGATTCCAGGGATTGATATTTTATGCATTTTTGTAGTACTGCGTTTTCTCTCAGGAATTTAATTTTTCGTATCGCTTCAGTTGTCGTTTGCACGTTCCGTTTATTTCCATGATGTTTATTAGTTGTGGATTGCTATTCGGCAGAAGGATTTAATTTTTCGTTTCGCTCTATATACTACTGCCAAACCGGCATTAAATAACAGACGTTGCATGAAACAACGAATTCATCAATATAGATCATCTGCAGTTACCAACAGAAGTCACTGTATGGTTCATAAATTTCAGCATTTTTTAAATATGTGTTTTGCAGTACTTTGTGCATCGAAATATCTACCTTTACTGCTCTGCTCTGAATTACTGATATAATGTATCTTTAAAACGGTAACTATTCCTTGGTTTATTATTTTCAGAATATTTGCAGGAGTTGTGTTACTGGATTCCTCTATTTGGTAATGTTGTCTGAACTGCTGTAAAAAGGAGTAGTTTTGAAATCGATAATTAGGATTGAGCTATGAAGGTTATTTCTTGATACTGACTCCAAGCTTTTGGTGGTTTATTATTTGAGCGTCTATTCAATATGTTTATGGATAATGTTATCAGATACATACATTATTAGTTGTTATAAATACGATGTGTTCTTTCGGACGTATCCAAAAGAGCTGACGGCCGCACGGGAATGGTCCTTGCTCTCTAAGGCTCCTTGCTGCTGAGTCTGCGGCTGCTCTCTGTCGGAGGTTCGAGTCATCTCTTGGGAATGGGTGTGTCTGTTGTCCTTAGCATAAGTTGGTTAAAGTAGTTTCTAAGTCTAGGGATTGATGACTACTGCTGCTTGGTCCCATAGTATTAGAAACATCTGAACATTTGAAAGAACAGACGCCAATAGTCGGCTTTAAGCTATGAATTATATATATTTCAACATGTCGACTGTTTCAGGACATTCAATTACATTCTGTGGATTAGTTGAAACTTTGTGTCTGACGGGGAAGGGTGTCCAGATAACCTATTGGTTAAGGACCAGAGTGGGAAATTCATGTTCGATGCCTGCTCCGGCAGAAATTTTCAACTGCGTCATTGAATGTAATTCAGTGTCCCGAATCTGCCGAGTTGAAGTATTTTTAATTCATGTATTTATGGCTGTTGATATCAACCACTGCTAAAAACATTATCCACAAACGTATTGTGAAAACACCAAATGCTTGGAATCCAAAACAAGAATTAACCTACATAGTTCAATACTAATTACAGAATCCAATAATTCCTCTTGTTGAGAATTTTCATATTCTTTATTGTTCTAATTATCGTAAATCTTAACTTTCATAGCAGGGTAGAGAAAAAACAAAAAAGGAAATTTAAAAAATGCTGAAAAGAAACACTGGAAACATCGTTGGTTGTTCTTCAAAAATTATTCTTTGTTAAAACCACGTACTTGCTTCAAATGTGTCGCTTACTGTATTCTTCCAACACATCATAATGTCTGTACAAATTTTGTACGCATGATTGTGAAACATCCATTCTATCTACAAACATTTTTGCGTTAAATACTATTGACTCCTCCAGGTACTTTCGGTCATAAATACACCTAAAAAAATTACAATAGTTGCACAGAGTCGTGTTCTCGTGATTTTCATTTCTGACATCATCTTCTTATTCTTTTCATCAAGAAAATTCGTTAGAGTATAAACTGCTGTTTTTGACAAGAGTAAGTACCTCTGATATACAAATCGTGGAATCATGTTGCAATTGCGATAATAAATTTAAATTCGAGGCTAGAGTAATTACTGGTTTACACACATCGAAAGATACAGTTTTTGTCGGCGAGGGAAGCCGGACCTTGAGAGGTGGTGGCTGGCCGGCAGCGAAGACGCACAACCTCCCCACTTCACTAGAGAGATTTACGACCCAAGCAACCCAAATGCATTAGCTGGCCCGTCCTTTCACAGAAGAGAACAATGGAGGCTGGTCACACTGAAAGGGATAATTAGGGCACCTGCGAGTCCCTATATAAAGGAAATGATGCAATCCGTTATAACCGTAGCATCTAGCAACTCCCAAAACAGAGCTATACTAAGCAGATACTGAAACCTAACATATATGTTAACTGCGTTATATTGGCCAGTTTGGACTGCACGCCATCCTGTGTTTAAAAGCGAGCAGTCTGTTGTTGTTGTTGTGGTCTTCAGTCCGGAGACTGGTTTGATGCAGCTCTCCACAATACCCTATCTTGAGCAACCCTCTTTTACTCCACATTTGAACGGCAACCTACATCTGTCTGAATCTGCTTACTGTGTCCATCTCTTGGTCTTCCTCTGCGGTTTTTAACCCACACACTTCCCTCCAATGCTAAATTCACGATTCCTTGATGTCTAAGAATGTGTCTTACCAATCGATCCCTTCTTTTAGTCAATATGTGCCAGAAATTCCTTTCCTCCCCAATTCTGTTCAGTACCTCCTCATTACTTATGCGATCCACCCACATAATGTTCAGCATTCTTCTGTAGCACCACATTTCAAAAGCCTCTAGCCTCTTCCTGTCCGCACTGTTTATCGTCCACGTTTCACTCCCATACAAGGCAACAATCCACACAAATGCCTTCATAAAGGACTTCCTTCGGCTTAAATCCATATTCGAGGTTAACAAATTTCTCTTTTTCAAGAACGCTTTTCTACCCATCGCCATTCTGCATTTTATATCCTCTGTACTGCGACCATCCAACAACAACAACAACAAAACTTATATACCTCCTTTATTGTTTCGTTACCTAATCTAATTCCTTCAGCATCACCAGATTTTCTTAGACTGCACTCCATTACCCTTGTTTTACTCTTGTTAATGTTCATCTTATATGAACCTTTCAGCACACTGTCCATCCCGTTCAGCTTCTCTTCAAGGTGCTTTGCTGTCTCTGACAGAATTACTATGTCGTCGGCAAAACGCAATGTTTTAATTCTTCACCCTGAAGTTTAATTCCTTCTCCAAATTTATCCTTGCTTGACTTTATAGCTTGCTCAATGTACAAATTGAGTAGTACTGGAGAAAGGGGACAACCCTGTCTTACTCCCTTCCCAACCACTGCATCCCTTACATGCCCTTCAACTCTAACGACTTACGCTCCCTATATTTTACTCCTGCTTGCTTCAGAACTTGAAAGAGTTTATACAATCAACATTGTCAAAAGTCTTCTCCAAATCTACAAAAGCTAGAAATGTAGGTTTACCTTTCCTTAATCTATCTTCTAGGAAAAGCCGTGAAGTGAGTATTGCCTCCCGCGTTCCTACATTTCTCCTGAATCCAAATTGATCCTCCCCGAGGTCGGCTTCTACCAGCTTTTCAATCCTTCTGTAAATAATTCGTGTTGATATTTTGCAACCATGGCTTATTGAACTGATGGTTCTGTAGTTTTCACACCTGTCTGCGCATGCTTTCTTTGGAATGGGGATTATTAGATTTTTCTGAAAGTCTGAAGGTACTTCGCCAGTCTCATACATCTTACACACCAGTTGAAACAGTTTTGTCATGGCTGGTTCTCCCAGAGACTTCAGTAGCTCTGAGGGAATGTCATCTACTCCAGGGGCCTTGTTTCGACTTAGGTCTTTCAGTGCTCTGTCAAATTCATCTCTCAGTATAGTATCTCCTATTTCATCCTCATCTACTTCGTATTCCCTTCCTACAACCTTGTCTCTAAGTTCATTTCCGTCGTAGAGCTTCTCTATACACTCTTTCCACTTTTCAGCTTTCCCTTCTTTGCTGAGAACTGGTTTTCCATCTGTGTTCTTGATATTCATAGAGCTGTTTTTCTTATCTCTAAATATCTCTTTTATTTTCCTGTAAGCTGTATCTATTTGCGTTTGCCTTCTAGCCACTCCTGCTTAGCCGTTTTGCACTTCCTGACAATTTCATTTCTTAGTCGTCTGCACTCCATTGTACCTGTTTCATTTACTGCATTTTTATATTTTCTCCGTTATCGATTAAATTTAATTTGTCCTGTGATATCCAAGGATTTTTCTACCTATTTTGTCCTCTGCTGCCTTCACTGTTACATCTCTCATTGCTACCCATTCCTCCTCTACCGTTTTATTTCCTCCCGTTTCTGTCAATTGTTGCCTAAAGCACCCTCTGAAATTCTCAAGAACTTCAGGTTCCTTCAGTTTATCCAGGTCCCATCTCCTTATTTTCCTACCTTTCTGCAGTTTTTTAGTTTCAGCCTACAATTCATGACCAATAAGTTATGGTCAGAGTTTATATCTGCCCCTGGTATGTCTTACAGTTTAAAACCTGGTTCCGAAATCTATGTCTTACCATTATAAAATCTATCTGGTATCTCCCGTTGTCTCCTGGTATCTTTAACGTATACAACCTTCTTTCGTGATTCTTACACCAAGCGTTTGTTATAACTAAATTATGTTCCGCGCAAAATTCTACCAGGCGGCTTCCTCTTTCATTCCTTTTGCCCAGTTCATATTCACCTACTATTTTACCTTCCCTTCCTTGTCCTACAACTGAATTCCAATCTCCCATAACAATTAAGTTTTCCTCTCCCTTATTTGTCTGAATAATTTACTTTAGCTCCTCATATATTTCTTCTATCTCCTCATCATCGGCAGAGCTAGTTGGAATATAAACCTGTACTACTGTGGTTGGTGTTGGCTTCGTATCAACCTTGACTACGATAATGCGATCACTGTGCTGCTCGTAGTAGTTTACCCGCATTCCTAGTTTCTTATTCATTATCAGACCTACTCCTGTAATACCCCCAACTGATTTTGTATTTATAATCCTGTACTCACCTGGCCAGACATCCTGTTCCTCTTTCCACCGAACTTCACTAATCCCCACTATATCTAACTTCAACCTATCCATTTCCCTTTTTAAATTTTCTAACTTCCCTACCCGATTAAGGGATCTAATATTCCACACTCCGATCCGTAGAATGCCAGTGTTGTCTTTCCTGTTGACAACAACCTCCTGAGTAGTCCCCACCCAGAGATCCGAATGGGGGCCTATTTTACCTCCGGAATATTTTACCCAAGAGGATGCCATCATCATCTGTTCATACAGTAGAGCTGCATGTCCTCGGGAAAAGTAACGGCTGTAGTTTCCCCTTCTTTCATCCGTTCGCGGTAACTGTGTGACAAAGCCACATTAGCTGATGTTATAAGGCCAGCTCAATCATCCAGACTGTTGCCCCTGTAACTACTGAAAAGGCTGCTGTCCCTCTTCAGGAACCACACCTTTGTCTGGCCGCTCCACAGATACCCCTCCGCTGTGGTTGCACCTACGGTACGGCTATCTGTATCGTTGAGGCACGCAAGTCACCCCAACTCGGCAATGTCTGTGGTTCATGGGAGTGGTGAGCAGTCTGTAGGCAGGCAACCTCTTCGCCATGGCGGTACAGCCAGGGGAGAGTGAACCACACCAGATATACTTAATGGGGCAGGCAGATTTTTCGGGGACCTCTGCAACACTCTTCAGAGTGACAACATATAGTGGTCACGTATGCGCAGAGTGAGTACGTAAAAAGACTCCATTACAGTAGAGTGAATCTAAGTGATACTCCACTGGAGAACACTATAGATTGTGCAGTGTTCACTGTCTTGGCCGCGACACTTCTGGATAAAAGTATTTTTCTTTTAATAATGTACTGCGATCTGTGACGAATGCTAGTAAAAACTGGTAAATTTAATATCACAGACCAAATTGACGATGACTTGTGATTCTTGTAAATGTTATTAGTAAGCGGCGACTATAAACGTAGTTTCATGACCTCCGAACCAACAAGCCTTGCTCTTCTTTCTCTACTTTAGTTAAAATTACAAGACAGACGGGATATAAAATGCATATTTTACGCGCACGTGCACAGTGACCGCTACTTTTAATACCAAAAATTGTGATTTGTCTAGTGTCTAGCGTTGTCGGATAACACAGAAGATACTGAACCTCATCGATGAAAGGAAAAAATATAAAAATGCATCTAGTGAAGCAGGCAAAACTGAGTATAGACGTCTGAAAAATGAGGTTGACTGGAAGTGCAGACTGGCTAAGCAGGAGTGCTTGAGGTGAAATGCAAGAATGTATAACTAGGGGAAAGATAGATACCGCCTACAGGAAAATAAGAGCTATTTGGAGACAAGAACAGCAGCGGTATGAATATCAAAAACTCAGATGGAAAACAGTACTAAGCAAAGAAGAGAAAGCTGAAAGATGGAAGGAATATACAGAAGGCCTGTACAGAGGAAATAAAGTTGAAGGCGGATTTCTAGAAGTGGAAGACGATTTAGAAAATGATCAGATAGGAGATATTATACTGCGATTAGAATTTGACAGAGCACTAAAAGATTTGAGTAAAAACAAGACCGCTGGAGTAGATGATGTCCCGTCGAAACTGCTATTATCGTTAGGAGAGCCAGTCACGAACAAATTTTTCACCTGATATGTAAGATGTATGAGACAGGGGAAATACCCTCAGACTTCAAAAATAATATAGTGATTCCAATTCCTAAGAAAGGAAGTGCAGAAAAATGTGAAAATTAGAGAACTATAAGTTTAATAAGTCATAGTTGCAAAATACTAACACGAATTATTTACAGACGAATGGAAAAACTGGTGGCATCCGACCTTGGGGAAAATCAATTTGAATTTAGGAGAAATTTAGGAACACCCGAGGCAATAATGACATTACAACTTATTCTAGAAGATAAATTAAGGAAATGTAAACCTACGTTTTTAGCATTTGTGGATCTGGAGAAAGGTTTTGACAATGTTGACTGGAATACGCTTTTTCAGATTCTGAAGGTAGCAGGGGTGAAATACAGGGAGTGAAGAGTATTATTCAACTTGTACAAAAACCAGACAGCAATTATTAGAGTCGAACGTCATCAAAGGGTCGCAGTGGTAGGGAAGGGAGAAAGACAGTTTTGTAGCCTTTTCCCAATGTTGTTCAATCTGTGTATTGAGCAAGCCTGTGAAGGAATGTAAGAAGAAATTTGGAGAGGGAATTAATGTCGCGGTTTGCTGACGACGCGGTAATTCCGTCAGAGACAGCAGAGGACCTGGAAGGGCAATTAAACAGAATGGACAAAGTCTTGAAAGGAAGATATAAGATGACATTAACAAGAGTAAAACAAGGGTAATAGAATGTAGTGTTAGAATATCAGGCTATGCTGAAGAAATTAGACAATAAAAGTAGTAAATGAGTTTTGTTATTTAGGTAGAAAGATAACTTCTGATGGCCGAAGTAAATAAGACATAAAATGCAGAATGGTTATGGGAAGAGAAACGGTTCTGAAGAAGCGAAATTTGTTGACAGTCAATATTTGTTTAAATGTTTGGAAGTCCTTTCTGAAAATGTTTGTCTGGAATGCAGCATTATGTGGGAGTGAATCCTGGACAATGAGGAGTTCAGACTAAAAGACGATAGAAGCTTTCGAAATGTGCTGCTACAGACGAACGATGAAGATTAGATGGGTAGATCGCGCAACTAATGCAGAGGTGCTGAACAGAATTGGGGAGAAAAGGAGTTTGTGGCATATGCTGACTTAAGAGAAGGGATAGGTTGGTGGAACACATTCTGATACATCAAGGAATCGTCAACTTAGCATTAAAAGGAAGTGTGTGGCGCGAAAATCGTAGAGAGAGACCGAGGGACGAATACAGTAAGCAGAGTGAAAAGGATGTAGGTTACCGTATGTATTCTCAGATCAAGAGGCTTGCACAGCACAGGGTAGCATGGAGAGCTGCATCAAACCAGACTGCCGACTGAAGACCACAACAGTAAATAGTGTACCGTGATATCGAAGATAGTTTTTCGAAAACGGGAAACGGATTTTCTAGATAAACATCTAAACAATATTGAGATAACATTTCAGTCCCAAAATACGACACTAAAATGTACGTTTTCCAACATATTGCTATCACTTGCTATCATACTTGGACCAGTATCTCGTTAACCAGACAAGATATCATTCTGCTCCCAACGTCAAATAATATTTCGATATGTGACCTACATTTCAAGCGCAGCTATGCACGAAATAAAATCAAACATTGAAAAATTCTATACAATATGTTTTACCTCTACAAACTCTTTAAAATACACTATGTGATGAAAAGTATCCCGACACCTGGTTGAAGACGAGTTACAGGTCCACGGTGCCCTCCATCAGTAACGCTGGAATTCAACATAGTGTTGGGCCACCCTTAGCCTTGATGACAGCTTCCACTCTCGCAGTTCAAACAGGCTCTGGAAGGTTTACTTGGAGAATGGCAGCCCATTCTTCACGAGGTGCTGTTCAGAAGAAAGGTATCGATGAAGGTCGGTGAGGAGTGGCGCTCTAAAATATCCCATATGTGTTCTATAGGATTCAAGTCAGGACTCTGCGCAGGCCAGATGTTACAGGGATGTTATTGTCGTGTAACCACTCCGGCACGGGCTTGATCGTTTTGAAAGACGCAGTCACCATCTCCGAATTGCTCTTCAACAGTGGGAAGCAAAAAGGTGCTTAAAACATCAATGCAGGCCTGTGCTGTGATAGTCCCACGCAAAGCTACAAGGAATGGAAGCCTCCTCTATGAAACATACGATCACACAATAAGACCCCCGCCTCCGAATTTGACCACTGGCACTATATAAGCTTGCGGCTGACGTTCAGCTGGCATTCCCTGAACCTACACCCTGCCAGTGGTTCGCCACTTGTAACCGTGATTCTCCACTTCACACTATGTTTTTTCATTGTTCAATCGTCCATCTTTTACGCTTCTTGCACCAAGCTAAGCGTCGTTTCACAATGGCCTGTGTGATGTGAGGCTTAAGGGCAGCCGCTCGGCCATGAAATCCAGTTTTTCTCAGCTCCCCCTGTCTTAGGTAGATGGCAGCCGATTACACTGTACGACTCTTCTCAATTGCCTGTCAGTCGACAGACAAAATTGGCCTATACTCTTTCGTGCTGTACGTGACCCTTCACGTTTCCATTTCATTATCATATCAGAAACAGTGGACCCAGGGATGTTTAGGAGTGTGGAAATTTTGCGTAGATACTTCTGACACAAGTGACACCCAATCACCAGAACACGTTAGAAATCTGTGAGTACTGCGGTGCACCCCATTCCGCTTTCTGCTTTGCTGTGAGGTCGCTGATATAGAGTACCTGACAGAAGGTGGCAGCACAATGCACCTAATATGAAAAACGCATGATTTTGTGGGGTATCTGGATGCTTTTGATCACGTGGTGTATGTTCTAATAGTTGACTGAAGGGGATGTTGCACATTAACCCTTTATTTGGCAAAGTTGCTCTCAAGCAACATCAAAATTGTGAATGCTTTGGAGAGGCGAGTGTCAACAGCCGTAATATATTTCATAAAATGCATTTTTTAAAAACCATCAGCTGTTTATTCAAAACCTTATACATCTACCAGTTTCGGTCATAGACCATCTTCATGGATAAAAAGGTGTTAAAACAGAATGGTAAAATGCATCAAATAAAATACATCCAACTGAGAGAAACTAAAAGTTTAAAAATTACCACTGTAATTTTAAACCTTTTAGTTATACTGACTCCTGTTTCTCTCAGTTGGATGTATTTTATTTGATGCCTTTTACCATTCTGTTCTAACACCTTTTTATCCATGACGATGGTCTATGACCGAAACTGGTAGATGTATAAGGTTTTGAATACACAGCTGATGGTTTAAAAAAAATGCATTTTATGAAATCAAAATTGTGCGTCGTTTTCTGAAACATGTTTCAAGTTTCATCCTTGGATGGGCAACAGTGCGTGAAACTAACATTTAAGCTCTCCAATGAAGTGATGTTTCGTTGTGTTTTGCGAAAAGTTTAGCAATAAACTCAATCTTTAGCGGACACTCCAAGCATACGTTACCGCGGTACATGTTTGTTTCAATTTTGTGACAATATTTTTCGGGATACACGGAAAACTGCATATAAAAGGGAAAGAGGAAGCCTTGAAGTTCAATTATTATGGAAAGTTGTTGACGAGTTCTTATATGGGAAACTGAAAATGAACTTATATTTATTATAAAGACGAGGCTTGGTAGAGCACTAAAAATGGGCAATAAGTCCAAAAGAAGAATGAAACAGCATCTCTTGTAAAAATCAGTGATGTACGGTATGACATATATGAAAATATGTTCTCACATAACCGATTACGGGCCAAAAGGAATTTGCAAGTTTTGTCTTCAGGGATACTTGACTGTAAAATGTGAAAATTATGGGACTGTTCTGAACCTTGCACCAAACACGACTTGTTTTCACACATTTTACATGCAGTAGTCCAAAATACAATAATTTCTACACTCATAAGAATAACACTGTAGTATTTATACTGTTACAACATGCGAAGCTTTTGGGCAGCGTTACTTACAATCCAGAAACTATATTTTGGAAAAATATCATATAACTCTGTTCACATGGCCCTACACATTTAATTTAAGTAAGATAATACGTTTTCTTCTAGTGATTTCCATGTGTGCGAAATAAAGGGTTAACTGTGATGAATAACGAAAATACAATAAACCCTTCATCGAGTGATGATATCAATCTGTAGGTGTACAAAAATAATTGTTTTTCGCCGAGTGGATTTGTTTCTTATCTGATGGAAAGTTTCAGAGCGACCTGAACACAGTCTCTGCTGACAATACGCAATTTTGTTACCGAAACATTACGGTTGTATGGTTGTATCTTGATAACGGAGAAAGATTTGCGAAGACGGAAAACTGCCATTTCTAGATAAATGTCTAAAACATACATGGTAAACATTTGTACAATTTGCTGTGGTAGCTTATTTAGATACTTGCGACTAAAGAAGCAAAAACAGCTAAAAAGCAAAAGTACGATGAGTTTGAAACTCTGTATCTCCGTAAAGGATAAAGATACCGAAAAAATTTAAAAAGCATATTGAGAATGTTACATATTAAAAGAATCTTCGAAAACTACCCAGCCGATTTCCTTCACTTTTGTTTTAAACGAAAGGTATTCATCCACAGATTTGTCATAAAGTATCAGAATTTACTTAACTCTCGCCTTCCTTTTTCTATACTCAAAGGAGATTTCCTTCTGTATATTTCTTATGGGGATGTCCTTGCTGTAAACTAAAGTGAGTCTGTTAGGCCGTTCTGTCCGACCGATTTCTTTCATTTCTGCTTTAAACGAAAGGTATTCATTCTCAGGTTTGTCATCAAGTATCAGAATTAACTTAGGTCTCTTCATCCTTTATTTTTATTCAAACGCGGTATCCTTCTGTCCTTGCACTGAATACTTTAATCGGTTTGTTTAATGATATCTTCGGTTCTAATTAAGTTAATCAGTTCTTTATGACCTAACAACACTCAGCGGATCAAGCTATTTCATTTGCACTTTTAAACACTTGCATTGATTGATTATGAAGAAAGCTTTCCTTTACTTCTATTTCCCCCCCCCCAACTGTTTTGTCATTCCATTAACGGTGCGAAGTATTCGCATGGGTCCTCTAGTATCATCTTAAGAACATATGGTAAAATCTTCGAGGATTTGTAATGAATTTCCGCGACCACAACTCGTCATTTAAGAACCCAAAAATCATGGTTTTTCGTGATGAACATATGGTACTTTGGTAAGGTAGACCATACATCGTGTGCAAAAACCAACTAATTTGGATGGGCTTCAGGAAGTGCACAACATTTAAAATTTTGAAACTATACTGTAGGACAGCTACACTACCCAATCTTCTAATACGCATTCGATGATCACCAGGCCAAGGAATACCCCTTAACTCTGTGACCAATAGAACATGAGATAAAGACCCTGAAGAATCCCGAATTGGCACGCCATTTACGAACATATTAATACCGCACACTGCCATGCGCAGTATGATTGTTATTTATTTACTTGCTCCATTTAATTCTGTGTACCTGTTATGAAGATGTTTGTGGGTCTTGATACAGAAGTGTGTTAAACACAAATACAACTGGTAATATGCGCACTGGATAAATGATGCAGTTCTCCTGTTGGATGCTGAGCAACTTGAATCTTTCGTATTCCAAATACCAGTGTCAAGAGCATGGAAAACATCACTTGCAACTGGAAATGAAGCTATCTTGTAGGAATGCTTGATCATGTTGAATTTGTGTTCACTGAACTGACTGTGAATCAATGCATGATGGTTGACGTTAGCGTTGCAACTGTGGACTTCAGTATCAATTTTGTTGAGGAAAGCTCACTCACAAAAACATTCAGCGAATTTTTTTTCACTGGTGAAAGAAATATACTTCCAAAGATTCAGCAAAGCACGCTTCACCAGGTGGAATGCTTGTTGCCTTTATGTGTTTGTCTGGAGTTACGAACAGATTTTTTTCGAGTCAAAATGAATCTATAACCAGACAACATTTTGTTCCAACAGTGTTAAAAATTACATCTCTCAGCTTTGCCTGAGCTTTAAGCCGTTATGTATACGTTTGGAGGACGGTTCACGTTCTTTTACTCGATTTACAAATGTTTGTAAACCTATTGGACCACACTGCTACGGTCATCAGTACCTAGACTTACAAACTACTTAAACTAACGTACACTAAGGACAACAGGCACATCTGTGACCGAGGGAGAACTCGAATGTCAGGCAGGACAGGCCGCCCAGTCCGTAGCATGACGCCTTAGATCACACGCCCATTCTGCGAGGCAAGACAATTTTTCTGCACCTACTGCGAAACTACGTAGTGAGCCACGTCGCAAGCGCCGAAGAGTGCGTAAAACTGTGCAATGGAAAAGGGTTCGGGACAAGCATAATGACTATGTACAGTGCAATCCTGAAGTGAACCTAGTGCCTTCTGCAACTTCTTGTCAAAGTGCTCAGTACTGTGTAGTTAGTGACAGTAGACTTTGTGTAGCTACTCAGAGTAAGTTTAGTGCAGTAGATAGTGGATCTGGGGTAGAGATTGGCAATCTGCTCCTGAACTGATTCAAAGAGCCAGATCCTTCTATGGAGTGAGTGATGGATGAATCCGAAAAAAAGAGTGGTAGTTCACCCAATCCGTAAAGTCTCTCTGGTGACAGCAATGAGCTGCATAAGCACCCTTTGACACATGCTTCAGAAGTTTCCTAAACCCCTTGCCATATGCTTCAGACGTTTCCTAAGCTACAAAATAAATGTGGTAAAGACCATGTGCAAGTATAAAACTGTAAAAAATGAGCGCCTAAACACGTGCAGCGCCTCCATGCTGCGAGTCGAGAATCGGTGAGTCAAGAGTTGGCAAGTCACACAAGCACCGCGGTTCAGTGAGCGCACGGCTCCTGAATCCCGCTAGCTCGCTGCTACGCACGACTCTGGCGATCGAGGCGATCCGACCACCAACTGAGTTGGTGAGTTAGCTGGTTCATCGGTTCACCTCTCCCAACCACTCTCCCGACTCCGCTCGCTTGCGGAGCCGCCCGTGTGGCGCGCTGCTCATTATTCCCCCCACTCCTCTAGCGACCGCATGGTGCTGAACATAGCGACTCCGCACATCTCTCTGTTCTCTCAACTCCTGTGTTCTGATAAAGCTTGCAGCTCACTTACAGAAACGATCATCTGAAGCAACAGAAACCGTCATATAGGCTAATGTTCTATTTCGAATAGTACTCGAGATGAAACGTATTTATTTAATATTACATGTTTTTTCTTAATAACAGGAAATATGCAGTCTGTGGCAAAAACGCGTTACTGTACAAAATTAAACTGTATAAAACTTCCGTGAAAAAGATCCTACTCCATTTTTCTCGAAGACTTGTAGTTTGCATGAATAGAGAAAGAGAGACAAAGTCTTGTGCAATGCACATTCTCTGTTGCTTATATTTTGTAAGCCCATATCACGCAGTTTCCTGACTTGATAAACGAGTGTCCTGTAACAAATTATGCGTCTTTTATGCATCTACCTTATTTGGCCCGTTGAAATAATGACTACATAATCGAATAACAAAGAAAATAACAATGTGCATTAATGTTATCTATCTCTGAAACCATTCTGTTTCGGGAATGTGTCCATTGAAATTTTTGCTGCTGGCGTCAAATCTTTGACAGTAACAACAAACTTGTTTCCCAAGAGAGAGAAAACACTAGGATGTCAAACGAGATGTCTGAGTAAAATATCTTTCTATAATGTTGCATTACGAATTTAATGTGTTTGGTACAGCGGGCTGTTTGCAATTAGAGATAAAATGTTTTGGGAAGCACTTAAAATATTTGACATGCTCTGTATAGAGAATATATAAAACGTGCACAAAAAACAGGTGAAAGGTATGTAGTTACAGGAATTAAAATATAAGATGGAATGGAAATCGTACCAACCCGAACGCTATCCCTGTAGTACGCAGTTATTTACCTAATTATTTCTTTTAGTAAGACTCTCTTCGAACTTAATCAGTTGTTGATGGTTTGTACTCAGAAAAGAAAAACTGATTGACAACATAGTCAAAAGTATCTGTACTCGTTGTCGTATTTTCGAAGAATTTTGCTGGATATCTTCAGTCTTTATTTCGTATTTGAAGTTATGAATGAAATAGTCCACGAATATTTCTCGCTTTGCCGCGCGCAGTGGCCGAGGGGACTGAGGCGCTCCAGTCACGATCTGCACGGCCACTACGGTCGGGGGTTCGAATCCCCCATCGGGCATGGATATTTGTGCCGTCCTAGTTCGTAAGTAGTTCATAAGTAGTTTGTAAGTTTAGGGACTGATGACCCCGTAGTTAAGTCCCATAAGCTTTACAAACATTTTTGATTTGAAGAAGTAGAGACGGTTCTGGTGCCTGTGCGCTGACAGTGCGGCTGCGGCCGCACTAGCTCGGCGTGCGGAGGTTGCCGACCCCTCTGCCGTGCCGTTTGTTGTGGAACTGTACGGAAGTACGGTGGAACGTGTGACTGAGAGATTCACACGTCTGCATTGTTGGTTCTCAGTCCCCACCTTAATTGCTGTCTTCCATCATCTTCATATCGGTTCGCGTTGACGGTTGTCGTATGGTCGTAATGTGCACTGACTCATGGCCTACTGGTATACTGACAAAAAAGCAATGTGATATCGTTTTACGTTTATCAGTTGGTGAGTCGGTGAGCCATGAAAAAGAACTAGTTCATTCCAGTGAATGACTATTTCTGATCCGATCTCTGAAAAGATCGGTTTTGCCCATCTCTAATCTGTGGTAGCTTCGCAAGCTTGCGCAGAAGCCGATCCGGCGGTAGTGCCATCAAGGGTCAGTGTTATTAATCCGTGTGCTGCTTCCTTCACTACGCAGCCCGCGCATGCACAAGTGCAGCCAACAAACTGCAGTAGATGTTGCCCACATTCGCGCACCTGTCGAGCACCACAATCAAAAACGTTATGTGACTCTTTCCATAGAAAATAAGTCTGTACAATTTCAGCTTGATACTGGTTCCGCTGTTACATTAATGAATGAAGACACATATGAACTTCTGGGTTCGCCAAAATTGTAGCTGTCACAGCAAGTGCTAACAGCATATAAAGGTCATAACATTCCCATGCTAGGAACGTGTAGCCTGCCAGCCTCTTTTCAAGGTGTAACAAAAACAGTAGCTTTTGTAGTTCTTAAGGCCAAATCTATACAGAACATTTTTGGACTAGATGCATTCGACTTGTTTGGCTTATCAATTCAAAGAGATGTGCTTCAAATTTCGTCAGTAGTGCCTCAGGACAAAATCGATGCATTGTGTGACTTGTTTTCGCTGGAACTAGGTTGCGCGAAACACTTCGTGGAGCTTTAAAAAAATCTGCAGTACTACAATTTCATAAAGCTAGACCAGTGCTTATCGCAATTCGTGATAAAGTTGCTGTAGAACTTAAACGTTGGCAGGGTAGTGGGGTGATTTCTCCTGTTTCTGCGAGTCAGTGGGCCTCGCCTTTAGTAATTCTAACCAAGCTGTCGGGAAAACTTCGTCTCTGTGCGGACTCCAAATCAACAGTGATCAGTCAAACAATTGTACACTTATCCCCTGCCCAGACCTGAGGAACTGATGAACAAATTAGGACATTCTCGCTTCTTTTCTAAGATTGATTTAGCAGAGGCATAATTACAGATTCCGCTTGATGACGAGTCAAAAAACCTTTTCGTCATTAATACCCACATGGACCTTTTTCGATTTCAACGCCTCCCCTTTGGCAGTTCTTCCGCCCCCGCTATTTTTCAGCGTTTTTTGGAACAGCTGACTGTTTCTGTACTGTATTCTCGAACTATTTAGATGATATTGTGGTCTCAGGATGCACAGTTGAAGAACATTTATCAAACATGGAGTGTCTTTTCATAGTGTTGACTGCAGCAGGTCTACGTTGCAATAAATCAAAGTGTTCGTTTTTTCAAACTGAAATAGAGTACATAGGCTATGTGATCAATGCCCAAGGAATCCATCCATTACAGTCACATCTTCGAGCAATCAAAGAATGTTCCTTTTGTATGGTCTAAAGATTACCAGGTTGCCTTTGACAAATTAAAATCTGCACTACTAAGTGATGCATGTTTGATTCTCTTTGATCCGGCGATTCTAAGAGGAGACCAATGTTTATTTCGAAAGAATTTACCTGTAGCATTCATGTTATATTGATTTCATCAAAAAAGTAAAGTAGTTTTTGGAAGTTCATTTCTAAACGACAAGAGAAATTTTATTTGTTTAGAAACTAGAACGGTATCAATAGGCAACAAATCAACTGACAGGGAAGAGTATGTGTTCATAAAAAAGTACATAACATCCCAATACAATGTCAACTATTGCACTAAAGACTGCTCTTTCGATTATGACACTTTCTGTTTTTGAGGCGAGAACTTTTCTATTTGACAGGGCAGAATAGCACTTTGATGGACAGTCACAAAGGCCGTTGTAAGGCTGGACAGATGATAGCCCCTATCTGACTCTAAGGTAAGTGTAGTAAGACATAAATTTGTTTGGTTAATTTGCTGTATACTACTTACGATGTCTTTGTTGCCTTAGACGATCACATTGCCTGCTTGACTCAGTGATCCTAATAAGATAAAGTCTTCTTAAAAGACACTACTAATATCTTAGAACTATGAAAGTAGTAGCTAGGAAAACAAAAACATCAAACACAAAATTAAGTTCATATAGAATTTATTACAAATTTTTCATAGTTTTATAAGTATTTATATTAATTAAAATTTTCGCATTACATAGTTGCAAGTATTTACATTATTTAGAAATATTGGAATGATCATTCTGTATGTGCTCTGTCCAAACAACTATGCTCAATATATCATAAAATATAAAACCCTGGCCGTCTTTTGCCGAAACTGCTAATTAGCTTCAGGACTGACACTGCGTACAGCATTGCTAACATAATCAATATGCAATCGCTTTATCAATATAATTTAACAGACATTGGTGATAATCGTCAGTGTTGTTTTGTTGATGAGTGTATCATATCTTTTGCACTATGCATTACACAGCGTGACTCAGTTTACAAGACTAACATTCTTGCTCTTAACCGAATCAATTCCGCAATTATCTCTCATTACAATAATTAAGTCATCCCTTTTAATTGACTTTTGGAATGTTGTAATGGACAAATGTTAACAGAATTGTATTCAGAAGCGTCAAATAATATAATTATTTGATGCATCCAGATGATGTTTATGATTATCTGTGTCAGTGTAACAATTTTTGTTTCAGATTATTCAACATGTAATGAAAACCAATGGGCAATGTTTTTGAAATATCCAGAATAGATATTCCGGTAGTTTTCGTGCTGCTGCCACCAGTGCATCACCTGCATAGTACTAGCTGCGTAATTCAATTTATTTCTTCTACAGTTTCATCACTATCTTTATCTTAAATTTTATTAGAGCTTCTGTTTTTTGAGAGCTTTATCTTCGCGTATTTGGTAAATACTGTTGTGTAAAGTTTTTGTCTGTGATTTATGTTTGCGTTACAGATCAGAGACCGTTGCGTCAGCTAGTTAGTAGTCAGTCTAAAATTTCGGTTGTGTCTTCAACTTAAAAAGCTTTATTCTCGCGTAGTGTTACATGTTGTTCTACAGTCGTTAATCTGTTTACTTGGACAATGGGGGATCATTTATCACAGCTCATTCACCTACCAGCCGCCATTAATGAAGCCCTAGTGTAGTAGCGATTTGTTTAGTTACTTTGTTCTAACTCTTTAGGTATTTCAGTAGCAGTGATAGGATGAAAAGGGTATGTACGTACTGTGTGCAGACGCAGAAGGAGTTGGCCGCTGTTCGCGAGCAGCTGAACATGCTTTTGTCCATGGTCAGCCATCTCCAGGCTGCTACCTTGGGGCGTGGCGAAGGCGGATATTCTGGCTTGTTGCATGGGGCACCTCAGGTGTCATGGGGATCACCCATGGGTCTCTACTGGTGCGGCACCTTTATGTGTACCGAGCGCAGTTGATACACCCTCGTCGCAGGGTGAGTGATGGGTAGCGCATTTGCGTTGCTCGAGGCGGAGGGTCAAAGTGGAGAATGACCATGTGGCATCGCCTGTTCATCCTGCGATTGGACGAGTGGCAAGTACATCAGCAGGGCCCGAGCAGGCACAGGGCAGAAGGGGTCTGTTAGTGATTGGGAGCTTCAATGTTAGGCACGGTATGGAGACACTTGGACAGCGTCTAGGGCCGGAAGGAATTCCGATTTGCACTCGGTATGTTTGCTTGGTATATTTGCTGGAGAGGAGGAGGGGGGGAGGGGGAATACTCATTTGAGATGTGGAGGCGGGGATACCAGTGGCTATAGAGCATACAAGGTGCAGAGCTTTCAATTTCCAGTATTGTTCCCAGAGTGGATCTGTGCCCTTTGGTTTGGAGCCGAGTGGAAGGTTGAAACTCACCCGCTGTTGTTTTGGCGTAATTATACAGTTCCCTTAAGCAAAACTCTGATTCTGTGAGTTAAGCAAACTGTGGTGTCGAACAAGTCTAACGTGCGCGCCACCTACTTTCACCACGCACCGCCATGAACGCACGGCGCGGCGTTCTTACGACGTCAACCACGAGTGCCCTCTGCTGCTATCCCGCTCGTGGCCACCACTGAACGACATTGTTCACTTAGAACTGAGATAGGAACCAGTTAACACGTTGGAATCAGATAGGCACCAGTGAAGACTCGGCTATCGGTTAGGCACTAGGACTCATCACTAGGCAGGCCTAGCTCAACTATGTATCAGCATTCTGCAGTACTGAGCTATGTAAAAGTTAAGTATTACTAAGTCTCTAAGAAATATATATCTCGTTCTAATTTAGTGTTTCTAGTTTCTGCTGTCCCACTGGCTGCTCACCTCCGTACCTGCACAAGCATGCATCTTTTATTCCTGGGTCGGTCTCTTTCTACTCGGCCACCGACACCTACAACGGAAATGAGACACAAAAGCGGCAACGAGGCTGGGACACAAAAGTGATGACGAGGAGTGATAGAAGAACCGTGGACCATCCCGCTTGCAGCAGCCAGACAGCAGCAGTCGGAGCACGCAGAAATTGCTCCCGCCCACCCACCCTTATTATAAGCTTTTTGGGGGAACATATTCAGTTACGTGTTTGTGGACTTTTTTGTTGCAGAGCGAACCCTCCTTTCATATTGCATTTGTGTGTTTTTCTAATTTACTTGTATGTGCGGCGCCTAATTGGTCAGCATGGCCACTACCTCGAACCCAAACTTAATGGAAATTATTCAGTTACAGATGGCGCAAATCACGCAACTACTGCACGCTGTGTCGCAGTTGATGGCACAGGCTCACCAACAACAAAACCAGCCGTCGCTTCAGCAGCCCACACCTGCTGCTGTGCCGCTCCCTACGTTCCACCAGTACAACGAACGTGAGGAAGAATGGAGCGACTACTTTGTGCAGTTTCAAGAACTCGTCACGGCTCATCAACTAACAGGTCTGACAATCAAACACTTCTTTCTCGCCGTAGTTGGCACAAAGACCTTCGTGTTACTGCAGAAACTTTTCCCCCACGCATCTCCTCGTGATCTAGAATTCGATCAAATTGTAGAAGCACAGAATGCTCATTATGAGAGAAAAGTTCTCGTAGCTGCTGCACGGTACTGATTTTTCAGACTAAAAAAATCACCCGAGCAGTCACACCATCAGTGGATTACGGAATTGAAGGGCTTAACCCGCAAATGTAAATTTACTTGCTCTTGTTGAGAGATGCAATTACGCAGAACATTCAGGACTCCAGAATTCGGGCAGCAATTCTGAAACAGTCTGACCCCTCATTAGACAGTGTACTGCAGCTTATGGAAGTGCATGATACTTTTGACTTAGGAGATGTAGAAATGCAAAGCCACAGTGTTAATTCAGTGTGCTGCAAGAGACACTTTCCTAGTCGTAGTTCTCAGTATAGCACTACTCATTCTTTAAATTCTACCGGCCGTGCTGAACAGACAGTGAACAGTGGCCAGTGTAAAAGTGTGACACAAAGATCGCCCTGTCGTGTTAGAAACAGTAATTTCAATAACGGGCGCCAACGCTCATTTCAGAAAAATGTTCGTAAGTCTTTCCCCCAGTGTGTATCTCGCCACAAACGTGCACATTGCCCTAGTCGCAACGCAACCTGTTATCAATATGGCAAATCGGGACATGTACTGTCAGTGTGTATGCAAAAAAAAAAATTCAAAGAACGGTGCCGTTGGGAACAGTGCTTCGCAGAGTGCGAGACCCGTTCATACAGTAAATGTTATACACGCTGTGGATTTGGACAGTGTTTCTCTTGACTCTCAAACGCAAGAAAGTTCTGTGCCTACTGCAAAACTATGTAGTGAGCCACGTCGCAAGCCCCGTCGAGCGCGTAAAACTGTGCAACGGAAAAGTGTTTGGGACAAGCAAAATGATTATGTATAGTGCAATCCTGTAATGAACCCAATGCCTTCTACAACTTCTCATTGTAATAGTGCCCAATACTGTGTAGCGAGTGACAGTATACTTGATGTAGCTACTCAAAAGTGTAGTGCAGTAGTTAGTAAATGTGGAGTAGCTTCGCATACTTACGCGGACGCCAATCTGGCGGTAGTGCCATCTAGTGACAGTGATATTAATCTCTGTGCCGATTCTGCGCCGCTTCCTATCGCACGCATCCCGCGCTTGCGCAAACGCAGCAAACCAACACTAGCAGCCGTTGCCCACATTCGCGCACCTGTCGAGCGCCACAAGCAAAAACTTTTTGTGACTCTTTCCATAGAAACTCAGTCTGTGCAATTTCAGCTCGACACTGGTTCCGCTGCTACGATAATTGATAAAGACACTTATGAACTTCTGGGTTCGCCAAAATTGTCGCTGTGTCAACAAGTGCTAACGGCATATACAGGTCAAAATATTCCCGTGCTAGGAACGTGTAGCCTGCCAGCCTCTTTTCAAGGTGTAACTAAAACAGTTGCTTTTGTCGTTTTTCACGCCAAATCTACACAGAATATTTTTGGGCTAAATGCATTTGACTTGTTTGGTTTATCAATTCAAAGAGATGTGCTTCAAATTTCGTCAATAGTGCCTCAGGACAAAATCAATGCATTGTGTGACAAATATAGTGACTTATTTCGCCGGAACTAGGTTGTGCAAAAAACTTCGTGGCACATGTAACTTTAAAAGAATCTGCAGTACCAAAATTTCGTAAAGCTAGACCAGTGCCTATCGCAATGCGTGATACAGTTGCCGAAGAACTTAAACGTTGGCAAGATAGTGGGGTGATTTCTCGTGTTTCTGTGAGTCAGTGGGCCTCGCCTATAGTAATTATACCCAAGCCGTCAGGAAAACTTCGTCTCTGTGCGGACTTCAAATCAACAGTGAACAGTCAAACAATTGTAGACACTTATCCCCTGCCCAGACCTGACGAACTAATGGACAAATTAGGACAGTCTCGCTTCTTTTCCAAGATTGATTTAGCAAAGGCATACTTACAGATTCCGCTTGCTGACGAGTAAAAAGGTTTTTCGTCATTAATACTCACATGGACCTTTTTCAATTTCAATGCCTACCCTTTGGCAGTTCTTCCGCCACCGCTATTTATCATCGATTTTTGGAACAGCTGACAGTTTCTGTACCACGTTGCTCGAACTATTTAGATGATATTGTGGTCTCAGGACGCACAGTTGAAGAACATTTATCAAACCTGGAGTGCCTTTTCAAAGTGTTGTCTGCAGCAGGTCTACGTTGCAATAAAGCAAAGTGTTCTTCTTTTCAAACTGAAATAGAGTACCTAGGCCATGTGATTAATGCCCAAAGAATTCATCCCTTACATCTTAGAGCAATCAAAGACTTGCCTCCTCCTAAGAATGTGCACGAATTGCAAGCAGTAATGGGAAAGCTTAATTATTATTTCAGGTTTATTCCCAATTCCTCTCAAACTGCAGCTCCACTGCATCGCTTACGTAGGAAGAATGTTCTTTTTGTATGGTCTAAAGATTGCCAGGTTGCTTTTGACAAATTAAAGTCTGCACTACTCAATGATACATGTTTGATTCCCTTTGACCCACAGAAGCCTGTAGTGCTAGCAGTGGATGCTTTGTCATACGGTCTGGCTGCAGAATTGTCACATCTTATTGGTTCTAACGATCGTCCTATTGCCTTTGCATCCAAGCTACTGACGCCAACGCAACAGAATTACAGTCAGATAGAAAAGGAGGCCTTAGGAATCACTTACGGCGTCACAAAGTTTCATCATTATCTCTATGGCAGAAAATTCTATTTGTTGACTGACCACAAGCCTCTCACGTCGTTGTTCTCACCCACAAAGCCAATTCCGCCACGAAAGGCACAAATGCTTCAGATATGGTCCTTAATACTGTCTAATTATCAATATGAGATTTTGTACCGACCTACCACTAAACACGCCAACGCGGACACACTTTCCCGACTTCCGGTTGGCCAGGATGTGTCATTTGATTCTTCGGAAATGGCATGTTGTCAGATAGACTCCAGAGATGCTTCCGCTATCGCAGACTTCCCTTTGAACTCTCGTCAGGTTGCACAGGAAACAGCGGAGGATGCAGACCTAAGTGTGGTAGCACGTTTTGTTCGCTCAGGGTGGCCTGCCAGAGCCAAAGACATTGATCGGGCTCTGGTTCGACGTTATTTTGCACAACGTCATGCACTATCTTTAAGTCAGGGTGTTCTCTTGTTACATACAGACAACGACCAAACAAGAGTGATTGTTCCTCGTTCCCTGCAACGAGAAGTGTTACGCCTCCTGCATCAAGGACATTGGGGTATTGTTAGGACAAAGCAATTGGCCAGACGTCATTGTACCTGGGTTGGTATGGACGCCCAGATAGAGAGCATGATGTCACAGTGTACAGTTTGTGCGGAGCATCAGGCGGCTCCTCCGCAACGTTTCTCAGGCTGGCCACGCCCCAAGGGACCATGGCAACATTTACACATTGACTTTGCCGGACCTTTCTGGAATACGCGCTGGTTAATCGTTATAGACGCTTTCAGCAAGTTTCCTTTCGAGACTGCCATGAACTCAACAACTGCTTCTAGTACAATCAGTGCCTTAACATCAGTGTTTTGCATCGAAGGTTTGCCTGAAACTATCGTCAGTGACAATGGACCTCAGTTTGTTAGTGCGGAACCAAAAATGTTCAAATGTTTGTCAAGCTTATGGGACTTAACTACGGGGTCATCAGTCCCTAAACTTACAAACCACTTATGAACTACCTACAACTAAGGACGGCACAAATATCCATGCCAGAGGGGGGATTCGAACCCCCGACCGTAGTGGCCGTACAGACCGTGACTGAAGCGCCTCAGTCCCCTCGGCCACCGCGGCCGGCTAGTGCGAAATTTCAACAGTTTTGTCGTGTGAATGGCATTCAGCCTATCACCACCGCACCTTTTCACCCTCAGTCCAATGGTGAAGCAGAACGTTTCGTTCGAACATTCAAGTCTCACATGGAAAAGATGAAAGGTCAGCTCTCCAGGCAGCAGGCTCTTCCAATTTTCCTGTCTACGTATCGGTGCATTCCACGTAACGGCCCGTCTCCTGCCGAGCTGCTACACGGCCGCCGTCACCGCACTCTCCTTCACCTGCTGCAGCCTCCCACGCACCGAGTCGGTTCGTATGGCGCTTCACGTTTTCAGGTTTCTACGCCGGTGCTGTAGAGGGTGTTTGCTGGCATGAAGAAGACATGGTTGCCAGGCACCATTCAGCGCGTGCTCGGTCGCAATATGTTTGTTGTACGTTCTTCCACAGGGTCGGAGCTGCGGCGCCACGCAAACCAATTGCGCTTGCACAGGCCGCGCGATCCTGTCTTGGGTTTCTTGATTCCAGACCTAGTTCACCGCCAGGGAGCACAGCCACATCGCTCGCCGCCGGGCATAGCGTCCCCGGACTACGAGATCCCCATGGATGTCGACGCGCCTCTGACGCAGTCGTCACCGCCGCTGTCGCCGCTGCAGATGACAGCGTCACCGAGAAGGACTCCGGGACCATGCGGGCCCCCCCAGCTTGGGCCACGCACCTCAGAAGAAGATGACCTGCTCCCTCTGGGCGGAATCGTGTGCCCTTCCCCAGGTTTTGGTGGGTTTCCCGGAGGATCGCAAGGTGGTTGCCCGGGCGTGGACGGCGTCTCGATCCCAGCCTCAGCTACGACGCCCGTCCCACCAGTAACGGCCCCGCCCAGGCCCTCCTCCCAGTGCCGTCGCCGTGGCCCTCAGGTCTACGCCACGACGACGCGGCGGTTTGGGGGGGACAGGTGTGGTGTCGCACAAGTCTAACGTGCGCGCCACCTACTTTCGCCGCGCGCCGCCATGCACGCACGGCGCGGCGTTCTTACGACGTCAGCCACGAGCGCCCTCTGCTGCTACCCCACTCGTGGCCACCACTGAACGACATAGTTCACTTGGGACTGAGATAGGAACCAGTTAACACGTCGGAATCAGATAGGCACCAGTGAAGACTTGGCTATCGGTTAGGCACTAGGACTCATCACTAGGCAGGCCTCTAGCTCAACTATGTATAAGCATTCTGCAGTACTGAGCTATCTAAAAGTTAAGTATTACTAAGTCTCTAAGAAATATATATCTCGTTCTAATTTACTCTAGTGTTTCTAGTTTCTGCTGTCCCACTGGCTGCTCACCTCCGTACCTGCACAAGCGTGCATCCTTTATTCCTGGGTCGGTCTCTTTCTACTCAGCCACCGACACCTACGACGGAAACGAGACACAAAAGCGGCTACGAGGCTGGGACACAAAACAAACTGTTCTACTCTTACTGTAATCATTAGAGGAAACTGCACACAATTAAATAATGATCCGCAGTTATGGATCTAAATCAGAAATCATAAATGTTGGCAATGGAAACGCAAATATTCTCTGCTCCAGAAGGGAGCAGAGACACAAGGTACATGAACAAATTACCCCACATTAATCCCAAAATATATGATGAGGGGAGAATTTAAATTAGCACAAAAGGATTATAGTTTAACAAATTAATTTAATATTCGAAACAAGAACAACAAGGGGAAGACCATTTTTTTTTAAATTACAATAAAAAACACACCTTACAAAATTTTCACAATATCCACAATTACATGGCCATAAAATTGCCCACCTACAAAGTTGAGTACAGGTTAATTTACGATCACGTTTCATAGGGGGGAACGGAGGAATTGCAGCACATTCACACACCGATTCATACACCAATCCATGCAGGTACTTACCAAGGACCCGACAGCAATACACCAAGATGACAGCCAAGCAATGTGGAGAATGCAGATCGAAGGTTCACTCGCACACAATGGAATAGTACTTCGCTTCCATAACGTGTCAAGCTATTTGCTTAGGCTCATGATCAACTATCAGAAGCAAACGCACTTGGTTTAAGACCACAAAGTGCGCTGTACAGATGGAAGTTAAAGTTTCCCTAGAACTTCTAACTATACATTAAATGAAGATTTCATTAAATAATATCTAAAAACGGTCGCTCTGGCGTTCGTTTAGCACAGGAAGAAGATAACTACAGAAGGTTAAAGTTGTTAGATCAATACAGCACTCTACTAAGTCGGAACACAAACTATGCAAAATGATAACAAAATCAATTTCGAAGAGAATAAGATCACGAAATATATTGTGTAACCATTCTTTCTGATCAGAGGAATGATATCTATTAGATAAGCAAGGTTACAGATTGCTACAGCACAATATAGAGTTCGGTCACAAAAATTCAGGTAAGTGAAACAATTCTATTTCATGAAAATTAAAAACACGATATACGTCGTGCAACAGTTCTTTCTACACAGAGGAAAAAGATATATTTAATTGGAATAACCATGACAGGGAACACGCTAATCGGCGTACCTGTGGGCCGACAAGTACACAGATTACAAGTTTGAATGGACAATTTTCGGGGAAAATTATCACGCTACACTCACTAGGAAACACCTTAGCAAATTAGCTATACAATTATTAACCACTCATGTGCACTGAATGATGGAAAAGCTGAAGGCTTAGTCTGATATAGTCCACGTGTTCTGTCGACAAAGTACGAACAGTATGGGTACCGCGAATCCCCGAAAATATTAGAATTCAACTAAGATAAGAACGCGAAAGACATTGAACATATTTAAATAGGCGAAGAAGAGATTTAAAAGTTATAAAGTGGAAGAACTATGCTAACGAAACACCATCAGAGCCTCGGAATTAGATTCCAGCAAAAGTCGACATAAAACTAGCAATCCTGTAGGAAATTAAGTAAAATCTCACTACTGCACATAGTGTACCTGCTACTCCCAGAATTAAACTCGCAAAAAGGCATAAGTACGACTATGGAGACTGAACTAAGTCGAGCCACGCCACAGCAGAACCAAACCCAGTGGTACTTATACTACCAGGAACCAAGAAGAGAATGAATAGCTCTCTTTACCACTGCCTAGCTGTTGCCGAGGAGGGGTAGTGGAGGGGAGGCCAGAGAGCATCACCGTTCGTCAGGCAGCTAACCTGACCAACCACCAGCCAAGGAGGTTAAGAGCAAGCTACATTAGGAATCTTTGCTAAGACTGGGTTCTGCTCAGCAGTTGGCAAACCTACTTCTTGTCCAGAGACATTCAACACCCTGAGTTTGAAAGAAATGACGACACAAAACAGGCAAGGCTTGCCTAGCATTTCCTAAACTCTCTTACATACAAAGTTTCATTCATTCTGTGGAAGCCAGGGCCAGTGGGAGCACATCACAGTACACACTAATAGATATTTGGGGCCTCATGTACAACATAGACACTTAGAATTTTACATACAGATAAAACTAAATCAGTATTTAATGCCTGGTATCTCGCATATTGCAAGTGGAGTGTATTGCTACAGTCAAAAAACATGTCTGAAGCTCGTCAACATTTGTTCATGGGGAGTCAATTAAATGGAACACGTTATGTGGACGTGTTTCAAGGTCTCAACCAAAGGCTTTGTTGACTATGTGACAGTCGTGTCTACAGATATCTGGACCTGCGTTATCGGTTGGGGAATTGTAAGGATCCCCTTGATAGATCAGGGGTACACTATCCAAAAGAGTGCAAATGGGATTTTTTCGACTAGGCGATAGTTCTGATGAAAACTCGCCAGTAGATAAGCAGACAGTGAAACCACGTTGCATTCAGAAGGACTCTTCGACTGTCAAAATATTGACGGTAAATTCTCAGAGTATGAGAAACAAAGTTTCCAAATTTACTGGGAGTTAGAGTTGGCTGAATCCCGACGTACGAAGCTCCAAAATATTTATCGAAGAGTGGAATGTATAACGCAACGGCAGATTAGGTACAGTTGGAGGGGTTGTGTTCATTGTAGTCGACAAAAATATTGTTTCTACTGAGGTCGAAATTGAGAGTGATTGTGAGGTATAGGTGAAATAAAGTTAATGGTTGGGTGTTTCTACTGGCCACTTAGTTCCATCGCCACAGTGCTAGAGTCATTCAGAAAAAGAGTACGTTCAGTAGCGCGAAGGTACCCGGACCATGTATTATTAGTTGACAGCAACCTTAACCTGCCGAGTATAGAATGGCACGTCTGAGGGTTCACTACAGGGGGGCATACAAGCAGTATTGTGAACTACTGTTGGACACGTTTTCCGAACACTGCTTTGAGCAGCTAAACCGTCAGCCTACATGCAATGGAAGACTTTTAGATATTATAGCTACTAACAGGCCAGACATCGTCAATGATGACATTGTCGTAACAGAGATTAGTCATTATGATGTCGTCATGGCGAAAATGGTTATCAAAGTTAGTAAATCGGTCAAGAAGGCAAGAAGGGCATTTTCGCTAGAAACAGTAGTTAAGCAATTGTTAGCGTCCCACTAAAGGAATGAATGGACATTGTTTAGTTTCGGTACGGTGGATGTAGAAGAATCATGGGCAAAATTTAAATGTATTGTGAATAAAGCACTAGAGAAATATGTGCCGAAAAAGTGGGTTGCAGGGGTCGAGCTGTTGCTGGCGCACCCCTTGGTGGGTGCGCGCTAATGTGGCGTTGGAGAGCTGGTTATTTATCAGAATGCCAGACTCCTAACCGCCACGGTATGCCCTGCAGGAAGAGGTAGGGGCGGTCCTGTGCCGCCGTTGGCGTAATGAAAGAATATTGTTTGGTAAAACAGTTATTCTGAAGTTGTACAATCGCTGTGTACTCCAGGCGACCTGGTCGATGGCGTCAGCAGCCTCCTGCCCGAGGCCGACGAGAGAGACAGGCCGCGGCGCGCACATCACATCACGTGATCAAGTGAGGCCTGAGCCGGCGCGATCTCTAGCGGATTGGCTAGCCGGTATGAGACAGTGGGCTGTGCTCCAATCCGCTAGCGATCGCGCCGGCTCAGGCCTCACTTGATCACGTGATGTGATGTGCGCGCCGCGGCCTGTCTCTCTTGTCGGCCTCGCTTCCGGCCGTACTGTGCGCTGACAGTGTGACTATGTAATAGTCGTGCGGAGGTAGGCAACCGCTCTACCACGCCGTTTGTTGCGGAACCTACGGAACTACGGTGGAACGTGTGGCTGACAGATTCACACGTCTGGACTGGTGGTTCTCAGTCCCCACCCTCATTGCTGTCTTCCATCATCTTCATACCAGTCCGCGTTGACGGTTGTCGTGTGGTCCTAATGTGCACTCACTCATGGCCTACCGGCAGGTTGGCGTCTTCCCTAGGAACGTTGGAGTTCCGGTGTGCAGGACATGGAAGTCTTCCTAGATACTTCCTCTGCGTCCGTAGTTGGTTGTAGCGCAGGAGTCGAACTCGGAGCTACGCAGGAGTTGACATCTCGCCGGTTGTCAGCTGATGTAGAACAGTGCGGGAGTTCTATAACAGACTTGTACCGAAGTTAGAACATGTTAGGGAATCGAGTGCTACGTAGTGTAACGCATCGATTCATCTGACCAACTGACTATAAACTCGAATGCCAGAGTATATAAAGTTTGTGGAGCGCCTAAAATTTCCCCTACGTGTTCTGTCATGACTGCATCAGCCCTGTCAAACGAACGTGTCGGCGTTTTACATCTTGCCGTGTTCACATAACAGGTTAGCTAGTAGTTCCAATAGGCTACAGATACCCGTTGTTGCGTTAGACTTAGGCATTGTTTCCTCACGTAACGAAGTGACGCGATACTGCATGCTCGTACTGTTCTATTTAACTTCGGCTGATGCATGCTATTCAGTCTGGCGCGTGTGTGTCCTGTCAGCTCGACCCAGTAAGTATGATGCAAAGTAGCTGCTGTTCCCCTTCCTCGTTATGTCGACATACCACAATGTTTCTACAGCAATCAAGACTTGGAAAAATTTACCGCTATACTTCCGCTACAGAGCTGGTGTGCAGCACACCTCTCCTCTTTGGAAAAATTCGTCCCGAATTTTAAGAAATACATAAGAACTCTTAACCCTAATACATATTTTACTAGTATTATATTCACTAAGCTAAGTATTATTTCCTGTTTTTTTTTTTTTTTTTTTTTTTTTTTTTTTTTTTTTTTTTTTTTTTCACGTGATACAATCCATTCCAGGGGGATTTCGTGAGTGGGCTCGAACTCAGCTATCGTCATTCTACGCTTTAGGAAAAGATAAACTTCAGAAACGATTACTTGTATCACGGTGATACTAGTGGCTGTCACACTAATGGTAATCGTGATATGTTTCCACTTACGATGATACTCCTGTAAATGTCTGAGCATCTGAACCACAATAATGTGTTCTGTTTCCTTGTCAATCAATTTTTTATATCCTGTAGTACTGTAGTGTTCAGTGTATAATTTAGAAAGGAAATATTCTGACTAGGTAAAATGTTAGAGGAATTATCTCGCCATTATAACATTGGTTGGCTACTATTTACTAATGTAATACCCGTGACGGTAGATGGCAGGTGGATGTCATCCCTCGCCTATATCACAATTTGTTCCATTAATTAGCTATCCACCAAGTTGCAACTCGATTTTTGTCATTCCTGAAAAACTTTATTTTTGTAAAAGTTTGTTATTGCAGACCGCGGTTTGTTTATGGAATAAATCCAGTGCTTCCCAGCTTGTTCCAAATAGGTTTGTGGTTTCATTCCAACCTTCTTCCATTCTGGTGCATTCATGTTCCCCAAAAAGAGTTGTAATTCGCACGATCGTTTATCTGTCTGAACCTCACGTGTAGGACAAATGGTAATTGTTTCGCTAATACATGCACCAAGATCTTCTACATCGAAAACCATGTGCCTTTCCCGTTGTTCTGACACAAGTAATACATCCTTCACTGAAAGTTAAACCCAACTTTTTCACAAGACTCCATGTAATTGGGTATGCATGAACCGCGTAACATTCGAATCGTGACTTAATACTAGCTATTGGAAATAGTATATTTATATATATCCTTGCTTTATCTGCATAAATTCTTACTACTGACACATGATAAAAAATGCTACATCGCTATTCACCGAAATAACATGCTGAAGGTCTACCGAAAATTCCTTTTCTGCTCGTTGTAATCCATGAAAAAAATGTGCTGGTGCTAGTAATGTAGTATTTAGTTGCTTATGCGTAGCATGGTGGATAGTTTTTTGAATTTTTTCCACCTCCACCCTAGCATCATTTAAATTGTTGGCTTATTCACGTATCAGCCTAGCTATTTGCACTTTACTATCAAGTGACCTACGGTGGTTTTGTATTACTCCCAAATCCTTATTGACGGTGGTCATAGTCTCATTATCGTACTGCTGTAAGTCCACTGTTATAAGAATTATCTTAGTTATATTTAATAATCCCTGTTCCATATTATTAATCTGCGTGCTATGCTGATCCACTGTTGCCTCAGTTTGTCTTTACACGTCTTGTACCTAACTTAAAGTACTATTTAAATTTTAAAATATCGTCGTCATCTGCTGTACCAAACACGGTTTTGAGCAGTCCCCCCCTACCCCCCGCATTTAACCATCCTCTCTTCCGTCTTACTAAGGCATGTCGAATTGTACCCTCTATTTGCTGTAATTGGTCTCTCAACTTATTATAACTTAAGTTCTAGATACTCGCCACGTATATCCAATAACATGTTATCCCGTTCCGCTTTCATTAATATATTCGAGAGTATACTTTTCAAATTCCCCACTTCATTCCTTACCTTCCACATGTCGAAATTCAATTTTAGTGACCATCGGTGGTTTGAAAGGACTACATCTGGTTGTTTTGCGAACAAAATCCCAGTCCGCAATGGCTGATTGACGAGTCCTATTGTCCCCATGACGATTAAGATCGTCCCCACACTATATTCCACTTGGACGTCATTCTTGCTATAACCTAAATAAAATACTTCACATGTACTTTTTTCCTCCCACTTTACAAAAATTAACACATACAACTCTAGACACAAATCAGACCCAGCCAAAAGAATTATACTATACGATTTCAGTGCTTACACTACTTATTCGTTGATAGTAACCCGTGAGGCACATCCCTTGCCTTTTTACTGTCCTTTTGATTATTACCCTCAGTGCGCGGTGTTTGTGTCGGTACCTGAGGTAAAACATCCACCGCACCCTGAAAAGGTTTAATTCTACTTACATGTACAACTGAAGTTCGTCCAGGCAACTGCAGTTTCACATTACGAACGAGGTAACCTCGATCACCTAGCGAGGCCCAGATTTTGTTAGAAACGTCTTTGTTTTACCTCTTGGTGGACGGCCACAGTGACCGAGCGGTCTGCGGCGTGCCAGTCACAGTATGCACGGCCGCTACGGTCGGGGGTTCGAATCCTCCCTCTAGCTTAGGTGTCTGTGTTGTCCTTAGAGTAAGTTAGTTTAAGTTAGTCAAGTAATAAGTGTGTAACCACGAAGTTTGGTCGCATAAGACCTCACACCTCTTGGTGTGTAAGGGTATGCCAGTAACACCCATTGACCTATGTGATATTGTGGCAATCCCACTTGCTCTTGGTATTCTAGTGCTGTAGTGTTCACACATTTTACTTTTTGCCAAACTTCCTTCAGCATCTTTGCAAATACTTTCACATGTTCCCTTCTTTCCCCAATTTTGGCTGAATCACGTCGAATGGAGATGGTATTATTCGTCCGTATACGCTCTCGTAGGGCGATAATCGTGTTCCAGGGAGCGTTTTCGAATTATATGCAGCGCATATTATTTCGAGGTACACATCCCAGTCCGAATGTTGCGATTTTACATAGTGACTCAACATCTTCGACATAGTTCGATATACCCTCTCCATCCGACCATTTCCCTGCGGGTGAAATGGACTATTCCGCAACTTTTTCACGTTCAGTAAGCGATACAGCTGCTTTATGAGAGCAGAAGTGAAACTTGACCCTTCGTCCGTGATAATTGTTTGCGGTACTCAAAACTTAAGAATTCAATGATTTACCATAGCATTAGCTACCGTGCTCGCTTTCTTATCAGGCATGGTTACCAATACCAAATATATTGAAAAAGGTCAATCATCGTTAATACATACATATTGCCTCATTGACTCTTGAGGGAAGCACCAAGAACGTCAGCCCCAAGCATTTGAAATAGGAAATCACATTCAGGTAATCTTTGTAATTGTATTTTTTGATGACATAAACCAGCAAGTTGGGCACATGGAATACAGTTTTCGACATATTGTTCCACATCAGCCCGTCTTGTTCCACCCAGAATCTTTCTGCTACCCTCCTATCAGTTGTTCTCTTTCCACCATGCCCTGATAACATATGATCGTGTGCCATACGTAGTACGGTACCTCTGTTTGTAATGCTGCTAGAACTACGACACATGGTCCACACTTAGTTCTTCTACATAATATGTCATCTTGTACTATGAACTGCGCTTGCTTGCAATACAAATATTCAAATATTTGTTAAGCTTATTAGACTTAACTGCGGGGTCACTAGTCCCTAAACTTACAAACTACTTATGAACTAACTTATACTAAAGACAACACAAACATCCATGCCCAAGGGAGAATTCGAACCTCCGACCGGATGCCTCGCGATCCACATTGTGGCGTTTGCAATACAGTTGACGTTCTTGATCGCTTGCTTGATCTTTCTATAGCTATTTCATATCAAGCCCTGCCACTTGTAACGCTCCTACTTCCCACTAAATGCATCCGCATTCGTGTGTTTTCCTCCCGGTTTGTGCCTGTCCTGATATTGGAATTCACTTAGCTTCAAAGCCCATCTCGTAAGACGCCTTGAACGATCCTTTAACCCCAGTAACCACCGCAAAGATGAATGATCAGTGACTACAATAAACTTACGTCCGTACAGATAGCATCTAAATTATGAAATACATATATTACAGCTAACATTTTTTCTCAGTGGTGGAATGATTCTGTTAAGCCTTGTTAAGCTGACCGGACGCATATTCGACTGGAAGTTCCTTCCCATCAATCACTTGTCCCAAACTACCCTTAAAGCTGTTAGACTTGCATCACACGATAGTATGAACTCTTTTGAGAAATCTGGAAACACTAATACCGGACCTGAAGTTAATAATTCTTTTAATTTTTGAAACGCTGCTTCACACTCAGGTATTCAGGCTAAACGTAACTAATTTTCATAAAAATTTCGTCAGAGGTTGTGCTATTTCTGCAAACCCCTTCACGAAACGATGATAGTAGCTTTAAATACCCATGAACGATTGTAATTGTATTACTGTTCGAGGAACTGGAAAATCACGTACTGCTTCTGTAAATCGTGGATCTGTCCTTATCCCATCTTGGCTGATTATATGCCCCAGATAGTTCACTTGCGTTTGAGCAAAATGACATTATACTAAGTGTAAGGCGAGCGTTTTCCAACCTCTGAAATACGGATTCCAAGCGCTGAACATGCTCCTCTAAATCTCTGGAAACACCAATATGTCAACAGACGTTGAAATGTAGCCGGTGCATTTTTAACCCAAAAGGCATACTACGGTACTGGCAGTGGCCAGAATTTGTTATAAATGCTGTCTTGTGTCTATCGTCCGGATGAACCTCGATTTGATGAAATCCACTTCTTAAATCTAGAGTCGAAAAGAATTTACATTGTCTCAGATTACCTAATGTTTCCGTTATGTTAGGAAGCGGATATGCATCTGATACTGTTTTCTCGTTAAAAAATCTGTAATCACAGCAAAATCGATATTTCTTTGTTCCATCTGTTGATTTTTTCGGCGTTATCACGTTGCTGGATGGCCATGGACTACCGTTATACCCGATGATTCCATCTGCTAAAAGTTGCTTCACAAATTGCTCTACCAAAGGTTGTAAATGCTTTGGCAGCCGATATGGTTTCCTAAACACTGGCGGGTGATTCCCTATTAGTATCCTATGCTGTATGATTGGTGTAGCAGGTAAAACTCCTTGTGAATTAAACAAATTTTTTACCGTAGTAATAATAATTCTAATAATTGTCCTTCCTCACCCTAAAGGTGACGTACTTTCTCTCGCAATGCAGAGTTTGCTCTGTTCCATTTCGGATACCAAGATCCTCAACATCTTCTTCATTGCAAACTTCCTGCGTGGCTACTAGTAATTCTTTTGAAAGAGTAACTTCATCTTCCCCAAAATTGTCTACACTCACTGGCACCATGAGCTGACCTCCAATATCCCTTGTACGTATAATACACCTGCGTACAAAACAACGCTGGCCATCCACCTTATTAGTTGGAAATGGTTCTACTAGACATACTAAATTCTGTGGAACTCAAATACCCACTATTACCCAGATCAGTCTTCCCGTACCTGGTGCTACTTTGTCATGCGAATCGATTTTTAATGCACTTATACAGTTTATTTGATGCTACCCCTGCAGAGGGCGCATCTTCTGATGAACATTTGCAACTGTTTTCCCCAATGGAAATAATTTACCATCGAGTTCAACCTATGTTGCCAAAGATCGATTTTAGAATGATGCCTAATGGGAAAATCTAACCCTAGGATTGCAGCGACACCTTATCCCACTGTCGGCAACACCTCCATTCACTCGTGAAACCTTATGTTTCCGATTTTAAACGTGAGACATGTTGTCTCAATTGTCTCTACTGCATTGCTGCCTACTGCAAGCAAAGTATACCTTGGTTCCTATAGTCTGCTCTTATCCACGAGATCCAGACTGACAATCGATACGTGTGCCCCTGTGTCTACCAAAAATTCACAATTCTTACCGTTTATCCAAGCCACTAAGGAGCAATCCGTCTCTGCGTGCGGCTTAAATGCACTTAACCTTAACGGGAAGTCTTCTGGAAGGCAGGGAGAGTTCCATTTTCGTTTAACGATTTCTTTTCCCTTGTGTTATTACCTTTATTCGACCGACACTCACGTGCCTTATGCCCAAACCGTTGACAATTAAAACATTGAGTTTGGCGACACTGAACCTTCATATGTTCTTTTCCACCACAACGGTAACATTCCTTGTTGTACATAAATAGTCGTTGCTCTTTCCACGGGCTAGCTGCACTATCTATCTCCTGCAGATGAGTGGCTACTCGGAGAGCCCCCTCAACGTCTTTGGGATTCTCCATTCTAACTCTGCGCGACAATTCCGCAAAAATTCCCCTTAGGAACACAACCAGTGCCCTGTCCTAAGCCTCTCTTAATAACACTGCATCTGCATCTGGTTTACCTGTTAGTTCGTATGTTTGGACATTTAACTTGTGTATTCTATCTGAAAATTATTCGACTTGTTCATTTGTCATTTGCTTCAAATAACTTAGTTTTTCTCGAAAGAATCGTGCACTAGTCTGCTTTCTATACCTTTGCATCAACCCTCTGCTAGTAGTTACTTTACTCAACATCAAGTGGTACATAAAATATGTCTTAGCTTCACCCGACAACCGCGATTTGGCCATCTGCAATGTCGTTTTCTCCGACCAACTACACAAGCTAGCTATGGCTAATACATCCCATATAAAAGTAGTGACATCCTCCGATGACTTGTCAGAAAAAGTGGAAACTAGGCTAGCGGCTGTAGGATTCACGGATGGAATAACTTTTGGTAGTACTGTTTTAACTTCCCCACACCCTGATTATAATGAACACCTCTTTAGATTATCTAGTTCTTGACCCATTTGCTGATTTTGTTCTTGCAACATCTTAACTTGCTCTACGAGAGTGGCTACCGAATTTGATGTAGTCGCTCATGTTTGTGACATATTTGCACAATTTTCTTATTCATTCCTAGCAAGCCCTAAAAATCATCCAAAACATACAGAAATATATCTACTTCAGCTATTTATCTCCTACCCAGGACACTTACTACAATTTTCTGTTGTGTGACCCTACTTCTCACCTAAAGAATATATTAGAGGGATAAAACTTATTACAAAGAGCACTATGCCTGATAATTACGAACTTTATAGTCGACTGGCACTGTGTACGCTCAGCGCAGTATACACTTACTATACCACATCAACTGGCTCACTTGGTCTGACAAAGGCTTCTTTCACGCAATTACACCCTACTCTCGACATGATCATCACTAAAAGACATAAGTGAAGATAGGGCAGAACATTTTACTCACCCCACAATTCCCGCTATTGTAGCGAGGTTTCGGCGAAGGTTTCAGTCATCGTAAGGAGTGACACACACTTCTGACACCACTTTGCCGGGGGTCGAGTGGTTCTGGTGCACCCCTTGGTGGGCGCGCACTCAGGTAGCATTGAAGAGCTGGTTATTTGTCAGGAGGCGAGACTCCTAACCGCCACGGTATGCCCTGCAGGAAGAGGTTCTGGTGCCGCCGTTGGCGTAATGAAAGAATATTGTTCGGTAAAACACTTATTGTGAAGTGGTACAATCGCTGCGTACTCCAGGCGACCTGGTAGATGGCGTCAGCAGCCTCCTGCCGTACTGTGCGCTGATCATCAATACCAGGATGGAGCTGCCTCGGGAAGTACGATACGCTCCATTGGAGAGCAACAGAATTCTTCTTTACACCCTTCTCACTGCCATCGCAGGCGCCACCCTGTTGATTCTATGAGCCCAGTGCCATATCCGTAGCCCATTATCGACGTCCAAATGCTGTTATGATACAGTTTAATGAGGTTGGGTGGGAGATGAAATCTCCGGTACCCAATTGCAGCAAGCCTGTTCAATGCTACCATGGCCCAGTCAGCCACCGCGTCGATATGGGCCGCGAAATTCCAGCGTTCGTTGAGAATCACGCCCAGGTATCTGGACTGACTTCTAAGAATTACTGGTACTTAATTTATTCTAACTGTGGGATTTCTTATCAAGTTTCCTTTGAGTAACACTTATGTTGATTTTGCAGGTGCTATTGCCAGTTTGGTTTTCTGGAACCGTTAGGTAAGGATGTTCTGCCCTGGACATCCGTGGCTCAAGATCCTCTCGGCTTTTGCCGCCGACTATCAGGAGGAGGTCGTCTGCGTAGGTTATTACCTCTAGCACATCTGGACTATTTTGCATTTTATGGAGCAAGAACTCCATGTTTATGTCCCAGATTAGTGGCCTCAGGACAGAGCCCTGAGCACTCCCATTGGTGATTTCCTTGCTCATGATTCCGCTAGGACATAATAGCCTGACCTCTCTTCCAACACAATAGTCCCTGAGACACTCACAAAGCGGCCCTGAGCACTCAATCTCTCGAAGTCGAGAAAGGAGTGAAGGCCACCAGAGATTGACAAAGGCACCGCTGATGTCCACCATGATGCCGATTACATATTTGTGTTTGTGTGTGTGTGTGGGGGGGGGGGGGGGTAGAGCTACAGGCCTCACTGCTAGGGCGATTGCGTCACACGAAGAACGCCCTGCACGAAAGCCGAACTGTCTGTCGCTCACACCACCCAAAACTCAGTGTACTCACAGCCTACCAGCCAGAAGTCTTCAACTAACTTTCCCAATACACTGAGAAAGCATATGGGCCGACAGGACTTGGAGAGCATTGGACCCTGGGGAAAGATACTGCACCACGTCAGAGGTGATCCGGTCTGACCCTGAGGCTTTCCCTCTCTTTAGGTTTTGAATTTGGTCTCTTCTCTTCCGAGAAGGGGTAGACCAAGTGACTGGAGAAAGTCGCACGTGACTTCAGTGAATAATAAAGGCAAAAGAACGGACCCACATAATTAAAGACCAATATCATTAACATCAGTTTGATGTATAATTCTTGAACATATTCTGAGTTCTAATATAGTAAATTTCCTTGCGATGGTAAAGCATCTGTCCATGCATCAGCACGCCTGAAGGAAGCATCAATCGTGCGAAACCCAGCTTGTCATTTTCTCTCATCTTGCGTGCTATCGATGAAGGGCAACAGGCAGAGTGTATATTTCTCGATTTTCGAAAGACTTTCGAAACGGTGGCGTACGACAGACTGCTAACGAAAGTACGAGCATACGGAATAGGTACATAAAAAGATGTATGTTAGTGACTCTAAGACTCCATAAGTAACCGAATCCAGTACGTTGTCCTTGATGGCGAGTGTTCATCAGGAGTGCAGCAGGATGACTTGAGCCAAATTTCTAGGTGATTTAAGGAATGGTAGTTAGCTCTAAATGTAGAAACATGTAAGGTGATGAAGACGAGTAGGAGAAACAATCCCGTAATACAGCATTGGTAGAGTGTTTCTTGACAGAATCGCGTCAATTAAATATCTAGGCCTAACGCAGGTACTTCGACCGCTGGAGACGCCTCAAGTCTCGTACCTCTCTCTGCCTTGCGCCCCACGCCGGCCAATCTGTAGAGAGCTCGCCAAGATGTATTGCAGAGGCGGGCGGCTATGTTTGTCAGTGGTAGTTTCTATCAATGCGCAGTTGTTACTGACATGACCTCGGTGGTGTGGCCGAGCATTCTATAGCGCCATGTTGCGTTGTACGCGGCTTCTCGTCGTGTCCTCCCTGGAGCATATGTGTGTGTGTGTGTGTTGTTAAATTAGTTTTTGTCAGTTTACGTAGTGCGTACGTCTAGGGACTGATGACCATAGCAGTTTGGTCCAATAGATTTACAACATTTGAACATTGTTATTCAGATGCTCAGGAAACTCAAAGAACAGACACCACACCAATATAATTTACACGTGAAGACGGCGTTAGCTTCACATACTTTTCCTCAGATGCGGTCATAAGTTCTACCTCGCATGAGAATCCGTAAAGGCGAGTGTAAGAGAGCCTGAACGATAGGGGCGCTACAGCCATAGCGTGCGACATGTGAAGTTTGAGACGGACGAGAGGTGAGCATGGGTAGCCAAGTGGTTAAAGCGTCCTCTGGCCCGAAGCGGCAGACACGGGTTCGATTCCCATCCCGACTCACGTTGTTTGATTTCAATGCCCTAATGCAGCCACTGCCAATCCTTTCATCCCTAATCATTCTTCCTTCCCCTCCTTTATCAATAATTTGCTAATGCAATATGGCTGAGAAGCGGGTGTGGTGTCTGTTCTTAGGTGTTCATTTATATTTTCTGACACACACAGCGCAATATATTGATCAATTTTCATACTATTTATTTTTCTTCTGCAATATGTTGTCTCCTTGTCTAATAATACTCTGTTGCATTTGACGTCATTCTGAACAGTGGCGTTATTTTTACAGCGTTTTGAAAGTTCAATTATAACCAACTGTATTTTCAGATCTAGAATATCTGTTTTTATTTATTTTCGTTACAGCCATATATGGGTTACATTTACACAACTTCCCTCACTTTCTAAAGTTCTCTTTCTTCCTCGTCAGTACTCTTCATCCGTTGGCTCACTCGTGTACGTTCGTCGGCCGAGAACTCTCTCTTCTTCCTCGTTTTCTTCTTGAAGAAATCCTTCACCTCCGCAACCTTTTTCCAAGAGAACTGCCTGTTCACAATTTCTTCTGCTGTGATCCCACATTGTTCTAGGTCCATGTGCACTTCTTTCACCAATGGAACTTAGTCTTCCTGTTCTTCTGGAAGAGAAGAATTTTGTTGACGAGCCTCTCTGATTTCATTCTTTCAATATGTCCATAGAGAGACAGTCTTATTTTCCTCATTGTAGTGGTGATATTTTTAAGTCATTGATAAAATTCTTGTTTTGATCTTAGCCGGAATGTAAATTGATTTGATATTTTTTCCGGGCCCCAGAATCTTTCTTAGGAATTTCCTTTCTTTCTTTTCCAAGTCTGAAAGTCCCTTCCTGGCTATTGTTTCAGATGCATACAAACATTCAGGTTTGACGACTGAGCTGTAGTGTCGGAATTTGGCCTGGTATGAGAGTAATTTAGATTTGTATGTGTTCTGGTACAATCTGAATGCTATTTCCATTTTTCTTGCCCGTTCTTCAATTGCTGCCTTTTCATTGTTGTTTGGAGTCAAAATCTCTCCTAGCTTCTTGAACCTCTGAACTCTTTTGATGTCGTCATACTTGGCCCTCATTGTCCAGACTGGATCACTGTCTGTATTATTTATTAAAATATAGTTATGATACTACCAAAAAAAATTCAAGTTAACTTACACTTTCCGTTCACAATTAGTACGTGGCACATTTAAGATCCAAATTACATATTTCAACATTTCTATTGTTTGTACTGTTCTGTAGATGTATAAGGCATATTTGATGCTTCAAAATAAACAAATAACCATTCATAACTCAAATAATAGTCTATACCAAAATCAGCCACTCACATGAACGACAACTTTGCCCATGTGAAATATCTGGGGTGCCGCAACGATATAAATAGCCGTACCGTAGTTGAAACCACAGCAGAGGATTGAGTATTCGTTGAGAGAATGACACACGTGTGGTACCTGATGACTAGTTGCAAAGACAAAAGTCTAGATGATTCACTGCTGGTAAAAGCTGCTTACAGTGTTATGCAATGCAGCTACTGCGAATAGCTAAAATAAAAGGGAAACTAAAAGTCGTTACTTAGGACATACAGCTCTATTGTCGGTAGATATGATGACGGAATCCTCTTAGGAACAACACTCCGGGGATAAAATGGTCCGCCATTCGATTCTATCGGCAGGCAAGGACTACCAAGAGGATTTTGTCGCCAGGAAAAGCAAAACAGCCAGTTTAAGAGCCATGGAATGTTCTACCCGTTACTCGGGCAGGTAAGTCAGAAAATTTGGAAAAGAAATGCATAATTTAAAGTTGTATGTAGCGGGTATTCGTATATCTAGGTGGCGAATTGGAGATTCCTGGTCTTACAAATACAAAATCAGTTGGCTGTGAACAATAAACTAAAACTGAAGAATCTGCAAGGATGTAGTAAAGTAAGTAGATGGAAACTAGATAAATTGAAAGAATCTGGGGTTGTTGAAGGTTTGAGAGGGGTCGTTAGGCGACCATTAAGTGAAAGACAGTAATATACTACAGTAGAAGATGATGGAAAGCAAAGAAGGAAGCAAACTTAGGGTCGACAACGTGGTCATAAGAGACGGGAAGGGGTAGCTTTGAGAAATGAAATAGTGAAGGCCAGAGAGGGTGAAACAGAAAGGCAAAGACACATTGAACTCATTTGGGTGAAAGGACAAAATATTTAAAAAATGCAGCAAATTATAGAAGCAAAAGGAACTACATGTGCTTGAAAAGAAAAATGGGTAAACAGGAGCGGGTGGAGGACAAAAGCACAGACTATATCGGAGTTAAGTTTTCACTAAATCTCCACGGTAGAATGGCCGAGCGAGGCGCCTTGCTACAGAGCGCGCGGATCCTCATCGTCGGAGGTCAGAGTTCTCCCTCTGGCATGGATGTTTGTTGTCCTTGGTGTAACTTAGTTTGAGTATTTTGTATGTGTAGGGACTGTTGACCATAGCAGTTTGGTTCAATAGTTTTCTGAAGATTGGAATTTTTTTTTCATTACATCGATATACGATGCTGGTAGCGGTCTTACTGCCTAACATCTAGACAGTCTGGAGTCTTGGTCCACATATTGGTTTAATGTGCCAGGAAGTTTAGTATCGTCACACACTCCACAGCAAGCTGAAAATATTGTTTTTGTGGTGTCGCACAAGTACAAAGTGCGCGCCACTTACTTTCGACGCGCGCCGCCATGCACGCACGGCGCGGCGTTCTCACGACGACAGCAACGAGCGCCCTCTGCGACAACTCCGCTCGTGGCCACCACTGAAGGACATCGGGCACTTCGGACTGAGTTAGCAACCAGTTAGGACCTTCGTCATCAGATCGGCACCAGTGAAGACTTTGCTATCGTACAGGCACTAGGCAGGCCTCTAACAACTATGTATCAACATTCTGCAGTACTATGTAAAAGTTAAGTATTGTTACATTCTGTGCAATATATATCTTTCTAATTTACTCGAGTGTTTATAGTTTCTGGCTGCTCCCCTCCGTACCTGCACCAGCGTGTCGGTCTCATTCCACTCGGCCACCGACACCTACGACGAGGCTGGGACACAAAAGCGGCGACGAAGTTGGGACACAAAAGTGGCGACGAGGAGTGATAGAACCTTGGACCAGCACGCTTGCAGCAGCCAGACAGCAGCAGTCGGAGCACGCAAAAAATTGCTCCCGCCCGCCCACCCTTATTATGAGATTTTTTGGGGGAACATTTTCAGTTACATGTTTTGTGGACTTGTTTTGTTGCAGAGCGTCCTCTTTCATATTGCATTTGTGTTTTGTTATAAGTTACTTGTATGCGCGGCGCCTAATCGGTCAGCATGGCCACTACCCCGAACCCAAACTTAATGGAAATTATTCAGTTACAGACGGCGCAAATAACACAACTTCTCCAGGCTGTGGCCCAGCTCACAGCGCACGCAGCTAACCAACAACAACAGCCGCCGCTTCAGCAGCCCACACCAGCCGCCGTACCGCTCCCTACGTTCCGCCAGTACAACGAACGTGAGGAAGAATGGAGCGACTACTTCGCACAGTTTCAAGAACTCGTCGCGGCTCATCAAATTACAGGTCAGAGAGTGAAGAACCTTTTCTTATCGATTGTGGGCCCCCAGACCTTCGTACTATTGCAGAAACTATTCCCTCACGCATCTCCTCGTGATGTAGACTTTGAACAAATTGTAGATGCACTGAATGCTCATTATGAGAGAAAAGTTCTTGTAGCCGCTGCACGATACCGATTTTTCAGACTTAAAAAATTACCGCAGCAGTCACACCAAGAATGGATCACGGAATTGAAGGGCTTAACCCGCCAATGTAAATTTACTTGCTCTTGTGGACTTTCGTATAGTGACATGATGTTGAGGGATGCGATTACGCAGAATATTCAGGACCCCAGAATTAGAGCAGCAATTCTGAAACAGTCTGACCCGTCCTTAGACAGTGTACTGCAGCTTATAGAAGCGCATGATACTTTTGACTTAGCTGATGTAGAAATGCAAAGCCATAGTGTAAATTCAGTGCGCCGCAACGGATGCTTTCCTAGCTGTAGTTCTCAGTATAGCACTAGTGATTCTTATTTTTCTACCGGCCGTGCTGAACAGACAGTGAACAGTAGCCAGTGTAAAAGTGCGACGCAAAGGTCGCCCCGTCGTGTTAGAAACAGTAATTTGAATAACGGGCGCCAACGCTCATTTCAGAAAAATGTACGTAAATCTTGCCCCCAGTGTGTGTCTCGCCACAAGCGTGCTCATTGCCCTAGTCGCAATGCAACCTGTTATCAATGTGGCAAATTGGGACATGTGCAGTCTGTGTGTATGCAAATTAAAAACTCAAAGAACAGTAACGTTAGAAACAGTGCTTCGCAGAGTGCGAGAACAGTTCATTCTGTAAATGTTATACGGGCTGTGGAATTGAACAGTGCTTTCCTTGGATCTCAATTGCAAGAAAGTAGTTCTGCGCCTATAGCAAAACTATATAGTGCACCATGTAGCAAGCGCCGACGAGCGCGTAAAACAGTGCAACGGAAAAGGGTTCGGGACAAGCAAAATGTCTATGAACAGTGCATTCCTGTAGTGAACCTAGTGCCTTCTACAACTTCTCCTTGTGAAAGTGCCCAGTACTGTGTAGCTAGTGACAGTAGACTTGTTGTAGATACTGAAAGTAATTGTAGTGCAGTAGTTAATAAATCTGGCGTAGCCTCACATTGCGCGGACGCCGATCCGGCGGTAGTGCCATCTAGTGACAGTGTTGTTAATCCGCTGCGTGCCGAGTCTGCGCCGCTCACTTCACTACGTGGCCCGCGCAAGGGCAGTAAACAAACCGTAGCAGACGTTGCCCACATTCGCGCACCTGTCGTGCGCCAGAAGCACAAACTTTTTGTAAATCTCTCCATAGAAAATAAGACTGTGCAATTTCAGCTTGATACTGGTTCCGCTGTTACACTAATAAATAAAGATACTTATGAACTTCTGGGTTCGCCAAAATTGTCGCCGTCACAGCAAGTGTTAACAGCTTATACAGGTGAAAATATTCCCGTGATAGGAACGTGTAGCCTGCCTGTCTCTTTTCAAGGTGTTACGAAAACAGTTGCTTTTGTTGTTCTTCAGGCCAAATCTACGCAGAACATTTTTGGACTAGATGCTTTTGACTTGTTTGGTTTATCAATTCAAAGAGATGTGCTTCAAATTTCGTCAATAGTGCCTCAGGATAAAATCAATGCATTGTGTGACAAATACAGTGACTTGTTTTCGCCGGGACTAGGTTGTGCAAAAGACTTCGTGGCACATGTGACTTTAAAAGAATCTGCAGTTCCAAAATTTCGTAAAGCTAGACCAGTGCCTATCGCATTGCGTGATACAGTTGCCGAAGAACGTAAACGTTGGCAAGATAGTGGGGTGATTTCTCCTGTTTCTGCGAGTCAGTGTGCCTCGCCTATAGTAATTATACCCAAGCAGTCAGGAAAACTTCGTCTCTGTGCGGACTTTAAATCAACAGTGAACAGTCAAACAATTGTCGACACTTATCCCCTGCCCGGACCTGACGAACTAATGGACAAATTAGGACAGTCTCGTTTCTTTTCTAAGATTGATTTAGCAGAGGCATACTTACAGATTCCACTTGATGACGAGTCAAAAAAGTTTTTCGTCATTAATACTCACATGGGCCTTTTTCAATTTCAACGCCTACCCTTTGGCAGTTCTTCCGCTCCCGCTATTTTTCAGCGTTTTTTGGAACAGCTGACAGTTTCCGTACCGTGTTGTTCGAACTATTTAGATGACATTGTGGTGTCCGGACGTACAGTTGAAGAACATTTAGCAAACCTGGAGTGCCTTTTCAAAGTGTTGACTGCAGCAGGTCTACGTTGCAATAAAGCAAAGTGTTCGTTTTTTCAAACTGAAATAGAGTACCTAGGCCATGTGATTAATGCCCAAGGAATTCATCCCTTACAGTCACATCTTCGAGCAATCAAAGACTTGCCTCCACCTAAGAATGTGTACGAATTGCAAGCAGTAATGGGGAAGCTGAACTATTATTTCAGATTTATTCCCAATGCCTCTCAGATTGCAGCTCCACTGCATCACTTACGTAGGAAGAATGTTCCTTTTGTATGGTCTAAAGATTGTCAGGTTGCCTTTGACAAATTAAAGTCTGCACTACTCAGTGATGCATGTTTGATTCCCTTTGACCCACAGAAGCCTGTAGTGTTAGCAGTTGACGCCTCGTCGTATGGTCTGGGCGCTGTAATCTCACATCGTATTGGATGTCACGATCGTCCTATTGCATTTGCATCCAAGCTACTGACGCCGACGCAACAGAATTACAGTCAGATAGAAAAGGAGGCCTTAGCAATCATTTACGGCGTCGCAAAGTTTCATCATTATCTCTATGGCAGAAAATTCTATTTGTTGACAGACCACAAGCCTCTCACGTCGTTGTTCTCACCCACAAAGCCAATTCCGCCACGTACGGCACAAAAGCTTCAGAGATGGTCCTTGATATTGTCAAATTATCAGTATGAGATTTTGTACCGACCTACCACTAAACATGCCAACGCGGACACACTTTCCCGACTTCCGGTTGGCCAGGATGTATCATTTGATTCTTCAGAAATGGCATGTTGTCAGATAGACTCCAGAGATGCTTCCGCTGTCGCAGACTTTCCTTTGAACTCTCGTCGGGTTGCACAGGAAACAGCTGCGGATGCAGACCTAAGTGTGGTAGCACGTTTTGTTCGCTCAGGGTGGCCTGCCAGAGCCAAAGACATTGATCGGCCTCTGGTTCGACGTTATTTTGCACAACGTCATGCATTATCTTTAAGTCAGGGTGTACTGTTGTTGCATACCGACAACGACCAAGCAAGAGTGATTGTTCCTCGTTCCCTGCAACGAGAAGTGTTACGCCTCCTGCATCAAGGACATTGGGGCATTGTTAGGACAAAGCAGTTAGCCAGACGTCATTGTACCTGGGTTGGTATGGACGCTCAGATAGAGAGCATGACATCACAGTGTACAGTTTGTGCGGAGCATCAGGCGGCTCCTCCACAGCGTTTCTCAGACTGGCCACGCCCCAAGGGACCATGGCAACGTCTACATATTGACTTTGCCGGACCATTCTGGAATACGCGCTGGTTAATCGTTGTAGACGCTTTCAGCAAGTTTCCTTTTGTGATTGCCATGAACTCAACGACAGCTTCTAGTACAATCAGTGTCTTAACATCAGTGTTTTGCATCGAAGGCTTGCCTGAAACTATCGTCAGTGACAATGGACCTCAGTTTGTTAGTGCGGAATTTCAACAGTTTTGTCGTGTGAATGGCATTCAGCATATCACCACCGCACCTTTTCACCCTCAGTCCAATGGTGAAGCAGAACGTTTCGTTCGAACATTCAAGTCTCACATGGAGAAGATGAAAGGTCAGCACTCCAGGCAGCAAGCTCTTCAAATTTTCCTGTCTACGTATCGGTGCATGCCACGTGACGGCCCGTCTCCTGCCGAGCTGCTGCACGGCCGCCGTCACCGCACTCTCCTTCACCTGCTGCAGCCTCCCACGCACCGAGTCGGTTCGTATGGCGCTATGCGTTTTCAGGTTTCTACGCCGGTGCTGTACAGGGTGTTTGCTGGAAACAAGAAGAAACTATGGATGCCGGGCACCATTCAGCGCGTGCTCGGGCGCAATATGTATGTTGTACGTTCTTCCACAGGGTCGGAGCTGCGGCGCCACGCAAACCAATTGCGCCTGCATAGGCCGCGCGATCCTGTCTCCGGTTTCTTGATTCCAGACCCAGTTCATCGCCAGGGAGCACAAACACATCGTTCGTCAACGGGTCCAGCGTCCCCGGACTACGAGATCGTCCCGATGGAGATCGACGCGACGCCGCCGCTGTCGCCGTCGCAGATGACAGCGTCACCGAGAAGGACTCCGGGACCGTGCGTGCCGCCGCCGCCTGGGCCACGCACCTCAGAAGAAGATGACCTGCTCCCTCTGGGCGGGGGGGTGCGCCCTTCCCCAGGTTTCGGTGGGTTCCCTGGAGGATCGCAAGGCGGATGCCGGGGCGCGGACGGCGTCTCGATCCCAGCCTCAGCTACGACGCCCGTTCCACCAGTAACGCCCCCGCCCAGGCCCTCCTCCCAGTGCCGTCGCCGTGGCCCTCAGCCCTACGCCACGACGGCGCGGCGGTTTGGGGGGGAGGGGTGTGGTGTCGCACAAGTACAAAGTGCGCGCCACTTACTTTCGACGCGCGCCGCCATGCACGCACGGCGCGGCGTTCTCACGACGACAGCCACGAGCGCCCTCTGCGACAACTCCGCTCGTGGCCACCACTGAAGGACATCGGGCACTTCGGACTGAGTTAGCAACCAGGTAGGACCTTCGTCATCAGATCGGCACCAGTGAAGACTTTGCTATCGTACAGGCACTAGGCAGGCCTCTAACAACTATGTATCAACATTCTGCAGTACTATGTAAAAGTTAAGTATTGTTACATTCTGTGCAATATATATCTTTCTAATTTACTCGAGTGTTTATAGTTTCTGGCTGCTCCCCTCCGTACCTGCACCAGCGTGTCGGTCTCATTCCACTCGGCCACCGACACCTACGACGAGGCTGGGACACAAAAGCGGCGACGAAGTTGGGACACAAAAGTTTTGGAAACATGAGCTCTTCAATTTTTAGAAACTGAATCGTAGTATCAGTCATGCACTATCTTTAAAAGATGAGTGCGAACACTGAAATCTGTAATGTTCACGAAAAATATATATTACTTGAAAATAAATAGTAAAGATGTAACATAATTATAAATACTTAGTAGGTAAAAGAGATCAGGTAAAAAAATTCTAAATTAAGCAAATAGGCTGAGATAGTGTCCAATTTATCAAGGGAATATCACCTACTCCACTGTCAAATAATACACTTGAAATAAAATGTACTTTTGTCATAGTGATTGTTCACAAGGAAACGATACAACTTGCAAGTAGATAACATGTAGTTTCTAAAGCAGGGGTGGGCACGGCTGCCTGTGGGCATGATGTGATATCAGTTCAGCTCGCAATCTCTTACAGCGCCGACGACTGTCTATAATATACTATCAACAGCTAACGCGGGTTTGTCATCTTAGGAGTTCTTATTGCACTTTCCTAATCACTACAGTATGAGAATACAGATGATACTTGCAATGAAATATAAAGTTTGCATAGTATTTGAGGAGGAAGTATTGCCATAAAGACCAATCTTATGTTGTACAACGGTGTATTGGAGTGAATACACACATATATATATATATATATATATATATATATATATATATATATATATATCATTACGTGATGCTATAATGAGTACAGTAGCATCGAAAAACAATATAATTGCTTTAGTTGACAACAACTGCTACGTTCAAATTGTCGTTCAGGTCATTGATGTGTAGGGGGAGGGAGAGAGACTAATAGTGTAGTGTTAAAAAATAAACTTCATTTTCCTTCTGGATCGACTTGAGTTTATCAATCCATTAATTTGGGTACGAGTGGCCTAGCAATGCAATAGAAACTGCGAGAATCTGTCTTCGTTGCAGATATGACAAGCAGTCCGTCACTGCACAGTGGATGTTAAGAGAAACTGGAGAGAGTTCACAGAATAGATGATACATAAACCCTGTTTTTGTGTATAAACTCCGTGTGTATTATCTTTTGTTTCAATTATTGCTGTTTATTTGTTAATGTTGTAAGTTCTGTAGAAGCAGACACACGTATTCAACTTGGCTTTGTTCAATAATGTCCAAATGTTTGTAAATCTATCGGACCAAACTGCGTGGTCATCAGTCCGTAGCTTACAAACTACTTGAACCTAGGTAAACGAACCTAAGGACAAGACACACACACACCCATGCCCCAGGGAGAACTCGAACCTCCACGGCTAGCAACCGCGCGCTCCGCAGCGAGACGCTTTAGACCCCTCGGCTTCTCCACCGCGGTCTTGGCTTTGTAATAACGGTCAATAAAAAGCAAAGTGAAAAATTTACAAGATTTAAGTTTTGTGTGAAATTATTTAATTACCGTTTTCACTCTCATGTTGAATATATATAAATGGAGAAGACGTCTGATTGCCTTGGTGGCGTAAGAGTCAGAAAAAGTTTGAAGCCACAGAATAGCTGGACGTCATTTTATTATTAATTTTTACTCAAGAGATAAATGAGCGGCTACAACAAGATTTTACTAGCTGCACGCACAGACCTTAGGTGCGTTTTCCCTGTTTAATACTGAGCAAATTGGCATCTAAGGGAAATAAGATGCAGTTGCAGTCGCTATCATTTCTATTGTCCTAATTTTCAAAAACAAAACACATACATTAAATAAGAAACAAAGCATACATCCATTTTATTAAAATAATTATTAATATTTTTTGTATAAAGGAAACGAGTTTCCTATACAAGTCTATCATTAATAGTTTATTCAATAATGTAGAAATCCAATCAGTGTAGATGTCGTGGTACCAGTGTGGAATGCGTCAGGCCGGGATGCTGGGTGTAAGCGCTTCCTGGCGCCAGTAGAACAGTGCTTCAGTGAATGCTTTTATTGATTTCTTCGACCCAGCATTCCTGTGATGTGTGTCTTCGGTCTGGTGTCCAGCACAGGGTTGCCAGGTGTGGCGATTTTTCGCATTCTTGGCTATCTTTTTCTTATAATAGTAGCCATTCTAGCAGTCTGGCGACTGGCGATTAAATTTGGCTATTAAAGGAATTGCTTGACTATTTTATTTTACTTCAAATACAACGAATGTAAAGCAATCACTCTTTAGACATTGCGCCAATGTTACCGGCTAAACTTCGATAAAATGCTGGGGAAATGTAATCAACCTACACAAGTTAGTACAAATGTTTTCAAGTATCACGGATGTGTGGGAGAGTGTTCACAGTGATGTAAACAAACTCAGCTTACAGACTCTTGACGATAGACGTAAGGCCGGTATTACACTATCAAATTTTCTTTGACAAAGAATCTTTGTCCAATATTCTTTGACAAAGAATCTTTGACGTAGTGAAATGGTGACATTACACTATCAAATTTTCTTTGACAAAGAATCTGTCACAGTGCATTGAAAATGGCGGATGAATGTTTGTTATTAACCTTAGTTGTTGATTACATAGATTACAAATATCTACTTATACACTCAGATTGCATGTACGCGTACAACAATTGCTACGACTAGACATCTGGAAGCGTGCCTTTATTCACAGAACCCGTTTTTATTTGTACCGCGGCTCTCGCCTCAGGTGTATCGTATAATAAGGCCTAACATCTGATGTTTGTAGAAAAGTGCGAAGTACTTTTTCTAGCTAGACTGTAGATATCATCGCTCCTTGTTCACTAACAATTTAAGCTGTACTCTTAAGACATATTTGAAAAAAAAAAAAAAAAATGTGAAGTTCTTTTCTTAATCATAGTAGACATCTACAGTGTAGCTTGTCAAAGTACTTCGTCGTTTCCTACAAATATGTAATATTAGGCTGCATTACCCGATACACCTGAGGCGCGAGCCGCTGTACCACTCGAAAACGGTTCTTCTCGTCGTTTGGAAGACTGACAATGGTGACGCTTGACTTGCTTCTGCAGTGGTGTTCTGCTCTAAATATTGCAGTAAACAAAACTTTTGAAACATTTATATTTTGCGTATTATGTATCGTGTAAATAGCATTTGTCTGGCTAAATATATGTAGGGAATTAGTGCCATTATGTACTTTTGCTTTCTCCGCTGCAAAACTGGTGCAGAGACAATTTTCATTTTTACGTCGTCTGCCGTGCAAACAGTACTCACTTGATCGCTAATGAATACCGCAATTATCTAGCTTTCGGCTAGATGCAGCCGGTTTTTATAATCAACCTTATACAACTGCATAAATTTAGTTGTTGCGACGACTCGCAATACGAATTACGCGGTTATGTTTTCAAACAGTACGTCAAAAACTGCTACAGCGATGCTAGCGCTTAAAGCGGTCATATTTCTCACCACAGTTAACATAAGACGAACGCTTTCATTGATCAAATCTACGGTGAGCTGCTAGATTTGATCAAAGAATTTTTGACGAAAGGCAACTTTGACCAAAGTTCTATATTACACTGTCCAATTTTCTTTGACAAAAAATCTTTGTCAAAGAAAATTTGATAGTGTAATGCCGGCCTAAGCTACCTCCTGTACCCTGCTTACGATGGTTCAAGAACAGGTTTTAAACGATATCTCGAAGTATACTACAACACCGTATGTATGGCTGAGAACATGACGATAAGATTATACAAATTACAGCAAGCAGGGAGGCACTTAAACGGTTTTTTTTCCGCGTTCCATACGTCAACACAACAAAAATTCCAGTCGTTCTCACGGCTGATTTTTCAGTGTGTCATGACGCAGTATTACGAATTAAAGTCCCTCTCACCTCAAAGTATGGATTGCTTAGGGCATTATTAAAAATTACTTCACCTCAGAATGTTGTAATGATTTTCTGTGTATTAAAGAAATGTTTGAAAGATTCAATAACTCTATTTAACATCTGTAAATATTTGTTTTTAAGAAAATGAAAGTAATCGAACCTATGCATGAGAACATCCTTTGTGTAAGTTTGATAGAAAAGTTTTGTGTTGTAATTTTTATAAGCTATTAAATTAATAAATGTGATAGTTAAATGTAATTGAATTTCCGGAGTCTATTATATTTCCAAAGTGTGAATATTTTGACTGCCCTCATTGTCAGTTGGTGGTGTGTCTGGGTTCAGTTCTTGCATGGAATCAGATAAATGTTTCTGTGAAGCATGACTTTCCTTGGGAAATTCAGTCTGATGTCTGTGAATGTGGGAGTGCCACAGTTTGTGTTACTTTTTACTCAGTAACCAGCTTACTCCCTGGATTTCTGGATTATTATTGTCGAGTAACATTTCACAATTGTCATAGCATAGTAATGTTAACAGATTAAAGGTTGCGATCTTTGGCAATTTCCACTGATGAAAAGATGGTTACATTTTGGCATTTTATTGATGAAAAGATGGCGATATTTTGGCTACTTTTTGTTTAAAATTTGGCGACAGAGCAATAGAAAAACCTGGCAACTCTGGCCTAGCAATGCGTAACACAGTAAGTCGGGCGGCACGAGGAGCGATGGGTGTGGTGCAGCGGCAGTACTGCGGCCCGACACGGCGCCATAGCGCTGACTGCTCGCCGGTCGTCCAGCTCTCGCGTCGGGCACTGCGGTGTGGCGGGTCTCCTAGCGTGGCCCGCCCTGACCGACGAAGCGGCCCGGGCGTCGTTCTGCTGGAACAGTTGTTGATACCAGGGTCGGATCTAGCACATTTGCCAAGGGGGGCAAGCTTAAATTTGCCGCCCCTTCTTTCACCCCTCCCCCCTGTAAGAAACGACTTTTTGACGCTAATTGTGTTACATATTTCTAAATAAATGTCACAATCTCACAAGATGAACTTATTTTATTGACTGAATTAAGATCAAAGGAAAACAGAACAATTTTAATACATACAAAAATATTACAAGATTACTCATCGCACAAAAATTCAAAATTCAAAATTTCGCTTTTCGAGCCTTTTTTTGCTTCAAAATTGTTTTTGGTATCAAATGTTCAAATGTTTGTATAGCTTATGGGACTTAACTACGGGGTCATCAGTCCCTAAACTTACAAACTACTTATGAACTACTTACAAACTAGGACGTCACAAATATCCATGCCCGCGGGGGGATTCGAACCCTCGACCGTAGTGGCCGTGCAGACTGTGACTGGCGCGCCGCAGACAGCTCGGCCACCGCGGCCGGTTCAATTCCACCGCTACCGAGAGGACTCTACATCCTTAATACTTTTGAATTTCAATAAGAAGCGTGCACACCTGAAATACTTTTTTTTTATAAGGACTGGAACGTTATTCAAATTCAACTGTTCTACAAATATTACCTTGATATGAAATATGAATATTCATTTATCTAAAAAAGGAAATATATGCAAATTAATAAACATTGTGCATTTACTTATGCAATAACGCAAACATCTCGCTCAATCTGGCTAATATCTAGTAGATTTTTAAAGTTTGATTAGCTGAAGTACCTGTGTCAGGGCAACACTGAAGTCAGCAACCAGGAATTTTAGTTTTATTAAATGATTTCGGTATTTCTTGCAGTCATTTTATTTTACTTTTAATAACTCTGTGTCAGTTAATTTTATTAAATTACACCAGAAAGATACATTCTGTAAAAAAAAAAAAAAAAAAAAAGAAAGAAAAAAAAATAATAATAATAATAATAATTTGCTGCCCTCTAAATCCTGGCCGGCCGCGGTGGCCGAGGGGACTGAGGCGCTCCAGTTACGGTCTGCACGGCCACTACGGTCGGGGGTTCGAATCCCCCCTCGGGCATGGATATTTGTGCCGTTCTTAGGATTAGCTAGTTCATAAGTAGTTTGTAAGTTTAGGGACTGATGACCCCGTAGTTAAGTCCCATAAGCTTAACAAACATTTGAACATTTCTAAATTCTGCCGCCCGGGGCAACTGCCCCCTTTGCCCCCCGATAGATCCGGCCCTGGTTGATACACTATGAGCTTCAAACCGTCCACCATTATACCGCTGTTCCCGGTGTGTCTTCACCCTGGGCTTTTACTTTTGGTCACACAAAACCCAGCGCGACCGACTTGCCAAGTCAGCTTTTATAGAGCTAAATCTGGCTCCTTTTTGATATCACTTAGCTGTAAAATGAGTGATTTAGCTGCTTTAGCTGCTTACTCCGGAAGTATGGCTTTTTTTACGACCATTTAGCTTTTTTCTGGCTTTCTTCCTCGAAAGAATTAAAATCCATAAATGTTACAGGGCAGAAGTAATATATGAGCTATATAGTGATATGGGAATCGTGCATTTCTCGTGTTTGTACATTTTGTTTTAAGGAATTACATGTATAGTTTCCAAATGATAAGCTAAGATTGTAAACTAACAATTTATTAAGTGACGAGCGGTTTCGGTGCACTGTGTCACCATCATCTTGTCATATATATATTATAATCTGGTCATCTTGTTAAAAAATTGGGTATAATATAAGAAGTGCAACATTGCACTTAGTCACTATATAAAAAAATACTTAAGTTAAAAACATGACAGCTTACAAAATTGAGTATTTTGTAAGCTGTCATGTTTTTAACTTAAGTATTTTTTTATAGAGTGACTAAGTGCAATGTTGCACTTCTTATTTTATACCCAATTTTTTTTAACAAGATGACCAGATTATATATATATATATCAGATGATGGTGACACAGTCCACCGAAACCGCTCGTCAGTTAATAAATTGTTAGTTTGTTATGTTGGCTTATCATTTGGAAACTATAAAACGAATTGATCGCCTCCAGACCAGACGATGTCAGGTAATCTTGGAATTACATGTAATGAAAGCATTTCAATCTAATAACGTCGATCCCACAAAACTGTTGTCAGATCTCACAGTAGTTGTTGAATCATTATGTAGAAGGGTACTTAATCCAACAATAAAGTTTAATTGCTTCAAAGATAATGTGACGGATTATTTAGATCCAAAGCCATATTTAGGCTAAAACTTTTTTTCAATGCTTTGAACAGTGACCTCTAGCCGGTAAATGCGATCAACAAAAGGAGAAAATGATCAGGGAATGTTGTGTTAACTTTGTAACAGCTTTAACAAAACAGCTGCAACAGCGGCTACCTGACAATGTAGAAGTGTTACGGAAGGTTTCCTTGTTGTCTGTAACACAATGCTTAAGCAGAGTGAAAGAGACTTTGATACCGCTGTTGGAATCTAGGGCTGACCCACCAACTAATATAGAAGCCATCCAAATACAGTGGGATAAATTATCATTGATTAAGTGGAACAATACATCCAACAGTGAAGCATTCTGGGATGAGATTAAGAAGTACAGAGATGCGACTGGAGAAAATCCGTTTAACGAGTTGGCGTCATTCGCATTATCTACGTTCGTTCTTACGTGATCTAATGGGGAAGTCGAAAGAGTGTTTAGCGAGATGAATATGGTTAAAACGAAACTATGCAATAAAATGAGTTGTGAGATGTTGATTGCTTGACGTACTTAAAGTACGAGCAGGACTTCGACGTCACAGCAGGTGGTGTAAGGATTACATTCTTCCAACTTCAGTTGTGAGCAAATTGGAACAATTCAATCTTATGTGGGCGACTCAACTTCATACAATGGACAGATGACGAAGAAATATTAAATGTAGGTTTGATAGATTCATGTTTTAAATAACATGTGTAGCGATCTTAAATTTTGAATATTAAAAAAATGCAAGTCTGATGTTGCAGCATATTCTCAATGATGTAATTCAAATAGTACCTATTACACATTTGTAATTAACGGTTTGTATTATTGAAATGCTCTGTATATTCCAAATTATAAAAATAAATGTAAATTCATGCTGTCTATAACGCCACACAATTATTCCAGTGATAAAAGTGCTCAATAATGCAACATTTATTTTAGCTTTTTTCTGGCTTTTTTGTTGGCAAATTTAGCTTTTTTCTTTATCAAGAGTTGGCAACACTGCCCGGATGTGACCGTGTTGCGCTTTTGAGTAAACTATTTTTACGCCTAACAATGAGACAATTTACCACAGCTTACCGTTAACCGCTTATTCGCCTCTGCCAACTGCTTTTAATGTAACGATATACCTATGATCCACTACGATAAGAAATGCTAAAATTGTGTTTCATTAATTACGGCACTTTTTCAGTATCTCCCATCATCAACTCTATTAGAAAGAGATTTTATTATTTACCCTGAAATCACTTTCCAATATTCACAGAATATATGACATCAACTCCAAATGAGCATAGCTGAAAATGTGCACCAGGCCGATTCGAAGCCGGATCTCCTGCTTTCTAGGCAGTAGCGCTGACCACTACACCACTGGGAACACAGTGATCACCGCATCTGCAAGGTCTACCTAAGCACGCCTCTCGTCAGATACATATTCCCAGCTATACCCCTGCTTAGGTAGACCTTGTAGGTGCGCTGATTACTGTGTCCCCTGTGGTGTAGTGGTCAGCGCAACTGCCTAGAAAGCAGGAGACACGGTTTCGAGTCCTGGCTGGGTGCACATGATCAGCTTTGCCCATTTGCAGTTAATGTCATATATTCTGTCAATATGAAAGAATAACAACTGCAGGATCAGAAGTATATTTACTTTGCAAGTTGAGAGGCGTTTAGATCTGATGCTGGCAGATGCCGAAACGCCTTAATAAATTAAATACAAATTTAGCAATATAGATGGTTTTTTTATTCTTATTGAATTACTAACCTAATAATATCATGTAATTAAGAAGTGTTAGGTAAAGAATTGACCCGATACTTATGAAAAAGAAAGAAATGTGTGTTTTCATTACACTCTAATTCTGATTAAATGTTTATTACTATCATATCAATGTTTGGAGTGAGATTAGATGTGGTGATACTCTTAAACGAATGCAAGAATTCTATGTTGTCAGGACTATTCTCCTCACTGACGCTATTCTATCTACGGTTGTTATGGTAATTCATTGATGTATTTATATACTGGTTGTCCTGACAATGAATTTTTTATAGTAGGTGTGATTATATGTGATGATTTTGGTTATGTTTAATGTATTCAATTCAACGACATTGACTGGCAGCAGCAATGAAGAAATCCAGTCGTTATATGCACCCAGCCGACAGCCATGCCTCACTACAAGAAGATGTCTTTGAGCCAATTGACTCTACATACAATAAAATACATTTGTTGCATTTACATTGTTGTTATTGAAAAACATCGATGTCATTTGAATTGTGCATTGTCTTGAAAGTGCTCAATTGTCTCATCGATAGTAAAAAACGCTTGTAATGGAATGTTAATGATATTTGATTGTACATTTATTAATAAAGAACCAACAGAAGATATCTGGGGAAACGAAAGTATAGGTGTTGAAGAAATTATTTTTCCAACAATATATGTATGTGTGATTTTCTACATTATAGAAGTATTTAACTAATTTTGTAAACCTAAGAAGAAATTTTTAAGGTATTTCAATATGGCTCCTATGAATACACCTAGATAAAATTGCATCATGTCAGGGTGACTCAAACAAAATAGGGGAATTTACAAGAGCATGTTTGATATCAGTGAAATTCTTTTTACACTTGTCTGTCCAGACCCAATGTAAATTCTTTTTTAAAAGAGGGGTAGAACATAGCTGTACAAAATATCTAAAAAGTGAACAAAGACCTATATGCGGTTGTTACATGGAACAGGTAAAGGTCTGATTGCACTTATCTTTACGGGATAAGGAATAATGTCTGTATGTGACCTAGGTACTTATTCTCAGATTTTGCAAATTTTGATTCTTAAGGTTAGCAAAAAGGCAAAAATTTAGTTAACGTTCTCTACAACAATTCGAGATGTTTCTCCCAAGTTGCAGTGGCTCTGACGATATCATCTACGTATACTGTGATTTTTCCCCCAAAAAGATCTAGCCCTAGAACAGTATGAAGTGCCCAATAAATACACCAGATCTGACGTTCAAACCGAAAGGAAGAACACGGAATTGATACGTTCTGTCCGAAAATATAAAGGCAGTATATTTTCGGGACACAGCGGTGGAAAGAATTTGCCAATACGAGGCTCGCAAGTCACGACTGGATAGACGTGAGGGTCGTCCACAAGGTAAGTTTCGCTTCTACTTTTGTCCGAGAGAGCGCTACGATCGCAATTCCGAGCATTAGCGGCAGTTACTCTATCTCAAGGAGAAGACATGTACGCCATTTTCAGATCGCTGCTGCCAACGTATCCTTTGTAGTGCTTCTTTATAATGTCAGCCGTAATTGAAAACGCCGCTCGCATGAAATAAGACCTGTGATTCATTTTCTAAATGAATTTTCTAACATATACAATGACGACACTTGCATAGATTTTTGTTATACGCCACTACAGCAGTGCTCCAACCGGTTGGCGAGGTACATTTCTGAATACTATATCGGATGAGTGTGAATAGTGTCATTTAAATTGATTTTAACATTTTCTACAATGGGGAAGGTATTTAGTGCCATGATTGGCAATAACCAGAAAATAACTCCACATTTGTCTGTACGAGGTTTCCTAAGAACTATTAGAAGGCATTGAACGGTACTTTGCAGGACAGTTTATTTAAGATTATCTTGTAGTCTACGACTTTGATTATTTCAGTTTCTATTACGAGAAATAATTGTTAATAAACAACAGAAAACCTGATAATCTACAGAAAGACGTCGGTTTTCTACTCAGAAAAGTCAGGATATCTTTACTTTCTATCCAGTCAAATTAGTAACAGTTGAATGTAGTAAACTTATACGGAATGCATTAACTACATTATTAAATTTACCACATCAGCCACTACAGCTGTAGCTGAAGGGAAACCCTCACAAACGTGACTATAAAACATCGAAAGCAAATAGACAGTTTTCCAACAAAGCAAAAACAAATTCCACAAATGTTACTAAATCTAGCCATAAACGGCAAGAATCTTCAAGGCATTCATTTTACAATAAAAAAAGTAATTATAGTCAAAAGTATATGGGCTTATAACAAAGACGAGTGAAGTGTAAAAATGTTCGAATCATTAGACTCCATATCGAATTTTTACACGTCAAAGAAAGTTTCTGTCATATAGGAACAGAGCACAACAGGAATTAATGTTTTTCGTCTGTTTATAGTTTCTCACTTTCAGCGAAATTGGCTACAAAATATGAACATATTCGTAAGTATTTCCACATGATTAAGTAGGTGTTTATATCACTGAATTAGGGAAATTCGGCTGTTTGTACATTTATTTCACGATTATTTATGTCTCTCGATATTTTATTAATGTTTCTAACGCAAAACTTACAGAAAGTATTTGGTTAATTACATAGATATGTAATTACAAACAAACCTTTATCATACGGCGGCTTGCACACCGCTAGGAGCGCAACTGTCAGTTGGTAACAACTTTCACAGAAGTGAATGTCGCGACTCTGTATGTTAGACTGTGTTCTAAATGCAAAGAAAAACAAAGAAATTCATCAGCAACTCTTCGAAGTTTATGAACAAAATGCTATGAGTGATTCAATGGTTAGAAGATGGGTCAGATTGTTAAATGAAGGACGTGATTAAGTGCACGATGAAGAACGAAGAGGTTCACGCAATTGAAGAGAACATTAAGCACAACCGTAATTTTACACTCAGTGCCCTTGCTAAAGAAGTTCCGAAAATCTCAAGATCACTAATTTATGAAATTTTTACTGAAAAACTGAATTTCGAAAACTTCGCTTATCCAAAATTCTTATGAACAACACGAAAAACAACGGATGGGCAACGTACTTCAGTTTTTTTGACAAGCTACAATGAAGAAGGCGTTGGTTTTCTTTCTCGGATAGTCACGGGGGAAGAATCTTGGATATTATACGACACCCCTGAAAAAAATGACAATCAGTGGAATGGAGGCATATTTCATCCTCAACGAAGGTTAAGCTTAAGCAAATTTTGACACCTCGAAACGTCATGCGCATGGTTTTTTGGGGCAGAAAAGGCATTTTGATGACTGGTTTCTTACAACGAGTCCTAATAATGAATGCATATGGTTACTGTGAGAGCATTAAGAAATTGCGCCACGCAATACAGAAAATTCGTTGAGGATTACTGTCAAAAGGTGTTGTTTTTTCTATGATAATGACCGACCTCACACGGCGAATGTGACCAAACAACTCTTACGGGTATTTCACTGGGACGCGTTTGATCATCCTCCGTACAACCCGGACCTCGCTTCTGGCAACTTTCATCTCTTCTAACACCTAAAATCTGTCCTTGGTGATCAACAGTTCAACCTTGTGTTCACGCCAAAAAAGATTCTACAAGTGCTTTTCTAGGTTTTCACGCCTCGTTCTTATTGGTAAAATAACTTGATTTATAGCCCGAGCATCTAATATGAGTCTAACAAAACCATCGGGCTCGGAAAATGGAAGGGAGAGGACTTTAATACGGAGACAATGAGGTTTCAATTACCTTTCAACGTAACATCCTGTTAATTTCTTGACTGCCAGCTTCTCTTTTAGACCAAGGTATCGAGTAGGTATGTTTCGAAAATGTTTCATGAGCTTTAACTTGAATGTGGTATTGGTACATGTTTATAACTCCAGGTCTCTTGTAAAATACATATTTAAACTTTAATAATGCCTGAGCTAGTTGCACCTTTTGTAAGGAAGACTCCGAGACTTTCTGTACTATTGAATCAGGTGTTTCTGTTTCAGGCTCTGCTGCGTCTAAATAGCTGCCATCAGAAATACGGTTAACTGTTGATGTATAAAATTTAAATGAACAATACCTTCCATGCAGACGTTTTCTTTTGATCAGGTTTACACGACACATTTGTTGTTTACAGTCAATAAACACTTACCTGTTTTAAAATCAATTCTCGCTTCCTTGTCTCGCAAATACTCTACTCCAAAGATACAGATTTCTATCAGTGCATCAACTAGTAGAAATGTACAGGTGTCTACTTCATCCCCTGTTTGTCTGTATTTTGTGGGTTTTGAACTTACTTTCTCCTGGAATTATTGCTATTGTTGTTAATCTGCATGTTAGCATTGTTGTCTCTCCATAAATTACGATTATTTTTCTGATATCCTGGGTGAAACATGTTGTACAGAATCTGTGTTGTGTTTATTCTGTGCTGAGTTTATTCTTTGCTGACTTACCTTCTTCTTGAAGAATAAACTCTTTGATGGACAAGAGACTGATTAAAACCATGTTGTTTGAAGTTTTGTTTCATGTATTCAATGTATCCAGCTACATTATTTTTTAATTACAGTGTTTAAGAATATATCTTGAACATTATTTCTGAGTTTACAACTATGCTGTACATTTCGGTATATGAACAGTGCCTTTAATATTATTATAAACATATGGGATACTGCTTGTGTTGAAGTTTTATACATACAAAAACATTTTGGTTCTCCGAACCGGATACATAGCAGTAGTTGTGATGAAGAAAGGTATTAAGTGAAGTGTTACACCATTATTAAGAAATTATACTTGTGACGTGTCTATGCCAATATTAAGGTTATTGCACCACTTCAACAAGGTCAGTCATACTTTATTATTAAGCAACATGGATCCAAACAAACCAAGTCAAGGCTTTAATTAAGCAAAGAGTATTTACAAAGCAGCCTTCACACGAATGGAATCATTTGTAAATAATTTTGATGGAAGTAGGAGTGTTGATGAGGTGACTTGTAGACTAGACAACATCACTAAGGTCTATTCACAGTATGATGAAGAGCAAACTAAGCTTGAAATAGGAGATAAAAGTAAAGATCATTCGCAGGACAGGGTAGCTTTTGAATAAATGTACTTCACAGTTGTTGGTGGCTTACGTTATTTATTGACATCACAGCATACAAGAAGTGAAGGTTCAGCACATGGTAATGAACATTCTCCACGTAGCTCCAATAATGTACCGTCTCTTCCTAAGATAACGCTACCTGTTTTCTCTGGGGACTATAAAGATTGGATAGGTTTTAAAGACAAATTCCAGAGCCTAATCATAGATAATGAATATTTATCTCAGGTTCAGATGTTGCACTATTTAAACTCAGCTCTTAAAGGCGAAGCAAAACACCTTATTCAAGGTATTCCTATTTAAAATGAAAACTTTCAGGTGGCTTGGTCTTTGATTAAGACTAGATATGACAATCCAAGGCTGATATTTGTTAGACATGTACATGAATTACTCACTCCTCCAAAGATTGTGAAGAATTCACCCACTGAGTTCAGACAATTACTTAATCACATGACTAGCAACAAGGTAGCATTAGAGGCATTTAAGTTAGATTCATCACTCTTTGAAATAATGTTAACTCAGATAACACTTCAGCACCTGAATACCAAAATAAGAGAAGAATTTGAGGTTACTGTTGCATCGCAAGAGACCAGTAGCTGGTCAGACTTAGACTTAGCATGCATAACATGTCAGTAAAGATTAAGACTGAGAGTAACTTTAAGAACACTAGGTCAAATAAATCATCTTTTACATATTCTGCATTTGACCAGATCTGTGTTTGTTGTAAACAAATGCATTATATTTACAGGTGTGAAAAGTTCAGGTCTTTAACAGTGCCACAACGTCTTGAAATTGTGAAGGAAACAAACTTTGTTTTAATTGTCTCTCTCCTTCTAATCATAAGGCATCTGATTGTAAGAGTGGCTCTTGTCGTTCTTGTGGGGGTGGGCATCATACTTTACTGCATGCTGTAAGAAAAAAGGAAAAACAAGCTAGATCTACTTGTGCAGATTCGGCAAGTTCAACGTCTCTAAAGGGCGCTTCATAATTGGAAGAACTGATCTGCTGACAGGCACAGAGATATTCTTTCGGATACTGAAGCAAAATCGCAGGGTGAGGAGTGATGACTGGCCAGTTCTACAAGATACCGAGGTGGGATATATCTTAGCAGGAAGATATCAGTGGACCCGTCATGATGTAGCAACCTCAAGAAATTTCCTTCTACAACATGAACATCTCATTAATGCGCAACTCAGAAAATTCTGGGAGTTAGAAGAAATTCCAGTAAAGAAGCAGACAGAACAAGATGTAGCATGTGAAATGCATTTTAAGGAGAACACATTACATGATAAAGAAGGACGTTTTATTATTCGCTTGCCCCGTAAGCAAATTGAAAAAAGCTCCGAAATTCTTATTTCAATGCCTTTAACAGATTCTATCATTTAGAAAGGCGTTTCAAGAAGCAACCAATCTTGTAAAAACAGTACTGTGACTTCATGAAAAAATATGAATATTTAAGACATATGAAACCAGTTGATGAAGTTTGTGACTATGGCATCCATGAGACCTACTACATTCCGCACCATACTATTTTCAAGGAGCATAGCACCACAAAAAAACTTAGTGTTGTATTTGATTGTTCCAGTACATCTACTACAGGAACATCTTTAAATGACCTGCTAATGGTTGGACCTATCTTGCAGGAAGATCTGTACTCAATAGTACTCCGTTTCAGAACTCATCCCATTCCTTTCGCCGCAGACATAGAGAAGATGTACCGGCATATTATTGTACACCCAGATGACGTGAAGCTGCAGCGTACATTGTGGAGGCCAAATCCAGTTTTGCCACTTAGAGTGTATGAGTTACAGACCCTCACAAAGGGAAGGGTTCCAAGCTCCTACTTAGCGACAAGGTGTCTTATTCAGCTTGCTGATGAAGGAGCCAAGGAGTACCTGTTAGCATCAAGAGCCTTAAGACAAGATTTCTATATGGATGATGTACTAAGTGGAGGAAGAAACTTACAGGAAGCCCTACAGTTGCAATCTGAGTTTGAGCTGCTTGACAGTGAAGGATTCCCATTAAGAAAATTCTGTTCCAATCATACAGCTTTGCTAACAGCAGTACCACAGAAAGCAGAGACACACAGCTTCCAATCTCCTTTGGAAAGGAAGAAGTGGTCAGAACGTTAGGTATCTTGTGGCATCCTATGTCAGACAATTTTACGATGTTATTCAAGGGGTTAGACAGCTCCAATTTTCCTGAGGATTCCTCGCCAGACTCTGTGACTAAACGGCAAGTGATAGCAATTGAATCATCTATATTTGACCCTTTTGGGATTATAGGTCCTGTAAGATATTTCTTCAGTTGCTTTGGTGTCATTGTTTGGAGTGGGATGAACCATTACCTCAACCTTTGCTAAATGAGTGGCACAGCGTGGTCAAACTGTTGTTTCATGTGAAGGACATTAAGATTGATAGGTATGTGCTGACTTTCTCATATGTGAAGGATGTTCAAGTGCATGCCTTCTCGGATGCTAGCGAGGCTGCTTATGGTTGTGCTATCTATGTTCGATCAGTCAGCAATCAAGATGATGTTGCAGTCAGATTGTTATGTGCTAAGTCAAGGGTAGCACCTATCAAAAAGATCACGTTGCCTAGATTGAAATTATGTGGTGCAGTACTGATGGCAAGATTGGTTAGCAAAACACTTCTTGCCTTAAATTTAAGGATTTCTAAGGTGTTCTACTGGACTGATTCATCCATTGTTTTGTCTTGGCTAAGTGCACCATCATCTCGGTGGAAGTCATTTGTATCCCATCGCGTGGCAGTGATTCAAGAGTTGACTGATGTGGAATAATGGAGACATGTTTCCTCTTCAGAAAACTCTGCTGATCTAATATCACGAGGGAATCTGTGTTGTGTTTATTCTGTGCTGAGTTTATTCTGTGCTGACTTCTCCTTGAAGTATAAACTCTTTGATGGACAAGAGACTGATTAAAAACAATGTTGAATGAAGTTTTGTTTCATTATTCAATGTATCCAGCTACATTATTTTTTAATTACAGTGTTTAAGAATGTATATCTTGAAAAATATTTCTGATTTTACAACTATGCTGTATATTTCGTTATATGAACAGTGCCTTTAATATTATTATAAGCATATGGGATACTGCTTGTGTTGAAGTTTTATGCATACAAAAACACCTGTTATCCTGTCTCCTATGGTAATTACTATTTTTGCCTTGTATCATCCCATTATGATTCATACCACTGTTTCCTCGAGATATGGCATGTGGTTTCGGTTTGGTGTTTGTTCAACATAGCCTTGGCGGGAACCAGCTGTAAGTTTTGATTTGTGTCATTGTTTCTTACAGGTATTAGCTGATTTCCACCACTGCCTTTCCTGTTTCCAATCACGCTGTTATAGTTTGCATAATCTCTTGTAGTGTAACACTACATTCTTCCTGAACGATTCAAATAAGTTATAAGGACAAGCACTACCCCAGATATTTTGTTTGTGCAGGTGGACGTCCGGGCAGTTACAGGACAAGTGCCACAGATAATGAGCAAGTGAATGAACACTTATGTTATATTCAGAACTATAAATTTTGAAGTGTTTTGATTTATTGGTGCAAGTAATTATTGCATTGATACAACCTGTACAAGAAGAAGCTGTTGTAAGAGGAACAGTATTACTGGGCCTCTGTTCAATAATTAAAATCCATAAATCTGAACTGACATAGCAACGGTTACACTACAAGACATGGCGACCTATTCTACAGGACACGAAGGAAATAAGAAAGAGAAAATTAACTGAATTCACGAAAAGAAAAGCTGTATGGACGTTTTATGAAAATAAGCAGATGTATTATAAATACTCTGTAATTATGTGGACAAGTTGCCCGTAGCAACGGGGATCAATACAAAGAACAAACTATAAGAAATTACAAGTGTGTGGTTACGATATTGAAAACGAATAAATGGAATTTCAGTAATCACTCTAAATCATCGAAAGTGGAAGTTTTAGTCGGAAAACAGCTTAAATCATTCCACATTCTGGACTCCAAGAAGGTTTCTGTAGTCGCAGCCAAGTGGTACGACGCCGGTACAACGCAATATTCCTCCAACGCAAAGCAAGGTGGGCGGGCCACGGCGCATCGAGCTACGGTTACTGGTTACGCATTACATCGAGCTATGCAGTTCGATGCGGCAAATCCGTGGTAACATTTACATTTTATTTTTATTTCTTATGAGTGACTGAAGAAGTGTAACGTGTGAGACAGTGTTAAATGCCAATCACAAGAAGTATGACAACGAGTCAGGAAACAATTCCTATGTTGTTCGTTCAGTTTAAAGAAAACTATAAAAAAGATTTAGAAGGAATAACTAATAATTCAAATAAAAAATAAGTCTACAAATGGCTACTTTAGAGAGTAAATTAAAGGAAAAAATTGGTCAACACATGGCTAGTTTAAAGGAAAAAAAATGAATCAACAAATAAATAATTTAGATTCCGAATTAAATGAGCGAGAGGAAAAGTTAAATAAGAGATATGATTTATTTGCGGAACAAGTGAACAAAAATTTAAGTATACATAGAAATATACTAGACACCTTAAGTTAACAGCTAGATGCTCATGTAAAATAATGTAAGGTAAATTATACACAACTAGATGGTAGACTGCTAAAATTAAATAAGTTATTATTGATTAGGGAACAAGTTGAATCTTTTTCCAAACAAATTTGCGATGATCAAATTTCGTCTGGGAAACAAAATATTTTTGATGACATGACGCATAAAGTTTCCGAAAAAGACGATAAAGTTTTAGAGAAATTTAACTTTTTAGATCAGAAGTTAATTTCAACCAACTAAAGAATAGAGGTTTTAGAATCCAATTCAAAATCTGAACTTTCACAGGTTAGTCGTAAAGTGACAGAAACAGTTAATAATGTAAATGTTTTAGAAAGATATCGAAATTTCTCAGATCTAAATTTACCAAATAGTGAAGTTAATAACTGGTAACAAAAGATAGAGGAAATTGTTAATAAAACATTTAAGGAGAAGGTTGAGAGTTCTCAGAGAAGTGAGGATAAAAGTTCAGAATCAGATGTAACTAATATTCAGTCAGAAAAAAGAATGAATTAGGAAGAACCAGTGGGGGAATGCTCATGCTGAATGAATTTAAAACAAAGTTTAAGGACAGTTGTTAGTCAGCCAATACTCAAGAAAAAATAAAAATAGGGTTATCTGACCCACCGATGTATTCCAGACGAAATGTTAGTATAAAACAATATATTCAAACCTACTTAAATAAAGCAAAATGTTTAGAGAAACCAGTTGATGAAGAATATCTAGCAAATGTGTTAGGCGTCTTCTCTTTTATGCGCAACGTGAAATGTGATGTAGAGGGCGGACAAATATCAAAGTTTTATTAATAGCTGCAGAAGGGGTTGACACCTTAGACAAAGCTGGGGGTGAAGGTAACAAATTTTCATCTCAATCAAGTAGAGAATCTTCGTAGCAAGGTTATCTGTGTGAAAGGTACAGAAAACAAGAACAAAAGAGCCCTAAGAAACAATTTCAGAATGGAAAGAACTTTTATAAGAATCAAAATTCTAAGAATCCAAAGAATCGTAGTAACTTGATGCAAATGTCTACGCAAACCGAAATTGATAATTGTCGTTCAGTTGGTAGAGAGGACGCAGAAAATAAGGTAAACTAAATACGTCTTGGAAAGAGGATGCGTTTCCAAGAGGTGACTCATTAAATGTGGATCCGTCTAACAACTTAACGTAACAATGGCTCTTACAGGAGGATGAAAACACAAAGTCGTATGCTATAAACCTTTACTAATTGGTTATATTTATGACTTACCTGTTACATATTAGTCGATAGCGGTAGTAATATATCTGTTATTTTACAAGATGTGTTTCAAAAGTTATCAAGAAATCAACGTAACGTTTGTTGAGAACCAAAGGAGAGGAGACAGCCTCATAAAGAGTTATAAGTAAGGGAGAACTTATATATATATATATATATATATATATATATATATATATGTGTGTGTGTGTGTGTGTGTGTGTGTGTGTGTATTTACATTCACAAAAATTATAACCTACACCGTCACACAATTTAACATAAACATATACATTACAACAGTACACTTGTTACACTCATATACATAGTTTGATAATAGATTAGTTACATGAAAGACTAAAGAAAGGTAGATACAGGCTTTTAATTTTTTTTTTCAGAATGGTATGGAGTAACTTACAATCAGTGAAGATAAAAAAATAATTCTGATAGTAGATCAGATGTTTTACTCATTGGTACGCTTCGATTAGAGGGGATAAAGGAAGTGTGAAGCATTACTTGTGAGTGCACATACGAGGTAGAGAGAACTAATTTTAAGGGACAGGAGTAACTTTGAGGGAGAGAAAAGGGAGGTGGCCTGAAATGTGGTCTCTAGTGGTTTGGAGTTAGGTGATAGAGGATGTTGGTGAGGATAGGTGGACCCACAGAAGAGATTACTAATCAAGATCAAGTGCCCAATGAAAGGGCCTGATTGAGTTTAAGTACCTAATGAGAGGGCCTAACCCAGGTAGATGTTGGGGTGTGGAGTCATGTAGGAACTTGCTGTCACCACTAGTAGATGGGATTAAGTGGACCTCACCTTGCCATTTTTACTTTGTAATGTTGCTCTCTAGTTCCCAGTTGGTTGATTCATATAGGAAAGCGAGGTGCTGTTAAATGAATGTGCATAGCTTCACATACCAAAATTTTCAAAGTCCAATGAAGTTCAGGTTTAGATATGAGTGAGAAACATTTATTCAAGACTTTTTTAGCAAAAAGAGAAGGAGTGGATTTGATTTAGTCATATGATAATTCTCCCTCCATTCAGAACAAGTGTGATTTAACAGAGGTGCTAGTTCTGAATTCATTTTAATCAAATATTTATGCAATATGTATAAACCTAGTATTTATCATAATCAACTACAAAAGGCTATGCTAAGATAGTAGACATAAAGAGAAACTATTTTATGAACATTATCACTACTACCTATGTTTATAAAAGAAACAAAACTTAGTTAAATAAGATTGTATAAATTGTAACGGGAATGGATGTAATAAATAATTTGGCATCTTGTGTCTGAGAAGAGGGGTATATAGTGTCACGAGTTACACGACATTCCTCCTGAACGATCCAAGATGACCAAATAATTTATTTTTGGGGTAATTTAGAAGTTAAAAGGATAATTACTGATGCAGATATTTTGATCCCAGGCAGTTACATGACAATTGCCAGAGATAATGAGCAAGTGGATAAACCCTTATGTTTTATTCAGAACTATACATTTTGAAGTGTTTGGATTTATTGGTGCAAATAATTATTACATTGATACAATTCTTCTTCATTATCCAGCTGATACCTTCAGTCATGACTGTCCGAACCTGTGCAAGAAGAAGCTGTTTTAAGAGGAACAGTATTACTGGGCCTCTGTCCAATAATTAAAATCCATGAATCTGAACTGACATAGGAAAGACGATCTTGTAGTGGTTCAAACTAAAATGTACACTGTCACACCGCACCCTCTGGACCTCATAAATTAAATCTAACGAGTCTAGAGTAGACAGAAAATCCTCCAAGTTGTAGTCAGGCATACCGAATAATTTTTTGCGGATATGTGTAGGCAATTTGCCATTTAATATCCATGAAACTTAGCAAAGTGAAATTAAGATATTCATCAGAATACTCTCTCACGTTTTCAATTCGTTCATTAAATGGACGAGGATTGTAAACCTCATTCCTGAGTCTCTGTTGTACACCAGCAGAGTAATACTTAGACAAAAATGCATCTTCAAATTCGTTAAAAGTCTTGCAATAATTTAGTGGTTCTAGAGCTCACAGAGCTACCTCTGATTGTATATACCCAACTACAAAGTGAATATTCCGTCGCTCTGAGCACAATTCTGGCAAAACTCCTTTGCACGACCTTATCAAAATTACAGGATGCCTATTCTTGCTTTCTGGAATAAATGTTTGGAATTGATGGTGTCTAAGCTTTCTTTCAACAATGAACGTGCTAGTGTTGGTTCATGAGCATGTGAAAATCTAACTTGTGGTGGTACACCCAGTGAATACGTCTTTTTTTGTATCTGGTGAGGCTTGTGTGGATGGTATGTCTACTGGTATATTTACATTATTATTTGAGACTGCTCGTCCTACTTGGTCGCTAACATGTTGACAATTTCTGTATCTCTTAGTTGGTTGTGTGTTATCTAATCTTTGTCAGTTTGATCTTTCAGATTATACCACTGAAATTTTTTATTGAATTAATTTTACTGTGATTCCGTGATGCTGATATACTTTCTCTGCTACAACCCTGTTCCACCTGACCTATCTCAGATTCCACTCTTTCATTTATTTGTGCCTCCTTGCTTTGTAGAAATTAATTTTGTCTGGTGGTCTTTGATAATATTTTCAGCTTTGTGTGTTATGCGTGTTACGGAAGTCTTTAAAGCCTATTTTTCTACTCCCAAATTTGAAATATGATGTGTCCTCAACAGTGCTTGGCAAATCTTTTACAGTTTCTTTAATGCTATCCACCTTTCAGTTACAGCTTGCATCATCTGTATATACATTTGGTTACGTAACGTGGTGAGACGTCTGTCAAAATTTGCCTGTCCTTGTTCCACCGATGTTTATAATTGACCAGCTATTTCCTCTGCCATATGTGTGTGTAGATCATGCTGAGCAGTTTCTAATTTCGTAAATCTAGCTTCTATCTTATCTTTTGTCATCCTGTTATGGACGATGTTTTGTTGTTCCTTGTCTAACTTTGCAAATCTACGATCTCTTGTCTCTGTTTTGCTGTTTTGTTTGAATGTTCTTTGAAATATCATCAAATCTATTTTCAATACCAGCCTTATTTGCCATATTAACCATCCTATTCGCCATGTGTGTCATCTGGTGATTTACAGTTTCAGATGTAGTGTCAATATGCCTGATTGTGTTACTAACAAGTGCTTCAAATCTATAACATAACCTGATCTGTATGTCTGTGTTTTCGTTAGTGTGGTCTGTTCGCGATTTAACTGCAGAAATTTCACTTTCACTCACATTTTGTGGAATTGTTTCAACAACGTTATCGCTTACTGCTACAGTTTGGGTCTGTCTGGGTTGTTCAAAAAATTTACTACTATCTTGTGGGTGCATCTTTGTTAATTGTATACGGGTCATAACGATGCTAAGATATAAGTTAAATTGAAAACTGGATGTGTATGTGACTGCCAAACAAAATACACAGCTGAGGTGACTAAAAATTTCCTATCTCACAATTATAGAACTGCCTGATGAAAACAATACGGTAGAAAAATATTCAGGAAGTCCTAGCAATAGTATCTCATTACTGATCCCTGATTTCAACAAGTAAATTTCACAAATCTGTGACGGATATAAAATAATGGTGAACCTGACACTTCAGTAATACAGTAGACTGCAAGAAAAATCAAAAGCGATTACTAAGCTATCCGAAACAGGCCTTGCCTTACCTTTACGTTGTCTCGTTACATGACTGGATGTGTGCATAGTAGACCCTCAAACTGGAAAATTTTCAATTTGATCTTGATAGCCTTGTCTCTTAAATAATGATATCGTAAACTGTTGTCTTGTTCAGGTAGGGGTACATGAAATTCAGAAACAATTATTAATACACAACATCAGTAATGTTACAAGTTAAAGTTAGAGAATAAAATTTTGTTAAGATATATAGATAACTTTTATGGGTTCGTACTATTACTTTTTTATAAGTAATATTATTCCGGTGTTTTCATTTATAGTGTTGTTCGCTCAATTTTTGTTTGGATTTGTGTTATTTAAGACGGTCAGAATTTCACTGTTGGCCTCCAGTAGACAGCGCGGCTGCGTTATATGGTTCGTAACAGAAGGGAGATGAATTTTATTATCGGCGCTCCGCACGTCGATCCGTATCGCAAGCAGTTGGTAGCACAAATACTGCTTCACGTATCGTTGAGAGAGATTTAATTCCTAACATTTGCAAATGAACTTGCATCATGAAATTTTAAAGCAAAATACACTGTTAATTTTAACCCGACTGAAGAAATTGATGCACCGTTGTTAGAAGGAAAATCTTTATTGGGAGACATTCCACAGATAACATTCGACTAAGATTAGAAAGCAACCTGCATTATCATTTTTTTAAATTATGCTGGGGGAGAGGGGGGGGGGAAGGCGAGCAACACTATAATTGGCGAAAATCTAGATATTTTTCTTTTCTATTTTTTAGAATTAATGTAACCATTGAAATTAATTGAAGGTAACCTTCGCCTGCTATGATAGATATTTTAAATTCTATTAGAAGATGAAGATATTCTATGTTTTCACTAAAATCCAAAAGAAAAAGTAAGTAACACACTTTTGAGATTTCATGGATGAGAAAAATAGCCCCGATAACTAATGAAATCATTAGGACTAAATATGAAAACAGAAATATCTGCATTTCATCACGTCGTTTTTTAACATCATTGTGCACATAATGGCGACCAACGATGGTGTCTGCACGATTACCTAGAATTACTGAAATGGATTTAAAATAAATAACACGATGAAAAAATAACTGGAAAATTAATTTTAAATCTGAGTTTTGCATTTTAATTTAAAAAAGTCTTATCATTACTCACACTTATAAAAATGAATCGCACATCTCCAAGGCGACCGTCTTCGAACAGGACCAGTCAAGAACAGACAACATATCGGCGCCGTTCGTTTTCCTTCCTTAAACGGGAAAGACAAAAGAAGGTAAAGACAATGGGCATAGATACTAAATTTTCCACAATCCGTGGCCTATCAATAGTGATCTTTGGCGTAATATTTCACCACCTCGAAGATGGGCACCGATTAACACAAAGCTCTACCCTCTATCCCCCCCAGGAGCAGGAGGGAGGGTGATTTTCAGATTTTTAATACGAATGCCTAATTTTTATTGCAGATTGGGATTCTCCGTTAAAAACGGAAATTGTAACTTTAGTATGAAACATTTTTTACGTCTTATGATGAATGACGTAATAATCGACAAAAAAAAATAATGAGTTGAAAATTGTTGAAAAACGGCAATATTTGGGACAAGCAGACATCGGACTCTTGCTCTAGGTACAACACTTCCAGTTTCAGGAAACTCTGGGACAATACTGCAGATAGAACAGTCCTATCAGGGAACAGATTTATCATACGAAACTTCCTGCCAGATGAAAAATGTGTTCCGGAACCACGACTCGAACCTGGGACCTTTTCCTTTCGCGGGCAAGCGCTCTACCGACTGAGTTATCCCGGGGCACGCTTCACGGTCCGTTCTCACGACTTTACTTCTGCCAGTACCTCGCCTCCTACTGTCCAAATTTTACAGGAGTTCGAGTTCCGGTTCCGGCCCAAAACTTTAATCTGCCAGGAAGTTTCATATCAACGCTCACTCCGCTGCAGAGTGAAAGTTTCATTCTGGAAACATTCCTGAGGGTGTGGCTAAATCATGTATCTACCATATCCTATCTTCCAGGAGTGCTAGTTCTGCAAGTTTCGCAGGAGAACTCCTGTGAAGTTTGGAAAGCAGGAGGCGAGGTGAAAGGTGCTGGCATAGCTCATTCGGTAGAGCGCTTGCCCGCGAAAGGCAAAGGCACTAGGTTCGAGTGCCAGTTACGGCACACAATTTTAATCTGCCAGGAAGTTTCATATCAGAGCACACTCCGTTGCAGTGTAAACGTTTCATTCCAGATTAGCATACCTTTGACGAGCTTTTTCAACATTTCAATGAACGTCAAAGTATGAGTAAATGATTTGTACTCTCTCTGCAACCGTTAACATCGTGAAACAATTGCGTAGCGATATGTACCGTCCGAATCATTGAAGTACAATGAACAGTGTGACCGTAGACTGATTGCATGATCACAGCCTGTTCTTCATTAGATTGTGGGAGTTGTCATATGATAGCACTATCAAAAGAGAGAAAAAAAAAACCAGGGCATTGATTTCCTAATTTGGTTTGTACTTTTTTGAGATATTTCCGGGTATCAACTAATTCTTATTTTTGCCGATTTTTGAGCTATCTACCATGAATATATATATAGGTTGTTTCAGTAAGTGCGTTTGCCTCTGTAACTTATAAAATAATAGTGACGGGAAATTTTAATGCGGTAGGTCAACACAAGAAATGTTACACTTTCTGCGGAGCTATGAACATAGTTTATTGTATCATTTTCCATAGAGTACCAGCACAAAGACATATTTTTTTAAATGGAACAATAGTTTCTTCTGTCGTGTATTGGATTCCTTGAAACCAGCTGCGTCCAAATCAATTTAAACTACATTCCTATCACTATTAGTTTGGGAGCTACAACCCTTCAAAGTTTCAGGGGCAGATACCACAAACGCTGCGCATAATGCAATGCGCCTTCTAAATGTGGTGCGGTCGAGTTGTAACGTCGCCGGTGTCACAGAGCGAGAAGCTTCCTCGATGCGCTGTTAGACTGCAAACTGTCGCCGCACACGGCCGTATACCCAACAGTTGGAGCCACACAAACAACCGGGGCTCAATATACCACAGTTACTGACATCGGATGACGATGGCATACACGAACAACGAGTACGTTGTCATGTTGCTGATGCTCGGCGAGTGCCGACACAAAGCTACTGAAGCAGCCACGGCGTGAGATATCCTAGGCGAAGAGCCCCGGCAGCCATTACATTCTTACGTGCCGAACAACGACTTCGGGAAACCGGCAGCTTGGTAATGCGCCGCAGTAACAGACGTAGACCTGCAAGAAGTGAGGAGACGGAGGTGTTAGTTTTAACTGCAGTACACCACGATCCTCATGTCAGCTTACGAGCCGTTGCTGCAGTCGCAGGTGTCAGTCTCACATCCGTGTGGCGTATAGTACACGGCCACAAGTTTCACTCGTACCGCCTGTCACTGACCCAGGAGCTGCATGGGAACGATTTGCGTGCAACAGTGACATTCTGTGAGTGGGCCATGAGTAATTTCACGCTGGAGTCTTTGCAAAGTGTTATGTTCTCTGATGTGCCCACGTTCACAAATTATGGTGCAGTGAATCGCCATAACAAGCACGACTGGGCCGCAGACAATACTTGGTGGGTACGACCTGTTGACGATCAACTTAGGTGGTCTATTAACGTGTGGTGTGGAATCCTTGGGGATGAAATCATCGGTCCACACTACTTCCCAGGTACACTTAAGGTGAGTTATATCGCGCTTTTATAGCCGACAGTTTGGGTGGTCTCCTTGAACATGTGTGGCTAGACACGAGAGTCCATATGTGGATGCAGCACATACTGCGTGTGCTGTTTTGGAAGAACTAAACAACAGGTTTGCAGGAAGATGGTTGGGGCGCCATGGTCCTCATTCATGGCTCGCAATGTTGCCCAATTTAACACCAGTAGATTTCTTTTCGTGGGGATATCTAAAGGATCGTGTTTATGTCACTGAGCCCACATGCCCAGATGATCTAAAACAGCGCATCGAGGACGCATGTCGCTCCGTCACACCGGCGATGTTACATCTCGGCCGCAGATCCTTTCGACGGCGCATTGCATTATGCATTGAGGAACATGGACACATATTTGAACATCTCATGTAAATCAACTTCCCACCGCCATAAGATCCAACACCCACCACACAGCCATGTATTATGTACAGCATGTGGTATCTGCCCCTGAAACTTTGAAGGGTTATAGCTCCCAAACTAACATTGATAGGAATGTAGTTTAAATAGATTTGGACGTAGCTCGTTTCAACGATTCCAATGCACGATAGAATAAAACCTATTGTTCCATTTAAAAAAAATATCTTTTTGCTGTAGCTCAGTGGAAAATGATACAATAAACTATGTTCATAGCTCCGCAGAAAGTGTAACATTTCTTGTGTTGACCTACCGCATTAAAATTTCCCGGCACCTATTATATATATATATATATATATATATATATATATATATATATATATATATATATATATATATATAGTTACATCTTTTTTCACCGAGAATCCAAATCAGCAATAAAAATAGGTGTTCCTATTTAAGCTATCGAAGTCACTCTTCCCCTCACGCTCCCGAGGGTGGTGGTGGGGAGTCGAGCTTTATGTTAATGGAGTGCCTTCATTGAGGTGAACAAGTCTGATTACAACTGTTTAATATCCGATTTATATTTTTTCCAAATATTGCGAGAAACAGTTTTAATTGTATCACCCTGTGTAAAACACAATTCAGTGTCACTACACTATACACGTGTTTATATTTAACGTAGTAGTACACTTAATGCTACATGAAGCAAGGCAGATCAAAATGGAGGCACTGAGTCCTAAACAACGTTTGTTTGATTTAAAATAAAATTACGTATGTTTTGTACTAATTTTGTTTATGCATTGATTTTAAGGTTTAATGACTCATAGATGGGCCTGTCAAAGTGCGTTAAGTGAACTACGATGTGAACTAATTCGATGTAAATTCAGAAAATGTGTTGTGAATTGCATTTATACGTGTAAAATTTACGTGCCATTCAGCCTCAGCAGATTTGAAGCTCGGTCTGGTTACGAAATTGCGGTTGGCATAGCCTGAGTATCGATCAAACCCTGCATCTGCAACAACTTCTCCCACTGAGTACCGGGTTCGCTCACAAGTTGGTAATTTAATTACCGACAGGTCTTCAGTTTCAAACTACCTCACTGCCGGCTTCCAAGAAGGGAAATTTAATTCTGCGCCGTAGTAACCTGATAGCGTGCAGTTCAGGAGAATTTCCAAAAATGTAATACCATCGATAATAATTTATACCATCCACGTCGATATAAAAGGGTATTGGTCTTTACAGTGATTCTTCGCCTTTTTCGTTGATATTTGGCTAACAGTAAAGAATGAAATATTTCAAAGGACGTTGTTATAGCCATTGGTTTTCCTGGAAATAAGGTTATGTTTCCGAATAACTCATAAAAGAGATACATAGCAGACAATAAAGGAAAACGAAAGATCCAACATCTAACTTTGTGGTTTATAATATGTCCCATGAAAAAGAGAAATTCTTCCCAATAACTATTGTTAGATGCGGTGTAAATTAATTTATTTACCAACTAATATAATTATTTAGTATCAAAATTTTTTTGGACGTAATCGATATATAAAAACTTAGAGATATCAATCGTGAATTATTCTCGTGATATGTGGTGTGTTAACGTAATTGGATTATTTGTTGAGTTAAAAACGATTTTTGTGAATCTTGATTGTATAGTATTTGAAGGTAATGTTTATTGTTATAAATGTAAAAAAGTAGTCTTGTCCAAACCATCGGCACTTGCTCGTTGCTGACGTAGAGGCGCCAAGTCTTAGCGGGTAAGGAAAGAGGCAGGGATACGTACATTGTGGCTTAACGAGGAGTCGAGAGCAGACGGCCAGCAAGTGGTCATTTATATGGCGAGACGTGAACAAGACAGCAACGCGGGGGCTTGGATTTGTATCAGGAGTTTCCAAAAAATGGCCTCGGATGCTGGTAGAGTGTATATTCTATCGTGGCATTGAATAATGGGCACAATGTAAATTTATATATCACCAAGAAGAGAACAGAGTGCCACAGAGCAAGAGCCACTGTTGACTACGACTTCCCTCTAGTTGTGCTATCACGCAACTCCTCGTCCGCAGCACGGATCAAGGTTATGTACTTTTAGAATTGTAACGCGAATGGATCTGAGAAAAAATGGTGATTTGTTTTAATAATCAGTGAATTTAAATAAAATTTGTGATAACCCTTGTTAATACTTTTCTTACTTTCTAGGGGTTCTACCCTAGTGTCCTAGAAGAGAACAGATGAAAAGTTAAATGATTTTCTTACTGAGCTAATAATGACATGAAGTGCTTAGTTTCATTTTTATAGTAGATAATTGAAAAGTAGTGAGAGACTGTTGCATTTTGTTTCCTTACTAGTCAAAAATTGCACTTCATATTTGAAATTAAATTTAATGAGAAACAATTAAAATAAAATAATTGAAATAACAGTAAATAATTAAAGTGTCAGTATTGATCTGTTGGTAATCGTAAAGTATAAATGATTCAAGTTAGTAGTACAGTATATTTTCTCTCTAATTTTATATAAACCAAATTAATAACAAAAGCATTTATTAAAAATGATGAACATAGCTTTAAGTATCTGCAAATGAAATTGATGTGGATCAAAATTAATGAAAACTGTGGAAAGTGTATCATACCAGTTTCATGGCTACCTTTATATCTTTAGAAAATCTACCAGTAAAATTCTCGTAAAATTATTTGTACAATGCTTAATCAAAAGGTAGTTCAATATGGGTTTGTGGTTGGTAATACATAACTGAATTAACTAGGAACACCCATGTCCAAAAAACTCTCTGTTGTTTGATGAAGTACAAATACTTCTTTCATATTGATGGCTATATTTAAGTAGTAAACAAGTCGTTTGGTCTGCCTTGTCATACATATTGCTTTCCATAGAGATCATAGTATAATTTTATTTGACCATAACGCTTTCTACTTGTTTGTACCTAGCTGTTTTAAAGTAATATTTACAACAGATTAGAATCAGGTTGTGAATAATAGTTTAAGCATTGTGTCGAGTAATCAGGCTGGCGACCGCATAAACAACATTCAGTAAACTGATTAATACTTATAAACAATATTTTGTTCCCGTTTAGTATATAGTCTGTCCAAAGTCGGATACATGTCAAGGGCGTCTTTTTCTTAGGTACACATAGGTTCAAATAATAAAAAAAATCACTATGCGTTGTGCCCATACATTTGCTTTAGACGTGGTTTAATCGAGTTTGGAGTGATTGGTAGTTATGCCCAGAGGTTACAGTGGTTTCCTAAATAAACGTTGGAGGTTCGAATCCCCCATTGGGCATGGATGTTTGTGCTGTCTATAGTATAATCTGTTGTATCAGTGGTGTTAGTATATCCACAGTTCTCAGTTTCCTAATTGAAAAACAGTTTTGTGCCCCACGGAGTAAAAGTTTTGTACGATATGAAAATTGAATAATTAGCCTACGTCTCTTGCACAAATTTGCGGTACATGCCATAGATTCTGTTTTTATCAGGGGACTTTGGCACAGACCGACCCACAAATATGGATGTGTAAATATTATGCATATCAGAATTTTCTATGGGATACTTGAAATACCTTCCAGAGTAAATTAGCCTACCCCGTCCAAAAGAACGTTAATCTGACGTTCAAGATTTCATACCATATTTATACTAACGCATGTAAATGTGTTTTTGCCACAAAAATAGAGAGAAAAAATAGTTTCCTATAATCAGAAAATTGTAATGTGTCATCTAAATAAATTTAAAATACGATCAATGCGTGCGAACCTATTGACACAACATAAAGGTTACTACTTATATGCTGTTCAAGTTACATCACGTTTGGCATATAAAAATAATAGTAGTGAATTACCCAAAGAAACAGACTATCATAGAGAGGCAACAACGCGACCAGAGTAAAGCAATTGAACAACTGTCCGTCATGTTATTGGAAGTCCAGAGAGGCTCGTGCTATATGACAGAGTACGAAAGTGTAACTGTTTGCGCTTTTCACTTTTAGCCAGAAACAATATTACATCCGAGTATAGTGCATAAACATTTTATATAGCCTATGAACACTTTCTTGAAAGTTTAAGCTGCTTTCATTTAAGTACTGTATCCCAGACAGTCAGAAGCATTTGAGACTAAACGATATGGCCTGGAAAGTGTAAGACCACTCTAGTTTTGCTTTTGTACGCCGTTTTCAACGAAAAATATAAGAGTATTTGAAAAAAAAAAAAAAAAAAAAAACTTTATTTAGAAAAAAATTGTACTGTTCGTACAACCTAAGTTGAAACAATTTCTTTTTCATTTTTTTCTTTCTTCTTTTTTTGTGAAAACAATAGCTTTAAACTGTATATTTTTCGTCATTATTGGAGAATGAAACCTTGAAAATGATACCTCATTCACTAATTTTGGATAAGTAATATGGGAGATATGGCGTACTCACAAAGAAAACACCATTGAGGAAAAATGTATATGATGATACCCGGCGAACGTTCGTAAATGGGACATGTATTTACAGTTGCTCCCATCAGTCAGCCAATATAAAAGCAATGTACAAGGTGCCATCTAATGACAATCTGTTTAACTGACATGAACGATAGCTCTTCCAGTTTTATATTCTTTATGCAAGCCAAAGATCTTGTGTGATGCAAGCATAATTTATCACACGATTTCGGTTATACACGCCGGTGTAACGACGAAAAACAGATCTTGCTGTTGTTTAGATTATCACGAGATTTCTGTATCACACGTCGATGCACAACAGCTGTTGCTATTGTCACTTTGTTCAAGCAAGCCTTGTGTACTGCGCAAATGAACTGAATTACCTCAATTTTCATCATCATGTATATTATTTCTCTGAGTTTTTTATATGTTCCACAGTTAATCATATTGTACTTAACTATATACATTTTCTTATTATGAGACTAATATTACTTCTATTCAAAGTTTATTGTCTTTTATACACATGTAATTGCATATGCCTTTTCTGTATTACTATGCTACCGATCTGTGATTAGGATATAGTGCGAATTATTCGCACGGGTCTACTAGTTATCTATTTACTATCTAAAACGCATTATATTCAGAACACAATAATCTTCGCATTTTTCATTTACTCATTTAAATGAAAATATATATGTAATTACTTTGCAATACTACAAGAGCTGTGTAAAAGGTAATAGGAGCTACTATTTTTCTCTGAAATGACTTTGTTGACACAAGAACTTATAGCTATACATCTGCAGTCGACGATCTACCACAACACCATAGATGACATTACCTTGCCATAGGGCGGTCAGTACAGGTCATCGATAGAAATACGCACGGAGACGCGCAGATGGTATAGAAGTCTTCAAATATATGGTAAAATGCCATAAATAACGGGGGCGATTATACTGAAGGGTGGAACTAGAAGTTTTTCGGTCAATTACGTCATTTCAAAGAAAAATAACAGTTCTCACTACTTTTATCCAGGCCTTGTAGCCCTTGCAATAAACACTGCCAGTAATTGGCTTTTGTCTCCATAAATCATTCAGTATTAATTTGCCATTTATCTCACATGGTTTGTTTTTACGTAATGAGTAAATCTTGTTGTGAACATCCTTACACGTTACGTAAGTCAACCCCTCATGTTAATTAAAATACATCTGGAATTACCTCCGTCATTATGACAATGCTGCTTACATAACATCATTATGTGTGTCTACGCACTTACCATTTAAATGAGCTCTTCCGCAACATTTGTTTCATTATGTTTTCGTCGATACATAAGTAAACAGGTATACACTGATAGCCCTCACTTTATCTCAAGTTTTCGTTTGAATGTCTTAATAATACGTCTTGTCAGTTAATATGTATACTGGAAATCGATAGTAAAGGTCAGTGTTTACATTTTGTACTTAAGAGAGGGCCATTTGGTCCTCCGATGTTTGCCGGCATCACCTGTCACTGATGAACAAAGAATAAAGCCTTGCATCTCCCCTGTCAAAAACAGACAATATTGATATGGTACGTACTTGTTACATGACAACACAGGAAACATTTTTCCAGCCGCTCCATGTGAAGTGAGATGAAATAATAACTTCAAGTGATCAGTTAAAGTGCACAATGAGAAAGAATTTGACGCCACCTCGTATGGTTCACAACAGTGTGATACATTATCATCCTCGGTATAGCTTTTCTGTTTTCCGTAGTCCACAACATTTACTACTACGTATAGTATTAAAAGAGTGCAACTATTGTCGGGATCGTAGTCCATTCTTATAAAAGACCGTTCACCATGTTTTCAACAGTGCTTCGTGCACGAGCTTCTCATACTATCTTCACTAACAAGGATACCAACAAGGTATCAGATTTTAGAATTTCTTTATATTTATGGTAAGTGAAGTTCAGAATTTAAATAACAATCAGCTAAAAAAAAGCCATTTGACACAACTCTGAAAAATTCTCGAGAAAATCGACTTTGAAGTTTTGCTTTACACGTAAGTACCAATAATTAAAACAGTTGCAGCATCTGTCTGTGTAGCTCAGGTGGCAGCGTTCTGGCCTCACAACCAGAGAGTCGATGGTTCAAATCCCACTGTGGTAGATACGCATCTTATTTTCGTTGTTTTCGAATTCAGTTATACAAAACATTTTTGGGGCCTCTAATTCCACGTGTTGCATAATATTCATAGAATATATGACATCAACTTCGATTGGGCAAAGCTGAAAATGTGTACCCAGCCGGGATTCGAACCCGGGTCTCCTGCTTTCTAGGCAGTTGCGCCGACCCCTACACCACTGGGGACACAGTGATCACCGCACCTGCAAGGACTACCTAAGCACGCCTCCCGTCAGATACAAATTCTCAGCTTCGCCCTGCCCACAGTACTCAAACTCGTAATTTAACTAATTCCCGTAAGAGTAAGGGCTTCAAACTTTGCCCACCCCTCCCCACTAACGATAGGATCATTGCCCGTCACCGGCATATTATATATATATATACATGTGGCGTCTGTTGCGAGAGAACAGACGTCACTTCTGATCCTGCAGTTGTTATTATTTAATATTCATAGAATATATGACATCAACTGCGATTGGGCAAAGCTGAAAATATGTACCCAGTCGGGATTCGAACCCGGGTCTCCTGCTTTCTAGGCAGTTGCGCTGCTCCCTACACCACTGGTTTTTTTTTTTTTTTTTTTTTTTTTTTTTTTTTTTTTTTTTTTTTTTTATCTGGTAGATCTTTGGTTCGCGGTCGTTCGTTTAGTCTGTTCGTGGTTGTTCGATGAATGCTTGGCTCAGCTTTTTTATTACAGAGGGCGCTTAGCCCCCTGACCGGGCGCGCTGAGCCACGGCGCCCGGCGCGGGACGCAGTGGTCACCGCACCTGCAAGGACTACCTAAGCACGCCTCCCGTCAGATACAAATTCTTAGCTTCGCCCTGCCCACAGAAAGCAGGAGACCCGGGTTCGAATCCCGGCTGGGTACACATTTTCAGCTTTGCCCAATCGCAGTTGATGTCATATATTCTATGAATATTAAATAATAACAACTGCAGGATCAGAAGTGACGTCTATTCTCTCGCAACACACGCCACATGTATATCCACGTGTTGCGTCAGTTGTTGTTTATGTGTACGTACTCGAGCTGAACAATTTGTCGTCACCTAAAGCGATGGTTGAGTAGTTTAGCTGCTTGGAAAGGCGTTAGTAACTATGGACATGACTTTCCAAAGTAGCTTCGTAGCTCTTCACAAACTGAACAGTCGAAGACTACCGTCGTTAATTAAAATTGAAGCAAATACTGTAAAAAAATGAAAACATCATTATTAACAACCTTCTCTAAAGTAGGGCCTATAGAGAATTACGAATAAACAAAAATACAAGCATTTTTCGTAAAAAAATACCATTAGATATTAAAATTTTGTAAGTATTCGAGCACAACGGAAACAAATAAAAAGAAAATACGACATGGTAGGATTTGAACCACCAACCCTAAAGTTACAAGACCGGAATGCTACCATCTAAGTTTCACCAAAGGATGCTACAAGTGATTTAAGTAGTGGTACTTAGGTGAACTTGCAAAACTTTAAAGTAGATTTTCTCGAGAATTTTTGAGAGTTACGTCGAATCACTTTGGTCGATTGTTATTTAGTTGCACCGTAAGTGTAACAAATTTCTAAAATCAGATACCCATGTGGTCTCCTTGTAAGAAGAGGAGATGAAATGTCTGTAAATCTATCGGACCAAACTGCGTGGTCATCAGTCCGTAGCTTACAAACTACTTAAACCTAGGTAAACTAACCTACGGACAAACACACACACCCATGCCCCAGGGAGGACTCGAACCTCCACGGCGAGCAACCGCGCGCTCCGCAGCGAGACGCTTTAGACCGCTCGGCTACTCCACCGCGGCACGATTCAAATGTACTACGTTAAACTGGAGAAATCGGTGTCTGCACTAGTCTGGACATTTATCAGCGTTATTGTCATTTTAAACAGAGAATGTATTGATTTGGTGTTTTAAAATGGTCTTTGCTGTTTATTCATCGTTTATTAAAAAAAAAAAATGGCACAGTGGTAGAGAGCCCGACTACAAATCCAAAGATTGCGGGTTCGATCCCCACCAGGTCCTAGGATTTTTATCTGTCACTTTCCATTTCTTTCACTTCTCATTTCTTTCACGCTCCGCAGCGAGGCGCTTTAGAAGAGGAGATGTGAGGGCGTTACGCAAATCAGGTAATTTCATTCTGACTGTTAACTTTCGCGTTTGTTTGTGTGTCGTAATTTGTAGACTATTAATCTGTTCAGCAGCTGAGGCACGTTTCTTGTTCTCTACCTGCCGAGCAGATTCCCTTGTTGCTTGTGGTTTTGTGAAGTATTCTTTGTGGTATTCCCTGTAATTTGTCTTACAGGATCCAAAACATTATTATATGTAATTTTCGAGTATGAAGTGTCTTTATGACCTTCCTGCTTAGCTTATTTTTCGATTTTTGGAGTACTGTAAGTGTACATTCCTGCTCTGTGGACAAATTTTGAGCATTTGATTCAGTGGTAGTCTGTATATTCTGGATGTCTGTTTCTACATTTCCTGGTTGTTTGTGGTGGTACGTTTCTCCAAGCAGTTACAGTTTCCATTGGATGACATTAAACTGTTTAGCGAGCGAGGTTGCGCGTGGTAACAGACTGGACTCGCGTTCGGGAGGACGGCGTTCGCAACCCGCCTTCGGCCATCCAGATTTAATTTTTCCGTGATTTCCGTAAATTGTCTAGACAAATTCCAGGATGGTTCCTATCAAAGGCCATGGCCGATTTCCATCCCCACCCTCGACCAACAACAACCCGAACTTGTGCTTCATCTCTAATGACCATGCTGTCCACAGAACGTTAAACCCTAATCTCCCTTTCTTTCTTTAAACTGTTTAATCGTATATCCTCAGATTGTTTTTGAGCTAAAGTGTCAAATTCTTTCCTTAATCTTACATCAAGAAAATTGGCCCTTCTTTTTGTTTCTCGTCCAATTTTTTTTTCTAAATCCTAAAAATGCTTTTGAATGTGATTCATTTTTCCTGTCCCGCTACTCAAGCTTTAACAAGAATTACTCTGATGGATCAAACTCAGTGTGAGTGGGCTATCTTTACTCAGAAATTCCCAACCTGTCGTCAATCTCAACAGAAGAGTGTAATACCGCTCCATGCCTAATGTCAACTAACAGTTGACAAACATTGAAAATTACCTAACCAACAATTACGTCGCCTATTTATCTTCATCTGTACACAAACAAGAGCGTAAATTTTATGTTAGTTTTTAGTTTGGAGATTGTAATAGAAATTTGCAAACATTTAAAACTGATTCCCAATTTACAACAAAAGAACCATACAGATTTTCTTACCTTTTTTAAGAATGTTTCCTTGCTGTCGTGATCATAAAGTTTTAGGTTCTCCGAGCCGTTATGTGCTCTTTGCAGGGTCCAGTGGCATTTCTTGCATAAGTCGTCCATCATTGGAATTCATGAAATAAAAAATTATACCTTGCATTAATTACAATTCTTTACAAAATTAATAAGACAGAGCTATGACTATGTATTACAAATATACGAACTGCTGGGAACAAGAAGGTAGGTTATAATAACTATCGCTATCTTTTGTTGCATTTTCCTGGGATATTCTCTTGAATTTAGTGTTGCCGGAAAAAAAAGAAATCATTATCGACGTCGGTATTAACCCCTTAGTGCCCAATGTCGCCAATTCGCATCATACCGGTGTGATGCTTAAAAATGGAAGGATAAATATTTTTGAAAGCCAGGTCTGATAGATGGCGAATCTACACGACGTTGATAAGGTTTCTAACACGTGCTACCACCTCTATGGGTGGTGCAGTGACTGCTACAGCAGTTATAACTCCTGGATTTTTTTTTCCACGAGACACATATGAATTTATCATCTTTCTTCGTAGAATTACTTCAGAATAAAGAGGTAAGTTTGGTCCTGAAAAATATTTATGTATTCTACAGCCATGCGTGGCGGAGCGTTACAGCCATGCGGATAAGATACCTGTCATCTCGACTGCTAGTGATCCGAGGCCGTTGGGATCCAGCACGGCGTTCCGTATTGCCCTCCTGAATCCACCGATTCCATATTCTGCTAACAGTCATTGTATCGCGATCAACGCGAGCAGCAATTTCGAGATACGATAAACCGCAACCGCGATAGGCTACAGTCCGATCTTTATCAAAGTCGGAAACGTGATGGTACACATTTCTCCTCCTTACACGAGACATCACAAGAACTTTTCACCAGGCAACGCCGGTCAACTGCTGCTTGTGTATGAGAAATCGGTTGGAAACTTCCCTCATGTCAGCACGTTGTAGGTGTTGTCACCGGCGCCAACCTTGTGTGATTGCTCTGAGAAGCTAATCATTTGCATATGAATGTGTGAATGCTCTGAGAAGCTAATCATTTGCATATCGCAGCATCTTCTTCCTTTCGGTTAAATTTTGCGCCTTTAGCACGTCATCTTCGTGGTGTAGCAATTTTAATGGCCAGGAGTGTATTTGCTCCATGCGGAGAAAAAAATGTTTTAGTTACAGACCACTGTCTACATCCTTACTCGTCACGATCCATCTGCTGCTACTATAGCATCATGAAGTCATAAAACTCTGCAGGCCTTTTTGGCAGTTCGATCGGCTTCTTCAGTTTCCCGATTTCCAACATGTCCTGGTTCCCAGAAAAAACGATACCTACTTCCCCCGACGTTGGAGGAACGGGAGTTCGTCTTGTGTAAGGTGCAGGATCGCCTCAGCCGGCTATGGATGCTGCAAAGATTCCACTACACTGACGGAATCTCAGCAGATAGGAAACCCTGTACCCGGAGGATAACCCCCCTCCTCCTAATCTCTCAAGATCGCTTGAAAGTCTGCTGGCAAAAATAATAATAAAAAAGGTATCTTCGTAGGGAGACGAATTCTTAGTACACGGTCAGCGAACACTATGAAACAGCCTGCCGAGTCCCCTTGTTTGGAAAAATCTGTGTACTCCACTGAGGTTTCATCTTTTTTAGAAGTAGACACATGCAAAACATCTCTGTACCTCTGGATAAACCAAGGTTGACGTAAAACATTAAAATCAGCCACCTTCATATAAGGCAATCTGTTGCGCGCATCCCGTAAGGCCTAGTGGCCCGTTTCCGATTATGAAAAAGCCTTACCATTATAGGCCGGGCAACGGTCTGGTAGGCAGGTGTGGAATGTGTTGTACGCCTGATACACCATGAGTAGCCGTCGCCTGATATATAACGACGGCTCAGCAGCCTTAGCACAGAGACTCAGTATGGACCTTGTTCTGAATGTCCCAGTGGTGAGTCCAATTCCTTCATGATGCGCCATGCCCAACATCTTTAAATAAAAAGGGCTTGCAGACCCATAAACCATGCACCCGTAGTTAACCTCAAATCGCACAAAGTCTCTACAGAATCGGAGCAGACAAATCCTGTCCGTCTTTTCAAATTCTTCAGGAGTGACATCCATGACAGTTTAGTTGCAAATGTGAGGCCCAGAAAAATCACGATGTCTATAAAATCCTGTACATTATCTCTCATCCTCACCTTGCTGAATTTAAAAAAGAACGGGAACGATTAAGTAGAATGAAATCGGTGGAAAACTTGTAACTAGTCTTCCCTGCAACTTCATCCAACCTTGGAAGAAGAGCAAACGATAGAGATGTCATCAACAAATAAGGAACGCTGGACAGGACTTTTCAACGACGGACGGAAGACAGTTAATTGCTGTATCAAACAATGTAATACTTATTAACCACCCTGAAGGACTCCGCAAAGCCGGCCGCGGTGGCCGCGGGGACTGAGGCGCTTCAGTCACGGTCTGCACGGCCACTACGGTCGGGGGTTCGAATCCCCCCCTCGGGCATGGATATTTGTGCCGTCCTAGTTCGTAAGTAGTTCATAAATATTTTGTAAGTTTAGGGACTGATGACCCCGTAGTTAAGTCCCATAGACTATACAAACATTTGAACATTTGACTCCGTAAACTTGCTCTAAGTGATCAGAGAGGACGTCAACTTCTCAGTGTTTAAAGTAACTTGGATACAAGAGGGATTGAATAAAAGCTGGAAGAGCGTACCGAAACCCCAAATCGTGGAGCTGTCTGAGGTTACAGTCTCTCCTCGTGGTACTGTAAACCTTATTGAAATAAAAATAATTACACCCTAAAGGTGATGCCGGTGCAGGAACGCATCTTGTGTAACCGCCTCCAGGATGGCCAAGGTATCAAAGGTGGAGCGATACATCCTGAACCGACACTGAAAGCGGCTAAGGAGCTGCCTAGAGTCCAAGATCAAGACAAGACGCGGTTGACCATCTCCTCCAAGGTCTTTCACATGCAGCTGGTGAGGGAAACACCATAATAACTGATTGGGTACGTGCGGTGTTTCCCACGTTTTAAAAGAGGGATTCAAAATCAATGCACTCGGCCGCTCCGCTGCGGTAAAAGAAGAATCAAATTTGCCTTCCTCCACTAGCCAGAAACTGGCCTGACGCCAAGATTACATTAAAACGAATGACGGGGATTCTCATGTTTTGTGTAGTGAGATGGCAGTGACTAATATTTTTCCGCACTTATAAAAATATCCCGTATTCCGGAAATAATTTACAAGGAGAAGTACTGAATCTTTCTCTTTCTCTTTAGGTGTTTTTCCCACATATTGCAGGATCGGCTTGTTAATGTGGATTTGACATGTTAATAATTACGGTGTGACCGGATGCCCTTCCTGCCGCCAACCCATGCCCCCCGGGAGGAAATGTGACCCCAAATGTCTGCGTATAGTGTTATAAGTGTGAAAGTGTAAAGTGTCAGGAAATTATTACGAATCGTGTAACTGAGGAGGGACTTGGGTACCAGCCCGGTATCCACCTATGGGGATGTGAAAAACCGCCTATAAACCACATCCAGGCTGGCCGGCACTCCGACCCCCTTCGTTAATCCGCCGGGCGGATTCGAACCGAGGCCGGTACATCTCCCCGACTCTGTTAGCGGTGCGTTAGACCACACGGCTAATAGAGCGGGTAAGGAGAAGTAGTGAATACATGCTAATAATTCAAAAATCCTATATCATTTGAAAGCACTATCGATGGTCATATTCGGAACGCAGCTTAATCATAGGGTTTCCAAGAGTAACAGTCTGGAAATTTTTTAAAAGCATTACTATCTGAATTTGATCTAAATAAGATGATCCGATACGCAAGGCAGTTCCCCTACGGGGGTTCGAATGTCCCCTCGGGCATGGATGTTTATGTCGTCTTTAGTATACGATAGTTCATCAGTAGTTTGTAAATATAGGGACTTATGACCCCGTAGTAAAGTCCCTTAAGCTTAATAAACATTTGAAATAAGATGAAGCAGTACTTGCAGTTGTACAATTCTTTTGGGGGAGCATTGAGATGTAATAGGAAAGCTACAGAGCTAAATGTATACTACTTCGTCACCCAAATAACATATTAAACAAATTATTTTATTAAAACCTCAATTATTAAATGCCAGTTTGTGATCTCAGACTGTGTGTAATATAAGAAACATGATTTATAGATAAAGTAATGATTAAGAGCAGATACTTACATTGCTAGGAAGACAAACAAATAACACTTCATCATCAAATAGGAAAATAAACACGAGCACATGGCCATGAAACTAAAACCTGCTAATATGCATTTTATGAAAAAGTATAGAGATATACTCTATTGTATATTTAAGTAGGAACTGGCCATGAAAACACAAATAAAATAAATTGTTTCGAATAAAAACTTGCCAGCATGGGCAGCATTGTAGCTTAAATAAGCCTATATGAAATATTCCCGTGTTCTTGAATACAGCAAAATAACTGATACTTATTATTTCATTATTCTGTACATGGTAGGAACATTTGTCCTTCACTATTTTTCAAGATTTTAGTATAAACAAACAATGTATTTTTGTATTTTATAGTTAAGCTTATTTCAGATCTGCAACCCAATATATGAAAGCAGGATTATTATGAATTGATGCAAATTGATAATTACCTTAATTTTCAATGTCAATCAGCTATTATCTTGCCATAACATGGCCAAACTAATTGTTTTTCATATCTTTAATAGTTGTAACAATGTATGGTATTGTACGCCAGACTATAAAAGGAGGCCACACAAAGATCGAAAAAGGCAGTCTTGTAACAGCTTTCCAAGCCGCCACTATGCCGGTTTGGCCACCGATGTACATGTTGTTGTAATGCATTTTAGAGCAAAAATGATGAAATTAAACCGCTTTACAGATACCTGGTGTTTGCTCTGAGTTCTTGCCTTAATTTTGACGCACACATAAAATTGAGAACATTTCTCTTGCTGCACGTATTCTGAATGAAATCTAGGGATTCCTGTAAGCAGGTTATGTAGATGCTGTGTTTTAAGAAGATTCTACATCCACGAGATAGCAAGATAACAGAACACTGTAAGGTGGTAACGTTTTAAGCTGACTGCGTACGAATGACGTTTTTCACCTGACTTAGAAAAATTATTTTCAAACTTTTCATGCAGATTAATGGATTAAGTAAAAAAAAAAAAGCTAAATTTCTCGCATGTCGAGAGCCGTTGGACTTACAGACAATAGCGGACTTAAATGCTGAGTATTTTCTCACTCAATTATTGTTGCGTTTTTATACGTTAATTGAAGTAAGCTGTGAAGTAAGTACAGGAAAATAATATTTCTTGAAGAAACTTTGAAGGCTGTCTCATATAATATACATTCCTGGCCATTAAAATTGGTACACCACGAAGATGACGTGATACAGATGCGAAATTTAACCAACAGGAAGAATACGCGGTTATATGCAAATGATTAGTTTTTCTGAGCATTCATATAAGGCTGGCACCGGTAGCGACACCTACAACGTGATGACATGAGGAAAGTTTCCAACCGATTTCTCATACACAAACAGCAGTTGAGCGGCGTTGCCTGGTGAAACGTCTAAGGAGGAGAAATGCCTACCATCACGTTTCCGACTGTGATAAAGGTCGGATTCTGGCTATCGCGGTTGCGGTTTATCGTATCGCGATATTGCTGCTCGCGCTGGTCGCGATCCACTAAGTATTAGAAGGAAGTGGAATCAGTGAGTTCAGGAGGGCAATACGGAACGCCGTGCTGGATCCCAACGGCCCCATATCACTAGCAGTCGAGATGACAGCCATCTTATCCACATCGATGTAGCGGATCGCGCAGCCACGTCTCGATCTCTGAATCTACAGATGGGGACGTTTGCAAGACAACAACCGTCTGCATGAACAGTACGACGACGTTTGCAGCAGCATGGACTATTAGCTCGGAGACGATGGCTGCGGTTACCCGTGAGGCTACATAACAGACAGGAGCGCTTGTGATGGTGTACCCAACGACGAACCTGGGTGCACGAGCGGCAAAACGTTATTTTTGCGGATGAATGCAGGTTCTGTGTACACCATCATGATGGTCGCATCCGTGTTTGGCGAGATAGTAGTGAACGCACATTGGAAGCGTGTATTCATCATCGCCATATGGGCTGCCATTGGTTACACGTCGCGGTCACCTCTTCTTCGCATCGACGGCACTTTGAACAGTGGCCGTTACATTTCAGATGTATTACGATTCGTGGCTCTACCTTTCATTCGATCCCTGCGAAACCCAACATTTCAGCAGGATAATGCAAGACCGCATGATGGAGGTCCTGTACGGGCCTTTCTGGATGCGGATAATGTTCGACTGCTCTCCTGGCCAGCACATTCTTCAGATCTCTCACCAATTGAAAACGTCTGGTCTATAGTGATCGAGCATCTGGCTCGTCACAATACGCCAGTCACTACTCTTGACGAACTGTGGTATCGTGTTGAAGCTGCATGGGCATCTGTACCTGTACACGCCATCCAAGCTCCGGTTGACTCAATGCCCAGGCGTATCAAGGCCGTTATTACGGCCAGAGGTGGTTGTTCTGATTTCGCGGGTTCTATGCACCCAAATTGCGTCAAAATATAATTACATGTTAGTTCTAGTTTGTCCAATGAATACTCGTTTATCATCTGCATTTCTTCTTGGTGTAGCAATTTTAATGGCCAGTAGTGTATTTTTATGGTGTATGCCAGAAGGAACTTTACTTACGGACTTCGACTAAATCTACGGTTTTATTCCAATAGTGATAAAATTTGACACACTGCACCTGTCACCTGCACACTGCACTTCATTGTCTACTTACGATTTCATTTGAAGAGTAACTTGCAGTGAATATACACAATACTTCACTGATCACCATTATTTCATATTTCACTGATAAATGGCTGCGAAGGAGCGGCCGAGCGCATTGATGCGCTATGCTACGATGCGCGATGTTATTCTCCGTCAGGGGTTCGAATCCCCCCTCGGGCATGGATGTTTGTGCTGTCTTTAGTATAAGTTAGTTCATAAGTAGTTTGTAAGTTTAGGGACTAATGACCCCGCAGTTAAGTCCCATAAGCCTTACGAACATTTGAACATTTGAACTGATAAATGGAGGAGTAAATGGGCTAAGGAGTTGGAGAAGGAGTTAGACACAGAGATGAGGCCATTTCCACCAGATAAAAGGGGGGGTGGAGTTAGGCATTCAAAGGGGGAAGAAGAAACGATCAGAGGGGAGAGGAGGATATGAACAAAGAGAGCGGAGGAAATGGACAAAGGAAAGAGGAGGTGGAGTGAGAGAAGAGAGAGAGAGAGAGAGAGAGAGAGAGAGAGAGAGAGAGAGAGAGAGAGAGAGAGAGAGAGAGAGAGAGCGAGAGAGGAGATAAGGGATGAGGATGCGAAGATTGGAATAAATAAGTCCCGAGCAACGCCGGGTTTCCAGCAAATGCAATACATAGAAATTAAAGTTTGTTTGTTTGTCTTTTTGTTCGTATTTTATGCCCGACCATACAGTACATCCGATTGCGGTAAAACTTTGTCAACGCATTCCCGCGAAGGTTATAGGCATATTAAAATTAACTTCGTATGGTGCATGGCTCAGGATGCTTTACATTATTTTAATCGCTTTTTACGCCTTCACGCTGAAAGGCCTGGACGGACATGAATGAAATTTGGAATAGAGGTAGCTTATACCCTGCAGTAATACACGGGCTATCTCTCGTAAGCCAAAGTACGGAGCGTGGCGGAAGGTACGTTACAACAAATAAACAAATTGTTTGACTGGTCATCATGAAAGACAGCACATGAATGCATGTTTTCATGAATGAGATTTTTATAATGTGTAAGCCAGTGAATTTAGCGTGGCGGTAGGTACCTTGCGACTTTGACACCTTTTGACCAGTCACCATTAAACTTGGCGAATTTATGTATATTTTGATTTACAGGAGGGTTAAGAGTAGGTGGAGGAGGGGACGGACAAAGGGGAGAGAGGGGAAGAACAGAGAGAGGGTAGAGGAGGAGAATGAGAGAGGGGATATTGTGACAGACGGGTGAAAGGAGGTAAACAGAGGGAGAGAAAGGGACAGAAGGAGACGGGGAGGAGCAGGAGAACAGAGAGAAGGAAAAGGAAGATGGACTAATGGAAAATTGGAAACCTCATATACGTTTGTTCTTATTTCATGCATTGCCATAACGTTCATCTTATTGCGATAAATAAATATCGGGGCAACGCCGGGTTTTCAGTTAGTAGTATTATACAATTTGGTAAGCTAAATGAGCAATAGCTATATCACAACACAACAAAAGCTGAATGTCTCCTGGTAAGTGTGAAAGAGTAGAAGAGGTGAACTGGTTTCCAACTTCCTTGGTAGCTTCAAAAATATTTTCATCGAATAAGCTTGACAACTGGCGCTTCTATACAGTAAGAAGATTTATGTTATGTCGTCGTACGTAGAAGATGGCGTAATGTCATCCAGCATGGCATTTCTTATATTTTCCAATTTGACGCCACATACCACTGAAGTTTAGGATGCATACATCCTCGGTCCGGGATAATTGAGATTACAGATACATTCCCGTCGAGAGCTGATTGCGTTGGAGAGTTAGGGTTAACTTGTAAGAAAGCGCGAATATATCTCAAACTGTGATTTAGAAACTGCGAAGTACGTCGAGGATCTATATCTCCACTATTGCATATCTGACTCTAGTCAGCACATTTTCGTCTTTTTTTGTGCTGTGAGAGGAACATTTTTCATTCTAGATCCCAACTATTATTGAGCCTTAAGTGATTAGCTGTCGAAGTATTCTGGGATTGCGAATCAGAAGGTCTTAAAAATTTCTTCACGAGAAATTAAATTCACGCCGTTACTACTATTACTCCACTGAGCTTACTGTAATTAACGTATAAACAATGGAACAATAACAACTGAACAAATGATTTTTATTCATTTACCCACCATCGTGCAAAGTTTGAAAATACTTTCTCTAAGGCAGATGAGAAACGGACTTTTTCATACGGAGTGTGCTTGGCCGGCCGCGGTAGCTGAGGGGACTGAGGCGCTCCAGTCACGGTCTGTACGGCCACTACGGTCGAGGGTTCGAATCCCCCCTCGGGCATGGATATTTGTGCCGTCCTTAATCTTAGCTAGTTCATAAGTAGTTTGTAAGTTTAGGGACTGATGACCCCCTAGTTAAGTCCCATAAGCTCTACAAACATTTGAACATTTGAGTGTGCTTGCCTGAATCCTCTCTCAGCTGTTTACTTCCCACTACGGAAATTAGAGCAAGTGGTAGATGTAGCAAAAATGTATATGAGTAAGTCTTTAAAAAAAACTAGCAACGTGTAGTAGAAGGGCAGGACCAGCATATCGACACCTAACGCAACAGTTGAGCAGTATCTCTAAAGCCCGTTTTCAACGATCGACTTCGTAGTGAAAATTGACTACTCGAAGTGCTTGCGCCTTTCTTGCCTGCAAATTAGCAGCCAATCCCATCTAGTGCGTCTATGACGTCAATAAACTAAAATTTCGAGTGTGCTGGAGAATGCGTATTCCCAGAAGCAAGAACTACTAACACTCACAGTTCTTAAACTTTGTTTTGTCGTTTGCTTTGTGTTATCATCGCCCAGTAAAGAATCCTCTATAGCCTTGTATTCTGTCTTCTACTAGCTTTCTCTTACAAAAAGAGACGAAATACCCACGGACATAAAGATATTTACGTATTATAGGGAAAAAGTACACATTATGCATAAATACGAACATAACAATATGAACGTGTATTAGCGAAAATTATTTCAACAGCGAAAAAGTCAGAATTGTTAGATGAGAAAAATATTTTCGACGATATTTGGCCGTTAGCAAGTAATAAGACATGAAAAGTGACGTAAAAAGGAGCTTTTAGCCGAATTTTCCATACTGTTTGACATGTTTGAAAGTATAAATTTTCTTCGGCAATTAAATACGTATGTTTTGAAATGCTTGACGACACTATTGCTGTTTCTTTTTCTTTATTGTAATTTATTCCCGGATGGGCAGGCTAGCAGTAGCCTACTACGGTGCTCTTCAGCCAGAAAGACATACTAAATAAACAAGAAGTTAAATTCACAGCAGACAATAGATGTAGCTATTAAATTACAAAGGTTATAAAACGGCGTATGAATACAAGAGGAGACGTTAAAGACACGCAGTATTAAAAACTTCCAGAGTGGTTGAAAACACATCGAACATTGACAGAAAACGGCGGCGAGCAAATAGACACTGGTAAAAGCATATGGCGACACTCTGTTCTGCCTGTCGCCGGTTGCTAAAGTCTTAAAATCACATGAACGTAACTGCACACTGACACAACACTAAACGGATCACTTTTAAAACACGGGATAATGGAGGAAGGGGAGGCGCAGAGGGTGAGAAAGGAGGGGAGGGGAGGTGAGGAGAGACGGTGGAAGAACTCCTGGGGAAGGAAAAGAGGTGAGAGCCAAGCGATGGTGGGTGAGGAGGGGGGGAGGGAGAGGGGACTCTCATATACGACGAAGGATTAAGGTCGGTAGGAAGGACAGATTGGGGAGGAGGGCGTCATCCGGGAGGGGAAACTGACGGAACATACCCTCAGAAAGGATATGGAGAGTGTGTAGGTGGAGGGAGGGAGGGATGACTTGGTAACGGCGTGGCAGAGGTTCAAGAGGAGGTGAGAAACCAGAGGTGAGGTCAGAATTCTATCTTGCGGAAAACGGAGAGGATGTGGAAGTGCTCCAGGAATTTGAGTAGGTGTGGGAAAGGACTGAGGTGATATAGGATCCATGTGATGCTCAAGGATCTGGAGGGATTGGTAGTGGGCGAGGGAAGCGGAGATCCCAGCTGAGTGGAAACTACATAAAATGGGACACATTAAGGATCGGTAGATATATTGGATAGTGGTTCCAATGTCCAGCCAGAGAAGAGCTTAAGCAGTTTAAGGTGGGAACGAGCTTTCTGACTGACTGCTTGAAAGTGAGGTTTCCAAGAAAGGGAGCGGTCAAGAATGAAACCTAGGTATTCAAAGTTTTGGTTTGAGCGATGGAGTACTAGATTTGAGGGACGGAGTACTTGGAGGAATTCACAGGGAGTGAGGCATTCAGGCAGGTACATGTCTGGCACCAGTCCCAGTGTATTTTTGCGTTCAAAAGGTTTCTGAAGTGGCGTTGGATTTTCCGGTGGCAGAGGAGTGTATACCAGTCACTGGTTTACAGGAAGGGGAGATAGAATCGACGGCATTCACGGAGGGCGCGCACGGTTCTGTGGAGGGAGAGTGGGACAGTGCTGGTGGATGGCTTTGGTAGGAATATGGGCGTGGAGGGCGTCAGCAACAGTTTGGTGAAGGAAGGATGCAGCGTGGTCAATGTCGGCAAGGATGTGGAGTGGTAGCATGTGGCTGGGAACTGAGGTCCGAGGTGTCAATGGAAAGATGGTAAGCATCACAGTCAGAGCAGGAGTAATCTCGACCTCTCTTGGGAGGGGGGTTCGGGATGGGGAGCGTGGTCTGGGCGGCTGTTTGGATCTATGGTGAGGAGAACTGGGGCATGGTCATTGCCAACGACGCCAAGGAGATCTGCCTCTAGGCAGCCCAGGAGGTTATGAGAGACGAGGACAGCGTTGGTGGGGAGGGGGGAGGGGTTGCTCTCGGGTTGAGTGTGTTTTGGGAGAGGAACGGAGTCGTCCCAAAGCAGGGAGACAAACTGATGCCACCGCCAGAGTTCGGCAGCAGGGTGGAAAGAAAGGTTAAGGTCGGCAGCAACCTCATTGGTCGTGAAGAAACGGTTGATGTGGGAGAGGAAATCATAGGGTATGGGAGGGGGCAATGCTGCAGAAATATAAGTGGCGAGGGCAACAGTCAGGGAGGAGATAAAGAGGCTGAGGATGAGATGTTCAGTAGGATAATTCAGGAGAGGCTATGACCAGACAGGGTAATGGCAGAGGTGGCCAATCGCCACTCCGCCTCGAGCGAGGGGAGGGGACCATCTCTGCGGTGGAGGAGGTGAGGAGCGGTACTGTTGGAATGGCGGGGCTGGAGGAAAGTTTCATTAAGGAGAAAGGCATCCTCGCAGTGGTGGGAGAGGGTATGCATGATAGTGGTTTATTGTCAGGGAGGGAGCGAATTTTTGGTAGAAAGGAGGTAAGTAAGGCACAAGAAGAAGAGATGGGATGGTACAACATGTGCTAAGAGATCAGAGAATAACTTCGACGATATTAGAAGGACCTGTAGAGGCTAGAGGTTAAAAACTGTATGGGAAGACGTATTGGAATACATCCAGCCAATAAATTAGGTCGTAGATTGCAAGTTCAACTCTCAGATGAAGAGACGTAGGAGACGAGTATGTGGTTGATCGCAGCAAACCAGTCTGATGACTGATGACACGAAAAAAAAATATTTTTTTTTAATTTCTTCCAGGGATGATTGAGGTGTCCTGAAAAGGGTCATAAATAAAAATTTCTGATCGCCTCAAAGAGAAAAAAAATTGTCTGTTATTAACGGTGTTTTTTCTGGAAGAGTCCCAACACTTTCTTCCAGGCTTTGCACTGACTAAATAACAAAAGCAAAATGTCATTTAGGTGTGACTGTAGTCAGTTATTGTTATATACACTTTTATTTTACTTCTATTTTTCTTTTTTCTTTTATTATTAATTTTATTTACATTTTCACGTAAAATGTCTAACAATGTGCCGATTCATTTATTCTGGAGTTACGAGATTGCTTTCAAAGAAGCTCTGATGTCACCAAATTCTTCGCAGATCCTTATATTATTATCAGCCTTTCATCTTCCTTCGCGTAGTTTGTTTCCTATCATTTGCTGTCCATACTAAACTTTGACGTCATTAAAGCGAACGCCAAGTTCTCAGCTTCTGTCTCCATACACTCGATTAGGTCTTTAATTTTTGGATTCGTTCTTCCTAGAAAATTATTAATTTTGTTGTAACAGCCTATTGCTGTGTTGATAATAGGCGACGCTGTCATTAGCATCTCCAAAGACTGTTTGGAACTTCATTTCCAACCATCTCTCTACAAAATAGTCTATATACTGAAAATGCACGGTGCTGCTTCTAAATGAATCTCGAGCCAGCCATCACAGACATCTTCAGGTCGAAGGCAATCAAGAGCAACACGCATTCGTAGTTTCAGATTTATTTCTTCATTTTCTCTGTATTCTGAAGTCAATCACTCTTGAACTTTCCTCCAGAAAGCCTTCTTCATGTGGAAGTGCCAGCCATGTATGTCAATCAGTGGGAGGATAATTCTTAGCGCAGAAATCTCAGCTGGTTCTAAATCAACATTGATACTCTTTAGACTCCATACTGGAACTTTACCGATAAAATTTCGGAAAATTCCGGAATATGTCTCTTTTCTTTCATTTGGTAAGAACACAAAGGTTACTTGCTGGATATTTGTTTGATATTTCGTACTTCCGAAGTCTGAATGAATAGTCTATATCTGGTAAAATTGTTTCTTACAGTGTTGCATCCATTAAAAAGTCGTCTTTACTCCTTGGAACCTCTCTTCCTGCTTTTCCAATGAAAACTACTACTCTGCCTATGAACTACATGTCACTTAAACTGGTACCATCTTTCATAATAACAATACCGAAAGATCAGTTTCTTCTCTTTATTTTGATTCTTTATGATTTCTGTGAGTTTTGGCCTACTGTCGATAAAATGTCCTCTTCGCAGCCTGCTGGTGTGGTATTTCAATCACAAAATCATAACGTCGATTGAACTAGTTTGCTAACTCTTTTGGGGTATATTTTTAGAATCGAAGTTTCTTCGCGTCGTGATCTCTTCGTCGACTGAATGACAGTATTTTATACTTCTAAGCGAAAATAAGTCGATGCTCCACACTGATGCTCGTTTACACTAAATACCGTTGTTCTACATTTTGAGCAGCGCCGTATCACTGATCCGTCTGCTTTGGTTCTCTTCATAGTGTCCGCATGGCTTACCCCGGTTCATCGTTGATACATTCATATCGAAAATATAAGCACACAAACACACACAAGGTGCTCGAACTCAACACTGCTATAATCAGAGTCGTACTGACACTCAAGAGGTCAGCTGCTGAGGTGGACAAGGACTTCGGGACTGCAAGCAGACGGTGTCGAGAGAGCATTTCTCATGAGGTGAAGGTGGCATCGAACTCTCGCGGTTATAGGGGCTGGTGAGCGAGAATACGGGCTGCAGGTAGGCCATCACGTAGTAAGCAGGTACTTTCCAGTTAGATTGGGCGCAACTGTCACGGATTTCTGTTTAGGAGCGAATGTCACTGGGCGCGATAATAATCTCCATATATAAAAGAAAGTGTCCTGATTGACTGACTGACTGATTGACTGACTGACTGATTCATCATCGCCCAGCCCAAACCACTGAAGATAGAAACTTGAAATTTGTGGAGGATGTTGATCTTACTCTGTAGGCATCATTTAAGAAGCGATTTTTCGATATTCCGTCCGCAAGGGGGTGAAATAGGGAATGAAACGTTTATTGAAAATACGTAGCTATTTAGGCAAATTTGAAGCTAGAAATACAAATTTTCGGATTTGGATCCGGGGTTAGAATTTAAAAGACACGTGTTTCGGCATTTTTTGAAATTCAACCAATAAGGGGGTAAAATAGAGAACGCAAAAAATTGATTTTCAAAAATATGTTGCTGTTAACTCAAATTGCAAGCTATAACTACGAAACTTACGATATGGACTCTTGATCAGGATTAAAAAGACACGTGTTTCGGTATTTTTGGAAATTCAACAACTAAGGGGGTAAAAGAGGGGCTCAAACATTCTTTTCGAAAACACATTGTTGTCAAGACAATTTTGAAGCTATAGCTACAAAAATTGGTATTTGTATTTTTCGTTATGATTTAAAAATACGTGTTTCGGTATTTTTGGAAATTCGACCAATAAGGGGGTGAAATACGAGATGTAAAATTTCATTTTCAAAAATATGGTGCTGTTAACTGAAATTTCAAGCTCTAACTACGAAACTTAAGATATGGATTCTTCATCAGGATTAAAAAGAAACAGCTGGTGCAGACCTACGCATGCGAAGCAGCGGGGGTTCAGCTAGTATATCTATATAAATAAAAATGAGTCGGCAAATGTGTTGATGTGTTTCTAAGCGTAAAACTCGAGAACGGCTCGACGAATTCGGCTAATTTTCTTTTAATGTTTTTGTCAAAGCACAAGGAATATACTTATGGGGAGAATTACAAGGAAAATAATAAAAAACAACACTTTTAATTTTAGACCCATGCCGCCTATAATTTGGGTCAGTCTGTATGATGTCTTCTTACTGCGTGTGACTGTTGAAAGTTTCGTGTTAATATTGTGTTACAAAAAATCGTTTGCTAATTGAAATATTACATTAGGATATAATTAGTGTTTGAAGAGTTTTAGAAGTGTACGGTGCGTAATTGAAGTGAGTATTTTATATAATTTTCTGTCAAATTTACACGTGCGTTGATTAACAACCACCCTAATCTACAAATAACAATGCCGAAAACTTATTTATCGAAAATTTAAGCGTTTCTAACTGGAAATTGCTCTGTAGATGTTATGACAGGCTGAATTACATTACCTGTAAATTTTAGTCAGTTTACAGAATCAAAAACTGACCTTATACAGAAGGTGTTCCCAAACGTCGCTCAAAATTACAGATATCATTGTTGGTTGAGTGAACGAGCTATATTAGCTGCCAAAGACACTGATGTAAATGAAATAAATTTCAAAATCGAAATTGAAATTGACGGTGAATTAAGGACATACAAATCGGTTGATTGCGCAACTAACAACGATGATGTAGTCAATTATCCACAAGAATTTTTGAACTCACTGGATTTGCCAGGATTACCTCCCCATAATCTTCAATTAAAAGCAGGATCGGTAGTCATTATGTTACGAAATATCAACCAATCGCGAGTTTGTAACGGCGTACGGCTAGCAGTGAAAAAATTACTGAACAATGTGATCGAAGCAACCATTCTAAAGGGAAAATGTAAGGGAGGAGATATGTTGATACCTCGCGTCCCAATGGTACCAACTGTCGTACCGTTTGAATTTATACAATTTCCAGTGCGGCTTTCTTTCGCTATGACCATAAATTCAATATGTTCAAATGTTTGTAAATCTATCGGACCAAACTGCGTGGTCATCAGTCTGTAGCTTACAAACTACTTAAACCTAGGTAAACTAACCTAAGGACAAACACACACACTCATGCCCCAGGGAGGACTCGAACCTCCACGGCGAGCAACTGCGCGCTCCGCAGCGAGACGCTTTAGACCGCTCGGCTACTCCACCGCGGCTGACCATAAATAAATCACATAGTCAGCCGTTGAGTGTTTCTGGCGTCAGTCTGGAAAACCTATGCTTCTCTCATGGACAGTTGTATGTTACCTGCTCTAGCGTCGGAAAACCGACAGCTTCATTTATTTACGCGCCAGGCAATCAAACAAAAATATCGTGTACCATAAGGCATTACAATGAAAATACCACATTATTACTACTACTAAAGTCTTGCAATGTACAAAATAGAATTTTTTTATAAGTAATTGTTGTTTATTATGGAGACACAAATCTGTAAATAAAGTGACCAATGAAATACGTTTTATTGCTGCGAAGGGCCAATAACTTTTGATATTACAAAGTCTGTCGGGGAAGACCTATTAACATAAAAAATCAATATAGTGTTGTTTTAGAGAAAAAATAGGGCAGAACAACGTCTGCCGGGGAAGCTAGTTCAGAAAGTAACTCTAGCCTTTGACTGGTGAAGGACGACCCAAGAATTAAACTGGCACGGAAGCAGTTCTTCGAGAGCGCACGTCTCAAGACCTTGTGTTTCAAGTGAAAACTTTAATCTTAAAAGTGTCAAAATTATCGTATATAACCTTGTGATTACGATGAGAATCATATCAAGTTCATTCAGATGGAAGGAAATAATAATTAATTGTAATAGTGATTATTAATGAAGAATCTTGTTATAGACAGTTGGACAATGATGCTAGGGAATCTGGCTTATCCAGTTATCCAGGAATTGGTACACAGCGAATAAAGTAACATCCCTACAGCGCGTTTTATTACTGTTAACAATGTTTAGTTCCCAGGACTTTCAGCATCATTGAACCAGTGGCAACCTGAGACAATATCTGAAGCGAAATGGACAGGATCCTTTCAGGGCCTCAAGTCAAAATTGTGATGGATACTATTCGGTGTTTTGGGGAGTTCCTAACAGTCACCTTGGAAGCATGGCATCTTTAGCGCAAATGGGCGCCATAGTTCGTTGTCCAATAGAAGGGAAATGTTGAAGTGCTACAGAGGAATGCTGAAGATTCTATGGGCAGAACAAGTAACAAATGTTTTAATTCAAAATAATTAACGTATCCGGAAACAGCCGTAAAGTTTACGTTGTTTTATTTAAAGACCGATTTCGGTATTACATTAATATCACCGTCAGAGTCTATACAAAGAAAGTAACAAATCAGTGTTGTATCTATAACATCATGTCCTACAAATGTTGTATAAAATATAAAGAAATATAAATTAACCACTAATCAACATTGGAGCAATATAATAAGGTCTAATAAATGGTATAATAAAAGGGGGCTATTAAAATAAAATGACACTTATAAATAACACAAGAATCAAAGTATCTGAAAGATATTAGTTCTAGAAGCAATGATAGTGGAACTTGGAAAATGCGCAGTTTTTCAGAAAATAGTGGAACTTTTCGACCTGTTTGCCGGAAAGAGGCTGATATGGAGTAGCAAGTGCTGTAATTACACCATTTTATAGCAAAAAACCAACTGTTTTGAATCAGAAACGTAATGGTTTGTACATATGTAAAAGTCCTAACCTTTATGTGTAAACAGAAACATGTAAATATTTCAGGACACACACTGATGATGCCTTGTGACAAAAGCGAAACGCGCATGGGTGAATTATAAAAATAAAAACCCTTCGTTAGCAATAGCAAAATGAGTTTTCTTTAAAAACACTACAGTAAAATACAGAAGCAATGGTTTTGATTGTATACAATAAATAATATTTATACAGACTGTTTGTGTCCTAAGGTATCTTAGGCAGTAGTAGATATGTTTCAAAATATTTAAAAAGAAGTAAATGGGTGAAATATACGAGAAAAGGTGTAGGGGATTATCACTGGTAAAATCTACGATTTCTACCCCAACAATTCCTCCTAATTGACAATTCCTTGATGTGAAAGAATGTGTCCCACCAATCTATCCCTTTTCTTAGTCAGGATATGACAGAAGCTCCCCAATTCGGTTAAGCACCTCCTCATTAGTTATGTGATCTACCCAACATTTTTTTTTTTTTTTTTTCATTCGTCTGTAGCACCATATTTCAAAACTTCTATCATCGGCCACGTTTCACTCCCATACAATTCCGCACTCCAGACAAATGCTTTCACAGAGGACTTCCTAAAAATTAAATTACTATTGGATGTTAAGCGATTTCGCTTCTTTAGAAACGCTTTTGTTCGCATAGGCAATCTGCATTTCATATCTTCTTTACATCAACCACCAGAAGTTATTTTGCTACCCAAATAACAAAACTAATCTACTACTTTTATTGTCTCATTACCTAATCTAATTCCTTCAGCATCGCCTGATTTTCTTACACTCCGTTACCCTCGTTTTACTCTCATTAATGTTCATCTTATGTCTTCCTTTCAATACACTGTCCATTCCATTCAATTCCACTTCCAGATCCTTTGCAGTCTCTGACAAAATTACTATGTCATCGGCAAAATTCTCTCTGCAAATTTCTCCTTGCATTCCTTCACTGCTTGCTCAATGTACAATTGAACAACATTGGGGAAAGGCTACAACTCTGTCTACTCCCATCCAAACCACTGCGTCCCTTCCTTGCTCTTCGACTCTAATAATTGCTGTCTGGTTTTGTGTAGGTTGAATATAAATCTTCGTTCCTTATATTTTACCTCTGCTACCTTCAGAATTTGAAAGAGTATATTCCAGTCGATATTGTCAAAAGCTTTCTCCAAATCTACAGAAGCTAAAAACGTAGGTTTGTCTTTCCTTAGTCTATTTTCTAAGATAAGTCGTAATGTGCGTATTGCCTCCCGTGTTTCTATATTTCTCCTAAATCCAAACTGATCTTCCCCGAGGTTGGATTCCACAAGTTTTTCCATTCGTCTGTAAATAATTCGTGTTAGTATTTTGCAACCGTGACATATTAAACTGATAGTTATGTAATTTTCACATTTGTCTGCGCTTCCTTTCTTTGGAATTGGAATTACGATATCCTTCTTGAAGTCGGAGGGTATTTCCCCTGTCTCATACATCTTGCATATCAGGTGGAATAATTTTTTCATGATCGGCTCTTCTAACGATATCAGCAGTTGAGACGGAATATCATCTACTCAAATCCTTCAGCGCTCTGTCAAATTCTTTTCGCAGTATCACATCTCCTATCTCATCATCGTACACTTCGTCTTCCATTTCTAGAATAATGCCTTCAAGTTTATTTCCTTTGTATAGGCTCTCTATATATGCCTTCCACAGTTCAGCTTTTCCTTCTTTGCTTAGTACTTGTTTTCCGCCTGAGTTTTTGATATTCATACAGCTTCTTTTCTTGTCTCCAAATATCTCTTTTATTTTCCTATAGGCGTCATCTATCTTTCTCCTAGTTATACATTCTTCTCTCTAGCCACTCTTGCTTAGACAGTCTGCACTTACTGTAAATCTCATTTTTCAGACGTTTGCACTCCCTTTTGCCTGCTTTACTTGCTGAATTTTTAAATTTTCTCCTCTCATCAATTAAGTTCAGTATATCCTGTGTTATCCTGAGATTTCTATTAGAATTTGTCCTTCTGCCTACACGATGCTCTGCGGCCTTAACTACCCTATCTCTCAGAGCTACCCATCTTCTTCTACTGTATTACTTTCCACAGTTTCACCCAGTCCGTGCTTAATGCTCCCTCTGAAACTCTCAACCACCTCTGGTTCCTTCAATTTGTCCAGTTTCCATCTCCTAACTTTTCTACCTTTCTGTAGTCTCTTTAAGTTTTAATCTGCAGTTCATAACCAATAAGTTATGGTCAGAGTCTATATCTGCCCCTGGATATGTCTTACAGTTTAAAACCTGGTTTCTAAATCTATTCCTTGCCATTGTAAAGTAAATCTGGTACCTTCCAGTGTCTCCTAGTCTCTTCCACGTACGGCAGTATATAGTATTAAACCTAAACCGGAATCGTCATTTTCATTAACATAACTGGAATCGTGGGTCCATATGGACTCTAGAATAAAAAAGCCACATAATACCTACAAAGGGCATAATTTATACCAAATACGTAAGGGATGTATTAAAACACACTTTTTTGTTGAGATTAATTTTAGTACCTTACTTTGGCATGCTATATGATTACAAAAAAAAAAAAAAAAAAAAAAAAAAAAAAAAAAAAAAAAAAAAACGTACCCTAAACATGAATAGGAACACTCTATCCCATCAATCGGAAACAAAAATAATGACAACGAAACATGGAAATGTCCCAAATGTTGTCAAAATCAGGACCTACTTGGGGGATGAGTAGATCGATCGAATAGAATTTTGCCTAAAAATGTGTACTACTTGACAGCTGGCTCTCTTTACTGAATCATCACACGAAGAATTATTTGAGTCAGAAGAAATTTCTTGTTCTGTATGTTCATCCTCACTTGTGTGAGGTGGAAAATCGCTTAAAGATTATGCCACTAATAATTTTTGTCTAATAATAGTTCACAGATTTCTTTTTCAGTGAGAGGCTGCTGCATTGTGCTGAAACACTACAACATAGAAACACTACAAGGTACATAGACCAAAAAGAATCCCTTCTCTGGAATCGCGGGTCAAATTGGACCCCGTCATGGCACTCACCTCCCCTTCCTGTAAATTTCAAGCGATGAGCTCCCAGACCCTAGTGCACCTTGCAACGTAGGCCTACTGAGATGAGACTGGCGTATGAAACTAAAACCCCATGAGTTTCAATTTTTAAGAGGATAAATTATCGTCGACGGGTCCAAATTGACCCACGATTCTGGTTAAGGGTTAAATTAATAAGTAGTCATTGTAGTAAAAATTGACAGGGTATGTGTCAGTGACTAACGACGTTAATAATATAAGTAACGCAACAACGGAAAACATTCACGAGAACATGTGGAATATCAGCGAGGAAAGTTATCCGCATTAAAGTAAAGTAAAATGTGTAAACCTCAAATACGACTCCAGCAGTAGGCGTACAACAGTCAGCGACACTGCATGCGTTCTGAGATCGCTATAAATTTGACCTAATCATTATGAACACAAATGGATTAGACAACAAATCACTATAACATCGAACCAAACTAAAATTTGAATTATGGTTTATTCTTGACATAATCAAGTATACAGTATGGGTATTCTTCATCGTATAAAATAGATAGCCATATATAGGCAGGTTGCTTTCAACAGTAAGACAGGCAATAAAATATGTGTGTACCAAGTCCATGAAAAACCATGGAACATAGGATGAAGCGTCAGTCAAAATCAACTGTGTATGAACTGGTTAAAGACCGAGTAAATCAGGGTGCTTAAATTATGTCGTACCACGAATAGTTGGATTTAAAGTTGTCAATAAACAGTTGGATCTATAGTTGTCCATATGTGTTTACATAAAAAATATCTGTCGACTAAAGTCATGCATTAATCGTAGTTGTAAAGTTATAGGGTAAGATTCGAACTATAAATATATCGTACGTGGAATATGTGAAGAAGATCTATTAGTGGGGCGACATGGTATATATCTTTCTTCATCTGAGCTTTAAATCATGTGGTACCCTCACTTAAGGAATGGCTGCATCTTTAAAAATATTAAATGCTTAGCGATTCGGAACGTTAAAACAAGTAGTCGTTCTGGTTAGTGGAAATTCCAACCACATAAGGGTAATAAAGAAAGAATAACCGTACAATTCCAAGCATCATAGATACGCAATAAGTGGATATCATAGTAAGAAATTAAGTTACACACTGATGTTAAATCTCATAAGGCAACTGTATCAGAGGAGGAGGTAAACTCAAATGTGATAACATTCATCCAAGTGTCATTTTTTACTGAAATGACCACTCATTAATTTAATACTATATAATGCCATAGATAATGTATTTGTTTCAACTACTGATTACACCAGTGATAATCCTCTACATCTTTTTTCGTATATTTCACCCTCTTACATCTTTTTAAATATTTTGACACATATCTACTACTGCGGAAGGTATCTTAGGACACAAACAGTCTGAATAAATATGATTTATTGCATACAGTTAACACCATTGCTTTTAGAAGTAAATCTTTAAGATACTTTGATTCTTGTATTTTTTATAAATGACGTTTTATTTTAAAAGCCCCCTTTTATTATACCATTCATTTGGCCTTTTTATATTTCTTCAGTGCTGATTATCAGTTTCTTTATATTTCATATGACATGTAGAACATGATGTTATAGCTACAAGACTTATTTGTAACTTCATTCGTATAGAGCCTGAAAATGATATTAACGTAATACCGAAACCAGTCGTTCAATAAAACAGCCTAAACTTTACAGCTGTTGGTGGATGAGTTAATTATTTGGAATTAAAACTAGACCAGCCGCAGTCCCAATTCCATTATGACGTGGAATTATATCGAAGTAACAAATGAGTAAGTACTGACCAGAATTGGGAAAAAATAAATGTATAGCATAACTTGATTAAAATAGAGGTTCGGTTTATAGGAAATATTCCTAAATATCGCGAAATTGTCAGCTTTTTATTGTGTGTGTGTGTGTGTGTGTGTGTGTTTGTGTGTAGGAGAAGGGGATGGGGGAAGTCGGAATAGGAGGCGAGGAAGTAAAATATATAGAAAAAGAGTAAAGGAAGTAGGTTCAAAAGAATGTGGGTGGTAGTAGTAATTCATAAATGATGAGGCTTGGACAGGATATAGTATCGAGGAGAGATGCATCAAACTAGAATTCAGATTGAACACTACATCAGCAACATATACTTAGCAATTTCAGGAAGTGCCCCATTTACACTTTAAAGGAACAGCAGAATTTTGGAAAAGGGGAGCAGTTTTTGTATTTACGTATAAAATCAATTCAGGTCGAGTAACGGAAGTGGTGAAAGGTCAGAGTGAGGTTTAGGTTCATCATCATCTGGCCTAAGTAACGTTGGAAATACACTATTTATGATGTAATGATAACTTTAGCTAGAGTAAAGCATTAGGAAGGTCGGTATTTATTGTTATCTGGATGTTGTACAACACGAAGGTAAGTGAGAGTTGGCGCAACGATAGTTAATGTGACATTTCGTTCTTTTGATTATTTTCCTTCTTCACATTTTTGGTTCAAAGGCTATCCCTTTGGATAACTTCCGTATTTATATAAGTTACAAAGAAATACTCGGATAATATTATCCGGGCACGTTAGAATACGTCACTTTGTACAAATGTGAAATACGCACTGTTGTAGAGCTAAGTTCATAATTGTTAAGGCAACAGTTGGATGTGAATTACTACAAATCTACCCTTGCTAATGATTCTTAAACTAAGGTGCACAACATTAATAAAGTTACTTAATATTATATTCCGATCTGAACAGTCAAAATCAGACAAATCTTAAGTTCCTTTTTACCTGAGTTATTTACGATTCAGGCGAGGAGGATTTAATTGGCTGCCTAACAATACCTCAATGGTATTAATTTGTTAAGATAATAAGTGGTAATGAGTAACAACACCTTAAAGATAGTCGACATGTGGTTACTGTGATCCTTCAGGAGACAAATCAAGGATTCTATTGATCACAGACTGATGACCCCGTAGTTAAGTCCCATAAGCTATAAAAACATATTGATCACAGAGATAATGGGTAAACTGTTTTGGAGCGTCCTTAATCTAGTGATCTAGTGATACCTATCAGAAGTATTGTCCTGCTGTTGCTACGCTAAACAGCTACAAAATTTAAACATTTCACTCATCCCGAAGACCAACAAAATTGAACAAATAATCATATAAAAGCACAAAAACCTCAAAAAACCATAAGTAAAAAGACTACAAGTTGTGAGTATGGCGAAGACTCTATTCTCAGACTACTTTTTCAAATTATTTTTGATCTCTTTATCCATTATCGAAATCCAAACGTTCAAAGTTTCCGTACTTGCATGCAAAATCGCAAAAATCAATTTTTAGCCCGCTTTGCAGCGTGGAATGCAGATATATAAATATATAACGACAACAAATGGCTCAAACTTTAACAATATATTCTACAGACATTTATCTAGAAGCGACATTTTCTCGTTTTTGATAATCTTCATACGTTACAAACACACACACGAGAAACCATGATGTTTAGGCACCATAGGTGCGAATTGCTTTGAGAACGAGCCTTCGTCTGATTTTATTTTCGGTGTTCATTACATTTACCGTATACTATCAAATACAATAGTACTGCAACATATCTTTAAGAGTTTTCAGAGGTAAAAGCACACTGCATAAACCTTTGAGTGAAGTTGATAGCACGGTATGAAATCCAGAGAAAATATTGAAATTTTATGTAAAACTGAGAATGGGCGAACCCTCACTTGACTCACTTCCGCTCAAGCGGTCTTGGCGACCGTTAGGAAATATTTTTCAACCCATTTTAAGAAAAATATTCTGTGAAGATATTTGCTTTATGACATCGTACAAGCATATTTCTTTTCTTGAAACATATTTTTGTTATTTTTGATACACCCTGTATAGGGTGAAGCGAAATTCGTTCACACGGGATTCGCAGCGCGATTCCTCGGATGCCAGCAATAAAAATAATGTTTCTCATAAAATTTCGTCCTGCTCATATTTCGGGCAGTAAATGGACGTCGAAAACTGATCGGTGTGTGTTCCATAAGTCAGTGTGTTTCAAAATTACACAACTGCACCAAAAAACGTCTAGGGGATGTAGATGGCGTCTTGAGGAACAAAACTCATGCCCGGAAACGTTATCAATGACTCTACAGAGAATCGAAATTAAAGGCACTGGCGCTTGCCGTTAGACATCCCCTCCTGCAACTTCGACGCTCTGGCGTTTCTGGGCATGGTTTTCTATGCTCACTTTATTCCTCAAGATGCATCCTACATCCCCTAGACGTTTGTTGGGGTAATTCTGAAACAAACTGACGCGTGGAAAACACGCCTAATACAGTCTTTGAGTCCTACTGCACGAAATATGCGGAGGACGAAATTTTGTGATAGATATTTTTTTATTGCTGCGTAGCCCGATAGTGCGAGTTTCACTTCACTCTTAATAACCATGTCAAATCATATCAGGAATTAAATCTTTATAGATCTAAAATGAACCCCCGACTTCCCTACATCGTACGATGCACATTCCGGGATAGTTCTCTCAAAGGACCCGTCGACTTCCTTCCCCATCCTTATTAAATCAATCCAGACTTGTGTTCAGTCTCTAATTACCACGTTGTTAACGGGGCGTAAATTCTAATCTCCATTCCTTACCGCGGTGGAGGGGCTGGGCTCTCTAAGGCGCCTTGCTACGGAGCGCGCGGGTGCTCACCGTCCGAGTTTCGAGTCCTGCCTGGGGCATGTGTGTGTGCGTTGTCCTTAGGTTAGTTTAATTTAGATTAAGGAAGTGTAGGCACTGATGACCATAGTAATTCGGTTCAACTGGCTTACAAACTTTCATTCTCCATTATTTCCTCTCCTCCTTTACGGGCCTATAACGCTTGTCTTTTATAAAGCAGCACGTGCCGCTGTAGCAAAGAGAAAAAAGAGACCAACTAAAAATGCTCCTGTGGAGCACAAAAAGGCAAATATGTTCCTGTTTCAAAGACGACGAGAGAAATGTGGTGAAGTGGCTGTCAGTCCTCATTCCGCTTCACCAAAGATTTTGCCAAGCGAATGATATTTGTCCTTTATAAGCCGAAAGTGAATAACAATGAGAGGCGGTGTACGAGAAGACTGTGGCAGTGGGAGAGAAAGGGAGAGTACAGAGTCATGGTGGAAGAGAGACAGAGACAGGAAAACAGATAAATGGATGAAGATAGTAGCAGTGAGAGCAAAAGTGAGAGGAAATATTGGAATGAGGAAGACAGGGGAATGGAGACCATACATAAGCTTTGGGGGTCTGGTGCCTGTAGCGGCGAACTTAACCGACAAATACCGTCCACTGTCCTCAACCCCCTCCATCCCCAATTGTGTAAAGACACAGGAAAATAACAGAAAGCCCTGTAATACTTTCAATAGGTTTCAGAAATTACTGCAACCAGACGCCTTTTCTTGTGAACTTGTTTACTGACCATAACCGGTTTTGAGTTGCCTAGCAGCTCATCATCCAATGATAGCTCGAAACCGGTTATGGTCAATAAATCTAATATATAAAGTAGCGTGTCCGTATGTTTGTGTGTTTTTGGGTGTGTGCATTTGTGTGTATGTGTTGCATACAAATCTACAGTTTTGTTCCAATCTTAATGAAATTTTGTACACGTCATCTTCAATCCATGAAGACGGTCGCCGTAAGTGTAAGAATCACGTACGATAAATAGTTGAAGAGGTATGACGTCATAAACAATGAGATGCTCGAAAAACTGCTGCATTTAGCCACAATGCTGTTCATTTACTCCTAAACCACTGGATCAATTTCAGCCAAATTTGGTGCACACATTCCTTACCGCGAGGTAACAATTGCTACAGGGTTAAGAATCACATATGACACAGGGGTCATAAGATATGACGTCATAAACAATAGGAATCGCAAGAAACTGCCACATAATGCGGCGAGACTTTATAAATACGCTATATGCGAATGAGAGTACTTAGCGACTTGCAACAAACTTTAAACATAATTTTAGACCTTTATTAAACTTTTTCTCGCTGACAACTACAGCAAAATGATGAAAGAAAAAAAGTTTCTCGCTGACTACTTTCCCGCTGTTTGTAAAGTAAAACTACGGCATTCGGTATGACGTTACAATCAATAATTTGTGCACTACAAATTGTAGCCGCAGGAAATTTCACAAACAGTATACACGCATATAGTTGAGTGTACCTTCTAAATTGTATCACAGTACGTACATAGTTTTTGAGACATAAGCACATAAACAGTAACGTTCATGGAAAACCGCCACATCAGGCGCCAAGTTTGAATCTATTACTTCTTTACTACTACTTCTATTCCCAATAGATTTTACAGACATACAGCCCTTATACAAATGAATATAAACCTGAAAAACGGCAGGAATAAATAAATAACGCTGGGTTTTCATCTAGTAACTTCATAAAAATGCGACTGGTTGCAGTAATTTCTGAAACCTATTTAAAATATTACAGGGCTTTCTGTTCTTTTCCTGGTTCTTTACACTTAAGTCTGTTGGTCAATTTAATTTCTAGTATATCCTTTCCTGCTATAAGAAGTCTGCGTACCAGTGTTTCTGCGGTTCACTGGTGTTCATATCCGCAATACACATTCCTCCTGATTATACACTAACATCACATCACAATATATTGTGCAATGGTATGACAACATTTTTCAGAGTGCATTGTGAGGCCCCTACTTCATTTTCATCTTTACTTTCGATACACCGCAATCGAAGTTGAGAGATCTTGTTTCCTTGTCTGCTTCTTAGTTTAACGTACAAATAACACCTTGACTGCGAGGACGCATCTTCTTTCCTCAGTAAGCTATATTTAAAAGTGTCATATTAACAATTTTGGTAGCAGAAACATTAACTGCTAATGACACACGATGTGAATTGCGAGGTGCGGCAATGAAACTGAGACGCAACTGCCATATCGCTTCACTGCTCTACCCGCTCTGATTGCCAATTTTCGTATTCATTTGTGCTTGTCCTGAACGCATAAACGAGTATTTGCATTTACAAATTGGGATATTTAGTGAATTTTAGCATTATTCAGTGGTTTTTCGGCCATTTGGCAAAGGCAAAAAGACGTAGAAGTGGCGAAGGAAGATGTGTGTTTCTTTTATTTCTCCCATAATTATTTTTGTCACACTCCTTAGTTTCCATCAAGAGCGTGTGTGAGAGAGGGGTGCGCATATATACAACGGTAAGGTGATAGAGTGGACAGTCATTTGTTAGTGGTAGTAATTTGCCAGCCTTCTGCTTTTTGCTAGCAAAATTACAGTTGATGAGTAGAGCAAAGAGTTCGCAAGCTATGCCTCTGGTCGATCTTGGACAGGTTGGACTCGCTAAAGGAAGTTGCCCGCTGGTCGCCCCAGCTTCGGCCAATCAGCGTGCGTCTTGCTAAGCAGGTTGAATTTCAGCGGCGTTTGGCGAGCCCCCCTCCTCCCAAAAAAAAAAAAAAAAAAACAAAAAAAAAAACAAAAAAAAAAAAACAACTATATCCATGGGACTCCACTGCTTGGTAATTAGTCCCTAGCTTGCAACTAGTTAAACTAACCTAAGGACAACACATACACCAAAACCGGAGTGGGCGACTCGAATCCCCGACGGGGAACGGCCGCGCACCTCAGCACGGCGCCTAAGTACGCACGGCTATTCCGCCGAGGCGTTGGAGAGCCCAGTAGCCATTTTTAGCAGTTTAGTCAGTGGGACCCTCTGGAGACGACCTGACGCTGGTGGTGGTTGCAGTGCTGTTTCGCTGCTATTTGGTAAGAAATGCGGAAAATTAAGAAATTGTGGGCCCAGATTACAGTCACAAGATAGGTTTTACTATAAAAGATATAGATATGTTGACAGAAATTTTCAATTGGTTAATTAAGTGAGAAATGAATGCTCAGAGAAACTGCAGTGTTCCACAAGTGATGTGGGCGCAAGTAGTTCTCAAGTCTTTTAAACATGGCTCCAATTCAGCAACGGTGGAAACACGATCCAAAAGTCAACACAGTTTCAGCCGACCAGTTGGATAAAATGGTTTACATGTATAAACCTATACCTAGATTTCGGCAAAAGTAATTTTGCCTTCTTCAGAAGTATACATAAAGCTCACATTAGAAAAGTTGTTAAATAAAATTTGGCTAGGGTTCCTACGCCTCTGCCAGTACGCAGTGCTCACTCGACTTGTGTGTGGACGGGCTCCACAATTTTATGATGTGACATTGTTTTTAAATTTTACTTTTTAATCTATCGACATGGAGTCAACCACATTTTATTTAATTTTATTTAATTAATTTATTTAATTTTATTATTTTTATTAATTATTTTTTATTTTTATTAATTTTTATTGATTATTATTAATTAATTATATATAATATTATATTATATTATTATTAATAATAATTATTATTTATTTTTATTAATTTTTATTTTATTAATTTATTCAATTTTATTTAATGTGAGCTTTATGTATACTTCTGAAGAAGGCAAAATTACTTTTGCCGAAACCTAGGTAAAGGTTTATACATGTAAACCATTTTATGCAACTGGTCGGCTGAAACTGTGTTGACTTTTGGATAGTTCTCAGGTCTTTCACTTTTCATTAATGGCTTTCATTTCTTGTTTACTAGGTGGGAATTTGCATTGCCTTCATGCTAAGGATTTTTGTTGGTAAATAATAAAATCTTTGCTACTTTTCTTTTTACGACTTGGTGCTTTTTTTTTTTTTTTTTTTTTTTTTTTTTTTTTTTTTTTTTTTTTGCCTCAGACAATAATTGGTTACCGTAAATGAATCCTCCATGCTCCTGCAGTCTTTCAGTTTGTTTTGCATTATTGTTGCTGCGTATCTAATTTTATTCTAAATTTTTGAATAATTTTGAGGTACATTCCTTTGTGTAATGGTGATGGATCACTGTGCACATGTTTGTTCAGGGTTAATTTATGTTTGATGTCCATTTAGTCTTTCCTTTGTGAGTGATTAAGCAGCATATGCAACATGATATTTCTTATTGGAGTACCGTACCAAGCAAAAGTAATAGTAATTTCCTCTCAAGTCGATAGTTGGTCGCACCGGCCAGTCCAATATCCGATCAGTGGCTCCAGCTTTTGCGTAATATGCATTTAGATTTGGTAATCGCACGCCACTAAGCAAATGCATGCGGGTATAATAGTGTCTGATTATGCTCCTATGTACGTTTTCCTACCATCCCATTCCCTTGTGTGACATAGAATGCAATTATCTACCAATTGCCTTGTTAATAGGGAACCTGTAAATTCTAACCAACCACAGTTGATGTAATTGTGTTTAATATGTGATCTGTTCACTGTTAATATGTTAATTTTTTGCTTTGATGGTCTAGAGGATCATCAAACCAAGGTTTATTCAATTTAAGAGGTTCAAAAATGACCTATTGATTAACTATCTGTTCAGAAACTGTGTGTGTCTGTGAAGTAGAATAAAACCCCACATTTAAAGAACATAGCGTAGTTGTACGTTAATAGTAATTGAACCCCTCTTGCTCCCCTCTTTTGGATGGGATTGAAATAACATTATTCAATGTTTAACAATGTTGGTATAACTTGCTCTGTGTCACTATTATTTGCTTTTGTTTAACTAATTCAGTCTTTTTTCAACCTTATCAACTTTTGTTCCTGGAACCACTATAAATGTTTCCGCAGGATAAAGCCTACCAAAATAACAAACCCATCCCACAGTACTTATTCTGACTAGTTAGTGGTAGCCCCCTGGAATATTACCAGTGCGTGGGTAGGCGGCTCATTGGCATAGAAGAGTTATAATTAACTAAAATAAACGATAAATGGGTACGTCAGAAACCACCTGTGGCAGTGGTTGCTAATCGTTTTGATAGTGGGACCTATACAGTTTCTCTAAAAATGTCACGACCACGGAACACGTTACAAGCTCAAAAATCAACTACTATGTATAAAAATGGCTTATACAAATTAACTCTTTGTATTAATAATATTTCCCGTATCTAGACTGAAGTTGGTTTGTTTTAGACGTAAACTGTTTTCGGTGCAAGTTCATTCTTACATTTATTAGAAAAAAAATTGCTCACTCGCATAAGTAAGTATTTGTCAATCCCATTAAGTACTATATTTACAAGCATTCGATACTCTATCTTTTCTGATTTAAACTGAGATAGGCCTTGAGTCCTTGAAGAAAGTGTTCAAAGAAGACTAGGAGTCTTTCTCAAGTGCTGATTGTTTTAACTTTTGAAGGTTGTCCTCTAGAAATAGTTTCATTGCCATTACAATTCATAAGGAATTCTTGCAAAGTAGCTCCTAAAACTAGAACCAGTTTACAGTAATAATCCTGACAAACAAACAAGTTTCACTGGGTCTCTCGTGTAAATATTAGTTTATACTTTAAATTTTAGACAGTAGTGCATATTGTTATCATTTTAAATAAAAACGATACAGCCTCATTGTTACTTATCTTCATGGTATGAAAAATAATATCGTGAAACTAAAAAAAATCTTATAAAACACGCATTCACCTTTTTCAGTCCACAAAATATTTTACTTTGATATTTAAAGTTCATCCCTTGAATCTCCTGAAAGGATAACGCGACCCAGTAGTGGTCATAGAAATTCGCACCGTCAAGAACGAAGGCAGAGTCCTTGGAGGCTATGAACCATGAAGGACGTTAAGGTAGGTATCCACCCTTATAGAATGCATGCTGTTATTGTAACTGGAGGAGAACTGATAGAATGTCATGATTTGCAACCGAAAGGGACGAAACTTTGGCGCGCTATTTTTCATTTCATGTACATGGCGCGAGTTAATGGTTTGTTTTGGACATTACATGGATGTCGACAAAATTCATTTTGTGAAGTCCATAATAGTTGACCCTAGCATCTCCCGGAGTTAGTGTCGTCCTCGATATCTTGGCAGTTAGGTTCAGAGTTCCGTATCATGAAAAACACATCATTCAAACCGCAAACCACATGATGTTGCTTCAGCGTGACACAGCGGCACTGACCATCCTAGTGTTCGAGACCATGTTTCCCTATTCACGTAGCTTGTTATCACTATCTCACTACCCAAGCCTTTAGGCGAAGTATGTGGATCTTACGGACACTGGAAATACTAAAATCACTGTGTTGTTAAGTCACATCCATCCATTCTTTTATTTAAGTTGTTAACCTCATGGAGGTGCAATAACAATCGTTCAGCTAGTGTTACATTCTAAAATTTACACATCAACTCATTGTTTGTCTAGTAATTGATGGATACATAAAGGATCATGTGTCAATACTCTAATAAAAACAGCGTTCATTTCTTTCACTTAGGACTACACAATTTTATACGTAATTGTTGACTCCGCCAACAGAATCAATAATAATTTCGAAATGAAAATTTTAACTGCATTATTGATTTCTTTCACTTTGGACTACAAAATTTTGTACGAAATTGTTGATTCCGCCAACAGAATCAATAACAACTTCGAAACGAAAATTTTAACTGCATTATTCCGCTAAAAACCAAAGATTATTTCTACCAGTAACAAATTGTCTTAAACGTAGTGAAAGAAAACTATGCGGTTTCAAGAGTTACATGGGGAAAAAAAAAAATACAACACCGCTTTTAAGTTGACTAAATTACGCAGCCATGGTGTCAGTTTTCCAGTATCAATCACAGTAATATACAGGGATAATTTATAATGTAAATTCTGGTTTAGTGGAACTGTTGGTGTTGATCGAGTGAAGGTGGAACAGTTGCATGGAGTGACATTTGCATGGAGTGACATTTGGCAGAACCTTTTTGGCATAGATGGGCACACCAGCTTTCCACAGGAACAGCCACACTAAGGAGTATAAACATGATATTTCATATGACTGTTGCAGCCTTACTGGAATAGCCACTATAGGGCGAAATATAAATCGACAAATTTATATTTCATTACCGTTTTATTTAAGTGTTAAACATGAAAGCACAGAATGACGCTGAATATTATTCAAAGGGTTAACGTCAGGTGCCATTTTTCACGTAAAGCACTTTTCTTTTAAAGGTAATTCCAAGACAAGTCCTTATGTCGAAGTCCGCCACTGAGCTTCTGCAGGTGGATTTCATTCTCTTCGCTGCGTACAAATTCTGCATTTGTATGTATATCTTAATATAGACTTAATCGAAGTTGCAGACCTGTCAGGCCAAGTAGATTTACATTAAGGGAACGGACTTGTATGAGATTAATTTTACCGTAAAACTGATGACGCAAATGTCACACCGTGGATGCGTTAAGTTCTAGCTTCAGCTTAGTTCCACACTATCAACGTAATCTGAAAAACAGTGAAATTATGCAATCCTTCACAAGCTGAAAAGCACCATGATTTCTTGATCTAACTAGAGATTAATTCGTTGATTATCCTAATAACAAAAATGTGTTTTCGTAGTCATACTGTTCGGGTAATTATTGAGACGTTTATTTATCTGATCCCGTACGTTACACACTTTCTTCAGTCTCTAGCTTAAAGGTTTGTTTTGGATCACATAGTGTTTTCATGTTCGCCTTTCAAAGATTTGGAACACATTAACAGGACACCAAGCGTATAAAGACACCACCTCATAGAATAAAGCTAACATGGTTACCTTTCCCTAAAGCCCGTCTTGCGTTTAATCTGTCACTCACTTCTTGTTTCTTTGTTTTGTCCACTATATACTGACGAAGGTTGTATATAAATAAAGGCTTCCCTTTTGCGATCGTGGTGAACTTCATTCTCTGCGTCCTAAGAAACAGAACACCATTTGCCAGAGAGAGATTAATTACATTACTGAGATATGGAAGAAAGCCGCACACACCAGAGAATGATGAAGGGACAGTGAACTTGGTGTAGGAAATGTGGGTTTGCAGACAAGTGTATCCCACTTCCAAAACACCCTGTCCACTACCTACAGTGTCCTGCAAACCTCACAAATGTCAACACATTCCCTCTCTGTACGAGTGTCACTCCTTCGAAGTGTCACAAACTGGACAGAATTTACTGAACCCAGATAGTATACATCTGCGCGGTAGTCTTTCCCATTGTACTCCATAGCATCTGTTTAGGTTGAGTTCTATTATGGAAAAGGTGTATATAGAAACAGATGTGTTGAAACATAATATCTCAAATGAAAACTGCTTTGGGCAATGGCATAGCAAACTAATCATAAACAATAATTGGACACGCTTATACTGATAATAACCAACTTTAATTTTCTTCAGAACGTGTCTATGATAATACTAAGATACAACTAAGAATCTGTATGTCTCCACCACATTACCCGGCCAATTCAGTTCCTCACCCAACAGATACCTTCTGTTAATCGTCACAACAACGAGCACCCAGGCCTGAAATAAAAGCTCTTTACCTTTATTACGTGTAATCTTTTTCCTTTTGATGTCCGAATTGTCAAATGTTTTCGCGATATTTGTGGCATTTGGTGGACTTTTGCTACCATGACACCATCAATACCCCCGGGAAGGAAACTGCGTAACCCGATCTATAAGCGCCTTGTGTTGATATCATGTTCAAGTGTGTTAACATTTCCAAAGCCTTTACGAAAGAGGGTATTTACCTAGTAGGATGTGTATCCAGGGTTGGTCGGCTCACCAACCATAGTCGTCAATCTATGAATCGGATCAGAGAATGGTTCGCCTCCCTGACGTTTTACAGCGCTCGACTATCTGGGTGGGTGTTGAATTTTGTTCGTACATCTGTTTATCTCGCCTCAAATTATTTAATTTCTGCTTCCCTGAGCTATTTTACATAGGAAGACAACTACGCAAACAGTAAATTCTCGTGCTATAAGGCTTTGAGAAATAATACTACAGTGCCGTCTGCAGAGACAGTAGTAAGTTAACCTCTCAAGCTAGAACTTTATTATGTAGTTGGAAGTGTCGCTTTGCAGTATTCCCCAATTAATTTGTCTTCAAATATACAGTAACTTAGAGTAACAGTGTTTCCTTGTGAGTATTTTACAAATTTGATCCAAACTAACGAAATTTTAGTTGCTTCTTTAAACTCGTCCACAAAACTAAAGTGTTTATTTATGAATGGCAGTGATTTTCCGTCTTTTGCAACTACAATAAAATGCGATTTTTTCACACCAGACGCGTTTCGTTTTATTGAATGTAAAACATCATCAGTGGTCTGAAATAATAGAAATCTACAGTTTGTTTTTTGTTTAGATCGAAAACAGTTCTTCAGGGTCCATTTAAGAACTGTTTTCGATCTAAACAAAAACAAACTGTAGATTTCTATTATTTCAGACCACTGATGATGGTTTACATTCAATAAAACGAAACGTGTCTGGTGTGAAAAAATCGCATTTTATTGTAGTTGCAAAAGACGGAAAATCACTGCCATTCATAATTATGAAAGCAACTACGGACATTATGGCCACACAAACGAAGAATAAAGTGTTTATATTTTATGAAAACCATCAGTAAAAATGGTCTTACAAATACAAGATGTGATAGTCTTGTGAAAGAAAAGATGGTGCTTTGTAGGCAGTATTTTTTATTCAATTTGTGCTTTTACCTAATTTAGACTATTCGTAATTTTCGAGCATATGTATGGCCTAGTGTAATTCTGAGGTATTTTTGTGCTACAAATTTTGAAAACTAGACAAGATCATCCATACTACATAAAATTGTTTCCGACTTAAGTGAATTATAAAATGACAGTTCGACGTCTTGAAACCTGTACTCTAATTATAGCACAGTTTTCAAGATATCGATCTCTGGCAATACACAGCAATTTCATATAGTATTCAAGATGTTGCATGCTTTTTAATATCTGTTGCACATTGGGTAATATATATACGACAGATGTAGTCCAAATTAGCGACTCGCACAATGATATAAAAATTCAGCCTTCTTCTTTGTTATACAGAGGATGTACACCCCCCCCCCCCCACGCAAAAAAAAAAAAAAAAAAAAAAAAAAAAAACCTTTTCTGTCAGTGCATGATTGTTGTGCGATTTCTATGATTAGTGGTAGGTGTATTTACTATCAGAAGGACAATGCCTACAGCTTCCTGTCACAGGGAACAGTGGCGGCGATTAGGGGGAGCCAGGGGGGCAAGTTGCCCCCACCCCCCCCCCCCCTTCACTTTCTGGGAAAAACATGATTAAATTATTCACTTTTTTAAGCATAGTAACACTTGTATACTTTTAAAACTGATTTGCATAATTGTAACATAGCTATAAGTGGGAATTATGGTGGTACACATGCTCGGCGCGACATTGTAGTAGAGAAGGAGGCTCCGCCTTCGCACACGACATCTAACGACAGTTGACGATGTAGCCAAACCCAGTGACATGTGCACTGCCTCATCGTAAATATCTCTCTGCCCGCCAGTAATACACGCAAACTGTAACTTGGCTTCTGGTGAGCGAGTGGTGGGCTTACTTCACATCAATCCGGCAGCTGACAAGCCGGCATTCTTGCCGGGTCGACACGAGATCCACGCCTCTTCACAGCCACCCAACAGCTACACGGCATGCCGGCCGTGTCGTGACAGCCTTCCGTCTGCAGTTGCCTTCCCTGACTGCAAATGGAGCACCATCACTTATTAGCGTGGCTTGTCTTGTACAGACGTTTCAAGAGAAGAAGAAGAAGAAGGTTGCATTGGGTTCACCCACTCCATACGAGAATAGACGAAGTGGATGCATTCTCTGTCCTTTTTGAGGAATTAAGGGGAGATAAGTTTTTAATTATTTTCGGATGAGTTTATGGTCTTTTGATGACTACGTGCACGAATGAACGAGTTCCATTCAACACAACAATACATCCTTCTGGGAATGTTTCCAGCCTATACCGATGTTAGCAGTTACAATCCGATGAGTGGAAAAACCAATAGTTAAAAATTTAAAAAAGATTTCTTATTCTAAAGAATGTACATTTTTCGAATCATATTTAAAAAAGTAAAACATACGTTAAAAATCGAACGCCGCAATACATGAATTTTTAGAGATATGTGCTGGCGTGGAGGATCTGGAACATGTCCCTGAAAATTGCTCCACTGCTTGTTCGTAACGCTTTGTGTCGGTAGCGGGTGAGATATTATTTTTCTTTTGCATTTGTTAACTGATTGTTAGTGATAAAGGGTTAAACATGACGCATATGCACGTCATGTAATAGGGCGAGCGGCAGTATTAATTTTATCCCATGAAATTTTACATTTCTTAATTTCAGAAACAATTTGCATAACCCTTAACTGAAATTCCACTACCTCATCATCGTCAAATGATTCCAGAGTTGGAACTATCCCACTAAAAAAAGGCATATGCCGTCAGGATTTTCTGTGCGGTGCATTAATGAGCTATACCTCTACAGGTACGATGGCCGAAACAGGGAGGATAGAAAATGTAGACACGGAATGACAAGAAATACATTTCTGAAGAAGAGAAATTTGTTCACATCAAATATAGATTTAAGTCTTAGAAAATCTTTTTTGAAGGTATTTGTCTGGAGTGTAGCCTTGTATGGAAGCGAAACGTGGACGATAAATAGTGAAGACAAGAACCGAATAGAAGCTTTTGAAATGTGGTGTTACAGAAGAATGCTGAAATTTAGATAAGAGTTTCTGAATAGAATTGAGGGTAAAAGAACATTGTGGTATAACTTGACTAAAAGGAGTGAGCAATTGATAGGACACATTCTGAGACATCAAGGTATCACCAATTTATTACTGGAAGGAAGCGTGGGGGTAAAAACTGAAGAGGGAGACCATGCGATCAGTACAGTAAGCAGATCCAAAAGGATGTAGGTTGCAGTAGTTATTCTGAAATGAAAAGGCTTGCACAGTATAGAGTAGCATGGAGAGCTGCTGTTTGAACCAGTCTTCGGACTGAAGACCACAACAAGAACCTCTACAGGATCAAGCTTCCTTTTCTTGTAAACGCAGTAACTAAACACTGATAGCAACAGCACGGCTAAGCAACAAAGGAAACGACAAATGCAGTCTACGTTGCACAGTTGGCAATGAACATCTGCACCTCGCTACGCCACGAAATCTACCGACTGCTGCCGAGAGTTTCCGAGAGGTGGCCTGCAAGCCAGGTTACAGTTTGCGGATAATACTGTTCCAGCACAAAGGTTGTCCTCTGTGTTTGTCGTAGTTCTGGTCAAATCAAATGCAGTTGTGTTTGTGTACGCACTTTTGTGTCTTTTTAGTTAACAATGAAGCGTTCTTCAGGAAAAACGTAATTCGATTTCTTCAGCAAAAGGCAGAAATCCCAAGAAGTCCCCCACAGCCGTAAATATTGCTGTTGCTCCGGATCCAGATAGCGACTTGGCTGAAGTGTCAGTGTCGGCTACACCAGCAATAGATGAACCACAGAGAATTTCGTCAGTGACAGAATCAACAATTGAAATAGTTACCGGTATACCTACGCCTACACCTTCAAGTGCTGAGAGTGTATTGCCTGTAAGTAAGACTACGCAGTCTAATAGTCCTTCTCAGATTCAATTTGAACCAAGAGATCCAATTCATGGTAGACAAGCAGCATCACAGTTTTTTTAAAGGGTCCTTTTCAACCTATTATTGATAAGTACCCAGAAACAAAGGGTAGAAAGTTTAGAAGTATGTGGTACACAAATTACAATTGGTTAGAATACAGTGTTGCTGCTGATAAAGCATTTTGCTTCCCATGTCGTTTTTTCGGTTACACAGGTTGTTATGATGAAACATTCATATCTAATGGGTTTAAAAACTGGAAAAAAAGCAGTCCAACGCCTTAAAGAGCACGAAAAAACTTCTTCTCACCTCTGTTCTCTTCAACGTTGGCAGGAAGGTTTTAAAAGTAAAGAAAGTGTGGTAAGCAAAATATCAACACCTCATCAAGAAGAAGTTAAAAGAATCGTGATTATCTGAAGATTTTATTCTAGTCCCTACTTTTCATGGCCAAGCAGGGAATAGCACTTCGGGGTCATAGAGAAAATGAGGACTCTGATAACAGGGGTAATTATGTCGAGTTATTGAAGCTGAGATCAACAGAAAACTCTTTATTAAAACAAAAATTTTTAGGCAGAGATAAGTTTTTCAGTTATGTTCATCACGATGTTCAAAATGAAATGATTGAAATCATGGCAAATTTGGCCAGGCAGTACACATTTGATGATGCTAAAAAATCGAAACAATTCTCCGTGATTGTTGATGAAACTCCTGATGTGTCACATCAAGAACAATTGACTCTTGTTATAAGATATGTAACAGAAAAGCTCGAAATCAAAGAAAGCTATCTTGGTTTTTACAAAACTGATTTGACTGACGGTGAAACGTTATACAAGCTGCTTGTTTAAATTTTCGGTGAACTTGGCATTGACCTTAAAAATATAATTGCTCATTGCTATGACGGAGCGCAAGGGTGTCGCTGTGAGGATGAAAGAAAAAAACCCGTATGTTATGTTTGTACATTGCTATATGCATTCTCTAAATCTTGCACTTGCCGATGCATCTAAACACATTCCTTTTGTTCGCAACGTTTTTAGCACAGTCCAACAACTATACTGTTTTATTGAGGCTTCGCCTAAAAGACGTGCAGTATTTGCCACAGTAAAAAGTTCAGTATGTGCAGTCAAAGAAGGAATAAATAAGGATTTGTCCTTGAAAGCACTAAGTGACACAAGATTTAGCAGCAGATATGAAAGCTTGCGAGCAGTTCAACAACACTTAATAGATATACTGCACACTCTGGAAAATATTGAAGCTACTGACTCCAAAACTGGTGGAGATGCTCACGGATTGATCACATGTATTACCAAGTTTGAGTTTATTTTTGTATTGAATACTATGAAGAACTTTTTTGAAAAAAAAAAAAAAACTAACATTCTTTCAAAGTACATACAGAATCATGATGTTTCCATTCATGATGTAGTCCAGGTGGCTGACAGCGTAGTTATGTCCATAAATTGTTTGAGAAATGAAGAAGAATTCCAAACGTTTTTTACTGAAACAATTGATTTTTGTGAAAGACATGGCTTTGAGGGGCCAACAGTTCAACGCAAAAGAAAACTTCCACAAAAAATAGGAGGAGGAGATGTTAATCCTGAATATGATTCACCTACACTCTGTTAGATACACTCAGTGACAACGTTAAGCCACGATTTGACAAAAAAAAAAAAAAAAAAAAAAAAAAAAACAGCTGGCTCTACTCTGCAACATGGAACTACTGCTGACGGCTTCGATGAAGAACAATTCAATTTGTATCGACTGTATCAAAGAAGCTTGTTTTGCTGTGAGTTCCGCATTTGGTTTGGAAAATGATAATTTAGTCTCAGAAATCGATGTATTTTCAAGAAAGAAGCATGATTCAGACCAAATAGAGCGTCATCTTGTGCCAAATTTGGTTTCACAATTTAAGTCTGAAAATATTCACAACCAGTATGTATTCCCTAATTTGTTCAAGCTACTGCAACTGCTTTTGACTATCCCGGTGTCCACTGCAACGGCAGAACGATCTTTCAATGTCCTCAAACGGATCAAAAACTACTTGAGGAATTCTATGCTTCAAGAACGTTTAACACATTTAGCTATACTAGCCATTGAAAAAGATGCGGCTAAAAACATCAAATTAGAAGAATGTGTAGAAATTTATGCCAGGCGGAAACCAAGACACATAAGTTTGTTTTAAAGCAATTATGCTTTGACAAGACGTATCATGTTAAATTACGCTATTGTCTGTTATATTTGTTTATAATTAAACTAATGTTCTTTTGTTTGTAACAGTTGTATTTTACTACACAACTTAATTAAACAACTTATGGCAATTACAATTGTATATTGTCTTTTTATTTTTCCTCGCATTTGGTATTATAGGCCTGTAGGTGCAAAAATCAAACTATAACATGAAACAATTTCTTACAATGCCATTTTTAGTTTTAGATTTTATTTTGCCCCCCCCCCCCCACTTCTAACGTCCAATCGCCGCCACTGACAGGGAACAATATTAGAGCTGGTGTTCTGTGTACAATACAGAATTAATAAAAAGGTACCCAAGGTAACAACTGAGGCGTTAGTAAAAAGAGAAATGTTAATTTTTTTCGTATAACTTTCCAAATAATATCCACTAGATGCTTCGAATAACGTCGATAGCCTTTGCAATAAAAGTCAGAGCAGGGTTAACTTATCTTCAAATTTATTCTCAGTGAAACAAATTTGAAATCCGCTAAAGTTACAAGAAATGTAGTCATGAATAATGTGAAACTGCAATTTTACTACGTGTGTAGTTTACGTGCTGGTAGCGGTCGAAAGTCGTTGAAACGTCAGGAAATCGACTTGCTACTCTAAAAGTACTAGGGAAAAAATACAACAGAACAAAAATGATTAAACTTAATTAAGTTCCGTAAAAATGTGATGTAATGATATGTAAGGTGGTTAGAAATATTGGTAATTAGGAAGAAGCGTTGCATAGCACAGTCGCGATCTATTTCGATATATATTGAAGACGCGACCATCGCAGGGCATATGAAAGTAATGTTGGGAATCACGCAAACAGACGCAGAAAAAGGGAATCGTTTCGGAATAAATACATACGGAAATAAAGAAAAGAATATAGTTTTTAGTGTAATTTGCTGCAGGAGATCTTACAAATAGTATATAGGAAAGTTGTCGCTGTATATGATAAAATTCCTTTGATAATAAAAAACTGTTATTCCCATGTACTGACTGGTTTTCGATGTACTTCCAAGAAAAGTACATCGAGATTCAGTCACTACAAGGGTGTAACAGTTTTTATTAATTACAGAAAATTTTACATAAAATCGAAGAGAAATTAAAAATCTCTTACACATTACGCAAGTTCCACGGAAAACATGCCTATTACAATATTTTAATGCGAAAATATGAACGCCAGTGATGTGAATTAATTTACAATGAATTATCAGGCACCAGAGACTGTGTGTGTTTTCCCTCGGATATATATTCCTGTCAGAGAATAAAATTATTCCAGCATGAAATTTTGCGGCTTTCTATTTACACTATCGAACGTAGGCAACATGTACAAAAGCACACTGATGAGATATATATAGGTAATTTCCAAAACCTTGCTTGCACTCGAAGTAGCTAGGGCTGCAATGATATATATCCAACGTATAACTGTAAATCGATTATGCTACTATTGACGCGCAACTTATGAAGTGTGTTTTGTTCGTAGCAACAGGAACGTATTTTGCTCGTTTCTGTTGTCGTGAGTAACGGTTTTTTTTTTTTTTAATTCTTAGGATTTAAAAGAGTTTGCAGGAAAAAATGTCACAATGCTGTAGTAAGTGGTTGTCGGTGTATTTCTCTAAAATCGCAACGGAAGATGTTCAGAAAAGTACATTGATAACCAGTCACTACATGGATGTGACAGTTTGTTCCCCTTTACGTAGCTTAGACTGCAAAGTATTTTAAATGTTAAGATGACGAATGAATTGCAGTCAGTTTCTGTTAATTAACAAAACTCTCACCCCCATACTGTAATTGTTCTTGATGTACCTTCCTGAAGATATTCTACACCGATTTATTATGCGATGAATGTCGTATCCATAACTTTTATATCTCTATACAAATAAAAATGTTGCCTTTCAAATTACATTACGAAGTGTATCATCAAAAACATTCAACAGTTTTCTACGATTTGCGAATTATGTTGTACTACCACAGCTTCAACTTACGCCATTGACAGTTGGAGCAATAAGATTTACTGTAAGTTCTCCAAAAAACATTGAGCTATTTCCTAAAGGGACCCTCACGCTTTCAATAATATTGTCAATTGTTGACAATGCGTCAATATATTGACCGTGTGGGCGTGGGTATTGACGTATTGTCAATACCGTAAATATTAACAGAGCAGTATTGATTGAGACAAAAATATTTTCCGGTTTGACAATATTCGTTGTTCAGATGTTTGCCGTGTTTCGCGAGATAGCCTCAGAGCGCTAGCGTCTATCGCACAACTACTGCTTTTTAGTGTTTACATTTGTCGTTTCTATCTCGATACGCTTTCAATTAATCTGAATCTGGCACGAAATATGAGTAAATAAGTAATGGCGCAGTTAATCGAATGTTATAGGAGCAATCCGTATCTCTAAACCCAGAGTTCTGTTGATTACATGGAAAGAACCATAATGGTTTTATGCAATTACTGGAAATTTATCAGCTTCAGTATCCAGAAGGAAAACAGGAGACGTTAAAAATAAAATAAATTATGTGATTGCTTTGAATGTTTCAATGAGAATTTTACTAATCGTCTTAGCAGACATAACTGCATTGAACTTTAAATATTTAAATGACCTTCTTGTGGCCAACATTCGTAAGTTACGCTCAATCTTTCATTGGCTCGAATTGCGGGTCTCTTAATTACACCCTGTTATCCGATTATCTCGTAACGTAAGTAGTTTGTCGTATGATTCTAGGCTCATTCGAAAATATTTTAAGAAATCTTTCATTTCAATTGTTCGGATATCCGTCGGCCGGTTCACTTACGAAAAATCATTCCTTTTATTTAACCACTCACGAACCCAATGACCTCTTTCGCAGCTTTCGGTTGTCTCTCCTTTATTATTATTATTATTTTTCTTTTCGATAGCCATCTCTATATGTTTAAAGCGCACACTTTCTCACTATCCGACATATGTGATTGCCTTCATGAAATCGTATCGCCAGTTGAAAACAATGAATGTTAGTGATGGTGTGAGGACTACTGAAATGTATTGAAGGTTTGACAGTATATTATTGACAATATTATTGTCAGTAAGTATTGACCGTGTGAGGGCCCTTTAAGAATGTCAAAATGATTTGCTCATAATTCTACAATCGTAAACATTTATGTTATCATATCGCACATCAATCCACGAGTAATCGATTTAGAGTTGCTGTTTAGATATATATCGTTTCAGGCCGAGATACTTCGATTGCAAGCATTCTTGGAAATTGGCTACGGCAGTTTAATGCAGAAACATTTGAACAGCCAACGAACGAGATGGAAGCTACATGTTACCTCAATATCCTCTTCCTTCCCGTTACTTACGCTTTCCTCCTGGTGTTTCGGTGGCTGCTTCTTCTGCGACGTGTTGGCTGTTACCACGTCCACCTTACCTCTATCTTCCTCACACTCCTCCTCCTCTATCAGCACCTCTAGAAGGCGACGTTTGCTCGCCACCATGTCTCCTCCTGCTTCTTCCGGTGGCGAGGGTTGCTCTAAACCAGCACCTACACAAAATAAATATTAGTCAAAGGAATGGAGCTCATATTACAGAGGATATTATTTTCACTAGACTCCTACCTTTTTAGTACTACTTTACGTTTAATAATTTAGAGATTGAACATATAACTGTACTATGATTCACTACAAATAACATTACATTATCCCTTCTTCTGAAAAAATGAAACGATCGTGTGGCATTTTTGGGCAGGAGATTCCATACGCGACTGTTCTGTCACCGTACTGCAAGAATTTTTACTTTGTGCAATTTGGATGACTTTCGTGCCTTTGATGATGAAATAATGGTAATTTCTTAGGAGGCATGTGTATCGAATGAAACGGCAGTGCGATCAATATATATCGGACGGCGTTTCATATAGAAACGATAGGTATGGAACAAGCGAATGTTATGCTGGAACCTAAGAGTACTGATTAAATTGTTGCGAGTGAATAAGCGAATGATATGTTTTACGCATATGTCATGATATTAAATGATGTGGTTAGGCAGGAACCTAAGAGATATATCTTTGACTGTAATGGTGGACAGTTTGGTTGATTATTCTTGTTTCTATACGTTATTATTGGTTTTTGGTGGTCATAAGTTACAGTTAACGTCTCTTTGTAACTAATATTTTCGATATAACAACAGATTATATATATATATATATATATATATATATATATATATATATATATATATATATATATTTTTTTTTTTTTTTTTGGGGTGATAAGATACACATCTTTAGCTATATATCGACCAGTTGTAGATTTGGTAGATACGTAGGTTAAGAGTTGTGACCATTTTTTTTGTTTTTGATGACTTTGGTATACAGTGAAACAATTGTATCTGGTACACAGTGAAGCAGGACCATTGGTCTCAGATGGATGTATGACTACTCCTAACAATTTTGAGGGTACTATGGAAGATGTTGAGGCAGCTATTGCAGTAACAACAGCAAAACATACATCTCGCCAAGAGAGTTTCGTGGTTTGCCCAAAGCACCTCCCAGAAAGACAAGTAGAAAACAAAGATAGAAGTATAATATTAACATCAACACCAGAGCGAGCAGCTACTGAAGAAAATACTTTTAGAGAAAGGACAGAGCTGGAAGAAAAGGAGAAATTCCAAAACAATGTCAGTAGTTTGTGGTACTGAGTATGAAGTCTCATACCTTCGGGAAAAAAGTTACTGTTTTTTTATTCCCTGTTGCAGAAGACATAGTCTGTGTTTCAAATAAGGACATTGCAATGATCTTGCCACCTGCGTTACCTATGTCTACTAAGAGACTCTCCAACAACCGGTATATTCGTTTTCCAATCAATTTTGGTGGACTTAATATTCGCTGAATAAAATATAGTATCTGTTAATGTTTGCACTTGTATTTAATAAACATATTTATCTTTTATAAGTCACTCAAAAATAATAAATATAAAAAATGGCAGCTGTTTCAATGTGTACTATACATGGTACACAGTGAAACATTTGCGGAGGTTGTTTAAAATTGTTATTTCACTTACTAATTACTAGCAAAATTATTATTTTTTGTTCCAAAATAATAACAGAGTATTATTATTTCAAGTAAAGAAAGAAAATTTGTTTTGTGAGTAGTATTTTATACGAAACAATCAAAAGGGTAAGTTTTGTTTCACTGTGTACTACTCTCCCCTACTCTTAGATTCCTGCCTAACCACATCCTTTAAAATCGTGACATATTCGTAAAAAATTATAACAAGCTTGTTCGATACCTATAGTTTGTTCTAATTACATAACTTTTGCTGAGAAGTCTGTTTTTATTGACAACGAATATAAGTTGTTTATTAAATGAATGCGGTCAATATACATTGCTTAAAACAAACTGTTACACCCCTGTAGTGACTGGATGTGATGTACTTCTCCGATTCTCGATCTGGTTGCAATTTTTATTGGCGAAGAAATTTCAATGAATTATCACGTCAAGAATCAACATCGCTATTTGGAGTGAGCATGTTCTCAACATTAAGCTGGAATTGTCACGTGATCTCGGGACGGCGCTGTTCGTTAATTCACATTAAACATCACGTCATGTCACGTTAGGGTTTCTCGGTAGCATAGTTTTAACGTCGTCCTCTGGTGAGATCGAAATTTAATTAATTTTCATCGGGCTCTGTACTGCGATAGAAGTTGATTTTGTGCTTTTATTTTTTTTATTTTCAGTTAATGACTGATTTGTTTCCGCGTTGATATGCAAATATGCCATTACGAAATGAATTTTATTTTCATTGAGTGTTGTTCCAGAAGCGATGTCAGATATCACAAAATGAAAACTTGCTGAGCTGAACAATACTGAGTTTCGGATTATGCGTTTGGCCAATGGTTTCGCTAGAAAATTCATGTCGATAATGTGAAATGATGGTTATTCTTCTCAGTACTTTCCCACGTACATGTGATAAGGACGTGACCTTTACTATGGTCATTAAATAATTTCATCGTTGTTCTTTTCTCGAATCTGACACTATACTCCAAATTTTATCATGGATGGTAGTAATACCTCTACTTCCATTGCTCGGTACAGGGCTAAGCAAGTTGACAAGACGTACAGCTTGACGTGACAGCCATTGTGAATTATCCTTTTTCTATCCGCAGAGTTTAAAGGATATACAATTTGTATTATTATCCATGTTCGTATTTTCCAGACACTTTTGAAGGCGCAGGTTTTTCTATCAAGCTATTTTGCAACACTCTAGACTTATGTTTGTGTTGCTATATATGAGATTGAAACGTGAAAACGTATTGGTAATTGCTTAAGACAACGGATCTGAATGTCGAATCAAGTCTGTTACAAGAGATTGATGTATAACATAGCCTATGTTCACGACAAAGTCGGACCCACTTTACCAAATGTATAACAGTAGTCCACTCATAAAACTGAAATGTTTTCAGTACTGCCATTCACCGGTAAATTTTGAACTCGATGATTTCTTTGTAGCACTTTTCATTTGCATATTAGCAGCTTTAAAATACATAATCAATGCCTTATCAATAACGATAGAAAACTACAAAATATGGAATGGCTGTGACAGCAGAACAGACATTTCATCTTTTCAAATCGCTTAATGACTTTAACAATATACTGTTCAAATTTCCAATTTGTACACTTTACAGGCAATATCATACCACTTTCGTTACGCTGACACAGTTTACCTGGACAGGAATGCTGTTAAAATTTACCTATGGTCTCAGCCACGAAGAGTGGTAGTGTTGGCAACAAAATGTTAACTTTACGAGTATAATAAATTTGCTGACCTCACATGAGTACAGTACATACAAGAATCTGTTAATCATTAATTATTTATTTCACGATCAACACAAGAAATTATTCCCTCTTATTCTATGTGACTGAGTTTTCAAAGATCATTAAATGGTTGTTGCCAACATCAGCACACTACGCCGCCGAGGTTGTAAGTAAAATTTTACCCACAATTACCATTAAGCATATATATTCGCCAGTGACCGCCAGTTGCTACGTGTGAATGAGTGTCACCTTGAAGTGGCATGTCTGGTGATTCATCATAGAATTCGCAGAAACTGGAGAAATCGTATTTGACAAATTTTTCAAACGATAAGTTGTGAATTCGCAAACTTCTGTTTTAAACCGTGACAAATCACAACTAAATGTCACGGCTACCGAGAAGTAGCACTCACAGAAATCATTGTTAACGGACAGTCACTATTTAGGTCATCCCCATTACAGACAAACGTACGTCGTCCCGAGATCACGTGACCACAACGGCAATATATCATGACAATACAAAATCTATTCTTCGCATCTGAATGCTCACTCCGGAGATATTTCTACTCTATGTTAGCTACACAAATACGTTGTTCCGCCATCTTAGTTTTCCGTCACTGCTAATGGAGCGAGAGTCGAATGTCTGATTTATATCGATCACACTGGCGTTTAATTCAATGAACACGGTTCCTAGGAAATTGCTGAAATGATGAATGTTCAAATGTTTGTAGAGTCTATGGGACTTAACTACGGGGTCATCAGTCCCTAAACTTACAAACTACTTATGAACTAGCTAATCCTAAGGACGGCACAAATATCCATGCCCGAGGGGGGATTCGAACCTCCGACCGTAGTGGCCGTGCAGACCGTGACTGGAGCGCCTCAGTCCCCTCGGCCACCGCGGCCGGCCTGAAATGATGAGGACAACACACAACGTCCAGTCTCTTGACAGGAATCTAACCCGGCCCCCCTGAGTGGTAATCAGCGACGCTATCGTCTGAACTACGGAGTCGGATACCCTTTCTAATGGCAAACTATAAGAGATCGATATTCACATGGAAAGGAAATAATTTTTCATTATTTCATCTCAGCGCTACGAAAAGTAGCCTAACATAAGCAAGTATAAAAAACATTGCCGTTTCTTCTGATTGAGGAAAAGAATGAAGTAGGGGATTAAAGCAACAAAGCAGAAAATTATGATGCAGTAGAATGAAGAAGAAGAAAAAAAAGAACATGTAATTGTGATGATTATTTTTGGATAGATTTTTGTGCTTTTGTGCAGTAGTGACCACATGGAAAAATTCAAGGAATATGGGTCTCAGTATTAACAGTTCTAACAAATCTTGTCGTGTCCTACATAGGAAAGAGGGAAGAGGTAGCAAGGTCAGTCTGCATATCCCGAGCGGAAAGGAGTGATTGCAGAGAGACAGTACAGGCATCTACTAGAGATGCGGATTTCGGGACTCGAGAGGATACTTGTTTAGGAAACTATGGAACTCCTAGGTACCTTGCATTGAATTTTTTTGCATCCCATACTAAGTCTACTATACTGGGGTTAGTTATTTAAAAAAAAAAAAAAAAAAAAAAAAAAAAAAAAAAAAAAAAAAAAAAAAAAAACACAAGAAGAATAAATCGTTTGCCACAACAGAAGCCAGAAATTACGTGCCCTAGCAGCATCCCCTAGACAGACGCCGATAGTCACGGACTGGCGCCCGACTCCCCTCATGATCCAAAAAACCGGGGGTTTTAACGGCCGGTGTGGGCGCACTTCTTTTCCCCACTTTCCGACAGTTAACAATTTCCTATTGGCCGCTGCTTGGTTCAACCAATCTAAATTGTAGTTTGCCCTCTCTCTGAGTCCTCTTGCAACCACGTTTCAGCCCTGTCCCTTCTGCCATTCCCCGGGTGGGGAGGTGGCTTGTTCGTGCACTAACAAAATCCATAGTTGGTAGCAACATTGTTCAGCTGAAAGTAAAACTCACGATGCTACCCAGTATGGGCAACAACAACAATGTTTTACGTCAGTTGGCCACGCCTTAGGCTCCGCCTTAGGCCACGCCTTAGGGGAGCTGCTAACTTGTAGTTTTTCTTCTTTACTCTCTCACTTCTAGCCTAGTGAAACCACTGACATTGCTGTTCCGAAGTGACTGATATAAACTTTGCAACGTACATTAAAACGAGCCTGTTGGTCACCAAGTACTAATGTAACGTCTTACAACAGCGTCTAGACGCTATATGAAGTTACGCCCATCTTATCCGAAAGGTAACCTCCACCCTGGGACGGTGGCTGAGGGCATCAGCAGTTCGCTAGGAGATTTCTTTAGTGCCTACATCCCGTAAGATATACGTGTCTGTTTTAGCCTGTTATCTGCAATGGTCTCTATTTCTCAGCCTGGAATGCGTCTCTGTGGCTCACACAGCCTCTCAACAATTCCAACAGTAAAATCAATATATGACAATCTATTTAGTGTAAAATAGATTATACAACGAGAGGACACGTATTCATGTAAACGTTGTGCTCTGAAGAGGTGTAGGTACTTACAGTAATATTCCGGCAAACCTGGCCAGTCTTCGTCCCAGGGATTCTGGTTGTCTTCAGATGACGATGTGTCGCCACTGGAACATTGCACAGAGCTGAGAAATGAGTCCAGCTCAGCCCTGGAATAAGAGTGTACCAGGGGTATCGCACGACACTCGCCCAACTCTCCTCCTCTCTAGAAAAAAAAAATGTTACATACAATTCAATAAATCATCCACATTTTAGTGAACAATAGTCGCTGTGGCACATAAAATCAAAAATAATTTATTCACACTTCAAAGTTTGCTTCTTATCGTCTGTGTTCTCAAACAAATATTCGTTGAAGTCTCTGTGTAGTCTACTTCTAACAATCATACACTGTCATGAATTTACCTATGTTATTAACATTCCTATTATTCGGCGTAATATATTGTAATTATTATTCATACTACTTCAGTAGTATACGATGTGTCTGAAAATTCCTTAACAAAGTCACAATTTTAGGTGCAATGTTGATAACACTCTAACGACAGTCACCCCTTTTGGGAATGACTCAAAATGAGCCCTAATATTTTCCTAAATCACGGAAAGTTTTATTAGTTCACAGTCTCTATAACAAAGTCATTCCACTGTAGGTGAAGTTGATATAAAAAGAACTTATCTTATATGCTGGCTGCAGTCCATTGCGTTGTGAGCTGTCTTCGGCATTAACTAAAAGATTTGATGTTTCAGGATCTTTTCGTAAATCATAAACATATCAGTTGATATGAAAACGCTTTTATTTCCATTTAAATAAAGTTTAAATCAATCACATTGTTGCACAATCAAAAATAAAAGAATGCAGCGGTAAGCCAACAGAGCTGCTTACAGGTTTGTGACGAAGATAGTTTCTTAGTACTAAACGGATTATTAATTTTAGTGCATGAAAAATGATCAGTATTTAATTTAGGATCCAGTGATATATAAAACATGGCCTGCCCTAATTTATTTAAACAAAAGGTATATATGTAATCATGTTGTGCAATAGTTATAACATGTAGTATTGTTGTTTTTATACAAATTAGTATCTATATAGGTTCAGCAATTTCCGAAACTAAGTGTAATGCATTTTTAGTGTTTGCAGCTATTATTTACGAAAGTATTAAAGATTGAAAATTACGTAAAAGGACAGCCAAAGTTATGTTTAAATCAACGTACTATTTCTTAAAAGCGTTTTACTAATAGTGTTAATAGAATTTCAAACTGAAGGCGAAAATGTGATATTTTACACGTCCGGTCGGGAAGTTTTATTTTAGGTGTCAGATATTTCGTGTTTATAATGTTGGCAACTGATTTTTGTAAGGAGCGTGCAACAAAGCAGAAACGTTACAACACACATACACGGTAAACATGCAGTTTCAGTTCGCGAGTGGTGCTTCATGTGTAGACGTTAGCAATAACGCGATGAATGGCGCAGGTGAAGGCGGCCATTCAGAAGTCGCGTTCGCGTGACGAATAAGATTCCTCGTGCCATGTGTTGTGAATTTGGCGCCAGTTTTAAAATTTTTGTCTGGCATTTTATGGGCAGAGTTTTTCCAGTGATTTCGCAATGAATTTCACTCATCTCGTCATTAAAGGTTATAAAGTTTATTAAGTATCGATGTAGTTTTAGGTATATTTCAATATTTTGTGCTATTTTACATGTTTTTAAACGGAATGAATTTCGTTGATAAGTTATTTGGAATTCACGATAAATTTGCGACAATTAATTAATGGTGTTCCCGCTCTATGGCTGACAGGTTCTTGTATGTACCCTTTTCCGGTTTAATGAATCATCATTTTTAGACAAGATATGTTGAGGTAAAATACCTAGAACTGCTATTTACATGCAGTATGTCGACTTAGACATTCACACAGAACAAAGGTATGAAAAAATGTGAACATTACGTTTCAATGACTTTATTTTCAAAACGAATCACACGATTTGTATGGGGTACTTCACACACTCCTCGATCACGTTTCTTCACATGCACTACTTTTCCGTTAAGATTGAATACTTTCTGGCAAAGTAAATTGAGCCTCAGTAATATGACTGACTATAATTTTTCAATGCATTGCAATACGTCCACAATGAATCTTATTGAAATAACTTCCCTAACAATAAACCAGATGTTGTAACATTCCATACGACGTCCACACAAAAAGGCTGCAAAAGTCATACAATCATCACAATTAAAATCACTGTTAAAAATAATTTTGACTACATAGTACGGCCAGCATGCAGCTTTCACAGGAAGAAGACTCTGAAACGATATCCAGGAGATGTTTTTTGTCATTATCTTAACGCTCAATCTCCATTCCAGAATGTAAATTTAAATTTCGGATTGGTTGAACTGCAATACGTTGATCTAAACGTCCGATATATATCGGTCACACGGCTCGTAGGAAATTACGGATCTTTACATGTACGGCGATTTGTTTACAAACCGTAAAGACTTCATCTATTTCTTATTGACCGCGCGAACACGATTACTGATTAGCTGCGGCGCTGTTGCCAACGTCTACACAAGAAACACCACTCGCGGATTCATAAACTGCACTTCAGCTCTCATGTACTAATGAAGGATTTTTATGTCAGATAGTCGGTTGTTTCAGTTCATTATACTGAACTAATATCCCAGTTACTTACATCCCTCTGCACAGAACTCTGTAACAAGATTTAACACAAAGGTAATACCTTAATAATGCCAGTTATAATTTCAGGTTAAATTTTACTTACGGCCTCGGCGGCGCATTTTGTTAATTGTGACAACGAACACTGAATACTCTTTGAAAAGACACTCACATTGAATGAGAGGAAATAATTTTTCGTGTCGACCGTGAAATAAAATACGACGTTCCTGCTTTATGAGTGACAGGTGCTTGTATGTACCCGGGTGCAGTTAGTAATCAGTTAGCCCATTAAAGCAAACATTTGATTGCCAACATTAGCACACTACGACGTCGATGCGGTAACTAAAATTTAATAGAGAAAAATTCAGGTACCAAAATAATTTTCTGTGTATTAGCAACGGACGCAATAAACCTTCTAAACCCCAAAGTATCAAATTGTACTTACGATAATCCTCAGATTCCTCATCATCATTCGTAATACCGTCTGTGGTATAGGCAATCGGCCGCAATCATTTTTTCCATATCCTGGATAAACTTTTCCTATGTCCTCCAAGAACACTGGTAAAATGTCACTGGAATGTCTTCTTGGTAATTTCCAAGAATGCTTGCAATCGCAATATCTCGGCCTGAAACGATATATATCGCACGTGCAACTCTAAATCGATTTTGTGGGTATTGATGCGCGAGATGACAAAATATGAAAGTTTTCATACAGTACTAATTATTTTGATGAGTGGTAATGTAAAGAACTGTTGACGTGAATGTTTTTTACAGCTGAATTGTGGGTAATTTCCAAGAATGCTTGCAATCGAAATGTCGCTGCCTGAAACGATGTATATCGAACGTGCAACTACAAATCGATTATACAGGCATTGATAAGCGAGATGACAAAATATTAAAGTTCACATATTAATTATTTCACGAGTGGTAATGTAAAGCCATGTATTGTTGCATTGACGTGAATGTTTTTACAGTAGAATCGTGACACATTCATGGAAATTTTCGTTGTAATTTGTTGAATGTTTCTGATTACTGTATATAGTAATGTAGTGTGGCATACGCGTTAGGTATCCATACAATATATATTTCTGAGATGAGCGAGGACAAAAGGTCAATAATTTTATTTGTATAAATAAATGACAACTGTAGATACCACTTTCATCGCATAATCAATCGCTGCAGAATATCTTCAGAAAAGTACTTCGAGAACGAGTCATTAAATGAGTGTGACAGTTTTACGCTTCCTTTGCATAGCTTTGACTATGAAGTCTTTTAAATCATAATAAATAAGAAGAAACTTAACCAATACTCAAGACCATAGAAACCAATAAAATGCGTTCCCATGACTACGAATAAATCATACTTATTAAGTACGCATGAATAGCCACGAAATCGAGTCGCACGTACGATATGTATCGTTTCAGGCCGAGATATTGCGATTGCAGGCATTCTTGGAAATTACCGAATTGTGACACATTTATAGGAAATAGTTTAATTGTTTTTAACGAATTAAGTGTAAATCTCATTGCTCTAACTTTCACTGACGAAATTTGAACTTGCGGTAGTACGTATCTACGTGACATATTCGTAGAAATTTGTTGAATGTTTCTGTTGATATAAATTGTAATGTAATGTGGAATGCGCGTTAGGTATCCACGCAGTATAAATTTGTGAGATGAGCGAGAACGAAAGATCAATAATTTTATTTGTATAAATGACAGTTATAGTTGCGACCTTCATAGCGTAATAAATCGCTGCAGAATATCTTCAGGGAAGTACTTTGAGACCTAGCCTCTAAATGGATGTGACATGAAGTCGTTTAAATCATAATAAATTAAAACAAAAATTTCACCGTCACTCAAGACGATAGAAACCAATAAAATACGTTCCCATGACTACGAACAAAACTCGCGTGAATAGCTGCGTAATCGATTTAGAATTGCACGTTCGATATGTATCGTTTCAGGCGGAGACACTTCGATTGCAAGAATTCTTGGAAACTACCTGTAAACTTGACAGGAAATGATATGAAAACGGGCAATTCCATGTCAAATCAACAAGTGCTACAACCTGACCCTCTCAGATTTTTTTGAAATTAAGTATGCATATAATAATCATAAATTATAACACAAATTGATTTTTTTCAAATTTTTCTGACGAAAAGTTACCGAGTAATGGAATTTCAAAAATTGAAAAAAATGACAAATTTTTGCCTCGCAGAACAATGTTGTTTTCTTTATAACGTGTGTTCTAATTAAGCTAGAACAATAAGATTTACTTCATTGGAAAGCTCTTTTAAAGAGCTTTTATATGATACCACACATCATTAGTTTACTCTATATATAACCATTGTTTATAAAAACAAAGATGTTGAATTAACCAAATTTTGAAAAACTGTACTTTTGAAATTCTCCAAAAAATATATGTGAAAGATACACTTTACATCTACATATTCTGAAAGTTTCAACTTGGGATGAGAATGGGATCATTATCAAAAGCAATTTTATGTTTAGGGTGGTACTTTAAAAATTCGTAAAAACTAATTAATTTTAGATATTAGGTCTACTCCTTAGCAGCTGTATATAGTTGTAAAATGTGGAAATTAAAAATAATTTATAAATGACAAAAGAATATATGTTTTCTCCTTCTGTAAGTAATAAATACAAAATTTCAATAAAAAAATAATAAAAAAAAATAAAAACACAGAAAGATTCAGTTAGTAACTACTACTTTATAACAAATAGGAGTCCTGTTAGTGCACTTCTTCATACTACTAACTAATCAGTCTGTTGCACATCAACGTTTCTGCACCAGATAACTTATATGTTCGTCCTGTAGCAGTTTGAGAGTTCAATATTGCCACTACTTCCTTGCTGCTTACGGAAAGAATGTCTGGATGACTTGGAAACGTAAAAGATGGTGACGGTCCATGTGGATGTAAGAAACTAACTGTTAATTCGGCCTTCTCCTGATTTTTTTCAAGTACACAGGTTAACAACCACCAGTGTCCATTATAAGCACAAGCAACATATCCTTTCATGTCATTGAACGGTGTTGTATCTGTCAGAAACTGTCACCAGTTCAATTTTACTTTCATCAGAGTCTGAATACATTTTTGTTGTTATTTTTTCCTTGCTAAAAGGAATAAAAGTATGAAGTTTTTGTGTCCCTGTAATTTTGCAGCATTTCTCAAATCTCTCTGTAAGTTTAATTTCTTCATTTTTGTGATCTTCTTTACTAGCATACTTGAAGTTCATTCCTTGTATGCTATGCTTGGCAAACATATAAAGTTGTTTTGCTGTTATTATTTGATCACTGTATGGCCATTGCAGACTTTTTCGAGCAGCAAGTCGTTTAATTGTTCCACCAACACCATCTCTAGCTCCCTTCCCGTGCGAGGTGGCTGAAAAATGCCATTCAGCTTCAGTTTGGAAATCTTCATGATGGCACAGATTAATAAAGTTCTTCCTAATTTTATAATGAGCTGCTGCTCCATCAGAGAAATAATATATTTTTCTTGGTTTTCTACCAAATTTAAGTCAGGAAGCCCATCACGTACAATTGGAACAAATGCACAGCAATGGTGTCATGTGTTAGGCATTCTGATATAATTACAATACTTGTGGGCTGGACTATGTTCCCATTCTTGTAATAAGCAACAATGGGATGAATCGTTGCCTGCATGTTTGTCCAGTGGTAGCCTTGAACTTCATCCTGGTTGACAAAGGAGTAATTCTCAGAAGTCACAGATTGCTAAGACCTCGCCTTCTTTAAGCTCATTTTTCAGTCTCTTTTGGAACGTTGATTGTTGACTGGCAACAAATGAATGTCATGTAAGCGATCTTAATTTATCAAAAAAGTAATCAATAAAGTTGTCAGATGATTGTATGGCTGTTTCTAGAGAAGTGTGATAAACGGAAACCCATTGAGCACTGATAAATTATCAATATCTTTAGTATTCAACAAATCTTGTAAATATGTCTTAAAGGTTTCTGAGACTGGGCAGGATTTACATTCACCAAAATGACAAGCAGGTAATGATGGATTACATACAACTCTTGCAATGCAGTCTTTGTAGGTTTTTATTGGATTATCTCCATCCTTTGTCAGCTGAGGAATATTACATCCAATCAACATGAGTTTGAAGTTTTGATGGATAGTACACACACAGACACAATGTGTACCACTACTTCCAGCTAAAAAACAATTTTTGGGATGTAGGTGTGCAAATTAAGAGATAGCTTCCTTTCTTCCCCTCCCTCCTATGGTTTTACAGCTACGTATTAATAAATAGTTATCACTGAACTTTAATAATCAGTTACTTGTTTCAAAAGTATCATGTAACAAAATCATCAAACACTGTAATCTTTTCAGGTATAGCAAAATAACAAATTCATCAATATGATTTTGGACAATCATGGTAAATGTAAAAATGTTTTTGATAGAGATCCCAGGCTCATCCCAAGTTGAAACTTTCAGAATATGTAGATGTAAAGTGTATCTTTCACATATATTTTTTTGAGAATTTTAAAAGTACAGTTTTTCAAAATTTGGTTAATTCAACATTGTTGTTTTTATAAACAATGGGTACATATATATTAAACTATTGACGTGTGGTACCATATAAAATCTCTTTAAAAGGGCTTTCCAACAAAGTAAATTTTATTGTTCTAGCTTAATTAGATCAAAAGTTATAAACAAAACAACATTGTTCTGCGAGTCAAAAATTTGTCATTTATTCTATTTTTGAAGGTCCATTACTTGGTAACTTTTCGTCGGAAAAATGTGAAAAAATTAATTTGTGGTACTATTTATGAGTACTATAGGCATACTTAATTTCATTTAAATCCAAGAGGGTAAGGTTGAAAATTATGGTTTCATTTGTTGATTTGACATGGAATGACCCAAACTTTAAAAATTGCATTGCGTTATTGTGTCAAAAGTCAGAAAAGTTTTTAATTTCACTGATTGCGCCTTAGTTTTGCGGCGGCATTTCGATTTTTGTGATAGAATCACTCTCTGATATGGTTTAAAAAATAAAAAAAACACCAGCGAGACGAGCAGACGACAAAGATAGAATAAAACGTTGGCGCCAATGTGTGGACGACGTACCCATATTGGCCCAACGTCTTTTGATGTTTGATCAAAATACCGCCAAGCAACGGAGCCGTACCAACGTTGGAGCCAATGTTGGTTCCAATACTATTTCACCAATCCATGCATTGGACGAACACTGTTGGCGCCAATATTGGTTCCAATGTGTGGATCCGGCCTAATGAGTAGCATCGTTGGATGGAAAGCCAAAAACTATCTCGGCATATTATCGTGATCAGCTAACAGCTGATTACTGCTGAAAACGAAGAATGTCAGTTTCAATAGGTGATTTAGGCTTAACTTTACTATCCGGTGATTTATTAAGATGTCAAATATAATTGTCTCTTAAATCATCGTCTTTGTGTGATTACGGGTTGCCCGCGTATTTAGGAGTTGAACTGGGTTCGCGTCTTACCTTGGCGAGCTGCCTCCAGCGTAGGAAGTACTCCTCCAACGTCCGCAAACGAGTCGCACTCGAAGCACAACCGGTCACATTGGCCATCATGAACCTTCTGACATGGATCGTCTCCGAGGAAATGACCCTACCGATCGTCAGCTGTTCTGTTGTTGCGTGCGTATAGCGTGACGTAGGTTCCATGTCCAATCTCATTTAGCGACTAATACAAGTCTTGCTGCTAGTGTTTTGCGTTCTTGCAGAACAGTGTTCTATAATGTTGATCGACAGAATTACGTGTCTCGCGAATGTAGCGGCTTCTGCTGGTAATTTCCAAGTAGGCTTACACTCGAAGTTGTACGGACTAATTCGATATATATCGAATGTCGATTGTGTTAGTGTGTTCGGTAATTTTCAAGAAAGCTTACACTCGAAGTTGTACAGCCGGAATCGATATATATCAAATGTCGATTACACGGCTATTCACGTGCAGGATGTGTAAATATGAGTATTTACTAAAAAATATGTTCCAACGTTTGTAAATCTATCGGACCAAACTGCGTGGTCATCAGTCCGTAGCATACAAACTACTTAAACTAAGGTAAACTAATCTGAGGACAACATGCACACACACCCATGCCCCAGGAAGGACTCGAACCTCCGCAGCGAGGCGCCTTAGACCGCTCGGCTACTCCATCGCGGCGGGTATTTACTAATGTATCGTAACCTACAAATAAATTTTCGTTCTGGAAATCTACCGATAATAAAAAAAGTTACTTCACTCGTGAGATGTGTAAGTATGGATATTTACTGATGTATCATAACGTACAAATACATTTTATTACTAGAAATTACCGATAACAAAGAAATTACTCCACTTACTTTATTAATGAGCGAAAAATTCGTCTTTCAGTACTCTATTAGTTGTATATGCACTTTCGTAAGTTGAACACACGGTACTTAAATTCTAGTTTAGGATCCACTATTTTCTGTTTGATGTTCACATGTTGGTAGGGAAAGGCAGCCAGTCAGAAGTGTCGTAAAGAGAGCTAATGAAAATGCGTCTTTCATTCCATGAAGGAATATGACATGTAATTTTAATGTGCTAATGACCATGATGTGATGCGTATGTTTTAATGTAATGCAACCTCTGACGATAAAGTTCGGTGTATAGCCCTTTAACAATAGTTCATTTACTTTAATGTTACAATATTACTCACCGAACTTTATTGTCACAGGTTGTATCTAATTTTCATTAAGGAAACGAAACAGTTTTTGAGATTGCTGATTTTGTGGAATTACGTCGTAGGAACGGGAGGAAATTTGTTAATAGCGCAATTAATACAAATGTCTACGAGATGGTGAATGGAAAACGTACATCGAAAACCATATGAACCAGTCACAAGTGGGTGTGACAGTTTTTTTCCTTTACTTAGCTTTCACTGTTAAGTATTATGAAAGGTACGAGATTTATATTATTTACGAATTATCTGCAGTTAATTTTTATTAATTAAAAAACTGCCACATCCATTAAGTGACTGGTTCTTGATGTACGTCTCTAAAATCGCTACGCAAGATCTTCAAAACTGTACATCGGGAACCAGTCACTACATAAGAGTTAAATTTTAACTACTATGCTGGTAGTCTAGAGTGATCATGTTGGCAATCATGTGATGTTGGAAACAGCCAATCGCGTGACAACACAAATGTTTTTATTAAATTTCGTTTTACGAGGACAATTATTTTTACTGAGCGGACAAAGGTACATACAACAAACTGCCAACCTTAGAACAAGAACAGCATTACTTATTTACTTCAAGGTCTGTACTAAACATTATTCAAGTCATTTCATATGGTTTTCTAAGAATATTAACACCTTGGCAAAGATTTTCTGCTGCGTTCCTGATGTTGCCAATACTATCACGCGAGGGCGTCAGGGTGGGCGTTAAAGCTATTTTTCCTTTACGTACTTTTCACTGAAACGTATTTTAAACGTCAAGAAATCCATATTAATGACTAATCAATTGTCTCAATTTTCATTAATTAAAAGAAACTCAACCCATGTAATGACATTAGCAGTAAAATTCGTCAAAAACATTTAGCAATTTCCTACGAATGTGTCACTATCCTGTTCTAAAAATACTCATATAATCTCTGATTTACAGTACCACTCGCCAAAAATATTCACTTTTTTAAAGAATAAGTAACGAATTTCGGCTAAAATCACTTACTGGATATCGCAGTATTGTTTACAAAACAAAATTGAAAGACGTTATTTCATTGACTCTCTCTACGACACTTCTGATTGACTGCCTTTCGCTACCAACATGTGAACTTCAAAAAGAAGCTAGTAGCTCCTAAACTAAAATTTAACTGTGGCTGTTGATACTAAACTAATTGCATTGACCATCAACTGTTGTGTAATCATCTCCACCGAATCATCGATCGTTTAACTGCTTGTAAATGATTAATGTAGTCTTTAGATTCATCATTACACGATGCGTTTCAGAAGTGTGTACGAAATCTCAGTGATTGCGTAAATACGACTAGTGCAGTAGTCAGTGGAATTTGTATGGACAGAGTTTCATAATCTGTCCTTAGTCCTGTACTGTTAGCAGAAATGATGCGAGATATTGTCTTATTACTGTGAAGTCAGTATATTTGTTACCATTGTGCAAAATCTCCTTTATTGTTTTAAGTCATCGCGTGTAATAATTCATTTGTGATGAGCCATCTGTTTGCACTGTTTTTCACAATCTGGTGTAGGAGGAACGAAGTTTACAGACCAAGTTTATGGTATTTTGATAGCCTCAGCGCCAGTACATAGACTATTTTGTCCGACTTTTCCATTTCTGGTGTTTCGTTTGTGCATTATTTTTGCAAGACACACAGCAAACAGCGACCATAACAGATTTTCCTCCATCCCTGATAAATAAATATACTTAAGAAAGAAGGGAATTCGCTTGCCAGTGTAACTATAGTCTGTACTGCTAAAAATGGAAATGTGATATGGCATTTTTTGCAGATCCCATATGGGATTGTTCGGCTGCTGTAGTGCAAGTCTTGTTTTTTTACACCGACCGATGCTGGGCGAGAGAATTTGCAGTGATCTAAACAGGCCTCACAGCTGGCCATGCCTACATCACACAGAGAGACTGCAAACACAAGCTTACTGGGGCCCTATTCTGTATCTTTCATGCCGTTCGGGTCAGTGGGTTTTTCTCCATGGTGACGTCAGTTTCGGTTCAGTAACGAAAATGGTTATTCTGTACGTTTCTGTAGCCTGGGGCCCTATTCTGTATCTTTTCGGCTCGCCAAAGTTCAGTTCGGTCAGAGAGCGCACCGAGGGGTCGAATTATCGAAAGCAGCTCCATTATTTTATTCTGTATGCCTTTCGGTGGCGTTGCGGTCCGTCTTTGTGGACACCGAACCTCACAGTGGCGCTGTTGCCAGATCTGCTCGCATCAGCCAATCAGAAGTGCCTGACTGATTCTCTGCGCAAGCGCACTGTTCGCGAGCAGGGGGGACAGCAGTCATGGCCGGCATTAATTGCGTTTCCTACCATGAGAGACAGCCCATCAAAATGAAAATAATGAAAGTCGTGTATTTTATAATTTGGCCACATAACACGACAGTGTGTTCCGAGAACTACCTACTGAAACTTTTTTTTAATTTTATTAAAACTTTTTGTCACTGAAAACGTCCAAAATGTAGTAAGTGATAAACTTTTTTCTTTATATTTCTTGTGGCGGTGTAAGCTAGAAAAAGTTGCGGAAACGTTTGAATTTATTTTTGCCGTTTGTTGGAAGGCGTTAGGTGCTACCGTTTGTCCTAGATGATGGCAGAATTCTGCGGTTCATTGGCGCGGCGCGAGTTCAACACGCTGGGAGGGAAGGCGCAGCGTTAGCAGCAGAGAGAATGCAGTGCTGGCAATGAAAAACTTCTTATTTTGGCACTGTGGAAGTACATGCAAGTTGTGGGAAAGGAAAAGGATTACATATTAGTCGAGACAGCTCTTAGAAGCGCAAATTAGTCAATGTTTTGGTCCTGAAAAGAGCATACAATATTTTAATAACAAAACAGTTGTCTGACGATGCGGGAAAGCTAAAGGAATTTTTTAGATTCACTCATAACCAGTTTTAGTATCTTCTGACATTAACTGGACAAAACCTGAAACATCAGGTTTGATTCCATCTTGAATCCAAGTGCTCAGCGCCTGTTAACGTATATGGGTGATGATGAGCAGTCACAAATATTTCTTTACTGTCGCAAAATATGATTTTGGTCGCTGCGAGACTCTCATCAGTGCTTAAAACACAGTTAGAAAAGTACAAAAATTTTCAGTCTTCATATGGAAGATTATCTAGTCATCAACATGAAGGCAGAAAAGTTTTCTTTTTAAACGTAGACTTTAATTTTTATTCATTTACCTTTATAGTCTTGTTACAAATAATTCATGTGTGACTACTCTCAATGCTTGAAACGCAGTTTGAAACAAAGAAAACTTTTCTGCCTTCATGTTGACGACTACTTAATCTTTCATATGAAGACTGAAAATTTTTGTACGTTTCTTTGTTTTAAGCACTGATGAGTCTCTCACAGCGACCAAAATCAATTTCTGCGACAGTAAGGAAATATTTGTGACTGCTCTTCATCATCATCACACGTTAACAGGCACTAAGCACTTGGATTCAAGATGGAATCAAACCTGATGTTTCAGGTTTTGTACAGTTAACGACATAAGATACTGAAACTGGTTATGAATGAATCTAAAAAATTCCTTTAGCTTTCCTGCATCGTCAAACAACTGTTTTGTTATTAAAATATTGTACGCTCTTTCTTCAGTACAAAAACATTGACTAATTTGCACTTCTAAGAGCTGTATCGACTAATATGTAAAATCCTTTTCCTTCTCGCAACTTGCATGTACTTCCATAGTGCCAAAATAAGATGTTTTTCATTGCCAGCACTGCGCTCTCTGCTGCTACCACCGCGCCTTCCGTCCTAGCGCATTGAACTCGCGCCGCGCCAATCAACTGCACTATTCTGCTCTTGTCTAGGACAAACTGTAGCACCTAACGCTTTCCAACAAACGGCAAAAATAAATTCAAACCTTTCCAAAACTTTTTCTACCTTACACCCCCACAAAAAAAATGTAAAGGGAAAAAGTTTGTCGCTTACTACATTTTGGACGTTGGTTTGGTAAAAGTTCTGCATTAGATGTTGGATTTTAATTTATTAATTTACTATCACTGAATATATTGGCTGGAAAGTTTGCAGACATCAACAACATATAGCACTGAAGGCAATTATAAAATTATTTTGTTTTGCGACACTTAGTTTAGGAGATACGGTGTGATAAACATAGAGTAGCGCGACTAATCAACTTTTCATAAAAGTTTAAATATTCTCTTTTTCAGTGACAAAAAGTTTTTTTGAAATTAAAAAAAGTTTCAGTAGGTAGTTCTCGAAACACACTGTCGTGTTATGTCGCCAAATTATAAAATACACAACTTTCATTTTTTACATTTTGATGGGCTGTCTCTCATCAGCGAACGTCAGCCACGGCTGCTGTACCCCCTGCTCACCAGCAGTGTGCATGTGCGGAGAAGCAGTCGGGCACTTCTGATTGGCTGATGCGAGCAGATCTGGCAACAGCGCCACCGTGAGTTTCGGTGTCCATGAAGACGGACCGCAATGCCACCGAAAGGCATACAGAATAAAATAATGGAGCTGCTTCGGTAACTCGACCCCTCGGTGCGCTCTCTTTCCGAAACGAACTTTGGCGCGCCGAAAAGATACAGAATGGGGCCCAGCTAGTGACCGCGGCCTCTCGGTGTGACATAGGCACGGCAAGTTGTGAGGCCTTGTCTTCTATGCGGTGTTGACTAAACACCCGCTCACACACAACGATTGTTGTGTGCAGACATTTGGGCAGACAGATCGTTACGTGTGGACCTGCCTTAACATCATTGGGTGAAAAGCGAAAACGCTCTCCGCATACTATCTGGATTGCTAACTGCTGATTACTGCTGAAAATGAAGCCTGAAAATGTCTTCAGGTGATTTATTAAAATGTCAAATGGAATTGCCTCTTAATTCATTTTCTATGTGTGATTACAAGTTGAATGTATATATATGTAAGCTGAACTGGATCTGTGTCATACCCTGGTAAATTACCTTCAGTGGAGGAAGTACTCCTCCAACATCTGCAAACTAGTCGCACTCGAAACACAACCAGTTGCGTTGACCATCATGAACCAACTGACAAGGGTAGTTTCCGAGGAAATGAACTTACCGATAATCAACTGTCTTTTATTGTTGTGTGCACCATATGTCACATAGGCCGAGCGTAATAAGGCATCTTGCTCATACAGAGCTTGCAATTACTTGCCATTGGGCGTTTGAGTTGTTCCTCGGGCATGGATGTTTGTGTTGTCCTTAGCATAAGTTAGTTTAGAAGTTTGTACGCCTATGGACTGATGACCAACGTAGTTAAGTCCCTTAGATTTACAAACAATTTATTTTGTACCATGTGCCATCTCGCTTATTAGCGATTACAAGTCCTGCTGGTCGTTGTTCGTATTCTTTGCAGAAAAGTGTTTTCATGTCGATCTATAGAAATACGTGTCTTATTAATATAATGGTTTTTGATACTAAACCAATTGCTTTGGTCATCAACTATTGTGTAACGGTCTCTAACGGATCATCAATCGTTGAATTGCTAAGAAGTAAATACTTCACATATTCATGAATGTCATTTTTACGCGCTGTGTGTAAGAAAAGGAGTACAGAACCTCAGTGCTTTCGTAAATACCAACTAAGCAGTGGTTACTACAATTTTTATGGACAAAATATTTTAATCTGTGCCCTTAGTCCTCTATCTTTAGCAGTACAGATGTGTGTCTATCAAGACAATATTTTCTTACTGTTTTGCATATTGTTAAATAGTTTAGTTTTTTTTTGTGTACAAGAAAGGTATTGACTCCTATCAATATACATCGAATGCAGTACGTTTGACTCTCGTGAGAGTAAACACAGATGTTATTTGCAGTGTTGGCAACAATAATTCAAATCGTATGAAAATGTTTCAACTGAAGCACGGGATACAACCTTCGACCATAGATATTGGTAGAAGAGGCATGACTTTGCCAACAGTCACGATTCTCACTTTGCTTATGAATTTGCAAAGCCTTTTGTCTCAATGGGAGTAACATTAAATTTCATTTGTTTTATATGTTTAAAATAATGCCATTTCTTTTAAAAATATGCAAATCTGTTTTTTGTATACGGCAATAGTCACGTGGTCCTTAGTTGCTACCATAGACCAAAGATAACATAGCGCATGTCCATACCACTGCTGTGTTGTGGTTTGAAACCAACATCTAATATTGCCCCAGGTCACGTGACTGAGGCTTCGTCATAACGAATAACAGTGTTTCCAATTTACAGGTGAAGTCAACCGTTAATTTTAACAATAAAACGACTTCTCGTATTCCTGTTACACGTGTAGTAGCAAAGGTAATGTGATTTGTCCATATTAATGACATTAATGCGGTGATTATCGTTTCACATGCGACCAGGCGAAAAGTATTTTCAGTTCTGTTTACTAGCAACAGAATTACAGATCCTCAAAGTCTGTCTTGCACTATGAATTTTTTTTACTTTTTTCCCAATTGACGAATGTCATTATTGATGGGAAGATTATTTCAGCGTGTCTTGACTGTGTATGTATGTCAGCAAGTAAGTAATTTCTCATGCAGATCTCCCTTTACTAGCGTTACACAATGTTGAAGATGGATACAGACTGTTAATTATCCCTATAAAACCAGTTCTTGCCACGTACATCAATAATTTTTTTGATTAAATTATTATGTAATGTAACTAGGCAATTTTTCTTTGTCTTATGTTTTGGCTTCACTGTATGTGGCAAAAGTCATAAAATATAAACGGTTGTATTATTTTAAAAACGGACGTTATGGATACAAACCAATTTCAGTTATCTACAAAAGCATGACAAAAATTTCACATGTATTCTTGAGAAATCGTATGAAAACTGATATTTCCTCTCCTGTGTAAACTACAAAATAAAAGGCTCACAGTACAACAAAACCAGTCATTCGCTTAAGAACTGCAGTTCTGTTGCTTATAAAAAAACTGTGAATACATTTCATCTAGGAACAGGTAAAAACTGCTGCCATTGCATTGATATTGCGATTTACGAAGAACTAACGCCCATTGTACTTCTGAATGTGTAATAAGAATGCAAAAGACGTTTTATTTTTGAAATCTACGCTTAATTTCCACTAGCAAGGAGAAGAACTGCGACTCTGAGCTGCACTTCACATTGCGTGTAAAAGCTAGTTTACACAAATAACCTTGGTTTACACGACGACACTACGTTTCATGAAACTGCGCAACTGGATAGTGCGCATGCGCGGCAATCACGAACCCAAACACATTTCTTATTCTTTTTATATTTAGTCTTATGCAGCGACTTCACACAGGCAAGCAATAGATCCGCCACAACTCTTACAGCTATTAACACTTTCATTTTACGATGACTACGGCACTCACAAAACTACGAAACTGACGCGTGTGTAGTATTGGTGCCGTGTCTACAGACATAGACGAAACCAGTTGCTCGCAATTCATTTCATGCAACGAGTTTCGTAACCTAGTGTCGTCGTGTAGACTAGCCTTTATGATGAAAAGGGTTTCCTGTCCGGAGTCACGTGGTTTAGATGTTGGTTTTAATATAATGACGTCACGCGCATTCTATGTTATCTTTGGTCTATAGTGGTCACAGACTATAGTTTGTGTCATAGATTTCTCTTTGGTCTGTGGTTTGTGTACAAGCCAGTGATATTTATACAGTTTCATAGAGATCGGTGGTAAAAGCAGACCACAGATAATAGATTATGAATGGTCTGATAATAAATGATAAGAGATTTTAAAAATGAAAAATAAAAGATAAAACTTTAAGGGATCGAAGTCACAGGCATATATCGAAATATTATCTGTATTATCTGAGACCAAAAATGGTAAAGAAAAGATAAAAATAATACATAACAATATAACGATTCGAAATATTATCTACATTAACGGTAACATGGAATCGTTACGAAAGTAATCCAGAACGACTATAAGTTGATTACATCTTTAGATACTATGTTGATATTAAAATAGTTAGTTTGAAATGCGTTATATATAGATATATTTTTGTAATTAATATTCTTATATAATTTATAGTTTATATTATAATTCGTGACGGATTGTTGACCCCGATACTCTGTAATTTACGAGTATCAAGAGTTTACTGAGCGGACAAGGATACAACAAGAGCCTGTCAGTCACAGGAAATGAACAGAGTTAATTATGCTACGATTGAAATGAGCAGCAATAACGTTTATACCGTAGTTTATATAAAAAAAAATATTGAGGCATCTTCTACGAATGTATAGCAACTTTACAATATGTTACTCGTAAAAAATATTTACGTCGAAACTGTAATCTTTAATTTACGAGGATAATCCTGGTTAATACATTATTATTATTATTATTATTATTATTATTATTATTATTATTATGCACATTAAATAAGTATTACCATGTTATCTCGTATGTTTATAATATATGGTTCACTTGATAGCGTTTTCTTTTGCTAGTTGGCACTCCTGGGTTGGTACATATCTGTAGTGTTGCATCTGTAACGTCATTGCTCAATCCGACGGGTTGTATCTTTTGTTTCGGTATTCCCATGAAAATTATATCCAGAATTATCAGTACATGGGTGTAACAGCGTGTATTTAAGAATGAACGTTAAGAGCATTTAATTTTGCAATAATTTTTATTGGTTACCATTTCAGATAGTGTTTGAAGTTTAAGTAACCAAAACGTTAAATTTTGCTTACAACAGCGATAGCGTGGTGTTCTATTTTTGGCAACTAAATATTCCAGGATAATTAATTTACTGACTGGAAAAGGGTATATACAAGAACCTGTCAACCATAGATCAGGAACACCATTAACTATCCATTCCACGGTCAACACAAGATTAGGTGCATAGTTATATGTAGTAGGGTTATCAAAGAGAATTTAGCGGTTGCGGCCATCATCAGCACTCTATGCTGACGCTGCTGTAAGTAAAATTTTACGTAAAGAATAGAAAAAAGAAAACTGTTACACCCAAGTAGTGAGTGCGATGTTATTTTCACCTCGATGTACTTTTCTTGATATCCCTTTCTTCTGCAATTTCCTTTCCGACGAAATGTTACAATATATATACTTATTGCGTTTAAATCCTTACTCTTTTGTTTGGCGGTATTAGCAACACAGTGATGCTCGATGCATATCGATTAGAACCGACGACGTCAACATACAACGTTTCTTGATATTTATCGACATTTCAATAGGCTTACGTTAATTGTTCATTCACATCTAATTATGCAAACAAGACAGATGCAGTGCTGCTTTTAATTGATTTAATTAGAACCCTAATTAGTCCTACATATTGAACAACGATGCTTTCGATTTATTTGTTGAAATCTTGAGTAATACAATCAGGACCGTGATTTGCATATGTCCACAATGAAGCCCACTGGTCTGATAAGCACTGTCCATCGGCAAAGATGCGCACTTCGTGAATTGAAATGAGACGGTTATCATTACATGTTCTACCTGGAGATGGATATGTCCAGTCGGCAGCTAACGGGAGGCCTTTACTGAGCACACAGTGCGATCTCACTAGGGATGGGTTAACACGACTCGAACTGTTCGAAAGTTTACGTCAGAGTTCGGAAAACTTTGGGATCTGTACGACCGTTATTTAGTCTTGTGATCTAGTGACTCGATTGTTCTTAGCGCTTTTAACGCACTGTATATTTTGATAATAAAGTAAGTGTGAAACATAGCATTTATAGCAACCCCAAGAAAGCATGATTATGTCCAACTCTCGAGCATTAGCTCGACCTTTCAGACTGTTAATATATTGTTGAATTATGTGTTGTACATTCTAGCAGTACCTTGTGGCCGTAACTTATTATCGCCATAAAAGGTATAGTCGTTTTGTCACCATTTATTCGTTTGTTAGACAAGTAATTATTGATTGGCTTTTTTCCTTGTTTCATCGGAATGTTATCACATATTTTGAAACTGTTTAAAATCATGTAACTTTTAACCTATTGGGAAATCTCGATCCGCTCGAAAGCAAGTATGGTCAGCCCAGACCTAGATCTGACCCTAGTAAGAATTCCTTGGAGGTATAAGAATACATTCTTTACATTATAGTGCCGTGAGAGACCACTTAAAACGACTGCCGGCGTGACGCAGGTGATAGCGTCACGGACTGTGGTGCTGAAGCTTACCGGTTCAATCCCGCTCAACGGAAAAAAATTATTTCTTTGTAATTAACAATCCCAGAATGTTCTACATCATTTTTATGTTCACTTGTAAATTCTACTTGTTTCTTATGTCAACTGGTCTTCTAATTTCTGGTAAATTCTGTCTGTGTATAAATAGCAGAGCACTCTGCCCGAGAGGCAGTCAGTGCTGCGTGTATGTTAAGTTCGTAATAAACGTGCTTTAAGTATAAGTGCTGTGTTCGCAGTCAAGCCTGCTTCCATTTCGTCGCCAAAGAGATAAAAAAATCGGAGCACCTAGTCAACGGAGATGGTGTCCGTCCTGATCCAGATAAAGTAAGGGCAGTCACAGAATTTTCAACTCCTCAGCACATTCGTGATGTGAGAAGTTTTCTCGGGCTGTGCTCATACTACCGACGTTTCATAAAACGATTTTGTAACAAGGCACGTCCATTACAACAACTTCTACAGGGAGACGCCAAGTTTTACTGGGATGAGACAAAAGAAAGAGCTTTCGGGGCACTTAAGGAGGCTCTAAATTCCGCACCAGTGCTAGCCCTGTACGACGAGAATGCAGAAACGGAACTTCACACAGACGCCAGTGGTTATGGGATTGTGCAGTGTTTGTGCAAGTTCAGGAAGGTGCTGAAAAAGTGATAGCCTATGCATCAAGAGTACTCTGAAAGTCGGATATAAACTACTCTACAACTGAAGAAGAATGTCTGGCAGTTATCTGAGCTACCAACAAGTTCCTGTCGTATTTAGTCGGCAGACAATTCACCGTCGTGACAGACCACCATTCTTTGTGTTGGCAGACTAGCTTGAAGGATCCATCAGGTCGACTAGCTAGATGGGCACTAAGACTCCAAGAGGACGACGTCACAGTGGTATTCAAGAACGGGCGCAAACACAAGGATGCCGACTGCCTTTCGAGGACTCGATTAGTGGAACACAAGAGCATTGATGAAATTTCAGCCCTCACTGAATTAAATAACGTTACAGCTGAACAGAGGGAAGTTCCAGCACTATTAAAAACGATAAAGGCCTTGGAGAAAGGAGAACCGATCAATGGAGAGTTCCAACTTATAAACGGAACACTGTATAAGATCAAATACGATCCACTGGGCCCTAAATGCCTATTGGTCGTTGCAACTCATCTCCAGCCAGCTATTCTCAAATATTTCCACGATGCTCCTGTGGTGTCGCACAAGTCCAAAGTGCGCGCCACCTACTTTCGCCGCGCGCCGCCATGCACGCACGGCACGGCGTTCTTACGACGACAGCCACGAGCGCCCTCTGCTGGAACTCCGCTCGTGGCCACCACTGAACGACATCGTTCACTTGGGACTGAGATAGCAACCAGTTAGGACCTTCGGAATCAGATAGGCACCAGTGAAGACTTTGCTATCGGACAGGCACTAGACAGGCCTCTAGCTCAACTATGTATCTGCAGTACAGATCTATGTAAAAGTTAAGTATTGTATCAATTCTGTGCAATATATATCTCGTTCTAATTTACTCTAGTGTTTCTAGTTTCTGGCTGCTCCCCTCCGTACCTGCACCAGCGTGCTATCTTTATTCCTGTGTCGGTGTCATTCCACTCGGCCACCGACACCTACGACGGAAACGAGAAACAAAAGCGGCGACGAGGCTGGGACACAAAAGCTCCAATATCCGGTCATCTGGGATTCGTGAAGGCCCTAGACAGAATCAGACGCAGGTATTACTGGAAAGGTCTCTACCGATCTGTCAAGCACTATGTAAGTCACTGTAAAGAGTGCCAGCGACGGATGCATGAGTCGCAATTACCTCCAGGGCATCTCGTACCGATTCCGCCGGCAGCAGCTCCATTCCACCGATTTGAGATCGATCTTTTAGGGAGGTTCCCAAAGTCGACAAGCGGTAACCTATGGATAATAGTCTGCACTAACTACCTCACTCGCTACGCTGTCACCAAACCTGTACCGACTGCAGAAGCTCCAGAGATCTCAAAATTCCTTGTAGAAGACGTTATTTTGAAGCATGGAGCACCACGTGTGATGATATCTGATCGTGGAAAAGTATTCACGGTGCGACATTGTCTACAGAATGGCAACTGCATACCACCCTCAGACAAATGGTCTTACGGAACGTTTTAACAAGATATGCTTTCGATGTACGGTCGATGTTGGGCAGAAGGATTGCGATACAATAGGGTATTTGACTGTTTTCTGCAAATCGTTTTAAATTGTTAATTATGTCATATTATGGTCCGAACATGCTTTTTTACCTCGTGGATCTCAGTACTTAAAAAAAAAAAAAAAAAAAATAAAAAAAAAAATAAAAAAAATACCTGTATATTGTTTGGGCCGAGGCTTCGAGTTTGGGCGTTAACGTTTGCATAATGACCTACAAATATTGCTTAGTTCCGCACTGTACCAATACATCTGTCAAGACTGTGGAAAAATTGTTCTTGCAAGTACCAAAAAATGAGAAGATACGCAAAAAGTGGTTGACACTGGCGCGAAGAGGTCCAAATGAAATAGCGGCTATTTGATGTGTGTATTTCTGTGAGTTAGTTGACTATGTCTACTGAGTAAGGCAGCAGGACACAGTGTTTCGACCAAAAATATGATGGACTATAAACGTTTTACTAAAAACAAGTAAAATAACGTAAGCCTTTTCTTCTGCACAGGGCTCTACCAAGCAATTTTCATTGCAAGTAAATAACGTTTCAACTGATTAGCGTGTTTTTTTTTAATTAAAGCATGGGGCTTCGTATGTGGACGAGTAAACATAAATGGATTAGTTTGTAGTGTCAAAAGTAGTGACACGTTCATATCAAACCAAATCTTGAATATGTAAGGAAAATACTGATATGCATGGCAGAAAGTTTACACACAATCGCAAACATTCACTCACAAAAACAACAAACCAGAAAAGCGCTGTAATTTCGGCACTATAAATTTATTCCATCGTGTCTCGCTCGCAATGTTTACGTGAAAGTGACATGCCTTTGGCTACGCGAAATGTTGCTTGCCAACCTACGAGCGATATGAAAACACCGGCGACGCAACCCGCTGTCCCTGTCCTAGACTATAGATATATTGTATAACTAAACACAAGACATTTTTGCTGTATTTTACAGGTTTTGATGTTTCAATTTGCACCAGTATTGAAGTAGTTAAATAAAATTACTCCCGTAACTGCGTGCTTTACTGGGTTAAATTTTACTAACTATCTCGGCGGCTTCCTGTGACTATGTTGGCAACAGATGCTGAATAGCGAGAATCATGAGACGTCGCCATTAGCCAATCGCGTGATAGCGCAAATATTTTGACGTGAAACCTTTGATTTACGAGGGCAGTTACTTTTACTGACCGGACAAGGGTACATACAAGAATCATAGAGCAGGAACAGCATGATTTATTTACTTCATGGTCTGTACGATACAATAATCTAGTCATTCTATGTGGTCTGAACATCTGGACAAAGATTTTCTATCGTGTTGTTGATGTTGCCAACATAATCACTCAAGGCCGTTTGGATAGAAGATAAAATTGCACCCTTTATTGCATAATATGGTGACTTCAGAATAAGTCTGCTGACATCAACAAATAGGGTACTTTTTCCAATGGCATAAAATATCTCTCGAAATAATTAGCTTTAAAATGTAGGTATGCGTTACTTACAATGCAGTTTTCACGTTTCTTATTTCTAGCACGTAAAAATTTGGATTGTTTTTAAGGAATGAAGACACCATAATTGCATCAACTTTAGGGAGGTTTCCGCTGTCAGCCTTCACATAACATCTTCCATTGTGGCATAAAAACTGTAAACGCGTTTAGATCACGAAAAAACTGAACTTAAAGCTGCGAAATGGAGGAAACGCGTACAATAATACAGCTCCGACTTCTAGTTGCCGCGCTGTACGTGTTCTATGACGTCACCAGTACTTCAGCCAATAACGGAGCGTTTTCTATCACGTGATCTAATCGTGAAATTTGATGATTTTTAAGCTGTAATTACGTAAAAATAACAGATGTTTTGTAAGAATTATGAGCGAAAATGCTGTCTGAATGTTATAATCATTAAGAATAACAACAATTCGAACCATATTTTTAACACAGGAATATACCCTATTCTGCCAGTCGTGACATTTGCTTACAATACCGCAAGACAAGACACCACAGGCTTCACGCCGTTTTCCTGCTCCATGCCGTGAAGCTGAGACGACAATGGATACGCTGTTCCCTTTCCATCCAGATGACAATCAGGATGACTATGTTAAACAGCTCATCACCAGGGTCGAAGAAGCAAGACAGCTGGCTCGCATACGGACACTGGACGCACAAGAGAAGGACCGTCAGCGGTATAAGGACAAGCATCGACCTGTTGTGCACAGCCCAGGAGATCTTGTATGGATTTTTACTGCTGTACGGAAGGTTGGACTGTCAGAAAAGTTATTGAAGCGATACTTTGGTCCGTATCGTGTCATACGCCGCCTCTCAGACGTCACATACGAAGTTGAGGATTATGAGCCGACGTCGAAACGACAAAAACGAAGAGACATTGTTCACGTCCTGCGCATGAAGCCTTACTACGATTCTGAAGAGCAGGTAGATGACAATGGCTTCTTGTTCAAGGACGCTAAGGACGGTAATGTTACTGATGAAGCCACGACAGGAACATCTGTCATCGATAATCGTGGAGAAGGGAAGGATTCCCTTAAATTGTCATACAGAGGACCTATGGCAAGGTCAAGATCCAGGACATTGCAGCTGGCTCCACAGGAAACATAACAGCGGGTTGCTGTTTTTCCAGGAGAGGGAGCAATGTCGCGAGAGAGCATATACAAAGACTGCAGGCGTGGCGCAGCGGATAGCATCACGGACTGCGGTGCTTTATTTCTTTGTAGTTAACAATTCCAGAATGTTCTACATCTTTCTTATGTTCACTTGTAAATTCTACTTGTTTCTTATGTTAATTGTTCTTGTAATTTCTGGTAAATTCTGTCTGTGTATAAATAGCAGAGCACTCTGCCCGACAGGCAGTCAGTGCTGCGTGTATGTTAAGTTCGTAATAAACGTGTTTTCACTGTAAGTGCTGTGTTCAGTTGCTTTCGAAGTCAAGCCTGCTTCCATTTCCACGTGACAACAGTGTCCGCTGCCACCCGCCGGCTTTGAACAATGACGGCATACAGCCATTCCAAAGGCAACATTTTAAAACAACAATTCTTATAATATAGTGTTATATGTGTATCAACGCTACCTGTTAACTTTGGTCTATGTTCATTTTAGTAAACAAACGAATGTAACAAAGTGAGTTCATGCTAGTTATAATTTAACGACGATTTAATTCGGAAATAAAAGACAGATAAAAGAGAAATATAAAAGCGCAAAATAAACGTGTAAATGAAAGAAACAGAGGTGACGATAAACTCCATTGCAGCATCACGTAGCAAATGTTCCCAATATTACTGTATAGCTGTTATCGTTAGTTTCTAATAATTAGTTTTTATTCTAACGGGTCAACGCAGGGTAAGTGCTAGTTTTAAGCGGGGACAACTAAAACGAAACATAGGAAATGTGAAAATGCAGAAAAAAGTAAAGAGAAACCAACCCTAGGTACTACACTAGAAACGAAATTCTCAAAACATACCATATCTTAGTATCCATAACTAGAATTGAACAGTATACGTTAATTCTAAATAGAGACTCCAACCATTAAATTGCCGCGAGAGACCACCAACACCAACTGCCGGCGTGGCGCAGGGGATAGCGTCACGGACTACGGAGCAGAAGGTCGCCGCTTCAATCCTGCCCACCGGCAAAAATTTAATTCTTTGAAATTTACAATTCCAGAAGGTTCTACATCTTTCTTATGTTCACTTGTAAATTCTACTTGTTTCTTATGTTAACTGTTCTTCTAATTTCTGGTAAATTGTGTCTGTGTATAAATAGCAGAGCACTCTGCCTGAGAGGCAGTCAGTGCTGCGTGTATGTTGAGTTCGTAATAAACGGGCTTTCAGTATAAGTGCTGTGTTTAGTTGCCTTCGAAGTCAAGCCTGCTTCCATTGCAACGCGACATTGTTTGGTGGAGGCGCCGGGTACACTGTACTAGCAGCTGCATCACCGTGGCTCCGATTAGGCAACGTAAAAGCCGTCGCTTGCACGGACTGGAACCGGAATGCAAGGGATACACCGAGTACGTCCTTCCAAGAGTCCGTATCATCAGACGAACTATGGAAACGAAACCAGCAGTAAGCCAGCTACACATCAGGCACCCGTCGGTGTTCTCTGGAGACGCTGGACAGGACCCAAACAGATGGCTAAAAGGGTTCGACCGAGTCGCCAAGTACAACAGGTGGGATCATACTATGTGCTTGGCCAACGTTTACTTCTATCTGGATGGAACAGCCCAGCAATGGTTCGAAAACAACGAAGACAAGTTGAATGACTGGGAGACGTTCCAGGAGGAACTTTAGAAGACGTTTGGAGACCGCCAGCGACAAATCCGCTCGGCGGAAGAACAACTGAAGAACCGTGCCCAACGACATGGTGAGCCGACACAATCGTACATACAGAGTGTTTTGGCCCTGTGTAACGTAGTCAATCCGAACATGACTGAAGCGGACAAAATCACGCAGCTGATGAAGGGAATAGCAGAAGATATGTACCAAGCTCTTCTGATAAAAGACGTCGCTACGACAGAAGAGTTCATCTGGTGGTGCCAGCGTATTGAATAGATGCAACAAAGAAGGGTTGGACGCAAGAAGTATGACAGACTCCCAAATGTAGTCCCTATGGCCGTTGTGGAAGACCAGCAGGACTTGGCTTCTCTCATACAACAAATCGTGACAGAAGAATTACAACAGTGCATGGCAGCCGGGATTATTAGACCGAGCGAGCATCAGATTATGGCCATGGATGTGAGTCCTGTAAGTCACGAGGTAGCCGACGCCACTGAGGACGAAGTATTTCAAACATTAGCTCCTGTCTGCCCCGTCAATCGCACCAGACGTGAAGAATGGTGTCGCCCTGCTATGACTTACGCTGCAGCCGCGAAACGGCAGCCCATAAACCGACCAACGCGATCACAGCCAAGTCCCCCTGTAACTATGACGCCCCGCAGAAGAACAGACGTCTGGAGGACAGAAGACAACACACCACTGTGTTTCCACTGTGGACGCCCTGGACATGTTGTACGCTACTGCAGAGAGAGGAGGCGAGTATTCGATGATTATTTTGCCGCAAGACCTCAGCCGTCGGAGCAGTTCTATCCAAGGCAGTCACCTGCTGATGAGTTCAGTCGACCTATGGAAAGAAGCCCATCGCCGTACCCTAGACGAGGTCGCTCCCCGACGCGCCGCAGCCGTTCACCGTCGCCGTATAGAGGTACCAGCCGGTCCCCTAGCCGCCGCGCCCAGGAAAACTAAGCGAGGCGACCATCTACGGAGGTGAGGCCGCTGTAGATGAAAATCCTCCATGGACGACAGTCGCCAAGATGTCGGGAAATCTCATCGACGTCATAATCGACGGCCAACCTGTTCGGGCACTTGTTGATTCAGGAGCCTCTTTTTCTGTATTATCGGATAATTACCGCCGCACACTAAAAAGACAATGTTCTGTGATACGGGAGCAACTGTGCTGTAAGTCGCGAATGGAAAGTACGTCCATCAAGCAGGAACTTGTGTCGCAAGAATAACTATCAACAACAGGACGCAGCCGTTTGAATTTGTCGTGTTAACAGAATGTAGTCACAATGTCATCCTCGGATGGGACTTCCTTCAGGCATCCCAAGCTATCATTGACTGTGGAAGATCTGAGCTGCAAATTGAAGAAGTTGTTCCACCAGATACACGTAATACAGAATTTTCTGGGAAGTTATTCGTCGTTGACAATGTGACGATACCGCCGTTGACAATGAGAAGAGTTGCAGTCACAAACACAGATGACTTTTTAAACTGTGCAGTTCTTGTTAATAGTAAAAAGTTTATCAGGCTCACAAAAGAAATTTACATACCAGCGGCTATCATAAGCATTACCTTTGGTCAAGGAGAGATTTGGATCACAAATTGTCACGAGCAGTCACAACTTATCCCCAAGGAAATGTGTATCGGGACAACTGAACCAATCGAGGACGGTGAAAAGTAAGACGAAACGGCCCACGATAAAGCACCGTATCAATACTGGGGACCATCCGCCAGTTAGCCAGCGTTCGTATAGAGTGTCGCCAGCTGAAAGACGGATAATTCGAGAGGAAGTGGAGAAGATGCTGCGAGATGACATTATTCAACTTTCGGGGAGTCCTTGGTCGTCTCCGGTGGTCCTCGTAAAGAAGAAGGATGGCACGCGGCGATTCTGTGTCGACTATCGGCGGCTGAACAGTATCACAAAGAAAGATGTCTACCCATTGCCGCGTATTGATGACACATTAGACTGCTTGAAAGGAGCTACATACTTCTCAACTATGGACATGCAGACAGGTTACTGGCAAATCGAGGTTGACGAAGCTGACAGGGAGAAGACGGCTTTTATTACACTTGACGGTCTCTATGAATTTAAAGTAATGCCATTTGGATTATGTAATGCTCCAGCCACATTCGAACGCACGATGGACAACTTGCTTCGACACCTTAAGTGAACGACATGCCTCTGCTATTTAGATGACATTGTCGTTTTCTCGAAAACATTTGAAGAACATCTGAATCGCCTGTCAACTGTGTTGAAGTGTGTTCAGGCTGCAGGTCTCCGCCTCAATCCAAAGAAGGGCCTCTTCGTCGCCAAAGAGATAAAAATCCTGGGGCACCTAGTCAACGGAGATGGTGTCCGTCCTGATCCAGATAAAGTAAGGGCAGTTACAGAATTTCCAACTCCTCAGCACATTCGTGATGTGAGAAGTTTTCTCGGTCTGTGCTCATACTACCGACGTTTCATAAAAGGATTTTGTAACAGGGCACGTCCATTACAAGAACTTCTGCAGGGAGACGCCAAATTTTACTGGGATGAGACAAAAGAAAGAGCTTTCCGAGCACTTAAGGAGGCTCTAACTTCCGCACCAGAGCTAGCCTTGTACGACGAGAATGAAGAAACGGAACTTCACACAGACGCCAGTGGCTATGGGATTGGTGCAGTGCTTGTACAAGTTCAGGAAGGTGCCGAAAAAGTGATAGCCTATGCGTCCAGAGTACTCTCAAAGTCCGAGATAAACTACTCTACAACTGAAAAAGAATGTCTCGCGGTATCTGGGCTATCAACAAGTTCCGGCCGTATTTATTCGGCAAACCATTCACCGTCGTGACAGACCACCATTCTTTGTGTTGGCTGACTAGCTTGAAGGATCCATCAGGTCGACTAGCAAGATGGGCACTAAGACTCCAAGAGTACGATGTCACAGTGGTATTCAAGAACGGGCGCAAACACAAGGACGCCGACTGGCTTTCGAGGAATCCATTAGTGGAACACAATAGCATTAATGAAATTTCAGCTCTCACTGAATTAGATGACGTTACAGCTGAACAGGGGGAAGATCCAACACTATTAAAAACCATAGAGGCCTTGGAGAAAGGAGAACCGACCAATAGAGAGTTCCAACTTACAAATGGGAAAGTATATAAGAACAAATACTATCCACTGGGCCCCCAATGGCTACTGGTCGTTCCAGTATGTCGATGTACGTCGATGTTGAGCAGAAGGATTGGGATACAATTCTGCCAGTCGTGACATTTGCTTACAATACCGCAAGACAAGACACCACAGGCTTCACTCCGTTTTTCCTGCTCCATTGCCGTGAAGCTGAGAAGACAATCGGACGACACTCAGGATGACTATGTTAAACAGATCATCACCAGGGTGGAAGAAACAAGACAGCTGGCTCGCATACGGACACTGGACGCCCAGGAGAAGGACCGTCAGCGGAATAACGAGAAGCACCGACCTGTTGTGTACAGCCCAGGAGATCTGGTTTGGATTTTTACCCCTGTACGGAAGGTTGGACTGTCAGAAAAGTTATTGAAGCGATACTTTGGTCCGTATCGTGTCATACGCCGCCTGTCAGACGTCACTTACGAAGTTGAGGATTATGAGCCGTCGTCGAAACGTCAAAAACGAAGAGACATTGTTCACGTTCGGCGCATGAAGCCTTACTGCGATCCTGAAGAGCAGGTAGACGACAATGGCCTCTTGTTCAAGGACTTTAAGGACGGTAATGTTCCTGATGAAGCCACGACAGGAACGTCTGTCGTCGATAATCGCGGAGAAGGGAAGGATTCTCTTGAACTGTCATTCAGAGGACCCATGACACGGTCAAGATACAGGACATTGCAGCTGGCTCCACAAGGATCATAACAGCGGGTTGCTGTTTCTCCAGGAGAGGGAGCAATGCCGCGAGAGACCACGAGCACCAACTGCCGGGGTGGCGCAGGGCATAGCGTCACGGACTGCGGAGCAGAAGGTCGCCGGTTCAATCCCGCCCACCGGCGAAAATTTCTTTCTTTGTAATTAACAATTCCAGAAGGTTCTACATCTTTCATATGTTCATTTGTAAATTCTACTTGTTTCGTATGTTAACTGTTCTTCTAATTTCTTTTATCCATTGTGTAGGAACCTGCGACTGTTTATTGAAATAGGTTTCAGAAATTACAGCAACCAGTCGCCTTTTGTTTCTTCTTAAGAAAGAAAAAGAAGAAACAAAAGGCGACTGGTTGCTGTAATTTCTGAAACCTACTTCTAATTTCTGGTAAATTCTGTCTGTGTATAAATAGCAGAGCACTCTGCCTGAGAGGCAGTCAGTGCTGCGTGTATGTTGAGTTCGTAATAAACGTGCTTTCAGTATAAGTGCTGTGTTTAGTTGCCTTCGAAGTCAAGCCTGCTTCCATTGCAACGCGACAATATGTCACACTATTTGCTGCATTTTTTTTTTTCGGCTGTTGTGGTTAGTGGTTTTTTGTAAAACATTTACATTTTCTATTGCTCTGTGAACTATTGCTGGATATACCAACCTTGGAATCGGTAACTATAAATTATCTGTATAGGTTACATCTAGTAACTGATTCAAACCAGTGCAATTTTTACTTTATTTTCATTGGTTTTGAAGTAGCAAATGTTCAAACCTCTGTAAATCTATCGGACTCAACTGCTGGGTTATTAGTCCGTAGTTTACAAACTACTTAAACTAAGTTAAACTAACCTAAGGACAACACAAACATCCATGCCAGAGGGGAGACTCATACTCCCGACGGCGCCGCAGTGCGCACGGCTAACCTGCCGCGGCTTTGAAGTATCGAAGAGTAGTATTTTGCAATGAGAAATCAACGTTTATTACATCTCACTGAACTTCAGAGGGACAGAAAGAAAAATCTTGTAATCTATAAGGTTTCTTTGACAATTATTTTGGGGATCTTTTTCGTCGAAGTTCAGGAGCGCGTCTTATGCTGCAAATACGCTGAAGATCTAAAGAAATTGATATTAGCATGTGTACGCAAACACAGACGTATGTAAAAGCTCAGAGAACAGCGATGCGGTTGTCAACGCATATATAAGACAACAGGGGGCCGGGCGTAGCCGTTAGATCGGTTACTGCTGCTACAATTGCAGGTTTTTTTTTTTTTTTTTTTTTTTTTTTTTTTTAACTTCGGTCTACTGTCCTCCCCTACAAACCCACCTGTCACACACCAATAGCCGGCCGCGGTGGCCGAGGTGACTGAGGCGCTCCAGTCACGGTCAGCACGGCCACTACGGTCGGGGGTTCGAATCCCCCCTCGGGCATGGATATTTGTGCCGTCCTAGTTCGTAAGTAGTTCATAAGTAGTTTGTAAGTTTAGGGACTGATGACCCCGTAGTTAAGTCCCATAAGCTTAACAAACATTTGAACAATTGAACACACCAATTCAGTAAACAAAACTGAACATTCCTGAGAATAACTCAATACATAATCCCATTCAGGTGGATTGGAAAAAAAAAAAAAAAAAAAAACCCTCTAAGGATATGCAGAAAATGAAAAAGAAGCCTCCCGTGTTCGTACTGATGACGTCCACTTCCGTCGTGCCCCAGGAAATGAGGATTGGGAACGGAAAGAGTCGTGTTAAACAAAGGTGAAGAACCTGCAAAACAGCGGCCACATAATTTACCGTGGCACAAAATACAAAAAGAAATGTCAAACACAAATACAAGTACAAGGAAAGTATACAAAACCTTACCACAAAGAAAAATTAAAACGAAATGTAAAAGGAAGAAGTGGGGTAAGCAATCCCCACCAATCACAACTAAAAATATGATAGCCGGCCGTGGTGGCCGAGAGGACTGAGGCACTCCAGTCAAGGTCTGCACGGCCACTACGGTCGGGGGTTTGAATCTCCCCTCAGACATGGATATTTGTGCCATCCTTAGTCTTAGCTAGTTCATAAGTAGTTTGTAAGCTTAGGGACTGATAACCCCGTAGTTAAGTCCCATAAGTTCTACAAACATTTGAAAAATATGTTAAACTTTAAAACCATCCCAATCGAAGAACGGGAAGTATATCCCGCCGAAGAGGCAGTAGTGAGAAACAAAGACATCCTTGGTAAAAACAAAAAAAGGAATATATATGGTACTATAATGAATGTTAACTAGGGGTGTCGACTGAGAAACGTCAATGTGTCAAAGGCCGAGCACCATCTGGTGATTGATCATGGTGTAATAGTCGGAGCACGAGAGCTGAGACACGGCATCGCCGTGGTAGCTATGAGGTGGGAATTTTCACGTACTACCATTTAAGGTGTGCGCCGTCAATATCGGGAATCCGCGGAAACATAAAATCATCGACACTGCTGCGGCCGGAAAGACATCCTGCAGGAACGGGATATACGCCGGCAAGAGAGAACCGTCGAAGATGACAAAAGTGCAAACCTTCCGCAAGTTACAGCGTGTGAGCCATTCAACGAAACATCATCGATATGGGTTGTCGGAACCGAAGGCCCACTCGTTAAAAAAAAAGTTCAAATATTTGTAAAGCTTATGGGACTTAACTACGGTGTCATCAGTCCCTAAACTTACAAACTACTTATGAACTAACTAATACTACGGACGGCACAAATATCCATGCCCGAGGGGGGATTCGAACCCCCGACCGTAGTGGTCGTTACCGTTACTGGAGCGCCTCAGTCCCCTCGGCCACCGCGGCCGGCAAGGCCCACTCGTGTACGTTTATTAGCTGCACGTCACGCCTTGTCTGAGCCCGACAACACAGACATTTGACTGTTGATCACTGGAAACAGATTGCCTGGTCTAGAGTTTTGTTTCCAATTGCACCGAGTGAATGGACGTGTACAGGTGTGGAGATAAAGTCATTAATCCATGAAGCCTAAAATGTTTTACTATATTTTTGAGTAGTTAGAATTTATTCTACCGATACTCAGCTTTTCAACATTACTATGTATGGGGCTTCTGCTCGCTGCAACATTATTCTCCTGGGGCGTCGTGGTAGAAATAAATACTCGTAGGTACAATTTTTCACTTCTTCTTTAATTAGAATCAAACTTCTTCTCCACCAAAACATAGCAAATTCAAAACATATACAAAGCATCAGAACGGTAGTACTTCCATTTCAAAACTGAGAGTGACATAGCTTCCAGAGAACTTGACATACGACTGAAACTCGAACTCCTCCACGCAAGGCAGTGAGGTAAATATATAACATCGGCAATAATGGCATTACATTACGCATTGTTCATAACAATTGAATATACTGATTTACAATTAACAAACATAACAGAAAAACATTTCATGACACAAAATTAATCACAATAAAAATGAAAACTATACATACAATAATTTCACAAGCCACATATCGTTTTAAGACTTAATCACGCTACTTTTGTTTGACAACAAAGAATAATGATAAATGTCAATTAATTTGTTAATGAGTACATCATACATGTTCCTAACATATATTGAACTATCAAATCTCATGGCCATTCACAAAAAATATTTAAAATCTCACGTCAGTCAATATATACAGACAATTCAATATTGATAACTAATGTAATAGTCGAAATAACACAATTAGCTGGTCAACACAACTTGTTTATGAGCCTGACATATATACAATGCTATTTATTTTCATTTCTTTATGTTTTTCATAAGTTTGTACCCTTCGTCTGTCCATTTATTAAAAGAATGTACAATGACAAAAGTATTGTTTATAGAACTGTCTAGAAACGTCTTATACAAATCTCTTAATTAATGAAATCTATCTCTTGTTTTGATCACAGTATCACTGAGACACTGTCCTACACTGATCCTAGGCTGGCTATTACGTTTTTACCTTCACACGCAACATGTATCACTATTGAACCATATGATTCCGGGTCCGACGCAGACGGTATCGTATGGTAACATTGAGATGAGACGGACAGCAGTATAGTCACAAGCCTTTATGCCGGTAGAGTACTTTTTAAGCCAGCGAAGGCTCTGCCTTGGTGTGGCGTGTGGCGTGCGCAGTTGAATTGATACGTCTAGATACGGTTCTAAGTGGTGACACATTCTGATAACCTGCATACATTCAACTCGATTGTGTATTCCGACGGACTTGGGCTATCCAGTAGGACAGTGCGACACCCCACAGGTCCAGAATTGCTTCTGAGTGGCTCCAGGGGCACTCTTCTGAGTTTAAACATCTCCACTGGCAACCAAACTCCCCAGACATGAACGTTATTGAGCACGTCTGGCATGTCTTTTAACGTCCTGTTCGGAATAGATCTGCACCACTCGTACTCTTTTTCTATGTATGGGCAGCCCTCCAGCAGTACTTACCAGAAAAGCAGTGGAGTCCGTGCCACGTCCTGTTGCGGCACTTTTATTTGCCCTTCACGGTATTAGTCCAGTTTCTTTGTCTTCTCGGTGTAGAGTTATGGATTTACGAATCGTTCGACGTGGCGCAACATCCTTAAGAAAAGAGAAAAAAGGACTTTTGGCTAGCTGGACTGTAGATATCATCTCTGCTCATTACATTTATAGCAAATGTTCAAATAGCCACGGTGGAGTAGCCGAGCGGTCTAAAGCATCTAGCTGCGGAGCGCGCGGTTGCTCGTCGTGTAGATTCGAGTCCTCCCTTGGGCATGGATGTGTGTGTTCTCCGTAGGTTAGTTTACTTAGGTTTAAGTAGTTTGTAAGCTACGGACTGATGACCACGCAGTTTGGTACGATAGATTTACGAACATTTGAATGTTCTAATATTTGTAGACCTAAGGGACCTAACTATTCTGGTCATCGGTTCCTAAGCTTACAAACTACTTACACTAAGGACAATACACACACACACACACACACACACACACACACACACACACACACACATGCTCGAGGGGAAGCGAGTAAGGAGGGGACTGAGCCGCTCCAGTCACGGTCTGCACGGCCACTGCGATCGGGGGTTCGAATCCCCCCTCGGGCATGGATATTTGTGCCGTCCTTAGTCTTAAGTAGTTCATAAGTAGTTTGTAAGTTTAGGGACTGATGACTCCGTAGTTAAGTTCCATAAGCTATACAAACATTTGAACATTTGAAGCGAGTAAGCACTCGAATCTCTGGTGGGAGCGGCCGCACGCACCGAAACATGACGCTCCAGAACGCACGGCCATAAAAGTTAGCGTCTATTTGTCGTCATTTATCTCCTCGAGTCGGCTCTCTGTTTAACCGCTTGTGGTCATTTTCGAGTACAGCACATAGAACAATATTGCTAGATTCTGTGTCCCTGCCATCTGTTTTAAACACGCTTCTCTCTCAGTCTACATGCGGTAAGTTGACAGCTCCACCTAAAACTATAACGTGACTATGAAATCTAAAAAGGTAAAGCAGTCAACAATTTGAAGGCTGGTTTGAACACCACAGTGTTTCACTAGGCATGGTCCTATCAGCATCTGATATGCCTTCGCCTTCCTCCGAAACCTTCGAACTGACTTATACAGCCATTTATACGGGAACCTACAGTTTAACGTCGGTACCGAACCATAGTGCTACTCCATATTTTTCCACCAACATTGCCGGAGGGGAAAGAAGTGTAAAGTGACAGAAATCATAGGACCTGGCGGGGATAGAACTCGCGAGATCAGAAGCTGGCACTCTACCACTGTACTACCTAGCAACCTATGAAATCTACAGAATATATTCTCTACGTTTTCTCTCAGATGGTCGGCCACTATTGCTACTGAGGCAGGTTCTCTGTAGAACGTTCCAATCACAATGTCGAGACACTTTTCACACTGAATTTCACCCGTGTTCTTTCATATTCTGAGTCTTTACTAATTTCAGTCGTATTCTTATCGCTATAAACACGACCCCCCCTCCTTTAGTAGGATTTCATTACTATTCACATATGGCTTGAGCCAGTTTTCCATTCTTAGTACTATGTCGGTATTGTGACTATCTAAAAGTGATAGCAGTTCTGGGATCTTTCCATAGACGCTCTTACAATTAATTATTATATTAACCTTTTCTGTTTTTGTTCTATTGTGTTGGGGGGGGGGTTGCTCTGACCGGAATCAGTAAGCGTCTTAACGGGTCTGTAAAGGGATTTGTCTAACCTAAGAAAATCCCACATGTGCAGTCCATACCTACTCCTCTACCCTAGTAGCTGCTTTTTGAGTGTAGTGCACGACTTAACTATTGAACGGTATCCTACATATCCCACCCGATTCGGACATTGAGAAAGTTACACCCATAATCGTCACAGAATCGTTCGAGCCTCTGGTTTAGGTCTTTCACTCGGCTCCAAACCGGAGGATAGCGATAGGTACTGGAAACAGTGCTGAAAAACGACAGCTCTGTTTCAACCCCTCGAGCGATGCTGTCCACCGCAAATCTGCCACCCGCCACAAGAAGCCGAGGATGAGCTGTGAATCCAGAAGGCAGGAGTCATTGGTGGCGTGGGTGGGTTTCGTAGCGCAGATGTACGTACAGCGTGACAGTTATTGAATTGTAGGAAACAAACATCGCTAAACATATCCTGATTTAGGTTGTGACATGTTGTATACGCCTGCCTTCTGCGCCGATGATGTGGCAGAGACGAAATTCTGCCTGACCTGCTGAAGTTTCGGGACATAGATGCTATCGATGACCTTCTAATGGCTGTTTTCAGTTCAGCAGTGGTTTTGGGGATACTTCTGTACATCTTGTCCTTAAAGTATCCCTACACAAAGGAGTCTCACGTGTCCAGATCCGGAGATTATGGCGGTCAATCGAGGCCCATGTCTGTGGCCACTGAGTTCTCCAGAGCAAGAATGCGGTCTCAAAAGCGTTCCTCCAGGACACAGAACACTCTCCTGCGGTTCGGCTCTGTCTTTCACGAACCAGATATTATCGAAATCGTGGTCACCTTGGATAACTGAGATGAAATCATCTTCCAACACCTTGAAGTACCGTTCGGTAGTCACCGTTTCATCAAGAAATATAGCACCGATTATTCCGTAACTGGACAATGTACACCACACAGTCACCCGTGGAGGGTGATCGCAAAATGAGGACTCTTTGTCCCTCAAATGCCCCAATTTTGGTTATATTCACTTGCACTTGCTCATATTAATTCCCACCATGTTCCACGTTGTAACGATACTGCTGATCCCCTCATCTCAATGTTATCGTACGATACCGTCTGCCTGGTCCTCTTATCTCAACGTCATTCTACGATACCGTCTGCTTCGGATCTGGAATCGTGTGGTTAAGTTGTGATATATGTTGCGTGTGAAGTTAGTTAAAAACGATATAACATATATACAATCCTATTAATTTTCATTTCTTTTTGTTCTTTACAAAAGATTTTACAATTCATCTGTTTAAGTCTTGAAATAACATACAATGACGCAACTATTGTTTATAGAACTTTCTGGAAAGAAAATATATGAATCTCTTAATTAATGAAATCTATCACTTGTTTTAATCACAGTATCACTAAGACACTGCCCTGCACTGATTCCTAGGCTGGCTATATAGTTTTTAACTAACTTCACACGCAACAAATATCACAACTGAACCACGCGATTCCAGATCCGAAGCAGACGGTATCGTAGAATGACATTGAGATGAGAGGACCAGGCAGACGGTATCGTACGATAACCTTGAGATGCGGGGGTCAGCAGTATCGTTACAACGTCCAACTGTCATAACACAAACAGTTCAGATGTTATGGCGATTTTATTTCACATAGTTCAGTAACTGTCACCCTGTAGCTACCAATATCCTGACCATCTACAAGGAATGGATTTGGATTCGATTTCTGTAAATCGCGTTGGTGACAGCAGCTTTAGTGAACTCATTTCGTCAATGGTGGGACTCCTCGAGTTACTTTCCATACAGACATATGTTGCAGTTTGTTTGGAAGCCAGTGTAGGAAAAAAGTGCATTCTCAGCTACGTGCCACATTTGCGAAACCGGATTTTTGTGGTTTTGCGGCGGTAATACCCCTCTTCCGTTTTTTTCCCGGATCAAGCGGTTACGATCCTGCAGCGACCATCACTTCCCGCTTCACCAGCTCAGCTGTGGGTGCCAACAGTAACTGCAGGGAGAACAATCGCAGGTACTGAGAACCCCTCTGCAATTTTTACCCACCACACTTCCAGCCAATCCAAAAATGATGGTTACCTGTTGTCTCTGAATGTGTTCCACAAATTGATCTCTTATTTTAGTCAAGATACGCCACATATTTATTTTCTACCCAATTCTTTTCGGGCTTGTCCGAAAGAAACACACGCATATATATCTTATAATCAGACGATGACGGCCGAAATTCCTTTCTCCATTGCGGATGAATACCAGTTTAACGGGGGGAAATAAAACAGTAGAGGAGGAATGGGTAGCATAGAGAGATGAAATAGTGAAGGCAGCAGAAGACAAAATAGGTAGGAAGGCAAGACCTACAAAAAATCCTTGGATATCGCAGGACATACTAAGTTTAATTGATGTAAGGAGAAAATATAAAAATACAGTAAATGAAACAGGCAGAATGGAGTACAGAAGACTAAGAAATGAGATTGACAGGAAGTGCAAAATAGCTAAGCAGGAGTGGCTAGAATGCAAATGCAAGGATGTAGAAGAATGTATAAATAGGGGAAGAATAGATACAGCTTACAGGAAAATAAAAGAGATATTTGGATATAAGGAAAACAGCTCTATGAATATCAAGAACACAGATGGAAAACCAGTTCTCAGCAAAGAAGGGAAAGCTGAAAGTTTGAAAGAGTATATAGAGAAGCTCTACGAAGGAAATGAACTTAGAGACAATATTGTAGGAAGGGAAGAAGAAGTAGATGAGGATGAAATAGGAGATACCATACTGAGAGATGAATTTGACAGAGCACTGAAAGAGGGTCCCTGGAGTAGATGACATTCCCTCGGAGCTACTGAAGTCTCTGGGAGAACCAGCCATGACAAAACTGTTTCACCTGGTGTTAAAGATGTATAGACAGGCGAATTACCCTCAGATTTTAACAAAAATGTAATAATTCCCATTCCAAAGAAAGCAGGCGCTGACAGGTGTGAAAACTACAGAACCAACAGTTTAATAAGTCATGGTTGCAAAATATTAACACGAATTATTTACAGAAGGATGGAAAAGCTCGGCGAGGATCAGTTTCGGTTCAGGAGAAATGTAGGAACTCGGGAGGCAATACTCACTTTACGGCTTATCCTAGAAGGTAGATTAAGGAAAGGCAAACCTACATTTATATCTTTTGTAGATTTGGAGAAGGCTTTTGACAATGTTGATTGGAATAAACTCTTTCAAGTTCTGAAGCAAGCAGGAGTAAGGTTATTTACAACTTGTACAAAAACCAGACAGCAGTTGTTAGAGTAGAAGGGCATGAAAGGGATGCAGTGGTTGGGAAGATAGTAAGACAGGGTTGTAGCCTTTCTCCAATGTTATTCAATTTGTACATTGAGCAAGCTATAAAGGAAAGTAAGGAGAAATTGGGAGAAAGAATAAATTCAGGGTGAAGAATTAAAAACAATGCGTTTTGCCGACGACATAGTAATTCTGTCAGAGACAGCAAAGTACCTGGAAGAACAGTTGAACAGAATGGACAGTGTGCTGAAAGGTGCATATAAGATGAACATTAACAAGAGTAAAACAAGGGTAATGGAGGGCACTCTAAGAAATTCAGGTGATGCTGAAGGAATTGGATTAGGTAGCGAAACAATAAAGGAGGTAGATGAGTTTTGTTACTTGGGCAGTAAAATAAAAGATGATGGTCGCAGTACAGAGGATATGAAATTCAGAATGGCAATGAGTAGAAAAGCGTTCTTGAAAAAGTGAAATTTGTTAACTTCAAATGTTGATTTAAGCCTAAGGAAGTTCTTTCTGAAGGCATTTGTGTGGAGTGTTGCCTTGTATGGGAGTGAAACATGGACGATAAACAGTGCGGACAGGAAGAGGATAGAGGCTTTTGAAATGCGGTGCTACCGAAGAATGCTGAAGATTAGGTGTGTGGATCGCGTAACTAATGAGGAGATACTGAACAGAATTGGGAAGAAAAGGAGTTTCTGGCTTACGTTGACTCAAAGAAGGGATCGATTGGTAGGACACATTCTTAGACATCTAGGAATTGTGAATATAGCGTTGGAGGGAAGTGTGTGGGGTAAAAACCGCAGAGGAAGACCAAGAGATGGATACAGTAAGCAGATTCAGACAGATGTTCTTATGTGGCGTTAAAGAGGCTTGCTCAGTATAGAGTATTGTGGAGAGCTGCATCAAACCAGTCTCCGGACTGAAGACCACAACAACAACAACACCAGTCCCTACTACTTACGGCAATTAGCTACATGCCACAAGAATGAGTGTCAATGGGTAGAGGCTCTGCGCCAATTGAGATTTGCGTCTGGAGGGAGTGGAGGCGAGTAGTGGCAGCCCACGAGGGCTGTTGGAGTTCGGTGTGGCGCTTATGCTCAGTGCACCTTTCTTCAATTGTTCGAATTGTTTGGCCAATGTACGCTTTCCCGCACTCGCATGGAATGTGATAAACTCCCGATTTCCGAAGTCCTAGATCGTCCTTCACTGTCCCTAGAAGAGATTTGATCTTTGCCGGCGGGCGGTACACGCATTTGATGTTTTGTCGTCGTAAGATTCTGCCGATTTTTCCGGATACGTTGCCTGCGTATAGAATGTAGGCAATTTTTGCCGGCGGATCCTCCTCGGGTGTTGGCTGTGGTGTGCTCTTATGTTTGAAAGCACGTCGGATTTGTCGATCGCTATACCCGTTTTCCTGGAATACTTCCTTGAGATGGTCAAGTTCTGGTTTCAGGCTTTCTTCGTCGGAGATCACACGAGCTCTGTGGACCAGCGTAGTTAGAACCCCTTCTCTTTGGGACGGGTGATGACAGCTAGAGGCATGGAGGTACTGGTCCGTGTGGGTTTCCTTCCGATAGACACTGTGTCCCAACGTTCCGTCCGGTTTTCTGCGAACCAGAACGTCCAAGAAAGGTAGCTGACCGTTTTGTTCAACTTCCATTGTGAATTACTATGTCGCCAGGGGCATTGTGTTCGGGGCGGCCGCCTCAGCTTTCTCCACTGCATTACTCGCAGTTCATGTCTTAAGTTACTATTAGATGTTAACACATTTCTCTACCTCAGAAATGCTCTCCTTCCCATGGCCATTCTGCATTTTATATCATACTAGCTGTAAACCCGGCGTTGCTCGGGTGTTTATTTATCCTACACTCTCGTAGTACACATCCCTTTCCCCCATCTCTCTGCAGCCACCTCTTTCTCTCCCATCTCTCTGTTCGCTTCCACCTTTCCCTCTCTCGGCAAAGTTATCTGCAAGGTACCCTCTGTCATTTAATATTTATGTTTATGTGTCTGAGTCAGACACAGATCCTGATGAAGGCCGCCTGCAACAGTGGCCGAAACGTCAGTGGAATTTATAAAATGACGACGCGGTTTCATACCCGGAAGAATTTTACTGATAGTGAAAACAGCCGCGGAAGCCTACGTTTGAAGTAATATGCAAATCTGTAATGCAAACTTTATTTGATACAAGGCTGCACTGTGAGTTCCCCTGCTACTCTAGGTTAATGTTGACTGTATACGATCTTGGCTTCTCAGTGAACTACTGTTTACACGTACCTTTTCTTTATATAGGCTCTGTGCCAACGGCCATGAGGCACCCGCTTATTGCCCACGTACGGAATATTTAAAAGATATTAGAAGACATCCAATGTTTCAGTTTCCTTTTATTTTGTATTTTTTGTATAACTAATAATTGTTGTGGTCGTCAGTCCGCAGACTGGTTTGATGCAGCTCTCCACGCTACCCTGTCTCGTGCAAGTCTCTTCATCTAAGAATGTGTTCTTCAACCTACATCCTTTTGAATCTGCTTACTGTATTCGTCCCTCGGTCTCCCTCTACAATTTTACCCCACACACTTCCTTCTAATGCTAAGTTGACAATTCCTTGATGTCTCACCAATCTATCCCCCTCTTAGCCAGGATATGCCAGAAACTGCTTTTCTCCCCAATTCGGTTAAGCAACTCCTCGTTAGTTATGTGATCTACCCATCTAATCTTCATCATTCGTCTGTAGCGCCACATCTCAAAAGCTTCTATCATCTTTTTGTCTGAACTCCTTATCGTCCACGTTTCACAGCCGTACAATGCTACACTCCGGACAAATGCTTTCAGAAACCACTTCCTAACTTTTAGATTAATATTGGTTGTTAACAAGTTTCACTTCTTTAGAAACCCTTTTCTTCGCATAGCCATTTCTCACCTCATATCTTCTTTACGTCGACTGTCAGAAGTTACCCAAATAACAAAACTCATATACTACTTTTATTGTCTCATTACCTAATCTAATTCCTTCAGCACCGCCTGATTTTCTGACATTGCATTCCATTGCCTTAGTTTTACTCTTGTTAATGTTCATCTTTTCAAGACAATGTCCATTCCATTCAATTGCTCTTCCAGATCCTTTGCAGTCTCTGACGAAATTACTATATTATCGGCAAACCACAAAGATTTTATTTCTTCTCCCTGGACTTTAATTCCCTCTCCAAATTTCTCCTTGCATTACTTCACAGCTTGTTGAATGTACAGATTGAACAACATGGAGGAAAGGCTACAACCTTGTCTAACTCTCTTCCCAACCTCTGCGTCCCTACACACACAACATTCCGTAAATCCTCTCAAATGATGTTTTGAGAAACATGTTTTTCTTATTTTCCTTCGATTAACCACAGCCATTGCAATGCAGGTCAGATTATTGATCTGATTGCTGCATTTCGTCGGCTCTTCTGTCTTTGTGATAATTCTTCCATTTACTTCGCCACGCATTTGATATGAGTCTTACGGCGGGGGTGGGATAGAAGGAATAAATCTTTCAGCCAATTCAATTTTATGGTTAAAGTTTATGTTATCAAGTCCACTTGTGACAGTTTCCTTGAACTTTCCTATCTTCCCTTTACCTCACTCACGCTACCGCGAGCAGCGTGCTAACTCGTCTACTGTAATAGACCGAACTTTGCTTGTGAGGCCCATAGTTGGTTGTCACTTAATCTTTGACTAACCTGATGTCTTCTCTTTCGTAGATGTTCCCAGCGCAGAAGCCGATCAGAAGTCGTAAACTCGAAGTTTTCTGACGTGAGTCTGAAATTGAAAGTGATGGATACTGTGGCTTTCTAACAACCATTAACGAAGTCGATGAATTCCTTCAGAGACGTCAGTGGCTCTTTTATTTTTACCAATCACACGAATACAGAAGCCACAAACTGCATGTTGACGTCAATATTGATTTATAAAATTCACAAAATTAAAAGTCATGACACACTTTGACATACATTGCACGCACTTTACAAATATTCTTATCCACATTATCGACCATTTAATACATGACTGGTTATCGCAAATGCCGCTAGATAATATTTACAGTGTCGGGGCTCGCAGTGAACTAACTAGCAGTGGAGCTGGGCTCCACGCTAGCGCCTAGAGTTTTGGCGCCAACCGGAACTCCTAGAACTCCACACTCACTCTTTACCTAAAATACAGTACTTACTCTAATAAATCTACAAAACAATAGTGTAATCACAAACAATTAATTAACACACTTTACGGCAACAGAATTGATAACTGAATTTTTATTTATTAAATAATTAATAAAATATCTGGGAGGTTGTGGCAACAGCCAATCAGATCACTCATAGAGAAAGGGGCGGAGTTTTCCCACGGGACCGTACGTACAGTACCATCTGGCTACTACCTGGCACAGCTCTTTCTACTATCCCATGTCTATTTCATTACAAGTAAATGAAATCTATATCTATAATTGTGAATGTCTGTTCGTTGTACGTTTATCACGTCTGAACCACAAGACATAAAGAGCTAAAAATTTGTACAGTTACTAATGTCTACCCACAGAAGGCTTTAGGCACGGTTTTATTGCTATCGGATAGCTATTTATCTATATATATATATTAATGTGAATGTCTGTTCGGTGTACGCTTATCACGTCCGAACGACAAGACGCAGAGAGTTAAATATTTGTACAGTTACTAATTTATACCTGAGGAGGGTTTTAGGAACGGTTTTGTATCGATCTGATAAATATTTAGTAATTTGAAGAATATAACGCGAAATGTGGAACAATAATTACTCTTTTAAAATTATATTTACTCTTTGAAAATGGTTTTATTGGTTGCATTCTTCCTTGAGGGTTGATAATGATAAAAGGGTGGAGTATATTGGGATGGAAAATTATCAGTGTACATAAAATTCTACGTGTGTGTGAGTTAATATTTCGCTCTGCAGCAAAAACTACAGAACGCAAACGAATGGTCTGTATGTAATTGTTGTTCGAAGTCTCCCGTTGTAAACCATAACAGTTCCATGCTGATAGCTATGAGGGGTGGAAGATATGGTGGTTGAAAGTCATCAAATTATTAAAAAAATCGGTCTGAAGGCCAGCGATGACGTTTACGACTCTATAGCAAGGAGGTTACATACAGTAACGTGATGCCACAGACCGTATCTTTGGTCTATACGTGCTACAATGTCTTCAGCTTTTTTGGCCCACTTTAGGTTATTAACACTAAAAGTGGTCCTTTGCGATCGTCTTTTGACAGCCCGAAACGTAAATCAAAATAACGGCTTAATTATTCATCTGATACGAAAATTGAACAACCGAACTTTTAGAGGAGAAAATTCTCTACAACTTTGCTCTCTTATGTTTTTTTCATATCTTGTAGCGTTTCAAAGATATCTGCAAAAATAACGGCGATTTTGGGATGTATGTCTGTCTGTCTGTCCGTCTGTCTGTCTGTCCGTAACGTGTTCCCTATTTTTAAGACGAACCGTTCAACCGATCAGCACCAAATTTTAAAGACATGATTGTAGGCCGCCAGAGACCAGAACCTCCCTTTTTCAATTTTTTCGGGCTAAAAATACGGTAGTAATACCAAGAGAGGCCGTTTGTAATATAATTTTAATTGCAAACGAACCGTTCATCTGGCACGAAAATTGAATAACCTAATTGGTAGAGGAGAAAATTCTCTACACCTTAGCTCCCTTATTTTTTTTCATACCTCGTATCGTTTGAGAAATATTTGCAAAAATAACAGAGATTTGACACCCTATATTGAATTAACGAAAACCAGCCGCTCGGGGATGTCACGTGACATTCCTCGCTCATCTTGCGTTGCGTATTTGATGATTTTCTTATTGTAACTTACATTTTGTTATTTCCAGGCAATGGCGCACTGAAGAATTAACAAAAACACATCTTTCTTCGTACGATAAATGGTAATCCCATGTCTACAAATGCCATATTAGCTTCAGTTGACAACGGCCATTAATAGTATGAGATAATAAGACTTATGATTTGATTGATACCGTAGCGTAGTGTGCAAGGCGTTGGTTTATGTCGCTAAAGGGCGAAGGGTTTCAGACACTCTTATTAATTAATTTTTTATTATTTAGATTATTATTTTGGTCCAAAATGTTTGCAAAAACTTATAAAACTACAAATCTAAAGTGGCCTGTAAAACAAGTCAGTGCGATTTTCTCTGTAAGGATAAGCATACGAATAATGAAATATAAGAAAAAATAAATAAAGCAGTAAAAATGAAATTTCTTTCAGTACATTTCTTTAAAAAAATCGATTTGACGTTTCGCGCATTACATGAAGTGATCGATCTGTGATATTATCACAATCATTATTGTTGAATTTCGTGATTGGATTCTTCGAAACGAGTGCATTTTACGTGTGATTTGATCTACACTACTTACTTTCCTGATAAACGGCAAGTGCATAGACTTCTGCAACCTGATAGGAATATTTTCCAGTTCTGCTTTATCAGCGACATTTCCTCAAAAATAAGTGAAATTAATTACATCAATTGTTATTTAAACTTTGTAGATAAATGTGCTTGCGTTACTTTACACATATTACAACATTACATCTACTTTTAATATATCACATTCAGACAACTTGCCTCGGAGAAAGAAAACGTTATTATTTCTTATATATTCTCCGATAATGATATTTAAAAAAATTGCACTGGCGTGTTTTACGGCCCACTTTAGATTTGTACTTTTTTGCAAACATTTTGGACCAAAATATTAATCTAAATAATAATCTAAATAATAAGAAATTAATTAATAAGAGTGTCTGAAATCCTTTGAGGAAAAAAAAAGTTTAGGTAGTGGCGGGTTTCGAACGACCGAACTTTCGCGTCACAGTGCAGCACCTTGCTCACTACGCTATTTTTTTACGCAATTTTTTGTCTTTTTATTAACCCTTTTTTATTATTATTATACAAAGCATTAATACATAAGATGTAAAAACAAATTATCTACTTTTGCTTCTGAAATTATTTTATATTTTCATTTTTCATTATATTGTTCATCTTCTATATCTACGACTATAAATCAAAACAGGAGTTCTTTATTCTCACACTATTGGTGGTTGTTGTTAACTGATGTTAATATGGCATTTGTAGACATTAGATTATCATTTATCGTACGAAGAACGATGTGTTTTTTTAATTCCTCAGTGTGCCGTTGCTTTGAAATGACAACGTGTAAGTTACAATAAGAAAATCATCAAATACGCGAGGAATGTCATGTGACATCTCCGAACGGCTGGTTTTCGTTAATTTAATGGAGGGTGTCAAATCTCCGTTATTTTTGCAAATATCTCTGAAACGATACGAGATATGAAAAAAAAAAATAAGGGAGCTAAGTTGTAGAGAATTTTTTCCTCTACCAATTTTGTTATTCAATTTTCGTGTCAGATGTTCAGATGTTTGTAAATAGATCGGACCAAACTGCGTGGTCATCAGTCCGTAGCTTACAAACTACTTAAACCTAGGTAAACTAACCTAAGGACAAACACACACACCCATGCCCCAGGGAGGACTCGAACCTCCACGGCGAGCAACCGCGCGCTCCGCAGCGAGACGCTTTAGACGGCTCAGCTACTCCACCGCGGCTTTTTCGTGTCAGATGATCGGTTCGTTTGCAATTATATTACAAACGGCTTTTTTTTTGTTTTACTACCGTATTTTTTGTCCGAAAAATTTGAAATGGAAGGTTCTGGTCTCTGGTGGCCTACAATCATGTCTGTAAAATTTGGTGCTGATCGGTTGAACGGTTCGTCTTAAAAACAGGGAAAATGTTACGGACAGACAGACATACAGACATACATCCCAAAATCGCCGTTATTTTTGCAAATATCTTTGAAACGCTACGAGATAAAAAAAATAAATAAATAAATAACAGAGCAAAGTTGTAGAGAATTGTCTCCTCTACACATTCGGTTATTCAATTTTCGAGTCAGATGAATAGTTAAGCCGTTATTTTCATTTAAATTTCGAGCTGTAAAAAGAAGATCGCAAAGGCCCACTTTTAGTGTTACCACCGTAACCTAAAGTGGGCCAAAATTAAATCACAAATGTTATATCACATTAAATATGAATACTTTCATAATAAAAAATTGTGTTTTTTTGTGTGAGCCACAAATTACCAAAACAGCTGACTGAAGGAAGGAATCGATTGGAAGGACACATTCTGAGACAGCAGGGAATCTTCAATTTAGCATTTGAGGAAAATGTGGAGGGTTAAAATTACAGAGGAAGACAAAGAGAGTAATAAAGGAAACAAGTTGAAGGGGATGTATATGGTCGATCTTATTGAGAGATAGGGTAGCATGATCATCTGTAGAAAGCAGTGATTGGACTGAAGACAATATCAGAAACAACAAACAACAACATACCAGTAATTCCCACGAGATCTGGAGCAGCATGTCAAGTATTGTGCGGCCGCTCCCGACGGAGTTTCGAGATTTCCCTGGGGCATGGTGCGTATGATGTCGCTCGCATAATTAGTTTAAGTTACGAATTAGAACTATTGAAACATTTCAGGACACTGAAACAAATTTAACGGCAAAGTCGAAGATTTCTAGTAGACTGGGATTCAAACCCGTAATTCCCGATTCGGACCAGCGGCTGCCTTAATCAATAAGGCTATCCAGGCACGCTGCCTTTCCTGGCCAAATTCTCAACTTGTAGCACACTACGATGGTAGTGTGTGCCCCTGTCCATTATTTTCGTGTCAGATGAATAGTGAAGCCGTTATTTTCATTTAAATTTCGAGCTGTCAAAAGACGATCGCAAAGGCCCAATTTTAGTGTTACTACCTGTGACGATACTGCTGGCCCCCTTATCTCAATGTTATCGTACGATACCGTCTGCCTGGTCCTCTCATCTCAATGTCATCCTACGATACCGTCTGCGTCGGATCCGGAATCGTGTGGTTCAACTGTGATAAAAGTTGCGTGTGAAGTTACAAACGAAATAGCCAGTCTAGGAGTCAGTGTAGGACAGTGTCTCGGTGATACTGTGATTAAAACAAGTGATAGATTTCATTAATTAAGAGATTCATATATTTTCTTTCCAGACAGTTCTATAAACAATAGTTGCGTCATTGTATGTTATTTCAAGACTTAAACAGATGAATTGTAAAATCTTTTGTGAAAAACAAAAATAAATGAAAATTAATAGCATTGTAAGTATGTTAGGCTCATAAACAAGTTGTATTGACCAGCTAATAATTGTGTAATTAATGATGTACTCGAGATTTGAATATTGTATTTCTTTGTATATATTGACTCACTTGAGATTTTGAACCTATTTTGAGAATTTCCAAGATAATTGATAGCTCAATATATGTTAGGAACATGTGTGATGTACTCGTTAACAAATTAATTGACATTTAAGATCGCACTTTGTTGCCAACAGAAAGATCGGAGATTTCGTCTTAAAAATATATGAGCCATGTAAAAATTATTGTATGCATAGTTTTCATTTTATATTGTGATTATTCTTGTGTACATGAAATGTTTTTCTGTTATGTTTGTTAATTGTAAATCAGTATATTCTATTGTTATGAACAATGCTAATGTAACGTCATTATTGCCGATGTTATATATTTGCCTCACCGCCTTGCGTGGGGGAGTTCGAGTTTTGTCTCTTGTCGAGTACTTTGGAATCTATGTCAGTCTGTGTTGTTGTGGTAATTTGTGTACGTTATTGTAATGTTTTGCAGGAGAAGAAGTTTGATTTAAATTGAAGAAGAAGTGAAAAATTGTACATATAGAGTATTTATTTCTATCACGACGCCTCAGGAGAATAATGTTGCAGCGAGCAGAACCCCCCATACGTCGAGATGTGGAAAAGCTGAATATTATATCGAAAGTGGTAGAAAGAAACTGTAATTACTTAAAATATATTAATATGTTTCATACCGTAACCTAAAGTGGGCCCAAAAAGGGAGATGGACAGAGAGAGAAGAATAGGAGAAGTACTAAATCAAGGCAGGAATAAATAAATACCCGGGCGACGCCGGGTTTTTAGCTAGTTATGAAATAAAATAAGGCAATGGCTGCTGGCTCGCAAGCCAGTACCGCCACAGACTGCACATAAAGCGGACGGATACTTCCTGGTGGTTGGTTGGAGAAATGGCGTGTTAAAGTCAACGTTGACAAGTGTGAGGCAGTTCTGTTTACGCGCAGACCAAAACACCTGAGCAAACACCATTACTGTAGACCAATTACTCTACATACACGCCCAATACGTTTCCGTGAGAAAGTCAAATACCTCGGTGTCTGGCTGAATCGGAAACTCACATGGGGGGACCACATACAACACATGACCAACCGAGCAAACGCGAGGCTCAAACAACTCTACCCGATGCTCAACAGGGAAAGCAAACTGAATAGCCGGGTGTCGAGGAACCTCTACATGGCACATATTAGACCTCTGATGACGTTCGGTGCTCCGTGCTGGGCATAAGCGGCGCCAACACGTCTGCGCCGCCTGCAGCTCATACAGAACAAGGTACTACGCATCATCAGCAACGCACCACGATACACACGCACCGTGAACCTTCACAATGAATACCGCCTAGAACGCCTCTCGGTGGTATTCAAGAAAATCTCCACACGACTGTACAGGAACTCGAGACACTCGAACGACCCCTTCATCCTACGCTTGGGGAACTACGATCATAACCATAGGTGGAAACATAAACGCCCCAAAACACTTCTCCTCAGAGACTGACCACCTACGGTCGTAGGGAACACCAACTCGCAAACACGATGAACATGGCAAATCCCTGCAGAACAGCAATCTGACTGGCAATGCCAGCTGAGCCCACAGCCGACCTACAGGCAAAGCAGGGAAACCATATTCAGCGCACTAAACACAAACAAACCTAAACAGTCCCGCACACTTAGCCAGTTCTATGACCGAACTGCCTAAATACCATGACAAACTTGGCTATGTTACAGGTATTACGCCACAGCCGATGTTAACGGGTAATCTGCCGAAGCCGCCCCAGGAGACTTCACAGGAGATCATCTGCATCAGAACCTCGCATCAAACGGACTGATTCTTTATGACGAACCTAGCAAAGTTAACGGTACTGAGAAAATACCCATTACTAACATTACCAACCCTTGCATGATCTGTCGCAGATAGCAGACCGCTACTGCCCTTCATACCTACCCCACTGTCGCAGAGGTCTTTTTTCCCTTGGCTCTTGCCTTCGCACTTTTTTTCCTCTGCCCTTACATATCTTTACCCTTCGCATACCTTTCGACCAATTCTATCTCCAGATGCACCGTATTAATGGGTGATCGTGCCCACACGTACAAATAACATCGCGGTCCTCACATCCCGTGATCCACCTTAGCAAACTAACCTAAATACGGAGGTGACAGTAGAACTTTTGTGTGGGCGTGGAGGGGCCCTATCCTTGCCTCATGGTGGTCGCCGTGTGTAGGCAGCAGGAGAAAGGGAAGTGGCTGCATCTCAGAGGAGAGGCGTGACGCGGCTGCGGTGCGGCCTGAACATCCTGCGGAAGGAGCCGAGGCGCGCACGTCCCGCGAGTACTGCGCGGGCTGACGATGCAGCCGGGTAGCTTAGCCGCCTCGCTGGCGGTGCTGCTGGCCGCCAACGGCACGGCGCTGCTCGACTGCCTATGCAGCCACACCGCCGACGTGGTGCGCGCGCGCGGCACGAGGTCACTGAGCGTCGGCGAGAAACTCGTATGGCGGGACTACTGTGCGGTTCGCTGTGAGTACTCTGCCTGCACTCTCAAACGCTGCCCCTCACCTTTCTACATCTGCATCTACATGGGATACTCTGCAAATCACATTTAAGGGCCTGGCAGAGGGTTCATCGAACCACAATTATACTATTTATCTCCCATTCCATTCTCGAATAGCGCACGGGAAGAAAGAACACCTGAATATCTCTGTTGGAGCTCTGATTTCTCGTATTTTATTCTCATGATCGTTTCTACCTATGTAAGTGGGGGTCAACAATATATTTTCGCATTCGGAGGAGAATGTTGGCGATTGGAGTTTCGCAAGTAGCCCACGTCGCAGCGATAGGCGCCGTTGTTGTAATGAATCCCATCCCAGATCCTGTATCATTTCCGTGACGATGTCTCCCCTGTATCGTGACAATACGAAACGAGCTGCCCTTCTCTGGACTCTTTCGATGTCCTCCGTCAAACCCACCTGATTAGGATCCCACACTGGGTTGCAATACTCCAAAAATGGACGGACAAGCGTAGTGTATGCGGTTTCTTTAGTAGTTCTGTTGCATCTTTTAAGGGTTCTGCCAATAAAACGCTTTTCCCACGATATTATCTACGTGTTCTTTCCAGTTTAAGTCTGAAGTAATAGAAATTCCTAAGTATTTTGTGGAGTTTACGGCCTTCACATTTGATTGATTAATGTTGTACACAAAGTTTAACGGATTTCTTTTTGTACTCATGTGGACGACTTCACACTTCTCATTATTTAGAGTCAATTGCTAATTTTTACACCATACTGAAATCTTATTCAGATCGTTCTGCAGTTGGTTTTGATCTTCAGATGATTTTACTAGACGGTAAATGACGGCGTCATCTGCAAACAACCTTAGAGAGCTACTTAGATTTTCCCCTAAATCGTTTATGTAAATAAGGAATAGCAGAGGACCAATAACACTACCCTGTGGAACGCCCGATATCATCTCTGTTTTAGTCGATGCCTTACCATTGATTACTACGAACTGTGTCCTCTCTGACAAGAAATCCCCTATCCAATCGCAAATTTGGGGCGATATACCATAACCACGCAATTTGATTAAAAGCCGTTTGTGAGGTACGGTGTCAAAAGCTTTCTGGAAATTAAGAAATACGGAATCGATTTGCCAACCTTTGTCGATAGCACCCAACACTTCGTGTGAATAAAGAGCTAGTTGAGTTTCGCATGAACTATATTTTCTGAATCCGTGTTGACCTTGGGTCAATAGATCGTTCTGTTCGAGATAATTCATAATATTTGGTTACAGGATATGTTCCAAAACCCTGCTGCAAATTGACGTCAATGAAATATGCCTGTAGTTTAGTGGGTTACTCCTACTGCCTTTCTTGAATATAGGTATGACCTGGGCAACTTTCCAATCTTTTGTTACAGATCCTTCTATGAGAGAGCGGTTGTATATGACTGTTAAGTAAGGAGCTATCGCTTCAGCATAGTCAGATAGAAATCTAATGGGTATACAATCCTTGACTGTGAAAAGTTTTAGGGTTGCCAGATTGAACTCGAGGCAGGCCCGGAGACCAGACGTGCCCCCCTCCCCCTTGGCCAATGACTAACCCCCCCTCCCCCAACTGCTACCAACTCCCCCCCCCAACCAGGATTACACGTAAATTTTAAAAGAAAAAAAGAAAAAAAAAAAACTAATCATCTCTTCCCTCCCAGCAAGTATCCCCCCCCCCCCCCGGTGACTCCTACTGCCTTTCTTGAATATAGGTATGACCTGGGCAACTTTCCAATCTTTTGTTACAGATCCTTCTATGAGAGAGCGGTTGTATATGACTGTTAAGTGAGGAGCTATCGCTTCAGCATAGTCAGATAGAAATCTAATGGGTATACAATCCTTGACTCTGAAAAGTTTTAGGGCTGCCAGATTGAACTCGAGGCAGGCCCGGAGACCAGACGTGCCCCCCTCCCCCTTGGCCAATGACTAACCCCCCCTCCCCCAACTGCTACCAACTCCCCCCCCCCCAACCAGGATTACACGTAAATTTTAAAAGAAAAAAAGAAAAAAAAAAAAAAAACTAATCATCTCTTCCCTCCCAGCAAGTATCCCCCCCCCCCCCCCCCGGTGGAACTTTCCTAGGGATGGCCTTCACATGCCGCAGCTAACCGGCCAGGCCGCCAGTTGCTGTGGATCAACAATTGGCACACTTCAGTCGGCGTGGCAGCAGAAGTGGCGGCAGTTTCAAAGCTGCTCACATCGACAGCTGCGCCTTCCAAAGAGTTGTCGCTTGAGGCTCCGCAAACTGGACACCAAGAGGAGCGCCAAATACCTAATAAATTTTTGTAGCCACTCTTTCTAATTTTCTTCCTGCAACCATTCTTCACGGAACGAACTTAGATATCGTCTCTTCATTTCACTGTTGTTACTCACTAATCTGAGTTAATGTAAGCTTGTCTGTTCACACACGATCCGAGTATTCTAAAAATTGCCGGTAAACTGATAACAAACAATGAACGAACGAACACAAATAATAGACGTCGCCAGTTGACACGTTGCCGCAACAGTGTTTGCTTAATAATGCGCTAGCCGATTACTACCGACGCAACCGCCATAAGTTTTAGAGGAAGAATAGAAAAGTAGCGCTTTGTTGCAATAAGAAATTGACATTTATATAAAGTTATTCATAATTACTAGAGCGGAGCCGGCCGGGAATGGCCGAGCGCACTGAGGCGTCTTGGCACAGTGCGCGAGTCTGCTCCCGCCAGAGGCTCGAATCCCCCCCCCTAGGGCATGGATGTTGTTTTCGTCCTTAGTTTAAGTTACGTTAAGTTCGATGTAGATCGTCGCTATATGAGCATAGTAATTAAAAAGCGTCGTAAAAAAAGTTAAGATGAAGGTTACATTCAAGCCCGGAGATGAGAGTCATTGGCCCGTAGACCCGGAGAATTCATTCCAAACCCGGGCACTCCGGGCGGCACCCGGAGATCTGGCAACCCTACTGAAAACATAATCAAGCGTTAGTAAAAATATGAGACTTAGCTTCTTTGGTTCATCTTGTAACATTACATGCTATATAAGTAATTACAGTTCGTTCTACCACTTCCAAACGAGATACTCAGCTTTTCAAGATTACGATGTATGGGGGATTCTGCTCGCTGCAACATTATTCTCCTGGGGCGTCGCGGTAGAAATAAATACTCTATATGTACAATTTTTCACTTCTTCTTTAATTTAACCCTGCGGCGGGCGCAGGGCCGGCGCAAGGCACGTGCGAAACGTGCGCTTTCCGAGGGGCGGCAAATCTGCCGCCCTCTTTTTTTTTATTTTCTTAAAACAAACTCAACATTCATGCCCAAGAGGGGATTCGAAAGCAAACCTCGGAGGGAGCGGCTTCGGGAATTGTGGCAAGGCGCTTCGACTACCTGCCGGCCGCCCCTGTTGAACAAGGGGAGGGGAGGTGGACTAATTTCTTCCTCGCCACTGTGGCAGCGCCGTCGTGTTTGCGCCGTAGGAATACAGAGGGAGAAGCAGTCGGGCGTACACGCCAGTATTCTTATGGAGCGTTGCCAGTCTGTTACTTGCGTTTACGCACAACTAATATTGCAGAAGACGAAATTTAATTTGGAAATTCAAATGCAATGTTCGATACTGCGATTATGTGTTAAGCCCCAAGCAATTTTGCTAAGCCCTTCAATGGCAGTTTCCGAGGGATTTATTCTTCCCGAATTATGGATAAAAATGGTTGAACATTACTAGTCAAACATGTCCAAGACCAACAATGGCTAGAGGTATTCCGAATGAGTAAATACGCAGCGAATAATTACAAGGGATAAAGACATTGGTAGTAACTCTGGTATAAGTTGGGTTTCGACGTATTTTTCAAAATTTTTGCTATCCGTTTCTGAGTGATAGTCAAACGTTTTGGTTTTTGAGCCATGAAACACCTGTCTGCACCTGCATGAACAACAATTAAACTCTGACCGTCACTTTTGTTTGACAATACTACTCGCACACTATCACTTTGCCAACATTTATTCACTGTATGCGGTTTTCCGTTAAATACATTATCTGTTCACAAAAACTGAAAAATATTTATTTATGTTAATTTTGTAAGTTCATGTTGCGCAGGATTAACCGAGCGGTCTAAGGCGCTGCAGTCATGGACTGTGCGGCTGGTCCCGGCGGAGGTTTGAGTCTTCCCTTCAGCATGAGTGTGTTTTTGTCCTTAGGATAATTTAGGTTGAGTACTGTGTGTGTGTGTGTGTGAGCTTAGAACCTGATGACCTTAGCATTTAAGATTTCACACACATTTGAACACTTTCGTAAATTCACAAGGCTTGTTAAAATTAGCTATATTTCTTCAATCAGGTGTAACTCTATTTTTTTACTGGTGCCCAGCGACTGTTATGTACAAATCTGTACAGAATGTCACATATCAGTAGCATTTTTTGTTTTTATTTTCGAGATCTACATATATATTCCGGGTACAGAGTGGCTATTCTCAATGCTGTATGTTTACATCTATACCGTCATGCTGAACGTAACTGTCAACCTGCCGGTTTGCATGTAAGCACATATTAAAAGCTTTTGAGACTGCCCACTCAGCGGCCGAAACCTAGGTAGATCTGAAAAGTAAAAAGAAATATTGCGATTGATTGCTGACATTTCCTATAGATTTGTTTAAATGAAATTCCACAAACGTATTGAATAACAAAAAATCGTGGTGTTGGAGGGGGGCGGCAATTTAGCAGCTCGCACGGGTCGGCACTTGGGCTTGCGCCGGCCATGGACGGGCGCATGGCGGCATACAGTGCCGCCAATTTTGTTTTCTTTCAATAATTACGTCAGCGCGCCGAGCGCACAACAGTGGTGCTAGATGTGCTTCGATTGTTTTGTCACGGGCCAAACTGCGCTACTGCGCCGCCGTTACACCCACCATAACAGCTGTAACTCACCTGTAAAGTGGACGACTGCACCGAGACGGTACTGCGTACCGCACGCTCCCGGTAGCCCTATCACTGTCCAATGTTTTGATGATTAGAAGCTTTGTTTTACTACTCCGTGGGTGAATGCGATTCAGTTATTAACATTGCCCAGGTCTGCATAGGGTTACCAGACGTCCTCTTTTACCCGGAGATGTCCTCTTTTTTGGATCCTAAAAATGGTCCGGCCGGGTTTTTAGGAAAATGGGGAAATGTCCTCTTTTTTCGCGTTGTGCAACTGCTTCCAGTTGAAAGTGCGTAAATACTACTCTCTGAACTGTCACAATGACTAAATCTATAGAATTTAACTTTTCTTGAAACAATGTGATTTTTTTTTTTAATTTGACGTTTCTGTGCCGCCGCTGTTCTGAGGTCAAGCTGCTTCGTGGCAATTGTCGCGGAATACGAGCTTTCAGGTGTCCAAGTTAAAAACATACGTCTGCAACAATGCAAGACGGTGCAATACACATAGTATAATATGAAACTCTGCCCGTCCCCCCTTTTTCTCTGGTGGGAGTGTTGTGTGACCCAAAAATAAGACGTTCAGTATGTCGTGCTAGGACTCTGCAGTTCTGTGCGTTGTCTGTCAACCACACTTATGACTTTAACATCAAAAGCTAGTGCAGTGTTCGTTTACATAAGTTAAAACCTTGTTCAAAACTTCATATAAATTAGGTAAATTAGGTCACATGCCACAGTAACCATTGCCGTTTCACCATTCGCCTATTTAGGACCAAAGAGCCGTAATTACATAAACAGTATATTGAAAAAATCGATTTAAAGCTTTTACGGGTCTCAACATTTCATGCTTCTTAATTTGTAAGAAGATGAACAAATTGCGTAAGATGTATTACAAACAAGACGCTGATAATACAGTAGAGATATCACTAGTATTTATGTTGTCAATACGAGAGAGAGAGAGAGAGAGAGAGAGAGAGAGAGAGAAGGTTCTTTTATTAATCTAGAAATGTCCTCTTTTCTGAAGACGGACATCTAGTAACCCTAGGTCTGCACAAAGGAAAGGACTAACACCAGAAGAAATCGAAACCGTTACAGACAAGTGTTATAAATTTGGACCACAATGCAACAAAGGTGGAGTCGATACTGTGGATTATATGTGTACATCCTACTCTAGACAAAGGACCACAAGAAGATGGCCCTTAGCATTATTGTTTCGCTATTTGGATATTGCTGGGATAAATTCCCAGGTCTTGTTTTTTTTTTTTGCAAACAATGCAGAGAAAAGATTCAGAAGAAGAACGTATCTCTGATGGACTGCCCTTTGAAAGAAAGGGCTCATCTCTCTACTCAACCAAGAGATATTTAAGAACTTCTGTCAACTCATCAATCAATTCCTGCCAATCACGATGAGACTGTAAGAACGTATGGGAAGTGCCATCTTTGTGGTGGGAAAAAAATTAAAAAAAAAGAAAAAATCATTCTTACTTGCAATAGCTACAAAAGATTCGTTTGCGAGCAATATTGCCTCAATGTTGTCACATTTAATGATTACAGAGCTTCTCTCGAGGAAGAAAATGTGTGATTCTTGATATGATTTACTGACTGCTTTATTCTTTACTATTATTACAAATTTTTTAAAAATATTAAACCTTTTTGTAAAACTTGCTTTAACAGTGGTAACCAATCGAATCATATCTGTAGTTATAATTTATTTAGAATTTGTTATTAAAGTAGGTCTTAGGAAATATCCTGGAAACTTATGTCAGATATTCTGTAACAATTTTAATTTTCCCATGCATTTTGTATATACGTATATAGATTATATTAAAAGTTGCTGTTAAGAATGATGTTATAAAAATAATTAATTAATTCCACCAAAATATTTAAAAAAAGACTGCTTTTCTATGTATTTAAATGTAGGCGGCACTGAGTGCAACAATCTCAAGCTCGCCTGCCGCAGGGTTAAATCAAACTTCTTCTCCACCAAAACATTACAATAACGTACACAAATTACCACAACAACACAGACTGACATAGATTCCAAAGTACTCGACAAAAGACAAAACTCGAATTCCCCCACGCAAGGCGGTGAGGCAAATATATAACATCGACAATAATGACGTTACATTATCCATTGTTCATAACAGTTGAATATACTAATTTACAATTAACAAACACACAAAGAAAACATTTCATGTACACAAAAATAATCACAATATAAAATGAAAATTATACATACAATAATTTTACATGGCTCGTATTTTTTAAGTCGAAATCTCTGATCTTTCTGTTGACAACAAACGGCAATGTTAAATGTCAATCAATTAGTTAATGAGTACATCATACATGTTCCTAACATATATTGAACTATCAAATATCTTCACAAATCTGAAAATAGGTTCAAAATCTCACGTCAGTCTATATATACAAAGAATTACAATATTGGAATTTCTACTTTTACATTAATTAACACTATTAGCTGATCAACATATCTTGTTCATGAGCATAACATATATACAACGCTATTTATTTTAATGTCTTTATGTTTTACAAAAGTTTGTACCCTTCGTCTGTCTATTTATTGAAATAACGTATGATGACAAAAGTATTGTTTATAGAACTGTCTGGAAAGTCTTATACAAATCTCTTAATTAATGAAATCTATCACTTGTTTTAATCACAGTATCACCGAGACACTTTCCTACACTGATTCCTAGGCTGGCTATTTCGTTTGTAACTTCACACGCAAAATATATCACTATTGAACCACACTATTCCGGATCCGACGCAGACGGTATCGTACAACAACATTGAAATGAGAGGGCCGGCAGTATCTTCACAATCTACATCTACATGGGATACTCGGCAAATCACATTTAAGTGCCTGGCAGAGGGTTTATCGAACCATCTTTATACTATTTATCTCCCATTCCATTCTCCAATAGCGCGCTGGAAGAAAAAAAAATCGCACTGACGTGATTTACGGCCCACTTTAAATTTGTAGTTTTATAATTTTTTCAAACATTACGGATAAAAATAATAATGCAAATAATGAAAAATTATAGTGGTATGATTATGACTCTACTATTGTGATAATATCTATGCACCCAATACGTAACACTTTTCGGAAAAAAGAAGAAAATTTTTTTTGGTAGTGCCGGGTACCGAACCACGGACCATGTGTATCAGAATCCAACACGCTGTCTACTACACTATTTTTTAACAAACTTTTATTTACTATATTTCTTGTACATTCTACGGTATACAGTGAACATCAATTATAACATCTTGAGATACATATGCACAAATAAAATACTTTACACAGGTACTCATAATAATATAATCACACATACACAATCATAAAAAATCATGTTGATTTACTCCTATTTTGCAGTCCAATTTTTAAATAATTTAACCTTAGCATTTAGGCTTTTCATAACACTTTCAGTTTGTTCTTGTAGGCATCGATAAAAACTTATATTTAATTAGTCCATGTATATATATTAACCTATCCGCATTCGTTCAAATACGAAAATAAGCATGTTTCCATATTTGGATTTTTGGTCCATATACTTGCCAAGTTTTTTATATTCATACTGCATGTATAGTTTGAAGTCAATGGTGGTGTCCGGTCCAATATTGTTAACCACATAACTCACGTACTTTCCCAATAACCAGTATACTGCGTTATTTTTTTGCTCTGGAAAATATCTTGCTTATGGTCTACATAGTATGGATGGAGATACTTATTCAGGTGAAGTTCTTGTGAGGAGTGCTATGTGCGCTCTCACCCATTTCCAGTTATTTAAGTTTCCCCCACAGGTAAATATGTGTATAACTATATCAACAAGATTACATCGTTGTCATAGATCTGTTTGATTTATACCGATTCCACAGAGTTGTTCGTTGGTGGGAATTACATTATTGACGACTTTGTACCAAGCTGTTATTACGCGCGAAGAGTGTCCTTTTAGATTAATATTTCGCCATACAGCATCCCAGTCCACATTTCTTGACCTATCTTCTATTTTATTCCTTCTTTCACATTTCTTTCTTTCATTGATAATAGCCCTTGCTGTTAGGTGTCTCGACCACAAAAGTGTATGGTTGACATAACTCATTTCGATATAAAAGGTCCTCACGTGTTGTAAGCAAACATTTATGTTTCTAACATCGATTGGAGGTTGAAGACTTGACGGCTTAAGAACGTCGAAAAGTTTCCTTGTAATGCTTCCGGGTTGCTGCTGTATAATGTTCATCGTCCGTTTAACGAAGAGTGCTGATGCTTTTGTAGTTATGTCTACAAGGCCTAATCCCCCGTGACTAGGATCTAGAGTGGCTACTTTAGCAGTGACTCTAAATACTCCTCCTCTCCACAGAAAGTTTGTAACTTTTGACATAATTTTTTTGGCTATCATTTTCGGGAGCGGAAATACTTGTGCCGTATAATAAGCTTTTGATAGTATCCACAAATTTATATATTTTACTCTCTGAACTTGATTTATGTGACGTGATAGGTTGTCCATTATGGCCCCTTGTACTTTATTCGCTGCGTCCTTCCAGTTTCTAGCTGCCATTTTCATCACATTGGCCATGACCACTATTCCTAATGTTTTTTGTTGGCTGACCGAGGTCGCCCAATCTACATTTACATGGTCGAAGCCTCTCAGTTTCAGAATTTTACTTTTGTTAGCATTTATATTTGCTCCCGAAGCCTGACAGTATGTTCTAATCACGTTTTCTAATGTACTTATTTCATTGCGACTTCGGACGATAACTCCTACATCATCGGCGTAAGCTCTGATTACTGTCTTATGACCAGCCATTGTTATACCTGTCAAATTTGCATGCACATTGAGAAGCAAGGGATCAATTGAAATAGCAAATAAGAGCATGGAAAGAGGACTTCCCTGTGGAACACTTCTTTTTATTTCTATTTGTTGTTCATTTACCGCTATTCTTGCATGTACCCCTGTTGCAATGTTTTTGATCACGCGGAGAGACACACTACGGCGAATAATTACGAAATTCGCCCTTAATTTTCGTACTATTGATGGCAGTTGTTAACTGATGCTAATGTGTCATGTTTAGACACTAGATTATCATTTTTCGTGGGAAGAACTACGTGTTTTTGTTAATTCTTCAGTGCGCCGTTTCTTTGAAATAACAACATGTAAGTTATAATAAGAAAATCATCAAATACGCAACGCAAGATGGCGTATGCCAGAGTGAGTTTTCGGCGTGGAATGTCACGTGACATCTGCGAACGGCTTGTTTTCGTAAAATCAATGGTGGGGGGCAAATCTCCGTTATTTTTGCAAATATCCCTGCAACGATGCAAGATATGAATAGAGCGAAGTTGTAGAGAATTTTACCGTCTACCAATCAGATTATTCAATTTTCGTGTCAGATGAACGGATCGTTTGAAATTACAATTATATTACAAACGGCTTTTTTAGTATTACTGCCGTATTTTTTGTCCGAAAAATATGAAAAAGGGAGGTTCTTGTCTCTAGCGGCCTACAATTATGTCTGTAAAATTTGGAGCTGATCGGTTGAACGGTTCGTCTTAAAAACAGGGAACACGTTACGGACAGACAAACAGACGGACAGACAGACAGACATCCCAAAATCGCCGCTATTTTTGCAAATATCTTTGAAACGATACGACATATGAAAAAACATAAGAGTGCAAAGTTGTAGAGAATTGTCACCTCTACACATACGATTATTCAATTTTCGTGTCAGATGAATAGTTAAACCGTTATTTTCATTTAAATTTCGAGCTATCAAATGACGATCGCAAAGGCCCACTTTTAATGTTACTACCGTAACCTAAAGTGAGCCAAAATTAAATCACAAATGTTATATTACATTAAATATGAATACTTTCGATAGTAAGTGAGTCACAAATTAGCAAAACAGCTGACTAAAGGAAGGAATCGGTTAGAAGGACACATTCTGAGACAGCAGGGAATCTTCAATTTAGCATTTGAGGAAAGTGTGGAGGGTTAAAATTACAGAGGAAGACAAAGAGAGTAATAAAGGAAACAAGTTGAAGGGAATGTATATGGCCGTTCTTATTGAGAGATAGGATAGCATGATCATCTGTAGAAGGCAGTCATTGGACTGAAGACAATATCAGAAACAACCACAACATACCGGTAATTCCCACGAGATCTGGAGCACCATGTCCAGGATTGTGCGGCCGCTCCCGACGGAGTTTCGAGATTTCCCTGGGGAATGGTGCGTATGATATCGTTAACATAATTAGTTTATGTTACGAATTAGAACTATTGAAACATTTCAGGACACTGAAACAAATTTAACGGCAAAGTCGAAGATTTGTTGTAGACTGGGATTCAAACCCGTAACCTAAAGTGGGCCAAAAATCTGAATCTCTCCGTTCGAGCTGTGATTTCTCGAATTTTATTCTGATAATCATTCCTACCTATGTATATTTTCGCATTCGGAGGAGAATGTTGGTGATTGGAATTTCGTAAGTAGACCACGCCGCGGCGATAAGCGCCGTTGTTGTAATGATTCCCATCCCAGGTTCTGTATCATTTCCGTGACGCTGTCTCCTCTGTATCGTGACAATACAAAACGAGCTGACCTTCTTTGAACTCTTTCGATGTCCTCCGTCAAACCCACCTGATAAGCATCGCACACTGCGCAGCAATACTCCATGAAACGACTGACAAGCATAGGGTATGCAGCCTCTTTAGTAGTTCTGTTGCATCTTTTAAGGGTTCTGCCAATAAAACGCAGTCTCTGATTCTCCTTTCCCTCGACATTATCTACGTATTCTTTCCAGTTTAAGTCTGAAGTAATAGTAATTCCTAGGTATTTTGTGCAGTATATGGCCTTCACGTTTGATTGATTTATCGTGTAAACAAAGTTTAACGGATTTCTTTTCGTACTCATGTGAACGAATTCACACTTCGCATTATTTAGAGTCAATTGCCAAATTTTACACCATAGTGATATCTTATTTAGATCGTTGTGCAGTTGGTTTTGATCTTCAGATGATTTTACTAGACGGTAAATGACTGCGTCACCTGCAAACAACCTAAGAGAGCTACTTAGTTTTCTCCCAAATAGTTCATGTAAACAAGGAACAGTAGAGGACCAATGACACTACCCTGTGGAACGCCCGATATCACCCCTGTTTTAGTCGATGCCTTACCCTCGATTACTGCAAACTGTGTCCTCTCTGACAGGTAATCCCCTATCCAGTCGCAAATTTGGGGTGATATAACCACGCAATTTGATTAAAAGCCGTTTGTGAGGTACAATATCAAAAGACTTCTGGAAATCAAGAAATACGGAATGAATTTGTGTACCCTTGTCGATAGCACCCATTACTTCCTGTGAGTAAAGAGCTAGTTGTGTTTTGCATGAACGATATTTTCTCAATCCGTGTTGACCGTGGGTCAATAGATCTTTCTGTTCGAGATAATTCATAATATGTGAATACAAGATATGTTCCAAATCCTGCTGCAAATTGACGTCTATGAAATAGGCCTGTAGTTTAGTGGGTTACTCCTACTGCCTTTCTTGAACATAGGTGTGACCTTTGCAACTTTCCAATCTTTTGGTACAGATCCTTCTTTGAGAGAGCGGCTGTATATGGCTATTAAGTAAGGAGTCCCTAGGCTTAAAAACCACTTACACCAACCCAAGAGCAGTACATACACACCGATGCCCGATGGAGGACTCGATCTTCCGAGCGAGCAGCGGTGGAGTATCCGAGCGGTCTAAAGCGTCTCGCTGCGGAGCGCGCGGTTGCTCGTCGTGGCGGTTCGAGTCCTCCCTGGGGCATGGGTGTGTGTGTTGTCCTTAGGTTAGTTTACCTAGGTTTAAGTAGATTTTAAGCTACGGACTGATGACCACGGAGTTTGGCCCGATAGATTTACAAACATTTGAACATTTTTGAACCTCCGAGCAAACGCGCGGTCCGCAGCAACGCTCCCTTGACCGCTCGGACACACCACCGCGGCTCTCCACTCATGTTATTGTTTTGACGCACTCCTTCACAAATGCCTCTCCTGCGCCAAACCCTTCATTTAATAGTAGCATTTACACCTTACGCCCCCATTTATTTGCCGGAAGTGTACTAACCATCATCTGTCCTAAAGCTGCGCCTAGTACGGGCCACGCCACCTCGAGCACTCGGTGGTCACGCGCCCCGAAGCCGCGGCGAACGATGCAATGTTCAAGTAATACAAATAAACATTCCCTGAGACGTATTTTCGTCTCTAATATGTCTAAGACGTTAATTATAAATCTGAAGCAGAGAATTAAAATTTGTGATGCGGCCAGGAATCTAACCCGGACCTCCATGCTTACTAGGCAGACGTCTTAACCGGTGTTTTTTTGTTCATCTGTTAGATCTATGGTTCGCGGTCGTTCGTTTTAATAGTTGGCTCAGCTTTTTTATTACAGCGGGAGTTTAGCCCCCTGACCGGGCGCGCTGAGTCACGGCGCCCGGCGAACCGTTAGACCACCACATCACTAACGATTAAGGCGCCTCGGAATAATCTAAATACGATTTCCCTCGACGTCACAAACTTTAATTCAGCTTCTGTGTTCCAAAGATAATTGCCACTACTGCGAAGGCTCTCCATGCAGCGGAATAGAACCTCAGCAATGGACATATTGGAACAATCCTGTTGTGGTGCTATAAATATCAATTAATACAAATAAACAATCCCTGAGACGGAATTTCGTCTCTAATATGTCAAAGACATTAATTATAAATCTGAAGCATAGCATCAAAATTTGTGATGCTGCCGGGAATCGAACCCGGACCTCTGTCTAGTAAGCATGGAAGTCCGGGTTCGATTCCCGGCCGCATCACAAATTTTAATGCTATGCTTCAGATTTATAATCAATGTTCAAATGTTTGTTAAGCTTATGCGACTTAACTATGCGTCATCAGTCTCTAAACTTACAAACTAATGTATACTAAAGACAGAACAAACATACCCGATGGGGGATTAGAACACCCGACGGGGAACCGCCTCGCGAATCGTAGCATAGCGCCTCAATGCGCTCGGACACTCCGCCGCGGCCCTTTCTTTGATAATTATAATTATAGCTGTAAAATGATCGCTCTTTCTCATCATATATTTTTGATGAACTCAATTTTGAAATTGTTTTGTGTTAAGATCATAAAATTAATTGATGTCCCGCAGCAATGGCGAACAAGGAGGGGAGTGGCGCGGGAGGTTGACTGGCACGGGCCTCTCGTCTTGTAGGGAGAAAGCACTTTTTTTTCCTTTTTTCCTTTTAGACAGCCTTTGGCCTCTCGTTCTGGGAGGCCTCCTGATCTGGAAAGCTATTTTTTTAATGCTTTGGTGAGGCGAGTGTCAACAGCCGTAATATATTTCATGAAATGCTTTTTAAAAACCATCAGCTGTTTATTCAAAACCTTATACATCTACCAGTTTCGGTCATAGACCATCTTTATGGATGAACTATACAAAAATACAAAATTACAGTGGTCATCTTAGATAAAGCCTATCAGTCAAACATAACATAACAGGTAAGAACAGACTATGAATAAAAATGGAGGGAGTGCCTTGTGCTTATTGCATGAGTCAGAGACGATAAAATCTATGTTATCGATATTAGTACCATTCATGGATGTATAATATCTTCGGATGAACATCTTTGGACACATAGTTGCAAGGTGTAGTCATCAACAAGTTAAATGTTCAAATATTTGTATAGCTTATGAGACTTAACTACGGGGTCATCAGTCCCTAAACTTTCAAACTACTTATGAACTAACTAATACTAAGGACGGCACAAATATCCAAATATCCATGCCCGAGGGGGGATTCGAACCCCCGACCGTAGTGGTCGTGCAGACCGTGACTGGAGCGCCTGAGTCCCCTCGGGCACCGCGGCCGGCATCAACAAGTTACGACGAAATTTGTGTATACAAAGGTTAACAATAACAAATAAAGTATCGTGTAGTAAAATACAGTGTCACAACATACAAAACAAGACATAAGAAGTTGTTACATCAATTTATCGTGTTATAAATAAGAAAATAGAAAGTGATCATCATCATAAACAGGTTTCATACGTCAAGATCGAAGATTATACAAACACCATTGTTCACACAAGTGTGCAGATCGAGTCCCACATGAAAGAGGCAGAGCAAAACGTAACAGTATAATAATTACATATGTACAGTAGAATGTCAAAGTAAAGTCCTAATCGCTGTAAAGACAATAGTGTAATAAATGTGAAGTCGGTTTAAAGTAGCATAATTATTAATGGGCAGGTATTGTCCTGTTAGAAAAGCACATCGCCTTGTTGGTGCACGGACGGTGGCATGACGGGTTGGATGATGGTTTCAGTGTACCGTGCACTGTTCAATTTTCCCACAACGAACACCAGAGGAGAACGGCCAGTCCATGATATGGCTCCCCACACCATGATGCCAAGTGTCGGTCCCGTTTGCCTCTGTCGCCTACACTCCAGATTTTCGCACTCCACACCACACACGCGTACGACCATCATTGGCACCGAGGCAGCTACGACTTTCACCACTGAACACGACAAGTCTCCATTGGTCCCTTCCTAAGCGCCTACCATGACACCATTGGAGGCGGGCTGGACGATTTTGGGGCATGAGCGGTGGACACTCTCACGGCACACATGACTGTGCATCATTTGAGGGGAGCGATATTCTACACTCGCCATTCTCATCTAGTGATGGTCTAGAGAACATTGAACAGTGCAGTGTACACTGATGGTTTCAGAACCATCATTTAACCAGTCTTGCTACCACTCATGCATCAACACGGTGATATGTTTTTCCAACAGGACATTGCAGTTCCACATGTATCCCGTACCACCCAACGTGCTCTTCAAGGTGTACGTCAACTACCCAGGCCAGCGCGATTTCCAGATCTCTCCCCCATTGAGCATGTTTGGGACCGCATGAAACGTCATGTTTGGCGGTCTGCATGAGCGGCATGAAATCTCGCCCAGCTGAGGCACCAGGTGAAAATAGCATGGCAGGCCATTCCACCCATCCACATTCAGAACCTCTACGATCGTTTCCATGAAAGAATTACAGCTTGCATTGATGCAAAAGGAAGGTATACACGCTACTAACGCCAACTTTGCGGGCGCTCTTGTGGCTGTACTCACGTCCGTACGGCTCTGCCTGTGTGATCGTGTGTTGTATACAGCCTCCAGAATGTGTCAATAAAATTTTCCTCTGCTGGGCCGACGAATTCATGGTGTTCTTTTATTTTCCAGGAGTGTATCTGCACTGAACTGCACAACGGATTCCGCAGTTCCAGCAAAACGTGTAAACCCTTTACAGACAGCTGGTTTGTAAGAGAGTGTTCTGAGGTAATATTCACGTCTATAGTGGTCCAAACTCAGGCGTTAAGTTTGTCCTAACGTACAATTTCTCGACCACTGCAAGAAATAGTTGCAAATCTAAAGGAGCAGTTGTGCAATGAACGTCGTAGCTTCTCGATTGCTCTCAGTGGGAGCACTGACAATTGCAGCATACTTCAACTTGCAATTTGAGTAGGGGATTTAAAAAAAAGAGGAATGGTTGGATTTTTTGTTGTTGAGAAGAACTACTGCGGTAAACATTTTTTTCTGGCTGCAGAGGATGTTTCGAATGATATGCAGTTCTCAGTTCTCCTCCACATCCACATCTCAAATGCTTGTACTCTTTTTTTTTTTCATAATCTCGTCTCAGTGTCCATGTTTCTTTTCCATACAATGTTCCACTTCAAATCTGCCATCATTTTTCCTCAGGTCTTCATCAAGTTGACACATAATAATCTTCTCTTTCTGTTGAATGTCTCCTTTGCTGTAGCAATGCGGTTTTTTACTTTCTGCTGACATCTCAGGTCTTCAATGTTCGAAGCATATACTAATAATCTCGTACAAATATACGTTAAATAACAAAGTGGAGAGGCAACAACCGCGTCTGCCACTCCTTCTAATGCTGTTTCCTTGCGAATTTCATTTCCAATCCTTTCTCTTGTTTTTTTGTTGTACATACAGATTCTGTATCAGTCGCCTCCCGATCTTCTTCGATTTGTCTATCAGCTTGTCTCACTAAACGCAGTCGAAAGCTTTTTCCAAATAAATGAAAACACCATAAATTAAATATCTCCGCTTTTCTCTCTATATTTCCCCCTTAGCATCCTAATAGACCAATGATCCTATCGGTCCACACAATTTTCAACCCATGTCTGTAGCACCACGACTAAAAAACGTTTGTAGAGCTTATGGGACTTAACTACGAGGTCATCAGTCCCCAAACTTACAAACTACTTATGAACTAGCTAATACTAAGGACGGCACAAATATCTATGCCCGAGGGGGGATTCGGACACCCGCCCATAGTGGCTGTGCAGAACGTGACTGGCGCGCCGCAGAACGCTCGGCCACCGCGCCCGGCACCACGACTTAAATGCTTCGAAAATACTTTGACCCCGTTTACTCACTCTCCATGTTCTTGCATAAAAATCTGTGATCCAAACATAAACTCTCACAAAATCCATTCTCACATTGAGACCAATTTGATGCCAGTCGGTTCCTCTTGGCCGTGAAAGCCCTCTTATCCGGTGACAGAAACTTTTCAAATCCCCCCTGCTTTCTCCTTCGTAGGTTTTTTAATTCGAGAGTAGCAGAATTCCTTAATTGAATTTACGTTGTGATTACCAATTTTGATGTATAATTACCGTTATTTTTTATTTAATTTTATTTTTATTTATTTATTTATTTTTTGCGATTTACTCTCTGTGAATATTATGTACTTAATAGACTATCATTCAATTCATGATATCCTGTAATTCTTCTATTCTTCTTAATTTCACTGAGGACAACAATGTCTTCAGCGCATCATTCCATTAATTTTCAATCACCCTGAATTTAAATATCACTCTATAACCTTGCTGTTATTTCCGTCATTGTTTCTTCAGTGTGTATACTGAACAGTAGCGGCAAACGACTGCATCATGCCATAGATCCTTTTTATGAGGTATGTCCACAAAGTAAGTTCCGTTTGGTTATATAAACTAAACGTCAACAGATACAGAAAAAATATTTATTGTATAAAAATCTGCTACTGTTCAACTACTTTTCTACATAACTTCCGAAATTTTGTAGGCACTTGTCATAGCGTAGGACAAGTTTTTGTGTGCCTTCTTCGTAGCAGGTTGCCGCCTGTGCATTCAACCACGTTGCAAACATGTTCTTTCAACCCATCATCGTTGAAGTGTTGACCACCAAGGACAGATTTTAGGGGTAAGAAGAGATGAAAGGAGTCTTCTTCTTCGCTTCACGTTGCAGCCCGACCTCACAAGGCGAATGTGACCAAACAACTCTTACGGGAATTTCACTGGGCCGTGTTTGATCATCCTCCGTACAGTCTCGCTCCTAGCGACTTTCTTCTTACACCTACAACCTGTCCATGGTGGTCAACACTTCCGGCCGCGGTGGCCGCGGGGACTGAGGCGCTCCAGTCACGGTCTGCGCGGGGTTCGAATCCCCCCTCGGGCATGGATATTTGTGCCGTCCTTAGTATAAGGTAGTTCGTCAGTAGTTTGTAAGTTTAGGGACTGATAACACCGTAGTTAAGTCCCATAAGCTTAACAAACATTTGAACATTTGGTCAACACTTCATCGATGATGACGAGCTGAAAGAACATGTTACCAAATGGTTGAATACACAGGCAGCAACCTTCTACGGAGAAGGCATACAAAGACTTCTGCCACGCTATGAGATATGCCTACAAAATTTCGGAAGCTATGTAGAAAAGTAGTTTAACAGTTGTATATTTTTGTACAATAAATATTTTTTTCTGTATCTGTACACGTTTGTTTTATATCACCAAACGGAACTTACTTTGTGGACATGCCTCGTAATCCGAGAATTTTGTTCTTCGTCTTACAGTATTATTATTCCATCTTGTTTCTTGTACGCATTATATACCACAGTTGAATGCAACCCACATAATTTAGTTGTGTCGCAGGTCAACTAAAGACCGTAATCCTGTGGGGTACAGTCGTTTGACTTTACACAATGGTTACTACAGTAAAATACTAGTAAACATTGCTCTTTATGGCAGTCAGTCCGAATACAAATACCTTCATACAAGGAATATTAGAAAACACGTTCTTAACACCTTTCAAATACTGACATGAAAAGTTTGTGACTGATTTTGAACCCATTGTTAACGAAACAACGCTTTCTTGTCTGATCGAGACTCAAATAGGTATAAATAGACGAAAAATATCGACTCTTCTTCAGTATCGGTGAAGACTGATCCTGAAAAAAAAGGACGATAATTAATAATGTTAGATATTAAATTAATAATGTTAGATATTAAATTTGGCAACCATAAGCGTGATACTGGAATATGAAATGACAATACAAATGATTTTTTTTTGCCTGGTAAGCATTCGAACCCAGTACTTTTTTCTATCGCGTTCCTTCAACGCATACACGTGAAATATTTAATGTTTCTTGATGAGTAGAGCGAAGTGCACATGTTAGGAAAAAGATAACACAACGAATAAATGTGAGTTGCCTTGGACTTCACCCCAGTGCATTGCTGACCTTATATGAGGCGTCAACTATCAGATGACGATTCGTGAAGGAAAGTAACATTATTAATATAAGAAAAGTTGCTAGATCTACCGTTGTGACGTCGCACGTAGCAGTCGAGCGATAACTCACTGTATGGTACTTCGGCCACCGCGGACGCCTGCAGTCCGTTACCTCTCTGCCTGCTTTGTGCGCCGGCCAACAGGTGATATGCTGGCACTCACAGAAAATAAAGTCAGTACAGGAGTACGGAGTAAAGCGGCTCCTCTCCGTCAATCCTGACAAATCCCAGGCAATTATCTTAGGTCGTACCACCCCCCCCCCTTCCGTCTCCATGATTTCTACCTTACCCTCCACAACCGCTCTATCCGCCACACCCCCAGCCTGAAGTACCTTGGCCTAACCCTCGATCGTAACCTTTCCTGGACTCCCCACCTCCGCACTGTCCGACAGAAAGCCCTCTCCCACCTTAACCTCGTAAAACTCCTCACCGGCCGGATGTGGGGTCTCAGCCCCTCCACCATCCGCTACACCTACCGCTCCCTCATGCGTCCTGACCTTTGCAGCTTCCACCCTGCCTGGATTTCCGCTCCCATATCCTAGTACAAAACCCTCCAAGTCCTTGAGCGCCATGCCCTCCGCCTCGCCTACCGCATCCGGCTCCCTTCCCCCCACACGGATCCTGTATGACGTGATCCTGTTTTCCCACATCCTTGAATACCTCCAACATATCCGTATCCTCTATACCACCCATAAAATAGACTCCCACAACCCCCTGGTCCACCCCATCCTCACCATCCCTGGGCCTCTGCCACGCCTCTACCACATTATACCCCCTTCCCTTCATCTCCACACCCTTCATGTCCTCTCCCAGGGTAACTTCCGCCACCTCCCCCTCCCTGATGACGTTCTCCGTCCTGACATATACCCATCCTACCAGCCCTGATCCTCCCCCTAGATGTAGGGTCCCATCTTCCCCCCCTCCCCTTCCCATTGCCCATTTGGCTACCCCCTCCCCGCCCTGGAGATCCTACAGCTCCTCCCTACTGCCTCCTTCCCTGCCGTTTTTCCTCTCCCCCGCACTTCCCTCCCCCCCTCCTTCTTGGGGTCCTGGACCGACACTTTTATCCATGCTACGTCAAGTGTTATGTGCTGTGCTCCAGTGAAGTGTATGTTTTTTAAGTGTGTCCACCGCCATCAGAACAAGCATCGCACCGTGTGTTTTAATTAGTGTCTCCGTGTACTCGCTGTCCTGTGTTTTTTGTCATCCTACATGGTTTTTTAGGTCAACGTGGCTCATCATTTTTAACTGACTAAATGTGATTTTAATCATCTGTCAACTGTTTGTACTTCGAATTGTCACCTTGTCTATATCATTGTCCTCCGTTTATTTTTTCGCCTGTCTTATATTTTAATTTTCATCTCATCCATGTATTTTATTCTCTCGGCTGAAGACCAGCCTCTGGAGCTGCTGCCAGCCTACTGGTGTAATAACTGGTGTCAAAACACAATAAAAGAAAAAAAATGGAGTAAGGCAGTTCCTGTCAATACCAGGAATTCAACGAGTCTACAGAAGAGTGCCATCAAAGCGAGCCAGCAGTCTTAATACGAACCACAACCTTTGCTATTGAAAGGAGTCTAAGTGAAGCACACCAAAGTTCAGTATTTATCTCATTGTATTAATAAATCCTTTGTGGGACCCGCTCGGTTATCCGTATGGTCTAACGCACTGCTTTGCGAGACGGGGAGGCGTACCGGCCCCGGTTCGAATCCGCCCGGGGGATTAACGAAAGGGGTTGAAGTGCCGGCCAGCCTGGATGTGGTTTTTAGGCGGTTTTCCACATCCCCCTATGTGAATACCGGGCTGGACCCTAAGTCCTGCCTCAGTTACACGGTTCCCAAACATTTCGTAACACTTTACACTTTCGCACACTTATAACACTATACGCAGACATTTAGGATACACATTTCCTCCTCGGGGGTATGGGGTGGCGGTAGGAAGGGCATCCGGCTACCCTGTAAATATTAACCCATGCCAAATCCGCGTTTAACACAGTGCCGACCCCGCATGTGCGGGAAACGGGGCCAAAGAGGTAGACAGATTAATAAATTATTTGTGCATTTCTTTAGTTACAGACCTTGTCCACATCCTTGCTAGTACTAGGTCACCACCCGAACCTACTGCTGACAGTACAGCATCCCGAGGACACGACACATACAGTTTCAGCAGGCACTGACGTACGCATCTGTCAGACGAAACTAATCCAACTCTGCTCCAGTCAGTAGCGAATGGACATGTATAACGTCAATTAGAGATCGGTACAGTCCTGCTTTCTTTACTTGGCGTTGCTGTTGGTGAAGAGGGTAAATTTGTGGCTGTTACAAATCTGTTAGCTTCATAATTTTATCATAATATAGTACGAATCACGCGGTTCCTGAAGTATGGATTCCCACATGGGCTGTTGTTGTGAATACCCTATTCATGGCAAGTGGTCAACGGTTTCCTTTTTTTCTTAAGCCGTATTCCGTCTGTCTCCTAATAGCAACAATCTTACAGAACGTCGGAAATGTTTGGTTCACCTTCTAACCAGCCAGTAAATGAAAAATCAACGGTGGCCGAGGGTACTGAGACGCTCCAGTGACGGTCTGCACGGCCACTACGGGGGTTCGAATTCCCCCCTCGGGCATGGATATTTGTGCCGTCCTTAGTATAAGGTAGTTGATAAGTAGTGTGTAAGTTTAGGGACTGATGACCCCGTAGTTAAGTCCCATAAGCTTAACAAACATTTGATTTTTTTTTTTTTTTTTTTTTTTTTTTTTTTTGTATAATCAACCTAAACAGTTCTGTGAAAGGGTTCGTGGGTGTCACAAGATCAATTTTAACCCCACCAGCCAGAGACCGCTTGATACAGACAGGCGTCCACCCAGGTATCCCAGCGGACGCTTCTGTGCTTGAAGTAGGGAGTACAAAATTGTATGACGTTGTGTGTCATATGGGCCTAATATTATGTTTCAATAAGTTCTGCGGCGATTTTCTATGGCACATTACTTTAAGCACAATTAAAGCTGGTCTTATGTTGTTCAAGTATTTTAGTATAGCTCACACTATGACAACTTAATTAGCTCTTATTTTTAAAGTTATGAGGAGTTCGTTTACGTCTTAGAAAACGTAGTCTAAAACGGGGAAACGCCAACTCTGGTGCCATTGTGTTATGTTTGAATTTAATAAAAGGCTGAAAGCAATGGAAGCCATTAGAAATAGATGTGCGAGGTATGGACAAAACAACAATAAAATCACACCATCGGACGAGCCGGCCGCGGGGCCGAGGGGACTGAGGCGCTTCAGTCACGGTCTGCACGGCCACTACGGTCGGGGGTTCGAATCCTCCCTCAGTTATGGATATTTGTGCCGTCCTTAGTATAAGGTAGTAGATAAGTAGTTTGTAAGTTTAGGGACTAATGACCCCGTAGTTAAGTCCCATAAGCTTACCAAACATTTTGAACATCGGACGATAACAGCACCATACTAGCGAGTGACCTCAGACGTTGGAACCGTGTCATCTATTCAGAAGCCGTGAGATGCTCACTCTGAATTAATATATTCCCTGTGTTCTATGCCTTACGACGCACATTATGGATGTTCAGATCGCAGCGGCAGCAATGTCAAACCAATAAAAATGAAGCACAAAAGCTATAAACCGTATCGGAATATTCTTATATGGGTTCATTAACTAACTTTCGGGCTTAACTAAGAGTGAAATACCAATTTTTGTAACGACTTTTTTTCCGAATTCGCTCATATTCATATTTTGTAACTTGGAATCGTAACTTCTAACGTTTTACAATAAAGATTAACGCCACAAATCTAACTTTCCAAGAGTATGCTTAGAGAAGTGCTCAGAGGTAAAGTTGTTATGTGGAGATTTGTGGCGTGGTTGAGAGGGCCGTAGACTACTAAACTGAAGGTGCTGGGTTCAAAGCTACTTGTGTGCCTGCATTTCACCATCGGTACTAAGTCTCTCTAAAGAAAAGTACTACAAAATTTTGGACATTATGAAATCGAGTCTGAGAATAACGAAAAGGCTGGCCTTAGTGTGTATCGACTTTGCTGTAATACCAATATTTTTCGTCAATGTATTATATCTTTTGACAGAGAAATTATGCAACAGTAAAAGTACCTTTTATGCAAGTACAGTATTATATGGTTTTCTATCTTGTTCTTTTTTAGAATCCATCCACGACACAATTATTTCGTCAGGAATTCCTATGTTTTCGTCAATCTGCAATACGACACTGTTGTGTAAATATAATACCCTTCTCTATCTAATCCGTCAGAAATAGCAAAAATTTACAGAAATATTTCCATAAAACGACTTGTGGTCATTTCAGGATAGAACTGTTCACAATGGAAAGTCCGCTCGCCCTACCTCGGCCTGCCGGCTTCCTACCACAACGGCTGTTCGCTGCCACATACGCAAACCACCCTCCTAACTGGTGACAACGGCATGCTGCTATGACAATGTTTATCGGCTGTTGTCGCCTTACTTTTAAGTTTTAATATTGATATTTCAAGTTCGTACAGCATATTTGTAAACTAGGTCGTTAATCCTATGGAAGGAGTTGCCATGCGTGAACTATGTCGTTAGCTATGAATTAATATATATAGGACAGCAATTAATTATCTTGGGTCTCCACCATATTTCTCCAAAATATGGAAAATTAAAATGTTACTGATCAGCTATGATGTGATCATATTTTCAAACATATAATAAATATTCCTACTCTATTTCAATGTATCAGTTGTACCAAACGAACAAAAATGTACTTGAAAAATTATTGGGAAACTGTGGAATTTAACTATTCTGTTTGCCCTCCAAAATAGTGAAAAAGGAATGTTCTTAAATGAAAGACGATCTGCTCAAAATCAATTTATTATAATTAAACATAAAAAATAAATTAGATGACATTTCCTATCATGTAAAACAGATAATGGTATTCAAACAATTTTTTTTATAAATGTAAAAATATTGAGTCACAAAAATGACTGGCTGAGTCAAAGGTCGGAGGTTTTGCAAAACAGAATGCTATTAGATTGGCTACACAGGGGCTTGAAATTATCGTTAGCCCTCAGCTCCCCAGAGTAAATAGGCAGACCTTGAAAAAAAAAAAAAAGCGACAGAATCCAACAAGTCTGATTCATATAACCCTCCAGCAAGTGCGTCACCTTACCCACACAAATGCTCATTGACGGCAGCGTCTCAAGCTCGCAGGCAGCAGGCGGTGGGAGCGGATGAGCTGAAATTTTTATCCGACCGTAATTGCTGCGACCTGTTAAGCAGGGTCGACGTGTAACTTAACACAGCGTCACTGGCATCGGCGTCGCTAGGCAGTTGCTGTGCGATTCTATCACGCTAGTAGACTAATCAATACTTTGCATAAGTGACACAAAGGCCACTTGGCGAAAATCGATCAGTCACTTGCGTAATAAGATCTGTTGGGGAAAAAAAAAAAAAAAAAAAAAAAAAAAAAAAACAGTGCCCAATTCGCAAAGGCGCGAATGCTGAAATAGAGACTTCCAGCAAAACGAAAACTAAACTGTCACCGCTCACAGCGTAACCACCGGACAATGTAACGTCCGTGAAGTAAACACAAGTTCTACAAGGTCCGAATCTTCGGAATCAAACACAAGTCTAACCAGAGGAGCGTTTAAAATGTTCAAATGTTTGTAAATCTATCGGACCAAACTGCGTGGTCATCAGTCCGCAGCTTACAAACTACTTAAACCTAGGTAAACTAACCTAAGGACCATTTAAGACGATGTCCTTCCCGCGAATCTAAACGGAATATTGCGTGTTTCCCGAGGTCCGTACACTTCGGATGCTCAAACAGGAGTCTCCCCAGGTCCGTACACTTTGGACGCTCACACAGGAGTCTTCCGAGGTCTGTACACTTCGGACGCTCAGACAGGAGTCTCTCCAGCTCCGTACACTTCGGACGCTGAAACCGGAGTCTAGGAGCCCCCTCCAGCTATGCCGCAGCTCACGGCAAGTGACGGCGGCCACACCCACACGCGAAAAGATGCACCAATCTCTGCTAACTGCTAATAGTCAAACCAATCGGATGGCGCAGCGCCGTTGACAAATTGTTTAGCTGTCATACTAAAATAATCTGCCGAATCAGGACGCGTTTTCTGCGGCTGCCACCAAAGCTTCCCGCGTATTTCACCGTTCTCAGGGTGAATGCGCTGCAAGGAATTTCAGCTTGCTCCTAGCTACGGTCACACGACCTAAAAATGTTAATGTTGTGCTATATATACAGCCGCTGGAGCCAAACCCCTGGGGTGCCAGACGGACAGAAAGCTTTCCTCTCAACCTAACCATTTGTCACACTAACTATGTTCGAAATCTGCTGCTTTCAAGGAAGTTTTTTTAGATAACGCCTAAGGTCAATACGTCTCCATAAACAGCCCGGGGCCCAGAGCACTCTCTGCTATTGTTTGTATCCGGCAAATTCCTCTCTTGCGAAACGGCCGAATGACTAAAAAGGCAGTCCCCACTATCGCCCACTGTAAACCGCGGTCCAGCATTGTGTAAAGCGTCCCACATACTCTAAAAAATTCTGCCAGGTTACTCCGCCACCCTGGACGTAGCGTGGCGCCAAACAGGTCAAACTAGCCCCTCTCGTCCTTCCCCGAAGGCGAGCGAAAGTTGGTGGGAGGGGGAGACCTCCAAGAGCGTCTCTGCTCTGCGTCGCCTCACCGTGCCCAATAAGGAAAACCACTTTTTAGCAGCCAAGCAGCGCTAATAAACATTAAAATCCCGAAATTTTCATATAAACATAGAATGTACTACAATCACAGGTGGCCGGCCGCAGTGGCCGAGGGGACTGAGGCGCTTCAGTCAAGGTCTGCACGGTCACTACGGTCGGGGGTTCGAATCCCCCCTCGGGCATGGATATTTGTGTCGTCCTTACTTGTAAGTAGTTCATAAGTAGTTTGTAAGTTTAGGGACTGATTACCTCGTAGTTAAGTCCCATAGACTGTACAAACATTTGAACAATTTGAACAATCCCAGGAGCCCATCATTCCTGATGTGTCCCCAAAGGCATAGATATCAAAATAAAGAAAGATCTACAAAGAAATATGTTACATATTTCAATAATTAGCGTAAAGAGAAAGATACAATAACACAAGGTTAGTATGAAAAATAGACTAATTACAGCCCCCGTCTCACATATTGTGTGGTGATGTCATTGGAGGCAGTACTTACCTTTGTACCGTGTGTTAGCTGACTGCGTTTGGGCAAAGCACACCACATCGTTCTGATGTCAGTAATTTCCCATGTTCAACAAGTCTTGAAACTGACATGGCTGTTAAACGTCATTAGGCACGCTGCAGAAGACGTTTATAGGGGACCTTCTGCAGGAACTGTAATTAAAGGAAAAATGATTGTCTCACTATCATTACACTTTGCTCCTATGTTGTTAATAGTAAGGAGTTACAATGCTTTTAGGTGAATTTGTAAATGGTGCTCAATGACAGGGAACCAGATAAAGACATACACACAGAGGTCAGGAGAATACAACGTTTTTCATCTGGAAGCTCGAAAATTGTGTCTTGCGACTGTTATCTGCATCACAACTGGAATTTTTTGCCTGTAACTGACGCTATATTCAGGTGAAGTGTAATAAAAGTGATGTACAAAACCATATCACAGTTACTGCAATATGCCAACGCCTTTTACAAATTTTCAAAACAACACAATGAAAGTATCTGTTTCGGAATTTATCTCCCTCGCATGCTTCTGACAATGTCATCATATGTTTACCTTTCCTTCTCCTAATCAACCAATCGTGATGCAAATTTCGTCTTTGACGGAAATTACCTTAAGACAGTCTTTGATGACAGTTTTAACTCAGAACTAGTTGGTTTCTAAGACAGTGGAATCGATTTGCTAAGCGTGCATTGTCAGAACACTTAAGACTGGAGAATGCAAATGATATTAGCTAGCGGTCTATGCCTCTGACTATTATTATTATATTAGTAAGTGTAACTGCACTCTATTCCTTAAACCCAGTTGCGGAAATGCGAGTAATACTAAATAATAAATGCTTTGGGAGTTCTTGCACTCAACAGCAGCGTCTTCAGCTGTAGGTTTCTTTCTACTGTATGTATTACTGAATCTTGGCAACAGCGCTGGGTATGTTCGGAAAACTCTGTGCCGACTAGTTACTTCTGGGTTCACGTAGAATTAAGTTGATAAGTTCAGATGGGTTATCGTGTCATTTTCATTGAATAATCTGCGCTTAGGAAAGTCGTACCACCTTTAAATCGTGACTTATCTCGTCTTTTACTTTAACATTCAGTAACGAAGAACAGAAAACGTCAACTGTAGATCTGCGCACTCATTCAGAGGGCTCGACATCGTCCATAATACGAAACAGCTAATAACTCCAAGAACAACCTAGAAAAGACACGAACGAACAACCGCTAAGAACCGATCCACCTGAAGAAACAAAAAATCTTATGAATACTTCAGCCTCAAAAGATGTCGGGGCTCTTTCAATATTCTATAACATCACATTAAGCAGTCTGATAATGTACAGTTAGTAAATCGGTTCCATTGCCTTAGAAACCACCTGGTTCTGAGTTAGAACTGTCATAAAACAATTTTTGGAGGTAATTTTCGTCCAGAACGAAATTTTCTTGACGATTGTTCGATTAGAAGGAAAGGTACACATTGGATGACATCGTGAGAAGCATGCGAGAGGGATGAATTTCAAAACAGATACTTTCACTGTGTAGTTTTGAAAATCTTTAGAAGGCGTTGGAATATAGCAGTAACTGTTATATGGTTTTGTAGGTCTCTTTTATTGCACTTCAACTGAATATAGCGTCAGTTATAGGCAAAAAATTACAGTTGTACTGCAGATAACCCTTGCGAGGAGTTCATAAGCTAGACACAAATTCCGACCTGCTAGAAACAAAACGTTGTATTCACCTGACCTTTGGTTAAGTATATGTCTTTAGCTCGTGCCCTGTCACTGACCAGCATTTATAAATCCACCTGAAAGCATTGTAACTCCTTACTATTAACAACATTGGAACAAGGTGTAATAGTAGTCAGCCAATTGTTTTGTTTTTCCTTTCTTCCTTTCTTTGATTACAGTTCCTGTAGAAAGTACCCTATAAACGTCTTCTGAAGCCTGCCTAATGAAGTTTATCAGCCAAGTCAGTTTCAAGTCTTCCTGAATATGGGAAATTACTGAAACAGAACGATCTTTCTTGAAACGAGAAAATCATTTTCTGATTTGTTTTGCCCAAAGGCAGTCAGCTAACACTACAAAGGAGTAGTTTTGCCTCCAACGTCATCACCACTCTATTAATGTCAAAGTGAACAATATGCTGAAAATGTTATACATTCTCCCCATTGCATCTATTTTACGACGCTTAAAATGGTAGTACTGATTTTTTAGTAAACGAAATCAAATACGAACTTGGAATATAAATACTAGAACTTTAAAGTAAGGCAACAACAGCTGTCATAGCGCCATGCCGTTGTCACTTTTTCGGAGGGCGCCTTGAGAATGTGGCAGCACAGAGTTGTGATGGAAGGCAGCCCCTTGGGGGACCTACTGTTGTTTGACGAAAACATACGAATTCCTGACGAAATATTTGCATCATGAATTGAAGCTAAAAGTAAAAGAAACAAGACGTAAAACCATAATAAGTCTACACTTGGATCAAAAATTACTTTCACGGTTGCATAATTTCCCTGGAATAAGATATAATACGTTTCATGGCTATAGCTACTTGAGCGTCGCCGATACGCAGTAAGGCTAGCTATTTCGTTATTCTCCGAATCGATTTCATAGTAGCTTTGAACACGGCACCTTCAGTTTCCTTCTACAGGCGTGTAACCATTACGCCACAAACATCGACGACGACAAATCTTTATTTCAACACTACTGTAAGCATTCTCTTGGAAGACAATTTTTGTGGCCGTTATCTCCATTCCGAAACGTTCGAAGCTATGATTTTATGTTACAAAATACGACAAAGAAGTAATTCAGAAAAAAAGTTGTTATTAAAATTAGTATTTCATTCTCATTTAAGCCTGAACTCTAGATATTCAGCCCATAAACAATATTCCTACACTTTTTATAGATTTTGCCATATACTTATCGGTATGGCATTATTGTCACTGCGATTTGAACATTCAGTCTGGTCCATAATGTATGTCTTTGGTTAAGCAAACTATAGCACACAGTGAAGAGTGAACATTAGATACCTCGCGTTTTTGGAGCCAACGTTTCTAATGTCTGATGTCGCTCGCTGGTACGTTGCTGCTATTTTCATATGGTGTAATTTTATTGCCATTTTGTCGTTTTGTCCTTGAGGGCACACGAGTTTCTAATGGACTCATATGCTTTCGACGTTTTACTAAACTCAAATATAACACAATGTTAACCACGTTAGACGTTTTTCCGTTTTAGATTCCGTTTTCTAATGCGTATACGACATTCCTCACGACGATGAGATATACTCAAGTTGTCATGGCAAGAGCCACACTAAAAGACATGAACATCATATCAGAGTTAAATACGCTTAAACAACAGGCCATACAAAATTGCCACGGAATGTTTTGAACATAAAATTAAACTTATGTGAGATGCATTTCTGCTACTGGCAGCTTTGAAGATGAACCAAACGTCTCTGATGTTCTGTCAGACGGATGCTCTTAGCAGACAGACGGGATACGGCTTCAAAGGATAGAAAACAGAATGTGTTTGATATCTCAGCTTTTGGCTCGTAAAGTATGACGTCGACTAATATTTCCAACAACGACTCAAGTGACAGTCAACACTTCTCCTACCATCGGATGCGTTGTTCGTTATAACATACTTTATGCTAACACATGTGAAATTCTGTGGTTGATTAGACTAACGCTAGGTTGTAATGGCTTGGGTATGGGTTTGATGACCGTTGGGGGTATCAGATTTTAACAGCAACAACCATATGCTCTTAATCTCCAATTACGACAGGAAGAGAACGCAGCATTGTACCGAGGTTCTAAACGTGTATATAGTAACTGACATCTCGCTGTGTGAGGTCAACAACGATGATATTCGCAGGGTTGGAGTCCCAGGCAGGTGGGAAATATTTGTTGCGTTACCTCAATCCGAATATGTGCTCGTTGCGCTACTGGTGAAGAAACAATAAATATTTATTTTATATTTGTAGCTATAGTACCATAACAAAAGTTGCCGGTATTGAATTTCTGCCAAGCACACGTCATTTGTATCGACATTTCAGATTCCAAAATTGGTGAATGTATGTAGTATCTGACATCTGATTGTGCTTAGCTTACAGTTCATATACTACCGTCCATAGCACAACTTTAAGGTGTTTCTCACTTGTGAGTTGCACTACACTATACACCTTTAGTGGTTACCTCTCTGGGACAATAGAATCTCCATGAGATTTCCATTCCAGTGCTAAAATTGCCTTCATTTATTCGCAGGTTCGGCAATTCGACTTGTAAATCGATATTTTTCATTTTTTATGCCTACGATTTGTTTGGTTAACAGTAAGTTCAAAGATAAATCACGAAACTCGGGTTGTCATTTAACGAGTGTTTTAAGAGACATCTGTGTCCTTTAATGCAATGAAATTTAAAATACAAGCGTTTAGGGATTTTAGCGCGTTTAACGTTACTCGCTGCCGGATTGTCAGTAGAACGTGACTGGCGATTTCTTCCACCTTGTATTATGCGCAATGACTGATGTGCAATATTTTGTACCCTAAAATGGTTGGCTCTGTAGGTCGAACAAATCTACCTTCACACGCAGGTTAGACATCAGAAAGCAGTGCACATATCAATGCAAAACACGTGAGATGATTTTCATTGCAATCAAAATGAAATGAACGATCGATCCTGTACGTCATCATCATCATCATCATTAGAGACTGATTATGCCTTTCAGTGTTCAGTCTGGAGCATAGAACCTCTAATAAAATTCCTCCATGATTCCCTATTCAATGCTAATATTGATGCCTCGTCTGATGTTATGCCTTTTACTTCAAAATCATTCTGCACCGATTCTAAGTACTTTCTTCTTGGTCTACCTAGACTCCTCTTACCCTCCACTGACGAGCTCATGAGTCTCTTAGGTAACCTTGCTTCTCCCATGCGCGTAACATGACCCCACCATCTCAGTCTGTTCGCTCTAACTGCTTCATCTATGGTGTTCATTCCCAGTTTTTCTTTGATTTCCTCATTATGGACATCCTGCTGCCATTGTTCCCATCTATAAGTACCTGCAATCATTCTTGCTACTTTCATATCTGTAACTTCTACCTTATGAATAAGGTAAATGTATCCACCCAACTTTCACTCCCATACAACAAAGTTGGTCGAAATATAGAGCGGTGCACTGCTAACTTAGTCTTGGTACTGATTTCCTTCTTGCAGAAGAGAGTAGATCTTAGCTGAGCACTCACTGCATTAGCTTTGCTGCACCTCGATTCCAGTTCTTTCGCTATGTTGCCATCCTGTGAGAAAATACATCCCAGGTACTTGAAACTATCTACCTGTTCTAACTTTGTTCCTCCTATTTGGCACTCAATATGTTTGAATCTCTTTCCCACAGACATTACTTTCGTTTTGGAGATGCTGATCTTCATATCACAATCCTTGCACCTCTGATCGAGCTCTGAAATGTTAGTTTGCAACCTTTCATTTGAATCGGCCATTACAACTAAGTCATCCGCGTATGCGAGACTGCTTATGTTGTTTTCACCTACTTTAATCCCGCCCTGCCATTCTACTGTTTTCAACATATGATCCATGAATTGTATGAACAACAGTGGCGACAGGTTACAGCCTTGTCTTACCCCTGAAACTACACTGAACCATGAGCTTAATTTGCCATCTACTCTAACTGCTGCCTGACAGTCTATGTAAAGCCCTTTAATTGCCTGCAGAAGTTTTCCTCCTATACCATAATCTTGTATAACTGACTGTAGCTTCCTCCTAGGAACACGGTCATAAGCCTTTTCCAGGTCTATGAAACATAAATACAATTCCCTGTTCCCCGCATAGCACTTTTCCATTACCTGCCGTAAGCTAAATATCTGGTCCTGACAGCCTCTAAGAGGCCTAAACCCACACTAATTTTCATCTAACTTGTCCTCAATTAATACTCGCACTCTCCTTTCAACAATACCTTGGAATATTTTGCCTACAACGCTAATTAAAGAGATACCTCGGTAGTTGTTACAGTCTTTTCTGTTTCCATGTTTGAATATTGGCGTGATTACCACTTTCGTCCTGTCAGACGGAACCTGTCCCGATTCCCACGAATTTTCAGTTATCCTGTGTAACCATTTCAGACATGATATTCCACTGTATTTGACGAGTTCCGGCTTAATTTCATCCACCCCAGCCGCTTTATTGCACTGTAATCTACTGACCATTTTCTCCAATTCCTCCAATGAGATCCTGTTTCTATCGTTGTTCCTATCCCATTATACCTGAAAATATGATTTATTATTGAGCAATTCTTCAAAATATTCCCTCCATCTGCCCAAGGCATCCACAGGATTGACTAGTAGTTTTCCTGACTTGTCCAAAACACTTGTTAATTCCTTCTTCCCTCCCTTTCAAAGATTGCTAATTACGCTCCAAAATGGTTTTCCCGCGGCTTGGCCCAGAGATTCTACCTTGTTTCCAAAGTCTTCCCATGATTTCTGCTTGGATTCTTCAATTATCCGTTTGGCTTTGTTTCTTTCTTCAACATAACTTCCTCTGTCTGCCTGATTTCTAGTATGGATCCATTTTTGATATGCCTTCTTTTTATTTTTACACGTTGCCTTGACTGTGTCATTCCACCAGGCTGTCTGCTTCTTCCTACCTTTACACACTACTGTTCCAAGACATTCTCTAGCTGCTTCCAGTAGTGTGTCCCTGTACCTTGACCATTCCTCTTCCAGTGACTGTAAATCATTACATTCAACTAACTGGTACCTTTCCGAGATCATTGTTATGTATTTGTGCCTAATTTTCTTGTCTTGAAACTTCTCCACTCTTATCCTTCTACACATGGACCTGACTTTCTGTCCTTTTGGCCTCACAAAACCAATTTCACAGCAGATTAAATAATGGTCAGTATCATCAAAGAATCCCTTGAAAACACGTGTGTCCTTGGCTGTCTTCCTGAATTCATGGACTGTTATTATATAGTCAATGATAGATCTGGTTCCCCTTCCTTCCCACGTATAACGGTGAATGTCCTTATGCTTAAAGAAGGAGTTTGTGATAACTAAGCCCATACTGGAACAGAAATCCAAGAGCTGTTACCGTTCCTGTTGGCCTCCATATCTTTTTCATAACCTTCTGTTCGATTTCCTATCCTGGCGTTGAAATCACCCATGAGTAAAACACTATCCTTATGCTTCACTCTAACAACTACATCACTAAGTGCATAGTAAAATCTGTCCATGTCATCTTGATCTGTCCCTTCACAGCGTGAATACACTGCCACAATCCTAATTTTCTTACTGGAGATGGCCAAATCTATCCACATCAGTCGTTCATTTACATACCTTATTGCAATTACGCTGGGTTCGATTGCTTTCCTGATGTAAAATCCTACTCCCCACTGTGCTCTTCCTACTTTGACTCCTGACAGGTAGACCTTGTATTCTCCGACTTCGTCCTCTTTCTCTCCCCTTACTCTAACATCACTAACATCTAAAACATCTAACCCCATCTTACTTGAAGCCTCCGCCAGCTCTACATTCTTCCCATTGTAATCCCCATTGATATTAATAGCTCCCCATCTCATTCCAGATCGTTTCCCAAGTCGTATCTGAGGAGTCCCTGGTCTGTCAATTAGAGGTGGAACTCCATCACCTCCAAAGGTCCGAGGCATTTTGCTTTGATTGTTGCCAGCATGATATTGAAGTACCTGGGAAGCAGGTTGCTAGCCTTACTTGCCCAGGACCCCACTGGGTTTTACCCCTAACGGTTGATGGACTAACCAGTGGATTTGGTAGTCTTTGCCGTCTGAGCACAAAGGTGGGCACGACTCAGAATATGTCCGAGATGCCCAACCTTATTCCAAAGTAACTGGTATCCCAACTGTCAGGACCACTTACTTGGCCACTCATACGTTGCCCATGGTTCATGAACTAGGACATGACTACAGGAACCCACACCATGAACCACGATCCTGTAAGTACAAAATATAATAGCTAGTGCCAAGTGACCTCACCGGGTATGTGAATGTGGTGTTAAGTAATATCTCAGTAATAGAAAAGTGCTGTTCTACTGAGGGGTAAAAATTTATTTTATTGTCTTCAGAAATCGAAATAACAAAGGCAAATACAATTATGACAAATTAAACAATAATAAAGGACACGATTCAACCGTTTAGCAGAAGCGACCTTGCAGAAACAGAAAATAGCATTGTGTAAGCGCGCAAATAACGTTCGCTGTTTCGGCGGAGGCAGCGTCCACCACTCTGAAATCCAATCAAAACTAAATCTGTAGCTGAAGTAAATCAGCCAAAACTTCGTATCAGTGTCCTTGAAAGTAGTCACCAGCGTTGCGTAAACCTGTAACCAACGATGTGGAAGCGTGTTCGGTTGATGGCGTGAATGGAGCGGTCTGCTGTCAGTTGAATTTCTGGAACAGTTCTTAAGCGAATGAAAATCATAAGGACGTAAGTCCTGGGAATATGGGGAATGGTACATTACTCCCCAGTCACATCGATTGAACAGAGCAGACACAACTTGCACTGTATGGGCCCGTTCATTGTCATATAAAATGATTGGTCGATTGTGCAGAAAGTGTTGCAGCTTCCTTCGAAAAGCTGACGTCCTTGTGACTGATGTGATTCCGAAGATGAAGGAACCACTTCATTGCATTCGCTTCAGAACTGTTCCAGAGATTCGACAGGAAGTAGGCCACTCCATTTTCACCATCAACAAAACAGGCTCTGCTAACGGCATACTACGCCTTCCACATCGCAGTCAACAGGTTCTACACAACTTTTGTGACTACTTTGAAGGACAGTAACTGGTGCAAACATGTAACACTTTTGTATCTGTTGTGCATAAATAGTTGCCACTATTTAAGTTCCAACACTCGTATGTTCGTGAACCCTGTATTCTCGACCATGAAGTCATTTTCATATTCAGACACATCCCAAATTGGTCCCTAAGATTTGGAACATGCGTAGGATTAACCAGGGCACTGTAAACAGTTTACACAGTAACTCGCTAGCGAACACTCCAAGAGACAAGTACGTGCTGCAGCTATACCACTCAAGCAACTGGAGCACTGGTTAGTACAGCTACACTATGAGATGTAACGATTAACTTGTAGTTACATACGAAATAGCTTTCCAACAGAAGATAATAGCTATTAGCAGTTTACTAACGGAACAGAAAAACTGTGTGCCTGTAATGTTGTTTACAGGGTGCACGGTAATGTAAAGGTTGTTGTTCTGAGCAGGAGTTTTAGTCTGCAGTGGAACAATGTGGCAGTGGTGAGCAGCCTAAGTGAAATCGTGATTACGCACGGAATACATAAAAGCAGGATATAACTTCTGTGAAAGAAGCTTTAGGTTTTTGTTTTATTAATTTAAGAACAATGAAAGATCTTGACTTGTGTGTAGGAGACAGACTGGAATTAGATATGTCACGAGTATGACAAGCATATTGTACAAGAAAAGTATATTGTTTAAGTTGAAAGTGGATCAATATATAAGTTAAAGAGAGACTAGTGTCTTATTCGGTAGTAGCCTCGCAATGCTCTCTTCTATGTGATTTTCCCTTGCAGAGTAGGAGATGAAGACTGATGCTGTAGATTTGAGGGAGGACACCGATTAGCGGGTTCCTCCTAATTCATGTAGTTAAACTATATCTAGGCGACCAATGAAGAATACCTGTAACTCAATGTAAAGCTATGAGAAGGAAATTACCCGTGGTGTGATGGATGTTGATTGATTTGATTTGATTTTCTCAGGGAAGCCAAAACAGTCTTGGTCCAACCCGCCACTGCCTGCACCGAAACTACGTTTAATGTGCGGTATCGCTCCCTGTATATATAGTAAAGCCAACCAATTCCCTTGAACAGTGCGAGGAGTCCCTTTACCAATTCTTTATTAGACACAATTTCTTCAGGTCTGGTTGTCCCAAATGTTCTGTGGCTTTTACTCTCCAATCTCCATTCGAAGTTTAGATGTGATGCAGTTTCATCACCGTCATCACAGATCCTACATTTAGGGTCCTCTTCTGTTATTCCCATTGTATTTAGGTGTTTTTTGAAATTCCCATGGTCTGTCAGCAATCCAACCATGAGTGTAATCTCTCTCCTGATCAGGCCCAGGATTGCAGAGCTTCTTTTAAAACATGGCTTTGGCATCATTACATTGCCATGTTTTTGTAGATAGACTTTGGTCCAGTATTCTACGTGCTGTCTTCTCAGCCAGTTACGTAGCTCCAATTTGATCATTGCCTTGGTGATTGTCAGGACACGTTCCGGACCAATAAATGGACTCTCTGCCCCCATCCTGGCTAATCTGTCGACATGTTCGTTGCCACTGATCCCCGAGTGGCCAGGGACTCACAACAGGTTTACTCTATTGCTTTCCCCTAGTTACCCCAGTTCCACTATGACATTCTGCAACAATTTTAGACCTTGTTGCAGGAGCTGCCAGTGATCTCAGGGCTGCCTGGCTGTCTGAATAGATATAGATGCTGGATGTGTATTGCTTTTGAAGCTTCTGTCCGAGCTAATCCGCTGCAACTGTGCCAAAAAATGTTCAAATGTTTGCTAAGCTTATGGGACTTAACTACGGGGTCATCAGTCCCTAAACTTACAAACCACTTACGAACTAGGACGGCACAAATATCCATGTCCGAGGGAGGATTCGAACCCCCGACCGTAGTGGCCGTGCAGACCGTGACTGGAGCCCCTCAGTCCCCTCGGCCACCTAGGCCGGCTGCACCTGTGCCATCGTCTAATTGCGCTAGCAGACAAGTGCAGAGTTTTGCACGGAACTGACGTACACCACTGTTTTGTTCGTGACCCCTTGTTATTCAAAGCGTGGTTTCGTGCGGTTCCGAGCGCTGGAGGTGAAAGGTGTGCCTTGTCAACAGTGTTGCCAGACGTAGGGAATTTTCCCTACATGTAGGTAATTTTAAGCATTAAAATCCTGTAGGAAATTTTCATCCGAAAGTCCGCGGCACGTAGGTACTTTGGTAAAAATTTACAATCGCTGACAGAGGCCTAGCGGGTAGGTTAATGTTGGCAACAGTCAACACGCGGGAATGAAACCGACAAATGGTGGCGAATTTGAAGCAGGCCATCATATTTTAGACGGTGTAGTTGTTTTCTGTTCATAACAAACAATATTAATTTGAAAACGTAGTTCCTGACACATTAAAATTTTTGCACGATGTGATGATTTCAAGTTATACCAGTGGAATGGTGAGTCGGTTTGAAAATAGTGTTAGAAAATTTCTTTGTTTCCATGAGCGAAAGACGTTATATTACCTTGACTAGGTATGTCAGGATGATTTACTAGTTAGTGAGTGAGAAGATGTTGACAAGAAATCGCTAAAACAGCGGACATTATAATGAACAAAACGCTAGATATTCGTTGTCAATATAGCATTACTGTTTGAAAATCATTATTTTACAGAAAGTAAAAGGCAAACCTCTGAAAGTTATCTACTGTACAGTTTTGGGGTAAAGTGGCACATTGCAAGAACTTTAATGTCTTTAGACAGTTACAGAATATAGGGATGTTAGCTAACATTGTACTTTGTTTGCCACATTCCAATGCTGCAGTTGATAGAAGTTTTTCGATGGTGGCAGATATTAAGACCAAACAATGAAACAGAATTGGTACAGACAGTTTAGAAGCATTAGTGAGAGTGAAAATGGACATGAAGATTCAAGGAAAACATTATTGCGATTATGTCATTCCAAAATTCACTGTTTACTTCAAACAACATATATGGTGAAACTTCAAATGCAACAACTTCAACTGCAACAGTGTACACAGTGTCTGAGACATATGTGGATATCAGTAGCGACGAGATGTAAATGGTTGATTCCATAGTCATGGGTATGAAACATGGACTGTCAGATATTGACTTTGAAATAATCTTAAAATTACCCTTTCAAAATTTCTTCTTTTATACTTTAAAAGAAAATTAAGTCTAAAAGTCTAAAAGTCTAAATCATCGCTTTTTGTAATTTCTGAAAACATATGTGGAAGCACATCGATCGAGAAATGGATTTATAAAAAAAATCCTATTTTATATCGGCGAGTAATTACGACATTCAACTTACATTAAGTACTAATCTATTCTAAATCGTTTTTAATTTTTTGATATAATTTCCTTTTCATTTATTATACTGTTGAAGTTTCAGTGTAGGGCAGTGGCATATGCAGGGGGTGGGGGTTGCCGGGCTGCAACCCCCTTCTCCCCCACAAGACATTTCTCCACAAAACAAAAAAGCATCACGGAGGGAGCGTCTTCGTATATAAAACTACTTTCTTTCTTTCTTTTTTTTCTTGTGTGTGTGTGTGTGTGTGTGTGTGTGTGTGTGTGTGTGTGTGTAGAAATAAGTTTGAGGTATGATGCCATGCCCCTTCCCCCTCCACGCCAAGTCGTGGATTCAGTCCTTCCCGGACCCAAATCCTTGCTATGCACCTGATGTAGGGGCATTAATGAGGTGGTAGGGAGAAAGTAGAGAAAACGTAGGTACATTTTTGTGAGACTTATGATGATACTGCCGGCCCCCTCACCTCAATGTTATCCTACGATACCGTCTGGGTCGAACCGCCCTCTCAGCTCAATGTTACCGTACGATACCGCCTGCGCCGGATCCGGAATCGTGTGGTTCAATAGTGATACAAGTTGCGTGTGAAGTTAGTTAAAAACGATATAGCCAGCCTAGAAATCAGTATAGGACAGTGTCTCGGTGATACTGTGATCAAAACAAGTGATAGATTCCATTAATTAAGAGATTTGTATAAGACGTTTCCAGACAGTTCTATAAACAATACTTTTGTCATTGTACATTATTTCAATAAATGGACAGGTGAAGGGTAAAAACTTTTGTAAAACATAAAGAAATGAAAATAAATAGCATTGTATATATGTCAGGCTCATAAACAAGTTGTGTTGATCAGCTAACTGTGTTATTTCGACTATTACATTAATTATCAATATTGTTATTCTTTGTATATATTGACTGAAAAGAGATTTTGAATATATTTTGAGAATTGCCAAGATAATTGATTGCTGAATATATGTTAGGAACATGTATGATGTACTCATTAACAAATTAATTAAGATTTAACATCGCACTTTGTTGTCAACAGAAAGATCGTAAATTTCGTCTTAAAATACATGTGCCATCTAAAATTATTGTATGCATAGTTTTCATTTTATATTGTGATTATTTTTGTATACATGACATGTTTTACTGTTGTGTTCGTTAATTGTAAATTACTATATTCAATTGTTATGAACTATGGCTAATGTAACGTCATTATTGCCGATGTTATATATTTGCCTCACCGCCTTGCGTGGAGGAGTTCGAGTTTCAGTCGTTTGTCAAGTGCTCTGGAAGCTATGTCAGTCTGCGTTTTAAATGGAATTACTGTCAGCGGAGCTCTGATGCTTTGTTTATGCTTTAAAGTTGTAATCATGTAACGTTTTGGTGCAGAAGAAGTTTTGATTCAAGTTAAAGAAGTAGTGAAGAATAGTACATATTGAGTATTTATTTCTACCACGACGCCCCAGGAGAATAATGTTGCAGTGAGCAGAAACCCATACATCGCAATTATGAAAAGCTGAGTATCAGTAGAATAAACTGTAGTTACTCAAAATATATGAAAACGTTTCAGACTGCAGGTATTTTCTCTCTCTGCCATCTGGCAACACTGCTTGTCAGTGAGCATGTGCAGCTTTCCTCTGTTAGGATGGATGTGCCCAATTTTCAAAAGCTCCACATTGTCTGGTAGGAGTGGGTTTGTGCTCCTCCCCGTTTCCTCCCTATCCTAAGTTTCTTTCCAAATTTTTGTTGCCCTTCTTTTCATTCAGATATGTTCCTCCCCTGCAGATAACTACATGCTGTCGGAGACGTGCGAGACGCTGGGGCCGCCGTCGGCCGCGGTGTCGGCCGTCTCGCGGCTGACGCCGCGCACCTACAGAGCTGTGCCGTCGTTAGGCCAGATGCACTGGTCGCAGCCCCCTCAGGGCTACCAACTGTCGCCGCCCGCCGCCGCGGGGGACGGGCACTGCGGCGGCGCCCTGCCGGCGGTCCGCGGCCTGGGGCCAGGATCGGCCACGCAGCTCTACTCCCACCTCAGCCGCCTCATCGCCGCCGACTGCATCGCCTCTTGCTCTGCGCAGGGGTGTGTACGCCAAACATTCACCGCGCTACTAATCCTCTACATCTACATCTACATGGGATACTCTGCAAATCACCTGGCAGAGGGTTCATCGAACCACCGGTATACTATTTCCCATTCCATTGTCGAAAAGCGCGCGGGAAGAAAGAACACCTGAATCTCTCTGTTCGAGCTCTGATTTCTCGTATTTTATTCTGATGATCATTTCTATCTATGTAAGTGGGAGTCAACAATATATTTTCGCATTCGGAGGAGAATGTTGGCGATTGGAGTTTCGTAAGTAGCCCATGCCGCAGCGATAAGCGCCGTTGTTGTAATGATTCCCATCCCAGATCCTGTATCATTTCCGTAACGCTGTCTCCCCTGTATCGTGACAATACGAAACGAGCTGCCGTTCTTTGGACTCTTTCGATGTCCTCCGTCAAACCCACCTGATAAGGATCCAACACTGGGCTGCAATACTCCAAAAATGGACGGGCAAGCGTAGTGTATGCGGTTTCTTTAGTAGTCCTGTTGCAAAAAATGGACGGGCAAGCGTAGTGTATGCGGTTTCTTTAGTAGTCCTGTTGCATCTTTTAAGGGTTCTGCCAATAAAACGCAGTCTCTGGTTCGCCTTTCCCACGATATTATCTACGTGTTCTTTCTAGTTTAGATCTGAAGTAATAGTAATTCCTAGGTATTTTGTGGAGTTTACGGCCTTCACATTTGATTGATTTATGTTGTAAACAAAGTTTAACGGATTTCTTTTCGTACTCATGTGAACGACTTCACACTTCTCATTATTTAGAGTCAATTGCCAATTTTTACACCAACTGATATCTTATTCAGATCGTTCTGCAGTTGGTTTTGATCTTCAGATGATTTTACTAGACGGTAAATGACGGCGTCATCTGCAAACAACCTAAGAAAGCTACTTAGATTTTCCCCTAAATCGTTTATGTAAATAAGAAATAGCAGAGGACCAATAACACTACCCTGCGGAACGCCCGATATCACCTCTGTTTTAGTCGATGCCTTTCCATCGATTACTACGAACTGTGTCTTCTCTGTCAAGAAATCCCCTATCCAATCGCAAATTTGTGGCGATATACCATAACCACGCAATTTGATTAAAAGCCGCTTGTGAGGTACGGTGCTTAATACCAGAAGTATTGGATTTTTCTGTACCTTAGTAGTACTGTGTGGGTTATTTTTGACCTACACTAGAAAACTATCATTTTATTGATATTTGGGTGGTGTTTTCGATTTATACGAGGTGCCTTCAAGTTCTAAGGCCTCTGAGTTCTTTTCTCCGGACTGGAAGGAGATAGAAACATACACATTGTTTTAAAATGAGGCCGCGTTCATTGTCAACAAGTCCCAGAGATGGCAGCACAGTACGGCAGATGGAATTTTACCGCCAGCGGCGAGAATGAGAACTGTTTTAGATACTTAAAATGGCGACGTTTTCCTTACTTGAACAGCGTGCAATCATTCGTTTTCTGAATTTGCGTGGTGTGACACCAATTGAAATTCATCCACAGTTACATAAGTAAATTTCATTACCAGTTACATAAGAGGTCCTATGGAATGGTCCAGCCGGCCGCGGTGGCCGAGGGGACTGAGGCGCTTCAGTCACGGTCTGCACGGCCACTACGGTCGGGGGTTCGAATCCCCCCTCGGGCATGGATATTTGTGCCGTCGTTAGTTGTAGGTAGTTCATAAGTAGTTTGTAAGTTTAGGGACTGATGGCCCCGTAGTTAAGTCCCTTAAGCTTAACAAACATTTGAAGGTGATTTGAAGGAATGGTCCAATGAGTATATATGAAACTGTATAATAAATAAAAATCAGTATGGTCTTTGGAGGCAGGGTGGGACGGTGTGGGTGGATGGCTTTGGTAAGAATGCAGACTTGGACAGCATCGGCGACAGTCTGGTGCTGGAAGCATGCGGCATGATAAAAGGAAGTAACCTCGCAGATGGACATAGTAGACAGGGGCCTCAAGGACCGATTGATTCATAAACATGGCGTAGCGCACCGGGAGTAATACAATGTAGCGCAGCCGTCAAATTTGGCGCAGTTTCTACATACATTTTATTTTTTCTACAGCTCGCTATTCAAGGTATCATGAAACTGTTTATTGAAACTGTTTAAGTCAAATTCAGAACTATATGGCGTAAATTTTAATACAACTAAAATACATTTTATAGATAAAAGATGACTGCTTGCAATTTAAATTCTAAAAATACCGCATAAATACTACATAAATCTATAAAACAAGTCCTTTGTGTTGTAATTTATTTGAAAATTTTACTTTGAATAATTTCCGAGCTGCCGCGACGGAGCGACCGAGCCCATTCAGGCGCTATGTTACGATGCGCGAGGCCGTTCCCCGTCGGGGGTTCCAATTCCCCATCGGGCATGGATGTTTGTGCCGTCTTTAGTATAAGCTAGTTCATCAGTAGTATGTAAGTTTAGAGACTGATGACCCTGTAGTTAAGTCCCATGTGTGCTACAAACATTTGAACATTTTTGAATTTCCGTGCTATGAATATCATAATTGAATGTTATTTTTGCACCCCCCCCCCAAAAAAAAAAAAAAGCGTTTTGGTACCACAGCTGCGAGTTTGGCATAGGTTTTAACTTAATGTGTACTTGATATCGCAGAGGAATGAAATCCCACGAAAAATGCAAGGTTTCCTTCTGTCCAATTTGAAATGGAATGTCCGCCATGCACATGAATTTCACAAAGGTACTGCCAAGCGGTAGCTGCAGGTTTCAACATGTAGCAAGCACAACAGAAGGTAGCATCCATCTGGAAGTGACAGGTCTCAGCATGCCAGAGCATCTACAACCATGCTCACATGCACCTCCACTCCTACCACTGCAATCCACGTATGTAAGGGCTAGCTCATTCGGTGTCTGTGTGTGAAGACTTTAGCACGTGTATTACTTGTAGGCACCCTGTTGTGGAGTCGCTATTCGCTACAACGCTGGGGCTCTCCACGAGCAACTTGAAGAAGAGTTGATAAGTCTCTCCACAACACTTCGGCCGCCGGTGGCACCCACAGTCTCGTTATCTCTTTGCCTGCTTCGTGCTCTGGCCAATAAGAAGAAGGGGGCTTGCGTAGATATATCGGTGCACCATACTAACGACAGTCAGTACAGGAGTTTCGGAGTGTACGGAAGTTCCAGTCAGTAAGAGGCAGCCCCAGGAAGTTCATCAAAGAAGAGCCAGCCTTCTGTCTATGCACAAGCCAGAACAATGTAATTGTACAAGAAGTTTGTACCACACAAGCACATCACAGTTCAGTATTGGTTTCTTCTGTCAATAAACACTTTGAAGGACTAAACACTGTTTTCAGTTGCAGACCTTGTCCACATCCTTGCTAGCCACAGCCCACCACCTCATTAACCTACCGCTCACAGTACCACATCCAGAGGTCACAACATACCCAGTGGACTAATGTATTTGCTATGTAGAAAAAATGGCAACTTGGCTTTATCTCCATCTCTCGCAGTCATGAACTTTCCCAATTCACTAAGCAGCAGGTAGGAGTTAAATGACCAACATATCTCCTTTTGCATTACACATAACCCTCCTTTTCCGTCAGTTCCTGGCAGTTCAGCTGATCCCAGATATTTTAATAGGCATATTATCGCAAAACGACTCCGTTATTGATTTAAGTGCACTTACATTCTTCTTGCTAAGAAGACAAGAATTTTCAGTGTAATTTATATTGACAACTTCAGTAAGGTTTCTTCTGATCGTTGAGATTGTAGGCACAGCCAGCTCAGTCATGATCGGGAATGTACCGAGAATTACATACATGTCTTATGTATTTTTATTACTATGTTATTGGACATGGAATTGGGGTACTTACTTCAAGGATACCAGACATTAATATAGATTTTAGGCCATACCACCACAAAAACGGTACTTTTAAAATTTTTATGCAAGTAGCTGAATAGTTCCTAGGTTTGATAAGCCTGGATATAAGTAGGGGAAGGTTATGTTGTCGATACTGGGCATTAATTTTACAATTACTCTGTGAATGTCGATGTAAATGTCACAATTTTTCAAATTTCAACATAAAAATATTATTTGACATAAATATACCTTTTTTGTGTCTATATTAAATAATACTGTTGCATTTGGGTTGAAGGAACGTCTGGATTTAGTGAATTGCTGAGTCTTAAACCATGCAGAAAAACAGGCTGTTTTCTTTTTGGTATTTTCATGCCCTCATGGGCAGGCTGGCAGCAGCATCTTCAGAAATGCTTTTCTTCCCATAACCATTCTGTACTTCATATCTTCTTTAATTTAGTCATCAGAAGTCATTTTGCTACCCAACTAACAAAACCCATCAGCTACTTTTGTCACGTTTCCTAATGTAATTTCTGCAGCATCAGATGATTTTCTTTGACTACATTCCATAACCCTTGTTTAGCTCTTGTTAATGTTCATCTTATACCCTCCTTTCAAGACACTGTCCATTCTGTTCAACTGCTCCTTCGGTGTCTCTGACAGAATCACAATGCCATCAGCAACCAACCAAATTTTGTTTTCTTCTCCCTAAACTTCGTTTCCTTCTCCTAATTGATCCTTGATTTCGTTCACAACTTGCTCAATGTACAGATTGAATAACATTTGGAAAAGGTTGAAAACCTGTCTTATTCCCTTCTTAATCACTGCATCCTTTTCCTGCCCTTACACTCTTATAATTGCTGTCTGGTTTTGTAGAAGTTGTATATAATTTTTAGTCCCCTATATTCTGTCCCTGGTGCCTTCATAATTTCAGAGAGTGTATTGCAGTCAGCATTGTCAAAATGTTTCTCCAAACCTACAAATGATACAAATGTGGTTTTGCCTTTCCTTAGCTTGCTTTCTAAGATAAGTCGTAATGTGAGTACTGTCTCGCATGTTCCTACATTTTCTTCTAAATCCAAACAGATATCCCCCAAGGTCGAATTCTACTACTTTTCTTATTCTTCTGTATATAATTCGTGCTTATTTTGCAACCATGACTTATTAAACAGATAGTTCTGTAAGTTTCACACCTGTCTGTACTTACTGTTTTGGCACTGGTATTATTATATTCTTCTTGAAGTGTGAAGATATTTGCCCTGTCTCAGACATCTTGCACAGAAGATAGAACTGTATCTTCAAGACTTGCTATCTTAACGATATCAGCAGTACTGAGGAAATAACATTTACTCTAGTTTCTTTTTCTTTTTTTACCCCCAATTCAAATCTTTCAGTGCTCTATCAAACTAATTTCACAGTATAGTGTCTCTTTCCTCATCGTTATCTACTTCCTCATCCATTTCTAAAATACTTCAAGTTCATTTCCATTGTATAGACACTCTATATATTCCTTCCAACTCAAAACTTTCTATTCTTTTCTTTGTACAGGTTTTCCATGTGAGCTCTTGATATTCATTCCACCACTGTTCTTGTCTGCAAACATCTCTTTTATTTTCTTGTGATAGGTATCTATTTTTCCGCTAGTTATACTTTGTTCTATGGAACTGTGTTCATACACTACCGGAAACAAAAGTTCATGAACACTCTTAAAGGCTATTCACTCAAGATTTATTTTTGAAACACTGAAAATGGAGTACATGGTAGTATTACATTTAAAATTTTTTAGTGTTGCGTCTCCTGATTGTTGTAGGAGGGCTGTGGCTAGCAAGGATGTGAACAAGGTCTGAAACCAAAAGAAGTGATTAGTCCTCCAAGGATTTATTGACATAAGAAATCAGTACTTAACTTTGATATGCTTGTGTTGATACAAACTTCTTGACTATTACATAGTTCAGCTATGCAATAGAAAACTATTCTGGATTGTGTATAGACAGAAAGCTGGCTGTTCTATGATGATGCACTTCTGGAACTGTAGTATTTCTAGTATTTCTAGTGTAGCCGTGTACTGACTGGAACTGTCCCATACTGTCGGCTTTGATGTGGTGCGCCGGCATATCTAGCCGAGCCCCCTTCTTCCTATTGGCCCGCGCGTGAAGCAGGCAAAGAGGTAACGAGACTGCGGGTGCCCCCAGCGGCCGAAGTACTGTAGAGCGAATTATCGGCTCTTCTTAAAGTTGCACAGCGACTTGTGTACACCGCCACAACAATTAGCTCAAGCAGTATTTAGGTAAAAATTCGCGATCCATACTGTAGCCTCTTTGGCCAGAAATGCAGGCACTGATACCGAATACCATTTGATCATACCGATGCCGAAAACTGTCTTGGAATACATTATTCCACGCCTGAACGTTTGTTCACGTAGTTCTACAGGAGTTGTGGTTGGACGAGTCACAGTTGTAAATCGTCCCATCGTATCCCACACACGTCCGATTTGAGACATGTTTGTAGATGGTGCTGGTCAGAGACGTTTCTGCACCTGTTACAGAGCATGCTGAGTTTGAAGCGCAGTTCGTGGGCGAACATTATCCATTTGTAATGTCACTTGATCTTGATGTTGGAAGAATGAGAAAATAATAGGTCTTATAACTGTCTGGACGTACCGAGCGCTGGCCAGGTTCCCTCCTAAAACGGCAAAAGTGAAAGGTAGTTGTAGCTTATCGCAATCCACACCATCAGGCGCAGGGTGTGTTGTGAGCACGTCGCCTTTTGTTGTTTACTTGCTCCGGTGTAGTAGTTAAGAAAGGGACTGGTGCAGGATACTTTGACATCTAAAACATTGATATAGTTAGTATTACAAGATATTTATTGACTGAAACTGATAATGCTCAACTTAGGAACATAAGTGTGTTCTTCTTTCTTCTTGCTACTTGTGGCGTCGTCTGTATGATGCTAGCTGCGCTGTGACGTAGTTACTGGTAAGTTTGTGGCCGCTTTCTTACTTAGTACTGTTCTAGTTCAGACTTCGTAGCTTCCTAGTAACTGTCATCGTAGATCACTGGTAACTGCCCTATTCCTGGATAGTAGCTGTTGGGCGACCAGACGTGTGTCGGCCTAGATATAGCCGCTTGTAGAGGGCGCGCATCTTCGGTTCCTCCCTCCAGGAAGCGCGGCGCCTGCTTGTGACTGGCTTTCGGTCGACCCCTGTCTTCTCCACGATCGTTCTCTTACGTCTGGTATGCGGCGCTGACTTTACGCCACAACACGGTGGGGCCGATGTGTCTCGGACGAATGCACTTTACACAAAGAACCCTCACTTGTTTGCAGGCAGAATCTGATTTCATGGGTGAAGACCATAGCCTGGCACAGCTCTTTCCAAGTATTTCTCCGACGGCACAGGTGGAGTCATAGTCAACGCTGCTGAAGCGTGAGTGGAATACGGGCTAGACTTGTGCGTGACAGTAGCCACAAAGCTAGCAACAGTTAATAACAGTTCTGGGGCTACAAACCCTCTCATCTGCACTGTGCTAGTTGTTCGATCTGTTACTAATATCCTTAAAACAGGACTACCACGTGCTTGGCGGACTTTTGTGCTGCATGAACGTCCTCAACTTCGTCTACAGACGTGTGAGTGATCGCGTGACCACTACAAACAGCATCGTTCTACAACTGAACGTGTGTGGGAAATTCCCGAAAGGAGCCTCCCGCAATTCGGATAGCCGTAGTCTGACCGCCATCAAATTCGCTCAGTTGGCTGTAAGAAGCGCGAGCGGCATTGCGCCTTTTCGCCTCACAAGTTGACATCACACTGCGATGTATAGCTTTAGACGTTCTCTATTAAACGGCGCAAACAGCTAGCAGTCTGGCAGCTACGTTACTACGCTATGTTGGAGGACGATTTGAAACCATTTTCGATACATCGACTATTTCCCAGATTTTAGCTGCCATGATTGGATCAAACCCAACGCTATATTTCCAGATCTACTAATTTTTTCTGGTAGTGTATTAGTATTTCGACTCTCTGTAGGAACAAGTTACATGCGCGCCTATAGCAAATTTCTTACTAGTATGCCCGATCAAGAGTTACAGAGATGATGTCAGAACGTAAATGGGAATCACTTAAGGAAAGACGATGTTCTTTTCGAGAAGCACCATGGAGAAAATTTAGAGGGCCGGAATTCGAAGCTGACTGCAGAGAAATTCTACTACTACCGATTTGCATTTCGCGTAAGGACCACAAAGGCAGGATGACAGAAGTTAAGGCTGGTAGCCGAGCATATGCACAAAGGTTTCTCGATCGTTCTTTTGGATTGGAGCTTGGGGGGAGCATGGCTAGTGGTGCTGCAGGGTAGCTTTTTAGAGTTTTTCGATGTCGATTAAGGTTGCAGGGTTTGTTACATATCGTCGCAATTTCTCTGAACTTCACTACGTTCTGAACGACGCTGTGGTCACTAGGTACTAGGAGTTAAAATGAGTGTGTCGCCGTGGAAGATGGCGCCCCCTCGCAGAACTGCCCACTGGATGTTTTGGTGGTATTCTGGGAAACTCTACATCCACACGCTCCACCATTCATTGCAAAGTACGACGCGGACCGGACGGCACCTCAGCATTTTATTCTCTGTTAAACGCCCTGTATGTCTCTGCATGAACCCTGAATTCTCTTACCTTTCCTTTTTGGTTGTTGTTGTTATGGTCTTCAGTCCGGAGACTGGTTTGATGCAGCTCTCCACCCTACTCTATCCTGAGCAAGCCTTTTCATCTCCTCATAAGAATGGCAACCCACATCCACTTGAATCTGCTTACTATACGTGTCTCTTGGTCTCCCTCTGTGATTTTTACCCCACACACTTCCTTCCAATGCTAAATTTACGATTCCTGGATGTCTAAGAATGTGTACCACCAAGCGATCCCTTCTTTTAGTCAGGGTATGCCAAAAATTCCTTTTCTCAGCAATTCTGTTCAGTACCTCTTCATTAGTTATGCGATCTACCCACCTAATCTTCAGCATCTGTAGCATCTGTAACACCACATTTCAAAAGTCTCTATTCTCTTCCTGTCCGCACTGCTTATCGTCCATGTTTCACTCCCGTACAAGGCAACATTCCATACAAATGCCTTCAGAAAAGACTTCCTTACCCTTAAATTAATATTCGATGTAAGCATTTCATTACTTTTGTTTTGCTCTCGTTAATGTTCATTTTATACGCTCTCTTCAACACACTGTCCATTCCATTCAACTGCTCTTCCAGGTCCTTTGCTGTCTCTGACAGAATTACAATGTCATCAGCAAAACGCAATGTTTTTATTTCTTCCCCCTGAACTTTAATCCCTATTCCAAATTTTTCTTTGCTTTCCTTCACCGCCTGCTCGATGTACAAATTGAATAACATCGGAGAAAGGCTACAACCCTGCCTTACTCCCTTCCCAACTGATGCTTCCCTTTCATGCCCTTCGAGTCTACTAACTGCGGTCTGGTTTTTGTACAAGTTGTAAATAACTCTCCTTTCCCTTTCTTTTACCCCTGCTGACTTCAGAATTTGAAAGATTGTATTCCAGTCAACATTGTCAAAAGCTTTCTCCAAATCTAAAAAAGCTAGAAACGTAAATTTTCCTTTCCTTAATCTATCTTCTAAGATAAGACATAAAGTGAGTATTGCCTCCCGGGTTCCTACGTTCCTCCTGAATCCAAACTGATCTTCCCCGAGGTCAGCTTATACCAGCTTTTCCATTCGCCTGTAGATAAATCGTGTTAAAATTTTGCAACCAAGACTTATCAAACTGATGGTTCTGTAATTTTCACACCTGTCTGCGCCTGATTTCTTTGGAATGGGGATTATTACATTTTTCTTAAAGTCTGTCTCATACATCGTACACACTAGTTCAAAGAGTTTTGTCATGGCTGGCTCTCCCAGAGACTTTAGTAGCTCTGAGGGTATGTCATCTACTCCTGGGGCCTTGTTCCGACCTAGGTCTTTCAAGGCTCTGTCAAATTCATCTCTCAGTATAGTATCTCCTATTTCATCTTGATCTACTTCCTCTTCCCTTCCTACAACATCGTCTCTAAATTCATTTCCTTTGTAGAGCTGCTCTATGTACTCTTTCCACCTTTCAGCTTTCCCTTCTTTGCTGAGAACTGGTTTTCCACCTGAGTTTTTGATATTCATAGAGTTGCTTTTCTTGTCCCCAAATGTCTCTTTTATTTTCCTGTAGGCGGTATCTACATTTCCCCTTGTTATACATTCTTCTACAGATTTGCATTTGGCTTCTAGCCACTCCTGCTTAGCCATTTTGCACTTCCTGTCAATCTCATTTTTTAGTCGTCTGTACTCCATTTTGCCTGTTTCATTTACTGCATTTTTATATTTTCTCCTTTCATCAATTAAATTTAGTATTTCCTGTGATAGCCAAGGATTTTTTGTAGGTCTTACCTTTCTACCTATTTTGTCCTCTGCTGCCTTCACTATTTCATCTCTCAATGCTACCCATTCATCTTCTACTGTTTTATTTCCCCCTGTTTCTATCAATTGTTGCCTCTGAAATTCTCCAGAACTTCACTTTCCTTCAATTTATCTAAGTCCCATCTCCTTATTTTCCTACCTTTCTTCAGTTTTTTCAGTTTCAGTTCATGACTAATGAGTTATGGTCAGAGTGTATATCTGCCCCTGGGTATGTCCTGCAGTTTATAACCTGGTTCCGGAATCTATGTCTTACCATTATAAAATCTATCTGATACCTTCCGGTGTCTCCTGGTCTCTTCCAAGTATACAACCTCCTTTTGTGATTCTTAAACCATGTGTTTGTTACGATTAAATCATGTTCCGTGCAAAATTCTACCAGGCGACTCCCTCTTTCATTCCTCCTGCCCAGTCCATATTCACCTACTATTTTTCCTTCTCTTCCTTTCTCTACTACCGAATTCCAGTCTCCCATCACAATTAAGTTTTCCTCTCCCTTAACTGTCTGAATGATTTCCTTTAGTTCCTCATATATTTCTTCGATCTCCTCGTCATCGGCAGAGCTAGTTGGCATATAAACCTGTACTACTGTTGTCGGTGTTGGCTTTGTATCCATCTTGACAATGATAATGCGATCATTGTGCTGCTCATAGTAGTTTACCCGCATTCCTATCTTCTTATTCATTATCTGTCCTACTCCTGTGATACCCCAATTGATTTTGTATTTATAATCCTGTACTCACCTGACCAGAAATCCTGTTCATCCTGCCCCCGAACTTCACTAATCCCCACTATATCTAACTTCAGCCTAACCATTTCCTTTTTCAAATTTTCTAATTTTCCTTCCCGATTAAGGGATCTAACATTCCACGCTCCGATCCGTAGAATGCCAGTATTGTCTTTCCTGATAACAGCATCCTCCTGAGTAGTCCCCGCCCGGAGATCCGAATGGGGGACTATTTTACCCGAGAGGATGCCTCATCATATTTCCATACAGTATAGCTGCATGTCCTCCGGAAAAGTAACGGCTGTAGTTTCCCCTTTCTTTCAGCCGTTCGCAGTAACTGTGTGGCAAAGCCACATTAGCTGATGTTACAAGGCCAGCTCAGTCAATCATCCAGACTGTTTCCCCTATAACTACTGAAAAGGCTGCTGCCCCTCTTCAGGAACCACACGTTTGTCTGGCCTCTCCACAGATACCCCTCCGCTGTGGTTGCATCTACGGTACGGCTATCTGCATCGTTGAGGCACGCAAGCCACCCCACCTCGGCAATGTCTGTGTTTCATGGAGGTATTTTTGGTATTCACAAGAAATTTATGTTAGCGGCAGTAGAATCGTTCTTCTGTCAACTTCAAAATCCGGCCTTTTCCGCTGCAATGTTTCTCGAAAAGAACGTCGTCTTGGCTCCAGAGACGTCCATTATAGTTCTCTTAGGAACTCTCTAACACTGACGAATTGGTCGAACCTAGCAGTAACAAATCTAGCGGCTCACCTCTGAATTGCTTCTGTCTCTTCCTTTACTCCGATCTGGTATGGATCCTAAACACATGAGCAATACTTAAAAATGTGGTACAGTACAGGGTCAAAATGTTAGGTTTACACACTTCTTTCAGTCCATCCGAATTGAAAAGATCGGCGGGCTTTTATACGTTATGTTTGGTCTGTAGTGGGAGTTAGACGAGGACAGGTCAAAAAGTTAGCTGCAGTTCCACGCCTTGGCCATTTATTAAACCACCTATACAAAAGCAACACGGCTATGACAACATACAATGTAAGTTCACTTTTCCACATAGCAAGGGACTTTACACATTTTTCGGAACGGTCAACCAACTTTCCGATTCCGGATGCATAGAAATCTTCTCCAGCGTTTTTTTACTAGACGGAAACAGTCGCTTTCACCTCCTCATCGTTTCGAAATCGTTGTCCACCGAGATCCGTTTTGAGCTTACCGAAGAATGAAAGTCGCATGGTACTAAGTCGGGATGGAGGACGTTGCTATATCTCCCACTTGAATCGTTGCAGAAGTTCGCACGTTTGGCGGACTTCGTGAGGTATTGCGTTATAGTGCAACAAAATCACAGCGGCGCTTCTCTTTAATTGCTTTACACAACCTCCTCATTGATAAATATCCGTGCAATTAATCAGTTTGGTCCATAGAAATCGGATTGTTGCTCACACCTCCAGTTTGGAGTGAACATCCAGCTGACGCGCCATTGCTTTCAGCCCGCTAGTCACAGAAAACACAACCACCGACCACAGCAACCGTCCTACGTGACGTCTGCGCGGTTACTGTCTCATTCGCCGCTTTGCCCAAGACTGATACACACAGCAGGCTCCTGCCGCGGGTTAGTGCAACTTACTTCTGATCCACCCTCGTACAGCACAATTTTGTCATAGACAGGTTTTGAGAAAATCACGATAAACCATGACTTCTTTTTCTTTTTTGTATCGAATCCAGGAATTGCAGGTTGAATTTAGCTTTCAGTATTCTGTCCTGGACAATAAATTTATTTGTCTCGTCTGCTGGTAGAGTCCGCGCAGGATACGGTGGCCGATGTTCAGAGACCAGTTTTCGTCCTAAGCGCCGGGCGAGTCCAGTGGCGGCGCTAGACGAAAACTGGGCGTCGGCAAACTCGTCTTTGCGAGGCCCCTTTCATTTTTTCATTAATGGAGAAAATGTTAAATGAGCTGAATTATACATCAATAACCATTATACTAAAATTCTATTAGTATAATATACGAGTACTATTGCAATGACAAAAATTACAATAAACAAACACAAATTAGAGGAACTTTTCAGCTTTTTGGCTCACTGAATTTTTTTAAGATCACATCTTAATACTAGCCGCTATTTCGGCTCCAGTTGATAGTACTGTGAAGCTTCTCTCGGCCGAAGCTGTACTGACTGGAACTGAGCATGATTCTGATTGTTATATAAACATTTGGATATACTTCTTCCAAATCGTTCTCTAAAATGTACTGAAGAAATTGTTTTGCAAGTATTTAACTAAAGATTGCATCACTGCTGCACTCCTACGGAAATAAATGCGGACAACTAAATAGCTGCCGGTGGGGAGTGGCCGAGCGCACTAAGGCGTCATACCACGCTGAGCGAGATCGCTCTCGTCGGGGGTAGAATCCCACCCTTGGGTACGGATGTGTTCGTCCATTCGTTAAGCTAGTATAAGTTAGATGCAGGTCGTCGCTACATAACCTAGCAGTTCGAAAGCACCGTTAACCATCAAATGTATTAAAAAAGCTAAAATTTTAACAATGTTTTGCGAGGTCCTCACAGGTGCAAGGCCGTCGGCGGTGGCCGACGTGGCCGACGCCTAGCGCCGCCACTGGGCGAGTCCATTCCTTCGTGCGGAAGGGGAGGCCGCGTCAGTCCACTACCGCCTGCCGGCCAGTGCACAGGCCAGTGCACATCGAGTGAGCGCTCCGCTACAAACGGCGTGGCAGCACTGTCTCCAAGCACTGTAGGTGCAGGAAGAGTTCTGCATAGCCAGGCACGAGACAAGGACGTAGCCAAAGAGGGTCTTGGGGGTCCGGACCCCCCATCACCTATCATGCTAAGGACAAAACACACACACACACACACACACACACACACATACACACACACACACACACACACACACACACACACACACACACACACACATGCTCGATGGTGGACTCGAACCTCTGAAGGGACTAAATGAAATAAGACACGACCTAGCTACCGTGTAGTGAAACTGATTGATATTGTTATCAGTCATACGCCGAAAAAGGGATACGCACTATCCACAGTCAACAAGGCCATCTATAGATTTTAATTATCAAAACATCGATAACAGCATCGGCTATTGCCCAGTCGTCCTTTAGCCGTTGTATATTGTTGGCCTTATTCCATTATTGCTATGTGAAGCACTACAGTGGAATGCTGCCACTGCCGTTTATTCTTTTGTGTTATTAAGTTTCCAATTTTGAGTAAGTTTGTAACAAGAAAAAAGAGAAAAACTGACTTTCATTTAATCAGTTTGGAAAACATTGTTTCCTTTCTTGGAATGAACAGCGAACTTATAAATTATAATAAAAATAACAGTCTAGTTCGCAATGCAATTTATTAACACTGGCGACCGGTTTCGATCTAAGTGCTAGATCATCTTCAGACCTCGCTACGGAAGTTCAGGCGGTGAGCAGTCGCCGCACGCTCACCGCCTGAACTTCCGTAGCGAGGTCTGAAGATGATCTAGCACTTAGATCGAAACCGGTCGCCAGTGTTAATAAATTGCATTGCGAACTAGACTGTTATTTTTATTAATGACTTTCATTTGTCCACTAGCGTTATGGTAAGTTAATATAAGTACTACTATAATAGCTTGTTTATCTATTTGCAGCAGTGGAGTCGTTATTTGGAGTGGCAATATTTCAGTATATCATAAGGCACCTAACTCAGTATAAGTAATACTTTTTAAAGTTAGGGTTAAGAGAAATATTTTATCTAGATAATGGATACGTTGCAATGCTTCGTAAATCAATATGCGCTTACGCTTCGTGAATCAATATGCAACGTATTCATACTGATGCAAAATTAAATGCAGATTTTGCGAAACACCAAGCTACAGTCGTGGCTGACAGGCAGCGAGCTTGGTGATATGCAACCGTGTCGTTGCCAGTGTTCAAATACAAAGAAACACTTCTCATTCTGGTAATCTGACTTCGTTTAGAATAACAACTGGAGGTTCTGGTGGCGTAAATTGAAACAATAAAAAAAAAAATGTTTTTCTCAGTTTTTCGTATATAAAATATTGCAGTATTTGTAAGAAGGTCTTACAAACGCAAACTATGTGCATAATATATATATTAGCCAAAGTTTTTTTTGTTAGAATAAATGAAAAACCTGAGCCTAATTTCTCTTTAACCATTCGGACCTCCCCCCCCCCCCCCCCCATTTTGACAATATCCTGGCTACGTCACTGCAAGAGAGAGAGAGAGACAGATAGAGAAAAATTTGTTTCCGGTAATTCTGAATTCTCTACTCCAGAAAAAAGCGAAATAAAGAGTAAAAGCTCTTAGATTTAGATGGGTTTCATGAAGAAGTTGATTTAGTATTGTTTCTGACTGATTATTTAAACTCTCTCCAGACGAGTGCCGTAAATGTGTAATACTGCTCCAGAAAAAAAGCGAAATGAAGAGAAGAAGCTCTTAGATTTAGATGGGTTTCATGAAGAAGTTGATTTAGCATTGTTTCTGACTGATTGTTTAAGCTCTCCTCAAATGAGTGCAGTAAATGTGTAAAATTGCGCTTTTTTTGTTTGTTTTAATCCCATCCGATGTTGGAGTGGTTGTTAATCTTCGGGCCGCTTTTAAAGTTTCACTCGCGTTGTAATATTATGGAGAAGTACTTTGGCAGATCAGGCACTTTTAAATAATTTTATATATAATAGACTCAAAAAAGTAGGTGGAATCTTACTTTAAAGTTTAGCGGCGGTGGTAATTTGGAATAAAAGCAACACCTGAGCACAATATTACATGAAAGAAACTAACAGATTCCGCGATGACCTTCCTTACCAACATGTTTGATTCAAGTTGTTTGGATCGTAGCAGATGAGGCTGTAATACTATTGTTGCGTTATGTAAAAAGGGTTAAAAATGGGATTGAGGGAAACTGCAGCATGGCTAATCAGTAGAAACTACAGGACAATTTATCGAGAGTTAAAGTTCTATTTACGAAATAAAATTAAATTTTTGAGCATTCTAATACGTAGGGTAAAATTTATACAGTCAATATTTACTAGAAACTGCCACAAATCCATTTGCAAGGAAAACTAGATGTAACACAAAACAATAAAATCTATTTGCATGACAGGCAGCACGGTGCAAATCTGCTACCAGTGATTCAATCACTAACCAACGTGTTTTTTTTTTTTTTTTTTTTTTTTTTTTGGGGTCGACACAGCCGTGCACTAGAAACTCAGAACCTTCACTGACATCATTGTTAAGGCTTAACTGAGGAATAGCTAAAGTCGAAATACGGAATCTCCATTATTGCAACACCAGTGAGCATGTAAAGAAAAGTGGTAGCGTATTTGCACCAGCGCTGCCGCTCCAGGGTTAATAAATCGGCAAAAATAATGAAATATTAATAACATTGAGTTAAGTATTTAGAATAAGGCATGTTTGATGGTATGGTTATATACAGCAGAGAGAATTTATGAAACTGTGGCAGGTAGTGGAGCGTAGGCTCTAGTTTAGAGCGACGCTTTCTGTCACTGCTCCGGCTGCTACCCCCACCACTACCCCTACCCCCACCACTGCCACTTGCCGGCCAGTTTATCGTGCGCGCACTCTACCGCTCTGTGTTGACAGGCTGGCCATCACGGAGTGGAACGCGACGGCGCTGTCGGCGGACCACGTGAGGCGGCCCGCCCTCTCGCGGCTGCTGGCCACTGTCCGGCGCATCCACAAGGCCATCACTGCCAGGAACATCTTATTCGTCAGCCTCAAGCCGGGCAGGATCAACAAGAGAGGTGAGCTAGCATAGTTGCCCTCGTATTACTGTTTTTGATTTCGTCTTTTTATTTACTACTACGCCAGCTAATAACGCTGGCATTGCTAATAAAAGTAAATGGTTCATGCTCTGATCGAACGCTGTCACAGCTGACTGCCGGGTTTCTTTATATATAAATTAATCAAAGGCCTCAAACCCAAAAATTTGTTATAAACTAGAGTGTGCAACAGATAACACGACCCCGGGTATTTAATCAATTGTCACAACCTCCGATACAGAGTTGGGGTAAACTATGACAACTGCCCAGAATTTAACTTTTACCTGCATCCTAATCACTCATCTGATATTAGTTATATTATTTAATTTCTGTTATTAGGATTCCAGCTTTCTCTGTTAAATTCGAATGGGTAGAGGAAAATCTCTTCATAATAATGTCCAACTAATATGGTGTCGGAAACAATGGGATGCGTGAAAAACTATTGCATCACATGTTGCATATTTCCTCTTAAACACCACTGGACCAATTTAAAACAAATTTGGTACACATATTCCTTATCGAAGGCCATGAAACGGAAGCATTAGTTGGGAAGGGAGTAAGAAAGGGTTGTAGCCTTTCTCCGATGTTATTCAATTTGTACATCGAGCAGGCGGTGAAGGAAAGCAAGGAAAAAGTTGGAATAGGGATTAAAGTTCAGGGGGGAAGAAATAAAAACATTGCGTTTTGCTGATGACATTGTAATTCTGTCAGAGACAGCAAAGGACCTTGAAGAGCAGTTGAATGGAATGGACAGTGTGTTGAAGAAAGCGTATAAAATGAACATTAACAAGAGCAAAACAAAAATAATGGAATGCGGTCTTAGAAAATTAGTGATGCTGAAGTTATTAGATTAGGTAACGAAACAATGAAGGTGGTAGAGTTTTGTTACTTGGGTAGTAAAATAACATGCGATGGTCGTAGAGGATATAAAATGCAGAATGACAACGGGAAGAAAAGCATTTTTGAAAAAGAGAAATTTGCTAACATCGAATATTAATTTAAGTGTAAGGAAGTCTTTTCTGAAGGCATTTGTATGGAGTGTTGCCTTGTACAGGAGTGAAAGATTGACGATAAAAAGTGCGGGCAGGAAGCGATTAGAGGCTTTCGAAATGTGGTGCTACAGAAGAATGCTGAAGATTAGGTAGGTAGATCGCATAACTAATGAAGAGGTACTGAACAGAATTGCTGAGAAAAGGAATTTTTGGCATACCCTGGAATCGCTTGGTAGGACACATTCTTAGACGTCGAGGAATCATAAATTTAGCATTGGAGGGACGTGTATGGGGTAAAAATCGCTGAGGGAGACCAAGAGACACGTATAGTAAGCAGATTGAAGTGGATGTGGGTTGCCGTTCTTATGAGGAGATGAAAAGCCTAGCTCAGGATAGAGTAGGGTGGAGAGCTGCAACAAACCAATCTCCGGACTGAAGACCATAACAATAACAGTTCCTTATCGTGAAGTACCAATTTCTGTAATGGTAAGAACCACATACGACACATAGTTCCGGAGATACAACGTCATAAACAATAGGACTTGCAAGAAACTACCACATAATGCGGAGATAATTTATGAATGCAGTACATGAGAATGATGGTACTTATCGACTTGCAACAAACTTTAAACATAATTTCAAACATTTATTAAACTTTTCTCGCTGACAACCACATCAAAATAATGAGAGGAAAAAAATTTCTCGCTTACTACTTTCCGCTGTTCACGGAGTAAAACTAGGCATTCGGTATAACGTTGCAATTTATAATTTCTATACTGCATGTTGTACACGCAGGAAAACGTAAAGACGGTATACACACATACATCTGAAAGTATCTTCGAAATTGTATCACAGTACGACATGTACTTCATGAGATATGAGCACATAAACATTAACGTTCATGGAAAACCGTCCCATCTCGCATCAGTATTCAGTCTATTACTTCTTTAATATGAATTGTATTCGCAAGCGATTTTACAGACGTTCAGCACTTATGTAAGTGAATATATACCTGCAGAATTATACAATTCTACAAGATTTAATTCAATAAATACGAAATAAAACGAGTATATCCAAGACATCCCTATTACTTATATATTCTCCATAAAAAATAGCATGTTTACGGTAAAATATTATGGACAGAGAGAGAAGGGATAGGACAAGTACTAAGTCAAGACTTGAATAAAGAAATAAATACCAGGGCAACGAAGAGTTTTCAGCTAGTATGTAATATATGAAGCAAACGTTGCACCAAAAATCTCGGAAAGCTCTTGACTATTTTTACTCCAAATGTTACTCAGAATATTGACGTATGTAGCCTATATGTTTTAGTAGCTGAAAACACTACGTTGCCCGGGTATTTATTTATGCCAAACTTCTCTTTGTACATGTTTTCTTCCTTCCTCCCTCTGTGTATCTCCTGCCCCACCTGTCTCTGCCCACGTTCTCTATCTGCCTCTCACACACTATGCACACCTTACTCTCTTCTCTCTCTTTCTCCTCTTCTGTCTGTCGCGTACTTTGCCTCTCTCTGTCCATTTCCTCCTCTAAGAAAAATTACGAGGGGGATTTGGAAAATCAATTTCCCCTGACGAATGTGGGAAGAGTTGTTTATGAAAGAAAAGAAATAGAATGAAACATTAAACATCAGACATATATTTATTTTTTTAAATTAATTTTGAAGTTCATTGAGACATTTGTCAAACTGTTTTATTAGTTCCAGAATGAATCTTTCACTCTGCAGCGGAGTGTGCGCTGATATGAAACTTCCTGGCAGATTAAAATTGAGTGCCGGAACCGGGACTCGAACCTGGGACCTCTGCCTTTCGTGGGCAAGCGCTCTACCGACTGAGCTATCCCGACACGACTCACGACTAAAATTTTTATCTGCCAGGAAGTTTCATATCAGCGCACACTCCGCTGCAGAGTGAAAGATTCATTCTGGAAACATCCCTTAGGCTGTGGCTAAGCCATGTCTCCACCATATCCTTTCTTCCAGGAGCGCTAGTCCTGCATGTCTCGCAGGAGAGCTTCTGTGAAGTTTGGAAAGTAGGAGTCGAGGTACTGGCGGAAGTTAAGTTTTATTAGTTGCTTGTAGTGCCCATTTTAGCAACAGGTGAACACATTTTTTAAAGAAAATGCCTTCGCTATTACAAATGTAGGGTTTTTATTTTTACAATTAACCCATACGCGTTTCGCCTTTTTTACAAGGCATCATCAGTGAGTGTCCTGAAATATTTACATGTTTCTGTTTGCACATATAGGTTAGGATTTTACATATGTACAAAACATTTCGTCTCTGATTCAACATAGTTCGTTTTTTGGTATAAACTGGTGTACTTATAGCAATTGCTTCTCCATATATCCCTCTTTCTGGCAACCAGGTCGAAAAGTTCTACTATTTTTCGAATTTTCATAGTTCCACTGCGCCGTATTTAAGTCCCATAAGCTATACAAACATTTGAACATTTGAGTTCCACTGCCATCTACTGCCAAAACGGTACCCACTGTAGCTTGTTTTGTGTTGCCAACTTTCTCAGCTTATTTATAATTCAACTGTTTTTATTGGTACTGTGTTGAACGTGTCTTTATGTGTGTGTGTTTAATTTGTTCAACCCCTTTTCTATTTTACTTTTTATTTTTTAAATGTGTATCTGTATGTGGGGGGTGGGGGGGGTGAAGGGGCGGATTATTGGGTTTGTGGTTATGTGTAGGGATTTGTGTCTACAATATGGTCAATCAGTGAAAACAGTGAAAAACAGTGATTGATTCGTCAAGTTTATTTGGTCATTTAGTAGCAACTTTTCTCAGCTTTTGTTTTATATATATATATATATATATATATATATATATATATATATATATATATATATAATAATTTTCTTATAATGTTAAGAGGTGTTTTTCATTATTTATTCCAATTATCTTCATTTCTTTTCTATTGTGGTGGGCTTTTGGTTATAAATTTTCAGATGTTTATGGGCTTCAAAAAGGCGTCCAGGAAAAAATCAGAGCTTTGCATACGGAAGAAGCGTTGAACGGCTATGGGCAAAAGCCGACACAGCAGGTGAATGCGCACGTGCAAGACACCGATACACCATTGGGTACAGGTCGACCACGACAAAGCAGAGACTTTCGGATTGTGACGAGGAATGAAACGCGTGTCCACCATTGCGCCGGCCGCGGTGGCCGAGGGGACTGAGGCGCGCCAGTCACGGTCTGCATGGCCACTACGGTCGGGGTTCGAATCCCTCCTCGGGCATGGATATTTGTGCCGTCCTTGGTGTTAGCTAGTTCATAAGTAGTTTGGCCGGCCGCGGTGACCAAGGGGACTGAGGCGCTCCAGTCAGGGTCTGCAAGGCTACTACGGTCGGGAGTTCGAATCCCCCCTCGGGCATGGATATTTGTGCCGTCCTTAGTTGTAAGTAGTTCATAAGTAGTTTCTACGTTTAGGGACTGATGACCCCGTAGTTAAGTCCCATAGACTCTACAAACATTTGAACATTTCCACCATTGCACGCCCACGTAGAAGGCCGCAACCATGGAGTGGAAACATTCGTTATCCCCTGTCCGAAATAAGTTCAAAAGCATTCCGTCTGCAGGTAAAGTGCTTCTCACCATTTCCTGGGACGCCCAAGGAGTTTCTTTGCTGGACTTTTTGGAGGCTGCAACCATCAATGCTGCGCACTACTGTGCCACTGGTTCGAAATTGAAAGAGGTATGTCGGAAAAAGTGGCATGGCCTTCTCAGGTCTGGCGTTCTGCTGTTGGATGACAATGCGAGACCACACTCGGCGACGGCAACGCAAAACCATATTGCAACTCATGGTTGGGAGCGCCTACACCATCCGCCATACAGTCCTGATCTTCCAGCAGTGACTTTCATCTGTTTCCAGCTTTGAAGAAGACTCGGTGGAGGGCGCTTTAGAAGCAATCCTAACGCAAACAAGCCGTTCAACGCTTCTTCCGTATGCAACGCCCTGATTTTTTCCTGGAATGCTTTTTGAAGCTTATAAAGCGGTATGACAAATGTGTGGTGTCGCACAAGTATGAAGTGCGCGCCACTTACTTACGCCGCGTGCCGCCATGCACGCACGGCGCGGCGTTCTTACGACGTCAGCCACGAGCGCCCTCTGCTACAACTCCGCTCGTGGCCACCACTGAACGACATCGTTCACTTGGGAATGAGATAGGAACCAGTTAACACTTCCGAATCAGATAGGCACCAGTGAAGACTTGGCTATCGGATAGGCACTAGGGAGGCCTCTATGTATCAGCATTCTGCAGTACTGAGCTATGTAAAAGTTAAGTATTACTAAGTCTCTAAGAAATATATATCTCGTTCTAATTTACTCTAGTGTTTCTAGTTTCTGCTGTCCCACTGGCTGGTCACCTCCTACCTGCACAAGACCTGTGTCGGTCTTCCTACTCGGCCACCGACACCTTCGACGTAAACGAGACACAAAAGCGGCGACGAGGCCGGGACACAAAAAAATGTATCAATATACTTGAAAATTACGTAGAAAAATAAGGATGTTATTTAATGACTCATTCAATTTTTTTCTTTTATACGCAACTCTGACCACAGTAGACAGGGAAACTTATTTTCCAACTCCCCCTCACACATGATAAAAGTCGACCACTGTACGCAACAGGAGCGTTGTTTTATCACTAAAATTAGCCTATGAGGTCCGTGCGAACTACTGGTTACTTCCTGCTACAAGGCCTTGTTCCCTGGCCCAAACTGAGAACTGACTCGTTTGAAATTACTTCAAGAACAGGAAGTTAATACTACAGTGGTCAATATACATAGCAGCTCACACGTTATTACACACAGACATTAATAAGCAAACCACCACAATTAAAGTTATCTTAGAAAGGTGGCTAAGAAAACATTTATGGCGCAACGGAATTGAGTCGTAAATAAATTGCATCACATCTTGTTCTCAGCACTTGTGAAGAACAATATTAAATAAAAGAGGAAAGGTGCTCTAAACTACAATTTATAGGCAACATACGGATTATACTGAACTTCAGCTTATTTATTCAGATTGAAAACAAGCAAAATGCTGAACCAATTTCGTTAATACAATAAAAATGCATCTCTTACATGGATTAATGCGGACAGTGCCCAGCCTAAATTATACATGATTTAACGCTACTGGGGGGAAGGATTCACAAATAACTTTCATTCTCACACACACACGCGATGCCACAGCGAACCTCACCAAAATCAGTGTGCTGAGATGAGGCGGAAGCAGACGCCGCTATCGTTGGCGAAATTCAGAAAGTCGGAGGTAACAGAAAACACAATATACAAAACACTTTGAAGCTGGCTCTTGTCTGTCGTGCCTGTTTTGAGATGGTGCGCGTGTGTAGCCAAGTTAAATTATGCCTGAATTGGACCGAGAGAAAACACGCTAACGGCGACACGCGGTTACGTTACATGCAACCCATAGAAATGCTTAGAATTACATGAATAAGCGAAAAATGCAGCTACACGCGATAGGGAGCGATTACAGAGACGGAAGAAGTCCAGTCTCAAAAAACTCGTAAAAGTGAAATAATTACAAAGTCGGAAAAATTAAAATTTAGAATTACAGCATGCAACCCATAGAAATGTTTTGAATTACATGAAGATGCTATTGAAGGAGGTTGTATAAGGCTCAGAGAGAATTAACGACAAAGAAAGAGAGCGTACTACAAGTAGGAGAAGAAACGGCGAAATTAAAATAGGCGGGGAGAGAAGATCGCGAAATATTAGTGGAAATCAGAAGGATACCCGCAAAGTTACTTGCCTAATGGGCATGGAACAAACAAGAGTAGAAGCTGAAGGCTTTGTTCTATGAACCAACCACGTGGAACACATACCACTCACGGAAGGAAAGGATGAGAAGATTTTTACTTGCACTGTACAAAATTGAACATATCACCTATTAGAAATCGGGACCCACAAAGCTAGAAATTATGTACCCAGAGTTCATGCACCGCTACATGATTATAAACGGTGTTAACATACCAAGCTGTTATCAAACTGCAACAAGAATCACACACACCGCGTTTATTTATTGGAAATCACTGAAGTGAAACACGAGAACACATTTCCGTACACGATCTGAGAAAATATTTTAAAAAAGTGATTCTAAGTTCACGAATCTAAGTTAAACGTGCTAGTCAATGAAACGCTACCATCTCCAGAAGCAAGAGCAGAACCAATCTTACCAGACGACCAGCCCAGAATGATCCGTCCGAGGGGCCACAAGACGCGGGAAACCACCGGAAGTCGGAAAGTACAAGAAACAGCGGTGGTGGGGACGGACAGCGAGACTTACGCTAAAGAAGGCTCGCTGACTGGACTGTGACCAAAGGGTGTAGAAACTTTTTTAGTAGTATCAGCAGCTATTGATACTGAGCCAGAGAGAACGATGCAAAGCGAGGTATCACTCCCCACTTTCAGACAGCCATAGATTATCGCACCCACTTAAGAATAAAACAACTGCACATTCTCACAGGGACAGTGGCGTAGAGGAGAAGCCGTACTTATGCCACATTAATTAATATAATAATAAATTATTAACACAACAAAATAAGAAAAACCTAGCAATATTAACTGATATTTTAACACATGAAATAAAGAAATGCTATTCTTCAGGCATTGAAAAGATTGGGGTTCAAGTTTTAAAAATGATAATCTAGCGACATTAAATAAATTATAACATTACAGAAATATACAAAAAATATATGGAAGACATGTATCTATCAACTTTCGTGCTGATCGGTAAAACTAGGTGGAATTTTATTGTCAGTTACTTCTGCCATACACCAAATGCTGCACAGCAGAATTTAACACCATTTCCATGAAAATATAGATTTGTCTGCTAAAATTCACGATTATCTTGAAGTCTGTAGTGAGATACCCTTTACAATGCAATGTATGAAATCTTATGTAGACATTTAAGGTTTTATTCCTGGGATTGAAATCTATTTGCGAAATTACTTTCACCAACTATATCCTCCCAACATAGACATGATCATAATAATAAAATAAGTGAAATCAGATGCAAAATGGAACGATTTAGCTGTTCCTTTTTGCCATGTTCTGTTAGACAATGAAACGGAAGAAAAATATTATGAAAGTGGTTCGATGAACGCTGCCAGACACATAAATGTGATATCCTGTGTAAATCTGTAGATGTAGAGGTCCGATTAGGTCAATCGCAATACACTGATAAGGCGTCTCCGCCGACGGAATTGGTATGTGTCGTCCTGGTGGTTTGTGAGCAACCAACATCATTCTGTGGCACTCTCAATAGTGACACACATAGTGAGGAAGACATCTAAATAATTATGGCTAGACAACCAGCTTGAGGATTTTGTCTTAAGATTTTACAAACCCTGGATGACAGGCGTCAGGATCATTATACGAGCGTTGGAATTTAAATAGCGGCAACAATGCTATGGAGACACTATGCAATGGAATCTACTATTGTCGCTGACAGCTCACGTTGTTGACATACCTACCTTACCACCGAGCAAATGGACTCGCCAGTCCCACGTCACAGAGGTGCGCACAATCGAGGGAAACATAGTCACTTGTGAGCGACCGGTCTAACGTAACGGTGTCACTATGTGTCTTCTCTTCCAGCATTGTGATCCATTGTCATAATATGGGCCAAAAATTCGCCCATAAACTTTATTCTTAAACACTTGCAAATGGCGTTGTTCTGTTTTTGTTAGGCTCCATGTTTCTGCCCCCATAACTTTATTTTAGTTTTCCTAGTCATCAGTTTGGACCCTAAGAGACTTTGTTTTGCATAATAGGCTCGGTTAGCATTTTTCAGTATCGATGCTATTTTTGTTTTTGATTTTGTTCATCTATTGCTGATCCCAGAAATTTTAACTGTTCAACACGCTCGAATTTGTGTTCACCAATTATTAGATATGACAGTTTATTCCGTTGATGTCTACATCTTTGAACAATCATGTATTTCGTTTTCTCGTCATTTACTTTCAGACAAAGTCTTGATGCTTCTGCTGCAAGCTCCACAAATAATTTCCTAATCTCTGTTTCACTGTTTCCTATGAACAGTATGTCATCTGCATATGCTGACACGTTTTTCCTGACACTAAATGTCACTATACTAGATGTTGTTCCAGACTAGGTAATCGGCTACCGAAAATATTCTCCATGAATTTCCAATCAACTTATCGAAACTAAAATACGAAACAAGTCGTACAGCTTCAGATTACTATTCTCACATAGACACAGAAGTCCAAAAGGGAATCGAAATCCTCGTAAGGGTCATCGTAATGGAAGTATATACTTATTTAATTCTGTCACTTGGGAAACAACGGCACAAGTGCTGCACCCCCTATACATCGAATTTAGTCAATGCGCAAGGAATCTATTAACGTTTAACCTAATGATAAATGGTCCTGGGTCTATGTGCAGTTCTTCCACATAAATATTTTAATTTAGATTTATACAATTATACCCACATGAATATTTCAAAATCAGGTCAGCAAAATGAGTTGAACTTCAAGCAGAACAATCCCTCTTCTCCCTTTCCAATTCAGTTCTGAAACTCACGATTGTGACACTGCCGATCTAGCTACACGTACTACATATGATTGTGAAGATAAAACAATAGTGGCACTTATTCTGCCGTGTTATCAGTTAAACAGGCAAACTGAAGCTATTGAGACCCTGATCGCAGCCCTGAGTACGTCACCTTTGTGATGCTTATGTAGAGCAGCGATAGGAACCAAAGTACGAAGTCGTACTAATGCTCATATGTTACCAACAAGTGTACAAGTCGCCAAGTTCCGAGCGGCGACTAAGTCGCACCCAGGTAACAGTCTCATTCAAAAAAATGTTGCGTCCGTCACCTTTGGCGTAAGCACCCAGAGTAATAGTTCGCTTCGAGCGCTAATCGCGTCCTTCTCATCATCCAAATGGAGTGCGCGCGCAAAAATTATAAACAGCCAAAGATTTTGTCGTTGCAAAACCACTGTCAATCATGCACATTCTTTGATATGGCTCAAATGTCCACCATAACTTCTATGGGCAAGAGTCAATCACACCACTTCTAACATATGGCACCAAGCCGGACCCACATGAGCTGACGCCTAGCCAATGAGAATCCCTGAGACTTAGAGTCTTTTCGGAACAAACAGAAGCACAGTGCACTGAACTCAGAGGTTCATGGCTAGTGCCTGGCGTCAACGAGTTACGAGGTTTGCAAACATTTGTCATGAGGGGGCCACACCCTGCCTATGTAACCAATGTTATAGAAAAGACATTTTTATATATGCACCAAAGCTGCTTTTATTTGAAATGCTGACGACTAGTTTCGGGCTTTGCCCATTTTCTAAGCCACCTATTACAGAGAACAAAGTGTGTTTCACATGAAAATACATTAATATGACAATGTTATATTGACTGTAAAAGTTGTAATTACTTACATGGTTACTGTTTAGGTCACGCTGTTTGTTGTAATTACTTTGGTGTAATTTACAGAGCTGTTGATCCAAAGATGTTTTTATTAAATATTCTTTGCTTAATTTTGTTTGTAACAATATCGTTGGTTATATGCAGTGTGACATAAACAGTACCATGACAAATATCGTACAATAAATTTTAATTTCATTCCGAACTATTGTAAGTGTAATAAATTGATTTGTGTCCTATATTGTAATACAGGGATAATATTGCGGTGCTACTATAATTTATCGCTTTTTGTTGCATATTTGGAAGTATATTATGGTAGGATGGATTGTACTTTATATGCTGGCCAAGGTGTTATGGAAATTTTGGATGAATTTTTTATTGCGCATTTCTGTTTGTTCATTTAATTCATAATTCTGTTTGTTCATTTAATTCATAATTCCAAATATGCAGCAAAACGCGATAAATTATATTATCACCGCAATATTATCCCTGTATTACAATATAGGACACAAATCAATTTATTACACTTACAATAGTTCGGAATGAAATTAAAATTTATTGTACGATATTTGTCATGGTACTGTTTATGTCACACTGCATATAACCAACGATATTGTTACAAACAAAATTAAGCAAAGAATATTTAATAAAAACATCTTTGGATCAACAGCTCTGTAAATTACACCAAATTAATTACAACAAACAGCGTGACCTAAACAGTAACCAAATATATATATGAATGTAAGTAATTACAACTTGTACAGTCAATATAACATTGCCGTATTAATGTATTTTCATTTAAAACACACTTTGTTCTCTGTAATTGGTAGCTTCGAAAATGGGCAAAGCCCGAAACTAGACGTCAGCATGTCAAATAAAAGCAGCTTTGGTGCATATATAAAAATGTCTTTTTTACAATATTTAAGAGCTGCAAAACGCGACATATGAAAAACATTTATCCACTGTTAATTTAGGTAAGTATTTGACCCATGTCTGAAAAACACTAATGCAGGACCTTAATATTTTACTATATGTTACATGGTGCTAATTGAGTCAACTGTACTAAAATCTGCTTTATCCATTTTACTGTTTTTAAAACACACTTTTTTAAATTTATTAACAAACAATAATAAGTTTTGTCTGGAGACAATTTTTTGTGAACTTTCTAATGGGGGAATATTAATGAATTTAGTACCAGAGGTGTTTTTTATGATATGCAGAGTGAAAATTTGCTTCATTTATCTATGATAATTTCTGATGTAATGGGGCATATGTTTATTTTGTGGGAAATTACTTTAAAGAAAAAACTTTTGAAATTTGTTACAGTTAATTAAAACTGTCCTGCTGGATATTATAGCCCTACTTTGACCTCTAGCAGGTCTTCCAGCTTCTTTTTTACCTTCCTGGATGTTTGTTTTGCTTTCAAAATGTTCAAATGTTTGTAAAGTCTATGGGACTTAACTACGGGGTCATCAGTCCCTAAACTTACAAACTACTTATGAACTACCTAAGACTAAGGACGGCACAAATATCCATGCCCGAGGGGGGATTCGAACCCCCGACCGTAGTGGCCGTGCAGACCGTGACTGGAGCGCCTCAGTCTCCTCGGCCACCGCGGCCGGCTGTTTTGCTTTCTTGGCCATATTAGATGCTTAACTTCCTGCGTGGGCTATCCTCATTTTATCGCAGTGTTGCAGCCCAGTGATCATATTTCCACCAGGATTAATTCCCAGGTTCTTAAGTTCCCAACAATTTCCAATATTACCATTATTCTTCAACAAACATGACAAAACACTCGTAAACAAGTACTGCAAATGCAAGTATAACAACTACTCGCAATCACTTGAACAAAACTAACCGCGTGTTTGAAAGCGTGTTGTTTACAAACATCAGAAACAAAAGAATACCGACCGTTGCATTTTAAGGATAGCCAACACACTAGAGAGTAAAAAAAATCCCTAACGTGCAATGTAGGGGATATAAAGATATAATATATATGCAGAAAAGTGGTCGTGACACATAAACGCACGTTGTAGGAAAACGATATTTAAATGCTCGAAAAAGTTTTTCAGCAAAATCCTTTTCAGAGTACTTAAATAAAACCTTAATCTATCGAAATATGATAAAAACCGAAAATCGTTTTTTTCGACCTGAACCACGGTGTGGTACCCTTAAGAAGACATATTGCTTTCTGATGCCCCAAACTACATCGCCTTTTCACTCTACATGCGTCCCTTTCCGGGATGACTCGGAGCTTCCTCCGGCACAATATCGCCTCCTGGCCCGCACACAGCACAGTGGATCTCACACCATGGGCTGTCCTTTCCCAGATGGCGAACAGGTACCGATTCGCCATGGTTCCTAGCTCATTCAGTTCTTCTGGTTCGCCACAATATTTTCTACTTGCTCCACTTGCGAATTACTAATTATGTTTCAATACTATTTCAATCATATATACATTGCAACTCATGCCATATAGATAATATTAAAATTTCTATAATAAACACAATGAAATTATACTCACCCCATGTTCCTGTCATCAGCTTACATGTGCCGCTCTCCTGTAAACTATTTTTTTTTTTAAATTTATTTAGCGAATGGTTTACACTCATTACACTATGAAATTGTATGTTAAAGTACCCCATAAAATACAAAAGTGACGGATAGATATTATGTGTTACAAGAGTCTTCAAATTCTGACTTCCAGATTGGCGATCCATTCGTGGCAAGACGCTGTGGCGTTGAAGAGATCAGCCCGACAACCCTGGTAGGCTCTTAATTCACAGTCCTGGGTTATGTGTGGTATTGTTTGATTTGGTGCCCCACAGTCACAGCTAGGGCTGGGAAGCTTTCCCCACTTGTGTAGGTTGTGTACACATAGTCCGTGTCCTGTTCGGATTCTGTTTAGGCTTTTCCGTAGCTGCCGTGGAAGTTCAAAGCCCTTAGGTTTCTCTGATGGACTCATCAGTTCACGGTTGTCAGGTGAGGCACTATCTGCCCAGCTCTCGGGCCATTTAATGTCCACGCTGAAGTTGGCAGCCGACAGTTGTTGGACCAATCTTAGAGGTGGATATCTAGAGCAGAGTCGTGTTCTTTCCAACGTTCGGATGTCTTCATGGATAGGACGTAGGAGGTTATTTATTATTTTTGCATTTTCCTTCATCAGAGCTTCCTGTCGTCGCAGGGAGGCTGGAGTTATATGCATCAAGTTATGGTTCTCAAAGCAGCGCCGAGCCGGGTGTTTACCTTCTTTACATGCTTGCTGGTTAACCATACTGGTGCACAGTACACGGCTGCAGAGTACACTAAGGCGAGTGCAGAAATTCTTAGTGTGTCTGCTGATGCTCTGCAGTTAGTGCTGCAGAGCCTCTTATTGAGGTTGTTCCGTGAGCTTATTTTATTGGATGCATTTTCCAAATGTCTTTTGAAGGATAAAGTACTATCTAATCCCCAGGTACTTTGGATGTGGCTGATATCGCAGTTGACTGTTATTCATATGGACCTTCAGCTCATATCCCGCCATTCTGTTGTTCAAATGAAAACAGCTAACCTCAGTCTTGGTAGGATTCGGTAGTAGCCTCCATTAGGTGAAATACTCGTGCATTTTGTTTAGGTCAGTTGTGAGGATATTTTCAGTTTCCTCAAACTGCTTGCTTGCGATACTCAGAGCCTATCATCAGCACAGCTGGACTTCCTTGAAATGGTTTCAGGCAGGTCAGAGACGTAGAAATTAGAGCATCGGTTGTAACACTGATCATTGAGGCAGTCCCTTATTCAGTTTCCTCCGTCTGCTTGTCATTACCCTATATCACCTGAAAGTACCTATCCGAAAGCACGCTGAACTGGTTCTCAATTATAACTTCTCAATAAAGGGGAAAGATAGCGAGAGGGCAAGACTGCTGCCTTCCAAACGTGGTGAGACCAGTACGATCGTTGTTTACACGAGAGTAATGGGCCTATTGGTCCATAATGTACTATGTCGCACAACTCACATAAGCACGAAATGACAATTAAGTATCCCACATTTACTAAATACTGTACTGGCGTGTGCGTTTGATAATGTTCAAAAATGTTCAAATGTTTGTTAAGCTTATGGGACATAACTACGGGGTCATCAGTCCCTAAACTTACAAACTACTTATGAACTACTTACGAACTAGGACGGCACAAATATCCATGCCCGAGGGGGGATTCGAACCCCCGACCGTAGTGGCCGTGCTGACCGTGACTGGAGCGCCTCAGTCTCCTCGACCACCGCGGCCGGCTTGATAATGTTCGGTCATGGTTTCCATGTGTCGCACCTAGCACAATGTATGATTGTGTATATTCATCTAATTTCATAACGCAAAATCTACTGTCATACACTTTGCTCTATAAAGTTGGAAAAGAGGGAAGTGGACACTGTCTTTGTAGAGAAATCTGATCCACGCGCCTGCTCGCTAGCTTGTTTTCTGCTTGCTTGTCCAGCACCCTGGTCCGAGGTGTCGGCCTACCTGGATGACGCCCCCAGACACGCGCGGGACACCGTGCGACTGCTTACACTTGGCGTGACGCAAATCTCACGGCTGTTCGTTCCCCTTGCGTTCGAACATTTGGTAAGTGGTGTTTATATGTTTCTCTTTTGGACTGTACTATTTATAAGATGGATAAGAGAAAGACACACAAAGGTACCAGTGGTAACTTTTTTCTGTATGTTTGCTGATTTACGTGGTCACACGGTCGTTATCTTTGTCACTCTGACTGTATTGTTAATTCTCTGCGTTATGGCTCACATTTACGATTGTGATGTATATTGGGGCGAGTGGTTGTTAGCATTTAAATTCTTTATTAAAATCAGACCCAAAATTTGTAAACTTACAACCAGTGGAATGCGACGCAGTAACACATCGAAAACTCTAATCACATTTTTAAAATTAAAGAAGGTGGCGAATCGAACCAACTAATGCAAGTAACGAAAGATACTTTATGAATATCAAATTCTTATTAAAATCATCGATAACGGTTCAATAAGAATTACCATACGGCGCCAAAAAGCAGAAACGAAACTTAGGGGATTACCTTGTCAGTTAATTCCATAATGGAAAAAGTGCCCGCCATCACAATATTATAATAAAAATAAGAAATTTCAAGCTTTGTGGTGTGATAAGAAATATTTATTTAAAAAATAGATATCTATTACGTTCCCATAATGGAACTACAGCAGTGCTGTAAAATCGAGTTTCTTGAGTCAGATTTTAAAACAACATAAAAAATGCACGCCAGGAATATTACAAATGTGTAACAAAATTACATACCAGATTTCGAGTCATGAGGACTCATATACATTTTAGTAATCAAATCCATAAAACAAATAAAAAGGTTTTCGTAGTACATGTTACTAGTTGAAAAAGAGGTACCTGTTTACATTCACCTACGCAGCTTAACTAACAGACAATTGGTGCCTGGCGCCCTCTTTATTTGAGAAGTTTATTACACTGTAACATTTTGAAAAGACAAAAAAAAGTTGCTTACGTTAACTGGTAGAGTTTAAAGTTTACAGTATATCAGGTGCACAACACACAACTAGACCGAATAATACCGTGGAATAGGTTGTCGAGAATGTTGGATGTAAGCAAAATAAGAAACTGGCCAATCTCATGGGACGAAAAAGTCAACAGATAAGTGCCCATGATTCTGACCATGTTTTCTATCCTATACTTTTAAATCTCACTAACATTGTCTTTAATGAGGACGAAGAAAGACCTTTAAGAAAGGATAAAATATAACATGAACAAAAAGTAAGAGAAGAGATCTACAAAAACACTTTAGCACACATTAAATTCGGGTTGGATACAACAAAATTCGGAAGGTACAATAAAATAAGAATAGCAGCAGCTGTTGATAGAATAATAACAAACGAAACAACAAAGAATAGGTATATGGTCAATCGTGAGATCAAAGTGATTAAAGACACAAATAAGAAATTACTAGAATATGACTGAATCATTACTAAAGCTCACGAAAGCAGCACAATTATTGTAGTTACTAAAGAAATGTGCATTGAAAATCATTAGGCTTCTTTTGTAAATAGTATTGTGACTGTAGATAGCGATCCCAATAACGAAATACAGAGGAAACAAAAAAAAAAAAAAAAGTCAAAATCGTACTCAGCTACCTCCACGTGAAGTACCAGTTCTGAAAGTAATGAACCTAAGTGCTCCAAAACTGAAGTCACACAAGGAACTGAAACCGATTAGACTATTGGTTGATGTAAGATAGCTAAAAAGTGCTTAAACATTCTGAAACAGCAATACATTTTCAGACAACAATTTTCTGCAAAAAAAAAAAAAAAAAAAAAAAATAGTGCTCAGTCAGTGGACGCGATAAAAGACGTGCCTATAACAGACACAATGACATTTGTTTCACTAGACATCGTGAGCTAAACGAGAGACGGAAAACGAAGGGTGGGGAATATACAGCGAGGGGATAGCATTGGGGTATTGGGATGGACGGTATCATCTGGGAGAGGGGGGCAGCTAAAGTTACCCTGGAAAAGGATGTGGAGAGTGTGAAGGTGTAGGGAGGGAGGGATGCATTGATACAAGCACGGTAGAGGCCCAGTATATAGGAGAGGAGACACCAAAGGGTGACGGGATTCTGTCATGTGGGGATGTACAGGATACAGATATGTTCCAGGAGGTGTGGAAGCAGATCCCATCATACAGGATCTGTGTGGGGCAGGGGAGACAGTGAAGTAAGCGAGGCGAGGGCGTGGCGCCCCAGGATTTGATGGGACATGCAATAGGCAGGGGAGGCGGATATCCAGACAGGATGGAAGCTGCAGAGATCAGGATGCATTGAGGAACAGCAGGTGTAAAGGATGGTGGACGGGTTGAGGCCCCATATCCTGCCCATTAGGAGCTTGAGGAGGGTGAGACGGGAGAGGGCTTGAGATGGGAGAGGGAAGGATGAGGCATGGTATATGTTAGCGGTGTTTGGAGGTGTTGGAGATGGCTGGCGACCGAGGTATCTCAGTTGGCGTGGAAGTAATCATGGATGAATTTGGAAGTAAGACCAGGACAGGCAGCGCGGTCTGGGTGATTGGGGGATCTACGGTGCAGAGTCCGGGGGCATGGTCACTGCCAATGAGGTCAAGGACATCCACCTGCAGGCGCCGAGGAGATCAGGAGAAATGAGGACAACATCAGGGGTGGTATTGTGGGAGGGGAATGTTGTCACCCTGAAGGGAGGCTACAAACTGATGCCATTACCGGAATTCACCGATGGATTGGGAGGCAAGATTAAAGTTGGCAACAGCCACATAGGTCGTAAAGTTGCAGTTTAATGTGCGTGAGGAAGTCATAAGGGAGGGGGACGTAACCACAAATGTAAATGGGCCAGGGTGATGGTGAGGGAGGGGAGGAAGAGGGTGAGTATTGGGTGCTTGGTGGGAACGTTAAGGAGGAGCTGTAGCTGAACAGGTTGGTAGTGGAGGTGGCCAATCACCACTTCACCTCGATCAAGGGGTTGGAGGACATCTGTACGGCAGAGGAAGTAGGGAGCGCAGCTGACAGATGATGGATAGAGCTGGGTAGGTCTATATTTCCCTTATATGTCCACTTATGCGCAAAACATCATCTGAGTACACAATGTTTTATAAGCAATACACATATTATGCTTCTATGGAGCTCATGTTCAATTTTGATAACACTAATCTGTAATGTGTATATGTGTGTAATGAGCTTTATTTAGATTATGGAGTTCCTTAAATAAATAACGATATATATACCACGAGGCGCTATTTAGCGTATGTTTCTCCACAGTCATACATAGTAATGTATACATGTTACTTCCTATACTGTAACATTATTTTCATATAATAATTTGGGTAGACCTTTCGTTTATGTTAACTGAGGTTGTCTTATAATACCTATGATAACCACCTGTACTCAATAAAAATGTTACCTGAAACATGTAATTGCATATTATAAACTAAATAGGCAATCATATGCATGTACTAAATGAAGTGTGTATATATATTATGTGACCACACTCTTCTTGTATCTTCTTGTTACTCATAAAGTTTTGGATGAATATTTTAATATCAGCCTACATGAATTGTAATTTTATGCATGGACGAACTGTAATAATTATACAAAGTCGGCTTCAAAATATTGTAGTAAAACAACGACAGATGGCGTGTAGACTACTGTAGTTTCTTTCCCAATAGTGTAACATGAAAATTGTTGTCCCTAGTACGTTTCTATTGATAAAATTAAACAAAAAATTGTGCACCTGATAGTCTACAAACTTTAACTATTAACGTAAGCATCTTTTGATTTTTTAACACACGTTTTAATAGATACTCGCCTGATGGGGCAAAATTCTTTTTTTATTTCATTTATATTTTCAAGAAATACTGCTTAATCCATGTACTTTTTATTTTTGAGCTCTATTTTTATGTTGTATTGTCGTGTACTCCTTCTTATACATTAAACGTATTTTGTGACTTTTCAAAATGTTACAAATCTGTCACTTTCCACTTCTTTCACCTCTGGCAGTATTGCTCATGTGAAAAATACCGAGTAGCACCGTGGTTCGGAACCCACGTTAAACTGTAGGTCCCCCTATAACTGGCTGGGTAAGTCAGTTCGAAGGTCGGAGGAAGGCAACGGCATACCACCTCCAAACAGGACCATGCCTAGTAAAGCACTGTGGTGTTCAAACCAATCTTCGGATTGTTGACTGCTTTACCTTTTTTTACAATGTAATAAATTTCTCAAATAACGAGGGCATCACGCACCAACTGCCTGTAAGTTAGGCTGTGTAGCTGAGTGTAAACAGCTACCTAATTTTAAACTTGTAACGTGAACTAGGAAGACCTTTTTATTTGTTTTATGTATTTGATTATTAAATGTTTTATACCCAGTACATGGATCCAAATGTCTCGAAATCTGATATAGAATTTTGTTATACAGTCCTAACACTCTTGTGGTACATTTTTTGTAGTTTTAAATTCTGACTCAAGCATTGAGGTGTTCCATCATGGGAACGAAATCGATGTGTAATTAAAAAAAATGTATGTCGTACCATCAAGCCAGAAATTTCTTGTTTTTATATCTCATTACTGTACACGCTTTAGCCGAGAAAAATCAATGTTTACTAGAGTGAACTGAAAGGATGACTTATCTCTTCATAGAACGTTTTATTGAAGAAAATTGCCTATCGTAAAAAGAAGACAAACGCCATAAAGAATACTAAAATCGGTTAACATCTTCCTGTCACATTCGTATTTCATGGACAATTGAAAAATCGCGCCTTCTTTCGAAATCATTTAAAGTTACTTTAAACTTTCAAAATAAACACCTTTTAGTTTTTTACGGATGTTTCATGGTTGAAATTATGTAAATAATTTAAGATGAGGGTAATAATATAATATTTTCCGTACGTGCAACGTCTTAGAGAAGCAAATTTGTCAGTATCCCCATTCTTCTGTGTGAAACACTTTGGATGCTTTAAACGTTTATTAAGCTTGTGGGAGTGAACTGCTGGTTCATAAATTCGTAAACTTACAGAATACTTATAAACTACCTTATACTAAAGACGACACAAACATCCATGCACGAAGGAGGATTCCAACCACCGACGGGGAACGGCTTCGCGCATCGGAGCATAGCGCCTCAATGCGCTCGACCACAACGCAGCGGCTCGTATCTTTTGATAGAACAAAAGACCCAAACTCACTTGAAGTTGATTGAACTAGTTCGAAGTGGATTGAACCGTGGTGGAATCCCTCGATATGCCACACGTCTCCACCCTCAATCCCCTCCTACTTTCACAAATTCGCCCTCCTGATTTCATCCGCGTCATTAATTCTACCTGTATTATTTTTCCGTTAGGTGTATTTAAGTTGTATTCAAACTATATCTGATATTGATGAATGAATCTCAAACTTTATCCACAAGGAGTGAAATTTCTGTCTAACGAACGAAGTTTTATTGCCCTATATTTGGTAAACCACGAGTAACATTGGAAAAAAAGCTTATACATCAAGGTGTTCTTAGATGCCGCTTTGAAGAGAGATTAAAGATGTCACTAGTAGAAAACGTGACTTCGTCAGTAACATTACCGTTCTTAGAGTCCTTGAACAAGAAACCATTGTCACCTATCTGCTGTTCATGATCGTAGTAAGGCTTCATGCGCAGGACGTGAACAATGTCTCTTCGTTTTTGTAGTTTCGACGGCTCATAATCCTCAACTTCGTATGTGACGTCTGATAGGCAGCGTATGACTCGATACGGTCCAAAGTATCGCTTCAATAACTTTTCTGATAGACTAACTTTCCGTACAGGGGTACAAATCCATACAAAAGGTCGGTGCTTGTCGTTATACCGCTGACGATCCTTCTCCTGGGCGTCCAGTGTCCGTATGCGAGCCAGCTGTGTTGCTTCTTCGACCCTGGTGATGAGCTGTTTAACATAGTCAACCTGAGAGTCGTCCGGTAGGAACGGGAACAGCGTATCTATTGTCGTCTCATCTTTACGGCCATGGGGCAGGAAAAACGGCTTGAAGCCTGTGGTGTCTTGTCTTGCGGTATTGTAGGCAAATGTCACGACTAGCAGAATTGTATCCCAATCCTTCTGCTCAACATCGACGTACATCGACAGCATATCAGCTAACGTCTTGTTAAAACCTTAAAAACAGAAGTAATTATGATAATTTTGTTTGGCTCTCAGGATATGCAGACAAGTGATAAACGACTCCATGGGTGGATTAAGGACTTGGAACGTGTGAGAGACATGCTGGACGTCAAATTCAAGGGCTGGATACAGGACATGAAATCTGCCAGCGAGCAGCTACCGAACTACAAGGTGGAAAAAATGAAGAACAGGACTGGATGGTATTTAATGAGGTATCGTCCAGTGTACATTAAAACTTTTGTCCCTCTCTTTACGAATTCTTGATATTAGTCTTACCTTTCCTCATGGGTCACGTTAGTTACTGTTATACAAGTTACTGACAGAATTTAATTCATGAAGGATAGGAAAAAAAAGTAACTGATGCATGATAATGAGAGAAACTGTTACAGCAAATAGTCATTTACATAGTTTTGGGATAGCGTTTACGTTTCGATTTTGAGTTGATATTTTGTCATAGAATGGCCCACATGCTATTTACCCATTGATCAGAGGAAACCACTGCTATGCTGCTGCTTTCACAAAGTGCAGGTGCTGTGGCCGCCCGATACTGTCTAAGTTTATACAAACAATTATTATAACTTGTAAAACCCTGTGGTAGTTGACAGTAAAACTGTGCATGTCGTGATCATATCACAATAGTACATGGTACTAACCAGCGAAAATTCAATATTTGCACGATATACGACAGAGAATTGTCGAAGCATGTGCTTCGATAAGTGCTGGAGTGATATGGAATACCACTCAGTCCATAATATGCAGTGCTGCATTGATACCAATGGTCGCCACTTTGAACACCTTCTGTAAATGGAGGTTCGTGCCACCTTTTTGACCTTCAAATAGCTTACTGTTACACATAATTGAATTCGTCTCGATAGCCGATATCAGGACATAAGTAAGAAACTATAACATCCCACTAGGCCTCTGTTGTCTCATGCAACTTATGTATATTAGTTTACAAGTTACAAAATAAAAAATGACCTTCTGCAAAAACAAAAATACCAATTGTATTTACACATTTTTAGTGCTGAAGTTTCTTTTGTATTGGTTTTGTAATTCCTAATAATGAGTGATTTGTTTTTCTGGTCAAATTAATTTATTTCATGTTTCATGGTGTTTTCAGATTACAGAGATAAGAAACGGATGAAACGTTTATTCTCAATTTAAAACAAAGGAAATGTAAACAATACTTTATAATAATTTCTGCTTATATTTTATCTTATGAACTGTTACTCTGTTATGTAATAGCTGTTTATCAATGAACTACTTTCCTTACCGTACTTTTTTATAATCAACTCTTGTTTCTAAAAAGAACATGTTTTACATAACACGCATATGCACTTCAATATCCCTCAGGGGCTCAGCATTAATTTGCTGAGTACGGGCTTGGCGAACCCGGGGTCCTGAGCCGTGGGCTGTGTCGCGCCAACAGTCCGCTACACCGTAAGCTCTGTGCGTGCTTCAACGACCATCGTTTGGCGCGACGGTGGAACGTTATACGTTTCAGAGCCCGGGGAACTTGGCTTGATCGCCCGGGTCGCGAGGACGGTACAAACCTCTCTCTCTCTCTCTCTCTCTCTCTCTCTCTCTCTCTCTCTCTCTCTATATATATATATATACAATCTCAAGGTGTGCTATGTGCCGAGGAGATGCATGGCTGTTGAGGTTCAACAGCCGCTAGCGAGCAACCTCTGAGGAACCTGCCGCACCTCAGTTGTGTAAGGCTTACCCAGGCAAGTGGGGCTCTGCCTGGGTGGACCTTTAGTTCCCTAGCTCCTCGTGAGATGAGAATGAAACGAGCTAATAAAAGCGTGGCTGGCCGCGAAAACGGCGTCTCTAAGTGCGGTAGAGGGGATTTCAACGCTACTGGATATAATCCCCGTTCGTTTCCTTCCCAGGCCATGGCCTGCCCATGGGAGGAACGTAGGGCCAGAAATCAAGGCGAGTCGTACGCCCCCCGATACTTAGTGTGCTCACGCTCTGATGGGGAATCGTTTGCTCTAATTAAGCCACTGTTTTTTGTTGAGAATCTGGAGGACAAGTACGGAGAGGTGGAGTGTATGTCCAAGATTCGATCTGGGTCAGTCTTGATAACGACGTCATCCCCAGCACAGTCGCTGGCGTTGCTCACCTGTGAGAAGCTGGGTGATGTTCCCATTACAATAACACCTCATAAGAGCCTTAACATGGTCGAGGGTATCATTTTCCATCTATATCTGTTGTTGCAATCTGATGATGAGGTACGGTCGAACCTAGAGCGGCACAGTCTGCATTTCATCTGGCGCAGGACAACAGGGTCACCACCGGTGATTTCATCTTGGCTTTTGAGAGTGACACGTTACCTGAAAAAGTCAAAGTGATGATTTACCGGTGTGACGTAAAGCCCTATGTCCCTCCCCCTATGCGCTGCTTAAGTGCTGGAGGTTCAGGCACATGTCCTCCTGGTGTGAGGTCAACCCCACATGTCGGGAATGTGGACGTCCATCACACCCAGACGTCCCTTGTGTCCCTCCTCCAGTCTGTATTAACTATGGCTCACCAGATTGCATAGTCCTCCATAAAGAACGGAAAATCATGGAGTATAAAACCCTGGACAGACTGACTTATTCAGAGGCATGGCACAAATATACTAAGCTGCACCCCATGGCCATGGGCAAAGATTTGCAACAGCAGTCTAGCTAAATTCAGCGCTGTCATCTCTGACCCCATCTGTTCAGCTAATCTCTGTGGGCCCACAGGCCAAATCATCCACTCCCCCCCCCCTTGACAGCTGGGGGGTGGATCTTCCTGTATTGCTCCCAAACCCTCTACCTCGAGAGCAATACCATCCCAACCAATTGGGACACTGGTCCCCACTCCTGAGCCTGAGAAGCAACAGCCTTCTCTGGCTCCTCTCGCGAGGAAGGGTTCAGTTGAATCCCACCCTTCTTTGGCTTCCTCCTCTGGAACCAAAGACACCAGCCAGTGGCAAACAGTGCCAGCGAAGGCTGGTCGTTGGGCTGCAAGGTCCTCTTCAGTCCCAGAGACACTCACCAAAGCCCTCCAGACGTGAGAAGCCACAAGACCAGCGAGAGGCTATTAAAAAGAAACGAAAGCCTGTGGAGAGTAAGGAGACCCCAGTGGTTCTTCCACTGTCTCCAAAGACCTCTTGCTCCGAAGACGAGGTGAAGATACTAGCATTCCCTGAGGACCTAGTTCTTGAAGGTCCATCGGAAACGATGGACGTGGATTCTACAGCTTCGCGAGCAGTGTCAGTGAGTGATCATACGGTATAACAAGCACTGCATATTGCCTCATGTCTTCCCAGTTATCGGAAAGCGTTATTCTCCAGTGGAACTGTAGCAGTTTTTTCACCCACCTCGCTGAACTGGCCGGCCGCGGTGGCCGAGGGGACTAAGGCGCTGCAGTCACGGTCGGCACGGCCACTACGGTCGGGGGTCCGAATCCCCCCTCGGGCATGGATATTTGTGCCGTCCTTAGTATAAGGTAGTTGATAAGTAGTTTGTAAGTTTAGGGACTGATGACCCCGTAGTTAAGTCCCATAAGCTTCACAAACTTTTGAACATTTGAACCTGAAATGTCGATACAAATGACGTGTGCTTGGCAGAAAATTGTTTTCTACAGTGTTTTATCCATTAAAAAGTCGTCTTTACTTCTTCGAGGCTCTCTTCCTACTTTTCCAATGAAAACTACTACTCTGTCTATGAACTACATGTCACTTAAACTGGTACCATCATTCATAATAACAATACCGAGCCGGTCGCAGTGGCCGAGAGGACTGAGCCGCTCCAATCACGGTCTGCACGGCCACTACGGTCGGGGGTTCGAATCCCCCATCGGGCATGGATATTTGTGCCGTCCTAGTTCGTAAGTAGTTCATAAGTAGTTTGTAAGTTTAGGGACTGATGACCCCATAGTTAAGTCCCATAGACTATACAAGCATTTGAACATTTTTTTTCGCTGAACTGCGACACCTTTCGAGCATAACACCTACTTAGTGCATTGCCCTCCAGGAAACATGGTTTCCGGCAATGCGGACCCCTGCCCTCCGGGGTTACAGGGGATATTATTGTAATCACAGTGTGTATAACAGGGTATAAGGTGGAGTGTGTGTGTATGTCCTTACTTCCGTCTATAGTGAATCCCTGCCTTTTTAAACACCCTTAGACGCAGTGGATGTCAGGGTAAGAACAACAAAAGAGTTTACCATTTACAGTCTCTACCTCCCTCCTGAAGGTGACATCTCTCAGAACGTTTTGGCTACGCTTATCTCTCAACTCCCACACCTTTCTTACTAGTGGGCGTCTTTAATGCCCATAACACTTTGTGGGGTGGTTCCACGATTTCTGACCAGGGCAGAGGAGTCGAGGACTTCCTATCTCACCTTGACCTCTGCCTCTTGAACACAGGTGCCCCCACACATTTTAGTGTGGCGCAAAGCACGTTCTCGGCCATTGATCTGTCTATCTGCAGCCATAGCCTTTCACCATCTGTCCACTGGAGAGCCCACAATGACTTGTGCGGCAGTGACCATTTTCCCATTTTCCAGTCACTCCCACAACGTCAATCCCCGGGGCGCTTACCCAGGTGGGTCCTACACAATGTTAACTGGGACGACCTTATCTCTGCTGCCACTGTTGGCTCTCTCCCACTCGACAACGTCGATTTGGCGGTCGAGTGCGCCACGCGCTAATTGTTTCAGCTGCAGAAGTTACCATTCCCCATTCGTTGGGGTCCCAAACGTAAGACGGTACCATGGTTGTCGCCAGAGGTCGCAGCGGCTATTAAAGATCGCCGACGGGCCTTACAGCAGTAGAAGCGGCACCCTTCTCAGGAGCACCTCGTCACTTTCAAGCGGCTCCGTGCACGTACCCGTTATCTCATTAAGAGACGGAAGTAAGAGTGTTGGGAGAGGTATGTCTCCACTATTGGTACAGGTACCTCCCTCACCCAGGTCTGGAACAAGATCAGGCGTTTAAGAGGATACCCAACACCAGCGGGAACCCCTGGGATCTCCGTGAATGGAATAGTATGCACGGACCCAACCACACCTGCCGAGGTGTTTGCCAAGCATATGCTCATGCCTTCTCCTCTGCGAACTACCCACCGACCTTCCGTACATTAAAGGAGTAGGTGGAACGCCAGCCCCTCTCCTTTGCTACCCGCCGTACGGAGGCATATAACACGCCATTTATGGAGTGGGAATTCCTAAGTGCTCGTAGACATTTATGGAGTGGGAATTCCAGACACGGCTGCGGGACCAGATAGCATTCACAGCCAGATGTTGAAACACTTGTCAGCGGAGAGCCAGTGTAATCTCCTTGCGTTCTTCAACCACATCTGGTGCGACGGGGTATTCGCAGTGGCGGGAGGGTATAATCATGCCGGTGATTAAACCAGACAAAAACCCTGTCAATTTGGATAGCTATCGGCCCATAACCCTGACCAATGTCCTCTGTAAACTGTTGAAGCTCATTGTCAGTAGGCGGTTGTGCTGGATCCTCGAAACTCGGGGCTTACTGGCTCCATGCCAGGGCGGGTTCCGCCAGGGTCACTCCACCACCGACAATCTGGTGTACCTCGAGTCCGCAATCCGCACAGCCTTTTCGAGGCGACAACAAATGATAGCCGTATTTTTCGATATGCAAAAAGCATATGATACGACCTGGCGACACCACATACTTAGCACATTACATGGTTGGGGTCTTTGGGGCTCACTCCAGATTTTTATTAAAAACTTTTTAGCTGTCCGTACTTTTCGTGTTCAAGTTGGTGCCTCTCGTAGTACCTCTCATGTGCAGGAAAATGGGGTTCCTCAGGGCTCTGTTTTGAGTGTCCCCTTATTTTCAGTAACCATTAACGGCTTAGCTACAGCAGTTGGGTCGTCAGTATCCCATTCACTATATGCTGACGACTTTTGTATCTATTTTAACTCCTCCAGCACTCACGTCGCCAACCGTAGACTGCAGGGAGCCAATAGAAAGGCGCAATCCAGGGCTCTTACTCACGGCTTCCAGTTCTCTGCTGCAAAGACAAGTGTTATGCACTTTTGTCGGCTTCAAAAGGTTAACCCTCAGCCTGAACTGTATCTCGGTGACCACCTATTAGAGGTCGTGGACACTCATCGTTTTTTGGGGCTTGTTTTTGACTCATGGCTAATGTGGCTCCACCTCAATGTTCTACGCCACCTGAATCATACCTCCTGGGGTGCTGACTGCTCCACCCTGTTGTGGCTATATCAGGCTCTGGTGCAGTCTCGTTTAGATTTTGGATGCGTCGCCTATGGTTCTGCCTCACCCTCTGCATTGCACTTGCTGGACCCCATTCACTACTGTGGGCTTCGCATCACGACGGGTGCCTTTCGTACCAGCTCCGTGGCTAGCTTACCTGCTGAGGCTGGGGTACCACCTTTGCAGATCCGCCGCTGACAACTGCTTGCAGCCTGTGCAGCGCTTGTGCACAGCTCGTCAGGCCACCCAAACCACCGTGTTCTTGTCTCCCGCATGGTCGTTCATGACCAACGACCACGCCAGGTCGGGTCATACGATCGCCTTCAGGGTCCAGTTACTGCTGCAGGACCTTGAGTCTTACCCCATACCACCTCCACATCGGGCCCATGCACGCTTGCCTCCATGGCGCGTATTTGTTTGGACTTGGCCTGTGGACCCAAAGACTCGGTTCCACCTGAAGCTCTCTGTCGCCAGTTCCCTGTCGCTCGATTCCCTGGACATGACCTGTTTACACGGATGGTTCGCAAGTAGAGAGCCAGGTTGCTTTTGCGTTCGTTGCAGAGCTGGTGGCAATTTGCCGCGCTTTCGAGCACATCCGGTCCTGCTCAGGTGACTGCAGTGACTCCCTGAGCAGCCTTAGAGCCCTCGACCAGTGCTATCCGCGATCTCCTCTCGTGTTAGGAATTCAAAAGACCCTATCTGCCCTTGACAGGTCGATCAGTGGTGTTTCTCTGGCCCCGAGTCATGTCGGTATTCTGGGCAACGAACGTGCTGATATACTGGTCAAGCAGGCCGTTAATGCGCCTGTTTTCGAGATCGGCCTCCCAGATACATCACATCGAGTGCGTGAGATCTGGTCTACCGAGTGGCGTAGCCTGACAACAGCCAACAAACTCAGGGCTATAAAGGAGACAATGGCTCTGTGGCGTTCTTCCATGCAGGCCTGCCGCCAGGACTCCGTAGTCCTGAGCCGGCTCCGCATTGGCCATACATGGCTGACACACAGCCATCTACTTCGTGACGAGGACCCGCCTGTGTGTCGCTGTGGCGCCCGCCTGACGGTGGCACACATCTTTGTGGAATGCCCTGTTTTAGCCCCTCTGCATCGGAGTTTTAATTTTCCTACACAATTATCCTATGTTTTAAGTGACGACGCCAAAATGGCTGATACTGTTTTAAGTTTTATTCGGGACAGTGGTTTTTACCCCTCCATTTAAAGGCTTTCTTCAGTATTGGCTGTATATGTCTTCTCATGACCTCTGGTTGGAGGTTTCCCTTTGTTTACTTGTGGCTGACTTTTCCTGTCTTTACTCTCACGGTCGGTCAGCTACATATGTCGGCTTTTACATTTTATTTCCTGTCGTTGCTCGATTGTCACGGTTTTAGATGTCTCTTGCCGACTTTGTCGTCCTTTAACTGACTCGGGGGATATTCTTCCCCCCTAGTTGTTTTTAACTCTAGGCCCTTAAGCGTTCACGCCTTTTATTGTGGCGCCTCACGATGAAATGGGGGGACTAATGACTTCCGCAGTTTTGTCCTCCTAAAACATCCAAACAACAACAACAACAGCACTTCAATTACACAAACGCACAGTCTACAGGTAGATGCAGGTTTCAACGTGTAACGAGCACAGCAGAAGGTAGCATCCAATGGGACCATTATCGCAAGTTCGTCTGGTGATAGGTACGATACACACTTCTCGAGGGAAGACGTCAAGACATTAGCGAATCTGTTATCGCAAATTCATGTTGCACCACCAGGATTTGTGCATCACCGAAATACTTTTCGTAAGACTTATACTTTACAATAATCGAAGGAATTATTGAAACACAGCCAGTGTTAATTTTATTTTTCCATCACCCAAAGTCATCATTTTCTCGCAAATCTTTTGGGGTGGAGCAGTGGCGTATCCTGAGGGGGGCGGGCTGTTGGGCTGCAGCACCCCCCCCCTCCCCCAACCCTCTTGGACCCAGATCCCCAGACCTTGTGCATCCTCCCCTATGCACAACCCTCTGTTTCGCACACGTGCCCGACAACCAGCGCGGTGTGTACTTCCTAGCATTGCCCTCTTTTCGGCAGAGCCTAGTAATATGCGTCGACAGGGTGGCGCTCCGCCCCTCTCCAGGGCATTTGAAAGACAATCAAATGAACTGTTCTTCCGCGCACCCCCATTATAAAATCTATAATATGATTACTGATCACCCGGGATTGAGATTTCCCACATAATCTAAACTCGCCACCACTGCTATTAATACCACATCATAAATAGTTCACAGCCTGATGAGCATGCTGTTTTGCATAACACGCATATGCACTAGAATTATACAAAGATACTGCCAACAGATACATCTACATTAGTATACATACTCTGCAATACACCGTAAGGTGCGTGGCGGAGGCTACACTGTACCACTACTAAACCTTTCCTGTTTCACTCCCAATAGAACGAAGGAAAGAAGAATGCTATATGCCTCCGTACGAGCCCTAATTTCTCTATCTTGTCTTTGCGATCATTACGCGAAATTTAAGTAGGCGGCAGGGAGATCGTTCTACACTCAGCTCCAAATTCCGGCCCTCTAAATTTCCTAAACAAAATTTATCGAAAAGAACATCGTCTTTCCTCGTGGATCCCCATTTGAGTTCCCGCAGCATTACCGTGACACTCACGCATTGGTCGAATCTGTCAGTGACGAACCTAGCTGCTCGCCTCTAAACTGCTTCTATGTTTTCCTTTAAACTGATCTGCTGCCGGTCCAAAACACTTGAGCAACACTCAATACGTGGTCGTTCAAGCGTTTTATACACGCTACCATTTGCAGATGAAGTACACATTCCAAAAATTTCCCCAATAATCCGAAGTTGGGGCCGCCTTACTCACAACTGTCCTTACATGTTCGTTCTTCGTTCCATTTCATATCGCTCGGCAATGTTACGCCTAGATATTCGAACGACGCGACTGCATCAAGAAGCTCATTACAAATGCTATATTCGAATATTATGGGATTATTTTTCTTACTCGTGTTCAATGCCTTACATTTGTCTACAATTGCCGGCCACGGTGGCCGAGTGGACTGCGGCGCTCCAGTCACTGTCTGCACGGCCACTACGGTCGGGGGTTCGAATCCCCCCTCGGGAAGGGATAATTGTGCCGTACTTAGTGTTAGCTAGTTTGTAAGTAGTTTTGTAAGTTTTGGGACTGATGACCCCGTAGTTAGGTCCCATAAGCTATACAAACATTTGAACATTTTGTCTACACTTAGAGCTAGCTGCCATTCTTCACACCAAATTGAAATGATGTCTTAGTCATACTGTATGCTATTATAGTCAATTAAAGATGAAACCCTCCCATACACCACAGCATCATCAGCAAACAGCCGCAAATTATAAGATACGCTGTCCATCAAATCATTTATATAGATAGAAAAGATTAGCGGTCTTACCACACTCCCCTGGGGCACGCCTGGCGATACACTCGTCTCTGATGAACACTCGCCTTCGACAACAATGTACTGCGTTCTATTACATAGGAAGTCTTCCAGCCAGTTACAAATCTGTGAACCTATTCCATATGCTCATATCGTCGTTAGCAGTCTGCAGTGTGGCACCGCGTCAAACGCCTTTTTGAAATCGAGAAAAAGACAATGTGCCTTTTGCCCTTCATCCATGTCTCGCAAGATGTCATGTGAGAAAAGGGGAACCTGAGTTTCACACGAGCGATGTTCCCTAAACCCTTGCTGATACATAAAAAGATACTTATCTGTCTCAAGGAAATTTACTATATCAGAGCAGACAATATGCTGTAAAATTCTACAGGAAACTGATGTCAACAAAATTGGCCTGTAATTATGTGGGTCAGTTATTTTACCTTTGTTGTAAACGGGAGGCAACTGCGCTTTTTTCCAATCAGTAGGAACTTTGTACTGAATTATAGATTCACGACAAGTGCAAGCTACGTAATGGGCCAATGCCGCAGAATACTCTTTGTAAAACTGAACTGGTATTCCACCCAGTAAAACACGTCAACTGAATGTGTGGTCGTGTTCCATTTTAACTGATTCATTAACCTAAAGTGTTTCTGCACCATTAATGCTGTTTGCTCCACGTTTATATATGTTTCCACCCGTGTGGTTGAACTTGTGTATTCGTGTGAATGAATGTGTGCTCTTAATATTGGCTGACTGCCGCGCAATGGCTTAGTCACCGCCTCCCGCTTTAGGCCTCGTTTTGCTGTAGTTGAGAACGCATGGGTTCGTTTGTCGTCTGCACTGGCGTCTGCTGAATAGCCAGAGACAAGCTTGCTTGGCAAGGTGGTCAGGTGGTCGTATTGTTAGTGTGGTACCAACCTAATCTTGGATGAAAGAGGTGACAGGAGACCTCTCTGGGAGCGGTTGTACAGGGAATTGACTTATCCAGGTAGCAAGGGTTGGTAAACACTAGTCTCTTAACGCACTATGCATCACTTTTAGCGCTCTCTACATCCAGTGTATGGCAGGGGGAAGTTTTCCCATGACCTGAGAGCTACACTATTCACTCTCCATTCTGGCTCGAATGACTGTGGAAGTAAGTACTCCACCGAATCATGCTGAGGGGGATGCATGCTGTTAGGACTTTACTTTCATTGTGATCAGGCAGTCTTGTTTTTCCGTGATAGTTCTCTTGAGTAATGTGAGGCGAAGTGTTTCTTAATTTACAGAACTCGAGTAAATTCATTGTAAATTTATTATTTGCATTTTAATTCCACTGATGATTGTATGTCTGGTTTAGCTTAAGTTAGAATACACGTGTGTGGCCTTCAGACCTTGTGTAAACCTAGTATGTTTGAATTTTCTTCATGTTTTTAACTAACGTTTTCGTGTTGTTTCTCTATCAGCGGGTATGCTATATATTGCTCACATTTTCTGATTTGATTCCATCTTTCCTGTCTTGTATGACCGATTGCATCACGTGCTTTCGTAACGGTCGTTACTTCAGCCTTTAGGAATGCTTTTGTTCATACTAGCTTTCTTCTGTACCAGAGGTGGGCAATAAGCGAGCCGCACTCTCAGAGCCACATGTGAGTGGGTGCAGAGCCGCGAGCAGCTGGTGTCCCTCACGTCGTTCCTGCTGAAAACACTAGATGGCGTTATGCGCAGCCAACACTCTAACGTAGCCGCAGAAATGCACCTGGCTGAGTCCATTATAAAACAACTTATAAAGATAATAGTGCAAACTCTTTAGTATCCAACTTGAATGAACAGATTCCACTGCTAGGGGTATTTCCTGAAAAATGCTATTATGTTTATAAGTAAGTAACTTATAATACTGGAAACTCTTCTCTAAAATGTCCAGCACGTGCAGTCGAGCCGGCAAATATGTTATAAAGATAAGAGCAAACTATGTGCGCCAGCAAGCATATAGACCTCTAGCGGCAACTAGGATAACTACTGGTTGAGTGTGAACGCTGGTCTTTTTCCAGCCTGAGCCGGAGCGCTGCTCATTGAGCCAATTTGTGCCCACCTCTGTTCTATACAAATTCTTCCATGAGCTTTACTCGCTTATTCTAAATTAATTTCTGTTTGTAAATCTTATGAAATTTGGTGTGGTCCCACACCAAGTGGTACTTAAGAATAGTGAGCTGCTGCCTCCCAGAACATGAGTTTGTTTAATGCGCAGTATAATTAAATTTGCGATCAAAACGCTGCCGACGCTTTGTTTCGTCGCTGTTATCGAATGTTCCCACAGAGTAATGTACTGCTAAGCATTATGCACGTGTCTGTGAATGAATGAATGTGCTTTCAGCTACCCATATTCATAAAAGACAGAAATAATTTTATTACGGTCAGTAATTTTAAGATTTAATTGACTTTTGTACAAGGTGTGTGCTGAATTTATTAGCTTCTTATTTTACTGAATAGATTATGGTTTTAAAGTATTGAACCTCTGCTTTATGATTTCATGCTCTGCATCCCATGTTTATCTATTCATTTATTTTTAACATTGATTTTGTGTTTGTTAAAACGTTGGCTGCTCCCTTAAGGAGTGAGCAGTTAGATAAATTTCTGTTTTGCATGTACTGTGGCCACTGATAAAGTAATTTAGAGAAGCAGTGAGCGTTCTAACTTTCATCTGCGGATCTCAACTGCCTGAGATCTTGCTTATTTTAATAATAGGGTACTTTCACCGGATGAGGAGACTGTTTTGTATTCAGCTCTCTCAGCTGCTTCGCTACACTGGGAATACGTATAACTATATCCTCCATTTGGGAGTTTGTGCGTTATTAAAATGATGGTACATTTGTACGGTCCTCCTGCATGAAACATTTCTTAAAGGATCAATTTAGAACTTCATCTTTCCGTTTGCTTTCTTCTATTACTGCCCTGGAGGTAGATACAGGTTACAACATGTAGAAAGCACAGCAGAACGTAGCATCCAATTGGAAGCGACAAGTCTCAGCGTACCAGAGCAGTTACAGCCATGCTTGCGTCCATCTCCACCTCTATTACTACAATCCATGAATGTAAGGTCTAATACTTTCGTAGCCTCTGTGTCAAGACGTTAACAAGTGTGTTACTTGTAGACACCCAGAGGCGGAATGTAACTTCTATGTGTGCATGTTCTGGTTATAACAATTTATCTCCAGATGCCTTAATTCTACTTCAAACTCATCTGCAGGATGCATGACATAAAGGAAAACAACACTGTTTATTGCATGTTTTTACCTTGACTACATCGTGGCATGTAACTCCTCATTTGCAAGATTTGTTTCTGGTTAAACTTGTGATGAGACTATGGGATTTGTGGTGAGAGGAGCGGTACTCTAATAAATATCAGGATTTCGTTACCAAGAATATCTTTGTATGTTACCATAACTAGTATTAATTTTGTATTTTTCAAATGGTTGATTGCACCATAATTAACATAAATATTGAGTCAAAATCTTTCAGAGACATGTGTAATGCCATGTGCATCTCTGACCATGATGTATGCAATGTCATAGTGCATTTGTAACCCTATACTTTGTACTGTTAACGACCAGTTATGTACCTGTCTTCCAATACCTTGATGTATTGTACCCCACATTGACTCGTTACCACAGCTAAACATGTAAATGGGCTTAATATTAACCTGACTGTTTGCTGCAAGTATCACAGGAAGATACATTTCACAGAAATCACCATTACTAGTGTAAACGTATCCTACTTCACTTAGTCTAACAGGTACTTGCTTAATTTTGAATGCCCGCCCATATGTTGTGCAAACGTTTCCTATGGTTGTTGCATTATGGTGAAATATGGAGAACTTCTCAAATCCATTAATGTGATAGGGATTTATTTTTGGCGTATTTTTCTGCATTTTAGTTGTTATTTAGCAAGAAATGGAACAGACAACTTCCTTTATTGATTGAGTTCATCTTCATTACGATTCTCTTAAATAATCTTTGTCGTTAATTTAATTTCACACTACTGCTGCCCTCTCTTGAAGACAAAATTTGGCCTTCAGGTTATGTGTTTAATGACTACAGTTGATTCGTAGCCTATTTTGTACATAGTTTAGTTGTTATTTAGCTTGGGAATAGCATCAGTCAACTTCCTTTATACTGTTTAATGTTACATAAAAATTACTATCAACACATTTCATTTTACTCTCACTGCAGTATTCTGTATGGATTGTTATGAAGCCATCATGTAATGTCCTTTAATCTCTCATAGAGCGTGCAGTGAGGACAGGTCAACCATAAAGGAATTGGAATTGCCAAACTTAATTTCATAAAAATTAATTTGCCCTCTCCTTGACATGTGGAGACTGGTGACCCTGTAAGAGTTCTCTTATTGGAGTGTCTATTGCGATATGAAAGCTAGGGGAAGAGGTGCTTTAATTGGATGTAATGTACTTGTGTAATATGATACACCTCCCCCTCCCTGTGCCCTGATTGGACATAGTGTACTGAAATATGAAATAACTCTGCCCTCCCTGTATAAAGATACTTTGAAGCCCACTTTAACCTTGAGCAAAGTCAAAAGATATAACACAATTGTGTAATATGATACCCTGATGCATCAACATTATGTTACATAGGTTGGGATCAGCCTTCCCTCCCCTCCCCTTGAGACATGACCTTGTCAGAGAGCTCTGATTGGAACTAGCATTAAGGTGGTTCTGAGCTCAGTTTGACCTCGAGCAAGGTCAAAGAACGTAGCACAGTTGGGTAACATGATACCCTGATTAATGAGGATTATGTCACACCTTTCACCTTGCTCTATTGTGTAACATGACACCTTTGACCTTGTGCAAGGTCAAAGTGGTCTCAGGACTATTTCATTATTTTTAGAAGGTTGACATACAATACCCCCCCCCCCCCCCCCCCTTTCCCATATTCCTTGATATTTCGATGGATAAAACACTGTCTTACCCTTATTTACAGACTGGATTTCTGGTTCGACTCCATAGCTTTAACCTCTCAGAAAATCAGAAAACATTGTGGTCCTGCGTAAATATAAAAGTGTTAATATTTATATTTGTGTCAACTCTGTCCCTGATTATACATGCTGATTTGGTTGATTTTTAACTTTCAACCTCGTGGCTTGTATGTTACAGGCTGCCTCTGCTTAGTGAAAGCTTAGTGATGCATCAAGACTCGTACATCTCGTTTCGTGGCGACTTTGCGCCACTATGCGAGCAGCAGCACCCAAATGCATCACAGATTTTCAGCCTCGCTGAAGCGCTCTACTCCTTCTATTACGAGAATTGGATACTATGGGTATTGCGTTACTCGAGAACATTTTATACTGTCAAATTAATAGGTAAGTCTATCCCCAGAATTTCGGGATTTATGTTATTAATTTTATGGATTGATGACTGTTGAGCAGTTTTTAATTTGAAGAGAGAGCGGTAAAAAATTTCTCTAAATTTCGAGTTCTATATTGATGCGTTGAAATGGAAGCAGGCTTGACTTCCAAGGCAGGGTTGTCAATTGAACACAGCACCTATATTGAAAGCAGGTTTATTGCGAACTGAAACATTCACGCAGCTCTGACTGCCTGTCGGCCAGAATGCTCTGCTATTTATACACAGACAGTATGTGCCAGAAATTAGAAGAATAGTTAACATAAGAAATCACAAGTGAACATAAGAAACATGTATAACATGCTGAAATTGATGAATACAATGAAATAATTTTTTTCCTGTGGGCGGGGTTGAACTGGCGACCTTCAGCACCGCAATCGGTGACGCCATCCATTGCGCCATGCTGGCAGTCGCATAACTTGTGGTCTTGCGGCATTTCTCCCTCTCCTGAAAAAACAGCGACCGCATGTTAGGTTCCCTTTGGAGCCAGATGTAATGTCCTGGTTCTTGATCTTGTCATGGGTCCTCTGTATGGCAGTTCGAGAGAATCATTCCCTTACCGACGACAGACGTTCCTGTCGTGGCTTCATCAGTAACAATACCGTCCTTAGATTCCTTCAACAAGAAGTCATTTTCGCCTATCTGCTCTTCAGAATCGTAGTAAGGCTTCATGTGGAGGACGTGAACAAAGCCTCTTCGTTTTTGTCGTTTCGAAGATGGCTCATAATCGTCGACTTCGTATGTGACGTCTGACAGGCGGCGTATGACGTGATACGGGCCCAAGTATCGCTTCAATAACTATTCCGATAGCCGAGCTTTCCGTACAGGGATAAAAAGCCATACCAAATCTCCTGGGCTGTACACAACAGGTCGGTGCTTGTCGTTATACCGCTGACGGTCCTTCTCCTGGGCGTTCAGTGTCCGTATGCGGGCCAGCTGTCTTGCTTCTTCGACCCTGGTGATGAGCTGTTTAACATAGTCATCCTGAGTGTCGTCCGGTTGGAACGGGAACAGTGTATCCATTGCCGTCTCAGCTTCACGGCCATGGAGCAGGAAAAACGGAGTGAAGCCTGTGGTGTCTTGTCTTGCAGTATTATAAGAAAATGTCACGACTGGTAGTATTGTATCCCAATGCTTCTGCTCAGCATCGATGTACATTGACAGCATATCGGTTAACGTCTTGTTAAAACGTTCTGTGAGTCCATTTGCCTGAGGATGGTATGCAGTTGTCATTCTGTGGACAATATTGCAACATGACATTACCTCTGATACTAGTTTTGTCTACTTTTCCACGATCAGATATCATTACATGTTGTGCCCCAAACTTCAAAACAATCTCTTCTACAAGGAATTTTGCGATCTCTGGATCTTCTGCAGTCAGGACAGGTTTTGTGACTGCATAGCGTGTGAGGTAATCAGTGCAAACTATTATCCATCACTTACCGGTTGTCGACTTTTTACACCGACTCACATAGTTCTTGAAAGAGCGGTAGAGAACATTTCAGTAATACGTGCGTCTTATTCTGTCTAAGGTCTTCACGAAACCCAGATGACCGAATATTGGAGCATCGTCGAAATACCTGAGAATAGATGGTTCGAGATGAGCTAGAACGACCAGTAGCCATTTGGGGCCCAGTGGATCGTATTTGTTCTTATACACTTTTCCATGTATAGGTTGGAAGTCTCTATTGGTCGGTTCCCCTTTCTCCAAGGCCTCTATGGGTCTGGGTCATGTCGTTGATGGTTATTCTTGCAACACAAGTTCCTCCTGGCTGGATGTACTTCCCATTTGCGACCTTCAGCACAGTTGCTTCCATATCACAGAACATTGTCTTCTTTAGTGTGCGGCGGCAATTATCCGACAATACAGAGAAAGAAACGCATGAATCAACCAGTGCTCAGACAAGATGGCCATCGATTATAACGTCAATGAGATTTCCCGACATATTAGCGACTATAATCCATTGATGATATTCATCTGTGACGGCTTCACCTCCGTAGATGGCCGCCTCGCTTAGTTTTCCTGGGCGCTGTAGCTAGTAAAGCGGATGTTACCTCTGTGCGGATACGGTGAATGGCAGCGGCGCGTCGGGGAGCGACCTCCTCCAGGGTACGGCGATGGGCTTCTTCCCATAGGTGACTGCCTGGAATAGAACTGCTCTGATGACAGACATCTTGCGGCAAAATAATCGTCGAATACTCGCCTTCTCTCTCTGCAGCAGGATACAACATGTCCAGGGTGCCCCACGGCAGAAACACGCTGGTGTGTTCTCTTCTTTCCTCCAGACGTCTGTTCTTCTGTGGGGCGTCATAGTTATTGGGGGAGTTGCTTGTGGCTGCGTCGGCCGGTTCCTAGGCTGTCGTTTGGCGGCTACAGTATAAGTCATTGTAGGGCAAGGCCATTCTTCAAGTCCAGTATGACTGGCGGGGCAGACCGCTGCTAATGTCTGAAATATCTCTTCTCAGCAGCATCGACATCCTCATGATTAACAGGGGTTACATCCATGGCCATAATCTCATGCTCGCTGGGTCCAACAGTCCCAGCTGCCATAAACTGTTGAATTCTTCCCTCACAGTTTCTCATATGAGAGAAGCAAAGACATGCTGGTCTTCCACTATGGCCATAGGGACTAAATTAGGGGGTCCATCCTACTTACCCCTTAGGGGCTCAGCATTAATTTGCTGGGTATGGGCTTGGCGAATCCGCCGAATCCTGAGCCATGGGCTGTGTCGCACCAACAGCCCGCTGCACCATAAGCTCTGTGCGTGCTTCAACGACCATCGTTCGGCGCAACGGTGGAACGTTGTACGTTTCAGAGCCTGAGGATCTTGGCTTAATTGCCCGGGTCACAAGGGTGGTACAAACCTCTATAAAAAAACCTCAATCTCAAGGTGTGCTACGTGTCGAGGAGATACATGGCTGTTGAGGTTGAACAGCCGCTAGCGAGAACTCTCTGAGGAACCTTTCGCACCTCAGTTGTGTAAGGCTTACCCAGGCAAGCGGGGCTCTGTCTGGGTGGATCTTCAGATCCCTAGCTGCTCGTGGGAACAAAGTGAAACGATCAAAAGATAACGTTGGTAGACATATAACCTCCATCTCTAAGCGTGGGAAATTCAATGCCACTTTGTATGACCCCAAGTCGTTCCCTACCTTGGCCACGCCCTGGGAGGACCACAGGGCTGCTAACAGAAAAATGAGCCATATTCACCAAGATATTTAGTTTGTACATGGACTGATGGGGAATCATTTATGACAGTGAAGCCTCAGTTCTTTGTGGACCACCTGGAGGAGAAGTTTAGAGACGTAGAGTCTCTCTCCAAAATTCGTAAAGGTTCCGTGTTGATCCATACCGCATCCCCTGCCCAGTCGCGAGTTGCTTGCTTGCGATAAGCTGGGAGATGTCGCGATAAACATTATGCCACATAAGTCACTGAATCTGGTCCAGGGCATTATATTCCACAGGGATCTCCACTTACAGTCTGACGAGGAGCTGCGCGCCAACCTCGAGTGGCGACGTGTTCAGTTCGTCCGGCGCATCTATCGTGGGTCGAAAGATAATAGGGTTGCCACTGGTGCCTTCATCTTAGCCTTTGAAGGCGATACACTGCCGGAGAAGGTGAAGGTGATGTGCTACAGGTGTGATGTGAAACCCTACTACCTCCTCCTATGTGATGCTTCCAGTGCTGGAAGTATGGACATATGTCGTCCTGTTGCCCTTCCAGCGCGACTTGTCAGGGTTGTGGACGTCCAGCCCACCCTGATGCCCCATGAACTCCGCCGCCCATCTGCGTGAACTGTGGCCAGGAGCATCCTCCCTGCTCGTAGCAATGCCCTATTCTCCACAAGGAAAGGAAAATAGTTGAATATAATACCATGGACCGGTTGACCTATACTGAGGCTAAAAAGAAATATGAGGGCCTACACCAAGTTAGCATGACCACTTCTTTTGCGACAGTCACGTCGTCGCCATCATCTGTGGCGACACGTGTCTTTCCCACTACTTCCTTTTCTGTGGGCCCTCAGGGCCGTAAACCTTCACCTGCCCCAAAGGTGGTTGGGGGCTCCCTTCTTTCTTCTGCTCCCAAGGTAATTGCCTCGGGAACAACCTCCACCCTTCTGCCAGAAAAGCAAAAGCCCTCTCCGGCACTTGTCGTTCGAAAGGCGTCCCTCAGGACATTACCTACGCCAGTCTCGCTGTAAACACACGCCAGCAGCAGGCAAAACTGAAGGATGCTGGACGCAGGGCCTCAGGCTCCTCCTCAGTCCCTGTGGCTGAGTCTGAGAAGCCAGCCCTGCCGGCAAAGTCCCCGAGGGACAAGAAGGATCGGAGGAAAAAAGTAGAATGTGAAGAGTTGCAGGATACCATTATGGCTCCCGTGCCACCACCTCACTCCACCTCGACCTCTGGGGATGAGCTGGAGATTCTAGCGTCTCTGGGCAGCCTCGCTGTCGAGGACATCCCGGAAATAATGGATGCTGAGCCAGAAAACCGGCAGTCAGCGAATTGGAGTGATGCTGAGTTGTAATCTTCCCTCTTAACATTCTTGTCTTCACCGTTTCAGACAGCATCATCCTCCAGTGGAACTGCGGTTTTACACGGGACTGGTGTAGTCCTGTCTCGATTTTGGGTGCATTGCCTATGGGTCTGAGGCACCTTCGGCACTGCACCTACTGGACCCCATTTACAACAGTGGGGTTCGCATGGCGACGGGTGCTTTCTGCACCAGCCCAGTGAACAGCTTACTAGTGGAGACTGGGGTCCCACCCTTGGGGTTCCGCCGCCAACACCTGCTCGCGGCTTATGCAGCCCATGTATATTGCTCCCCAGGCCACCCATACCATAGACTCCTCTTTTCTGATGTGGTCGTTCGTCCCCATCAGCAATGCCCCAGATCAGGTCATACAATTGCCTATCGAGTTCAGTCCCTCCTGCAGGAGCTTGAGTCTTCTCCCCTTTCATCTCCCTATCGGGTCAGTGCACGTACACCCCCGTGGTGCTTGCCAAGGCCGTCTACATGGCTGCGCTTGGCCCATGGGCCCAGAGACTCAGTTCCACTGGAGGCGCTCCACCATAAGTTCTCGGCTGTCTTAGCGGAGTTCCCTGGCTATGACCTGCTCTACACCGATGGTTCTCTGGTTGATGGCGACGTGGGATTTGCTTATCTTCACGGTGACCAAATGGCTGCAGTGTTTACACTGCAGAGTTGGTGGCCATTCACAGAACTCTCGCACATATTCAGTCCTGCTCAGGTGAGTCTTTTCTTATTTGCAGTGACTCCCTGAGCAGCCTTAAAGCTCTGGACCCGTGTTACCCGCGGTCTCGTGCCGTTGAACTGTCCGGGCTATGAGTGACATTCATCTGGTCTCCGGGCCATGTGGGTATCCCGGGCAATGAATGTGTGGACCGCTGTAGGTGCGTCCATTCCCGGCCTTGGATCTCCGTTCATTGTTGCGCCAATGGGTACATCGGCTTTGGGATTCTGAGTGACGTAGCCTGAGCACGCCCAATAAACCGCGGGTAGTCAAGGACACCACAGCAGTGTAGCGTTCCTCCATGTGGCACTCTTGCCAGGACTCAGTGGTGCTGTGTCGGCTCCACATTGGGCATACGTGGCTCACCCATGGACATGTCCTTCGTGGTGAGGACGCGCCCCAATGTCAGTGTGGCTCCTGTCTGACAACAGTTCACATCCTGTTGGACTGCCCCGTTTTAGCCGCCTTGCGGCGGAATTTTAACCTCCCTGACGTTTTATCAGATGTTTTAGGTGACGATGCTACAATGGCAGATTCCGTTTTACGTTTTATTCGAGCAGGTTTTTTTTATCATTCTCTCTAACTGGAGATTTCTTTGCGTTGCCGAGTGGTTGACTTTTCATTTTTTATTCTTATGGTCGGTTAACAACAGACATCGGCATCTTCGTTGTAAGGTGTCTTTGTGTGATAGTCTCTTTTCGTTTTGTGTCTTGTCATTTTTGATGATGTTTTATAGACTCAGTGGGACTCCTCTCCCACTTTGCAACCTTAAACTCTGGGCGTATTTCATTCACGTCCACGGTTTTACTTTTGGCGCTTAGAGATGGAATGGGTGACTGATAACCATTTTAGTTTTGTCCTCCCTTAATCAACCAAACATCAACAACAACAACCGTCCTACTTCTTCCATGCAACCCTCTTCTGTCGCATCTCTTCAATCCGCCGGCACCACTTGTTGAACTCTTCCGTCATAGAGACGTCTTTTATAAGAAGAGCTTGGTACATGTCTTCTGCAATGTCCTTCATAATTTGTCTGTCTCAGTCATATCGAGGTTAAATATGCTACATAGTGCTAAAACATTCTGTATGTACGACTGTGTCGGCTCACCATTTCATTGGGCCCAGTTCTTCAGTTGTTCTTCCGCCGAGCGGATTTGTCGATGGCGGTCTCCAAATGTCTTCTTACGTTCCGTCTGGAACGTTTCCCAGTCATACAGCTTCTCTTAGTTGTTTTGAAACCATTACTGTGCTGTTCTGTCCAGATAGAATTAACCGCTGCCCATGCACATTGTATGATCCCATATACTATACACTGTATGGTACCCACCCCTTTATTACCTGCCAACCAACAAAACGAGTTACCATTAAATATATTGCAGTTAACAATGGATATGATCAGGGCTTGGTGAATTACATCTTCAGCAAGAAAACCGCTCGAAAATGCTTGACTCTGTACAGCAATATTTCTTCAAGTGACGACAAAAATACTAAGAAATCCATATCCATTCCTTTTTTGGAAATATTTCCTATAAAGAATTAAGCGCATTGTAATGAAAAGTCTCAACTATAATGTTTCTTTTTCTACAGACAACAGCTTGAAGACAACATTATTGCACACAGTGAAAAGTACAGATGATTGATTTTTTAATCCAGGAGTCTGTGATAACTTTCCATGTTACTACATTGGTGAAACAGGCAAAGCTGTGAATACAAGATACAAAGATCACTTATTATGAAAGAAAAGAGCTAACGTACATAATGCTACGTTTGCAGAACACTTACTGATTGCCAACCACACTCCAAAGAAGTTAGAAGACACAATTATTTTACACAGAGAAATTGCAGGTCGAAACCTTGATCTTTGGGAATAATTTGAGATCTTTAAACTTTTAGAACTCAGGGTTACAATTTACTAAGTGAACAATTAAACATCGCCTGTAGACAATATTTTGAAGGTTTCAAACTCATACTGCTCACAAAATCTTCTTACAGCTGCCACTAGCCTTTGCGATTTGTTCATTTGTTCAAAACTCTACTTTTATTTTTAGTTCTCCATCATAATTAACAAGACATTTATCTATCCATTTAGACACATTTATGTCGCCATACTATGAGACACGTACTAACCCAAATTATATTTGTTCATCTGAGAGGTACGCTCTTATATTATTGTTATTCGTTTACGCATTTGTATTTCAACGGTGTCTGTCAGCTAGTATATTGGCCCACTTTAGGTTACGGTAGTAACACTAAAAGTGGGCCTTTGCGATCGTCTTTTGACAGCTCGAAATTTAAATAAAAATAACGACTTAACCAATCATCTGACACGAAAATTGAGTAACCGAATTTCTAAAGGAGAAAAGTCTCTACAACTTTGCTCTGTTATGTTTTTTCATATCTTGTATAGTTTCAGAGATATTTGCAAAAATAACGGCGATTTTGGAATGTCTGTCTGTCTGTCAGTAACGTGTTCCCACTTTTTAAGATGAACCGTTCAATTGATCAGCATCAAATTTTACAGACATAGTTGTAGGCCGACAGAGACCAGAACCTCTCTTTTTCAAATTTTACGGACAAAAAATACGGTAATTATATATATATATATATATATATATATATATATATATATATATATATATATATACATTGAAATATTTCGGACAAGAAATACGTTAGTAATACCAAAAAAGCCGTTTCTAATATAATTTTAATTGCAAATAAACCGTTCATCTGACGCGAAAATTAAATAAACGAATTTGTAGAGGAGAAAATTCTCTACAACATTGTTCCCTTATGTTTTTTTCATATCTCGTATCGTTTGAGAGATAATTTGAAAAACAACGGAGTTTTGACACCTTCCATTGAATTAACGAAAACCAGCCGTTCGCAGATGTCACGTGACATTCCTCGCCCAGAACTCTCTTTGGCATACGCCATCTTGCGTTGCGTATTTGATGATTTTCTTATTGTAACTTACACGTCGTTATTTCAAAGCAATGGCGCACTGAAGAATTAACAAAAACACGTCGTTCTTCGTACGATAAATGATAATCTAGTATCTACAAATGCCATATTAGCATCAGTTAACAACGGCCATCAATAGTATGAGAATAAAGAACGCAACTACTAACTGTTAACCGTAGCGTAGTGGGTAATGCATTGGACTGTGACGCTGAAGGTCAGTGGTTCGGAACTCGCCACTATCTAATTTTTTCCCCCTAAAAGGGTTTCAGACACTTTTATTAATTAATTTTTTATTATTTAGATTATTATTTTGGTCCAAAATGATTGCAAAAACTTATAGAACTACAAAACTAAAGTGGGCCATAAAACACGTTAGTGCGATTTTTTTTTTTACAACTGACCAGTATAATATTTGTTTGCATAGCTTCCCTAAACCCTCTCTCCCCCTTCTTATCCAAATATTCCAAGCATCGTTGTAAACTTGGTCTAATTCCTCCCATTGGCTACTTAAGGCACTAAACATATAATTTTGTTCATCGGCGCATGCGCCACATATCCTGGTATCAACTCTCTCAGCTTCTCATCAGCAGACGTGAATTCCCTCAAACGCACTGACGTTTCTTGCAATCATAATTGACATTCCCTTGATTGTAGGGAAGTTTCACCTACTGTCATATGCAAGTGTAGTAAGTACCAGTTTTATTCTGATTTCAACAATATCTCCTCTCCTTTGAGGTCTACGATAACTTTATTCTCGCCTGTCATTATTACATGGATAAAACTGCACGTGACTCCCCTGCGAATGATCTCAAGGCCTACAGTAATCATTGTGTTGTCTGCCCTTTCTGTTGATCCACAGAAATGAGCTTTGTAGTGATTTCTCTCCTGTCGATTATTTCTTTTCCATCTATTGTCAACTCTTTCTTGATGTTACTGTTTGTACCTATCTTCGTTTTTATTTGAACGAAATTCTCCACTGTCGCCTTCTAAACCTTTTAGTAGAGTCTGGAACGCTTCTATGTCGCCTTTACAAGGCGATGCTAGGATATATGACGCAAGTGCGTCCACAAATTTATTAAACATCATCTCATTAAGTCTGATGGATTGTACAGTATTGATAATATCCGTTCATCGATACCAGATATAGGAAGTTTTTGCCGGGACAAGAGGAGTCAGACTGCTCTACAGTCTTTTAAGATTATTACGCTTTTCTTTGTTCTATCCTGTGTTGCATCTGACCAATAAGCAGTTAATAATGCGTTGTGGGAATCACCCTCAGACGAACAGTCTTGTGGCTGGTTCTCCTTACAAATCACCACACATAAACTATAATTTATGGCCTGTGGACCATGCCGGTAGGAGAGAATACTGAAATTGTTTCAACCGCTCCCTGGGGAACACATCATTAGGTGAATTTAAAAAGATTTTTAATTTTATGGCAGCCAAGAAATTTTTCTAATGAAATGAATCTCCGGAAAGTGACGGTGTACTTAATCTAATGTTGCGATGTGTCCGCACTATGTTTCCTCTGTAGTACGTCGTGTTTACATGGCTGTCCATGTTAGCAATACAGCCCTGATTGTTTTTATATTACATTGTTGCGTAACGCTTCTGTATCTGTGTCAATGTGATACCATGTCCTTTGGGCAAAAATTCTGTACCATTTTATTCAACGACAATGTTACGTCTATGTGTCTATGTAACTATTTGCCCTTGAGCTGTGTCTGCAGTGTCTGATTATATGCTTCGTTTTGTGCATGATGAATCTGTCTTTCTAAGTGCGCTACTCTGTCTGCAATATTTCCTGAATTCTGATTTACGCTGTTGGTTTACAGTCACTTGTCCTTGTTTAAAACGATCCATCGGCTGATATTCTTATGATTCTCTAAAGGGAAATGATCGTGTAGCATCCGAATTGTTGCCTGCAATATTACCCAATTCAGTTATCGCTACTGTCACCTCAAATACCTGCTTAGCAATTGTATGGAATTTTTCGAAAAAATTTTCCTGAAGATTTTGTATTTGAGCTTCAAGCTGAATGTCCTGTTGTTTTAATTGCGAAATTTCATCCGTCGCGATGTTAAGCTTTCCATTACTGGGTCATCGTGATGATTAATATTGCGTTTGATCTATTGCAGGTCATTATTTAAAGCGACTGACAATCCTTTCCTACATGTTCTGAATATTATTTCTGCTATTTTCCTTCAAGTTCTTTTCTAAACAGTCAGATTTTGGATTGTTCCGTAAAATTTTGATCATATCTTAAACATTAGGTTAACACATATGGGTGCGAGATCTATATAACACTATGCCTGACTGTTGTAACAAAGTATTTTCTGTTTCTTTGCTGCTCAAAGCAGTAGCACATACCCTGCTTTCTCGTTCCATACTTCGAATGAATGTTACTTTTCTCACTTGTTTCAGGAATATTCACGTTTCTGTCCCTCGATTTTGCCTAGTATTAGCCGTCAAGGCTCTTGTGACAAATGACATTGGAAGAACGTTACCGTTATGTTATATATTCCTATTGTATAGTCAGAATACGTTTTATATATATATATATAACGTATTTTGACTATACAATAGGAAAATAACTTCAATTACGATCATTGTTAAGAACTTCCTTTGCTAACAAAACGTTCACATACGTCAGATAGATATGACTCACTTTTACATACGCCTAAGTAAAAAATTACAGAGTACACAGTTTCAAAATGAGTCGCTAAATACTGTTAAATCACCCAAATTACTCTCATACATGCGTATTATTATTACTATCTACTATCATCAGAAAACAATTACTGTTGTAACTACCATGGTTGCATAATATTGCTGACTACAAAAACAAATTCTATCCTGGCAGGGGTGGCAAATTAAAAAAATATACTTAAAATTATCCTGGTAGGGAAGTCAAATGTAACTAATCTTTTTAAAGTTTGCTTGCTAGTAGGTTTGGTGAAACTAACTCGCTTTTCCATCGATGGAAACTGTTTCAATGATGAATCGAGTCTGCTTACTATTAAAGTGTGAACCAAAACCTTCCTGCGTCTGCTTTAACTGAAATTCTGTAGGCAGCTTTAAAGAGGCTTCACGTGGTTTGTCATCTTACCTTTGAACTGAGCTGCAGAGGCGTGCGAAAACCCAATAGAAAAGAGTACGTTCCCTCAGTGGCGTAGCTATGTCACCTAGGGCCCCGGGGCAAAAATCATATTAGGGCCCTCTTTACACTAATACTGTACAAATGCAAAACTACTTCACCATCAGCTCCTTGCCGCCCACTGGAAGACATAATAAGGCAAACCTAAATACTACTAAGTAAATTATTATGTGTCACACAGCAGATAATATTTAATCGTACTCTCTAATGTAAGTATGAAAGTTTGTTTGTTTGTTATGCTTTCACGCAAAAAAATTACTAGCTGAAATTTTGGAGAGGGATACAGATAGATTTGGACCTGGGTACGATATACAGATGAAAATGCCCCATGGGATATTTTTCGTCAGCGGTGACAGCAGGCGGACTTCGTCAGTGCCAACAACTCACTCTCGCTAAACTACTGCACTGTTAGCTCATTTCATTGATAGCCCAGTCAAAGAAGGAAAATAGGGAAAACATTCGTGTAGGATGGTTTCATCAAAAGTAAGTTGCCGGATTTTGTTTGATGAAACACTTTGGATTGAGCCGTGCCCCCACCAGGATTCTTGGAGTATATGTTAGTGTCTGGCCAGGAAAAAGTAATAAATAAAAGAACTAAGTCGATATCTTCGCTTATTATCGTGACAGTGGGGTAGAGGGCAGCGTCTTGATGCACAATTCACTATTGAGACAAAATAATTATTACATGCAACTTCTGATCCGTGAATATAGTGCTGAATTCTCACCATTACAGTGAAGTTGTTTGTTTTTCACATAGAAGAACTGAGCAGAATGCGGCGGAGAGTATAGTGTTAGTATGAACGTAAATTGAAGAGCGAATAGTTCTTATGGTATGGGAAGGCTCCGTTCCCAGAAAAAAGCCACAGAATGCCGAATCCATTTCCCGCCTTCCATTGCAAGGTAGTGTGTAGAAAGATATGTCGAGTCTGTTCGGTGTTCCTTTCAGTATTAACGCATTTGTGGAAAATAAACATGTCTGTTTCCTGACGCAACGCATTTTGTAGAAAATGCGCACTCTCCAGGTCTGTCTGCGCAGTACGTCAGCTGTGATTTATGAGGTGCACTGATGTGCTGAAGCTTTTAGATGAAGTTATGGACATACGTGAAGAAGATACTACTGAAATGGAAAAAAAATAAGAGGAATGTGTTGATGCTGAGTACTGTTCATGGAGAGGAAGAAGCTGAAGTTGAAACCAAGAGGGGCACAAAGAAAAAACCAGCAATGATAACTGACTATAATCAGTTTATAGATCTATCTCACCAAATGAAGTCCTGTACTGTCTAAGGCGGAGTGTGAAATGGTACAGGAAGCTTGCAGTTGAACTGTTGACAGGGTCAGCACTGGTAAATGCTCTTGTGATTTACCAATACATCAACAACAAGATCACAGAATTCAAAGAGGAAGTTACTTTGAGACTACTCCGTACAGAAGATATCGATGCCCCTGAGAAATCTCTCACCGTAGCCACCGAGATGCCTGCAGATTGTGCTCTTGTGAACATGGGAGCAGCAAGTCATAGGTGTACGGTACGGAAGCTACGAAAAAATGAAGAATGAATTTGGACAGGAGCAAGCTGTCAAGAAATGCAAACAAACTACATGGAAATGTAAGAAATTGTGACTCATATTTTTGCGAAAAGTGTTTCTTCATAAAGCACAGTACATGCAGGTGTTAGATATACAAAGTGGAATTAACCAATTTTTCAGTCTTTTTCACTGTTGTTGCAATTGGAGCTGGAGAATGTAATTAAAACTGTCTGTGATATACAATCTACTGTATAAGTAATATGTAACACAAAATAATAAAATTATAAGAAAAAGGAAACTCCAATATGCCTGGGCCATGTGAGTTATATATAATTCACGATTTCAAGTGTCAGTAACTACTCTTGAACTCTTGAAAACTGGAGACCACGAACATGATTTGTTACGGGGGCCATAACGTACTGTAACAGCAAGTCACAGCACGCTACTGTGAGTTACAACTGCACCACGGAGCTTTAAATGGAAAAATGTCCGTGAGTTGTATTTACTTAACGTGGCCCGAAGAGAAGACTTCCTGTGACTTATATTTAACTCATGTGGCAGTCAATGTGTTGAAACATTGTTTTCTAAAAGTTGGGAATTTTTCTATTTCTTGTAACACGAATACTACTAATGAAAAAAATTCATAATTATTTTTCGCGTCTCACTGTGTATCACGAACTTAATGAGTGGCGTTTTTCAAGTCTTGGGGATTTCGTTCGTGTTTCCTCACGCTCCAATGTCGGAATGAAAGAATACCTACTGGAGTAACACAGCCGGCCGCGGTGGCCGAGGGGACTGAGGCGCTCCAGTCACGGTCTGCACGGCCACTACGGTCGGGGGTTCGAATCCCCCCTCGGGCATGGATATTTCTGCCGTACTTAGTATAAGGTAGTAGATAAGTAGTTTGTAAGTTTAGGGACTGATGACCCCGTAGTTAAGTCCCATAAGCTTAACAAACATTTGGAGTAACACAATGCTTCAAACTGTTAGATTGCAGATGTTGGCAAATATATTATTTCTGATCGGTAATTATCGGTAAGCGTTTTCGTGACTGCAGTAAATTAGAGTAATAATATGAGTACACAATTAAAAAGTAGTCAGTTTTATTTTAACAATTATTTTCCTGGCTTTGGTTTTTGCAAAATCATCAAAAAGGTCTGTTAAATCTAGATGTAATGCAGCCTTGTTTTCGACTGCTATGAGTGCCAAATGTCAGAGTCGAGCTTGAGCCATACTGTACCTCAGATGCGTTATGATAATTTTTATTTGTTGAAAGACCTTTCGGCTGCTGCAGAAGAATAAAACTAAATACTACCGTAACCTCAAGGTCTAATAATGCATATTTTGTTATAATTTACTTACATAATTGGCGAACTGTCCACGTTGGGGTCAATTTCGGCAGGAGAAATTAAAAGTCGAAATTCCTTCATTCAACTAAAATATTATATACAGTATAACGTCTATTATCCGAGGTAATTTGGGGACACGGATATTCGGAAACCCGTTTTATTTGGATATTCGAACTGTACACTTCTATTTGCCAATAAGAAGTACTGCCGGCACGCCGCAACACTTGGAATACGCAGCTGTTGCGGTGAGCAGCTTTGATGCTACAGCTACTTATGCCGAGTGAAGTGTGCCCATTGTTGGACACATTGACTGGCAGCTTCGCCTGTCAACAGCGACACATAGTGGCGTCTTGTGAAGGCCCAATTAGAAGCATTGTTCTGCCAGCCGGCGGCCCAGTGCGGCTACTGTGGGAAACTTGGTTTGGGGGAAGGGGATATGATGGACGATAGGGTGGGAGGCTAAAAAAAGTTAAATAAAAAATTCGACGCTTTACTGTAAATTTTTTCGATCGTCGCTCACGAAGGCCGAGGGGCCCTTGGAGCTCGGGGGCCCCGGGGCACTGCCCCGCCTAGCCCTATGATAGCTACGCCACTGCGTTCCCTGTGTGTTTACTTATGTCTAGCATTGGTAACGTTATGTCCTATTGCCATTTCAAAATTTACGAAGACAAACCCCGACACTTTAATATTTATAGTCACTGTATTCAACTGACTTTAAATTAATCAGAATGTAAATTCATGCCAAAACGAGTATGTTTCCCAGTTAAAGTTTCAAAACGGCGCTTTTAACTCGCAAATAATGCACATTACAATTAGTAGTCTTCGCTAGATACAGAGGTATGTTATTTGGGTCGCCAGCGTAATCGTTATACATGCAAAACGGCAATACCACACGAAAAATAACGGAATTTTCTATAAGTTGATCTTAACATTAACACATGTGACTTTAACTGACCATGAATTCATAACGTGTAGGCTTTCACGGCCGGCGTCTTCAGTAATTAAAACTTCCGGGCTGAGAGGCCGTGGTCGAACAGTAGAAATTTCTTCCCCTGACGTTTCGTTGCCGGCTGCGGACAACATCTGAGGTGAGTGGACGACTGGCTGCTGGGCCGTGGAGATCCTGCATATATAGAGGGCATAGAGGGCGCCACCACTCGTCACGTGATGTCAACAGTAAAACTATCTCTGGCTGGCGTCATTACTCTCGATCGAAGGTAATCGATTGTCACGTCTTTGGTACAAAGCAGACCGCCATATCTTGTCTAACTTCAAGCCTTCTTCCTATCTGTTAAAATTATTGTGGTGTTTAAAAATCTCTATAGCCTCTCTATTCATACGTGCATAATAATGCGATGTTTTAGCTAGCACGCTTGTCTCACTAAATTTTATTTTGTGGTCACCGTTTTCAAAAACATGTTCCGCTACGGCCGATTTGTCCGTGTGTCCCAGTCGACAGTTCCTTTTGTGTTCAGTTAGGCGAGTATTGATACTTCTTTTTGTTGTGCCAATATAAACCTTCCCACAACTACATGGGATCTTATACACACCTGGAGTAGCCAAAGGGTGTCGCGCATCTTTCGTTGATCGTAAGCATTCACTGATCTTTTTGGTGGGTTTGAATATTGTTTCCACTCTAAACTTGGCCAGTACTTTCCCAATGCGGTCCGTGATTTTGTGGATGAATGGGAGAAACACTTTCCCCGCCAAAGGTGTTTGTTGGACGTTAGCAGAGATTTGTCTTCTGGGCTGGAGTGCTCGATCTATCTCCTTATCACTGTATCCGTTTTTCTGAAATGCGGTTCGTAAATGATCGAGTTCCTCTTGCAAATACTCGCCTAAGTGAACACAAAAGGAACTGTCGACTGGGACACACGGACAAATCGGCCGTAGCGGAACATGTTTTTGAAAACGGTGACCACAAAATAAAATTTAGTGAGACAAGCGTGCTAGCTAAAACATCGCATTATTATGCACGTATGAATAGAGAGGCTATTGAGATTTTTACACACCACAATAATTTTAACAGAAAGGAAGAAGGCTTGAAGTTAGACAAGATATGGCGGTCTGCTTTGTACCAAAGACGTGACAACCGATTACCTTCGATCGAGAGTAATGACGCCAGCCAGAGATAGTTTTACTGTTGACATCACGTGACGAGTGGTGGCGCCCTCTATGCCCTCTATATATGCAGGATCTCCACGGCCCAGCAGCCAGTCGTCGACTCACCTCAGAAGATGTTGTCCGCAGCCGGCAACGAAACGTCAGGGGAAGAAATTTCTACTGTTCGACCACGGCCTCTCAGCCCGGAAGTTTTAATTACTGACCATGAATTGCTCCTTTTCCAACAGTCGACAACAATGGTGGCACTTTTAAAGTACTGTTTTCTCTTAGTAAAAATCTCATTAATTAAATGTGAAATTACACATTAAGGTTACTTTAAATGCTTCATTAAATCAAAACTTTTGCAACAACTTCTACAGAACAATAATGGTTCTTTACCAAAAGTAGGTATTCACAACATTATACAAAAATCGTAGTACAAAATACTTTACATAATTCTACACAATTATTACAAACATTTCCAAATAATATATATATATATATATATATATATATATATATATATATATATATATATATATATATATATATTGTGGTGTCGCACAAGTACAAAGTGCGCGCCACCTACTTTCGCCGCGCGCCGCCATGCACGCACGGCGCGGCGTTCTTACGACGACAGCTACGAGCGCCCTCTGCGACAACTCCGCTCGTGGCCACCACTGAACGACATCGTTCACTTGGGACTGAGTTAGGAACCAGTAAATACTTCGGAATCCGATAGGCACCAGTGAAGACTTGGCTATCAGTTAGGCACTAGGCAGGACTCTAGCTCAACTATATATCAACATTCTGCAGTACTATGTAAAAGTTAAGTATTGTATAAATTCTGTGCAATATATATCTCATTCTAATTTACTCAAGTGTTTCTAGTTTCTGGCTGCTCCCCTCCGTACCTGCACCAGCGTGCTATCTTTATTTCTGTGTCGGTCTCATTCCACTCGGCCACCGACACCTACGACGGAAACGAGACACAAAAGCGGCGACGAGGCTGGGACACAAAAGTGGCGACGAGGAGTGATAGACGATCCGTGGACCAGCCCGCTTGCAGCAGCCAGACAGCAGTAGTAGTCGGAGCACACAGAAATTGCTCCCGCCCACCCACCCTTATTATAAGAATTTTGGGGGAAGATATTTTGTTACGTGTTTTGTGGACTTTTTTGTTGCAGCGCGTCCTCTTTCATATTGCATTTGTGTTTTGTTATAATTTACTTGTATGCGCGGCGCCTAATCGGTCAGCATGGCCACTACCCCGAACCCAAACTTAATGGAAATTATTCAGTTACAGACGGCGCAAATAACACAACTTCTCCAGGCAGTGGCGCAGTTGACGACAACTCAACAACAGCCGTCGCATCAGCAGCCCACAGCTGCCGCCGCAACGCTTCCTACGTTTCGCCAGTACAACGAACGTGAGGAAGAATGGAGCGACTATTTCGCACAGTTTCAAGAACTCGTCGCGGCTCATCAACTTACAGGTCAGACTGTTAAGCATCTTTTATTGTCCGTGGTGGGCCGCCCCAAAACATTCGTATTACTGAAGAAACTATTCCCCAACGCATCTCCTCGTGATGTAGACTTCGAACAAATAGTAGAGGCACTAAATGCTCATTATGAGAGAAAAGTTCTTGTAGCCGCTGCACGGTACCGATTTTTCAGACTTAAAAAATTACCTGAGCAGTCACACCAAGAGTGGATTACGGAACTGAAGGGCTTAATCCGCAAATGTAAATTTACTTGCTCTTGTGGACTTTCTTATAGTGATGTGATGTTAAGAGATGCGATTACGCAGAACATTCAGGACCCCAGAATTAGGACAGCAATTCTGAAACAATCTGACCCTTCATTAGACAGTGTACTGCAGCTTATAGAAGCGCATGATACTTTTGACTTAGCTGATGTAGAAAGGCAAAGCCACAGTGTTAATTCAGTGCGCCGCAACGGTCGCTTTCCTAGCCGTAGTTCTCAGTATAGCACTAGTGATTCTTCTAATTCTACCGGCCGTGCTGTACAGACAATGAACAGTAGCAAGTGTAAAAGTACGACACAAAGGTCGCCACGTCGTGTTAGAAACAGTAATTTGAATGACGGGCGCCAACACTCATTTCAGAAAAATGTTCGTAAGTCTTGTCCCCAGTGTGTATCTCGCCACAAACGTGCTCAGTGCCCAAGTCGCAACGCAACCTGTTATCAATGTGGCAAATCGGGACACGTACAGTCTGTGTGTATGCAAATTAAAAACTCAAAGAACAGTAACGTTAGAAACAGTGCTTCGCAAATTGCGAGAGCAGTGCATGTCATACACGCTGTGGACTTGAGCAGTGCTTTAATTGGTTCTCAAATACAAAACAGTTACTCTGCGCCTACGACAAAACTATATAGTGCACCACGTAGCAAGCGCCGACAAGCGCGTAAAAATGTGCAACGCAAACGGGTTCGGGACAAGCAAAGTGACAATGAACAGTGCAAACCTGTAGTGAACCTAGTGCCTTCTGCATCTTATTGTAAAAGTGCCCAGTACTGTGTAGCTAGTAACAGTAGACTTGGTGTAGCTACTGAAATGTGTAGTGCAGTAGTTAGTAAATCTGAAGTAGCTTCGCATGCTTGCGCGGACGCCGATCCGGCGGTAGTGCCATCTAGTGACAGTGTTGTTAATCCGCTGCCTGCCGAGTCTGCGCCGCTTACTTCACTACGCGGCCCGCGCAAGCGCAGCCAACAAACCGTAGCAGACGTTGCCCACATTCGCGCACATGTCGAGCGCCGCAAGCAAAAACTGTTTGTGACTCTCTTCATATAAAATAAGACGGTGCAATTTCAGCTTGATACTGGTTCCGCTGTCACATTAATAAATAAAGATACTTATGAACTTCTGAGTTCGCCAAAATTGTCGCCGTCACAGCAAGTGTTAACAGCTTATACAGGTCAAAATATTCCCGTGCTAGGAACGTGTAGCCTGCCCGCCTCTTTTCAAGGTGTAACAAAAACAGTTGCTTTTGTTGTTCTTCAGGCCAGATCTACACAGAACATTTTTGGACTAGATGCATTTGACTTGTTTGGTTTATCAATTCAAAGAGATGTGCTTCAAATTTCGTCAATAGTGCCTCAGGATAAAATCAATGCATTGTGTGACAAATATAGTGACTTGTTTTCGCCGGAACTAGGTTGTGCAAAAGACTTCGTGGCACATGTAACTTTAAAAGAATCTGCAGTTCCAAAATTTCGTAAAGCTAGACCAGTGCCTATCACCTTGCGTGATACAGTTGCCGAAGAACTTAAACGTTGGCAAGATAGTGGTGTGATTTCTCCTGTTTCTGCGAGTCAGTGGGCCTCGCCTATAGTAATTATACCCAAGCCGTCAGGAAAACTTCGTCTCTGTGCGGACTTCAAATCAACAGTGAACAGTCAAACAATTGTAGACACTTATCCCCTGCCCAGACCTGACGAACTAATGGACAAATTAGGACAGTCTCGTTTCTTTTCTAAGATTGATTTAGCAGAGGCATACTTACAGATTCCACTTGACGACGAGTCAAAAAAGTTTTTCGTCATTAATACTCACATGGGCCTTTTTCAATTTCAACGCCTACCCTTTCGCAGTTCTTCCGCCCCCGCTATTTTTCAGCGTTTTTAGGAACAGCTGACAGTTTCTGTACCGTGTTGCTCGAACTATTTAGATGATAGTGTGGTATCCGGACGTACAGTTGAAGAACATTTAGCAAACCTGGAGTGCCTTTTCAAAGTTTTGACTGCAGCAGGTCTACGTTGTAATAAAGCAAAGTGTTCGTTTTTTCAAACTGAAATAGAGTACCTAGGTCATGTGATTAATGCCCAAGGAATTCATCCCTTACAGTCACATCTTCGAGCAATCAAAGACTTGCCTCCTCCTAAGAATTTGCATGAATTGCAAGCAGTAATGGGAAAGCTTAACTACTATTTCAGGTTTATTCCCAATGCGTCTCAGATTGCAGCTCCACTGCATCGCTTACGTAGGAAAAATGTTCCTTTTGTTTGGACCAAAGATTGCCAGGTTGCCTTTGAAAAATTAAAGTCTGCACTACTCAGTGATGCATGTTTGATTCCCTTTGACCCACAGAAGCTTGTAGTGTTAGCAGTTGATGCCTCGTCATATGGTCTGGGTGCTGTAATTTCACATCGTATTGGTTCTCACGATCGTCCTATTGCCTTTGCATCCAAGCTACTGACGCCGACGCAACAGAATTACAGTCAGATAGAAAAGGAGGCCTTAGCAATCATTTACGGCGTCACAAAGTTTCATCATTATCTATATGGCAGAAAATTCTATTTGTTGACTGACCACAAGCCTCTCACGTCGTTGTTCTCACCCACAAAGCCAATTCCGCCACGAACGGCACAAAAGCTTCAGAGATGGTCCTTGATATTGTCAAATTATCAGTATGAGATTTTGTACCGACCTACCACTAAACATGCCAACGCTGACACACTTTCCCGACTTCCGGTTGGCCAGGATGTATCATTTGATTCTTCAGAAATGGCATGTTGTCAGATAGACTCCAGAGATGCTTCCGCTCTCACAGACTTTCCTTTGAACTCTCGTCGGGTTGCACAGGAAACAGCTGCGGATGCAGACCTAAGTGTGGTAGCACGTTTTGTTCGCTCAGGGTGGCCTGCCAGAGCCAAAGACATTGATCGGCCTCTGGTTCGACGTTATTTTGCACAACGTCATGCATTATCTTTAAGTCAGGGTGTTCTGTTGTTGCATACCGACAACGACCAAACAAGAGTGATTGTTCCTCGTTCCCTGCAACGAGAAGTGTTACGCATCCTGCATCAAGGACATTGGGGTATTGTTAGGACAAAGCAACTGGCCAGACGTCATTGTACCTGGGTTGGTATGGACGCTCAGATAGAGAACATGACGTCACAGTGTACTGTTTGTGCGGAGCATCAGGCGGCTCCTCCGCAACGTGTCTCAGACTGGCCATGCCCCAAGGGACCATGGCAACGTTTACATATTGACTTTGCCGGACCTTTCTGGAATACGCGCTGGTTAATCGTTGTAGACGCTTTCAGCAAGTTTCCTTTCGTGATTGCCATGAACTCAACGACAGCGTCTAGTACAATCAGTGCCTTAACATCAGTGTTTTGCATCGAAGGTTTGCCTGAAACTATCGTCAGTTACAATGGACCTCAGTTTGTTAGTGCGGAATTTCAACAGTTTTGTCGTGTGAATGGCATTCAGCATATCACCACCGCACCTTTTCACCCTCAGTCCAATGGTGAATCAGAACGTTTCGTTCGAACATTCAAGTCTCACATGGAAAAGATTAAAGGTCAGCACTCCAGGCAGCAAGCTCTTCAAATTTTCCTGTCTACGTATCGGTGCATGCCACGTGACGGCCCGTCTCCTGCCGAGCTGCTACACGGCCGCCGTCACCGCACTCTCCTTCACCTGCTGCAGCCTCCCACGCACCGAGTCGGTTCGTATGGCGCTACGCGTTTTCAGGTTTCTACGCCGGTGCTGTACAGGGTGTTTGCTGGTATGAAGAAGACCGTGGTTGCCGGGCACCATTCAGCGCGTGCTCGGTCGCAATATGTATGTTGTACGTTCTTCCACAGGGTCGGAGCTGCGGCGCCACGCAAACCAATTGCGCCTGCACAGACCGCGCGATCCTGTCTCCGGTTTCTTGATTCCAGACCCAGTTCACCGCCAGGGAGCACATCCACATCGTTCGTCGACGGGTACAGCATCCCCGGACTACGAGATCGTCCCGATGGAGATTGACGCGACTCCGCCGCTGTCACCGCCGCAGATAACAGCGTCACCGAGAGGAACTCCGGGACCGTGCGTGCCCCCGCCGCCTGGGCCACGCACCTCAGAAGATGATGACCTGCTCCCTCTGGGCGGGGGCGGGCGCCCTTCCGCTGGTTTTCGCGGGTTTTCCGGCGAATCGCAAGGTGTATACCGGGGCGCGGACGGCGTCTCGATCCCAGCCTCAGCTACGACGCCCGTCCCACCAGTAACGCCCCCGCCCAGGCCCTCCTCCCAGTGCCGTCGCCGTGGCCCTCAGCCCTACGCCACGACGGCGCGGCGGTTTGGGGGGGAGGGGTGTGGTGTCGCACAAGTACAAAGTGCGCGCCACCTACTTTCGCCGCGCGCCGCCATGCACGCACGGCGCGGCGTTCTTACGACGACAGCCACGAGCGCCCTCTGCGACAACTCCGCTCGTGGCCACCACTGAACGACATCGTTCACTTGGGACTGAGTTAGGAACCAGTAAATACTTCGGAATCCGATAGGCACCAGTGAAGACTTGGCTATCAGTTAGGCACTAGGCAGGACTCTAGCTCAACTATATATCAACATTCTGCAGTACTATGTAAAAGTTAAGTATTGTATAAATTCTGTGCAATATATATCTTATTCTAATTTACTCAAGTGCTTCTAGTTTCTGGCTGCTCCCCTCCGTACCTGCACCAGCGTGATATCTTTATTCCTGTGTCGGTCTCATTCCACTCGGCCACCGACACCTACGACGGAAACGAGACACAAAAGCGGCGACGAGGCTGGGACACTATATATATATATATTTGTCGAGTCAAACAATAACCTCCTCGAGACAATGATAGTAATGATGTATTTTGTTACGCACAGATGCATAGACGTTACTGCTCATCTAACAGGCCCGTTTCAACCCAACAATTCTTGCAGAATTACATGAAAAGGTCGATCAACCGATGAATAATGGAACCAAAGACAGTATTCGCGGATGACGTTAAAACCATACTCTGTACATCTACTATCCCACAGATGGTATCTTTCGTCATGGGATGATAATCGACGTCGTCTTTCAAGGTATACTATTTTTCCGAATGTTTATATTCTCCAGTGAAGTCTGTGATTTGTAGTTGTAGAGAAATTATTTATAATGAGATAACAAAAATATTAAAGGAAAGAATTAATAGATAAAATCATTGAATAATTCTCAGTCTCCGTTGCAGTAAATGGAGACTGAGAATTATTTAATTATTCAACACTGTTGCTGCACCAGCCGCCACCACCATCATCATAGAATGGAATAAAATGTAGATAAAAATCAGATTACTTGCTTCAGAAGCCTATTACGTATGACCATTTGACCATGAACATTTTATGGACGATTTACGTTCTGCTGTGACAATAGTGAGTGGTGGGATCATATCAGAAAGGACTGCGAAATGAAATACGCCAAATACTACCGGCGGTTACAATATTGGAAGGTTAATTGAGTCGGAATCAAAGATAACTTACGTAAAATACGAATGTACTTCGCTTAAGGTATCAACAACTGAGTAATGGCTGTTGGTATGCTAGCGCAAACTGCTTCAGGTGAAAGGAAAGCACGTCATACTCTGCCCAACCAGTTGTTTACGCTGCCTATCTTACTAAATGCTGATAGTTACCGCCACCAAGTGCAGAAGTCGACACATGTAGGCTACGGTTACTGCGATCGTAAGCGAACCCAAGTCAACAGGTCTGTCTATCGCCTCCTGTCCCACTGTCCATTTCACGTGTGTCTGCGGGGAATTGCAGCCCGTAGTTTCGTTTCCTAGTAGCTAAATCATTATCACCATTTCTTCTGAACAGTGCGACACACAACAATCAAATTTTTACAAGGGTGTATAGCGGAATATTGGGAAACTGAAATTGAGTTGAGGGTTTATAATGTTTTTCAATGTCTATGACGTCATATCTTCTAACCCATACGTCGTAGGTGTTTTTACCCCTTCAGATATTACTATCTTACGGTAAGGAATATATGCACCAATCTGGTTGAAATCGTGTCGGTGCATTAAAAGGAAATGTGCAACATTGTCGTGCGATGCAGCAGTTTTTGAGGCATTCCAATTGATTGTTTCTACTTCTAAATATACATTTTCATAGATTTTCCTAATCAAGTATTCGTAATGTTTGAATTTCCAAAAATATCGGAACACGTGTTTTTAAAATTCCAATCAAAAATCGAAGTCCTAAGTTTTGTATTTCTTGCTTCAAAATTGCCTGAGTAGCAACGTATTTTCAAAAACCCGTTCATCCCCTATTTCACCCCCTTAAGGATGGGAATATAGAAAAATCGTTGATTTGCACAGAGGAAGATAAACAACGTCTATAAATTTCAAGTATCTATCGTCTTAGTTTCACTTTTGAGCGTCGTTTTCTGTCTTTTACAAACGGATCGAGAACGTGAAATTTCTTTTTTACGCTTTGACATCTTTCTTGGTAGTTTACTTTTCAAACTGGAATATGCAGTTATTTTTCTTTATTCTTACGCCTGTTGCAGAAAAATAACTGAAGGATGTGCATCACGTTTCGATGTGTATAACCTCTTTGCTATTATAGTCATCACCGATCTTCAGTCCGAATTTTATATAAAGTGACTACTTTCAACTCCCATATCTTCCAGCCCCTTATCGTTATCAACCCTCTACCACCATAGTGCACAATAGGAGATCGATACCTACTTTCACATACAAACACTATTCGTTTGTAGTGTGTAGTTTGGCTGCAGAATGAAATATAGCCACAAACACCTCAATTTTCATATATAAGATATCTGATAAACTATGTGTTGTATGTGATTCCTACACCCAAAGTGATAGTTAGCTGTGCGATATTTCACCAAGAGCGAAATAAAACTGTAAATTATGTCGAGTTCCGTAAGTAAAAGTATCCTCCTGAACAATTTCATATCTGATTCTTACTCTACAGCAATTGTTACCTCAAGGGAAGGAATATGAGCCCCGAATTTAGTTGAAATCGATCCAGTGACATGAAAGGAAATCTGCTACAGTGTCACGTGATGCAGCAGTTTTTCGCGCATTTAATTATTTATAGCTTCATATCCTGAACTACATGATACTTATACTAACCGCGACAGTCCTCTTCGTTTTATAGTCAAGTGTGAAAAATTTCATCAAGAGTGAAACAGGTGAATACAAACATAAGGACACTGCTTTGTATATAACTAGCTCAAACCCCGTGGTTGCTGAAGTATTTTGATTGAATAATAGAAATTGGGTGAATCAATTATTTTGACAGATCGAACATTTGGAACATACATGGGCGATAATAAACGGAGTGAAACTTCTGTGTAAATATAGATTAAAATTTTAAATGATTCTATTATAGTTACTGGTTTAAATGTCCAACATTACTACTAAATTAATAAATTACAATTGGTATCTGGCAAGTAGCTAAATTCTGTGATCATTCACAGCAGTTAGGCTTTGAATTTGTAGTAGGAACAAGAGGCAACGGAGTAGGAGTGGTTAGTTAACGTGACTTATTAGATTCTACAGACAGAACTTCCGAGAATCGGAATTGTGTCTCGTCATTTAGTACAAGGTATGGAGAAGTTGACATGTGTATATTAATTTCCTATATCTGAAAGTAATTCATATTCGTCCCTTTCTGGATATGGTGATAGGAATTCGTGTGTTAACTTTTAGCTGTGGCATTCTTTTAGCAGGTGGTCAACGATTGCCGGCCGCGGTGGCCGAGGTGACTGAGGCGCTCCAGTCACGGTCAGCACGGCCACTACGGTCGGGGGTTCGAATCCCCCCTCGGGCATGGATATTTGTGCCGTCCTAGTTCTTAAGTAGTTCATAAGTATTTTGTAAGTTTAGGGACTGATGACCCCGTAGTTAAGTCCCATAAGCTTAACAAACATTTGAACATTTGGTCAACGATTATTGAATTTTCTTTCCAACTTCGGCGGTGTTCATTCAACCTGGTACAAACTGCCCGGGTCTTCGGGGCTGAGGAGTTAAGAACAGGATAAATAAGAGAAGTGGCATATTTTTCCAGCTTCTTGATACTTGAGCATTATGGAATCTATCAAGGTAGGAGTGTAGCCATTACTCGTTGCTATTTGTTTGGCAGTATTTAAATCAATTTCGAAGTTTTCTTTACTCATCGGGTAAATGTAATACCTGCCAGTCCACAACAACCAGTTAATCACAAATATGCAGCATTTCAGTCTATGATTCATCTATTATTATCAGTTCCTATGACTAAAGAAAACTTCCAAATTTAAGTAAACACTATTTAACAAATAGCAACAGTCAATCGATACGCTCTTATCATGATACACTCCATAATACACACGAAACAGAAGAAACATATCACTTATTTCCCCTGTTCTTAACAGCTCTGCACCCCAAGACCCTACTAAATGGTGCATAATCCCATATTTAGGAAAACTATCTATGCATGTGACCCGAAAACTTGTATCCAGAAATTTGAGAACGCATTTCAGAACGCAATACCACTGGTCACCTTATTCCCAATGTTAAGGACAATATTCCATCCTTGGAAGAGAATGGAATATGCAAAATTACTTATAACTGCGGCAAAATTTTACATTGGTCAGTCAGTCAGGACAATATTTACCAAACTGAAAGAACACCACAAAGGTGGAAACTTAGGAAAGAAAATTCATCATTTGCAGACCACCTGCTTAAAGAAGGCTACATCTACAAGGTAACTAATGAAGTCTTACACAATATCTAGAAATGGAGGAAAATGAACTACTTTCATATATTGCAAATTAATAAATGTATTTCAACTTCCACAGACCTTGTACTAAATGACCAGACGAAATTTCCATTCTCGCCACTTCTGTCTGCAGACTCTAACCAGGTCAAATAAATTACCCTTTCCTACTCACTTGCCTGCTTACTACAGAACCATGGCCTAATAATTTTGTATGATCACAGAAGTTTAGGTACTTCCAGTTATCAATTGTAATGTGCTATTTTGGTGGTAATGTCGGACATTTAAGACAGCAACTATAATTTAACAATTTAAAACTTTAACCTATATATTCACATATATTTAACTCGATTTATTCTCACCCTTCTATGCTCCTACTAATCTTAAAATAGTTTGCTCAGCCAATTTGTACTGTTCAATTTATTTTCTTAGGACAAATGATGTACTTCATACCTTGTCATATTTCATCAATGTTCATCTTGTCATATTTTATCAGTGTTGAATATCGCACTGCTTTAGTCCTCTTTGAAAATTAATGTACATGTATTTGCTAGAGGGCAATTTAAGACGTTTGAACGTAACCTCCCAACTGCATTGCTGTATCTTTGTAGTATTTATCTGTAGCAGCCGAAAACCGTTTAGTAAAAGCAATAAAATTGCAAAATATTACACATTTATCTCGTGTGTTTCAATGGAAATGAATAAGGTATTCTGTCTAGTACAGACGGAAGGGTCAGTGAATTCAGTTAATGATCATGTTTGTTGGCATTGTCAACAGTTGGAGATCGTGAGCTATTGTTGAATATAAGAAAGGATAAATCTCCATAGTCAAGTGAACAAATTTTATTATTCGGTTACTAGTTTAGACTATTAACCAGTGGCGGCGATTGGACATTAGAAGTGGGTGGGGGGGCGGTGCAAAATTATATCTAAAGAGCTTAACGAGCAACTAGATTTAGTAGTGAACGAGGTTAAATTGCATAGAGTGACTAACACACGAGTTACAGCGCTCTTTGCGGCAACTTCTGTAAACTCGTTTGCCATATTTTTGGTGGTCAGTACACTTGAGAGGAGTATGTCTATTGTATGTTGTTGTTGAGCTTGAAGTGTTGTATTTAGTGTATATTGTATTTAGTGTGCATTGCCTATACAATTTTTTCTGATGAAATATACCTAAAGCGTGTTCAGCATTTAAATGCACAAGTCGAAGTGATAAAACGACAAGTACTTCGTCCAAGAACATCAAATGTTCTGCCTTGTTCGATCTCAGTCTGTCTATACTCAAACTAAATTCCTGACTGATGGTACTCAGCTGCCCCAAGAGTGAAGCTTCTGATGACCTGTCCTGTAATCCCTTGAAGTACACACCATTAAAAATGCTCAGTTTTCTACCTAGTGTGGTTCGAGGTATTTCTTCTTTTGTCGCGCCTGTAGTTGACGAAACACAACTTATGAGTGTCTACACCTTCTTTAGAAGTGTTTTCATTTGTTGTTGACAATACTTGATCGAGCGTGTTTGAGAAGCAACCAGAGCAAAGTGTGGAAGCAGTAGTTACAGCCAGATTTTTTTCACTTGTATATGTGTGTGCTCTCTGCAACTAGTATGTACTTATTTCAGCATGGCAAAAACGAAAGTTATTAATGAGACTTTATTTCGGCGTGGAATGCTTTTGTTGCAGCTGACCCAGTCGCATTTTTATTGCAATATTCTATTATCACTTTCGTCTTTGTACTCAAATTTCACGTAAGGTAAAAAGGTAAAGCAGTCAACAATCCGAAGATTGGTTTGAACACCACAGTGCTTTACTACGCATGGTCCTGTTTGTAGGTGGTATGCCGTTGCCTTCCTCCGATCTTCGAACTGACTTACCCAGCCAGTTATAGGGGGACCTACAGTTTAACGTGGGTTCCGAACCACGGTGCTACTCGGTATTTTTCACATGAGCAATACTGCCAGAGGTGAAAGAAGTGGAAAGTTACAGGTAAAAATCCTAGGACCTGCCGGGGATCGAACCCGCGACCTTTGGATTTGTAGTCTGGCACTCTACCACTGTGCAACCGAGGCGCACAATTTCATGTACCAAACATGATTTGTTTCAGGATGGCAACAAAGAGAGTTATTAACGACATCTTATTTCTAAGTGGAATGCTTTTTTTGCTATATGACCTACGCGCATTTTTAACTGCAGTATTTTTTTTGTCACTTTCGTCTTTATATGCAAACTTCGTCCGCCAAAATTCACAACTAAACACTTTAACATCAATTTTACAAGTTTGTAAACTTAGTAGGCTTAGTAAACACTAGATAAATGTATACTAGACTTTATGGAAGCAGATGTTACAACACATTAACAACAGATGGAAATCCATGGTCATTATTCTTCGTCATAACAAGTACTACTCACTGTATATTTTGCAGCTCGTTTAGACCATGTACTTGCATTAAAATCTGCACAAATATTTTCACAGCGGCACTTGCGTTATTATTGCAAACCGCATCTGTTATACTTCGAACTGAAATTGTAATACGGAGAGGTTCGTGATATTTCATTACAGAATTGTCTGAAAATATACTACCAGGGTCATCAATTCGCAGCTTCGAACAATTCTGACGGAACTTAATGCACATCCATATTCAATAGTCAATCTTTATTTAAATCGTGGAACTGTAAATAGGTACAATTCTCGAGTGGGTGTAGCATACGAGCTGTCAGCCGATACCCCAAATAACATGGCGGACGCCAGATCAATTTGCCTCAAACATGGCGGACCTATCGCCACTCTATGAAATTTAAGCTCGTTGAGAATGACGTTTAAGCATATTACGTCTCTGCTATGAAATGTATTTGCAACATGCTTTGAAAGCAGTACACGTTTATATCAATGCATGTAGCAACCTTTAAAAGAAGTACATCATCAAACTTCATGGCAGATTAAAGCTGTGTGCCGGAACCGGGACTCGAACCCGGAACCTTTGCCTTTCGCGGCCGAGCGCACTACCACTGTTTTTTTCTTTTTTTCCCCAGATAGATCTATGTTTTGCGGTCGTTCGTTCAGTTTGTTCTTGGTAGTTCGTTGAATGGTTTTCTCAGCTTTTTTATTACAGAGAGCGTTTAGCCCCCTGACCGGGCGCGCTGAGCCACGGCGCCCGGCTAAGCTGTCCCAACACTACTCACGGTCCATCCTCACAACTTCAATTCTGCCAGTACCTCGCCTCTTAGTTTCCAGTTGAAGTTGTCCTGCGAACCTTGCAAGAGTAGCAGTTCTGGAGAAAAGGATATGTTGGAGACGGCTTAGCCACAGCCTAAGGGATGTTACCAGAATGAAACTTTCACTCTGCAGCCGAGTGTGCGCTGATATTAAGGTTTCTGACAGTTTAAAATTGTGTGCTGGAACCGGGACTCGAACCCGTGACCTATTTCAGTGGTAGAACGCTTGCCCGCGAAAGACTTAGGTCCCAGGTTCGAGTCCCGGTTCGGCACACAATTTCAATATTCCAGGAAGTATCATATCAGCGCACATTCCGCTGCAGAGTGATAGTTCTATTCTAGGTAAATCATCGTATACTCAAGATTTAATACCGTGCACGCCGGAGGTTACCTTGCAATAATCTTAGACACTATTTTGTATCATAAAATCTCGCACCAGTTGTCAATATGATAACATTTTACTCGTCACGACATGTTTGGAGACCATACTGTCCCATTTTGAAGTGCTAAAAACAAGGAATGACATAAATCATAAATCACATATAAAAACGATGTTTTAAAAACCGGAAACAACGAACGGAAAATACACCTTATAAATTAAATTAAATAACCATTCTACCAATGAGCAATGTCAAACTGTAAAACGTACGTAAGTTTCGTGAATGTACATCATAAAAATTAATTTATAATACACTTTTGAGGGAAACTAACCACAATGTTGTTCGGTCGTAAGCAGCATGACAACTGCTCTTACATGTCAACGATATAAGGAACGGAGAACAGTCGGCTATCAACAATGATGTTGAGAAGTGATCAAAGATAGCCTCCAGTAAGGCGAGGTTTAAATAAACTGCGTAATTAGAAAAGATGTACCTATGTACTGGTAAATAAATGGATAAGTCATTATTACGAATGGAGGGCATTAGTAAAATGGGATCAAAAATGCTCTTTAGACAATTCTGTCTTTTCATTCCGCACGATGTCACAACCCTCCTTTAGAGTGCAAAATATCTCAATTTCCTCCAGATATGATAACAGTCGTCCATTGTCCTCGAAATGAACTACTCTCTTACTGTCTCTGATGTTGCCCAATGAATGTTTTTTCCGCCTTTAGGTGCTTCGCCACCGCCGATGTACCATTCTCCCTACTGCTATGATCTACAAATCTTGAATTGATTTGATTTTTCCAGGGAAGCCAAAACAGTCTTGGTCCAGCCCGCCACTGCCCGCACCGAAACTAAGTTTATTGTGCGGTATCGCTCCCTGAATATCTAGTAAAGCCAACCACTGCCCTTGAACAGTGCAAGGAGTCCCTTTATCAGTTCTTTATTAGACACAATTCTTTCGGGTCTGGTTGTCCCAAATGTTCTGTGCCTTTTACTCTCCAATGCAATGCATTCGAAGATTAGATGTGATGCAGTTTCATCAGCGTCATCACAGATCCTACATTTAGGGTCCTCTTCTGTTATTTCCATTGTATGTAGGTGTTTTTTGAAATTACCATGGCCTGTCAGCAATCCAACCATGAGTCTAATCTCCTTCCTGTTCAGGCCCAGGATTTCAGAGCTTCTTTTAAAACATGGCTTTGGCATCATTGCCTTGCCATGTTTTTGTTGATGGACTTTGGTCCAATATTCTACGTGCTGTCTTCTGAGCCAGTTACATAGCTCCAATTTGATAATTGCCTTGGTGATTGTCAGGACAGGTTCTTGTCCAATAAATGGAGACTCTGCCCCCATCCTGGCTAATCTGTCGGCATGTTCGTTGCCACTGATCCCCGAGTGGCCAGGGACCCACAATAGGTTTACTCTATTTCTTTCCCCTAGCTCCACCAGAACCCTGTGACATTCTGCAACAATTTTAGATCTTGTTGTAAGAGCTGCCAGTGATCTCAGGGCTGCCTGGCTGTCTGAATAGATATAGATGCTACGATCTTTGTAGCACCTACGCAAATTCTCCTCCACACATGCCCTGATGGCAGTGATTTCGGTCTGGAATACTGAGGCCAGTTTCCCTAGAGAGATGACGCCCTCCAGTCTTGGCTGCACCCCGTATACCCCGGCCCCAACGACTTGGTCTGATTTCGACCCGTCAGTGAACCAGACAATATCCCCCGTACGGTGTCGAACTATTTTCTTCCACTGCTCCCTACTTCCAATTGTTATACTGAAAGGCTTGTTGAAGCAGTATGGGGTTATAATATAGTCGGCTGGCATTTCCCCAACCTTTCCTATATTTACCTCACTCACTATTTTAGTGTGTGATTCTGGATATCCCAAAGAGTTCCAGTTGTTGACAGATTTGAGTCTGTTGGCACCAGTTGCCGCCTCCATCTTGACCCAAAGGTGTAATGGGGGCATATCCAGCATGGTTTCCATCCCAGCAGTTGGTGTGCTGCTAATTCCGCCTGTTATGGCTAAGCAGGCTAGTCTCTGCACCTTACCAAGCTCCTTAGCAGGAACCTGCTGTTCTACCTTCTTCCACCACACGACCGCCCCATAGGTTATCCTGGGTCTAATCACTGTGGTGTATATCCAGTGCATACCTAGTGCATGCCACAAGCTCTCCTGGTACTTACTAACATACCTTTTGCCTTGGAGCAAATATTCCTAATGTGAGGGGTCCATGTTAGTTTCTCATCTAGGGTAACCCCTAGATATTTCACTGTCCCTTTCACAGGTAGCGCTTCATTGAAAAGCTTGATTGTTGGATATGTTTCCTTGTGAATGGTACAGCAACAGTCTTCTTAGGACTAACCCCCAGATCCTGTTTTCTGCACCAGTCTTGCACAATGTCCAAAGCACCTTGTGCCATATTCTTCACTGTGTCAGCAAATTTGCCAAGTATTACTATGACAAGATCATCTGCGTATCCTTGCCAAAAGTACTGCCTAGAGTTTAATTCTCCAATGAGATCATTTAGCACTAGATTCCACAATAAAGGGGAAAGAACTCCTCCTTGCGGGCAACCCCTAGTGGTGTTGATTACCATTTTTCCATTCATCATGGAAGCCTCTACCTTTCTTCCACTGAGCATGGCCCTAGTCCACCTACATATAGTGGTCCCTAGGTCATGCACCTCTGCTGCCCTAACCATGGAATCGAAGGTCGTGTTGCTAAAACCCCCCTCAATGTCCAGGAAGATACAGAGGGCTATTTCCTGAAAGTGTAGTGCTTTCTCCACCTTCCCAACAAGTTGGTGGAGAGCTGTCTCACATGATTTACCTGTTTGATATGCATGTTGATTTGAATGTAGAGGAACCCTACTTAACCTCCTTTCTCCAACATGCACATTAACCAGCTTTTCCAATGTCTTATGAAGAAGGTCAGGCTGATTGGTCTCATATCCTTGGCCTTGGTATGATCAATTCTCCCTGGCTTTGGAATGAAGACAACCTTCACTGCCCTCCAGGCATTGGGAATGATTCCTGCTGCTAGGCTAACCCTGAGTAACCTGCATAGGAATCTAATAAGATTTTCTCCCGCTTGTTGCAGGAGAGCTGGAAAGATTCCATCGGGGCCAGGTGACTTGAACGGTTGAAATGTTCCCACCGCCCATCAGACCTTACTGAAATCGACACACTCCTTGGCCAGATCCCAGTCCTCTTTGCGAATACCTGAGAACCGTTGTCTCCCAGTAATCACATTCTGGTCTGAGTTATACCCCAGAGTATATTGAGGAAAGTTAGTCTTGAGGAGCAGTTCCAGCGTTTCATGTGCTGTCTTTGTATACTCCCCATCCTCCTTCCTCAATGTTCCTCCTGGATTAGTTGGTACTCTAGTGAGGATTTTATGAAGTCTCGCTTGAGCAGCCGTGCCCTCCACTTCCTCACAGAATACCTTCCAGGTTGCCTCCTTTGCCCGTCTGATGGCAAGGTTGTAATTGACAAGGGCCTCACGATACTTTGCCCATTGTCCTTTGCGCCTCACAAGGTTAAACAGTCTTCGTACCTGTTTCCTTTGCATATCCAGGTTATTATTCCACCAAGACACACTCCTATTTGTGCACTTCTTAGTGATTGAGCAGTTGTCCTGGTATGAGGTCACTATAGCAGAGGTTACGGCCTCTGCTACTTCTTCAAACTCTGCTGGATTCCTTATCGAAGTTTTAATTTCCGATAGGCTGAAGTCAAGGTCTTTCCTATATGTCTCCCAGTCCGTTTTCCTGGGGTTCCTATAGGCCATGGTCTGTCTGGTTCCCATTTCAACCATGAATTTAATATACATGTGATCTGAGAGGATGGCTCCAGGACCACATGCCACTGTTTGAAGTAACTTCCCATCATCATGGAACCAAAAGTTATGTCAATTACTTCTTCCCTTCTACTATTCCTGAATGTAGGTTCATCACCCCTATTCAGGATCTCCAATTTCCCTCTTGATGCCTTCCTCACATTGCTGCATCCTGATGGTCACCAAGTCACTGGAACAAAAATCCATCATCGGTATGAAAGGTATTCCATTTCTAACATAAATGCATGTTCCGAAGTTTTTTAGATTTCTAGCATAAATCAGCTTACCTGCAGTACCACTGAGGCCCGATACACCCCCTTTGTATAAATAGGGTTCTTGTATCAGGGCCACGTCCACCTCCTGTCTCCCCAGGCGACGGCTGAGGGCAGCAGTGGCCCCTTTACTGTGCTGCAGGCTTATCTGCAGCACTTCCAGTTCCCATCTTGCTGCCATTATTGCCTTTAAGGTCTTTGATTACCCTGACGGCGACCTGCGAGAACCCTAAAAACAGTTTCAGGCCTTGCTCTCGCATTGCCTTCAGGGACTTCTCTCTGACCTCCACCACCAGGGTTCGTCCTTCTGGAACGACCTTTTGGTTAATTACCCTCCAATCCTGTGTCGAGACTTTTGGGTTCTGGACCCTTATTTTCTCGAACAGAGTCTTTGGAGGGACATCCTTAAGGATCTTTGGTACCCATATTGATACCTTTGTGGTCTTCAGGAGTTCGGTTGCTGTCTTGACCAGCAGCTTCACGTCCTTCCATGGCGATATCATGGGCACCTTTTCCTTAAGCCATTCTTCTGAGTGCTCCCCCTCGCAGACAAAAGTGAGGGCACCGCGATCTAGATAGACCCTCCTGAATTTGGATCCTGGACCAGCATCCCCCCCCAATCTCTTCAAAGAGGGCCATCTGCACGAGCTGCTCCTGCTGCGAGGTGATGCTCACCAGTGGGTATCCTTCTTGGACAACCGCCATTCTAAAGACCGAGACTGCAGTACTATAGGTCTGTTTCCCTATTTCCTGCCTCAGCCTTTTAGGATCACGTATGTCCAGAGAGGAGGGAGTCTTAGATTCCTCCCTAACGTTCTTGCCACCTGTCTTTGACGTCAAGGGGGTCTTTGTATCCCCTTCGACCTGAAGCAGTTTCTTTTTGGAGGTCTTAGGTTCAAGCCCTTTTGATTCCCTCCACTTATGCTTAGGAAGCCATTCTTTTCCTTCCTTTTGCTTCTGTTCCTTGAGAAGTTTCCTCCTCTGAGCCCCAGACAAGGCCTTAATCCTAATCTGGTCCAACTTCTCTGTTACAGTTCCCACTTCTTGCTCAGGTCTAGACCCTGATTCAGAAGTAGGAGTGCACTCCATCGGTCCTGATCCCGATGTGTGACTGGCTGAGGTCTCAGATTGCCCCTCAGATTCTTTTAAAATACTTTCTTTCTCCGTGTTCATCTTAGTCCCACGAGATTTTGGGATTTATATGGTCCACACCACGATAACCCCGCGCGGTGCAAGGCCACTTACTCAGGGAGGTTGCCCGGTATCCCTGAGGCTCCGTTCGAGACACATCCACCCATGTGCCATGCACCCCTCGGCACGGATCGTATCACACCTTGTGTTGGGAAAGGAATTGGGAAAGGACTGGGAGATGATAAGGAAGACGGGACGTTGTGGGACACGCTTCGTCTGATCCATCAGCTGAGGCCTTTCCGGCAGTAAGTTCTCTACCTTCGGTATAGCCCTCTGCTTCACACGGATATGCAAGCCTCTCCACCCGCACGGACAGTGCTTCATCAAGGTGGTGTCCCCCGGTGAGGTCTACAAATCTTACTTTAAAGTTTCTACCCGTTTGTCCAACATACTTCATTTCACAATCTTAACATTTAATTTCAGACACTCCCACTTTCCCCATCCAAATGTTCAAATGTTTGTAGAGCTTATGGGACTACATTTACAAACTACTTATGAACTAGCTAATACTAAGGACGGCACAAATATCCATGCCCGAGGGGGTATTCGAACCCCCGACCATAGTGGCCGTGCAGGTCGTGACTGGCGCGCCTCATACCGCTCGGCCACCGCGGCCGGCTTTCCCCATCCAATTGTGCCCATTGTCAATCTTATGTACCACCCTCTACGCCAGTTTGTTATCTGTTCTAAAAGTGATTTGTATATCTTTCTTATTAAATAGTCACGCAAGTTTATATGAGATAGTTCCCCAGAATGGTATGACGCTATATTTCTGTGCGGTTCACTGAATTTGGGGGTTTCTATGTTCTATTGACCTGTTCAATCAATCTGTTAACCCAGCGTCGTAGCCTTTTCTAACGCTATTTGCCTAAGCGTACTCAATTCGTCTTAATTGCTTTCAGGGGTAAGGGGAATGACGTTAATCCTGTAGAGTGCACTTCTTTACTGGGGTGGCCACTTCATCGGTCACCATGAAAGTTGTAACAGAGTTATAAATTTTTTCACATTGGAGGCAGTAAGAGACTGAGAAAATGGAGGAGGAGTTCGACAGAGAGACGATCAGGTGAATGGCATAGAAAGGGAAATTAGAGACATGTAGTGAGATGGTAGGAAGAAGGAGAGCGCAGATGAGGAGATGAACAGAGCGAGAATTGAGAGAGAGGTGAGGAGGGAAGCAGATGAACACAGGGAGAAAGAAAGAGAGGATGGTTAGAGAAAGAAAGGGGAAGGAGATATGGACTGTGAAACAAATATGTACCTTGGTGATGTAGGGTTTTCAGCTTGTAAATAAATAACATTCATCATTGATGATTTAGTTAAACAATGCCTAATCTCACATCCAGAGAGGACCATGAATTCAGATCTCTCTGGTTTGTCGACAGCACCCACTTGCTGTTATTCGTTTTACAGATGAGGAGTGGGAGCTGGAGGACAGAAGCAACGCCACGGTCTCTGTGGATACTGGCTGCCTGCAGCTCCTGGCCAACGCCCTGGACAACCCCACGTGTCCTCTGGAAGACCTGCCGCCGGAAGCCGTCGAGGATATCCGGGAATGCCGTGCGCAGCTGTGGGAGGACCTGGTGCAGAGGTCGCCTCACATTCCCGTCACCAGCTACCTGGCCTACACGCAGAGGGCCAGCGTCAGCCTCTGTCTGCTGGCCTGGATGGTCGCCAACTCTCTCAGCATTTGCCGGGACGTCCCTTTCAGCATGATCCAGTCCATGCACGACGCTCGCTGCTACTTCGAAAGTCCCGACAACAACTCGTGTATGGACTCCAGCGCCGCAGATAGCATCTGCGTCGTTTCCAGAGCTATCTGGCTGCTGAAGTGTCACGATTTTGCCTCGCAGTCGCCTTTCACTGAATGCTACGTCGAATTTTACGCTGATGGATTGCACTCGAAGATGTCCAATATTAGTTTGGGTGATGTCTTTTTCCCAGCACATATAAAGCCAACGAAAAGAACACTGAAGTACAAGGACCGATTAAACAGTGCCACCTTGAAGTACAAAGATTTTAAAGTCGACACCCTAAAACCTTTGGAAATCACATTTATAGCAGGAAATATTATTTTCCGATTTTTGACAGGCGGAATATACTTGTACCTTCCCCACTTACGCAATTTGCCTGGAAAGATACTGTTGTCCTTCCAGGTCACTGGTATAGTCCAGGTGTAGTGTTCTGAAGTGCTGTACCGCATGGCGGGGTTTCCCAGCTTATCTACGGCGGTGCTGGTGGACACCGCACTGACCCTTCTCGGCTGCGGCTTGCTAAACTCATTCTGCTACCAGATGTACGGATACATTCGTCACCTCAGGCTTCCCAACGACCTACCAACTGATGTAGCAAATAGGATATTCCGTCGTCAAGTACTTTACGTGCTAATACCTTGGACTATAGCGTGTGCAACATGTACTTGTGTGGAAAAAGCCAGCAAATATTACCTGATCCACAGTCGCATATTGTTCCTTGCGTGTATTTCACTGTCGGTTACTTTCAATTTGGTTTGTCTTACACTGGTTGGGTACATGTACTTACGTACTAAGAAATCCATGAAGAAGCTCGAAATTATTAGCAGCAATAAATTGGGATCAAAGAAGCAAGTTTTTTACCTGTCAGCGAAGACTGTCATCTTGAGTGGAATTGGGGTCATCATCAGGGTGGGCTTCCACCAGGCCCAGGGCATCGCTCAGGCCGTGTACTACGTACACGTAGCTACGATGCTGCAGGGTCCGGTGCTGTTCGTCTTCTTCATTTGTGACGGAGTAGTACTCTCCACGCTGAGGAATAGAGTACTGGCATGGTGGAACCCAGACGTTATCCGCTCAGGGCAAGAACTCTGTTCTTCAGCTGAGAGAAATCTCGCAAAGAGAGTCAATCAGCAGTTTACCACTGCAGAATCCTAGCTGTCATCTCCACGAGGATTCCTCTCAAAGGGTTTTCTTAACTGTAGTTAGCAATAAAAGCTGATTTGTCAAAACTCACTCCCATCGATAAGCACTGCTTCAGTTTTGCAATTTGTTTTTTACTCTTAACTGGCGACCCGCTCAGGATTTGCACAGGTACTACTGTACCCAGATAACCGTGGCCGGCGAGAAAGACAGGCCTGGGCACTCAGCCAGGTGACGTGGCAAGAGTAGTGCTGCGCCGACGCGAAAGCGGATTTCACTGATTAGCCGCCAGGGCACGGCACAGTACCTCTTAGCGGCTCTGGTAGATGGACTGAGAAGATCTCGTAACTACGTTTTAGCAGTTATTTATATAGGTACAGAGGCAGAGACGTGGCCAAAAGGGGGGTCTTGGGGGTCCGGACCCCCCCCCCCTATCACCTAAACGAGAAAATACTACTCAAACTTACGCTAAGGACAACACACACACCCATGCTCGATGGTGGACTCGAACCTCCGAAGGGATACGACCTAACTACCGTGTAGTGAAACTGAATGATATTGTTATCAGTCATACGCCGAGAAAGGGATACGCACTATCGACAGTCAACAAAGCCATTTATAGATATTAGATTTTAATTATCGATACATCGATAACAGCATTGGCTATTGCCCAGTCCTCCTTTAGTCGTTTTCCATTGTTGGCCCTACTCCATTATTGCTATGGTAAGCACTACGCCGGCCGCGGTGGCCGAGGGGACTGAGGCGCTCCAGTCACGGTCTGCACGGTCACTACGGTCGGGGGGTGCGAATCCCCCCTCGGGCATGGATATTTGTGCCGTCCTTAGTGTTAGCTAGTTCATAAGTAGTTCGTAAGTTTAGGGACTGATGACCCCGTAGTTAAGTCCCATAAGCTATACAAACAGTTGAACAGTTGTAAGCACTACAGTGGAATGCTGAAACGCGTTTATTTCTTTTGCGTTGTTAATTTAAGTTACCAATTATGAGTAAGTTCATAAAAAGAAAAAAGAGAAAAACCGACTTTCATTTGTCCACTAGCGTTATGGTAAGTTAAATACCTACTACTATAGTAGCTTATTTATCTATTTACGGCAGTGAAGTCGTTATTCGAAATGTCAATATTTCAGTATATCATAAGGCACCTCACTCAGTATGTGCAATACTTTTTAAAGTTAGTTTTAAGAGTAATATTTTATATAGACGAAGGATACATTACAATGCCAACAAGAGGAAAAGAATCAATAATCTTGGAATCAAAATTATAGACTTACGCTTCTTAAATCAATATACAAGGTATTTTTACTGATGCAAAACTTAATGCAGATTTTGCGAAACACCAAGCTACAGTCGTGGATGGCAGGCAGTGAGCTTGGTGACATGCAACCGTGTCGTTGCCTGTGTTCAAATACAAAGAAACACTTCTCATTCTGATAATCTAACTTCGTTTGGAATAACGACTGAAGGTTCTGCGTATATTGAAACAATTTTTAAGAAATGTTATCCTCAAATTTGTAGATAAAATATTGCAGTATTTGTAAGAAGGTCTTACAAACGCAAACTATGTGCATAAAATATAAAAAATACGGTAGCCTAAGTTTGTTTTTAGAATAAATGGAAAACATGAGCCTTTGTAAATTTCTCTTTAGCCATTCGGACCCCCACTTTGACAATATACTGGCTACGTTACTGACAGAGGCTTGTTATGCCCAAGAAAAACAAACTCCTCTCTTGTATAAAAGACAAACGGTTACACATTTTGTTCTTGCAGTGCTGTTGCTTGGAGCGCTAGCGTCGCTCCCGTGACTGTTCGTGTTACACTGAGCATTCACAGTGTCGCTACGGTTGACTATTTTTCCGCTCTGGCGCAATTGTCATTCCAGTGCCAGACATTAATTTTTCATTTGCGTTAGACTGTGATATTTGTATGTAAATATGGATTAAATACGCTGAGCATTGTTAAATAGAACGCAGCTATCAGTAAAGTTATAGTAAGGTTGAAAAATCAGAGAAAATAGGTTTCTCCAAAGAGTAATTATTGTTCTACATTTAAAGTTATATTCTTCAAATCAATTAATATCTCAATGCGATTACTACAAAATTCCACAGTCTCACCCGCTGGGCTAATATGATGATTTCGTGAAGGTTTCATCAAAATTACTCCAGTCGTCTTTAAGTCCATAGAAAAACACAGACCTATAAACATGCACACATCCATTGTTACAGATATAGACTGCGCGTTTATTGATACACGACTGCGTGTGTCCACTGAAACGGTATCGGAACCGAAATTACAAGAAAAATGTTATGCTCCTCATTCAACCTGGTCATATGACGGCACATTAACACGTGCCACAAAATGTAATGAAGGTAATTGTAAAATGTGTTACAGAAATGAAAGACGGAAACAATACATAAACTTCATGCTTACGACAAATTACTTTGACGTCTGTTAAGACGTAATATTACAACGTAACGTAATATTAACCAGACGTAAAGTTACAATGTGTTTATACGGTTCTTCGTTCTTTTCCCTGACATAAAAAGCTTTTAACATATAATCTTATGTTAAAACCCCATATACGATTAGTACATGATTAATCCTACTGTGGTGATTTTGTCTTCCCGCGCACCAAAAATGGAATGTTGAGAGATTCGACGTTCGACTTGTAACGGGATAGATTGTACTACACCTTAATAATAGATCTATACGCCAAAATCAGTTATTTCGCATCTTACTCGATCCACATTCTGTAGGACATCAGTAACAGGACATCATGTGATATACAGTTTTCGATTAGATGTTAATGTAATTGATTTGTTAACAATATGTTAAAGCCTTAAATCCATAAGTACGGCCATCAAAATGTAACTAATTGTAATCAAGAATAATGAAATTAATTGTAAACCTACATTTTTCTGGTAAAAATCTATAAGAAAGTTAATAATATTAATCGCTTGATAATTAGGCAAGATAAATTTGGGACTATTGGCGTCCAAATAAATTATGTAAGTAAAGTAAAACAGAATTTCAATTTCAATTATGAATTTTGGGCAGCATATGTAATCACATTCACTTAGAATATCAAAGAGTCATGTTAATAATGGAACAAAATTGATGTTATATGTAATTAATGTTGTGATGAAATGTTTCAAAAATTTTGATGGAAACATACTACGTTTTAGTTCTTTTAGATAAAATGAAATTATTATGTAGATATTGAAATTTATAGTTTATTCTCTATTGTGTAAAATTTTCTGAAATATATTAGCGCCTATAGCTGGCGTCATCTACATCTACATCTACATCTACATCTACATACATACTCCGCAATTCACCGCAAGGTGCGTGGCGGAGGGTACACTGTACCACTACTAGGCATTTCCTTTCCTATTCCACTCCCAAATTGAACGAGGAAAAAAAGAATGCCTATATGCCTCCGTACGAGCCCTAATTTCTCTTATCTTGTCTTTGTGATCTTTACGCGATATGTAAGTAGGCGGCAGCAAGATCGTACTACACTCAGCTTCAAATTCCGGCCCTCTAAATTTACTTAACAGAAATTCACGAAAAGAACGTCGTCTTTCTTCCAGCGATCCCCAATTGAGTTGCCGGAGCATTTCCGTGACACTCGCGCGTTGGTCGAACCTACCGGTAACAAATCTAGCTGCTCGCCTCTGAACCGCCTCTATGTCTTCCTTCAAACCGATCTGCTGCGGGTCCCAAATACTTGAGCAATCCTCAAGACGTGGTCGTACAAGCGTTTTATACGCGGTCTCCTTTACAGGTGAAGTACATCTTCCCAAAATTCTCCCAATAAACCGCAGTCGGCTGTCTGCCTTACTCACAACTGTCCTTACATGCTCGTTCCATTTCATATCGCTCTGCAATGTTACGCCTAGATATTTGAACGACGCGACCGCATCAAGAAGCTCACTACTGATGCTGTATTCGAACATTATAGGATTGTTTTTTCTACTCATGCGCATCACCTTACATTTTTCTACATTGAGAGCTAAAAGAAGGCGCTTCTGCGTATAGAGGCGGAGCGATAGGGGAAGCGTGGAGGGGAGGAGCTACGTCTGAGCGCGAACAGTGGAGCCTGCGGGAGAAACATTGTTGTTACTCACAGCCAACCACGCAGCTAGAGAATGAATATTATTGGCTGCCACTGCGGTAATGTAGTGGGAAACGGCTGAAAATCGGGCCGCCTTCCTACACGACGCGTAGTATAATTATCCAGTGGCGGCTGGTGATAATGTGCTAATGTGCTGCAGCACACTGTAAATATACTACCAAAATTATGCCATTTCTCTTCGAATGCAAGCGAGAAATCGATGTTAAATTACATCCTTTCTCTTGGAATACGAGCCAGATATCACAATAAAATTGTGCCAATTCCCTTCCCATGCGTTTTAGAATGCTAGTAATAAGGATGAAAACGCCTTTTTGAGCGCTCTCGCCGTGATAGCTGGAAGCCAGCTCGGTGTGCTGAAGTGGGATTTAGCCGCGCTGGTACGTGCGCAAAGAGGCGGCGCAGTCGTCTGTTCGCTAGTGCGCATGCGCAGACGTGATGTCAGGCCTGGCGACTCATGTGTGCTGAGACCGACTGCAGCACCAGATCAATATTTCTCTTCGCGCTGCGTGTAACGGTTGCGTAATAATAGTGTATGACGAATATTGCGGCATATAGAGACAAATAGCGCGCTGGCTCAGTCGTCTTGCGCGTTCTCTCAAATCTACCTGTGTGAGGCTAGTATTCAAATACCTCTGAGTCTAAATTTTTAATTTCTGCAAATAAAATTAATATTTTTTGAACGTTATATTTCCTACCTGCAGTGAATACACGCAGTTAGCAGCGCTGTTATAGATTCCCCTTAAGGTTACTGTCAATACAGTATTAATTGATATTTAATTAAAGGCAATCATACAACGGTTGACGTTTTATTTTGGTATATTTTGTTTCCTGTTTATTTTTGTAATATTGTAGCACACTGGTCAAATTTTGTACGAGCCGCCACTGTAATTATCCCAGACAGTCTTGATTTTTTTCAAGTGAATTAAATGTTACCTCCATTCATAAATAAGGTCATAAGGAAGAAAGTAAAAACAATTTTGTGTATGTATTGTTTTTATTTTGTTTTAATGGTCGTCGTTCCAGAAGGATGGCAGGAGAATATGGGAACTTTTAAGAAGTTTATGACATGGAACAGTTAACCGGTACGGCCATCATTATTTTCAAATAAACGTAACTAAATTTGAGTTTTGGTGCTACAACAACTATAAATGCAATAAATAAACGAATTAACCTTAAAACATGTTTTATACAACTGTATAATAAGATAAAAGACAAAGAACATGACGGGGTTCATCATATATTAGGCACACTGTAGTAGTCTTCTCGTGGCAATTTCGACATTTTAGTTGCTTCTTCTGTTTTGTTTTCTCTGGTAACTCAGAGACGAGAATCTTGTTTTGCCCTCTTACTAGGACGTCCTCTGTTGGTAGTCAGTCTTCTGTTACTTTCAAGAATTGCGGAGACAATTCGACGACGAAAAGTCAGATGATCTATAGCTTCTTCATTGCGCTTGTAAAGATCTAAGGCATTTCGCTCTGCAATGTCTATTAAATGTGCAATGTTCTTTCCTCTGATAGAGCATCCTTACAAGTATACATTTTGATCTGCTCGATCTATGCTCCCCATATGAGCATTACGTATATAATAAGTTACGCTGAGACACAGTAATCAGTTTCTTTTGTTCCTTTCCAATCTTGCAACAGAAAGCAATGGCTGAACTCTGTGAAAGTTGGTGGCTATAGTAACAACGTTATTGTCATTCCAACGGACAACTGAAATCCCTTATTTTGAGTCGAAACAAACTTACTATGATCCTCTCTTTTCCTTTATCAATTTATTTACGGTTGATAGAGTACAATTATTAACTCTGTTTCTTTTATTATTCTTTTACTATTCCAGGCCTCTCACCTTAAAGTCATGCAGTAATTCAACACTGGTGAACAGGTTATCGAAGAAAATTCGATAGGGAACACGTGGAAGTAACTGGTCCACATATGTCGTTATCACACCGTAACCCATATCTTTGCTTTCATATTCCTTACTACTACAGTAAGCAGAAATATTCAAATCACAAAGTGCAGTAGTATTGAGTTGACTTGCTGGTAAATTATCTACACTTGTAATTTATTCAACACCTCAATCTTCATCTGTTACAGTATCATTTGAATTTAGGAGAGGGTGTAATGTTACATCCACACCAGTATTTGGTATTTCATCATCGTTTGTTTCTACCATGTCGAAAAGCTCCAACAGTGCACATCGTTTTCTATGAATATAAAGTGACAGCATATTACCATAACACCCTTCTGGAAGGACGGTTGAAAACATTCTTGAATTGCAATTGACAAAAATGTTCAATTGTAACATAAGCCTATAAATAATGCAGTCGATTCCTTTAATATGTTATATTAACAGTGTCAGAATTATTGAAACAATATGAAAGAAAATATACATACCCACCGATAACAACGTCAGTCAACTCCTCCATGGTAAAATTGAACTTATTTTCAAGACACAATATCTCAGTAATCGTAAAGACGTGTGGCAAAATAACTCTCACATCGCGTTCCTGATTGAAAGAACTTCACTTGTAGGTGCATCACACACTGTCCCAACAATGCGTTACCATGGAAATAAGTAAGTTCAACAATGGGTGATGTCCTTCCAGAAGGACGTCAGGGGTATCTGGGATTCTGTAAGTAAGGAGAACTTAACTATTTTTATATTAGTTGTCACTGATTCCATCAGTTCAAGTATTTCCGATATAAATCTGAGAAGTTAATATTATCTGGTCAATTTGTAATAAACTTAAATTGTAAATGTAATTGTAAATTGTAAATTAAAATTGTATCCAAGTCAGGTCTTCTCTTACGAATAACCTACTAGCTTCACCTATAAACAAATTATAAAAAATAAGATAAATCGAAGCATAAAAGACACTGTTTTTTAAGACTGTTAGATGAATATTTCTCAGGAATGAAAGGAAACTGGATAAAAGCCTGTAGGCGCGAGGCCCCTAGGACGATGAGGCCCTGGGCGGACGCCGCCTCTACGCAGGATCACGTACGCAGGATGGGGCAGCATAGCGACCTCGTGTTTTGTGTAACAGTCACGCACCACCAGGGATCAATTTGCAGGTGCGTTATAGTGATGCTGGAGCCATGAGACGCCGCTCACATTTCAGGCATTTTGTCGCAGCGGTCGTAATACGTCCCGATTACCTAACAGTTTGTCTCTGTGGCACCAATTCACGATGAACTAATCCTTCAATGAAAACCACCACCATTGATTACAAGTTGGTCTTTGTGGCACGAATTCAGGATTAACTAATCATTCAAAGAAAACCACTACCATTAATTGAAGAGTGGATATGCTAAAGGATATAAGTGCCATTTTTTGATTTTCTGCTAACCGATCTATGTCTTCGAGCCAATACTCTATTAAGAGATCTATGTGCTCCAGTCATTCCTTGTAGTTGCTACTGACCCCAAGAGATTTCACTAGTCTCATGTCCAGATGGGCCTGCTCTGCTAATGGATCTATGTGCCACAGGCATCTGGCGCTAGCCAAACAGCAGTCTGTATTCAAAGTTATGCCACAACACTATTGTTTTGCCTACTGAAGCTGTTGCTTGCTATCTAAAATTATGTACCTTTTAAGATGAACGCCAGTGATTTTAGTGGTGATGGAAGTGTTGAGAATGTTACGTTCAGGAAGAAACAGGATAAGGCAAGATTAAGCGGAACGTCGTACCTCACGCAGAAGCAGAACAAGGAGGGAAATTGCTGCAAAACTACCGTCATCTTTAAAGTAAACTTATAATATGAAACAAGCCTACATTATCCAGTTCTAGCAGGTTGATGTACATAGTTTCGTTTATTTTGTCTTTAGGTGTTCTGCAGGTGTAAGTACAATTGATATGAAAACTCAGCTCTCAGCTCTTTGAAGAATACCATCAACTTGACCTGAACCAACAAGGCAATTACCTGATGGGGTTTATAGAGATTTTTCTTACTCAAAGACGACGCCATGGGACGTATAATGAAGACGCAGAGAGGTAAAAGGTAGTCAACTCTCTGCTACACACTTCCTGATGGGACAGGAGACCTCAAAAGAGTATGCAAAGCTTCATTTTTAAATACCTTTAATATTTCTGCTACAAAAATCAAGCAATTGTTACGAAGAAAAAAATCAGGTTCTGAAGTTTTCAAAGACACAGCTTTCTTTGATCAAAATAAGCAAACAACAGCCTGGTATTGTGTCCTGCAAAAGAAGCTTTTCCGATCAGTGTGATTGGGAGTATTTTCATGCCCTGAAGAAAGGCAAGACAATGAAAGACACTGCAGCTGTGAAATTGATAAAACTTCCAGCTACTGTTCCACTGGCACCAAATAAGAAGCCGGCCGCGGTGGCCGAGGGGACTGAGGCACGGCCACTACGGTCGGGGGTTCGAATCCCCCCTCGGGCATGGATATTTGTGCCGTCCTTAGTGTTAAGTAGTTCATAAGTAGTTTGTAAGTTTAGGGATTGATGACCCCGTAGTTAAGTCCCATAAGCTATACAAACATTTTATTTTCCAAATAAGAAAACGATTTTTCCACTATTATTGATAAAGTGGACGAAAACAACAAGGACTTTTTCCGACAGCTGTTACCTCCATAAAGTCAATGTTGTCTCGTGGCACTTGGATCTATTAGCCGTGACAAAACCTATTGCACTTACACCTTTCTGCATAAAACGCTACCCAACTTTTTTGATTTTTCAACATAAGTAGGAAAATCTTTGTCAACATTTGTATAACCATGTAAAGAGTTAATATGTGTTTTGTTAGACATAAATATCCATTTCTCACAGAGATGTGCAGTTTTTTTCGTTTCCTCAGCAATTTCATTTTCGGCACTTCGCACCTTTAGCAAATCAACTTTTCAATTAACAGTTTGTCTCTGTGGCAGGCACGAATAGATGATGAACTAATCCCTCAAAGTCAAAGAAAACCACCAGCAAGACGTTCTGAACGTGGATCATCTTTCATCTTTAACTTCCGTCCAGTTGCGGACTATGGGGGCGGCGGAGGGGGCGGACCGCCCCGGGCCTCTTGTCTTGAGGGGGCCTCCAAATACCTCGAAAGCACCTTTTTTTCAATTTTGGCCCACTTTAGGTTACGGTAGTAACACTAAAAGTGGGTCTTTACGATCATCTTTTGACAGCTCGAAATGTAAATGAAAATAACGGCTTAACCATTCATATGACACGAAAATTGAATAACCGAATTTGTAAAGGAGAAAATTCTCTACAACTTTGCTCTCTTATGTTTTTTTTCATATCTCGTGTCGTTTCAGAGATATTTGCAAAAATAACGGTGATTTTGGGATGTATGTATGTCTGTCTGTCCGTCTGTCTGTCTGTCCGTAACGTGTTCCCCGTTGTTAAGACGAACCGTTCAACCGATCAGCACCAAATTTTACAGACATAATTGTAGGTCAAAAGAGACCAGAACCTCCCTTTTTCAAAATTTTCGGACTAAAAATACGGAAGTAATACCAAACAAAGCAGTTTGTAATATAATTGTAATTGCAAACGAACCGTTCATCTGACACGAAAATTGAATAACCTAATTGGTAGAGAGGAAAATTCTCTACAACTTCACTCTATTTTTTTCATATCTTGCATCGTTGCAGAGATATTTGCAAAAATAACGGCGATTTGACAATGTCTGTCTGCCTGTAACGTGTTCCCACTTTTTAGGTGGATCCGTTCAACCGATCGGCACCAAATTTTACAGACATAATTTTTGGCTACCAAAGACCAGAAACTCCCGTTTTGAAATATTTCGGACAAGAAATACGTTAGTAATACCAAAGAAAGCCGTTTGTAACGTAATTCTAATTGGAAATAAACCGTTCATCTGACGCGAAAATTGAATAAACGAATTTGTGGAGGAGAAAATTCTCTACAACTTTGTTCCCGTATGTTTTTTTTTTTTCATATCTCGTATCGTTCGAGAGATATTTGCAAAAATAACAGAGTTTTGACACCCTCCATTAAATTAACGAAACCCAGCCGTTCGCAGATGTCACGTGACATTCCTCACACAGAACTCTCACTGGCATACGCCATCTTGCGTTGCGTATTTGATGATTTTCTTATTGTAACTTACACGTTGTCATTTCAAAGCAATGGAACACTGAAGAATTAAAAACACGCCGTTCTTCGTACGATAAATGGTAATCTAGTGTCTACAATTGCCATATTAGCATCAGTTAACAACGGCCATCAATAGTATGAAATTAGAGGACGAAGTTTCTAACTCTTATCTGTAGCGTATTAGACAATCCGTTGGACTGTGACGCTCAAGCTCAGTGGTTCGAAACCCACCAGTACCTAATTTTTTTTCCTCAAAGGGTTTCAGGCACTCTTATTAATAAATTTTTTATTATTTAGATTATTATTTTTGTCCAAAATGTTTGTAAAAACGTATAAAACTACAAATCTAAAGTGGGCCGTAAAACACGTCAGTGCGATTTTTTTTAAGCACCCTTGTCCTCTCGTTCTGGTGCCTCAAAATCTCTGAAGATATTTTTCCTAGATTGTCCCGTTCCTCTCGTCGTGGGACGGGGGGGGAGGGGCTCCAAATCTCAAAAGTTACTTCTTTAATAATAGTAAATGTATTTCCATGTGGACAGGGGGCCTCATTTTGTTCTGCCGTCGCTCCGGGCCTCTGACAGCCTTAGTCCGCCACTTCCGCCTGTCCATTTTGAAAAACTGCGTAAACCATTCGCAGCACCGGTTAACTGGTTAAAGAGGCCTCCCTCCACGTTTCTGGTATTATTCGGTGTTTCTCTGTAAAGAGTTGGTTTATGTTCTAGGAGGCGATCCAATTATGATATTGTAGAAAGATATAAAAAAGCCAAGATCGCTGATCATCAATTTTTATTTAAGACGACCGGTTTCGCTGAACTATGTCAGCATCATCTGGTCCAATAAAACCGTTTTACAAGGCCATAATCTTGTAATGTCAATCAGTTGTTATCTATATCTATAAATGTGAATGTCTGTTCGGTGTACGTTTATCACGTCTGAACCACAAGACATACAGAGCTAAAGTTTGTAGAGTTACTAATGTCTACCCGGGGAAGACTTTAGGCATGGTTTTATGGCGATCGGATAGCTATATATATATATATATATATATATATATATATATATATATATATATATATATATATATATATATTAATGTGAATGTCTGTTCGGTGTACGCGTTTCACGTCCGAACGACAAGACGCAGAGACTTAAATATTTGTACAGTCACTGATTTATACCTGAGGAAGGTTTTAGGCACGGTTTTATAGCGATCTGATAGATATTTAGTAATTTGAAGAATGTAACGCGAAATGCGGAACAATAATTACTCTTTGAAAATAATATTTACACTTTGAAAATGGTTTTATTGGTTGCATTGTTGCTTGAGGGTTGATAATGATAAAAGAGTGGAGTATGTTGGGATGGAAAGTTATCGGTGTATATAAAATTCTCGTGTTTCTGTGTTAATATTTAGCTCTGCAGCGAAAACTGCAGAACGCAAACGAATGGTCTGTGTGTAATTGTTGTCCGAAGTCTCCCGTTGCACACCATAGCAGTTCCATCCCGGTAGTTATAAGGGGGTGGAAGTCGTCAAATTATAAAAAAATTCGGACTGCTGGCCAGCGATGACGTTTGCGACTCTATAGCAAGGAGGTTACATACAGGGAAACGTGATGCCACAGACCATATCTTTGGTCTATGCGTGCTACATTGTTTTCAGCTCTTTGTAAGGATAAGCATACGATTAAGGAAATATAAGAATAAATAAATAAAATAGTAAAAAAGAAAAATCTTTTAATACATTTCTTGAAAAAAAATTGATGTGACGTTTCGCGCATTACATCAAGTGATCTATCTGTGATATTATTACAATCATTATTGTTGAATTTCGTGATTGGATTCTTCGAAACGCATTTTCGCGTGTGATTTCTTATTTCTTATATATTCCTTGAGAAATGTAACATGTTTTTAGAAAAAAGGAGATGGACAGACAGAGAGAGTGGATAGGAAAAGTACTAACGCTCGAATAAATAAATAAATACCAGAGCAACGCCGGGTTTTCAGCTAGTATATCAAAATTTACAGTGTATATGTGCACTACGTCATTTTAATAAAACATAATTATCACAGTGAGTGACAATCACAGTTTGCTATTGTTACTCACTGTGATAATTATGTTTTATTATAATGACATAGTGCACCTATGCACTGTAAATTATGTTATGTAACAACTGATTGACATTACAAGATTATGGCCTTGTAAAATGATATTATTGGACCAGATAATGCTGACATACTTCAGCGAAACCAGTCGTCTTAAATAAAAATTGATAATCAGTGATCTTGGCTTTTTATATCTTTCTATAATCTCTCTAAAGAGTATCCTGAGTTTGGCGCAAAGTTTAATGCAATCGCGTTGCTGCTCTAACTGTATTGTGCAACGCAGCACAACATTCTATTTAACAGACCAGTGAACTACAACTGATATATAATAATAATAATGAAAACTGCGGCAGTTACACATTCAACACAGCCGTGTACAGAGCTGCCAAGTGCATTTCGCTCCAACAGCCCGTTGGCATGAAATTACGAATGTTCCGCACGGTTTAATTGTGGTCGGAACGCGTTTCAGCATCTCCAGGATTATTTATTTACTAATTTAACAGGTCGACACTGGTGATTTGAAAAATAATACACGTGTATCAAATCGCAACGTAAATATAATATGACGCTGCGCCAGAACAAGTAAACATCACAATGGGTCGTCAACGTAATGAGATCTGGCGAGGGCGTGGGGCGAGGTACTAGGTGTGTGTTTGCGTCTGGGTACGTAAGTACAATGTTGTGATGGGTATATGTCGCCTTTTGTTTACCTCAAAGATGTAATAGCAGGGCCAGCCGAGCTGAATGTTGTTGTTGAGATTTTGAGGAGAGTAAACTATGGCGGGCAACTTTTTCATAGCTCAATATGCGACAGTTCGAGAATGTGAAGGGTAACTAAGATTACGTGACTCATTCTGCCAGTTATTTTAAAAATTTAGGCGAGCAGAGTAGGCCTACTTGTTTAATTTTGCAGAAACATCAAACACGAGTGACATTTTATTCTTAACTAGCTGAACTCCCGCTGCTTCGCATGCGTAGGCTGGTTGGTTTGCACCAGTTGTTTGTTTTTAATCCTGATGAAGAATCCATAACTTAAATTTCGTAGTTATAGCTTGAAATTTGAGTTAACAGCTCCATACTTTTGAAAATCAATTTTTGCAATAGTGAAATAACTGATCGGAAACGGATATTCCTGTACATGGAATAGCGTTTCAATATGGTTAATATTCTGTCGTCCTTTATGCCGTATAAGTTCTTGTTGTTTTATGAACGTGTATTACGCCATCTGCAACATTGTTTTAATATTGTGTGCTTTATACATAAAAACTCTAGATCAGCAGCGGCCGAAGTTTCGACGCCTCTTCCGTAACACGCTTAGGTTGGCAACGCACTACACTTCGAGTAACCAATGGCATGTAACTTTGACGTAACCAATGAGGGGCGACAAATCTGGAATGTGTTTATAGCGCCAGAATCAAATGCTACAGTCTGGTTATTGTGTTCGCAAGATATAATAAATAAATAATTACTATTTTCTTTATTAAGAATATATCATTCATTTTTCGGATAAATTTCACTTAAGGCAACGGCGGCATTATGTGCTGTTGTTCGCAACGAACTATTGCTTTCCGAGAATAATTAATTTACGGACCAGAGAAGGATTCATACAAGATCCTGTCAACCGTAGATTAGGAACGTTGTTAATTGTTTATTTTGTAAACAATACAAAATATTAATCCTCTCGTTTCATGTGACTGACTTCACAAAGAGCATACAACGGTCGTTGCGAACATTAGCATATCACACCACCACTACACCTTTTACATTACCACCTTATCCATTTAAGTTCACCAGTGAATCTACTGAACCCCATGATTTAGTTTAAAGACACTAATTCATCGTCTGCGGTTTTGTCAAGGAAGTCTCTGTTGTAAACAAATACAGGACTCGCGCAACTTAATCCCTGTACGCACAGCGAACTCTGCCAACATTGCCACGCCCCTTCACGTTAAGTACAGTTCGTCGCTACAGCTGATTAAACTTTTACCGAATGATTGTAATAACATTTCTGCTTAATTAAAGAAATTATTATGATACTTATCTTTCCAAGCGGTAGTAAATCGTTAGGAGATATGAATCACCATGAATTAAGTGTAAAAAGCGAGAAATATCGCTGTCTCAATGACGTAAGCCACAACATATTTATGGAGATATATCTATTCGCAACAGGTTTTGCAAACGTATTAAAAAGGATCTAAAACCTTGGGCATATTTAAAAGGAACATCTTGTAAAAAATTTGAATTCAATCGTTTGAGATAACAGAGAGAGTTTACGAACATTTACATTTTCCATTTGATTATTCTAAATATCAAAGTTCTGAAAGTTCTTGACCGATTGGAATTTTGACACAAAATTGCATTCTAACACAGGCGTGTTTTCTTAAACCTATTTCTGCAAAAGTCTACCCGCATCTTTAATACACGCATGTCGTATTTGAACGGAAATTTGTAAAATACTTTGCATAACTATATGTGGTTTGCTCTCGTACTTTTTAATTTTTTAAAAAGTGTCACCAAGAATCCATACACCAATTTATGCAGCTGTAACTACAAAATTGCCTTAATAGCAACATTTTTTCAAATAACTATTCATCCCCTCTTTCCCCCCTTGATGTGTGAAATTCCAAAAACACCTAAATACTTTCTTTTTCTTTTTCAATTGGCCAAGAGGCCAAATATTAATTTCCGTAGCTCTAGCCTGAAAATCGTCCCAATAGTAAGGTATTTTCAAAAAAAATTTTTGACCCTCTGTTTGACCCTCTTAGTTGTTGAATTTTTATAAACACTGAAACACACATTTTTTAAATCCTGACCAAGAGTCAACATCGGAGTTTCCAACCAAGTATGCAAATATCATTTGTTGTAATTCTGGATTCAAAATTGGCTTAGTAGCAACGTATTTTCAAAAAGTGTTTCATCCCACATTTCACCCCCTAGTTGATTAATTTTCTGAAAATACCGAAACACGGATCTTTTTAATTCTGACCAAGAAAACATATACCAATTTTTGTGGTTGTAGCTTCAAAATTGCCTAAATAGCAACAGTTTGTCTAAAAACACACCCTCTCCAATTTAAACTCCTTGATGGTTGAATTTCCAAAAATACTGAACACCTACCTTTTAAATCTTATCGAACAATACAAATACCAATTTTTGTAGCTATAGCTTCAAAATTGTCTTGGCAACAATGTGTTTTCGAAAAGAATTTTTAATCCCCCCTTTTACCCCTTAGTTGTTGAATTTCCAAAAATACCGAAACACGTGTCTTTTTAATCGTGATCTAGAGTCCATATCCTAAGTTTCGTATTTATAGCTCGAAATTTGAAATTTGATTATCTTTGAAAATCAATTTTTTCATCTCGTATTTCACCCCCTTATTAGTCTAATTTCCAAAAATACCGAAACACGTGTCTTTTAAATTCGAACCCCGAATCCAAATCTGAAAATCTGTAGTTCTAACTTCAAAATTGCCTAAATAGCAAAAGATTTTCGAAAAACATCCTCTCTCCAATTTAACCCCCTTGATAGTCGAATTTCCAAAAATACCGAAACACGTATTTTTTAAATCATAACTAACAATACAAATACCAAGTTTTGCAGCTATAGCTTCAAAATTGTCTTGACAACAATGTGTTTTCGAAAAGCATTTTTGATCCCCTCTTCTACCCCCTAATTTGTTTAATTTCCAAAAATACCGAAACTCGTTACTTTTTAATCCATATCAAGTGTCCATATCCTAAGTTTCGTAGTTATAGCTTAAAATTTGAGTTAGCAGCAACATATGTTCGAAAATCAATTTTTTGTGTCCTCTATTTTACCCCCTTATGGGTTGAATTTCAAAAAAATGCCGAAACACGTGTCTTTTAAATTCGAACCCCGAAACCAAATTTTTATCGTCTAACCAACTACACAAATATCAATTTTTGTAGCTATAGCTTCAAAATTGTGTCAATAGCAACGTGTTGTCAAATAGAATTTTTGATCCTCTATTAAAACCTCATACTTGTTGAATTTCCAAAAATACTAAAAATCATGGATTTTTAATCCTGACCAAGATTCCATATCCGAAGTTTCCTAGTTGTAGCTTAACATTTGAGTTAACAGCAACATATTTTTGAAAATCAATTTCTAGCGTCACCTATTTTACCCCCTCATTTATCGAATTTCAAAAAATGCCGAAACTCGTGTCTTTTAAATTCGAACCCTGAATTAAAATCCGAAATTTTGTAGTTCTAGCTTCAAACTTGCCTAAATAGCTACGTATTTTCAAAAAACGTTTCATCCACTATTTCAGCCCCTTACGGACGGAATATCGAAAAATTGCTTCTTAAATGACGCCTACAGAGTAGGATTAACACTCTCCACAAATTTCAAGTTTCTATCTTCAGTGGTTTAGGCTGGGCGATGATAGTCAGTCAGTCAATAGGGACACTTCCTTTTATATATAGAAATTTTCAATCGTTATTTACAGAGTATTAATATTTTCTCATGGTCCTATTTTGAATTTTTAGAGTCTGACAATTTTTCTTAATCTTTTTCCGTTACGTTTCCCCAATTACCTTCGTTGTCTGTACTACTTTTATTTGTTCCAGCTGTTACACCATCGTTTTGTAAGTAGCTTACTCCGCCCAAAGAATGATGTTTTGAAATAATCACGAATTAAATCTGATAAAAACCATATTTTTAAACCGTTTCAACTACTCTATTATAGAAGTTATTTCAATGAAGTGTAGAATTTAATTGTGCCTTACTACATATAATGCTTACTCACTTTTGTTGTTGCGTATTCAGAAGTTCGCCACCTTTTCGTTCCTAAAGAAAGTAAGATGAATGTTGATTATCTGCATGGTAGATTTTAAATACGTTTATACAGATTGTGATAATATTACACAATGTTTGCCACCTTGAGCTCCGAGAAGTATTCCATTACTATTATTGAAACGTACATAAGAAGACACAGAAAATATGCCAAAAACAGAACTTATTAATAAGTCATCCAATCACGAAAAGGACTACCATCTTAAAGCAAAAACAACTTCCACTGCAAGCGAATTTGTCATTTTGAAATAGCCAGATGATATGTATAGTTTTTATCTCTTTTTTTTTTTCTTTTGCATTTAGTGTAAGAAGTCTGTCATTTATTTATCCAGTATGACATAGCGTGTCGTACACAATTAGTTTCAGCGTAACATTGTTAGTTCCTTTCGTCCTGTTTTTCCCAAAGCTGCTGTATTATAGTATAGTGCACATATTTAGGTTATCCGTCTATGCAACTGATTAATAATAGATTTTATTGCCATATGCATTTTGCTTTTATTTGGAAGGGATCATCAGTGGCCTGAAATATATACATGATAAAGTTTTATAATATTTCATATATACGTTTCTTAGTAGTTTAGGTTGTAAACAGTTCTGGTTCGTTATTTAAGTGTAGTTACTGATATTTGGATGTTGTTACTTACAATATTACGTGGATATTGCTTTACATCTAGTGCTGATTGGTGACTTCCGGTTGTCATGCTTCAGTTATGTTTATTTTGCGTGTTTGTTTTCCCAGCACTTCACAGTTAGTACCACTAGTCATATGCCATTATTTATTGTGTTTTGTCTTTGTTTTGATTGGTGTTGCCAATTGTTGAGTGTGCGGTTGTCCTATCTTTGCTTTATGTCAGTGTGTGTGTGTGTTTTCGATGTAATTGCATAGAGAACTGCACCAGATACTGATGTATTAATTAATTTATTTAATGACTCCTGATTGTGAAGAGAGAGAGAGAGGGGGGGTAAGAGAGATAGAGTTAGAGACAGAGAGCTAGAGAGAGACAGGGAGATAGAGGCAGACAGAGACAGGGACGGTGGTAAAACGAGAGAGAGATGTGTGTGTGTTTTTTCTCGCCTCCTTATTATTGTTTTTAAATTTTGTGTTTTTGTGTGTGTCTGTGTGTGTCAATTTTTCTCTTTAATTACTGTCTCATATCTTTGACTAGATTTAGTAGTGAGTTTTCATTAACGTATGCTTGTTCATTTATTGTTTATTGTCGGCTATGGCTTTCTGGATATGGTAGTTTTCTTGTGTTTGTTTGAGGTGTTTGTTGTTTTTTTTTGGTCCTTTTAATTTTTATGTCTTGGCCTATATTGGTTGGGTGATGGTGCCATTGTTTTAAGTGTTCGGCAAATGTGGAGTTGTTTGTTCCATATTTCCAACATCTGATGTGTACTTTGTATCGTGTTTAGAAATCTCTGTTCGTCATTCCTCTGTACTCGGCATCCCAACTTAGGCATTCAGGTTTGTATATTCCTGATCCTTGGAATAAATCTATCTTGATTTTTGGTTGTAGATTTGTTTGTAGAGTTTGGGCAGTTTTATATGCTTTGTGAAGTCCTTGTTTCTTCAGTATGTTTGTCACTCTGAGTGTTAGTTTGTGTGTGTATGTCATGGTGTACCATTTGGTTTGTTTCTGCGTGGGGTTGTCATTGTGTGAGTTTGTTGTTTGTGGTTGTGTGTTTGAGTGTTGTGTATTTTCCTGTTTGTTGGTTTTGTTTGAAATGTTGTGTTTGTTCTGCATTTGTCTTTTAATTTTCTGATTGAGTTTTTGTATTACTTGTGTGTTGTAACCTTTGTTCCTTGCTATTTGTATGATTGCGTCCATTTCTTTTTGATAGTTTTTCTTGCTTAGAGGGATTCTGTTTAGCCTATATAACATGTGTCTAAATGCAGCACGTTTCTGGTTGTGAGGATGATTGGAGGTGGAATGTATAATCATATCTGTCGCTGTTGGTTTACGAAAAATGTTGAATGAATGTTTAACATTTTGTTATATCAATGAAATTGATTTTCCTGTGATTTTCTTTCTCAGTTGTGAACTTAATGTTTTTGTGAGCTTCGTTTATTTCAGAGTGAAGTTCATCTATTATTCTTTTTTTTTTTTTTTTTTTTTTTTTTTTTTTTTTTTTTCATTTGCCTCATATGTCAGACATGTGATGTGATCTACGTATCTGTGCCAATATATGACTAAATCTTCCGTCTGTCTTCACCTTTTCAATTATCTGGTTTTCTAAGTTACTGATTAAAATGTTAGCTAAGGTTCCTGATACTGGGGAAGACATGGATAGTCCCTCACCCTGTAGTATTCGTTCTCGAACTGGAAGTAATTTTGTTCGGTAATTAGTATGAGTAAACTTATTTCTGATATTTCTTCCGTAGTGAGGTTGCTATGGGCTGTCAGATTTAGTTGAATGATTTCTATTGTTTCTTTGTGTGGTGTCGCACAAGTACAAAGTGCGCGCCACTTACTTTCGCCGCGCGCCGCCAGGCACGCACGGCGCGGCGTTCTCACGACGACAGCCACGAGCGCCCTCTGCGACAACTCCGCTCGTGGCCACCACTGAAGGACATCGTTCACTTCGCACTTCGGACTGAGATAGCAACGAGTTAGGACCTTCGTAATCAGATAGGCACCAGTGAAGACTTTGCTATCGTACAGGCACTAGGCAGGCCTCTAACAACTATGTATCAACATTCTGCTGTACTATGTAAAAGTTAAGTATTGTTACATTCTGTGCAATATATATCTCTTTCTAATTTACTCTAGTGTTTGTAGTTTCTGGCTGCTCCCCTCCGTACCTGCACCGGCGTGCTGTCTTTGTTACTGTGTCGGTCTCGTTCCACTCGGCCACCGACACCTACGACGAGGCTGGGACACAAAAGTGGCGACGAGGAGTGATAGAACCTTGGACCAGCCCGCTTACAGCAGCCAGACAGCAGCAGTCGGAGCACGCAAAAATTGCTCCCGCCCACCCACCCTTATTATAAGATTTTTGGGGGAACATATTCTGTTACGTATTTTGTGGACTTTTTTGTTGCAGAGCGTCCTCTTTCATATTGCATTTGTGTTTTGTTATAAGTTACTTGTATGCGCGGCGCCTAATCGGTCAGCATGGCCACTACCCCGAACCCAAACTTAATGGAAATTATTCAGTTACAGACGGCGCAAATAACACAACTTCTCCAGGCTGTGGCCCAGCTCACGGCGCAAGCAGCTAACCAACAACAACAGCCGCCGCTTCAGCAGCCCACACCTGCCGCCGCAACGCTTCCTACCTTTCGCCAGTACAACGAACGTGAGGAAGAATGGAGCGACTACTTCGCACAGTTTCAAGAACTCGTCGCGGCTCATCAAATTACAGGTCAGAGAGTGATGAACCTTTTCTTATCGATTGTGGGCCCCCAGACCTTCGTACGTTTGCAAAAACTGTTCCCTCTCGCATCTCCTCGTGATGTAGACTTTGAACAAATGGTAGATGCACTGAATGCTCATTATGAGAGAAAAGTTCTTGTAGCCGCTGCACGATACCGATTTTTCAGACTTAAAAAATTACCGCAGCAGTCACACCAAGAGTGGATTACGGAATTGAAGGGCTTAACCCGCCAATGTAAATTTACTTGCTCTTGTGGACTTTCGTATAGTGACGTGATGTTGAGGGATGCGATTACGCAGAACATTCAGGACCCCAGAATTAGGGCAGCAATTCTAAAACAGTCAGACCCTTCATTAGACAGTGTACTGCAGCTTATAGAAGCGCATGATACTTTTGACTTAGCAGATGTAGAAATGCAAAGCCACAGTGTTAATTCAGTGCGCCGCAACGGACGCTTTCCTAGCCGTAGTTCTCAGTCTAGCACTAGTGATTCTTACAATAGTACAGGCCGTGCTGAACAGACAGTGAACAGTAGCCAGAGTAAAAGTGCGACGCAAAGGTCGCCCCGTAGTGTTAGACACAGTAATTTGCATAACGGGCGCCAACGCTCATTTCAGAAAAATGTACGTAAATCTTGCCCCCAGTGTGTGTCTCGCCATAAGCGTGCTCATTGCCCTAGTCGCAAAGCAACCTGTTATCATTGTGGCAAATCAGGACATGTACAGTCTGTGTGTATGCAAATTAAAAACTCAAAGACCGGTACCGTTAGAAACAGTGCTTCGCAGAGTGCGAGAACAGTTCATTCTGTAAATGTTATACGGGCTGTGGAATTGAACACTGCTTTCCTTGGATCTCAATTGCAAGAAAGTAGTTCTGCGCCTATGGCAAATCTATATAGTGCACCACGTAGCAAGCGCCGACGAGCGCGTAAAACAGTGCAACGGAAAAGGGTTCGGGACAAGCAAAATGACTATGAACAGTGCATTCCTGTAGTGAAAATAGTGCCTTCTGCAACTGCTCCTTGTAATAGTGCCCAGTACTGTGTAGCTAGTAACAGTAGACATCAAGTAGCTACTCAAAAGTGTAGTGCAGTAGTTAGTGACTCTGTAGTAGCCTCGCATTGCGCGGACGCCGATCCGGCGGTAGTGCCATCTAGTGACAGTGTTGTTAATCCGCTGCGTGCCGAGTCTGCGCCGCTTACTTCACTACGCGGCCCGCGCAAGCGCAGTAAACTAACCGTAGCAGACGTTGCCCACATTCGCGCACCTGTCGAGCGCCGCAAGCAAAAACTGTTTGTGACTCTCTTCATAGAAAATAAAACGGTGCAATTTCAGCTTGATACTGGTTCCGCTGTCACATTAATAAATAAAGATACTTATGAACTTCTGGGTTCGCCAAAATTGTCGCCGTCACAGCAAGTGTTAACAGCTTATACAGGTGAAAATATTCCCGTGCTAGGAACGTGTAGCCTGCCTGCCTCTTTTCAAGGTGTAACAAAAACAGTTGCTTTTGTAGTTCTTCAGGCCAAATCGACACAGAACATTTTTGGACTAGATGCATTTGACTTGTTTGGTTTATCAATTCAAAGAGATGTGCTTCAAATTTCGTCAATAGTGCCTCAGGATAAAATCAATGCATTGTGTGACAAATATAGTGACTTGTTTTCGCCGGAACTAGGTTGTGCAAAAGACTTCGTGGCACATGTAACTTTAAAAGAATCTGCAGTTCCAAAGTTTCGTAAAGCTAGACCAGTGCCTATCGCCTTGCGTGATACAGTTGCCGAAGAACTTAAACGTTGGCAAGATAGTGGGGTGATTTCTCCTGTTTCTGCGAGTCAGTGGGCCTCGCCTATAGTAATTATACCCAAGCCGTCTGGAAAACTTCGTCTCTGTGCGGACTTCAAATCCACAGTAAACAGTCAAACAATTGTAGACACTTATCCCCTGCCCAGACCTGAGGAACTTATGGACAAATTAGGACAGTCTCGTTTCTTTTCCAAGATTGATTTAGCAAAGGCATACTTACAGATTCCACTTGATGACGAGTCAAAAAAGTTTTTCGTCATTAATACTCACATGGGCCTTTTTCAATTTCAACGCCTACCCTTTGGCAGTTCTTCCGCTCCCGCTATTTTTCAGCGTTTTTTGGAACAGCTGACAGTTTCTGTACCGTGTTGTTCGAACTATTTAGATGATATTGTGGTATCCGGACGTACAGTTGAAGAACATTTAGCAAACCTGGAGTGCCTTTTCAAAGTTTTGACTGCAGCAGGTCTACGTTGCAATAAAGCAAAGTGTTCGTTTTTTCAAACTGAAATAGAGTACCTAGGCCATGTGATTAATGCCCAAGGAATCCATCCCTTACAGTCACATCTTCGAGCAATCAAAGACTTGCCTCCTCCTAAGAATGTGCACGAATTGCAAGCAGTAATGGGGAAGCTGAACTATTATTTCAGATTTATTCCCAATGCCTCTCAGATTGCAGCTCCACTGCATCACTTACGTAGGAAGAATGTTCCTTTTGTATGGTCTAAAGATTGTCAGGTTGCCTTTGACAAATTAAAGTCTGCACTACTCAGTGATGCATGTTTGATTCCCTTTGACCCACAGAAGCCTGTAGTGTTAGCAGTTGACGCCTCGTCGTATGGTCTGGGCGCTGTAATCTCACATCGTATTGGATGTCACGATCGTCCTATTGCCTTTGCATCCAAGCTACTGACGCCGACGCAACAGAATTACAGTCAGATAGAAAAGGAGGCCTTAGCAATCATTTACGGCGTCGCAAAGTTTCATCATTATCTCTATGGCAGAAAATTCTATTTGTTGACAGACCACAAGCCTCTCACGTCGTTGTTCTCACCCACAAAGCCAATTCCGCCACGTACGGCACAAAAGCTTCAGAGATGGTCCTTGATATTGTCAAATTATCAGTATGAGATTTTGTACCGACCTACCACTAAACATGCCAACGCGGACACACTTTCCCGACTTCCGGTTGGCCAGGATGTATCATTTGATTCTTCAGAAATGGCATGTTGTCAGATAGACTCCAGAGATGCTTCCGCTGTCGCAGACTTTCCTTTGAACTCTCGTCGGGTTGCACAGGAAACAGCTGCGGATGCAGACCTAAGTGTGGTAGCACGTTTTGTTCGCTCAGGGTGGCCTGCCAGAGCCAAAGACATTGATCGGCCTCTGGTTCGACGTTATTTTGCACAACGTCATGCATTATCTTTAAGTCAGGGTGTACTGTTGTTGCATACCGACAACGACCAAGCAAGAGTGATTGTTCCTCGTTCCCTGCAACGAGAAGTGTTACGCCTCCTGCATCAAGGACATTGGGGCATTGTTAGGACAAAGCAACTGGCCAGACGTCATTGTACCTGGGTTGGTATGGACGCTCAGATAGAGAGCATGACATCACAGTGTACAGTTTGTGCGGAGCATCAGGCGGCTCCTCCACAGCGTTTCTCAGACTGGCCACGCCCCAAGGGACCATGGCAACGTTTACATATTGACTTTGCCGGACCATTCTGGAATACGCGCTGGTTAATTGTTGTAGACGCTTTCAGCAAGTTTCCTTTTGTGATTGCCATGAATTTAACGACGGCGTCTAGTACAATCAGTGCCTTAACATCAGTGTTTTGCATCGAAGGCTTGCCTGAAACTATCGTCAGTGACAATGGACCTCAGTTTGTTAGTGCGGAATTTCAACAGTTTTGTCGTGTGAATGGCATTCAGCATATCACCACCGCACCTTTTCACCCTCAGTCCAATGGTGAAGCAGAACGTTTCGTTCGAACATTCAAGTCTCACATGGAGAAGATGAAAGGTCAGCACTCCAGGCAGCAAGCTCTTCAAATTTTCCTGTCTACGTATCGGTGCATGCCACGTGACGGCCCGTCTCCTGCCGAGCTGCTACACGGCCGCCGTCACCGCACTCTCCTTCACCTGCTGCAGCCTCCCACGCACCGAGTCGGTTCGTATGGCGCTACGCGTTTTCAGGTTTCCACGCCGGTGCTGTACAGGGTGTTTGCTGGAAACAAGAAGACATGGTTGCCGGGCACCATTCAACGCGTGCTTGGTCGCAATATGTTTGTTGTACGTTCTTCCACAGGGTCGGAGCTGCGGCGCCACGCAAACCAATTGCGCCTGCACAGGCCGCGCGATCCTGTCTCCGGTTTCTTGATTCCAGACCCAGTTCACCGCCAGGGAGCACAACCACATCGTTCGTCCCCGGACTACGAGATCGTCCCGATGGAGATCGACGCGACGCCGCCGCTGACGCCGCCGCAGATGACAGCGTCACCGAGAGGGACTCCGGGACCGTGCGGCCCCCCCCCCCCCCAGCTTGGGCCACGCACCTCAGAAGAAGATGACCGCCAGGCACGCACGGCGCGGCGTTCTCACGACGACAGCCACGAGCGCCCTCTGCGACAACTCCGCTCGTGGCCACCATTGAAGGACATCGTTCACTTCGCACTTCGGACTGAGATAGCAACGAGTTAGGACCTTCGTAATCAGATAGGCACCAGTGAAGACTTTGCTATCGTACAGGCACTAGGCAGGCCTCTAACAACTATGTATCAACATTCTGCTGTACTATGTAAAAGTTAAGTATTGTTACATTCTGTGCAATATATATCTCTTTCTAATTTACTCTAGTGTTTGTAGTTTCTGGCTGCTCCCCTCCGTACCTGCACCGGCGTGCTGTCTTTGTTACTGTGTCGGTCTCGTTCCACTCGGCCACCGACACCTACGACGAGGCTGGGACACAAAACTTTGATGGGGGTATTTCCTATGTCAAATGAGACCAGTGATGCAGTGTGTGGTATCTGTATGTTCTGTATCTGTTCAATTAGGTCAAATGTGCTTTTCACTGTCTTGTCATTTTCTATTTTGTAGTGTTTTGAGATTATTTTTTGGAGGCGTTTGGCTATGTGGTATGTTGGGGCATTCCTGAAATATATAACGATCTTAGAGGAATCTACTGTTTCTGTATTTTTGGTTGGCTGCAAAGTGTTGGTGCTTGTGGGTTCTTCTGTGTTATGTGATATTTCTGTTGGTCAGTGGGTATATTTTGGATACTTTTTAGAGGTTTTTTACGTTTGCCTGGTTTCGTGTGGGTGGGTCTGATTTCAATGTTATTATGTTGTTGGCTTGTATATATTTTTTAATTTAGTGATTTATTGTTCTTTGTCCATCAGTGCTGTCGCATTTCCTTTGTCTGCTTTTGTTACTACAATGTTGTTAGATGTTAACTTTTGTTTCAGTGATTTCATGGTGTCTATGTCTGACTGGTTATTTTTGTTTTGTCCATGTTGTATTTGTTTTATTATGTTTTTTATTTCTTTCCTTACCAATTCTCTAGTGAGCGTTAGTTTATTTCACTGTTGTTCTGTTGTTTTTTCTACGTACTTTTTGTCTAATTTACTGTTGGTGCGATGTTTCAAACCTTTTTCTAATATAATTTTTTTTATTTGGGGTGCAATTCTGTGTCAGTGAGCTTTAATAAACGTGGTTGAAATGTGTTTTGGTGTTGTTCTGGATTATCATTTCAAATGTAAATATGTAATTTTGTCTTCTTGGTTTTTAATCTTATTATTTTCGATTCATGTTGATTTATTAAGTGAGCACAAATATACAAGGCAGAATTGTTATTAATAATGTATTGCTCATAACCAGTTCAGTATGAAATCCGGTACACACACTGTCAGACAGGTCGTTATACCTTAGTTTTCCAGCAGACACTAAACGGAAATGTCTTTGTTTTATTTTGATTCGAATTTTTATAGCCGAGGAGAAAATGCGGCGCTGATGAGTATCCTTTGAATGAGGAAGCGTGTGCTGTAAAAGGTTGAAGTTCACCGGACTGCATTATCATTCAAGATGGAATGGCAACATTATTCCCTCATAATGCCAACGCGTAAATTTCATGGACGGCAATTTCAATGAATAATGTAATTTTCACCTGGTCGAAAATAATAAAATATGGATGAAGCTATCATCAAAACTGGAATTGTAACTGGAACCTTTCAGACCTCCGCCACATTGTTCCTTCCGATAATCGAATAAATTTATTGAGCTCACTGTTTCTCAGACAGTTATGTTAAGTACCGCTGAAGTTTACGTAAACATGAGATTTTGAATTGCGTCACTCACTCACAATTCTGCCGGTTTCATGAAAGAAAGAGCTGCGTTGTCTGGTCAGCCACCGGTTGAAGCTGTTAAAATATTGACTTCCACACAAAAAACCGTATATTATTCGGTTGAAAGGAGTACGCAAAATAATTTTCACATTTTATTTTTGCCTGTTTTGTTACAAAAATCTAAGCTATAATTCTGTAGAAAACAAATTTTGTACCATTTCACTAATCGATATAACATACTGTACTTATTTTCATATCTTTGCTATAAACCAAAGACTTTGTTTTAACTTGGAAGTATGTCTTGCTCTCGCAGTTGTCGCGTTTAAGTACTCGTTGTGTGACCTTCGTACGAGGAGAGTCGAGGTGTGATTGTCGTGGAGAGCAGTCGTTGTGTGATTATGGTAGAGTAGTCTCAAGGTCACGGACTTAAGAGTTTTTCGACGAACGCAACATGGGACGCGTGCTACTAGAGAGACTATAGCACGCGTACGGGATTGCCCATGTTGCCGAATATTTTTTGCGGAATTTTGAAAAACTGAGACAGTTTTGAGAAGTCTCAGCCAAGTCTGCAGATTGTAATTTTTGTATGGAAATTAATCAGTCTCAAATAAGGTAATGTGTAGTTTTCTATTGTTATGTCTGCTAGCCAGTACTTGAACTATTGTAGTTGGTGTTTGTCTTTTTGCTAATGAATACTGTTTAGTGCAGCTCGCTTTTATCATTTAACCCTGAGTCATTTTCCAGTTCCTCGTTCCTTTCACCAATTTGAATTGCTATCCGTCCTGATCATTGTTTCTTATGATAGTGTTGCATGTTATTGTGTTTGTAAATTTATGTGTTAATTAGAACAGTTTACTGTAGGCATTTTGTCATGATAAATTGGTCTATTAATGAGAGCAGGAAGTAGTTTGTTCATAAATCCAGTAAAGTTCATAGAGATTTTCTGAGTCTTAAAGAAAATTCAAATGATTATGTCTGTCAATGTTAGCAACAGTTGAAGTGATATGTCTGATCTGAAAGGAAGTAGGTCACGTAAAGATATAAGAAATATTTTCAGTGAGTGATACTTGAAATCTTTACCAGATTTGTAGGACATTTTTTATTACGTTGAATCGGTATGGTAATTGTTGTTCAGATAGGCACATTATCAAGTGCAGGGGTTTTGGTATCCAATTAATCTCAAATATCTTTGTTTGACATATTGTTTATTCAAGTGACAAAATTATTATAGTAGTAGCACGCTCCTTTTTGTTGGCTCTCGCAATCGAATTGTGCTTGTATAGTCTGGCTGATGGTATATGGTGCACGCTAACAGATCTGCACTTTTCATTTGCTCATATTGTTCTTCACACACGAGTTTAATGTGTAAGTCAATTACGAATTTAATTACTGTTAACTTATTAACTACTGTACAATTTAAGATGTTATCTGTTGCGCATCAAACTGAACCACATTTACGTAATATCATTGCATCCCATGTCAGTTGCAATTTATTCTAACAGGGCAAAGGAAGGCACAATCATTGCTTAGTCAACTTAGTTTGTAACCAAAACTAAAACAGAACATTTATTTGTGTATTTTAGCGGGGACGGTCTCTTAAAACAAACAGTGACACGCTCGCCCCAGACACATACTACCTTTAGCATTCATTCAAAAACACACACACTACTTTTACAGTCAAATTTTAAAGTAGCGGGAAGAAATTTAATTTTTTGTCTTGAATTTGAACAACTATTGAACGAAAAGAACTAACGTCTTCTTGGTTTTGTTGTTCTATTTTCCACCCAGAACATTTTCATTCATTCGCTTTTTATTGTCTCTTCTTCTCGGCCAATGATCCTTTTTCGCTATCTGTATGATGGTTCCCCTTGACATGATTTGTAGCTGTACACTCTGTTTCAGAACTCTCTTCTATTGTGGTCCATCTGTGGTGTAATTCTAACATAACGCTGCATCCTTCTTCTCTTTAGTTGGAGCCTTTAGTTCCATGGTATTACTGGAGATCCTTTTGATGCCTCTTCATTCATCAAGCCTTAATAGGTGTTCATAGAATGTTAAACTCCGCTTCCTCATTGTGTCCGTGATCTTTTCAGCAAACATGAATAGTTCTTCGTGTGTGTGTTTTTTTTTTTTTTTTTTTTTTTTCGAGTTCCGTCGGTAGCCTTCTGTGATCCTAGTAGTTTCCTCAAAATCTTCTTTTCCTTCCTTTCGAGTTTTGAAGCACCCCTGCTTTATTTAAAGTAAGACGCTCCACGTTGTAAGACCGCTTCATAAAGCCGAATTTTCGTCTTGTACCAGAACGGCCGTTCGTTGCTTTTGTTCTGTGTTAGCTTGTGGAGGCTAGTTCAAATTTTCATGGTCTGCCTTTCTTTGTCTCCTTATCCAGTCAATTGTCTTATATACTTTGCCACCGCTATATGAACTTCTCTGTCCTCTTAATCCTCTCATGATTTACTTCCACGAATGAACCTCTCACTTTAGTGTCTGTACTCTACAAATTCCGTCTTTTCATAGTAGGTCTGAAGACGCGTTTTTTCTCGGTTTCATGAATACTGTCAAGAATCTTTCGGACGTCGTCTCTGTGGTTGCTAAAGAGAGCTGCGTCGTCGGGAAAAGCTAAAGACTGATTTTCAGGTTTTTTTCCCCCTTGCAAAGCCTATTCCTCTTATCCATTGCAAATGTAGAGCCTTTTGCCACGTTTTCATTATTTTCTCCAGAACAATTTTGAAGACTATTGGGGCTAATCCACCTCCTTGTGCAACTACTGTCTGAAATGCAAATAGATGCGAAGTTTCTCGGAAAAAACTTGACTTTCCAGATGGTACTCGACGGAGTTTGTTTAATGATTTCTCTCGTTTAATCTCTATTTATTTATTTCGGTTAATTTATTTTAGTTCCAAACTCTGTCTCTCGATATTGTCGTTTGCCTTTTTAAAGTATTTAGGCTCTTGTCCGGAAACTAGCTTCATGTTCTTCAACCAAATCATCCGTCTGTCATTAAATTCTACTCAACAGAGCTCTAGAGAGTATTTTCTGAGGGGCTGTAAATAGTGAAATGCCCTTGTCATTAGTTGGATCCGTACGGTTCCTTTTTTAATAAGCAGGTGTATGAGTATACACTTCCTGTCATATGGTAGTCGACCAGTATTCCATATTTCTTCATAAGGTTATGAGTTTTATCTGCGACGATCTCTCCTCAGATTTTCCACATTTCTGCCACAATGCCATCATCTCCGAGTGCCTTGTTATCCTTGAGTTCTTTGATTATTTATTTGACCTCCGCTGGACTTAGTGGTTTGGAATCTCTTAGAGCACAGTGTTGGATAATAAAGTGTTTGATTCTATGAAACGAATTCTGTATGTCAGTACAGTTTCAATAATTTACCTATATATGTCGTCACACTTAAAGAACAATCAATTATGAATAATGTTAAGCTGACACAAAATCATCCCCAGTGCAGCAGAAGCTCACTTTACACTACAATACAAAATACACCGCCTACAATATACCAAATATTACGATGTTCAGTTTGCAAGTATAGAGATTTTCGTACGCCTAAATAATTATTGTAGGGAGCTCACGCCTCTAGCTGGCACTGACTAATCACAAGTCAAGGCAGCTTTTAGGCGTGAAGACATCAGAGTTTTATTGCTGAAAAATGCAACTAAAAACATATTTTTAATGACCGCAAAAATCTTCGGGTTAACCTAAACCGTTGCGTTCCAAAGGGCACTACGGTAACAGGTGCATCCTACGAAAATGTTTTGAAGAACAAATTCCTTCCTGCACTGCAACAAAAACGTCCGGGAAGGACTGCGCGTGCGCTGTTTCACCAAGACAACGCACCCGCACATCGAGCTAACGTTACGCAACAGTTTCTTCGTGATAACAACTGTGAAGTGATTACTCATGCTCCCTACTCACCTGACCTGGCTCCTAGTGACTTTTGGCTTTTTCCATCAATGAAAGACACTCTCCGTGGCCACACATTCACCAGCCGTGCTGCTATTGCCTCAGCGATTTTCCAGTGGTCAAAACAGGCTCCTAAAGAAGCCTTCGCCGCTGCCATGGAATCATGACGTAGCGTTGTGAAAATTGTGTACGTCTGCAGGGCGATTACGTCGAGAAGTAACGCCAGTTACATCGATTTCGGGTGAGTAGTTAATTAGAAAGAAAAAATCGGAGTCCTTAGAACTTGAATGCACCTCGTACATTAATATAACATTTACTCCACATAACTTGTATTACGCAGCAGTTTCTTTTCTTTGTCTTTTAAAAGGACCAAACTACAAAGGTAATCTGTCCCTTATTTCCAAGTTATACTTACCTAAGCAAAACAATATACCAGACGACACGTACCACAAGGAGCCCAGGGAGAAGGAAAACACCAGAGTCTACAGAACGAGATTTTCAACCGACAACAGAAGATAAGAAAACGACAGACAGGCAAAAGATAGCGGTAGAAGGAGCTAAAATAATGTAGTAGATGGTCGTGGTTGGCTGATAGCGAAATAGAAAAGGCTGAGACCGTCACTCTCGAAACACACTGGAACCGACAGCCTAAAAAAGTTTTGACTGAACTACAAACGCAACATGGAACCAGGAAGTATAGAACAACACATTAAAATGGGCGTGCTTCAGTGGGTGGGGGGGGGGGGAGGAGGAAGAAGAATGCACTTGCTGGAAGGGCGAGAGCCTAAAAGTAAGGCTATGACACCCATCCTTGGAAAGCTATTTCGATAAATCTTAGAACCGAGTAAGCCTTCGAAGCATGTCCTCAGGAGCCGAAATTTCGGCATAGACTTTTTCTAGCAGGACAGTCGAACAAGATGAGTACCACTGTCAACTGCGAATCACACACACACACACACACACTGAGGAGGGTCCTATTGACAGAGGAGATTACCGTGAATCCGCCAACATGGCGGATACAGAGTCGGTAAAGGACAACAGAGTCCATGTGATTACCAGCATAGATGACCTCTATACATTCGTAATCTCCTTCACTGCAGGTAATTTGTTTTTGCACTGTCAGGTTGAGCCACTCAGAATGTCCAACTCCCGAAAACTTCGCGCTTTAATAACGATCCGAACTCAATTACCACAATCGGTATACTGGTAGTCTGCATATTCATCTGGTCTAGTAGTATCAACAATGCAGCAAAGGGGCAAGGATCGTCGTTCAGGACATTTTGTGTAAGCACAAGCGACACCGACGTGGCGATCAAATATCTGACACCAAAACCTTGAGATGTCAGACACTCAGATTTGTACCAAACGTTGTATATCGATAGGGTATCAGCCGAAACTTCTATATAATTCGTACCGTGTGGTGCCGTCTGGGAGAATGTGCGAAAACTATAATAATAATATTACCTAACCTACGGGGTGGAGGAAAAACATAACTGTGAGACCTTATCAGGTTGTGCTAAAGTGGGCTAGTTGGTAGAGCGTTAGTTCGTTGAACAGAGGGTCGTGGGTTCAAGCCGCGCCTAGAACCTATATATAAACTGCAGTACGTTGAAAATTGTAAAAAGAGAATGTGTATAACGTTCCACGGCTTCATTTCCCAAAACAGCACTGTCAACTGCAGCAGTAGCAGTAGCGTGCAGACTGGACAGCAATGTCAGCCTCACTATATGGTGTGGGCAAACATACGGTACTCTACCCACAACACGCACATCCGCGGTGGTGCCTATCTAGCAGTCATTTATTACTATTATTATATACAATTGAAGGGAAAGAGGGGATAAGTAAAAAAAAATATATAAACAAATTTTAGATTATTACAGCTTCAGAAAGCTTTCAACAAGCCGCTTTTATCGGATTTTGTTTCATGGAAAGAAGGGGGATAGTCTCAAAGTTACAGCAGTTTAAAAATATAGCGTCCACGGGAAGAAGGAGGTAAGTCAATGTAAAACTAGGAAAAAAGGGGGTTAGTCAGTTGGCAGCACTGATCGCACCTGTCGTTTACGTTTCGTAGTCCAGGTGTTGTGCATCTGCTGTTGGCGAGGTTAAGATAGTGCTTTGTGTGTTGTGTGAATTTCTTTAGTTTATTTTACGTTTTAACTGAACTGTAGAAGTGAACATGAAAGATGAAAATGAGGAAAGTATCACTTTCAGTCAACTGTCACATTCAACGAAGAAAAGGAAGACGTTCTAAAGCAAACAGCAGTGCATCAAAAGAATGTGGAAGCATTACTATGGATTTCCAGAAGAACTTACGTATCCCTAACATCACAACTAACTACATGTACTACAAGAGACAGTTAATGTAGTGTATGTTTAATATTCATATATTGTCAACTGATGACTCACATTTCTTCGTGTATGATGAAACAGTAGCCTACAAAGGGTCTAACGAGGTCGCTTCCCTTTTGTTTTATTTTGTGATGTCAATTCTTGATCCCTCTGTTATAAAATTAGATGTATTTTCAGACTCTTTCAGGGGGCAGAACGAGAATTTTCCGCCTGCTGCATTACATTGTTCATCACGTCAAGAGACTTGAGCACCTGAAACTGACTTATCCAATCCATGGGCACTCGTATCTCGAATGTGATCGTAACATGGCCAGTATCAACAAAAAGGGAGGGGGGGGGGGGCGGGCGGGTCGAAATGCCTAAAGACTGGATAGAGGAAATAGTGTGCAAGAGCAAAACCCATACCTTTTCATGTTGTCGAAGTAGACAGGGAGTTTGTAAAAGATGGGTCTACACACTTGTTTCAGTTATATTTCAAGAAATGCCCATTTCCTTCTAGACCAATAAAAGAATTAGTGGCTGCAAAAGAGCATCCCCGATTCTTGGAACACCTAGAAGAAGGTGTTATTGTTTTAGTTGCACAACCTATCACTTCTGACATGTATGCAGACCTACAACATTTAAAGATGTTTTGCGGAGAAGAGGCTAGGCAGTTTTTCCGCAGCAGCCAAAACTGGAAAATGGACAAAAGCGCAACAAGAAACTGTGTCATAAAGATGACACTGTTTTCTCAAATCCAATAAGTGCAAGAACTAAGAAGACGACACAGAGTGAAAATGAATAAGCAATGAATGTACATAGTTTACAAAGATACTGTTTCAACCTACAAAGTTTTGTTCCATTTATAAAGAATTAATTCTAGCCTACAATTTATGATATTTCTGGTTTTTTGTAACTAATAAATAAATTTTTGCACGTTCATTTGTTACATTTTAATTCCTTTTTAAATAATACCGGTAAGTTAGTTCTAATTGTACTAGGTTTAACAAAGTTTACGAATTAGCGAGATTTACTGACATTCCCCGTTTCATAATGACTTACCCCCTTTTTTCCTACAAAAAATTGACGTCATTCAATATAATATTTTCTTTAGGTTGTTACAGTACATTTACAGAAAAACCTCGTACAGGTATCTAACAACTATATGTAAGGCTACACTAAACATAAATTTCAAGAGAATTGGCTAAAAATTGAATTTGGTACAGAAGGCTTGGTGTTAAATTCTCCTCTCCTGAAAAATTGAGAAGAACTGACTTACCCTCCTTTCCTGTGGACCCTTCAATTATTATTATCATAATTTACTATTATTATTATTACTTTAATACTTCCGCACGTATGGTGCAATTGTTTTTTTTTCTACGAATATACTCTGCTGGCCGCAGTGGCCAAGCTGTCTGAGGCGCAAGTCACAGTCTGTACGGCTGCTACGGTCGAGGGTTCGAATCCCCCCTTGGGCATGGATGTTTGTCTCGTCTTTAGTATAAGGTAGTTCATAAGTAGTTTGTATGTTTAGGGACTGATGACCCCGCAGGTAAGTCCCTTAAGCGTAACACAAACATTTGAACATTTTTGAATATACTCTACAGCTTTGCTACTTTCAAATAAAACGAAGCAGAAACAAACTGCCGATAACACAGTGCTGAAAAATTACATTTCAGTAACATGTTGTCCCATGTAACACTCTGTGTACGTTTATCGACGTAGAACAATTTGCAACGTCATACAGAAAAAAAACGCCACCAGGGTTTGAACTGAGGACCCTGGTAACGACAAACATTCGCTCTATCAACTACCCCACGGGAGTTAAGTGCGGCAGATTCCTAGAGATACGCTTTTCCCTTCCTCCATAGGACAGGTGTTACATATTATTTCCCGTTTACGCACGTTCTTCCAGACGGCAGCACATAGCACGAATTGTATAGAAGTTTAGGTTGATACTCTATCGCTATGCAACGTTTGATACCGTTCTGAGTGTCTGACATGGACGCATCTAGAATATGGAGGTGGCGGTTTCAGGGTTTCAAATGAATCTTTCGGTTACTGTGACAAGTCCATCAGAAATTTTAAAGGGGTACGCACCAGGGAGATGCGACGTGAGTGGGCCTTGAGTAGAGGGAGACTCCAGTTCGCTTTGAAGGGACCCACGGATCGAAATCGTTAATACAGACCTTGCCGTCTTTGCGGGAGATGGATTACCGTGTTTGTGAAAAAGAGGTAGTGATTAGAAGGCTTGTATGCGCTATGGACAAGTGCAATATAATACTTATCTGTTGGCGCTGGATACGCAGTGGAGGTGCTCTATCCTCCACAAGGAGACTGTCCGCATTCCCCGTTCAGAAAGCTCCTGTGTCAAGTTGTGTCAAGTCAAGTTACCGGGTCCATAATCCGCAATACTGATGGCGATGCCAAACTGCATGCCAGACTTCCATAGAAAAGAGGGGCTGTATCAGCGCTTTAACTAGCCGCTGAAGAGAGTACCCTAGCTTGTGATACTGAGGCTGCTGAGAGCGTTTGCATTCAAATGTTTGTTAAGCTTATGGGTCTTAACTACGGGGTCATCAGTCACTGAACTTACAAACTACTTATCAACTACCTTACACTAAGGACAGCATAAATGTCAATGCCCGAGGGGGGATTCCACGCCCCGATCGTAGTGGCCGTGCAGATCGTGACTGGAGCGCCTCAGTCCCCTCGGCCACTGCGGCCGGCAGAGCGTTTGGGCGGTGGCAGCACTGTTGCTTAATTTTATGAAGACGTGGAAGACAAGTTAACTGGGAGTCGAATACCAGACCCAAAAACTACAGTCATGAACTGAAAGTTCTGGATGTGGATGAACAGTACGACGCCGAATGTGTGCATGACACAAGTGATGGCACTTCAGAACTGCTAGCTGTGGGTCACGACTCATGTTCACGCCTTTCGTACGGCTCTCTAAAGCCGTCTGTATGCAACAGCGTTACTAACGGTGCAAAAATAAATGAAGTCTTCAACGTATAAGAAGGATGATACTGATCACCACACAGCTGCTACTACGGCATTAATGGTGACTAACAACCGACGGACACTGTATACAGAACCGTGAAGGACGCCATTCTCTTGGATGTGGGGGTAAATGTAGAAAGCACCGACGTGGACTCGGAGAGAACGAAACGACAGTACGTTCTGTATGAAGATCAGGTCCTGGTCCCAGAGAGCCCACTCGTGCTGTGTGGTGAGGATGCGGTGCCACCATGTCGTGTCGTAAGCGTTCTGAAAGTAAAAAACGTCAACACAGAGGTGCTGACGTCCAGGAAAAGCCGTACGGATAGAGGACTCCCAGTATAGCAGAGTATCGGTGGTGGAGCAGCGGAAACCACTCCGCGACGGAGCCAGAATGCCCCTAGACTCGGAGAGCCAACAAAAGTGTCGGCTCATCATGCATTCGAGTAAACGAAAATGAACGTTGGTGAGGCTTTGTCGGCCGAGGGGACTGCGGCGCGCCAGTCACGGTCTGCACGGCCACTACGGTCGGGGGTTTGAATCCCCCATCGGGCATGGATGTTTGTGCCGTCCTTAGTGTTAGCTAGTTCGTAAGTAGTTTCTAAGTTTAGGGACTGATGACCCCGTAGTTAAGTTCCAGAAGCTATAGAAACATTTGAACATTTTTTTGAGGCTGTGGAGTATGTAGTTATCCAGCTCTTGCTGGGAGATCATTAAGAATTTGATAGTGTATTCGGGCTGGGCGAGAGGAACAGACAACATATCAATATGCCCACAACAGGTAAAGACAATTTAAATGCCGACACATTCAACCGCTCGATTCCTTGTATAGGTTGCGAGCAAGAGGAATCAACGGTCAGGCGTTAGAAGTTGAGAATTTGGGTTGGAAGGGCAGCTTGCCTGGATAGTCTGGGTAAGGCGACCGCTGGCCCGAAGCGGAAAATCCGGGTTCGATTCCTGGTCCAGCATAGATTTTCAACTTTGTCTTTGCATTTATTACAACGCCAAGTACGGTCTAAATGTTGCATAATTTCGATTTCGTAGATTCGATAGAGAAGTCTAAACTTACAGCTTCCCAAATTTAAGTTACTGGTGGAAGTGAGATTCTTTGATAGGAAGCTTTATATTCTGCATCGATGAAGATGAACATATGACATTTATTGGCCGAGAATCTCTAACTGGGGTTCGGCCGCATTGTTGCAAGTCTTGCGTCTCGATTAAAAAAAAAAAAAAAAAAAAAAAAAAAAAAGTATGGGAATGACTTCCTTATAGAAACTTGAGATAGTTTGAACCTGTCTGTTATAAAACTGACCCAGAGAAACTTACAATACCGCGTTTAAGTTCTTATGTTGTGAATTAATCACCAATATTTTTCCTGAAATTTTTGCAAATTCTGTCAGAAAAGTTTCATTTACTATTCTACACTTTTCTGTAAAGACACTATGACTGTTTTCTCACACATCAGTGACTCTCCACGGAAAGTTGTATGAACGCTGCAGTTTGGCTTTACATGGCATATCTAAAAAATATTGACTTTAAATCAAACAGAACAACACTCAATAAAATAGTGCAACACAATCAATATCATAAAACATTACACGTTTTCTGGTCTCCAAAACTCACTGAAATGCGTCTGACTATTATGAAAGAGCTTTGCAATGAGTCTAATCCTGAATCGGTATGCCTCAATCCCGTCTAAGTTACAAGCTCTGACAAGCTAATTCCTTTATTTAATTGCTCTTATCAATTATAGACTGATCTGATCGTGTAAGGTACTGAATCAACAAAGCTACGTGAAAATCGTTGGTTTTCGCACCTGTGCACCGGTGCACATAGGAAAACACCTCGTCTTTTGAACGCATCAGCCCCAGGAAATAATAATACCATTCGCAGTAGCTAAGAGCAATGGAAATACAATGCATTGTTGCCACTGTGAAATGTTTAAAATCTTTCACAAAGAATGCTCTCTGGAGTACATGCTTGTGCCCATAAAAGACATAAACCAAAAAATATTTCTGTAATAACTCTTAGAATTACGACAAATCTTTTTTTTAATATTTCGAAAGTTATTATTATTAAATAATAGCTTGTTTTTCTTTTTACAATAAAGTTGATACAATCGTTACATTAGGATTAGAAACTGTTAGCAAACTCTTTATCAGTGAAAAATTAACTGACGTCTAATATTATCGTTTCTCAGAATACCTTTAAATATAATTTTTTTTCCCAAGAAAAGATACTTTTAATTTTTTTATGTAGTAAATCTCAATACAGAAGATTATTCTAACGATGCTCGTCTGCATCGTTAATTAATTCAGTCTGAGTATCTTTCCGTAGTACATAATCCAAGAACAGCAGCGCAAGCAAACTCATTACCTTTTATTTGCCAGATCGTTTCTCTTGAACCCAACAAAACTCAACAACACAATAATTATAAATTATTTTTACACTGCTTTAAAACTTTTATTATCTCACAAAAAGCTTATTTCGGCGTAGACCATCTTCAGGTGGTCTGTAAATACAACGAGTGATGTATAAGGTTTGCCAGACGTATTCTTATAACGTAATTACATAATATACATTTTAAAATATTTTACTTGCGGTACTTAACATATCGTTACCATTTATTTGCTGCCCAATTGATTTTTAAAGCTGCTTTTATGCTTATTTATTATTGTTTATCTGTATATGTACAGCAGCACTGGTTATATTAATTGTTTTTCATCAATTTTTATATTGGCAGCGCATTCTAGCATAGACTGTGGTGACAGTATTTCAACGATATTATAAGTTTACATAGTTACCAGTAATTTATACGCTAATATCTTTGGTTTATTTATTGGCGTTGTATATGGAGTATTACTAAGGATTTGGATATAGACCAAAGATAAAAAAGACTGCGCATGTCCGTATCTCTGCCACGTTGTGCTTTGAAATCAACATCTAACAGTGCCCCGAGTCACGTGACTGAGTATTCGTCATTATGAGCAACAGTTTATCTCATTTACAGGGGAAATAAAGCGTTGATTTTAACAATAAAACGAGCAACACATGTGGTTGGCAAGGTATTTCCTAATATTATTCATATTAATGCCGTGATTATCAGTTTTGCATATGCACAGGTAAAACGTAATATCAAATATTTTTACAAGCAACAAAAATGCAGATCCTGTTTTTGTTACACTATGACTCTTTTCCTTTTTGCTACTTAAGAATGTGATTATTAATACGAAGATTATTCAAGCTACTCTTGTCCTTGTTTATGTCAACAAGTAAGTTATACCTGGTGCAAACCAGCTTTCAGTAACATTATACAAAGCTTAAAATACTTACCTATAAAACCACTTATTGTTAAGTGCATCAATATTTTTTTCTAAACACTTTATTATTTAATGAAAACTGACAATAGTTCGCTGTTTTATGTTTTAGCATCGCCGTCTGTGGCGTAAGTTTTAATATGAAAACGTTTGTATTGTATTAAAATCGGACATTATGGCTGCAAACAGATTTTTGTTCTTATAAATGCACAACAAAAAATGTCACATAGATTCTTGAGGAAGCGTTAGAAAACTGATGTTGCTTGTCAATACTTTTCATGTAGGCACATTTGAAACTGTAGCAATCGCATTAATATTTGCAGTTGCGGAGAATTAAGGCGAACTGTGCTACTAAAGGTGTAATAATAACACAGTAATACATTTTATTGTTAAACTCTACGCTGAATTTTCACTACAAAGGATAAGAACTGCAACTCTCAGATCCATTTCACATTAATCGCAATGATGAAAACAGTTTCCTGCCCCGAGTCACGTGACTTAGATGTTGGTTTCAGTAAAGTGACTTCATGCGAAGTATATGTTATCTTTGGTCTATGGATTTGTATGTTATGAATCTTTGGTGTTTATCATTTTCTTGTCTATTTATAATCAGAATAAAATTTTCGATGTATTTTTTTATGCTTTAATTCGGTTGTTTCATTTAGTATATCGTTTTGGGTGTTGTGTACGTGTGAATATAGTTCGATCTCCTCGAGAATATTCATTTCTGGCCCTTTCTGTATAATGCGTAAAATTTTTAATGCCTCCTCTCTAGGTTTTACGTTCTGTTTTTCTCTGATTACATGTGATAGAATTTAGAGAGATTATTTTCACTGTCTCCGGTGAGTTGTTCATATCTAATGTGGAAATCTCTGCCAGTTTGGCCTATTTATGGCTTTTGACAGTGTTATACGTGATTTTGTAGATACCCGAATTATTTTATATTTGTGTCTGTCCGTCTCCGTTATAAATTTTGTGGTCCAAGCAGTGCTTATTTTGGTTTATTTGTATATTTTATTAATTTTGTTTCATATGTTCCCTAGCTTTGCTGTAGGTATGTAGGTCGGTTTCTTCTTTGTCGGAGTGTTTTTTGTTAATGTTAGCTCTCTGTGTATCTATGATGTTTTGGCTGTGTTTCCTGTTGGTATAATTTTGGGGTCATAATTGTTTTGTTGGGCTATGTATTCTAAGGTGTGTATTTCTCTTTGAATGACTTCGAATTCTAGTGGTAAGTTTACCATCCCGTTAAGCATCCCAAACCCCACAAAATAGCTTTCTTTCAAACCATGCTTAGATATAAAGAACACACCAAAGGCAGTGAAATTAATCTCTCTAGATTCTATCAACATTTAACCACAGAAAAACATAACGTAAAACCTGTAGTGGAGGCATTAAAACTTTTATACGTTATACATAAAGAGCTAAAAATGAATATTCTCGAATAATTCGAACTAAATTGACACGTACACAACAACCAGAACGATATATTAAATGAAAAAAACCGGATTAAAGAATAAAAAAAGGTTTTTTTTATTTATTTTTTTAATGTAAAATTTTCAGCAATCAAACGTAAATATTATTTATTTACTGAAAGATCTAGATTTCGACATTTCGACCACTGTATGGCCATTATCAATGCTGAAAAACAATTAAAATACTCGAACTCCACGTTGGAGGCTGAGTTCGTACTGATGCAGCTGTTCAATACGAACGTAACCCTCATGGAGGTCGGGATGTTTTAAGTATTTTAATCGTTTTTCAGCATTGATAATGACGACAAAGTGGTCGAAACTTTGATTTGTCAATAAATAAATAACATTTCCGACTGATTTCTGAAAATATCTACAAGTCAAATCCAGTCGTCGAGCACAAGTTCCACCATGGAATCAAGCCTGATAGAAAATGTTATTCAGATTATAAACAGACAAGAGAATGGTTAAACACCAAAGATTCATAACATCCTAATCCATAGTACAACTCCATATACAAAGCTAATAAATAAACCAAAGATCTTAGCGTATAAATTATTGGTAATTATGTAAACTTATAATATCGCTGATACACTGGCACCACAGTCTATGCTATAATGCGCCGCCACTACAAAAATTGATAAAAAATGAAATAATATAACCAGTACTGCCGCACCTATACAGATAAGCATTAATAAATGAGCATAACAGCAGCTTTACAAATTAGTTGGGCAGCTAATAAATGGTAACGATATTATAAGTACCGTAAGAAAAATATTATAAAATGTAAATTACGTAATTATAAGAATATATGTAACAAAGCCTCTACGTCAGAGGTTGTATTTACAGAACACCTGAAGATGGCCTAAGACCGAAATAAGTTTATTGTAAGATAATAAAAGTTCTAAAGCAGTGTAAAAATAATTTATGATTATTGTGTTATTGAACATATCCCAAAAAGATACACTGTTTGTGGTGTCGCACAAGTATGAAGTACGCGCCACGTACTTACGCCGCGCGCCGTCATGCACGCACGGCGCGGCGTTCTTACGACGTCAGCCACGAGCGTCCTCTGCTGCAACTCCGCTCGTAGCCACGACTGCTGCATCGTTCACTTGGCTACCGGATAGGCACTAGAAATCATCAGTAGGCAGGCCTCTATCTAAACTATGTATCAGCATTCTGCAGTCAAGACCTATGTAAAAGTTAAGTATTTGCAAGACTCCACGAAATATATATCTTGTTCTAATTTACTCTAGTTTTTCTAGTTTCTGCCTGTCCCACTGGCTGGTCACCTCCGTACTTGCACAAGCGTGCATCCTTTATTCCTGTGTCGGTCTCTTTCTACTCGGCCACCGACACCTACGACAACCGGCGGACGAGACACAAAAGTGGCGACGAGGAAGGGACACAAAACTGTTGACTTTGTTCCCCAAGGCCTCCAACAAAACTCATGCTACCACTGCTACAGGTCTACTCCCTAACGACTAAAACCGAGACCGTCCATCCAAAGCTAAATATCGCACTGAATTCCGCAACTCTGGTAATGCATGGTTCTCTTTAACCAGCCATTTTAAAGATTCCAAAGAAAGGTACTTCCCCCAGATTTGCACACATGCAGAGGATATTTGCTGCAACCACACGACACAGCGCCTGGCCTATCGTCCGCCCGGCGTACAGTAGCGCTCCACAGGTTGCCTGCCCGGCAGGCGCCACACCAGAACGCCAAGCCAGAAAGATACAAGTCAGCATTAATTACCATACGTCGAGACACTCGATCCAGTAGAGGGCTCAACCCGAGCGATCCTGGGCGTGGCTGTGCGTTAGCGCCCTCCGCGTCAGCCGCCAGAACTACGGCACACCCATTTAAGGCCTGCGCCAGCCGTCTGTAGGCAGTCTCTCAGTCGCCGCCGTGGAAGAGCCGAGATCCGACTAGGAGCTCCGGCTATTCTGTCAAGTAGTAGCGCTACTGTAGTGTGCTGTATTGTGTTGTGGAACGAACTGTGTTAGAACTGACAAGTAATGGTTGTAATGGCCCTGGGCGCAATGTCGGGATAGGCTGTTCGGTTGCAGAACACTAATAAATTGATGTTGACAGTATTTGTGTTCTGTTTGTAACGTAGAGTGGCAATGAGGATGGCCAACCCAAGCGAATTTACACCATGGCAACAGCGTTTGGCAGCCATGTTACAACAACACTAAGTGCACCATACGGCTCTTATACAGGACTTAATTTCGGACATGCAGCACCACACGCAACAATTCCTACATGAAGTGGATAAGCACCAACCAGCAGTAATGCGGCACCGATGCTGCCATACGATGAGGATTTAGAAGAGTGGGGACCGTACGAAAAACGCCTGTGACAACATTTCGCCGCTGCCAATGTGACGGATCCAGACACTCTCAAATCTGTCTTCCTCTCTTCGAGTCGTCCGAAGATCTATGCCACCATGTTCTGTAAAGTCGAGCATCTCAAAGAACCGGCCGAGCTAACGAACGTTCGAAAGTGTGTCCACATTGCTGCCTGAATATTGCCGCAGGCGATATCATATGGTCCCCGCCAGAGTTGAACTATTCAAACGCCAAAAAAAAAAAAAAAAAAAAAAAAAAAAAAAAAAAAAAAAAAAAAAAATCCTCGTCGGACGTATTGAGAATGGGCAGCGGAATTACAAGGTCTAAGCAGGAGGTGCTAATGTGTCTCCAAGGTTTCTAAGGAATCTTATGCAGAAAAAATGATTCAGGGATTCAGGCCGCCCAGAACACGTATTCCAACAAGCAGCTTATCAGTTGTCCCTCAGAGGCTCTGCATTAATTTACTGAGTACAGGCTTGGCGAACCCGGGGTCCCGAGCTGTGGGCTGTGTCGCGCCAACAGTCCACCACACTGTAAGCTCTGTGCATGCTTCAACGACCATCGTTCGACATGACACTGGAACATTGTACTTTACAGAGCCCGGGAATCTGGGCTTAGTCGCCCAGGTCGCGAGGACGGTACAAACCTCTATTTAAAAATAAACCTCAATCTAAAGGTGTGCTACGTGCCGAGGAGACACATGGCTGTTGAGGTTGAAAAGTCGCCAGCGAGCAACCTCTGCGGAGCCTACCGCATCTCAGTTGTATTAGGCTTACCACGACAAACGGGGCTGTACCCGGGTGAATGTATAGTTCTTTCGCTGCTCGTGGGAACTGGATGCAACGAGCAAATAAATAGCATTGGCAGACGCAAAAACGCCGTCTCTAAGAGTGACAAAACAGAATTTAACGCGACGACATACGACGCTATGACCTCCCTCACCTTCCTATCCCATGGGGGGAACATAGGGATCAGAATCAATCGGAGCCATTCTGGCCACAATATATTGTCTATGCGCGTACTGATGGGATTAATTCACGTACACAATCCTCAGTTCCTCGTCGACATCTCCAAGACAAGTATGACGAAATGGCGAAGTTTTCGAAGATGAGAAGGGGGGCTCTTCTGATACAGACGGCATCCCCAGCCCAGCCAAAGGCATTACCTTCCTGCGCTAACCTGCGTGATGTTCCGGTATCACACCCCATAAATCTTTAAACTTGATCCGGTGTCTAATCTGTTGCAGAGATCTGTTGTCCCAGACCAGTGTCATGCTCGCCTTAGAAGGCGATATACTGCTGAGAAAGTCAAGGTAATGATTTCCAGTGCTGGACGTTTGAGCACATGTCCTCCAAATGTACTCCCAGCCTGACCTGCAGGGCATGCAGGTGGCTACCAGACCTGGACGCCCCATGTACCCCACGTCCCTTTTTGTGTGAATTGTGGGCAACATCATCCGGAATGCTCGCCGAACTGCATTGTTCTACATCAGGAAAGGACAATAATGGAAATCAAGACCGTGGACCGGCTGGCTTCCTCCGAGGCACGTAAGAAGTACGAACGGCTCCATCCTGTAACGTATGGCAACATCTTTTACCACAGTCAGAGTGGCACCAGCTTCTCTGAGAACTGCAACAACAGTGTTCTCTCCATCCGTGTGGAGATGGGTAGGGGCGCTTCTCCATTCATTGCTTGTTCCCCCCCCCCCCCCCCCAACACCTGTGTGAGCAATTTCCTCCCACCATCTGGGACACCAGTCCTCATTCCACAGCCAGAGAAGCAAAGTCTATCCCAGCCTCTCTCGCTCGAAAGGGGTCCCTTGAGGCACTCCCTTCCGAGGCTCTCACAAGTGGATTGACAGATGACAGACAGAGGGTACAGGCGTCAGCTCCTAGGTGAAGGGCTTCCCGATCTACATCAAGGCCTGAAAGCGCTTGTGAGAATTCCTCCCAGCCCTCAAACCGCAAGGGCAGCAAAAGGCAAAGAGGAAGAAGCAAAGGAAGAAGGACTCCTTGGTGGCTTCAAAGCCACATCTCCCTACATCTACTGCATCAGAAGATGTGGAGATTCTCGCGTCCCATGAGTATCTCGCGCTCACTGAGACCCTTGAACCAAAGTTTATTGATACTGTAGACACACAACTCTTGGCAGAAGTTGATCCTCTGGTTTGCCGATCTTTAGTTTTACATCATGGCCTTTAAGCAAAGAGACACCGAAATCCTTCAGAGAAACTGTGGCGATTTTTCAAACGCCTGGCTGAACTGCTACAGTTGTTGTGCCGCTTCTCTGTGGTCTGTTTGGCATTACAGGAAACATGGTTTCCTGCTCAGCGAACCCCTACCCTTCGGTGCTCTCGGGGCTACTATTATAACCGTTCCGTTTACGACAGAGTCGCCAGTGGTGTCTGTGTTTACATCCTTACCACTGTTCCCAGTGTCTCTGTGCCTCTCTGCACAGCACTCGATGCAGTGGCTGTCAGAATCTGGATAACCCAGGAATTTATCATCTGCTCTCTCAACCTGTCCCCAGATGAAGTTATCTCTACTGTAGACCTTGCTGCCTTAGTCGCTCAACTGTCCCCGCCATTCATCCTTTTGGGGACTTCAATGAACACCACACTTTGTAGGGTGTAACCGAGATCTCTCGGCATGTCCTAACACAGCAGGACGTCTGTCTCCTAAACACAGGTGCACCCTTGCACTTCATTATGCCACACAGCACTTTCTCACCTGTCAACCTCTCCATTTGCAGCCCAAGCTTTCACTGCCATCTCAGCTAGAAGGTACACGAGGATCTATATGGTAGCCACCACTTCGCCATTCTTCTATCTCTGCCTCATTCCAACCAGCTTACTGCCTGCCCCAATGGTCACTTCGCAGAGCAGATTGGCCGGCCTACACCTCGGCTGCTATGGCAGCTGACCCACTTCTCTCAGATATTGATAGGGCGGTTCACCAAGTAACTGCATCCATCGTTTCTTCCGCCCAGGTCACAGTCACTATTTGTAGTAGCTTGTCCAGATGCACGTTGGTGCGTTGGTGGACTACAGAAATTGCTGATGCCATCTGGAAACATCATCGAGCAATCCAACACCACTGTCGGCACCCTTTGATAGAACACCTGTCGCGTTTGAGCGTCTCTGAGCCCGAGCTCGGCAACTGATCCAGTAGAGTAAGCAGGACTCTTTGGAGCGGTATGTTGCCACCATAGGCCCTCGTGCTTCCCCATCTCGGGGGTGGTTGCAAGTGCGACGCATTTTTGGACACCGCCCACCATCTGGAATCCCCTGTCTCCAATCCCAGGGTACGCTATGCACAGACCTCACCGCTATTGCAGAGCACATGGAAGAAAATTACAAACGATGTTCTGCGACGGCAGCCTACAGCCCACAACCCCACACCCTTAAAGAGCGAGCTGACAGGTGGATCTTATCGTTCTGTACATACTTCACCATGACTAGACCGCGTCCATAACCAGTTTCTTAGTCACCTGTCAGCGGATTCTCAACATCAACTGCTCGCCCTGTTTAATCGTATCTGGGCTGAAGGTGTTTTTCCGTCGCAATGGCGAGAAAGTATCGTCATCACGGTGTTAAAACCTGGCACCGATCCACAGTTGGTAAATAGTTACCGCCCGATTAGCCTCACCAACGTTCTCTGCAAGTTCCTTAAACGTATTGTGAGTCGGCGGCTCACGTGGATACTAGAAGATCGTGGACTCTTGGCTCAGCAACAGGGGGCCTTCCTTCAAGGTCGCTCCGCTATTGACAACCTTGCTTCTCTTGAGTCAGCCATCTGTCAAGCTTTCGCTCAGCGTGAGGACCTCGTTGCCATCTTCTTTGACTTTCAGAAGGGTTACAACACAACCTGGCTTCACCACATACTGGAAACACAAAACGAATTGGGTTTACTTGGTGCTCTTCCAATCTTTATTTAGAACTTTCTTTTCCTTTTGTATTAGAACCGACACTTGTTTGAGTTCCAATTAAACTCAGGAGAACGGTGTCCCACAGGGCTACGTTCTAAGTGTCCCCCTCTTTTTGATGGCAATTAACGGTGTCGTAGCTGCAGTAGGCTTACCAGTCTCATGCTCTCTAATTGCCGATGACTTTTGCCTGTATTACAGCTCCACGAACATCAGTGTTGCTGAGGTACCTGTAGGGAGCAATTACGAAGGCACATTAATGGACCTCAGCGTGTGGATTCCAGTTCTCTGCATCTAAAACCCGAGTCATGCACTTTTGTCGTCGTCGGACTGTTCCCTTAGACCAAGAGCTCTTTTTGGCTGATGAACCGCTTAAAGTCAAGATGGTGACCATAGGGAACAGCGATCCTTGCGTCGTGGTAACAGCGTCTTGACCGCGGAGTTGGTCGCAATTTTACGAGATGTTGCCCATCGCAGAGCTTATGCAAGGGGACATTTGTCATCTGTAGGGAGTCCTTACAGGCACTAGACCATTTTCCTAAACATTGTGTAGTTAGGTCAATGCAGGACGCAGTCTTCACCCTTGGCAAGTCAGCCCATTCTTTCACTTATGTATGGACGCTGTGCCACATTGGTATATCAGGCAATGAACACATCTATTAGTTGGCGAAGCAGACCACCAATTTACACCCCTTGGGGATTGATCACCAGGAACGGGATCTCCGAAGGGAGTAGAATGGCAAGATCCTAGGGTTTTGGAATCCCGAATGGGCCAAGTGGAGCGTCCCGAATAAGCTCCGTGCCGTCAAACACTCCACTGATGCACTGAACTCCTCCCTGAGTCCTCTCGTCGTGACTCTGTTTTTCTTTGTCACTTGCGTATTGGCCATACATGGTTAACGCTTCGCCATGAGGATCCGCTAACGTGCCATTGTGGTGCATTGTTGAAAGTGGTTCACATTCTCTTGGACTATCCAGTTTAGCCTCCTTGTAGCACTCTTTTCATCTGCTAGCTGCGCTTCTGTCTATTTTAGCTGACGATGCCTCGATGAGCGATCTTGTTTTACGGTTTATTCGTGCAGCTGGATTTTATCATTCTATTCAGTGGTGGGTACCATCGCCTGGTCTTCCAGGCTCCCACCCCCAGACTTTTTTTATCGGTTTCCATTGTTACACTTTACATAAAGTTTTATCACTGTGGATTTTTTATTGTGAGCATAGCGGCTGAATCATCGTTTATTAGCCTCGAGATCAGTCAGCAACAAACTTCTTCTGCAATGTTTCAGCGATGTGGACTATTTAGTCTACTCATTTGTGTTATCCTTTGATGTTGACGTTTTAGCATCCATTGTCTCCCTACATCTCGTGTACTGGGTGTACAGTACTTAATCTAAATCGTTAAGGTTACGTGACCTCTTAGCTGGTAAAAGGGGACTGATGACCCAGGAATTAAGTCCCCTCTAAAAAGCAATTAAGTCCCCAGCAACAACAGCTTATCGGTTGGAAAACCCAACCCTAGAACAAGTTCTCGACTTAGTACAATCTCATGAAATTTCACATGGCAGAACGCAAATCGAAAAGTGGGCCGATGTGGCCGCCGTTCAGCCATCCTACCCTGCACCGCCACCCATACAGACAGACAACGGATTAGACGAAAGTCAGGTTGCCGGTCGACAGTCCCCACGGTGGATCCCGACAACTATGTTGGTTGACCTGTCATCGCCCCTCTCCCTCCCCCCGTCCGCGTTCGGCAATAGCAAGCATCCAGATCGGCAGGAAAACGTCGCTTTAGGTCATGAAAGTGCTCTCGCCGGCTCCTGACGTCATTGTTTCAAAGCGCACGATCGAGTCCAGTGCCTGGATCGATGGGCCTACTGACAGAAATGCACGGAGAATGACATCTAGCGTTGTTCTGGCAGATACCAGCCTCATGGAGCCCCCAGTCTTCGGCCCACCAGCAACACCCCAGCCCCATGGACATAAACCAAGTTTTTTCTTCAGGTACCAAAATCTTCTTGGATACGATTATCAATGGTAAGGATGTCAGGTTACAAATCGATACTGTTGCCTCCGTCACTCTCCTGAACTATGTAACGTACATTCACATTGGGTCCCGCCTCTGGCAGCAGCAACTCGGCATATGGTCACCTACAATAAGCAAACCATTCCGCTCATTTGTCAAGAGACGACTACTGTGAAATGTCGGAACGTCGTTTGGGCTTTGAGCTTCTTAGTCGTTAACAGTGACAGCACTGACTATTTGGAATGGATGCTCTCTGAGCTTTTGGCTTCTCCATCGATAATTCCATTAATCTGATCTCCCATGAGTTTCCGTTTCCGGACTTGGAAGCCATCTGCCCAGAATATGCCGACCTATTTGCCCCAGGTCTTGGGAAAGCCAATGATTTCACAGCCTACATAACTAAAACCTCAGCCCAGCTAAAATTTTTCCAGGCTCGTCTGGTGCCTGTAGCTTTACGCAGCCAACTCCAGGAAGAGTTACGGCGTCTCACGGAGTTGGGCGTCTTGGAACCAGTCACCTATAGCGAGTGGGCTACTCCCATCATGATCATCAAGAAACCGTCGGGCAAACTCCGCATTTGTGGCGACGTCAAGGTAATAGTGAACGCCCTATCACAAATCAAGACGTATGGCATCCCATCGTCCAGATGATTTAATCTCCAAACTGGAAGGGGGTCTTTTTTTTACGAAGATTGATCTTGCTGAGGTATACCTGGGAATTTCCCTCGATGAGACCTTCCAAAATGTGGCAGTGATCAATACACCCTTTTTTCTTTACAAACTTAAACGATTTATGGTAGGCATTGCCAACGCTCCCGCCATCTTTCACAGCTACCTGCTGCACAGGAGTAGCCAAGTGGTCTGGTGTGCCACATTGCGGATTGCGTGGCCGCCCGCGCCGGAGTTTCGAATCCTCCCTCGGGCATGGATGTTCATGTTGTCTGTAGTATAAGTTAGTTCATAAGTAATATAGGAATGCATAGTCTCGCGGCGATAATTTTGAATGAAAAGTTCTCGGGTTTGCAACCGCGTCAAATGTGTGTATATATTATATTGTCAATGGTTTGTATTGACGTTTTGTACGCCCAGTCCCAGTAATATGTTTAATAAGGCATCTGATAATTTCTTTTGACTCAACACATCTTGCAGCCATGTTTTGACAGTGCAGAGGGCGCAAGATGATGTTACATAAATTCATTCAAATAATATTTAAGTTTAACCCTGCGCCATCTGGCGGCTATTGGACCTAATTTACATATTACGGTGTTTCCCCCTTCTCATCACAGTTTGGCATGAGATTCTAGTCGACACACCTTGACTAGACAGCCACTATGGTGGTTTATATTTTAGTTATTCATCTCCAATAAGATGTATTTTAATTACCATCGTTTTAAAAAAAAATGTTGTAAGTATATTTTCATATAATGTGTTTGTGCTCCATATGAATTTTATGATTAAGGACTGAAAACATCCGAAATGTAATTTTTTTGCCACAGATCTAATGATGTATCGAAAAGCGTAATAATAAAATAAAAACAGTGCGACCAAGACATTTCAAAAAACGTTTATATTTAAGGCCTGTTACTTCAATTGTTCTCCTTTGATGGGAAACATTTTCTCTATAAATAAATAAATAAACAAAGTTCCCAGAAAAGGTTGAACTTAAGTAAATAAATAAATAAATAAATAAAAGTTGTCAGAAAAGAAGGGAAAAGAAACATGTGTTCGCAGACGAGCTGTTATTTAAAAATAAAGATTATGTGCTCATAATGGTGTATAACATGCCATGATAGAGCACGATGCGCCAAAACTTTACATTTATAGGTTAAAAAAAAGTGTAGATAGCAGAAGGTTATTTTATTTAACCGGTTTCGACCTACTGCAGCTCATCTTCAGAAACATTCATACAGCCCATTTGTCCGGTGCTGACGTCTGCAGGGCTGTCGTGACTGCAATCTGGCTGCACATTGGAAACTGCAGCCACCTTCTGCAATAAAATAACCTTCTGCTATCTAGACTGTTTGTTTATTTACACATAAATATATCCAAAAATAATCGGTGTTGCTTCTGTGACAATTTTGTCCAAGTTAATTAAAACTTTACATGCAACTTTTAGTCTCACATCCAATACAGCTTGAAGTGATATATTACATGACAAGACATGATAGCAGAGACTTTTATGGTACCTCATATGTTGCATTAATATACACATGAAATAAAGTGATCCATCAGCACAGTTCTACAGGTTCCTGACCATTGTCATACAAATGCAATAGAAATATGCAAAAATAACGATTCACTTCCCAATATTGATTATGAAAAAGGAAACCGATAAGTTTGATGACAATAACATAGACATTGTTAGTGTTCCTGATTGCTACATACGACAGTACTCCTAACATCCGATGGCATGTACCTGTATTGGTCATGGCGTACTGGCCACTAGATCATCAAAGACAGCTGGCCAGATTGTACCACTCCTGAACAGTGTTTTGGTGTAGATCTCTCAGATTCGTTGGTGGGTAGTCTAGTAGAAAAATATTTCTTTTCAGTGTATCCCAGGAATATTCGATATGATTCACGTTTAGAGAAAATGCTAGTCCTTCGAATCTTTCTATGTCGTTATCTTGTTCAAATTTTTGTAAACCTATTGGACCAAAATGCTATGGTAATCAGACCACAGACTTACAAGCTACTCAAACTTACTTATGCTAAGGACAACAAACACACATATGACAGAAGAAGGACTCGAACCTCCAACGGAGAGTAGTCGCGACTCCGCAGAAAGGGGCTTTATAGCGCTCGGCCACTCCCGCGCGGCACGATGTCAAGTAGCAAGGCATTCACAAGAGTGCACGATAAGCGCGAGATTCGTCGTCAATTAACCCTTCCAGTACCAAATTGTGAAATCACCCAAGGAAAAATTAAAATTCAGTGTTTTCTGTATTAATACAGTGCGGTAAACATCAAAATATGTAATTGAAATTTGACAGTCGAGGTCGCAAGTTGCTGAGCTTTTTCATTGGCGATCGGTTTCGGTCCTACAGGACCATCATCAGGCCTTTGGTACCTTGTTGGTGGACGGTGGCGGTGGCCGGACCAGGCGTCAACTGCTTTGTTGGTAGATGATGGGGGTGGCTGGATCAGGCGTCAGCTGCTGAACAGTTGACACATTCTCCGGCCACCCCCATCGTCCACCAACAAAGCAGTTGACGCCTGATCCGGCAACCACCACTGACCACCAACAAGATGCCAAAGTCATGATGATGGTCCTGCAGGACCGAAACCGATCGCCAATCATAAAGCTCAGCAACTTGCGACCTCGACTGTCATATTTTAATTATCCATCATTGTAAGATCGCTGTTTCCAAAAATGCTTTCAAAAATTATCAAAATATGTCACACACTAAAATAGTGAGTGAGGTAAATGTAGGAAAGTTTGGGGAAATGCCAGCCGACTATATTATAACCCAATACTGCTTCAAGAAACCTTTCAGTATACCCATTGGAAGTCGGGAGCAGTGGGAGAAAATAGTTCGAGACCGTACGGGGGATGTTGTCTGGTTGACTGACGGTTCAAAATCAGACCAAGGCATTGGGGCCGGGGTATACAGGGTGCAGCCAAGACTGGAGGGCATCTCTCTAGGGAAACTGACCTCAATATTCCAGGACGAAATTACTGCCATCAGGGCATGTCTGGAGGAGAATTTGCGTAGGTGCTACAAAGACCGTAGCATCTACATCTATTCAGACAGCCAGGCAGCCCTGAGATCACTGGCAGCGACTGCAACAAGGTCTAAAATTGGTGCAGAATGTCACTGCGTTCTGGTGGAGCTACGGTAAAGCAATAGAGTAAACCTATTATGGGTCCCTGGCCACTCGGGGATCAGTGGCAACGAACTTTCCGACAGATTAGCCAGGATGGGGGCAGAGACTCCATTTATTGGACCGGAACCTGTCCTGACAATCACCAAGGCAATGATCAATTTGGAGCTACGTAACTGGCTCAGAAGACAGCATGTAGAATATTGGACCAAAGTCTACCAACAAAAACATGGCAAGGTAATGATGGCAAAGCCATGATTTAAAAGAAGCTCTGCAATCCTGGGCCTGAAAAGGAGAGAGACTAGACTCATGGCTGGATTGCTGACATGCCATGGGAATTCCAAAAAACACCTAAATACAATGGGAATAACAGAAGAGGACCCTAAATGTAGAATCTGTGATGACGGTGATGAAACTGCATCACATCTAATCTTCGGATGCATTGCATTGGAGAGTAAAAGGCACAGAACATTTGGGACAACCAGAGCCGAAGAAATTGTGTCTAATAAAGAACTGGTAAAGGGACTCCTTGCACTGTTTAAGGGAATTGGTTGGCTTTACTAGATATACAGGGAGCGATACCGCACAATAAACTTAGTTTCGGTGCGGGGAGTGGCGGGTTGGATCAAGTCTGTTTTGGCTTCCCTGAGAAAATCAATCCATCAGTCAATCAATCAAAATATGTGTTCCAAAGTTTTTGGTCGAGCAACTGATTTTTTATGTCATATATTTCATGCACAACACAGACGTTTGTATCGAGGTATTGTGTTACTTGGACGTTATTTTCTTGACATTTAACACTGCCAGATCAATAATGCTAGCATAATCTTCGCCTCAGCACCAAAGACAAGACGATTCACTGCTGTAATAAAAAAAAAAGGAATCCCACTCACGCCCACACTCTCAGCCACGTACGAGACGGCAACGCAACACAACCTCCAAGATAGACAGATTAATGCCTCCGAAGTGGCTACACTCTGTACCAAGCGGCAAGTTGTGTACTAGACGCCTAGAAGTACGTGGTTCATCAACAAAACTGCAACTTTAAGGATTTGTGCACAAAATACAGTGTAAATCATCTTTTAATTTTTGTTGTCCAGGAACAACACTTGGAATGAAAGGGTTAAGACGAGTCCCACACCGAAATGCTGGCGATATGGTTGCACTATATATCCAAGAATGTCATCTCTGTACCGTGTCTGCCTTCTATGACCACCACTGGTGGACGATGGCCCCGCATAGTGTGACCCCAAAACATCAGATAACCACCACATTGCTGCATTTTGGGAGCTGTGTATTAGACGTTGGGGCTCACACGGTTGCCTACAACATTGACTGCCACGGCTGCTTGATTGAAGGCAGATGCGAGTCTCATTTTTGGGTATTGGCAATTCTGACGAGACCATTCAGCACACTGTTGGGCCCATGTATACCGCGCTGCATCGTGTCTAGGCCTCAAACCTGGACCTCGCCATGGAAGTCGGAACTTGCACCTCATGCAGTCTACTGCGTACAATTTAAGACTAAACAGACGTCCTGTAACTGCAGGAATGTCATTACTCTAAAACGAGGCGTTTCACTCTGGAATCCTCTGATTTTAAAACCATAAGTAGCGGTCGTCAGCTGCAGTGGTAGTCTTTGGGTGGCCATAGTGATACAAGGCATCGACAGTTGCTGTATTTCTGCAGTTTCTCCAAGTTCGAAAACCATCTCTTCTTTCTTCCTACTGTTATGACTGGAAGTGATCGGCCGTTCTAACGTGAAACCTATGCGTTGACATTTTTATTTTACTCTTCCAACTATAGTGCGCAATAGACTAGCCTGACCTATGTACCCGAGAGGCTCCTGCAACGAAGACATCAACAGCATGACACATAGCAGTCAGAAAGATGCTCCTTGCCTACCTACAATCTGTGAAACTTTATCACTTATGTAAAAATAGACGTAGATGACATTTCCTGTCAGAAAAAATCTGAAAATTAACACAGTGTAACTAGTGAGGATCAGTTCAGATACTAAAGTCATGTCGCTAATTACTGAAATAAAAAGCAGATTGAAAACTATTTGTGATTATTGTTTAACCTTTTTAGAAAGCACAAATTTATAAAAACAATAAATTAGATATTTTAATTTCCAAGTTCCGGATATGTTGAAAGGACAGATGAAACGTATGAGCAATTTCAAAATAAAATAAAGTTGGCAGAACGGCTGCACAACCGCGCGTACTTGACTTAAATTACATAAATTTCGTCAGTTTACGTTCAAGACTGTCACAAAGTCCGAAATGTTAAGCAATAGTAAAAAAAATGTATTTGTTATTGCTGTTTGGGATGGGTGGAGTTCGCCTAAAGCGTTCGCACACAATACCGTTAATTGCGTTGACGGCTGCTAGCTGCGTCTTTGCTTAAACTAAATCTTGTCTGTCTTGATCGACTGCTACCGATCGCACTTTCCCTGCATCTTGATGAAGTCAAGAACGACCTATAAATGCTAGACTGGCTATAAATTGGCTTGGTATGTCAGTCTAACCCACTGCGTTGCCACTCAAAAATGCTTTTGCAAGCATGAGGTATCTCGGCCAACACTATGAACAATGCACAATCCTTAGTGCTCTCCACTGGATATTTACTAAGATCCGCTCCACTACAGAGGTGTTCCCTCCAGTGCAATACTGCACTGGAGTCTTTATCACCTCTTCACTCAAAAAATCGCTGCTAGTGCACGACAACACACAGCTGGCACGAGGGCGAGTGTCCGCTAATTTCTTCCGCTCCACTTGTGTATACGTTTTGGGGATGCTGGCACTACCCTGCCAGTGGTCTGCCCACAAATGGCAAATGGGATAGTGCGCTTTAAAACACCATATAGCTCGCCGGCGAATAGTAAGTCAGCCACCATATCCTTTAGGTCAGAGGTTTGCAATGAGCGAGGCGCGCTCTCGGAGCCGCCTGCCTGAGCGGGAGCAGAGCCGCGAGCAGCTGGCGTCCATCACGTAGTTCCTGCTGGAAAGACTAGATGGCGTTATTCGCAGCCTAACGCGCTAACGTAGCCGCAGAGTGCGTTATAAAATAACTTATAAATATAATAGAGCAAACTCTTTAGTATCCAACTCGAATGAACAGATTCCACTGCTAGGGGTATCTCCTGAAAAATGCTTATATGTTTATAAGTAAGTAACTTATAAACATAATACTGGAAACTCTTCTCTAAAACGTCCAGCGCTTGCAGTCGAGCCGGCAAATATCTTGTAAAGATAAGAGCGATTTTTTTTTTAAGAAGACCCCGCTAACAGTGCCATCTGTTAGTTCGAATTTCGTACTTCAGGGTTTTCGTTATAATCTATGATATTACGTTATGGTACAGTACGCTGTGGAGTTGAAATGGCTAGTCAAATCGGAGCGGTAAAGCGGCGTTCTATTTTCCAGTTCAACTCTAGTTGTGAGTGTGATTACTTGTTCACTGAAAGCGAAGGAGGAGCAAAATGATTGATATGTGGTAAAATACTAAGCATAAAAAAGGACAATTTAGAACGCCACTATAGAACACATCACTTCAGCCAGTATGGAAGTGTAAAAGGTGAAATGCGACTTAATCTTCTTAATAATCTACGCGAGGAAGGAAGTAGAGGTATGTATTATAATGCTGTACCTACTTAAGAGATAACTTAATCACAGTGTTTTGTTTAATAAAACCAGTTTTCCTTTGAAATGACAACTCTGTTAATTTCTTAAACAGTATTGTGATGCATCATCCTCCGATGCAGCTGTTCGTGCTAGTTCCAGAATAGCTTTGCTGATAGCCCGTACTTCCCGCCCATTTTGCGACGGTGAATTTGTGAAGCGGAGTTTTGAAGTCGTAACAGACGAACTATGTCTACAGTTATCACGTTCTTTCGCAAGTTTGAGTCTGTCGCGGCGTACTTTAACTCTCCATATCGAACGTTTGTCAAATGCGCCAGCAAACATGCAGACCTCTAGCGGCAACTAGGATAACTACCGGCTGAGCGCGAACGCTGCTCTTTTGTCCGGCCTGAGCCGGAGCGCTGCTCATTGAGCCGATTTGTGCCCACCTCTGCTTTAGGTAGTCCTCTCAAAATAAACAGCTCCGTCTGGAATTGAACTTTCCTCTTGCGTCCTAACAAGTTGCAAGTAAACATGCTTTGTCAGAGAAAACTATTGTCTGGTTCTTTCTAAGCGACTTTCAAACAGTTTATGAAAGCGTCATGTTTCCCCAAAGTGGAAGGTGGATTTCTAAGTTGCTTTTGTGTATAAGACTGCCCGAGGTGGCCTGTTGTGGGAACCTCTGCCCAACTGCGCTTTCTAGCCAGCCGTCTCTGCATGGCCGTCTAGCCTCTGCTTTACAAAAACTCTTCGTGTTTGTTCACTAATATGCGTCAGCCTTGAATATCTTGTCGCACTTGCGACATGATCTCATTTGCATATCAAACTGTAATTATTATCATTGAAAATGTCCTTACACTATCGAGGTTATATTCAGAAGATTCGTCTTGACGAGTACAATGTGATTGTGAGGTTGCGAGCGTGAAGGTCGGGGTGAGAGTTTAAAATAGGGAAAGATTAATTTTTAAAACTCCCAACCACCAGCTGCGAACCAAATTCCTAAACATGCAAAAACACTGGAACTGTGATTGCGACTGTTTGACTCGTTTTCTAGGGGATGATATCACACGTTCGCAGCTTTCCTTCCCTGCTTATGATTAACAAAACAAATTCATAATAAAATCAAGTTCATGAGAGAAAAGGGTGTACTAACGAATATTTTTGAAAACACGTGAAAGTTCACTTTATGTTGTTTATTTCACAATGTTAGAACCCTGTGGCTGATACGTCTGTACGTCGACACATTTATCAAATAAAATTATAGCTCGTGAGCCCCCAGACAAAATGAATATTTGTCGCAAATTGTTCTCACACCATGTGGCTGTCTCAAACACCGTTTATGATCATGCCTATGCGACGACACGTGTTACATTAACAAATCACAGTCACTTTAATTCAATGCGATGAACACCTTGTTCCACCGGCTAAATATTCACAAACACATAGTAGCACTGGATCCAACTTGGTGCAGTCTACGACGAGCAACCACACGTGGCGACTGCCACACACAAATCTATAACCTCCACCTCGAGGTCCACATGCTGACTGATGCAGAGCGACGCCGCCCGGCCAGCTACCCCACGTGCTCCCGAGTCCCCACTTCCTGCCCTCGCGCGCACGTGTGCCAAAAGCTCAACTGCCGGGTTTTTTCCCCTACGACATCAACTTCCCCATGTGAGCTGTTCTAACCGATTTGCCAACGTACAGTGCTCAGCCAATACATTTCTAAAACTCAACTAAAAATCAAAATAGTTACACTACACATTAAATAAATTGTCTTCTTAGGTTTTTATATTGGTCTAAACATACTTTGTACTATTTATCATAATCGTGCAATTTCTTATGTCACAGATAAGTGATTTAACTGAATACTTCAAGATAAAATACACAAGATTAATTTAAAATAAAATGAGAAATAGTTAATATATTATTTTTATAAACAAACATTGCCATGCTAGTTGTGTAACTGTCTTGTCTTCGTTGGTAATTTATTACTTTTCATTGTCAATTACGCCAGATGTGACTATATCAGCTAATGTATTGTTTATTTATCAATACGCTATTTTGTAATGAGGACCTTAAAGATTCCTAACTGCATTGTATTACTTCAAATGCCAGTAGTATTAGAATACTTTATTTCACGCTGTGCACTGCACTGTGCCTGGCACTCGCCATTGTCCCTCTCTCCCCTCACCGGAAACGAACTGGAAAATCCTAAGCTGGAACAAGCCACCAACGTTGGCCTGCTCGCTGGCCTCCCGTCAGCTACAAGCACACAGAAAATCTCAACGTGGAGAATTTCTACCTATGGCTTAACTATAAATGTTGTCACTCAACTGTGTACATACATTGCTACCATAATTAATAGGTTAAAATTGTGTAACATTTAGTGCATTGGCATGATCAATGTTTGCAGTGAACTTCATACTGTTTAATTATCAAATGCTATTAATTACCAGTATTTCTATTGGGCGGTAATCTTACAAGGTCGGATTGACAGTGAGTAACACATGACTTCTTACAACGTCTTACCTACTCCGTCGCATTGGCACTGCTCACGCATGGTACTTTACCTCTTTCCGTGGGCTGAGTAACATCTACAGACAATTTAATGGACTGTGATTTTGATGCCATATACGCATTCATTGTCAGTGTTCAGGAGACCTTGGAACCAATGTGATGCAACACTTTTTCCATGTGTGTATTTCACACATAATGCATGACAGATTAAGAAACCTGATAACTCACTCTTTATACATTTTCTGAGTTTCAATCCAATGCAGAAGAGCAGGTGGTCTGTTTTTCATGAGTCATCCAATTGATCTAAGCGTAGCTACCCACTGCAGTGTAATTTCTCTATTTGGGACTGCATTTTGACGTTACAATATTGAACCATGACCAGATAATTATAATTTGGTTTCCTTGGTCCTGCAGCACTATATATGTCATTTAAAGACATTATGTGATATAATTTCCAAATGCTGCTTTAATTATATATATTATTTATAGGGCCTATTTCAGAATAACTTCCTTCTTCAGGTAACCTTTGTTAATTATACATAGAATTTTATGAGTTTCGTAATTTTTACTTATTTTTAAATCTAAATACTTCAAATGGTCATGACATATATGTATATCGTTGGTTTATCAATATATTCGATTGTCCGTAAGGCTTGTGAATACATGGACAACAAAATAAACCAACGATATGAAAGGATGTCATGACCATCTGACATATGTATATTTAGAAATAGGTTATAATTACGAAACTCATAAAATTCGATGTATAATTAACAATTTCACATTTTCAGAGATTACCTGAAGATGCCATTTATGTCGAAATAGTCACTTTAGTAATAATGAATAGTTATAATGAAAGCACCATTTGGAAATAGTATTACACAAATATAATTAGCTTATAAAGAACTACTCCATCGCCTACTCATGGTGCTCTAGCTATGATGCTTCATGAGAACTGTCACTACATTGTCTGAAATATTCGGCAACGGGTTTTCGAGTTCCATATATCCTGAGGTATTACTTGTACACATAAATGTAACATCATTGTAGACTGTAGATGCACAGTATTTGGTGTCGGTTTCTTGTTAGAAAGATGGAGGAAAATAAACAGAAGAAGAGCGATGTTGAGACTGCTTCTCATGCAAAATAAAATTTATTGTGACCACCAAGAAAAATGTGTAATTGTAATTTGTAATTCTTAACAAATTTTTCAATGATTAAGTAGACAATATCTATAACCTTGACCGCAAATTTATTAACAGTGATGACCGGTTTCAACTCATTTCTAAGTCACCCTCGGATCAGTTTATGTGTTACAACTATTATTGACAAACACATAAACTGATCCGAAGATGACTCCAGCACTTCAGAGACGTAAACTACCGGCAATGCGTACGATGGCCTGTGGGAGTGGAATGCAGTACCACCCAAAACCATAATATCGGAGATAAATAATTTGCAGATCAGCTCAGGTGTCATAAACAATAAATGCACAGGTTGTGTTCAATAATGAGTATCATACACAATATTTGTATGGTAACGTATTTTATTTACTAGATGAAAACCTGGCGTATTTATTTATTTATTCCTGCCTTGAGTTAGTACTTCTATCCCTCCTCACCTCTGTCCGCCTCCTTTTTTTAAAAATAAAATCATGTTATATTTATCGGAGATTATATAAGAAATAACGCTATCTTGCATATTGTACAAAATTATAAGTACAGTATCCAAACAAAGAAAGATAGTAGTCAAAATACAAATGACATGAAATTCGTGCGATCTCTTATTTATTGAATTATATGTTGTACAGTTGTATACTTTTTCAGGTATGTATTCATTTGTGTAAGTGCTGTATGTCTTTAAAATCTCTTGGGAATACAATTGGTAGTAAAGAAGTGATAGATTAAAACTTGATGCGTGATGGGGCGGTTTTCTATATGCTCATATCTCATAAACTACATGTCGCACTGTGACACAGTTTAAAAGATACATTAAACTGTATTTGTGTATACTGTCTGTAAAACTTCCTGCGACTAACATTTTGTAGTGTAGAAATCGTAAATTGTAACGTCGTACCGAATGCTGTAGTTTTAGTCCAAGAACAGCGGAAAAATAGTAAGCGAAAAACATACTTTCTTTCATAATTTTGCTATGGTCGTCGGCAAGAAATATATCAATAAATGTTTGAAATTATGTTTAACGTCTTTTTGCAAGTCGCTAAGTAATCTCGATCTCATATACTGTATTCATAAAGTCTTATCGCATTATGTGGCAGTTTCTTGCAACACCTATTGTTTATGACATTATATCTCCTGAACCATACGTCGTATGTGGTTCTTACAATTACAGAATTGGTACCTTACGGTAAGAAACACATGTACCAAATTTAGTTCAAATCGGTCCAGTCGTTTAGGAGGAAATGTGCAACATACTCGCGTAATGCAGCAGTTTTTCTCGCATCTCATTGTTTACGACGTCATATCTAGAAAACTATGTGTTGTACGTAATCCTTACACTTACGGCGACCGCCTTCATGGACTGAAGCTTACGGGAGAAAAATTTCATAAAGATTGCAACAAAACTGTAAATTTTTATGAAATACGTACACACAAACAGACACACAAACATATGGACCCCCTGCTTTATATATAAAGATTGGTTACAAATGTAATTTGTGTGTGATAAGGTAAGATTTTTGCTGTCTCAACTCTTTACTTGAGGTTTAAATGGCGTTTACGTAAAGCGAGGCATCATGGGGCTACAATAATTCAGTCATTATGAGGTTATCAATCAGCTCTTGGCCATTCTTCCGTGAGTGTAATATTCAGGTTTGTATCCCTTGTGGGAGGTGCTAATCTGGCAACAATGCTACAATTGTGTCCCGTAGATGCTCAATCGGGTTTAAGTCAGGTGAACAAGCTGGCCATTCGTTCAGTTCCGCCAGTTTCAAGCATCTCGTCCACCACTGCACATCTATGAGGACCAGCATTAACGTCTACCAGAAGGCACCAGCGGAGGGCACAACAAAAGGTCGAAGGATCTTGTCGCAGTCAAAGCGCCAATCTGAACAACGTACAGGTCCCGACGTCCGTCAGTACCAACCGATGCTCAGCACCATGATATGGTGATGTTTCCTTCACATAAGCAGGATTTGTGCCAGTCCCATGTTGTCTCCAGATGAACAGAAAATCTTGACTCATCTGTGGACAGAACCTGGCGCCACTCGTTACGATTCCAATCCTGATATTACTAAGCCCAGTTTCTGCGGGCTAAACGTGTGATATTCCTGGACTGTGGCCACTTCATATTTCTGGCCACTGGCCGTTTCTTTGCTAACATCGTACGTTTCTTAAACGCGGAAGAACGACAGAAGTGCAGCATATGGTTGAAATGTGGGGTGGGGAGCAGTAGCATATGGCACAGTAGGTGCTGGTTCCTGTGGGAAAGCCCGCCTATGTTACTGGTGCTCTCCTCGCATTGGCTGCTGCACTTCACGTCACGTGATTTCTTTTGAAATTAGTTTTGTTTATTATATACTAAATATTAATTATTCAGAGCTGAGAATTTGTAATAAATACCTCTCAAGGACAGGCTAAATTTTGACAGTTTAAAAAGTTTGAGGTGCCTTCTCTTATTGTAACAAGAGAAGAGCGATTTTGCAGAAGGCGCGCGACGGCCCTGTTTTGGCGCGTAATAGAGCGTCAGGTGCCCTCTCGCAACGCGCCGCAGTTTCAGTCTCGAGCTGACCACTATACGCGCCGGATCGCGCCGGTCATGAGTAAAGATTTGCGTAAATGTGATAACAGTCGAGGTCTCAACATGAACTATGGACAGCATAGGCCGTATCATAATAACAATAGTTGCTCATTTTTTTATTATTTATTTAATAAATGGCATCCCTGACAATTAAAAATCTCGTGAGTCGCTTCTTATGCTTCCATCATACAGAACATATTTTAGCCTCACTTGTATGCTGTAGGAGAACCAACGACCTGTGTGCTGTCTTCTGCGCTGGGGACACAACTATAGAAGACAAAGAAGACAACAGGTCAGTCAGAACTCTATGCTTTCCATAAAGTATTGGACAGCAACTACGGCACCTCGTGCGTACTGTAGGGCGGTACAAACGCACGCTGATACGCAACAGCATCCGCAAGGATGTGGAGATTTTAGGGGACTTGTGGGAGGAAGCAGTACTAACTTCTCCGTGCGCAGTTAAAACCCAAGGAAGCTTGTAAACGGTGTCGTGTTTTTAGCTGGACACACACCATAGACCTTCGTGTGTAGAGTACACATTCCCGAAGGCGCATTCGGACTGTTTGTGTTGATATTGCGCTACTTGTTGCTGTATGGAAGGAGCGTTGCATTTTAGTTCCATTCAGCCTCCTGTTTCGAAGGGGCTCTTAACCAGAGATAACGGTCATCGCTTGCTGATGCTACCTGTGGACTATCTTCGCCTTGCACAGCTACCATCAGTTCTTTACAGACTTTTAGTTTTAGCATTGCTATGAAAATTTATTAGTTGCAATTTGCATTTAGTTTCAGATTATTCTTCAACTTAGCTGAATGTACTTAAGATGGTTCACCGAAAAAATGTTGTGATACTATAAAATGAAAAGAAGGCTTCCAAATCTTATGTACAATATACGAGCCGAAAGAAATATTTCTAAGCACAAATATACCGATAACTGTATTTCTGATCAATGATTCCAACTACAAGACTGGCAGTACTACCATTGTCCATTTAGCTCATGCTTCCTGCGTTATCTGTTACACACTTTGTTACTTAAAAAAATGTTCAAATGTTTGTTAAGCTTATGGGACTTAACTACGGGGTCATCAGTCCCTAAACTTACAAACTACTTATCAACTACCTTATACTAAAGACGGCACAAATATCCATGCCCGAGGGGGGATTCGAACACCCGACCGTAGTGGCCGTGCAGACCGTGACTGGAGCGCCTCAGTCTCCTCGGCCACCGCGGCCGGCACACTTTGTTACTGAATACACGTCAAAGTGAACCATCCTCCTCTATTGTGCTGTTGTGTCCTAGACCTATGCGTGTATTCCTACTTCCAGTGAGTTTTCCTAACCGTGTTCCACAACGGTTATGAATTCTCTACGGAATACAACCACGTTTCCATTTCCAGAGACTCATTTGTTTCGCCAGCAGTGGCCGAAGTCAGCAATGTCTATTACAAAAATAATAATACGCGTTATTCTACATTTCACACTTGCTAATGGTTATAAAGTGAAAACACGCATCGCTTTACCGAAATAATATAATTTAAAAGGAAACAGATGACGTTATAAACTTTACAAAATATTTTGGAATATAATAAGTTTATAAACATTTAACATATTTTTGCTACAAGGTTTCAACAGGCATGGTCAGAGAATGGCTGTAGGAAAGACAATCGTTTTTAATTTAGATTATCCAGTAACTCGTTTTCATTTGCTTCAAGGGGTAATCCGATTTTACAGTGCACAGCGAAGAGCAAGAAAAAAAAAAAAAAAAAAAAAAAAACCAGTCTGTTCGGGCCGGGATTAACTGTACGGGGCTTAAAGAATGGCATACAGAATATGACGTACGTATACTCTCTAGATATTTATTGTCAGTCACAGAATTTGTCAGTAGTTTACGACTGGAGACACTTAATGAACCTTACGTACCACAGTGTTTTCATGTCTTTGCTGAGAGAGTGACGTTTTGTCACACTTGGACGAGAATGAGAACCTTCGTCTTTCCCCTGTCCTTATAGTTGCCCTGGAGGTAAGAGGTAAGGACGTATTACTTAGGCTGTAAGTCTCAGCTTTTTAAACCTGATCCGGTATAAAGTGCTAAAGCTTCAAAGCATGAGATTTAAAGAAACCAATTAAATTGAACTTCTCGCAGTAATTATTAATGAAGAAACCCAAACACTTAACAAAATTAATCTCAAAGAACAATTATCAACACCAAAATAATAACCTATTAAAATCAGCATACGAATAAATAGAAATTATAAAAACAAAACGTAACAAATACAGTAAAGAATAAACCAATCGACTGTCATCAAATCAACAAATGGGGATAAAAAACAATCACAAATAATTATCGTACCAGAAATATTAAAAGAAAGAAATTTTACATATGTTTATAATGTGGGAAGAATGATTTTTATCATATTGCGATTAGAGTCCTGTGGACGCAAAGGATAGTTGTTACAGGAAGGAATCAGACAGTAATTATGATAGATTCTGAATTCAGATAGTAGATTATCAGAGTACCAGGACCATATATAGACAACGATAGCAGTTTTACTTTGGTTAACAACAGGCTGAAGTTTAATAGACTTAGAAAGAAAAACATGAAGATTGAAGTACGGTGTAAGATTTTAGAGGAACAATTACGTATTTTTGGGGCTGTTTGCAACTATAAATTCGCAAATACACTAGCTGAAAAGCAGATACTTAACTCTCAAATTGTGATAAGGAAAAATATGGGTCTGAGAAAGGAAGCATAGTAGAAACTTTAAGTAATAATGTAAATGTGTCACTTAGCAGGTGTAACAATTAATAAATTTAATAAGAAAATAACGAAGTCATTGGTGTAGTAATAAGCAGATTCTGCATGTATATCAAAATAGCTTTTGTAAATTGTAAAAGCAAATATCAAATAAAAGTATGAAAAATAAGTAAAAGAAAACAGGCCTACCATTGGAGCATGGAGTACAGAAGCACAAACTGGAAGAAAAAACAGTATCTAATAATTAGAAAGCATTCCTTGTCGCTGTGTGGCCGTTGCCGAGTGCACAGCGATACTTGTGAGTGTAGCCGGCTTCTTACTAGAAGCGACATAATTTGAGTGTTCAGTGACGTTACTGCTTCAGTTTATAGAATTTATCTTGTGCTCGCCTGTATATTAGATTTAGTTTCGCGTTAAGCATCTCGTAAGTGTTTTTTTTTTTTTTTTCTTTTTTTTTTTTTTTTCAACCGTCTGAATCCTCCCAGTCGTCTGTTTTGTTTTCGTTGGATTAGTACCATCTCTGGCAGTACTCACTTTACGGCTTATCCTAGAAGATAGATTAAGAAAAGGCAAACCTACATTTCTAGCTTTTGCAGATTTGGAGAAGGCTTTTGACAATGTTGATTGGAATATACTCTTTCAAGTTCTGAAGCAAGCAGGAGTAAAATATAGGGAGCGTAAGGTTATTTACAACTTGTACAAAACCAGACAGCGGTTGTCAGAGTTGAAGGGCATGAAAGGGATGCAGTGGTTGGAAAGTGAGTAAGACAGGGTTGTAGTCTTTCTCCATTGTTATTCAATTTGTACATTGAGCAAGCTATAAATGAAAGCAAGAAGAAATTTGGAGAAGGAATTAAAGTTCAGGGGGAAGAATTAAAAATATTGCGTTTTGCCGACGACATAGTAATTCTGTCAGATACAGCAAAGGACCTGGAAGAGCAATTGAACGGAATGGACAGTGTGCTGAAAGGTGCATATAAGATGAACATTAACAAGAGCAAAACTAGGGTAATGGAGTGCAGTGTAAGAAAATCAGGTGATGCTGAAGGAATTAGATTGGGAATCGAAGCAATAAAGGAGGTAGATGAGTTTTATTACTTGGGCAGTAAAATAACAAATGATGGTCGCAGTACAGTGGACATAAAATGCAGAATAGCAATGGGTAGAAAAGCGTTCTTGAAAAAGAGAAATTTGTTAACATCGAATATTGATTTAAGCCCAAGGAAGTCCTTTCTGAAGGCATTTGTATGGAGTTCTGCCTTGTATGGGAGTGAGACATGGACGATAAACAGTGCGGACAGGAAGAGGATTGAGGCTTTTGAAATATGATGCTACTGAAGAATGCTGAAGATTAGGTGGGTGGATCGCGTAACTAATGGGGAGAAAAGAAATTTCTGGCATACCTTGACTAAAAGAAGGGATAGATTGGTAGGACACATTCTTAGACATCAAGGAATTGTGAATTTAGCGTTGGAGGGAAGTGTGTGGGGTAAAAACCGCAGAGGAAGACCAAGAGATGGATACAGTAAGCAGATTCAGACAGATGTAGCTTGCCGTTCTTATGTGGAGATGAAGAGGCTTGCTCAGTATAGGGTATTGTGGAGAGTTGCCTCAAACCAGTCTCCGGATTGAAGACAACAACAACAACAGTACCATCTCTAGCCACCTTCATTTACCTCAGTTACCCTCTGTCAAGTCTCCATCCCGTCTTTCTAGTCGTTAGTTTCTCTGGGTACTGTAATCATGAATAGGGACTGTGACTGCCGTGTGTGGATGCAGTCTGAGCTGGTCACACTTCGCTCACAGCTAGGCGTCGTAAGACAATCAGGAGGACCGATCGTGAGGTCTTCGCGGTTCGTTTTACGAACCAGGTTTGAAGCGCTATCTGTTCAGGACAATATTTCTGTGCCGCATGGTGTCTCTCATCCTTAGGTCATCACGCAGTCCGAAAGATCCGGGCTTTTACAGAGGGTGTGTTTGCTCGTAGTAGGTAGCTCCAACATTAGGCAGGTAATGACACCCCTTAGAGAGATGACGGCCAAGGAGGGGAAGAAGGCCATCGTGCACTCCGTGTGCATACCGCGTGGAGTCATTCCAGATGTGGAACGGGTCCTTCCGGATGCCATGAAGGGTACGAACTACAGCCACCTGCAGATGATGGCTCATGTCGGTATCAATGCTGTATGTCGCTATGGATCTGAAGAGATTCCCTCAAGTTTTGAGCGGCTATCTGATGTGGAAAGAGAACTCTGGCATTCTACGGATCGGTGTATGAAATAGATCCCTTAATCGGGTAGGTAAGTTAGAAAATTTGAAAAGAGATATGAATAGGTTATAGATATGTTGGGGTGGGGATTAGTGAAGTACGGTGGCAGGATGAACAGGATTTTTGATCTGGTGAGTTGAGGGTTATAAATACAAAATCAGCTGGTGGTAACGCAGGAGAAGATCTGATAATAAATAATAAAATAGGAATGCGGTTAAATTACTACGAACAGCTTATTGAACGCATTATCGTAGCAAAGATAGACACAAAGCCAACAGTGACCACAGTATTTCAAGTTAATATGCAAACTAGCACTGCCGATGATGAGGAGTTTGAAGAAATATACGCGGAGATAAAAAAATTATTCAGATCGTTAAAGGAGAAGAAAACATAACTGTGATGGGGGATGGAACTCGGTAGTAGGAAAGGGAAGACGAAGAAATGTAGGAAAAAGGAATGAAAGAGGAGATAGCCGGTAGAATTTTGTGCAGAGCACAATTTAATCATCAAAAACACTTGGTTTAATCAGCACGAAACAAGGAGACACTAGGAGATACCAGACTGACTTTATAATGGTAAGGCAAAAGCTTAGACATCAGGATTTAAACTGTAAGACATATTCAGGGGCAGATATAGACCTTGACCATAACGTATTGGTTATGAAGTACAGAATAAAACTTAAGAGACAGCAAAAAGGTAGAAAATTAAGGAGATGGAATATGGACAAACTGAAGGAACCAGACGTGGTTGAGAGTTTCAGAGGAGCATTACACAAGGATTGACCGAAACGTGGGAAAGTAAAACAGTAGGAGAAAAATGGGTAGCTCATAGAAATAGAATAGTGAAGGCCACAGAGGATCATATAGACAGAAGGACAAGGCCGAATAGAAACCCTTGGATAAAACAGGAGATACTGATACTGAACTTAATTGATGAAAGGAAAAGTATAAAAAATGCATCAAGCGAAGTGGGCAAAAGAGAGTACAGACGTCTGAACAATGAGGTTGACAGGAACTGCAGACTAGTTAAGCAAGAGTGGCTTGAGGAGAAATGCAAGAGCATAGAAAAATGTATAACTATGTGAAATACAGATAGTACCCCCAGGAAAATAAATGTGACATTTGGAGGAAAGAGTAGTAGCGGTACGAATATCAAGAACACAGATAGAAAACCAGTGCTAAGCAAAGAAGGGAAAGCTGAAAGGTGGAGGAATATATCGAAGGCCTGTACAAAGGAAATAAGTGTGGAGGCAGTATTCTAGAAATGGAATACGACGTGGAGGAAGATGAGATGGGACATATGATACTGCGAGAAGAATTTGACAAAGCACTAAAGGATTTGAGTAGAAACAAGGCCCCTGGAGTAGATGATGTTCCGTCTGAACTGCTATCATCGTTAGGAGAGCCAGTCATGAAGAAATTGTTCCACCTGGTATGCAATATGTATGACACAGGGGAAATACCCTCCGACTTCAAGAAGAATATAGTGATTCCCATTCCCAAGAAAATAAGAGCAGGCAAATGTGAAAATTACAGAACTATCAGTTTAATAAGCCATGGATGCAAAATACTATCACGAATTATTTACAGACGATTGGAAAACTGGTGGAATCCGACATTGGGGAAAATCAATTTGGATTCAGGAGAAATGTAGGAAAACACGAGGCAATGCTCACATTAAAACTTATTTTAGAAGATAGATTAACGAAAGGGAAACCTACGTATTTAACATTTGTGGAACTGGAGAATGGATGTTACAATGTCGACTGTAACGTATAGGGAGCGAAGAGCTATATTCAACTTGTACAAAAACCAGAAGACGGCAATTATTAGAGTCGAAGGGCATGAATGAGTGCAGTGGTTTGGAAGGCAGTAACACAGGGTTCTAGCCTTTCCCCAATGTTGTTCTATCTTTACATTGAGCAGTCTATGAAGGAATACAAGGAGAAATTTGGAGAGGAAATTAGAGTACAGGGAGAGGGTATAAAATCGTAAGGTTCGCTGACGACACAGTAATTGTGTCTGAAACAGCAATGGACCTGGAAGAGCAATTAAAATGAATAGACCGTGTCTTGAAAGTAAGGTATATGATGAACATTAACAAGAGTAAAACGGAATGTAATGCCAGAAAATCAAGTGATGCTTAAGGAATTAGATTAGGTAAGGAGACAATAAAAGCAGTATATGAATTTTGCTATTTGGGTAGAAAGATAACTTCTGATGGAATGTCTGTGGGAAGAAAAGCATTTTTGGAGAAACGAAATTTATTGACATCCAATATTAGTTTAAATGTTAGGAAGTCCTTTCGGAGAGCATTTGTCTGGAGTGTAGCATTGTATGGGAGTGAAATGTGGACAATAAGGAGTTCAGACAAAAAGATTATAAAAACTTTCAGAATGTGGTGCTACAGACGAATGATGAAGATTAGATGAGTAGATCACATAAATAATGATGTAGTGCTCAAGAGAATTGGGGATAAAAGGAGTTTCTGGCACATCCTGACTAAGAGAAGGGTTAGTTTGGTGGGATACATTCTGAGAAATCAAGGAATCGTCAACTTAACATTAAAAAGGAAGTGTGTGAGGTAAAAGTCGTAGAGGGAGACCGAGGGACGAATACAGTGAGCAGATTCTAAAAGATGTAGGTTGCTGTACGTATTCTCAGATCAAGAGGCTTGCACAGAACATGATAGCGTGGAGAGCTTCATCAAACCAGTCTGCGGACTGTAGACCACCAGAACAACAACATCTGAATTGGTAAAGTCTGCCAGTCTTGCTTGAAAGATGAAAGCAGACCTCACCATCTGCAGCATAGTTCACAGGAATGACTATGGACCTTTAGTACAGAGCCGAGTGGAGGGTCTGAATCAGAGGCTCAGACGCGCTGCAGATTCCACGACTTGAGCCATCGGGTGGTGGGGTTCCGGGTTCCGTTGAATAGGTCCACCACACGCAGGAAGCGACTACACAGGTAGCGGGGGCTGGGCGATTTTTAGGAGAGTGGGCATCGCGACCACACAGGTAGGTTTTCATCCTCAATGGGTACAGCTCAAAGATAGGAAAAACATAGATCTAAAACCCATTGGTCCAACAGTTGTAAATTCTCATAGCGGTGTTGGGGAAGTACCAGAGCTTCAAGCGCTAATAGAAAGAACTGAATTTCAAATCATTGTAGGTACCGAAAGCTGCCTAAAGCAGGAGGTATGTTCAGCTGAAATATTTACTAAAGGGCAAATGGTGTTCAGAGAGGATAGATTGAATAAAACAGATGGTGGCGTATTTATTTCTGTCACAAGCGGTTTATCTTGTAGCGTAATTGAAGTAGATAGTCCCAGTGAGTTGGAATGGGTAAAGGTTATACCTGAAAACAAGAATAAATTAATAATTGGCTAATGTTACCAATCCCCTGACTCAGATTAGTCAATTGCAGAAATATTCAAACAAAGCTTGGACCAAATTTCAAAAAACGTTCCTCAAGCATACAAAATAATTGGTGGCGAATTTAACTTACCCTTGATATGGTTGCAAAAATACATGTTTAAAACTGGATGCAAGCATAAAACATTGTCCGAAATAGTACTGAACGCATTATCCGAAAATTATTTCGAGCAGTTATTTCATGAGGCCACTAGAATAGTAAATGGTTGTGAACATATACTTGACCTCTTAGCAACAAATAATCCGGAGTCAATTAGAATGTATCAAAACAGACACGGGGATTAGTGAACAATGAATAGTTGTAGTGAAAATGAATATCGGATTTCCTAACTCTAACAAAACCAAAAACGAAAAAATATCAATTGAATAAAGCAGATAAAAATTCGATTAACGCTTTCCTGATTTGGACTCATAGTTTTTCGAAACTGACAATGTTAGTGTTGATACGATGTGGCTTACATTCAAAGAAATAATATCGACAACTATTGACAGAGTTATACCAAACAAATTACCAAAAGAGGCGTCTGACCTGCCGTGGTATACAAAACAGGTTATATCACTCTTGCAAAAGCAAAGAAGAAACCATGCCAAATTCAAACGGCTCCCACTTGGCAGTGGCCGACATATTGCTGGACTGAACTCTTTTAGCCGCCTTGCGGCAGGGTTTTAATCTTTCGGGTGTTTTATCAAACGTTTTAAGTGAAGATGCCACAATGGCCAATTAAGTTTTAAGTTTTATTCATGCCGGAGGTTTTTACCGCTGTCTGTGAAGCTTTGCTTCATTCCATCATCTGTGTTCCCCTCTTAACATCTCCTCTGATTGGGGACTTCTTCGTGTTTCCGTGTGGTTGTCCCTTCCTCTTTTTCATCTCATGGCCAGTTAACCACAGACATCGGCTTCGTGGATAATTTCCTTTATTAGTTGTGTATTTCGGTCTGATGGCCGCACTTCGTGTTTTGTCTTGTCCACTTCCTTGACATTTTACTAACTGAGCGGGATTTTTCTCCAATTGCTAATTTTAATTTTGGGCGCTTTTATTTTGTATTGGTGCTTTTCTTGCACCGCCCTGTGCTAGAATGGGGGACTGATGACCTCCGCAGTTTTGTCCCCCTAAAACAAAACATACCATCCAACCAAACCAACTGTAACCAGTCTGTCACAACTGGTACATTTCCAAATAACAATCTCTATTCAAGAAAGGGGTAAAGACATGCCACCAGACCACAGACGGATTTTACTTTTGCCAGCATTCTCGAAAAATCTAGAAAAGGTAATGTACAGGTAGCTTCCCATCTACCTGACCACAAATAACATATTGTCAAGAACACAATTTAGATTTCTTAAGAGTTCCAATATCGAGAAGGCTACTGTGAGAATGTATTTCATTTATTAGATAATAAACGATAAGGGGAAATTATTTTCTGTAATTTGTGAAAATCATTTGATTGTGTAAACCACAACATCCATTAAAGTAAATTAGAATGTTATAGTGTCAAATGGAATAATGAAAAATTGTTCCAAGATATACCTCGCTAACAAGAAACAAAGGGCATCAGGACAAGGGTTCTGACTTGCAGTTCAAAAGATGTGAAAATTTGCCATCTATCATTTTGATAAAGTATGAAGAAGAGCAGATAGAAGAAGTTGACAGTATTGAATTCCTGGGATTGCAAATTCATAATAAATTTGGTTTGTAGGAATACACTACATAATTGCAAAAACGCCTTAAGAAATCTGTATTTGCAATTCAGGTATTAACAGACGGAGGCGACATAAAAATAAAAAAATCTTTCAAACTTTACTTACTTTCGCTCCATTATCTCATCTGATATAATATTTTGGGGCATTTCTTGAAGACGAAGAACAGTTTTCAGAGTCGAGAAACGTGTAATACGTTTTATTTTTGGTGTAAATTCATGGGAATACTGCTGGATCCTATTCAAAGAAATAAGTTTACTAACTACGGCCACTCAGTGTATCTACTGCTTAATCAAATTTCTCATTAGCCGACAACAGGTCAGTTCATACATTCAATACTAGGAAGGAAAACGTTCTACACAAGGAATTATAACCACTCACTTTAGGGAGAAGAAGGGACCACTACTCAAGAACAGGTATTTTCAATAATTTGCCAGCAACCATAAAGTATTAGCTAAAAACAAAGATCAATTTTAGAGCAGACTGGAAGAGTTACTAGTCGCAAGATTTTTGTGCTACACAGACGAATCTTTGATTAGAACGAAATAAGGTACTGTATGTATTCATATTGACGTCAACGAAGATCTCCTGAATGCTGATCTACGGTACGAACAGCTAATCTAATATAATCTTCAACCTATAAGGTTATGACCAGAGAAGAGGCGTTCCAGGTGATGTACTGTCAGCAAATGAACTCTGATTCTTGTCTGCTGCCGCAGCGCATGAACGCCAAATTGTGCCACTCCGTCATAAAGGATACGTTCGTCATAGGCTGCACGCTGATTTCTGTGATTCTTTCGCGGGCGCGGCGGAGTGGCCAAGCGCATTGACGCGCTACGCTCCAATGCGCGAGTCCGCTCGCCGTCGGGGGTTCGAATCCCTCCTCGGCCATGGATGTTTGTGTCGTCTTTAGTATAAGGTAGTTCATAAGCAGTTTGTAAGTTTAGGGACTGATGACATCGCACATAAGTCCCTTAAGCCTCACAAACATTTCGAACATTTGAGTCTTTCACGTAGCGTTGCTTGTCTGTTAGAAGTGACGTGTCTACGCAAATGCAGCTGCTCTCAGTCATCGAGTGAGGGCCGTTGGCCCAGCGGTGACTGTACCTAGAGGTAATGCGTGGAATTTGGGACTCTCGGCACATTTTTGACCCTTGGGATCTGGGGATGTTGAACAACGTGACGATATTCGAATTAGAATGTCCTATGCGTCCATCGCCACGTGCCATTCCGAATTCAGAGTCAGCAATTACTCATCGGGCAGACATAATTAAGTCGGAATACATTTCACATGGCTAACCGGACTAGGTTCGGTTTAAACTATAAAACGCTTAAAGCGCAGATATACACCGTGGCCATAAGTTATTGATTCTCAACTATAGATTATAATTTAAGAAATTGCAAAAAGGTAGAAAATTAAGGAGGTGGAACCAGGAAATCTCTTACATGTTCTGGACTGCATGTGGTGAGTCTTTTCGAAGTTTAATGTCAATGAGTTGGGTTTAAGTCATTTATGAATGTCCATGAAAATACTATTAGCTGGTCGTTCTAAAACTGTGCCGAACATGACTTTTATTGCAATACTTGTATCATTTGTAAATATATTGAACTCTGTTACTGGCAGTGCCTGATGAGAGTTAATAATGTACACAAGAAAAAGTAAAGGGCCAAAGATTGATCCTTGGTCGACAGCAAATATAATTTCGTCCCAATCTGATGACGACTATGGCGAAATTCACTAATCTCTTACACTGATACCCTTTATTTTCAGTTAGAAAGTTTGTAGCATTCCCCGTGACACCATATAATTCTGATTTATTTAAAAGAATGTTGTGGTTCACACAATCAAGTGCTTTGAAAAATCACAGAAAATACCTCCTGCTTTAAATTTAGTTTCTAATGAATCATGTACATTTTTACTAGAGGTGTAAATGCCCTTTTCTATATCGGAACCCTTCAGAAAACAAAACTCTGTCTGGACACTGTGTTACTTCTGGCCAGGTGGTTGAGAAGCCCTTTGTGGTGTGGGGTGCGACAACCTACAGCACTCGTTTACCATTCTTGTTTCTGGAGGAAGCGATGACCAGTGGTCAGTACCTACAGAATGTTGTAAGTCCCGTTGTTTTGACATTATTCCAACAGGAAGGTGATGGGTTGCTCCAGCAGTATAATAATCGCCCACAAACTGTGCGCCAAACGCAACGCGTTCGGCAGAAAGTGCAGCATCTTGCATCACACAACGAACGACGTGTTAATTTTACCCCCAAATTTCTTACAAGGATGTCTGTTGACTATGGGCAGAAGAACCTTATTTATTTCTCACGGGGTGAGGGGAACAGCCGGCCGCGGTGGCCGAGGAGACTGAGGCACTTCAGTCACGGTCTGCACGGCCGCTACGGCCGGGGGTTCGAATCCCCCCTCGGGCATGGATATTTGTGCCGTCCTTAGTATAAGGTAGTTGATAAGTACTTTGTAAGTTAAGGGACTGATGACCCCGTAGTTAAGTCCCATAATCTTAACAAACATTTTGAGGGGAACAATCATAACTGCCGAGTGAGGGGATCTTCACCTCCAGTCACTGTGAATGAAGTTCCTCTGTTTGGTGAATGTGTCGCCGTATGTTGTGTCTTCACAGCGACGTACATGACAGCTCTATTCGTTTCTGAAGAAGTTGGAACAGTGAACTCTTTCCTTCTTTCTTTTGAGCCGTTTTCCCACGCATTGCAGGGTCGGCTTGTTAATGTGGATTTGGCATGTTAGTAATTACGGGGTGGCCGGATACCCTTCCTGCCGCCACCCCATGACCTTCGGGAGGAAATGTCTACCCCAAATGTCTGCGTATATGAATATACGTGTGAAAGTGTAAAGTGTTTGCTCATCGCGTAACTGAGGCGGGACTTGGGTACCAGCCCAGTATTCACCTAGGGGGATGTGGAAAACCGCCTAAAAACCACATCCAGGCTGGCCGGCACTCCGAACCCCTTCGTTAATCCGCCGGGCGGATTCAAACTGGGGCCGGCACGCCTCCACGTCTCGGAAAGCGGTGCGTTAGACCACACGGCTAACAGAGCGGATCAGAACAGTGAACTTATGTGATAATGTTAAGTGATTACATACATCAAAAATATATTCAGAGAAATAAAATCAAGAAGTGCCACTATTTCATTTGGACCTCTTTCAGCGAGCGTCCTCCACATTTTGCGCATCTTCTCATTTTTTGTAACTTTAAAAAAATAATATTTCTGGCGTCTTTATAGATGTATTGCTATAGTGCGGAGCTGCGCAATATTTGTAGGTCATTTTGCGAACGTAAATTCCCAATCAATATAACACTATTTGTGTATATAACGAGAGCAGCAGCAGCAACGTGGTTTCTGCCGTCACAGGCATCCCGTGACTCAAATGTAGCGTTTTAACGGGCGTTGACATTATTTGAATTTCATTTTTTTAAGTACTGAAATTCTCGCGGTAAGAAAGCATGTTCGGAGCATAATATGACATAATTAAAACAATTTCCAGAAAGCATTCTAATACCCTATTGACGGCAGTGCTGGAACTCTATCCTCAGAGAGGTGCAGAAAAACACTGGCTTGCCGGCGTGTGTGGTGGGCGACAGGTGGTGTGTTGTGCTGGGCGGCGGGGCGCGTGACCTAGACCGTGGCGGAGCGCGCGCCACGGCGCATGCGCGCGGCCGCCGGGGGCGGCGGGGGCGGCGGGGGCGGCGGTGGAGGCGGCGGTGGAGGCGGCGGGCAGTGTCTGGCCGTGCGGCGCCGCGACCACAGCCCAGGGCAGCAGCGCAGGATGTTCTGGATCCTGAGGCGGACGCGCCTCGCGGGCGCCGCCGCCTTCTTCAACGCCATCAACAACAACAACAACAACAGCGCCGGCGCCAGCGGCTCCGGCACCAGCGGCCTCGCCAACAGCAACAACAACCACCCCGGTGAGTCGCATTGTTGCGCCGCGCCGGTGGCGAGGCGCGCTCCCGGTGGAGCTGTCTGCTGTGGTCCTCCTGGCTGTACGACGTCTCTTTACTACAATAATGTTATATAGTTTCCAAATGATAAGCCAAGATCGCAAACTACCAATTTATTAAGTGACGACCGGTTTCGGTGCATTGTGTCACCATCATCTGGTCACATATATATTATAATCTGGTCATATATATATATATATATATATATATATATATATATAGGGTGTCTTATTAAATGTGTTTGCCTCTGTAACTTATGAAATAATAGGTGACGGAAATTTTAATGCGGTGGGTCAACACAAGAAATGTTACACTTTCTTCGGAGATAGGAACATAGTTTATTGTACCATTTTTCCAAAGAGTTACACCACAAAGATATAATTTTTTAATGGAACAATAGTTTTTTCTATCGTGTATTGGATTCGTTAAAACCAGCTGCGTCCAAATCAATTTAAACTACATTCCTATCACTGGTAGTATGGGAGCTACAACCCTTCAAAGTTTAGGGGGCGGAGGCTACGACAGCGTATCTGACTGGCTGGTGGCCATGAGACAGTGGGCCGTGCCCCAGGGGATAGCCACTCGGCCAGTTAGCTACGCTATCGCAGCCTCCGCCCCCGGAACTTTGAAGGGTTGTAGCTCCCATACTACTAGTGATAGGAATGTAGTTTAAATTGATTTGGACGCAGCTGGTTTAAACGAATCCAATGCACGATAGAAAAAACTATTGTCTCATTTAGAAAATTTTATCTTTGTGGTGTAACTCTTTGGAAAATGATACAATAACTATGTTCATAGCTCCGCAGAAAGTGTAACATTTATTGTGTTGACCTACCGCATTAAAATTTCCCGTCACCTGTTATTTTATAAGTTACAGAGGCAAATACACTTAATGAAACACCCTGTATATATATATATGATCAGATGATGGTGATACAGTGCACCGAAACCGGTCGTCACTTAATAAATTGGTAGTTCGCGATCTTGGTTTGTCATTTGCAAACTATAAAACGAATTAATCGCCTCCAGACCAGACGATGTCAGGTAATCTTTACAATAATGTTGTTGATTGTACAGCGTCCTTCTTTTCTTACAGCACCAGATAGCGACGATCAATTACAAATGATATTAAAAATATTCCATACAGTCTGCCGTCTGGAACTTCGAGAAATACGTGAAATAATTACATACGAGGTACGTCCAGAAAGTAAGTTCCGTTTGGTTATATAAAACAAACGTGTACAGATACAGAAAAAAATATTTATTTTACAAAAATCTATAACTGTTAAACTACTTTTCTACAGAGCTGCCGAAATTTTGTAGGCACTTGTCACTGCGTGGCACAAGTTTCTGTATGCCTTCTTCATAGAAGGTTGCCGCCTGTGTATTCAGCCATGTGATAGCATGTTTCACGTTCTGCACGGCCACTACGGTCGGGGATTCGAATCCTCCCTCGGGCATGGATATTTGTGCCGTCTTTAGTATAAGGTAGTTGATAAGTAGTTTGTAAGTTTAGGGACTGATGACTCCGTAGTTAAGTCCCATAAGCTTAACAAACATTTGAACATTTTTTTGATAGCATGTTCTTTCAGCTCGTCATTGTTGGAGTGTTGACAGGACAAATTTTAGGTGTAAGAAGAGGATTTTCATCAAAAGGTGGTCTCTGTTTCCACGATAGTGTCCGTCCTCATGTGGCGAATGTGACCAAACAACTCTTACGGGAATTTCACTGGGACGTTTTTGATCATCACCCGTACAGCCCTGGCCTAGCTCCTAGCCACTTTCACCTCTTCTTACACCTAAAAATCTGTCCTTCGTGGTCAATATTTCAACGATGATGACGAGCTGAAAGAACATGCTACCACATGGCTGCATACACAGGCGGCAACCTTCTATGAAGAATGCATACAGAAACTTGTGCCACGCTATGACATTGCCTACAAAATTTTGGCAGCTACGTAGAAAAGCATTTTAACAGTTGTGGATTTTTGTACAATAAACATTTTTTTTGCATCTGTACAAGTTTGTTTTATGTAACCAAACGGAACTTACTTTCTGGACGTACCTCGTATATCCTACGGCGATTTTTTCATTTTTAATGTAATTGTTCAAAACAAAATAACTAATAAAAAATTTGGCGGGTTGATTTTGTAACTAATGAGAGGGTACTCATCAGAACTGAAGGCAAAAGAAATTTCTGGTATTGCTTGAGTAAGAAGAGAGACGCATTCTGGTTGGTTGGTTGGTCGGTTGATAGGTTGATGGGGACGTATTATGAGACATCACAGAACAGTCATTTTAGTATTGGAGGGACGTGTGTGGACTAAAATTCATAGAGAAATATCGGCAAAGGAATACAACACGAGGTTCAAAAGGATGTACGTTGCCGGTCTTATTAACCGAAGAAGAGACTTGCACAGGTCAGGGTAGCGTGGAGAGGTGAATCAAACAAGTACTTGGACTGAAGAACACAACAAAATATTTTTTCGCTGTACCACCCTCAGGCTATCTTAAGGCAAAACGGCCAAAAATGTCGAATACAATGTCATTGATTAATTGTACTGAAATATATTTTGTACGTATCTTTAGCGTAAGTCATTTATGTGGTCTTACGTTGAACAATCTTTATCGAATCAGTTAGCCAGTAGGCTAAATAAAATGTACGTAAGAAAAGCATTAGCGAACCGTGGAAAACATGACATTACATAAACTAAGTGATCGCGTTAACAGACTCTTCCGTTGGTTCTTGTAGGCTATTGTATACATTTAGAATTAAACACACGACTTTTGTGTGATAATCTGCAATATTTTCTCTCTTAGATTACGCGGTATTTGACTGTTACACCATCGTCATCAAAGTAAAATAAGACAAATGAGATCGAAAACAGAAAAAATTAGGTGATATTTTTTTCGGCGAGCTATTAGAGAATATAATTGTAGAGAAACATAATAAATGCCGTTCGATGAACCCTCTGCCATGCACTTCAATGTCACTTGCAGAATATTCATGTAGATTTACATCTGGGACTAACTTTTCAGATATAAACATATAGTTATCAAACATCCTAAACTAGGGTTTCCGGAGTCTCTCAGTTCATTTTTAAAGGTAATAAGTGATAACGATTTAGATCGAAACTGAGTCGAATTATTCCACTGAACTTTTGCATAAAACTATTGAACATAGATAAGATACCTGACACATTAAATATTAAAAAATCGCAACAATTCTCCTATGAAGAAATACAAGTTGAAGTAATGAGCTTTGTTAGATGTTTTATCAAAATTCCTTATTAAGCTGAATGAAATGGTTATATATCTTGAAGTCTCGCTACTTTCAACTTTTATACCTGTATGTTTATTTTTACATGTCTAGTCAGTACCTAATGATATAATAAGTATAAAGTATAATAAGAGTTACAACTATACTAACACTATATCTATATGTAATAATAAATCCATAACAATTTTAGGTACTCTCCCAATACGAATGTAAGGATTCCTTAATCACAAAGTGATAGTACACGTAGCACATTCCAGATATTTAAGATAAGATACTGATTAATTCAAATACAGAACTTACCTAGCATATATGACGCACAAAAAGAACATTTAATAGGAACACTAGGGAAAGAAAGATATAACAGAAATATTGTAAAGTTATTGCCCGTTCCACTTCCTAATATAAGAGACGATAAGTTAGATGCAGACAAATATTTACGGTGACTGCTAACATTATGAACTAAAAGTTCTGATTTCTGTGAAAGAGAAGACAAAATTATAGTCGAAGTAATAAGAAATTTAATTTTGGATACAACAAATAACCTGAAAGGCAATTCTATACAAAGAAAAGAGGTTGCAAAAGTTACGTCGTATTTCTCTATAAATACTTCCCGACATAGTCATTAAATACAAACCACGAAACAAAGGAACCGATAGGAGACCGGTGAGATCCCAACAGGTCGTTACTCTATCCGCAGACTGACAGAAGGAGGGAAAGAGAGAAACATTTTTTTTCTTCCTTACACGTATACTTCCGAATCCTTGATAAAAGACGTCCGACGAAGGAAGTCACATTACCTCTGAAAAATATGCGCCTTGGTTAGAGTTTACACAGTGATATAAATGACATGATGACACATGCATAGGAATGAATGCTTCTTCCATTGTTTAATTGTATGCCCAGAGTCCTCACTTGTGTCGCTTACTAAGCTGGCCTCGCAAAATGTGCGTAGATACCTTATTTAATAGTTGTAGCACTTGCTCATAGCGTAATTACTCTAATAAAAGTTAAATTTAAAATGTTTGTTGAAATTCTACGAGTGAACGATGTCCTTGCTGAAAATATTACAAAAGGAGAACGTGTTCTCAATGAATTAAACAGTTATATAAAATTTCGAAACAAACCATCAAATTCAATTGAAGGCTGAATAACAAATTATGAGACAATCAAATGTGGATATGAAGTCCAAATTCAGTGCTGCCAAAATAAATGTAAAGAGTAGCGCAAGCTGCCTTGTCAACTTATATAGAGACAACGCATTCACTAACGTCGTACCGGCTAAGGAACTCGGTGAATATAAAATTTTGAAGAATTGTAACTAATATTTGGTGATGGAGAAAAACCAATATGCCCTTACAACGCTTCTTACTGTCAGATGTTTGCATTGTCCTAATTTGTTACGACTACAGTTTTAGGCATCTATTAAACAATATTGAGACACTTCTAGTCTTTTCAACAGAAAAAAGGAAAGGAAAATTAGAGCTTAAAGTCCTGTCGACAACAAGTTGAGTAGAGGCATAGCGCAAGAAAGGATTATTATTATTATTATTTTTTAATTACGGATGGAGGAAGAAATCCATCGTGCTCTTGCAAAGAATCATCCTAGTATATTCTTGGGGAATGATTTTAACTGGCGTTCTCTCGAATGCGAGTCCAATGTGAGAATAACTGGGTCACCACACAAAATCACTATACGCTGGTTTGCTGACTATAAGACCATCAAATTTACTTGAACAGGCAGGTTGTTCTTATTGTAAATAAATATTGTTGATGGGGAGAAGATACGCAAGAAGCGAACCTATGTTCCTCTTTGCAAAATATTTGAAAGTTGATACACGGCTATGGTCACAAGACCATGTCTCATAATCAAAAGAACAACAATAGTAAATGAATTCACAACGGCGATTATTTACTCGTTCTTTATATGATCTCTTCACAGAACGCTGCATCTATTTCTCGAATTTTCGTCGCGATGAAACTTGTTAATTCGTAATTCATATTTCCAATAATAGCACTCCACGGCCGTCAGTAACAGAAGTGAAAGAGTATTACTGTGTCAACTGAGCGAGGGACAAAGTTACAGTTTTAAGGTCATGCAATATACGTACTGTGCGAAAATGGACATCCCTTGTAAATGCGACAGGTATTTTGTAAATGCTCTTACCTGCGAAATACATTAAAGGGCTCGAAGAGTAGTGCGAGTATGATATCAAGGAAACACAGACTGCATCAACAGAAAGAGCTGTTGACTTTGCTACGTATGTTGACTCATGTCCGTAAGAAAGGTAACGTCATTTATAGAACGTTTTTCATAATGATTACGATATTATTCCCCTTGCTAAGTAGACTTCTACAATAAAGGAAGCAGTACTTCTGTTCAGTGCCATTTGACACAGATGTACAGTTTTTCATCCGAGATGTCGACTTGTTTTACAAAATAAAAATAATTATAAATAAATAGAAAAAATGAAAAAAATGGCAAAAGACTGGATCTTACAACAACCTGCTCGCCTCGAGCGCTGGCCAACGTTACTCCTTACCATGGCGCAACCAGGATTTGATTAAAAATAAAGCCTATTGAATTTATTACTCTATGACTTATTTTTACAATTTTTAAAATTTAACCAATTACACTACGATAACAATTTCACAAGAAATAAAATGAATAGGTTCACATTAATTTGAAAATGGTAATGGAGCAACGTGGTAGAAATAGAGTGTATATAATCTGCTTGTAAAATAATTAAGCAGCTTCTATGTTACTAGCCAAAGAGAAAGTTCTTTACAGTTTGATTTGATTTTCTCAAGGAAGCCAAAACAGTCTTGGTCCAACCCGCCACTGTCCGCACCGAAACTAAGTTTATTGTGCGGTATCGCTCCCTGTATATCTAGTAAAGCCAACCAATGCACTTGAACAGTGCAAGGAGTCCCTTTACCAGTTCTTTATTAGACACAATTTCTTCGGGTCTGGTTGTCCCAAATGTTCTGTACCTTTTACTCTGCAATGCAATGTATTCGAAGATTAGATGTGATGCAGTTTCATCACCGTCATCACAGATCTTACATTTAGGTTCCTCTTCTGTTATTCCCATTGTATGTAGGTGTTTTTTGAAATTCCCATGGCCTGTCAGCAATCCAACCATGAGTCTAATCTCTCTCCTGTTCAGGCCCAGGATTGCAGAGCTTCTTTTAAAACATGGCTTTGGCATCATTACCTTGCCATGTTTTTGTTGACAGACTTTGGTCCAATATTCTACGTGCTGTCTTCTGAGCCAGTTACGTAGCACCAATTTGACCAATGCCTTGGTTATCATCAGGACAGGTTCCGGTCTAATAAATGGAGTCTCTGCCCCCATCCTGGCTAATCTGTCGGCATGTTCGTTGCCACTGATCCCCGAGTAGCCAGGGACCCACAATAGGTTTACTCTATTGCTTTCCCCTAGCGCCACCAGAACCCTGTGACATTCTGCACCAATTTTAGACCTTGTTGCAGGAGCTGCCAGTGATCTCAGGCCTTCTTCACAGTTTAATTAACATGAGATCTACGTGAAAAATCTGAACTAAAGTAACACTATTGTTGTTCATAAGATTCCACTCGGTGGCGCCGCTGACCTGCTAAACAGCGGGTCGCCGCATATGACAATCGGCTCCTAACTTCAGCATAGCAGTGACAATAGCGGCAGCATCAAAGCTGGTCGCGGCGTCATTAAAACCGCTCGCAGTCACAGCAGCACACGTTTTCAGTGGCGGCATCACGTTGGCGATCCATTGTCACGTTCACTCTAGAGATGGGCTAAACCGTGATTTTCCGCTAACAGTGATTTCCGTGATTGCTACTTTTAAATCACCGTGATTCTAAACCGTGATTAATCACGGTTTAGAATCACTGTTTGAGGTTTTCACGACATGTATCCCTCCGCGATTTCTACTCCTCCCGCTGTTCCGCGATTTCTACTCCTCCCGTGATTTCAGCTCTTTCCGCTATTCCGTGATTTCTGCTCTTTTCGCTATTCCGTGATTGAATCGCCGCGATTCCGGCGACTTGTATGATTTACCATGGAACTGACAAAAATTGAGTTAGATATTTTTGTTATAATGTTTCATCCGCCAGTAAGTAATTTATCGTCTCCTTGTTGTTATGAAAATTATGTTGTAAACCGAGAAAAGTAAATCTCAACAAATAAGTCAATAGTAAGTATACTTTAAAATAACTGTACAATAAACTTTCTAACCGCATTAACACAATGAAAGAATAGTAAATATTCTTAGTAAGTGTAAAAATTATTTGCAAGGTAGGTGTTATTTCATTGTCAATTAATATATGCCCACAATTTTAATAACTTGTTTCTTTAATGTAACTGATACTGCAGTTATTAGAGTGTGCTGTTATTTAAATACACTGGCCTATAATAGTTATCATATTACTTTACAAGCTTCAATTACTTACAGTAATATAGTGTCAGTTTTACTGTTAGGTGCCATATGTTTTTAAGATGTATCATGCACAGCTAACTGGGTGCTTAAATTTACTGCAGTTTCATTTCCAGTGCCATACACTTTTAACTCAAAATTTATATATGAAATAAGAAGCTGAGATCTTTACTATAATTGAAGCAATTAATGTGATATCAGTATTCCAGCGCAAGTCCTATGGGGAATGATTTTATGCACATGTTTTTTCGAGTTGCTCATGTGTTGGTAACGGCAGCAGAGAGCGCACAACTCGGACTCTGATTGGCACCACAGGTTTGATAGCTCTCGAAGAAGTCGTCGCATATTTCGGTTACATGGGCCTATTCACGGTGCTTCTTCAAGTTGGAGATATAAGTTTTATGCGACAATTGTATGCCGCACAAATTACATTTCGCATAGTCGCTATTAAGAGCGGTGAAATGACACATCTCGCTCGTCCTCGATCGCTTCATCTCGGCAGAAATAAGATATACACTTTTAGACGACGAACGGCGAAATGGACGAGATATGTTTATCAGTTTTTAACCTCTCCCTGCCGGGCCCTGGCGATTTTCTAGGAAAAACGGACAAGTGTATGCGAACTGGTCACTGTCCATAATCAGCTTTTAGCCGGTACACCCGCTATTCGCTAATCGGTGATTCGCTGCTATACCCGTTCTTCGCTTATCGGTGATTCGCTGCTATACCCGCTATTTGCTGCATTGATATTAGTACAGATTTCGACCCACAGATGGCTCTTTTAGCCTTTGCTGCTTCTCTTCCCTCACCTCCTCTTCGCTTTTCCGCTATTCGCTGCTACACGTGCTATTCGCTGCTGCTTTTAGTACTCATTTCGGCCACCAGATGGCTCTTTGTAGTTTGTACTTCTGTTCGCTGCTATTCCTGCTCGTCGCTACCCAACAGTGACCGTGACTGAAATCACGGTCAGATTCCAGATCGCCGCGACCGTGAAAACAGTGAATTTTCAATCACCGTGATTTTTCACGAGTACGTGATTTCTTGCCCATCTCTAGTTCACTCTAACTTGACAAATTATAGTTACGTTGTGATTTATTACATGTGTACTATTTCAATTTACAGTGCTGATCTGTCTAAAAAAACTGAAATGAAAGCAATAAAAAATAATAAAATAAAAAAAAAAATTGGGAGGTGCGGGGGGGGGGGGGGAGGTGGACGGGGAGGTCAGCCCCATTACCCCCTCCCCCTTCTTGTAAAGTATCCGCTGCAGATGAACCTGCAGTGGCCCGAAAACTAGTTCTGGTTTAATAAACAAACACCCATAAAGACACTCTTGTAAAGTATTTCGAGCCACTGCAGGCTCATGTTCAGTGGATACTTTACAGAAACATTTATCTTCCGCTTTAACGAAAATAATCCGTCAGTTTACGCCACAGCTGCAATTCGTATCTGACATAGATATATTCTTCTTCCATCTCATTCTTGTCAGCAGCGTGGCTCCATGAGCAGTTATCACAACTTTGTGCCCCCTCTATATGAAGGTCTGATATCGTTAAAAGCTGCTCGCTATAGAGTCTCACTCAGGAATACGACCTCGATACTCCAAACTTTTCTGTTAACGGGTAGTGCTATGTTGTCGCTAAATTGAAATGCCTCTTTATTGGTATCCACACTGTTGCACGAACGATGAAATACGATTTACGCCATCACTTCCGCTGCAATTAATACTTAATGGGGGCTTTGGATAGACACAGCGTGTGGTAGGGATGAATGGGAGTGGGCTGATCAATAATTGACTCTGATGCATATTATGCAGCGTATGGAGCTTTTAACTCACTTTAATTGTTCAGAACCAGGCCTAAATTGTCCTCCTTATCTGTATTTACTTACTTCTGTATGCATTTTTCCAATTAATCTCTCGCATTTCATTAGTGAACTTAGTTTTCAACGATTCGTTCAGTCTGTTCTGGTTTTAACTATATCCTCTGAGTACCGATTATTTTTATCACGATTTAGGTTCCTATAATCCACTGTCACACTGATTTATTAAAAATATCTACACTTTCTTGAATGTAAGTCCTATTTCCGCTGAGTTCTGTTGACCTCAGAAGATCATGTTTCACCAATTTTACATATTCAACGTTTATCAATTAACTAAGAATATTTTACACTGACTGATACCCAGTGCCACTACATTATTCTTCCATCATGTGATTTTTCATTATACTGAACAAACTCTTGAAATTCATCACCGTTCGTTTCAAACGCACGTTGTCTTCGCTATCTCAATTTTTAATTATGCTCCTTTATAAAGACTTAAAGGTCTGAAAAAGTCTTGATCGCCTTCAAGAAAATATGGCTTCGACATCCTCTCATCTTTGAATTATCTAGCTACTTTCATCTTAAAGTGGACTCTGAATCCCAAATACAGAATAATCACGACAGGTGATATGTGACGTCGCAAACTGGCATTTTGCAGAACAACAAGAGCTAAAAGAAGCGACAAGTGGCTGGGAGAGATCGAAGACCGCAATTCTTTAGGTAGTGCAGTGGCGTAACAACTGCGTGTGAACTCGTGGCAGCAGTGGTTCCAATCCACCCATCTGTAATGCATGTCGAAAAAGTGTTGAAATGTTTGTGATCATAAGGACCAAACTGCTTAGTTCGTTGTTCGCTAGACGTAAATATTAGTTCAAATAACGTACGCTACGGACAACGCACACACTCATGCCCAAAGGAGGACTCGAACCTCAGACGGGAACAGGTGAGTAATCAGTAACATGACGCCATATAACGTGCGGCGTTAAGCATCGCTTAAGGCGACAGTGACTATGGTTTCACTCAAAGGGTACCGCTAATTTTCTTCCAAATCGTTCAACGGTACAATGCAGGGTGTTTCAAAAAGACCTCACAACTTTTAAAATTGATATAAATATATTCGTAGTACCCGCACAGGCGAATGTAGAGTCATATTGAAGGGAAATACATCAAATTTTGATTTGCCTAGTTCGATAGTGCCGAATTGCATCGTAAGGAGTGCTAGCGGCAGCTGCGTTAAAGATGACTGCCTTCAATAGATCAGGGCGTGCTAGCTGTGTGTTTTGATTCGGAGAATCAAAGTCGTTGTCAACTGTTCAGCGTAATTTCCTTAACAAATACGCTGAAGATACTTCTAGCAGGCCTACAATTTATGAGTGTCATGAATGTTTTGTACAAACCGGGCGCTAGGCAAGATAAGGTAAAGCATTAGGTCGTCCAAACACTTCTGTCGAAGACGTTGAGCGAGTGAGAGAACATTTCGCCAAACCCCTGCTAAACTGATTCGACGTGCATCTCGCGAACTGAAAATGCAGCATCGACTGTTTGATGATCATAGAAGGAATAAAAGACACTGAAAACATTACTCCCAAGATCCTTTGTGGCGATATGTTAAATCAAATGAGAATGAAGATTTCTTGAGCCAAATAATGTTTTCTGACAAGGTGAATTTTCACTTAAGTGGTAAGGTTAATACACATATCTGTGTGATTCTGGGCAGTGTTCGTGATAGCATTAAACTGAACGTGTTTTTGTACATTGACACAGAACAGAGTGTACACCTCCTTTTCTTCCGTGAGAGAACCTTAACGAGATAGTGTATCTGGATAGGTAACTACAATTTTTGATGCCACAGATGGATGAGTATGACCAAGAACGAAATGTTTACGTCATGAAAAATGGTGCACGACTCCAGTTCCTGGCTAAAATCTCACTCGCTGCTTTCCAGGTCAAAGAATTGGCAGTGATATGCCAATTGCATGGCCCCTACATTCTCCATACCTGACACACTCAAGGATACCGTGTTTCTACCTTCTGTGCCGGCTTCTCTACTTGAACTTGGAGCAAGAAGCAAGTTACACCTACAGCGCTGGAGCGATTTAGGGAAGAATCTGACTGGGATGTGTGCAGCATAAACAACGGAAGACACGTACAAATTTAATGTAAAGAAGCTTGTTGTGTTCCTCTGCAAAGCATGTTTTAACCGAGCTCTATATCTTGTTTAAATAACTTAATATGATCTTGTAACTGTCGCGCCGTTAAACGTAAATTTTAGTTCCTTCTTAATAGTGCTGCGGAACGAGCGGTTGCTCGCCGTCGGAGGTTCGAATCCTTCCTCGGTATTGGGGCTACGTGTTATCCGTAGAATAAGTTACTTCAAGTCAGTTTAAGTAGTTTGTAAGCCTAGCGACTGATGACAAACATTAAACCATTTCTGACCTCAGCACCGTGTTAGATTAGGGTCGGATAGCAGTGGTACACAAGACCACGCAGTTACTACATCACGATTGCTGCTCCCATTTGAAGATTTTGATTTGACGCGGTCAAGGCCACAGTATATGACGATGCTCACACTGAGGCCCAATTACTATTGACTAGCGCCAGGTAATGAGCAGATGGGAAGGTTCGAACGTGGTCGGCGCTTCACATGCGATTAAGTATCTTCGATCTGTAATTGAAAGATGGAGAAACCACTAGTAGTGTCATGACATACCTCAGAAATCGGATGTACGCTGAGGTAACAAAAGTTATGTGGTACCTCCCAAGAATATGTCGAAATTTATTCTGCCCAACCAAGAGCAGAATGTAGTCGTGACGTGCACTCAAGTCGCTGGAAGTCCCACGCAGGAATATTGAGCCTTGCTGCATCTAGCGCCATCCATAATTGCGAAAGTGTTGCCAGTGAAGTATTTTGTACACGAACTGACCTCTCGATTGTGAGATTTATGTCCGGCAAGCTGTATGGCCTAAACTATACGCTCGAACGTTCAGTTGCGGACATTTGGGGGTCTGTTGAAAACACACATTGTCATTCATAAAAATTACGTTCATGAATGGCTGCGAATGGTGTGCAAATAGATAATAATTTCCAGTAAATGATCCATTTAATAGGATCCAAGAACTCAGTCCATTGTAAGTAAAAACAGTCGACAATATTATGCAGCCTTGACCAGTGTCTTGTTGACAACTTGGTTCCATGGTTGGCGGGAACTGCGCCACATTCGGACCCTATCATCAGCTCTCATCAAATGAAATGAACAGTCATCAGATCAAGTCGCGGTTTGAGACCAGAGTCCCACTGGTGTGATCAACAGCCAGGAGAGGCGCTGTAGGGCACGCCGTGCTGTCAGCATAAGTACTCGGGTCGCCTGTCTGAGGCTACATGTAGCTCATCAACTCCAAATTTCGCTGCTTTGACTTAACGCAGGGGTGGGAAAATAGAATCATGATTTTTCTGCGGCCCATAAAGACAGAAAAATTTTCTTTTGGCCGCTTGCGTGAATACTATTCTTACCAACTCCGTTGAATCTTGGGGTGGTGGCTGATATGAGGTTTCCCGTTAGTCGTTCCGCCTAGTTTTCATTGAGTTTGCGCGAATTGTTCGACGCATAGCGCTTCCTATTTGACTAGTTTATTTTTGTGTGCCGCGCGGAATGGCCGCGTGATTTAAGGCGTCATGCTATGAACTCGGCGGCCGTTCCCTCCAAAGGTTAGCCATGCGCCAACGCCTGGCCATTTACCTTCGAGCCTCAGCAGGTTGTAGGTCAGAGGTGGGCAATGAGCGAGCCGCGCTCTCGGAGCCGCCTGCCTGAGCGGGAGCAGAGCCGCGAGCAGCTGGCGTCCATCACGTAGTTCCTGCTGAAGAGACTAGATGGCGTTATGCGCAGCCAACGCGCTAACGTAGCCGCAGAAATGCACCTGTCTGAGTGCGTTATAAAATAACTTATAAAGATAATAATGCAAACTCTTTAGTATCCAACTCGAATGAACAGATTCCACTGCTAGGGGTATCTCCTGAAAAATGATATTATGTCCATAAGTAAGTAACTTATAAACGTAATACTGGAAACTCTTTTCTAAAATGTTCAGCGCATGCAGTCGAGCCGGCAAATCTATATCTATAAATGTGAATGTCTCTTCGGTGTACGTTTATCACGCCTGAACCACAAAACATAAAGAGCTAAAAATTTGTACAGTTACTAATGTCTACCCGGAGAAGGATTTAGGCACGGTTTTATGGCGATCGGATAGCTATTATATATATATATATATATATATATATATATTGTGTGAATGTCTCTTCGGTGTACACTTATCACGTCCGAACGGCAAGACACAGAGACGTAAATATTTCTACAGGTACTGATTTATATGTGAAGAAAGCGTTAGGCACGGTTTTATAGCGGTCTGAATAGTAATTTGAAGCATATAACGCGAAATGCGGAACAATAATTACTCTTTGAAAATTATATTTACTCTTTGAAAATGGTTTTATTGGTTGCATTGTTGCTTGAGGGTTGATAATGATAAAAGGGTGGAGTATATAGGGATGGAGAGTTATCGGTGTATATAAAATTCTACATATGTTAATATTTCGCTCTGCAGCGAAAAGTACAGAACGCAAACGAATGGTCTGTGTGTAATTGTTATTTGAAGTCTCCCGTTGTACACCATAGCAGTTCCATTCTAATGGCTATAAGGGGGTGGAAGATATGGTGGTTGAAAGTCGTCAAGTTATAAAAAAATTGTGACTGAAGGCCAGCGATGACGTTCGCGACTCTGTAGCAAATAGGTTACATATAGCGAAACGTCATGCCACAGATAATATCTTTGATCAATGCGTGCTACAATGTTTTCAGCGCTCTTTCTCTGTAACGATAAGCATACGAATAAGGAAATATAAGAATAAATAAGTAAATACCCGGGCTACGCCGCGTAGTCAGCTAGTATCTTATAACGATAAGAGCGAACTACGTGCGCCAGCAAGCAAGCAGACCTCTAGCGGCAACTAGGATAACTACCGGCTGAGCGCGAACGCTGCTCTTTTTCCGGCCTGAGCCGGAGCGCTGCTCAATGAGCCGATTTGTGCCCACCTCTATTGTAGGTAATGTGACGTAGAGTCGGACGGAACGAAAACGTGGCCCAAACCCCGAAGAATGAATTTCCGATTTTCGATGAGTGGGTTAGGTAGTTGAAGGATTGGTGTACCTGACTGCAGAAGGAGAGCTCGCCACCTTCGATACCTGTCGAGTTACGTCAGTTCAAAAGTGACCTTCGTCAAGAGCACACGCGGCGCTGTGAAAGCAAGGAAAATTTACTCTCGGTTTGTGAGTGAATATTTTGGTAATGAAGTGAAGAATTTCAGTTCTACAATATGGAAACGGTCACTACAGTTATGTACAAAATATTCGTACACTAAATCCGTATAAATTTTATGGTAATCCTATTTATATAATGTTTTTTTCCGTTGCCTGTGCAAAACGACCATGCTTCGCCGAACTTGCATTTTTAACTAGAGAAAAAGTAGCATGTACCGCAACATAGCGCGGAGTTTCAACTCTCAGACTATAGATCAATTACGTATATGATGGAATTGATAAGAATCAGCTGCCAAAATCTGCCATTTCGCATGCATAATGAATATTTACAAGTGCCCGTGCAGCCGACATTTCGTAGCACAGCATGGTCAGTTCAGTTTTGAATGTTAATAACGATTGTCTTTATTAGCTACACTTATCACTTCCATCGTTGATTATACTGTTACATTTATTATTTGTTTTGTGTCACCGACTTGTTTCATTATATTATTGAATTACAATGTGTGTGGTATCGAAGATTTTTTTCCCGATATATTTTCGACAAATATTCTATTAAATTGTTATAATAAACAAATCACGTTGGTATTGTATTAATTATTAGTGTCTAAATACTATTTATTTACTTTATTTACACTAATTGGCCAACTAAGGACCACGTTACAAATTTTATTTCATATTCAGTTTCTTCTTTCTCTTCTCTAGGGCTGCTCTTCTGGCTGCTGCCATTTTTGCCAGATGTTCAGCTGTCACTTTCCTGTTGGTCTTCTTTCTTGGGGCCTCCTGAAAAACCTCGAATTCAGTTATTGCCTTTCTGTAACTGTCCCTATTCATCGCGTCCATTTCTGTGATTCCAAGTTCCACGAGGTCTTTCTTTATTCCTTGCAACCAACAGTTTGGTGTTTTCCTCTGTTGAATTAAATTGAAGATTTTCTTCGTTAATCTTCTGTCATTCATTCTCAGCAGATGACCGAAGAACATAAGCCTTCTCTTTCTCATTTCTGTTGTAAATGGTTTAATAAATTGATAGACCTTCTCATTGCTCATCTTTACCTATGTTTCGCCAATTTTTTTGTGTTCACCAAGAAGTTTGCTCAGAATTACCCTTTCCTTCCTCTCGAGCTCATCTACTAGTCCTTTGTTCTTGAGGAAAAGTGTTTCTGCTGCATATTGTACTTCTGTTTTTGTCACTGTCTTGTAGTGTAATAACTTCGCATTTCGAGATACGCATTTTTTGTTGTACAGCTTCATTGTTAAAACTTGCGCCCTCTTGAATTTAGCTACTCGAAGTTTGACAGCTTATTTTTCTATGACAGTATCCGTTATTGTTTCTCCCAAATATTTAAAGTGTTTGACCCTTTCGATGCATCCAATAATTGTGTGCAATTTGTTGACTTCCTTAAATTTTTTCGACATGAATTTAGGTTTTTCTTGTGATATCTGTAAACCAAATTTAGCTGCATGCTTTGCTAAGATTTCTATTTGTTTAATTGCATCTGGTATACTCGTGGACAGTAGCGCAATATCGTCTAAAGATCTGGAGAAAGCGTTTGACAATGTTGACTGGCATACACTCTTTCAAATTCTGAAGTCAGCAGGGGTAAAATATAGGGAAAAGAGAGTTATTTACAACTTGTACAAAAGCCAGACCGCAGTTATTAGACTCGAAGGGCATGAGAGGGAAGCATCAATTGGGAAGGGAGTAAGACAGGGTTGTAGCCTTTCTCCGATGTTATTCAATTTGTACATCGAGCAGGCGGTGAAGGAAAGCAAGGAAAAATTTGGAATAGGGATTAAAGTTCAGGGGGAAGAAATAAAAACATTGCGTTTTGCTGATGACATTGTAATTCTGTCAGAGACAGCAAAGGACCTGTAAGAGCAGTTGAATGGAATGGACAGTGTGTTAAAGAGAGCGTATAAAATGAACGTTAACAAGAGCAAAACAAAAATAATGGAATGCGGTCTTAGAAAATCAGGCGATGCTGAAGGAATTAGATTAGGTAACGAAACAATGAAGGTGGTAGATGAGTTTTGTTACTTGGGTAGTAAAATAACATGTGATGGTCGCAGTACAAAGGATATAAAATGCAGAATGGCAATGGGAAGAAAAGCATTTTTGAAAAAGAGAAATTTGCCAACATCGAATATTAATTTAAGTGTAAGGAAATCTTTTCTGAAGGCATTTGTGTGGAGTGTTGCCTTGTACGGGAGTGAAACATGGACGATAAGCAGTGCGGACAGGAAGAGGATTGAGGCTTTTGTAATGTGGTGCTACAGAAGAATGCTGAAGATTAGGTGGGTAGATCGCATAACTAATGAAGAGGTTCTGAACAGAATTGGTGAGAAAAGGAATTTTTGGCATACCCTGACTAAAAGAAAGGGTCGCTTGGTAGGACACATTCTTAGACATCGGGGAATCGTAAATTTAGCATTGGAGGGAAGTGTGTGGGGTAAAAATCGTAGAGGGAGACCAAGAGACGCGTATAGTAAGGAGATTCAAGTGTACGTGGGTTGTCGTTCTTATGAGGAGATGAAAAGGCTTGCTCAGGATAGAGTAGGGTGGAGAGCTGCATCAAACCAGCCTCCGGACTGTAGACTATAACAACAACAACACTATTATTAATAAATTATTATGGATTTTCGTGGGTCACGTTTCTATACTAGCTCCGCCATTTTGTTTAGCCAATGTTTACCACCAAATTCGTCATTACCGACCTCAAAAACCCCCGCGTGATGAGTTTCGTGTGAATTAAACGCCTTCTTGGGGTTTTGGCCACGTTCTGGGGATTCCGTCGCAGTGTGCGACCACCGAACACTCGAGACCAGCGGCTGCTGTGTCGCCTTGTAGCGCCGGTGTGGGGCGCTAGTCGCGGTATGGTCGCCCTCGTCAACGGGACGCCGCCAGCGACGTTGAGCGCAGCCGGAATAAGTCCTCTTAAAGGAAAAAGCGACATTCAACCGATTGCCTCCTTGGCCACACGGTCTATGCAGTCCTTAAGCTGAAACTCCACGATGTTATCTCGTTTTTGGCGTACTTATGGGACAGCCTTTTGAAGATAAATCAGCGTTCTAAATATAGAGGACTGTATGTTTATTTTCTCAAAGTGGAACTAATACGCCGGCCGCGGTGGCCGAGGGGACTGAGGCGCTCCAGTCACGGTCTGCACGGCCACTACGGCCGGGGGTTCGAATTCCCCCTCGCGCATGGATATTTGTGCCGTCCTTAGTATAAAGTAGTTGATAAGTAGTTTATAAGTTTAGGGACTGATGACCCCGTAGTTAAGTCCCATAAGCTTAACAGACATTTGAACATTTCAATTTTGAACTAATACGTGTGTCTTCAGGTAAAACCTTCGGGTGGATAGGCCGTGGTCTACATCTACATAGATACTCTGCAAATCACATTCAAGTGCCTGGCACAGGGTTCATTAACCACTTTCATAACTTTTCTCTCCATTCTCTAATAGCGCGCGGGAAGAAAGAACACCGAAATCGTTCCGTTTTCGATCTGATTTTGTGGTGTCGCACAAGTATGAACTGCGCGCCACGTACTTACGCCGCGCGCCGCCATGCACGCACGGCGCGGCGTTCTTACGACGTCAGCCACGAGTGCCCTCTGCTGCAACTCCGCTCGTGGCCACCACTGGACTGCATCGTTCACTTGGGACTGAGTTAGGAACCAGTTAACACTTGGGAATCAGATAGAAACCAGTTAAGACTTGGCTATCGGATAGGCACTAGAAATCATCAGTAGGCAGGCCTCTCTATATAAACTATGAATCAGCATTCTGCAGTGAAGAACTATGTAAAAGTTAAGTATTACCAAGACTCTATGAAATATATATATCGTTCTAATTTACTCTAGTGTTTCTAGTTTCTGCTGTCCCACTGGCTGGTCACCTCCGTACCTGCACACGCCAGCATCCGTTATTCCTTTGTCGGTCTCTTTCTACTCGTCCACCGACACCTACAACGGCGGAAACGAGACACAAAAGTGGCGACGAGGATGGGACACATCAGTGGCGACGAGGATGGGTTACAAAAGATTTCTCTCATTTTATTGGGATAGTCATGTCTCCCTAAGTAGGTAGGTGCTAGAAAATTCTTTTCACATTCAGAAATAAAAGACGGTGATTGAAACTTCGCAAACAGATCACGCCGCAATGAATAACACCTTTCTTTTAATGATTTCCACCCCAATTCGTGCAACATTTCCGTGACGCTTTCTCCCCCGTAACGTGATAGAACAAAACGAGCTGCCCTTCTCTGAACCTTCTCAATGTCTTCCGTCAGTCCCACCTGGTGAGGGTCCCACAAGGGGCAACAGTATTCCAGGAGAGGACGCACAAGTGTGACGTAGGCAGTCTCTTTGGTGGAGCTGGTGCATCTTCTAAGCGTTCTTCCAATGAAACGTAACCTTTGGTTCGGCTTACCCACAATATTTTCTATGTGTTCTCTCCAGTCAAAGTAGTTCTAATTGTAACTCCTAGGTATTTGGTAGAATCTACGACCTTAAGGTTTGACTGATTTATCGCGTAATTGAAGTTCAGCGGATTTCTTTTAGTGGTCATGTGTATTACTTCACATTTTTCTTTATTTAGTGACAATTGCCAAGTTTCACACCATGCAGAAATTTTGTCTAAATCGCTTTGCAGTTGCTTTCGATCCTCTGTTGACTTCACTCACAGATAAACGGCAGCATCATCCGCGAACAGTCTAAGGGAGCTATTCAGATTGTCTCCTAAATCCACGTGTAAAACTTCCTCCCGACGTTTCGTCTCCAACTGCGGTTAGACAACCACTGTGGTCTGGGGGGCTCTCGCATTTTTAGAGGGCATAGAGGGCACCACCATACGTCACGTGTGGCTGACTGTGTGGCTATCTTTGGATGATGTCGTCATTCTCGATTTAAAAAAAATCGATTGTCAAATTCTTTCTTGTTGGTTCAATGTTGACATCAACATGGGAACCATCAAATAAAATTTAATGAAACGAGCGTTTTAGCTAGAACATCACACTACCATGCACGCATGTTTAGAGAAGCAATAGAAATTCACAAACACAACTTTTAATAGAAAATAAGAAGGTCTGAAGTTAGATAAAATATGAATGTCGACATTGCACCAACAAGAAAGAATCTGACATTCAAATACTTTTAATCTAGAATGACGACGTCATCCAAAGATAGCCACACAGTCAGCCTCACGTGACGTATGGTGGTGCCCCCTGAGCCCTCTATAAATGCGAGAGCCTCTCAGACCACAGTGGCAGCTGCCGGAAGACCCTGGAAGATGTCTCCCGCAGTTGGAGACGAAACGTCGGGAGGAAGTTTTACATCTGGACCACGGCCTATCAGCCCGGAAGTTTTACCTGAAGACAACGCCGGTCGTGAAAGTTTACAGTGTATGATAATACGTGTTTATCAGAAGATGCTTGGAGTATAATGTTTGACATATTGTAACACAGGAACTTCTATCCTAACTTCAATTTACGTCGAACCTTTGATTTTAGTCGTTTCTTTTGTACCTGAAGTGAAATTGGTTTTTGTTTCTTTTCTTTCTCGTGTGATGCCCCTTGCAAAAAAATCTTGTTGTGCATATGTGGCTCCGTGCATAGTCCTGAAACACTGGAACTGACTTTACAGACATGTTTCCTTTTACATACTCCTATTGATCGTGTTTCAGGTAGGTGATTTTGCAAGAACTACTTTATGCTTACAAGAAACTGCATTAGTTTTTTTTTTGCGGCGATAGTGACCTTCGAATTTTCTTTTTGAACCCTCTAGGCAATGCTCTTTTTCTAGGCATCTGAAACTTTGGCCGCAGTGGTAAGGAGATATCGTCATGACGGAGAAAACGTATTTTTCCCCTAATATCCCCTTTCCAGCTGGAGCTATGGACACCAACCACAGGGACATTCCATGTCACATTCAACACGTACCAGAATGTAATTCATGGTCCAATAGGTTTACAAACATTTCGTACTTTATATTTCATCTGTATAACAGTAAACATAAAAATTTCCAGCTTCAGTAGAAAGCACAAATTCGTCGAAAACGTCTGAAAGAAAATGTAATGTCATCATTTCAATGAAGACTGAGCACACAACATTCCTTGTTGACAGAGGGGGATCGAGCTGCATGTTTACTGTGTCATGAAACAATAGGATCCATAAGAAGTACAATCTAAAACGACACTACGAAGAATAATTCTGCGAATTTGATAGCATACTTTGCAATCGAAAACGCTAAATATACACCATCTACTTCCAATAATAATAATAATTATTATTATTAGATTATCCAAATTTATATATGCGATAAGGCGTTGAAGAAGGTCAAATGAATGAAAGGAACCTCATTGGTGTGTTTTACGACCCACTTTACTTTTGACTGTGGTTGTATGATATTTTTGTAAATATTTCAGAGAATAATAATAATAATATAAATAATGTGAGATAAAAATATTATTTAATATTTTACATATTTCATTTAGTATTATTTATTGTATTTTTAGTATTTTTGCCAGCGAGATTTTTATTTGTATAATTTCTGTATTCCTATTTTTCTAAATTCTTTCGCAGTTTCATTTGTAGTTAATTTGCTTCGTCTATTACGCAAAAATTTTATATTGGAATCTTTAGATTAATTTTAAAGAGGTCCCACCCCGCTGCCTTAGTGTTACAATGCTTATTACTATAAAGCGCAGCGAAATCTTTCATTTTTTTATATTTGTTTTTAATTACGGGCCGCGCGTACTGGAGCGCCGTGTTGCGGTGCGCGCGGCCGTCCGCCGTCGGGAGTTCGATTCCCGTCTCGTGCATGGGTTGTCCTTAGTTTAGTTTACCTTAGGTTAAGTAGTTTGTAAGCTGTTGAGTCCCATAGATTTACAAACATTTGAACATTTTTTTTTATAAATTTTTAATTATGCCGTTAGAAAAATGTTAGTTACACGCAAGGCATTGGAGCAAGGACAAGGCAGAAAAGACATTTATAAGGAGACGCAATACGTTATGTCCAAGAATGTAAAAAGAAAATCATACACTGATTTGAAAATAATAAAAATCCGATAATCGATGAAAAATGAAAGGTTCTCATGATATTCTGCGCGGAACATGGCGATTTAATCATAGTGAATTCCTTTTGAACAAATCAGGTATTGAATCATTTCCGGTATTAACACGCTTATGAACGATACAATTCCGATTCTACTATTGTGGTAAAGTGTATAAAGTGAATACGTAATATCCTCTCTGACCGTATGTTAACACACAGCCAAAATTATTTGAAATTTCCGAGTTTGACAAACATACTTTATTCTGAACTTTTATGTTTTTAAACTATTTTTGTAATGTCTTTTCAATACAATTCAATTATCTTCTTCCTTTAAAGTATATGACGTCTCATGCCGTAATAGTTTGTCCTCTTTTTCAATTTTATTATCATTGCCCGTACTGGTTCTGCTAAAATCGTGTGCCGCGGTAGAGCGGCCGAGGGCATTGAGGCGCTATGCTACGTTGTGTAAGGTTGTTCCCCTTCGAGGGTTCGAATCGCCTCTCTGGCATGGATGTTTGTGTCGTCGTTGGTACAAGGTATTTCATAAGTAGTTTGTAAGTTTGGGGACTGATGAATCCGCAGTAAAGTCCCTTAAGCTTTACAAGCTTTTGAACATTTTTTGAAAACCGCGTGACAGTGTCAAATTTCCGTTATTTTTGCAAATGTCTCCGAAACGGTGTGAGATATGGGAAAAAAAGAAAAAAATACATAAAAGAGCAAAGTCTCAGAGAATTTTATTCTCTACAAATTCGTTTATTCAATTTTTATCTCAGATGAATGGTTAATATTTCCATTTAAATTCCTAGTTGTCAAAAGATGGAAGAGGATGACAGAGATCGAAATTTTTCTGAACAATATAAATGACTCTTTGAGTCTCACAAAAAATGTCTATTGAAACTATATTTACTCGTAGATTTTGCAATCTATATGAATTTGCCGACCTGTAATTTTTGAAAGCATTTTAGGAAACAGCGATCTTTAAATGTTAAATAATTAAAATATTATAGTCTAAATCGCAAAGATCAGCTTGCGATTTAGACTGTAATTGAAAACATTTTTAGCTTAGGTTTTACCGTGACTGTTACATCAAACTGATTAAAACACAAGGTATTTCTGTTGCGGCTACATTGTTTATGGTTCCCACAACGTGTTTATTGTGTTTACCCCCATCATCAGATGGAATAATATTATTCTGTGTATATGTGGGTTTTATGATAAGTTGATAAGTTGCACTGTGTACAAGTTACATACAGACGTCGTGTTTTGTTTTTTTCTTCTCTTGCAGTCAGTGCAACATAACAACCTATAATAAAACCCACATGTACACTGCATAATATTATTTCACCTAATGATAGGGGTTTAAACCCTTGACACGAATTGTGGGATCAATAAACAACATGTAATGGTAACAGAAATATCTAGAGTTTTAATCAAATTTAATCAAATTGATCTTGAGGCTTTTAAACAGAAACTAATATTTTTTGGAAACAATGCTATATGAAAAATATCTCGCAGTTCACCAATTTCTATTTAATAATGGGTTAATATGGATCAAGTCTTGCAGCGCCTTTTGCAATGGAGTTTCTTCGTTATGTAAAGAATAAAGAAACTATCCTCATAACAAAGATTTGGCACAAACTATGTTATCGGTATTAGGCACAAGCTACAGGCGTGAACAAAAATTTTGCTTCCTTGATACTATATGTTATCTAAGTTAGGAATTAACTGACGAAGATTTAGAAGGTATTATACTCTTACATCAGACCATGTTGCAGCCACAATTCTTCAAGAATTTGAATTCAGAAGTTAAAATTGCACCCGTCGCTCCAAGTGTACTAAAGAGTAATAAAGAGAATCGGAGGTTAAACTGAAAATTGTGTCTGTGTAAAAAAGCATTACATTTCGTCGTAGTTTCCTTCCCATGAAAAAATCTTTGGTGAAATTAAAGTTGCAATTCCGCAATTTGTGTTTGTAGATTCTGTGCTGTAGTATTTGGAGGAGTAAATAATTCATATGTTATTTATGTTTGTTAAACGTTGTAAATAGAGGTATTGGCCTTCTTGATGGTGTCATGTGTGGGTATTGTAATTTACGGCAATCCCTAGCGATGTCATGCGGCCCCCGTTGAGAACGGAAACTTGCTTCAGGCCCTCGCCATCTAATGACTTCTGTCCTGAAGCAATGTGCCCCTCGGCAGTCTCCGATCGAATGACAGGACAAAAGGCTCCAGCACTTCACTCAGTCCGTGTGATAATGGTTTGGAAGACTACCTGAAACCACAGGCCCAGTACGATCGTCCAACCTACATGACAGAATATAGTAGTACATCTGGAGGGAAGACATCGATTTTCATCCGGTGATGGCAAATAACGTTCAGGGATAGTACACTTCAGGCCATTAAAATTGCTACATCACGAAGATGACGGGCTACAGACGCGAAATTTAACCGACAGAAAGAATATGCTGTGATATGCAAATGATTAGCTTTTCAGAACATTCACACAAGGTTGGCGCCGGTTGCGGCACCTACAACGTGCTGACATGAGGAAAGTTTCCAACCGATTTCTCATACACAAATAGCAGTTGCCCGGCTGTGCCTGGTGAAACCTTGTTGTGATGCCTCGTGTAAGGAGGAGAAATGCGTACCACCACGTTTCCGACTTTGATAAGCCGGCCGCGGTGGTCGAGGGGACTGAGGCGCTCCAGTCACGGTCTGCACGGCCACTACGGTCGGGGGTTCGAATCCCTCCTCGGGCATGGATATTTGTGCCGTCCTAGTTCGTAAGTAGTTCATAAGTAGTTTGTAAGTTTAGGGACTGATGACCCCGTAGTTAAGTCCCATAAGCTTAACAAACATTTGAACATTTTGACTTTGATAAAGGTCGGATTGTAGCCTAAAACGATTGCAGTTTATCGTATAGCGCCATTGTGGCTAGCGTTGGTCGCGATCCAATGACTGTTAGCTGAATATGTATCGATGGGTTCAGGAGGGCAATACGGAACGCCGTGCTGGATCCCAACGGCCTCGTATCACTAGCAGTCTTATCCGCATGGCTGAGACGGATCGTGCAGCCTAGTCTGGATCCCCGAGTCAAAAGATGTGGACGTTTGAAAGACAACAATCATCTGAAAAAACAGTTTGACGACGTTTGCCACAGCATGGACTATCCGCTCGGAGACCATGGCTGTGGTTACTCTTGACGCTGCATCACAGACAGGAACGCCTGCGACGGTGTATGCAACGACGAACCTGGCTGCACGAATAGCAAAACGTCATTTTTTTTTTCGGATGAATCCGGGTTTGGTTTACAGCGTCATGATGGTCGCATCCGTGTTTGGCGACATCGCGGTGAACGCACATTGGAAGCGTGTATTGGTCAACTTCATACTGGCGTATTACCCGGCGAGATGGTATGGGGTGCCATTGGTTACAGGTCTCGGTCACCTCTTGTTCGCATCGACGTCACTTTGAACAGTGGCCGTTACATTGTGTTACGACCCGTGGCTATACTCTTCATTCGATTTCTACAAAACCCTACATTTCAGCAGGGTAATGCTCGACCCCATGTTGCAGGTCCTGTACAAGCCTTTATGGGTACGGAAAATGTTCGACTGCTGCCCTGGCCAGCACATTCTCAAGATCTCTCACCAATTGAAAACGACTGGTCAATGGTGGTCGAGTAACTGGCTCGTCACAATACACCAGTCACTACTCTTGATGAACTGTGGTATCGTGTTGAGGCTGCATGGGCAACTGTACCTGTACACGCCATCCAAGCTCTGTTTGACTCAATGCTCAGGCGTGTCGAGGCCGTTATTACCGCCTTAGGTGGTTGTTCTGGGTACTGATTTCTCAGGATCTATGCACCCAAACTGCGTGAAAATGTTATCACTTGTCAGTTCTAGTATAATATATTTGTCCAATGAATACCCTTTTATCATCTGCATTTCTTCTTGATGTAGCGATTTCAATGGCCAGTAGTGTAGATACGCCGGTAATCGTTTCACCATCGTCGGATGAAACGGCGGACAGAGCGCCACATGCGTGTACCACATAATAAAAATGTTTACAGCTATAAGGGTTGGAGTGACATCAAAGTTTGGCGTAAACCGGCACCATGCCATAGAGGCTCGCTCTCCTTTCCTAGAGCCAGTCGATCGAGTTGAGCCAAAATTTGGGCTCCTGTATGGCGGGGTGGTCCTTTGAGTTGTAGGAATGGTCACGTGAAGATTCTCGCACCCACGTACGAGGTTCTAGACGTCCACGTGACAGAAACATGCGCCAACATCGTGGTATTTTAACAGGAACAATGGCGGATCGTGCAGCTGCTTCAACACAGATAGGAGGGTATGTGACGTTAAAAGATTCTACAACTGACGCTAAAACTGTTACAAACCGTTCACTAGTAATGGGACTACGGGCAGAACACCTCTCACTTGTCTACATTCGCAAGATAGTTTTGACGTGCAGAGTTCGTCAGCTTCCGCCAGATCATCACTTGGAAGGTGGCAGCAGATTCTGTCTCCACGCAAGTGATGCTTGTTTGCGTGTACAACCTAAACTTGTTGAGTTCTGTCGCATAGAGGGTATTTGTCCAGTACATACTGTCACTACTCCAGGCCTTAGTGCTCAAAAATGAAATAAAGTACATCAGTAATTAACTGTGGTGTTTGTGGGGGGAACGCCTGACAGCGCTAGGTAGCTGAAGAATGTTGTAAGGTCCGTTATTTGTACAGCAGGAATGTGATGTGTTGTTCCAACAAGGTTACCAAATATATCCAGAGTTGCGCAACTGGATAAAAAAAAGGTACGTAGTAACTGACAGAAAAACATCGAGTACAACGGAAGTCATATGTGGCATTCGCCAGCTGAATATTATAGGGACCATACTGTTTCTTACCCTTATTAACGTATAGGAGACAATCTTAGCAGCTCTCTCAGGCTGTTGGTGGATGATGGTTTTATTCATCGGTTAGTGAAGTCACCAGAAGATCAAAAATAGCTCAAAAAAGAATTAGATAACATATCTGCAAAGAAAAGTGTGAAATCATCCATATGAGTACTAAAATAAATCAGTTTACTTACAGACAAATCTAACAGCCGTACATTCAATTAAGTACCTGGGAATTACAATTACGAAAAAGTTAAAATGCGAGGAACACACAGAAAATATTGTAGGGAAGGCGAACCGAAGGTTACGCTTCATTGACAGAAAGAACAATTCTGCTAAAGAAACTGCCTACACTACAAGTGCGTTCTATTTTGGAGAATTTCTCCCTATTTTGGAATCCCCACCAAGTGAAACTGACGGATAACAGAGAAAGTCCAGTGAAGGCAGCTCGTTTTGTATTGTCACGATATAGGGACGACGGTGTCACAGAAATAATGCCCGATTTCGGGTGGAAATCACTGAACGAAAGTTTGTGGAGAGATTTATTTGCGACATTTCCCTTCCAAACGCGAACATATTTTATTATCACTTACAAATACATGGAGACAAAAACATCACAATAAAATAAGAGGAATCAGACCGAAAACGGAAAGATACATGTGTTCCTTTTTTCCCGCGCGCCCTTAGCGAATGGAACGGCAGAGAAATGTCTTGAATGTGGTTGGATGAACCCTCTGCCAAGTACTTAAATGTGATTAGCAGAGTTTTTATATAAATGTAGATAATGCTCTTCAGTCTCAAAGTGGTATGCAAGATATGCTGAAACATTCTTTACCAACACAACCTCCTCACTTGACTCCAATCGAACACATGTGTGAGGTGATAGATTGAGAAGTAACACGTACGAATTTACAACCTGCAATATTTGAAGGACAACGTAAACAGGTGAAGTAGGCGCTTATTAATGTATGCCAATAGATCATTTTCCTACTGTATGATGTTATAGATGCCAGAATGAGACACCTACATTGCCGCTCGTGGAGGCTACGCGATGTACTGATCTGGATGTTTCAGTTGGGATCTGGAAGTGTAATCGTTTCATGTATCTAATAAGCTCTGGTTCAGCAATAAATAGTTAGCCAATTGCAAAAATCTAAGAAGGGATTAAAGTTCAGAGAAAAGAAATAAAAATATTGCGTTTTGCCGATGACATTGTAATTTTGTCAGAGATAGCAAAGGTCAGGAACGGAACGGACAGTGTGTTGAAAGGTGCATACAAGATGAAAATTAACAAGAGAAAAACAAGGGTAATGGAGTGCAGTCTAAGAAAATCTGGCGTTGCTGAAGAAATTAGATTAGGTAACGAATCAATAAAGGTGGCAAATGGTTTTTTGACGGTCGCAGTACAGAGGTTATAAAATGTAGAATGGCAATGGGAAGAAAAGCGTATTTTAAAAAGAGGAATCTGTTAACATCGAATATTAATTCAAGCGTAAGGAAGTCATTTCTGAAGGCATTTGTGTGGACTGTTGTCTTGTATAGGAGTGAAACATGGACGATAAGCAGTGCGGGCAGGAGGAGTATAGAGGCTTTTGAAATATGGTGTTACAGAAGATTGCTGAAGATTAGGCGGGTGTATCGTGTAACTAGTGATGAGGTACTGAACAGAATTGGGGAGAACATGAATTTGTGGCATACCTTGACTAAAATAAGTGATCGATTGGTAGGACACATTCTTGGACATCAAGGAATCGTGAATTTAGCATTGAAGGGAATTGAGTGGGGGTAAAAATCGCAGAGGGAGACCGAGAGATGAATACAGTAAGCAGATTCAAATGGATGTAAGGCGCCGTTCTTATGAGGAGATGAAACGCTTGTTCAGGATAGGGTGCGGTGGAAAGCTGCATCAAACTAGTATCCGGACTGAAGACAACAACAACAACCAGATGGTGTACTAATTTTTATTTCCGGCAGAGTATAGTTGCTATTACCGGTAGTACGCAGGAAGAGGATAGATGCTTTTGAAATGTGGTGCTACCGAATAATGCTGAAGATTAGGTGGGTGGATCGCATGACTAATGAGGAAGTATTGAACAGAATTGGAGAGGAAAGAAATTTCTGGCATATCTTGACTAAAAGAAGGGATCGATTGGTAGGACACATTCTTAGACATCAAGGAATCGTGAATTTAGCATTGAAGGGAATGGTGTGGGGGTAAAAATCGTAGAGGGAGACCAAGAGACGTGTATAGTAAGCAGATTCAACAACAACCAGATGGTGTACTAATTTTTATTTCCTGCAGAGTATAATCGCTATTACCGGTAGTACGCTGTCATTTTGTGAAACAATAGTCGTTGGTAACATCCCTGTTCCTCACCTGCGGTCTGTCCGCCCTGGGTATCGACCGGGGCGTCCAGGACCTTTCGCTCTTTCGCGGAACACTTTCCGCTGCCGGCGCAGTTCGTCGACTCGCGAGAAGCCTCTCTGCTGGGTCGCGTTTTCCGCCATGGCGGCCGGAGCCCAGTCCGCATTGTGCGGCGCCAGCAGAGATATATATATGTGTGTAGGTGCAGCCGGCGCGGAAGGACCCTCCAGTGGACGGCCGCTCACAGGGAAAGCGACGACCGCTGCCGCAGCAGCAGAAGCAGCGGAAACCGGCCCAGACATGTCGCCGCCGCACATGCACATTATTGGGATGGGCAAAAAACTATCGATATATCAATATATCGATATTTTTTGAAAATTTATCGACGATATTTTCATTTTTCGGTATATCTATATATCGATAAAAATTTCGAATATCGAAAGCGATATTTTTAAAAGCCACCCGTTTTTAAAATGAGATTAGATTCTTTAATGGCCGTTGGGCGTTGATAGGTGGCAAGGAGTCATAGAATGCGTGGAGAGGAGACGGTTCAGTGCTGGCAACCTCTTTACTCCTGAGCTGTGCTCACTGCACCGTACTGATCAGTTTGATTTTATCAAAGGGGTTACAGAAATGTTAATGGATAAATGTAATGCTTACTTCATTGCACTGTAAAATAAAACTAACTGTTGGTATCACTCTCACACAATTAAGGAAAAGAGTTTGTTGGTAGAAATACGAATTCCGACCTTTAGGCGTAATTGTTGTCTAACGTCGCAGGCAGAGGGGAAGTTTTCGTTACGTTACTGCAAGCTTGAGTATTACCATCGCAAACCTGCTTCGGTAAGAAGTGGAGCACACAACTCCTTTGACTAATTTAGGAGTGTCAGTGAAAAACTCTCTATTCAAAGGAATTCTAGAAAGATTAGTTCCCTTGGAAAAAAAATATTTTTCCCTCTGTGGCAACAATTTTGGACCCCCGGTTTAAGAGAATTAATTTTGAATCCCCACTTGCAGTGCAGGCTGCAGTAGCTTAAAGAAATTCGTTCCGAACATAGGCGAAAAGGACAAATCTCTCTTGAGCAATGCGCTTTAGATATTGAACAAGAAAGCCCGAGGAAGACTTCCATTTGGTCGCGGCATGAAAAACTGTTGACCCAAAGTTCAGTTTCACAGCAAATTTCAAGCCAAGACTGTACCAAATGAGCTGAAGCAGAACCTTGATCATATTTAGAGCGTAACAGTGATCCTCTGAAGTTCTGGGCTGACACTCGACACTTTACGCCCATTTTATCAGACATTGCGCAGAAGTACCTGGTAAGCCAAGCCTCTTCTGTTTTGATCAATTTAGTGGTGCAAGACAACAGAAGTAGAATACCTGGTGAACATATAAAGCAAAGAGGCCTCCTAATGTCTGTTACTGATGACTACTGGCTCAATTAATTTTTTTCAAATAAATATCTTACTCTACATTGTGTTTCTTTTACTGATTATACATTGTGCTTTTTTATTGATTAATGTTTAAATTTATAAATTATTTGTCAATTTTTAACTATAAGTAATAATTTCTGTCGTTTTGATTAAGATTATTAATTTAGCATTATATGTAAAGATATCACCGATATATCGAAATATCGATATTCTTATTTCAATAAAATCAATACTTTTTATAAAAATCGATACGATATATATCGATATTTCTAAAATTTCGTCCATCCCTATCTCAGAATACGCATATCTCAGCATCGACAAGTTTCACAATAAAACCGACACTACATTCACCTACCGGAAATAAATCATATTACCGTAAGACCACCCTTCGCGCCTAATATGTTATGGCATCTTATGCCCATGTGCTACCGTTATGAAAGAACTTCTGTCACGACAAAGTAAATACTGTGTAGGCGGTCATTTCTAATGTTCAAATGTTTGTAAGCTTATGGGACTAAAGTCCTTGGGGTCATCGGTTTCTAAATTACAGATTACTAAAACTAACTTAAACTATGGTTCATATGGTGACTGTTCTTTGGTTGATATTCGATCGTTAGAGAGTATTGAAATAAATTAAACGACAAATTTGAAAATTTGTGCTGTACGGGGTTCGAACCTGGATTTCCTGTTTTTTTCATTGTATTATTTTTCATTTATTATTTTTTTATATTTTTCGTTTGTTTGAGATCGTGGGTCGTATTTGTTCGTTGTTGATAGACGAATGGCTTTCAAATGTTTGTAAAGCTTAAGGGACTTAACTACGGGGTCATCGGTCCCTAAACTTACTACTTACGGACTAGCTACCTCTAAGGACGGCACAAATATCCATGCCCGATGGGTATTCGAACCTTCGACCTTAGTGGCCGTGCAGACCGTGACTGGCGCGCCGCAGTCCCCTCGGCCACCGCGGTCGGCTATTTACTGGACACCAAATAACTAAGTTGACATGCCGTTTAGTCGAATTGTATTATTTTCCAAGCAATACATCTTGTTATTTGCCATATTAATATTATCTCAGAGAGATAACAAGAAGACGATGCAGCAGCAAAGTATTGCTGTCCACCATAGGAATAACCTGTTACTTTTTAGTGCGTAACAAAGTCACAGACTTCGCATGATTTCGCACTTAAATATTTGTGCTTTGTCTGAATCGTACGTTAAAGTACAGTAAAATGGTATTATCGAAGGTATTGTTGGTGGATACCATCGGAAAGGGTTTAATTTTGGCCGGCCGCGGTGGCCGAGGTGAGTGAGGCGCTCCAGTCACGGTCAGCACGGCCACTACGGTCGGAGGTTCGAATACCCCCTCGGGCATGGACATTTGTGCCGTCCTAGTTCGTAAGTAGTTCATAAGTAGCTTGTAAGTTTAGGGACTGATGACCCCGTAGTTAAGTCCCATAAGCTTAACAAACATTTGAACAACATTTTTGGTTTAATTTTGAAAGCATCCCGCCTTGTTTCTGGGTGGAATGGACTAACGAAAGTGTTCTGCCTTATATTGTTTGTGTTGTTCTGACAGTGACTGACTATGGAAATCATTTTGGTCCCTGGAATCATTATAGTAGGTGTTACTACTCGTCTTGAATTAGTTTCTCTATACCAACAACTCTCAAATGTTCAAATGTTTGTAGAACTTATGGGACTTAACTACGTGGTCATCAGTTCCTATGCTTTCAAACTACTTATGAACTAGCTAAGACTAAGGACGGCACAAATATCCATGCCCGAGGGGGGATTCGAACCCCCGACCGTAGTGGCCGTGCAGACCGTGACAGGAGCGCCTCAGTCCCCTCGGCCACCGCGGCCGGCTAACAACTCTCACTCACTGCGTCCAATACTGGATCTAGGTGTCTTACACAGGTCATGAACCAATACTAAGTTCGCGATCACTAGTATAAAACAGTAAAAGCAGAAGTAATAATTAGGGCAACGGATAAAGATTTAGAAGGGGAAAAGGATCCACTGAGCATGCAGAGCGAGAAGAGATGTTGTTATGCGCAGTACAAGAACATATCGTCACAGCAGGTGTATGTGCACACAATGGGCAACTTATTTGATGACCAGGACGGGGATTTGGCAGTGCAATTTAGGGACAAACATAGAAATAAATTTAGTTTTAACAGGACAATTTAATAGGAGATTAAATTGTTAGTCTCCCATTTTTCAAATGCAATTTACATTCGTTTCTCATTGAAATATGCAATTTCCCTAGCTAGGTGACACAATCCGCATCTCTAAGTGGGTTTGAGGAGAGTCAGGAGGTACTACAAACACAAACCATTAACACATATGGGGACCTAAATCAAAATACAGGATATGAATCGGAATTATTGAGCAGGTACGAAACGAGCCTTAGGCGAGAAGCAATAACATGATATGAGTAGCATTCGCCACGAGTTCTCGATATTGGCCTACGGTCGACCAATGCGTACATTAACGTAGGTGACACGTGCCTAAATTAAAAATCTCAACAAAGAAGGCGCTTTGTGCAGTCTAAAGCTGGAGCGCAGCGTGTCTACCCACCAGACCACCAGCGGCCGGCTAGGGAACCTGGAGGTGGGAGTTGCCAACCCTTGGGGTAGAAGACTTTTGCGGGGACGACCGCCAACGCTCGTCTCTGACCTGCCCACCGACGATACTGTTAAGTTGGTAGGGGAACATGCGCAGGACGGAAGCTCTCTGACGACTACTGGAGGGAATTTGAATCCAGGGAACCACAACTCTTGACTGACTCTCCCCTTAGGATAAGGAAGACAGGGTGACAGCAATGTAGCAAGGAATCATTGAAAGAGGCAATGCAGCATGTAAGAAATGGTAAGCCTGTTAAAGGCGCCCCTAGAAAATTGAACTTCCCTGAAGCTACTTTAGACCACTATATAAAAAAAAACATGTTGATGAAGTATGCTCTGCTCAGTGTACGGGCTTTAATTACAGATATGGAAAAGAGAAATATCATGTCCGTGTCTCTTATGATAAGTAGATAAGCATCAATAAAAGTCTTGTTTTCCAAATAAAATGTCAATTTCGTCATCTTTCCCTACCTGTAGGGCAAGTCGACGAATGGTACTATCACTAACAAATACAGGTCTAGCTAAAAAGTCTTCGGTCTTGGGAAACGTTTAAGATCTTTATTACAAGGGAGATACATTAATCAATCGTGTTTTATAACATATCTGATTTCAATGTAAGAGCCAGATAAAAAAAAAAAAACGTAGATGTCGCCGTCTTACCCGACTTTCCCCTACATAATTATTCACTAATAGCGCGCGGGAGAAAGGAACACCCAAAGCTTTCCATTTCCGCTCTGATTTATTTTATTGTTATTATCGTGTCTACCTTTGTACGTGAATGCTAACAGAATATGTTCGCAGTCGGAAGAGAAAGTTGGTGAAATAAATTTCGCAAACAAATATCGCCGCAAGGAATAACGCCTTTCTTTTAATGATTTCCACACTATGTCGTCCATCATTTTAGAACGTTTTTGATTTGCTATTGATCTTCTGGTGACCTTACTAACCGATAAACGCAAATTATCGCCGGCTGCTCAGATTGTCTCCTAAAATACGGAACAGTAGGGGACCTTCCGAGGATAACTTCGTCAGCTTCCTCTCCCGGATGATAACCTCCGACTCGACACCTGCCCTTGCTATCAGCCTTAATCCTTCCCCGTATATGAGCGCCCCCTCTCTCCCATCCCTTCGCTTGGCTCTCCCTTCCTTTTCCGTCCTCAGGAGACTTTATATACAGACGGTAAACCTCCGTAAGGGCCCGGTCTCACGCTCAGGGGTGCGGGGCGGGGGGTTCTGAAGCAGTCCCATGATGGCGCTGCGGTCAGAAGCAGCCCTTTAAACTGGCCAGAGCAGGCGGCAGGTAGCGGCTGTCCCCACCACCACCTCCCCTCAAACGCCAGCAAGCCGGACACAGCCATGGCCTCATGGCAGGCGTCACGAGCTCTCCTCTCAGCCTCCCCTCCACGCTATCCTCTGACGTGCGAGAGGCACCCTCAGAAGTGCCTCTAGTGTGGTCTACCGGTACTAAGCCAGGGAACCGCCCTACACCTGCTAGCATCTTACGGAACTTCGAGAGGGGCGTAGGACAGTAGTTTAACAAGAGATAGTTGGCAAGAATTTACTTTGCTTCTCCGTTGTTAAAATACTGTAAGACAAGTAAAAAATTGCAAACAATACTAAATCTTTTGTTTTCATTATCAATTTTAGAGGCGCTATAAGGATGCTTTCACATCGCACTAACCATACGGAGAAGCAAAGTAAATTCTCGCCAACTATCTCTTGTTAAAATTTTTACAAAAAGCAGTATTTAGAGTGCACTAATCCATACATATAATGTAAGAATATCTGTTAATGATATCTGTTTTAAAAAGACTCAGTACACAGTCACAGTACATGATCAAGGAGGGAAAGTCATTGAGTAAGACAGAAGCGATATCCGGCGTTCCTCAGCAAGTGTCAGAGGTCTCCTATTATTTTTTTTCTTTATTGTTATTCAGTGCCCATATGTGCAGGCTGGCACCAGTCTACTACGCCGCTCTTCAGGCAGAAAGTACAGGATATTGGACAAGGAGGAATTTGATACAATTCACATCTACATGGGATACTCTGCAAATCACATTTAAGTGCCTGGCAGAGGGTTCTTCGAACCACCGTTATACTATTTATCTCCCATTCTATTGTCGAATAGCGTATGGGAAGAAAGAACACCTGAATCTCTCCATTCGAGCTCTGATTTCTCGTATTTTATTCTGATGATCATTTCTACCTTTGTAAGTGGGATTCAACAATATATTTTCGCATTCGGAGGAGAATATTAGCGATTGTAGTTTCGTAAGTAGCCCACGCCGCAGCGATAAACGCCGTTGTTCTAATGATTCCCATCCCAGATCCTGCATCATTTCCGTATCGCTGTCTTCCCTGTATCGACATAATACGAAACTAGCTGCCCTTCTTTGGACTCTTTCCATGTCCTCCGTCAAACCCACCTGATATGGATCCCACACTGGGCAGCAATACACCAAAAATGGACGGACAAGCATAGTGTATGCAGTTTCTTTTGTTGTTCTGTTGCACCTACGAATAAAACGCAGTCTCTGGTTCGCCTTTCCCACGACATTATCTACGTGTTCTTCCCAGTTTAAGTCTGAACTAATAGTAATTTTTAGATATTCTGTGGAGTTTACGGCCTTCACGTTTGATTGATTTATCTTGTAAACAAAGTTTAACGGATTTCTTTTCGTACCCATGTGGACGGCTTCACACTTCTCATTATTTAGAGTCAATTGCCAATTTTTACACCATAGTGATATCTTATTAAGATCGCTCTGCAGTTGTTTTTGGTCTTCAGATGATTTTAATAGACGGTAAATGTCGACGTCATCTGTAAACAACCTAAGAGAGCTACTTAGATTTTCCCCTAAATCGTTTATATAGATAAGGAACAGAAGAGGACCAATAACACTACCCTGTGGAGCGCCCGATATCAGCTCTGTTTTAGTCGATGCCTTGCCATCGATTACTACGAACTGTGTCCTTTTTGACAGGAAATCCCCTATCCAGTCACATATCTCGGGAGATATTCCATAATCACGAAATATGATTAGAAACTGTTTGTGAGGTATGGTGTAAAAATCCTTCCTGAAATCTAGAAATACGGAATCAATTTGAGAACCCTTGTCGATAGCACTCATCACTTCGTTTGAGTAAAGAGATGTTCAGATGTTTGCAAATCTATCGGACCAAACTGTGTGGTCATCAGTCCGTAGCTTACAGACTACTTAAACCTAGGTAAACTAACCTAAGGACAAACACACGCACCCATGCCCCAGGAAGAACTTGAACCTCCACGGAGAGCAACCGTGCACTCCGCAGCGAGGCGCTTTAGACCGCTGGGCTACTCCACCGCGGCTTGAGTAAAGAGTTAGTTGTGTTTCACATGAACGATATTTTCAAAATCCGTGTTGACGTTGGGTCAATAGATAGTTAATTTCACGATTAACGTATAAAAATCAATTTCACCGACTGATTTGAGTTCCTTCCAAAGAGTGGTATTGTCCATGAGCTGCAACAGTTTTGAGGTCACACGTAACAGTTCATAGACGTAGTAAAGCATTGTATAATGAGAGTCGAAGCAGATCAAAAGGTCTCACTAGTAAAATTAAAAGCTGTGTACGTGTAGTTTGATGATGAACCTATCGTTAAATCAGACAACAAATAGTTCATTAACACAGTAATTTGGTTTAATTATGGCCCTGATATTGATGTATATACTGTTAAATAAGAAACAGTGCATTAAACTGATTATGTGCGCAACGGATCTTTTAACAAAATAACTGTGACAAGTAACCTGCATGAAATACACACTGACTATACTCAAAAAATTTGACTGCGAGAAAGATATTAAAGACACAAACCACTTTCTTAATACGTTGCTTGCAGTGGCCATTTTGAGCAGCACTGAATTGTATTTCACTGTAAGGTTTTAGAAGTAAACGCCTTTTGCTACTGCGAATGAAGGGTTTTATTTTTATATTTTTAAATCACCCATACGCGTTTCGCCTTTCTCTCAAGGCATCATCAGTGGGTGTCCTGAAATATTTACATCTTTTTGTTTACACATATAGGTTAGATCTCTTACATATCTACAAAACATTTCATTTCAGATTTAAAACAATTCGTTTTTTGGTATAAAATGGTGTACTTACAGCACTTGCTACCGACTTCAGTCTTATTCTGGCAACCAGGTCGAAATGTTACACTGTTTTTCGAAACACATTGCAGTTCTCTGGTTCTGCGGTCACCTGCTGCCATACAGTATGGCAGCAGGTGACCGCAGAACCAGAGAACTGCAATGTGTTTCGAAAAACAGTGTAACATTTCGACCTGGTTGCCAGAATAAGACTGAAGTGGAGTAGCAAGTGCTGTAAGTACACCATTTTATACCAAAAAACGAACTGTTTTAAATCTGAAATGAAATGTTTTGTAGATATGTAAGAGACCTAACCTATATGTGTAAACAAAAATATGTAAATATTTCAGGACACCCACTGATGATGCCTTGAGAGAAAGACGAAACGCGTATGGGTGATTTAAAAATATAGAAATATAAAAATAAAACCCTTCATTTGCAGTAGCAAAAGGCGTTTACTTCTAAAACTTTACAGTGAAATACACTTTCTTCATGTTTGACTGCGAGAATTTTATGGAGATCAGTAACTGATTATCAAAATTCAGTATCATAATCAATTAACTGCAGTGTTGCATAACAATCATTTACTACGGCACCAATAACAAAATCTGTTCAACAAGATTGTCAAAATCAATACTGCACTTTAAATCCCCAAATAACTAATTATCAAATGAAGGAAGTAGGTTAATCTTCTAACTACGTAAATGAAACAGGAAAGAAAGGTCAACTTTCTTACTTATTATTAATAATCACCGTTACATTACCTGCATAATACAACTTTTTCCTAATGACATGCAATGCAGTTACCTTCATTCCAGCGGTGGTACAACGTAATAAAAAATACAATATATATTCCAAATACAATCAAATCAACTTGTTGACACAGTAGCCTCTGCTCTACATCTGAGCCATTTACACAACTCAACTTCTCTCTAAGCGAGCTGAACCACAATTCTCCCTCTCCCTCTCTCTCTCTTTCTCTGCGCGAGCTGCAATGCTATGCGATACATAATCTTTGCTAAAGATGAAACTTCACAGACCTAAGTACACATATCGATACACACAGTAGAAGCTATATTATACATTTTCTTGTAAGCAAAACAGGAGGCACAATTTCTTACAAATTCAGAAATAAATATTTTATGTAGACACGTTTCAAAATCCTTCTGCGTCATACGTTTTACTCTCGATTAAGCTGGTGTTGAAAGTTTCGCTAGTAGCGTACGCACCGGTGCTGTAATACAGTTGTCTAAACAATACTGGCATTCAAGCGAATCTTCCGATCGGAACTGATGGTGCTTGGTAATGAGATTAGCCCGGCACCGAGATAATAACTCAATTAGCGTGTAGCGGTCGCGCGCCGCCCCTCGTGACGACACAGCGGGCTGCGCAGTTTCACCCCCGCCCCCGCCACAGGGTGGCGTTATCTCGCGTAATGGCGGCCGCGTGTGCTTAGCGAGGGCGCAGGTTGCTGCGCAGCTGAGCGCAGTTAATTGAAAGATCCTGGCTGCTCGTATGAGGGGTGAATTAATTAGATACGTTCTGAATGCTGGTTCACCGAGTAGATGCTGAACGGCTTATTTACTGGTAAACACCGACGACGGCCGGCATACCGAGCACCACCTGTTCCACTAGTGGTGCGTATCGACGCGTTCACATGGGCTGTTGCTACAACTCGTATCCTCGTTAGCTGTAAAGAGGGAAATGAGTAGCCCTACTTACTTTCCGTGTCCGGAACTAGACTTCTAACTTCCAAAAATTAGCCTCTCATAAGTCTTCCATTGTACAGGGCTTTTCTAAATATGTACAGATAAGCAGGTGTTGAGGATCCTGTACAGCACCACAAAGACACAGAGTGTTCTCATTATCTTTTAGGAACCCCATCGCTGCATGTTTGCAAACCACCTACGGCCAAACCTTTCCAAGACTCAGGTCTGTGCTCTCCATTTAAAGAACGAGGAGGCAAATAAGAAATTGAATGTGAAACGTGTCCATAAAATATTATTTTGTAAGAAAATGTCCAATATTGTGCCTCCTGTTTTGTATCGAGTAACTTGCTTGCAAGAAAATGTATAATATCGCTTCTACTGTATGTATCGATATGTGTCCTTCATGAAGTTTCATCTTTGGCAAAGATCATGTATTGCATAGCATTGTAGCTCGCACTGAGAGAGAGTAGCACTAGTGGTTCAGCTCGGTTAGAGAGCGGTTGGGTTGTGTGTATGGCTCCGATGTAGAGCAGAGGCTGCTTTGCCAGCAAGTCAGAAGTTGTATTATGTAGGTAATGTAATGCTGATTATTAAAGGACTAGTGGTTCAGCTCGCTTAGAGAGCGGTTGGGTTGTGTGTATGGCTCCGATGTAGAGCAGAGGCTGCTTTGCCAGCAAGTCAGAAGTTGTATTATGTAGGTAATGTAATGCTGATTATTAATAATAAGTAGCTTAAACTTTCCTTCATGTTTCATTTACGTAGTTAGAAAATTAACCTACTTCCTTCATTTGATAATTAATTATTAGTGGATTTAAAGTGCAGTATTGATGTGAATAATATTGTTGAACGGATTTCATTATTGGTGCCATAGTAAATGATAGTTAATTGACTATGATACTAAATTGATACTAAATTTCAATAATTAGAAACTGATCTGCATAAAATTCTCACAGTCAAGCATTAAGAAAGTGATTTGTGGTTTTTTTAATATCTTTCTCGCAGTCAAAATTTTTGAGTATAGTCAGTGTCTGTTTCAAAAGGCTACATGTCACAGTTGTTTTGTTAAAAATATCCGTTGCGCACATAATCAGTTTCATGCACTGTTTCTCACTTAATAGCATATACATCAGTATCAGGGCCATAATTAAACCAAATTGCTGTGTCAAGGAACAATTTGTTGTCTGATCTAACGATAGGTTCAACATACACAACACACGTACAGCTTTTATTACATGGAGAGGTGAACAACTCGCGCATTGTCCGACGCCCAAATATCTCGGTGTCATACTGGACCGCACACTGACCTATAAACATCACTGCAATGCCACAAGGGAGAAAGTCTCAGCGAGAAACAACATCATCAGGAAATTAACTAACGGATCCTGGGGTGCAAACCCAAAAGTCCTGAGAACCTCAGCCGTTGCGCTTAGTGTGTCAGCTGCGGAATACGCCGCTCCAGTATGGAGTTCGTCAACACAAGCGAGAAAAGTTGACACCGCGGTGAATGAAATGGCACGGATTGTGACTGGGTGCCTGAAACCAACACCAGTACACAATATGTACTTAATTATGGGGATCGCACCGCCCAACATACGACATGACATTGCTGCCGAAGCAAGAAAAGGACATGCGTCACCCTCTGTATGGATACCAGCCTACTGACCGACGGCTTCGTTCGAGGAAGAGCTTCCTGTCACGTACCGGAGAACTGGAAGGGTCGGCCACAGAGAAACGTATTGCAAGGTGGGAAATGGATTTGAGAAGCCCCCATAAAGCAGCAAAAGAAGAACTGGCACCTGGTGGAGACCTGCCATACACAGTCTGGAGAACCCTGAACTGTATAAGGGTAGAAGCGCCAAAGTGCAAGACGGACATCTGTCGTTTGCCAGAAACAGATATAAACGTAATTTTTTATTAAATAATTCTCAGTCTCTGTTGCAATATTTTTATTCTCCAATTACGCGTTTCGCGCTGTTAGCGCATCGTTAGATTGGGCGGAGATGGAGCCACAGAACTATCTATAGCTGTGTTGTCATTGGGCCCCATAGCAGCAGAGGAGTCGCTGTCGCGGCAGGTCCACGTTTACAACTGGGAAACACAAATTGTTAAGCTACCTCCACCCGGTGAGCTCAAAGATAATCTGGAGTTGTTACTGTATTACGAAGTCGTGACGCAGGCCGCGGTGGCCGAGGGGACTGAGGCGCTCCAGTCACGGTCTGTACGGCCACTAACGGTCGGGAGTTCGAATCCCCCCTCGAGCATGGATATTTGTGCCGTACTTAGGATTACCTAGTTCATAAGTAGTTTGTAAGTTTAGGGACTGATGACCCCGTAGTTAAGTCCCATAAGCTATACAAAAAAACAATTCGTGACGGTCGACGCCGTGTTAGTGAACGTATATCTGTCATACACCATCCAGGTGTCAGTATTATGTGGTTACGAAGAATTTAACAATCTAAAATTTATAATCGTTTCTACTAGTTGCTTACGTAGAAACTAACTCATATACAACGGGCACTATATGTTCTGAAAATATGAATAATATTTACAAAATATTCGAGACATATAATTAACTGAACTCCTACATCTAAGCAGTAGAAAAAGACACGAGTCGTAGAAAACGTATACTTGAGTTATATTTTGATTCAGAACTGGTGTTTCTCCCACTTTGCAACTAATGAATAAATTACACTGTTGTAGACAACTTAATAAAGTGTAATAACGGCAGAATCGAAGCGTGTGATATAAGCATGATTTTCCACATAGAGCGTATACTCAATCCGTAAGTTCAAACGGAAATTAGTAGGCTATAGACAAAAGGCAAATTTAAAACTGAACACTAGAAATACCGTCTATAGCAGTGCAATTTATTCATTTAACGAAATGTGATAGAAACAATAGTTACGAAGAAAATATAACTCACATATGGTTCTGAACTGTATTTTATTTCCTTTGATTTCTCTAAAGCCTTAAGCGACACTAACTTCATCATCATGTATTTATTAATGAATCGTTCATAACTTTTCAAATGACAGAAGGTTCAAAACAACAACACGACCTATACGTACGAAGTTGCCAACATAACCATTGAACAGCGTCACGTTTTTCACAGATATAAACCACTACAGTTGTGTATCCAGTGTTAATAATTGAGATCACTGCCTCCACCACAGCTATAGATAGTTCTGTGGCTCCAATCTGACGATGCGCTAACATCGCGAAACGCGTAATTAGAGAATAAAAATATTGCAACAGAGACTGAGAATTATTTAATTATACAACACTGTTGCCGCCACCATCATGGAATGGAACGAAATGTAATTTTTTATTGTGAAACGTGGAGCTAATATATTTATAAGCTGATATGAGCATTATCAACTTTAATATTCGGGGATTTGTACTTTGAAGTGGCTAATATCAATTTGATTACTAAAGCATGTTCAAATTGTGATTGAAAATACAGATGTCCGTCTTTGAAACTAAAACGTGTAGGTGTCCGCTTTTGATGTGAACACAGTTTCAGATGTCCGTTATTGAAACACAGAGATTCGCTTACTGCTGACGAGAATCTTTTAGGGTGTATAACTAGGAAATTTTGGAAAAATGAAGAACTACAATATTCATAATAGTCTTTTTAATATTATATACAAAATGAAATGTTACGGCACTGAATCTCAAAAAATTATCAGCATGTCTGATGAAACTGTCGCCAGATTTTTCCGTAAACGTCCTTACGTTATTTCTGACATCGAACTTCTTTCCAACAAGTGATAATTTCGTACAACACACCTTAAAATAGAACACTGTAGTTTACAAGCTTATCTTATCTTTATTTCTTTTCAATGTTTATTTTCAAAAGTTCAAATGTTTGTTAAGCTTAAGGGACTTAACTGCGGGGTTATCAGTCCCTAAACTTACAAACTACTTATGAACTACTTACGAACTAGGACGGCACAAATATCCACGCCCGAGGGGGATTCGAACCCCCGACCGTAGTGGCCATGCAGACCGTGACTGGAGCACCTCAGTCCCCGCGGCCACCGCGGCCGGCAATGTTTATTTTCCACTTTTAAGGTTGTCTCAACCGCTTCCTAGCTTTTCCTTCGGACGCTGGTGATACATTGTTTCAATTCACTCGCTTTAAGATGGTTATTAGTAATAATACTATAAAAATTACTGAAAAACTTAAGTATGGGCTAATACATCTTAGTACCTGGTACATACTGTCGCCATGTCTGATTTTCGAGGTCATGTGATCATATACTGTGTTCCCATTGCTGCAAACTGCTTTATTCAACAAGTGTCCGAATTTGCTATCAAGCTCTTATGTTTGTTTCCTATTTCTACATCTTCATCTACAACCACATACGTGGTGGAGAGTACACTGTACCACTACTACGCATTTCCTTTCCTATTCCACTCCCAAACTGAACGAGGAAAAAAATGCCTATACGCCTCCGTACGAGCCCTAATTTCTCTTGTCTTTGTGATCACTACGCGAAATATAAGTAGGCGGCAGCAAGATCGTACTACACTCAGCTTCAAATTCCGGCCCTCTAAATTTCCTCAACAGAAATTCACGAAAAGAACGTCGTCTTTCCTCCAGCGATCCTCAATTGAGTTGCCGGAGCATTTCCGTGACACTCCCGCATTGGTCGAACCTACCAGTAACAAACCTAGCTGCTCGCCTCTGAACTGCTTCCATGTCTTCCTGTAAACTGATCTACTGCGGGTCCCAAACACTTGAGCAATACTCAAGACGTGGTCGTACAAACGTTTTATACGCGGTCTCCTTTACAGATGATGTACATCTTCCAAAAAATTCTCTCAATAAACCGAAGTCGGCTGTCCGCCTTACTCACAACTGTCCTTACATGTTCGTTCCATTTCATATCGCTCTGCAATATTACGCCTAGATATTTTAACGGCGCGACTGTATCAAGAAGCTCACTACTAATGATGTATTCGAACATTATGGGATTGTTTTTTCTACTTATGCGCATCACCTTACATTTTTCTACATTGAGAGTTAGCTGCTATTCTTCACACCAACTAGAAATTTTGTCTAAGTCATCCTGTATGCTATTACAGTCAGTTAAAGACGAGACCCTCCCATAAATCACAGTGAACAGTCAAATTTAACGTGTGATTTATCACATTTACGACAATTTTTGAAAAAAAAAAATAAAAAAAACTGTCTTCACCAATGAAAATAGCGGAAAAACTTCCTTTATGATCGACTGCTAACTGAATTGCGACCATTAGGTCAGATTTTCAAGTTTGATATTAGGCTACGCAAATGTACTTGTGTAAGCACGAAAGTAGAGATGATGTCACTACAAACGTTTCTCAGTTTAAATTTCATAACACACATCCGACAAATATCATCAGATTTATGAATATCAAGAACTCATATGGAAAACCAGAAAGGAAAGCTGAAAGGTGAAAAGAATATAAAGAGCGATTCTGCAAAGGAAATGAATTTAGAGACAATATTGTAGGAAGGGAAGAACAAGCGAATGTAGATAAAATAGGACATACTATCATAAGAAGAATTAGAGGAAGCACTGAATGTATGCCGAAAGAAGGCCCCATGAGCAGCCGACATTCCTCCGAAACTACTGAAGTCTCTGGGAGAGCCCGCCATGACAAAACTATTTCCCCTGTTGTGTAAGATGTGTGAGACAGGGTAAATACCCTGAGGTTTTAAGAAAAACGTATTGATCACCACGCCAAAGAAAGCAGGCGCAGACAGATGTGAAAATTACAGAACCGTTGGTTAAAATTTTGCAACCATGACTTATTAAACAAGAATTATTAACAGAAGACCGCGTGGAAGATCATTTTGGATATAGGAGAAATGTAGGGCCGCGGCGGAGCGGCCGAGCGCATTGAGGCGCTATGCTACGATGCGCGAGCCCGTTCTCCGTCGGGGGTTCGAATCTCCCCTCGGGCATTGATGTTTGTGCCGTCTTTATTATAAGCTAGTTCATAAGTAGTTTGTAAGTTTAGGGACTGATGACCCTGCAGTTAAGTCCCATAAGCTTCACAAACATTTGAGAAATATAGGAACGTGGCAAGGCATACTCATTTTACAATTTATCTAAGAATATACATGAAGAAAAGACAAACCAATACCATGGTGGTGTGGCCGAGCGCTCCAGGGCGAGTGCTGCGGAGCACGCGGTTTCTCCCCGTCGGAGCTTCGAGTCCTCCCTCGAGCTTGGCTGTGTGGGTTGTCCTTTAGCTAGTTTCAGCCGTTTGTAACCCTAGGGACTGATAACCGCAGTAGTTAAGTCCCATAAATTTACAAACTTTTACCACTTTTTTTGGCAAACATACATTTCTAGCTTTCTTGTATTTCGAGAAAGTTTTTGACAGTGTTGACTGGAATACACTGTTCCAAATTTTGAATGAAGTCAGCAGCATAGCGGTAAAATACAGGGAACGGCAGGTAATTTACAAATTGTACAGAAACAAGACAGCAGCTACAGGAATCAGAAGGCATGAAATGGCAGCATTGGTTGGGAACAGTGTAAGACAGTGTTGTAGCCTTTTGATATTATTGTTCGTACAGTGAGCAAGCTGTGAAAGAAATCAAGGAGGAATTTGGAGAATGAATTAAAGTTGGAGGTGAGACGGAAAGCATTGCGTTTTGCTGATGATATTGTGATCCTGTCAGTGACAGAAAAGGATTTGGTAGAGCTATTGAACAAAATGGACAGTTCCTAAGGAACAGACGTTGCTGCTGGCCCGCAACTATAAATGTTAAATATACATTCATTACTTCGCAATTTGCGAGAATTTCCAACTTTAGCTGCTCTTCTTTAGTTGGTCAATCATATTGTAACATATGAACATTTGTGCCGGACCGGGACTCGAACCCGGGATTGAGCAACTGAAGAAGAGCAGCTAAAGTCGGAAATTCTCGCAAATTGCGAAGTAATGAATGTATATTTAACATTTATAGCTGCGGACCATCAGCAACGTCTGTTCCTTAGGAAATAGGGACTTAACTACGGGGTCATCAGTCCCTAAACTTACAAACTACTTATGAACTACTTACGAACTAGGACGGCACAAATATCCATGCCCGAGGGGGGATTCGAACCCCTGACCGTAGTGGCCGTGCAGACCGTGACGGGAGCGCCTCAGTCCCCTCGGCCACCGCGGCCGGCTGTTCGTTAGGAACAGACATATAATTGTAAATATGACAGCCAAGACAGGCTAAAGATGGTGTAGTATGTCTCTCCCCGTTGCGGGAATCACTGCTAAATGCGTGCGAGCACTAAGGGAAGTAGACAACTGTAACATATGGTCTGGCTGGAGAGCGTGTCCGGGTGGCCAGTGGTTAAGGCTACCGGTAGCGAAAAGCGGGAGACCCGGGTTCGAGTCCCGGTCCGGCAGAAATTTTCATGTTGTAATGTGATTGACCAACTTAAGAAGAGTAGCTAAAGTCGGAAATTCTAGCAAATTGCGAAGAAATAAATGTATATTTAGAATGGACTGTGTCTTAAAAGGAGCGTTATATGGACGTTGATAAAAACAAAACAAGGGTAACGGAAATGCAATCTAAAAAAAAAAAAAAAAAAAAAAAAAAAATCTGTCGATGCTGAAGGTAGTCGATTGGGTGACGAAACAATGAAGGACGTAGATATGTTTTGTTACGTGGGTAGTAAAATAACATATGTTGGGCACAGACGAAAAGGATACAAAATGGAGATTGTCAATGGGGAAAATGCGTTTTTGAAAATGAGAGATTTGTTAACATCGAATACTAATTTAGGAGTAAGGCAGTCTTTTCTTAAGGCATTTTTGTGGAGTTTTCCCTTGTACGGTGGTGAAACTTGAACGACAATAGGTAGAGGAAGAGGATAGTGGGTTTTGAACTGTGGTGCTACAGAATAATGTTGACAATTAGATGAGTAGCTCGCGTAACAAATCAGGAGATACCAAACAGAATTTGGGAGAAAGGTATTTTTGGCATATCTTGAGTAAAAGAATGGATGATAGGATACATTCCTTAGACATGAAGCAATCGTGAATGTAGAACTGGAGGGAAGTGTGTCGGGTAAAAATCGCACATGGAGGCCAAGAGACGAATATTGTAAGGAGATTCAAATGGATATGTGTTATCGTTTTTAAGAGGAAGAGGCTTGCTGAGGACAGAGTAGGGTGGAAAGCGGCATCAAACCAGTTTCTGGACTGAGCACCACAACAACAACACCACAAATTTGTTCAAAATGTTCAAATGTTTTTATAGCTTTTGGGACTTAACTACGGGGTCATCAGTCATTAAACTTACAAACTACTTATGAACTAGCTAATCCTAAGAACGGCACAAATATCCATGCCCGAGCGGGGATTCGAACCCCCGACCGTAGTCGCCGTGCAGACCCTGACTGGAGCGCCTAAGTCCCCTCGGCCACCGCGGCAGGCCACAAATTTGTCATAAAGTTATTAAAATGTAATTATAAATGTTCTGCCACGACTAGATCTGTTAAATTATTATTACTTTGAGAGTTCTGGTAGCGATGAAAAACTATGTTACTATGTCTGAAATTTTAATTTATTGTCTTAATTGATGTAACACCTAAGGAACCATACCACTCAGGTCATCGGTCGCTAAACTAACGTACCACTCAAAGTAACTGATGCTAAGGGCAACAAACAGAGTGATACGCGAGGGACGGCCCGAAGCTCCGGAAAAAGCGGCCACGCAATCCGTGATATAGAGCCCGTGACGGCGTGGCGTGGCCACTGGAATCTGTGAAACACAGGTATTGATGAAACACTTGTCGTCAGTATAGAGTTTTGTTCCGGTCTTGACGAAATTTTGCACACTGGACCTCCAAACTACAGGAAGATTACCGTGAACGTAAGATTTCACATGGTGCGTGGTTGAGAACAGATTTCCACACAGTCTGACTGATCATTAAAAAAGTTGTCTCACGCAGGTATGTTATCCAGCTGAAGATTTTCCCATTCTGGCAGCCATAGAATTGCACGTGGCGGAAACCACCTTGCAGTTTTTTCAACATATTTCCACCGGTTACCAAGAAAGTTATCAGATATATATATATATATATATATATATATATATATATATATATATATATATATATATATATATATAGGAGGATCTGGAGGGAGGAAGGTGCAGGAGGAGATTCAATGTTCAAATGTTTGTAGAGTCTATGGGACTTAACTACGGGGTCATCAGTCCCTAAACGTACAAACTACTTATAACTAAGGACGGCACAAATATCCATGCCCGAGAGGGGATTCGAACCCCCGACCGTAGTGACCGTGCGGACCGTGACTGGAGCGCCTCAATCCCCTCGGCCACCGCGGCCGGCAGGAGGAGATTCACTGAGAGAGAAGAGGAGTTTGAAATAGCAAATTAATAATCAGCCAACCTGTTGCAATAATAGTTGTTTAATAAATTTGACCGCTGTTTCATCGGATATAAACCCGTTTTCTTCAGAAATACATGTTATACCTGTAGACAATATGACATATTAAATTACAAATTCATAATCATTCTGCCTGAAATATGCGTCATACCAAGCCTGTTTTCTAAAACTTTGTCAAATACAAATCAGAATAAATCTGTTACTTACTATACTTGCATATCACAGTAATTGGACATCACCGTGATCTAAGGGTGTGATTTAGACTAAAAGATTCGACGGCTCATCTGCAGTCATTCACGCTTACTGATTTGAAGCAAGGAGCGTGCATACCAGGGCTGGTGGCGCATGCGCCGTAGAACTTTCAGTAGCTTAAGTAGCCATTGGCAGAGGGTCGGCCTCTGCAGTAGTTGTCTGGACCTCTTGGTGGTCCGTCTGAAACAAAAGAAGTACAAGCCTTGCGGCTACGCCTTCACTAATGAGAAATGTCAAAGAAAAATAACTTGTGGTTTTGGCTGTCTTGGATGTGCACTGCACTGCACTTGAATATGTCATAGCTTTTTGGTTATTGTACTAGTCTTACATCTAAATTTTTTGTAGCGATTGTATCGCAGTCAATTATGAATACGGTGAGTGTATTTACACATATATTGGTTATTAGTGGGGAATAGAGCTAATATCTAAGATAGTCTGGCCATCTGGTACAGGCCAGTCTGTGCACTCGTTTTCCTAGGTCCCTGACCAACTGATTTTGGGACAGTTGGAGTCTCTCGTAGAAGGCCTTTGCCGATTGCCGAAAACGGACCTTTAGTGGCGGAACTCCTGCCAGTTCATGGAGATCTGTTGTGGGGAAACGTGTTGGTAGATGGGGTGCCCTCTCTAGTGCTCGGTTTTAAACTCGTTGAAGTCTTTTTAGGTGGGTGTCAGCAGGGTCCCTCCAGATGACTGTAGCATATTCCAGTATTGGTCGTACCAAGATTACCTAGATTACTGCTAGCCTTGGTGGCAGTGTGGATGTGGGATTTATTAAGGGGTATAACACCCTCAATCTTCTTGTTGCCTTTGTACGGAGTTCGTCTACATGCTGACGCCAGGTGGATACCCCCAGGTATCTGGCTCGTGTTCCCCAAGGGACCGGTGTTCCGTTGATTTGGATGGGTCTCCAGTCATTTGGTAATGGTCTTCTGCCGATAGGTAACGCTTGTTTTGTTGGCATTGAATGATAGTCTCCATTTCTTGGCATTCATACTACGGGAGTACAAAGCCGTATTGGCAGAGGGTGAGAAGGTTGAAGGAAGTTGTGGAAACAAATATTATAATCGTCAAATTTTAGCATTTTGAATGGAGGGATGGTTGTTTTGTACAGAAGATGCAACATGCTGGTCAGGTCAGTGCTGCTACGATGCTAGTTGCCATGGTCGACGCGGTGGCACGGGCGCGCTCTCTATGACACCTTGCTGCGGAGCGCGCGGTTCCTCCATTTGAACATTTGAATTTCAAATGGCCACGTGATCATAATGACACCTGTAGATCAAATTGTGGGCTTCCAGGCAGCAATGACGTCCGTCACGATCGTCGTATTGTGAGAGCAGAAGGGGCAGATCGTACAGCAGATACTCTCAACACGAACTGTTGCCTGCCGGTTTCTCACATTGAGACTAAGGCCGCTTTCTCACTACACGATTGCGCCCGTACGGGAGAAAACCGTACGGTCAGTCACACTGCAGTCGCCTGATGAAGAGCATGAGAGCTTCCACACTGCACGGGCACGACTTTTAGCCGAGTTGCAGCGTCCATTGCCACTGCAGCCACACGGCACCGCTCCGCGTTCCCGGCTCCGAGGCCCACGTGACCAAGTGCGTGCTTTCACGGTTTCAGTCGTACGGCAGTTGTCCCCAGTGTTGTTTCTGCTGCGTTCAGTTTGGTTTCAGGTTGCGTCTTTCGGTGTTTTCAGTTTGTGAGTGTTGTTAGCATATTTTCACATTATGGAAGGAATTGACACTTAACTTTTGATATCGCTAGTGGATTCAAAACCTGTGTTATGGACAAAACTTAGATATTTATAGAAACCGCATCAAGAAAAGCCTGGGAAGAGGTGTGTTCAGCACTCAACCCAGATTTTGAGAGCAATACTGATACAGAAGAAAAATGCGTTTGGTAAATACTTATTTGTATTATAGTCGAATAACATTTTACTTTTCCTTACAACAAATTACGGCCGTATGTCGTTGGTCTCCCAAAATTTTACCATCTAGTCGTTAGTTCTTTCTTACTTCTCGGTAGTTCCATAAAAATGTTGGTTACTTCCGTAAATTTGCCGCAGTGGAGTAGCCGAGCGGTCTAAAGCATCTCGCTGCGGAGCGCGCGGTTGCTCGCCGTGGAGGTTCCAGTCCTCCCTGGGGCATGGGTGTGTGTGTTGTCCTTAGGCTAGTTTACCTAGGTTTAAGCAGTTTGTAAGCTACGGACTGATGACCACGCAGTTTGGTCCGATAGATTTACAAACATATTTGAACTTCCATAAATTTTGTTAATAAGTAAATAATTAATTACATGGGGTATTTATTCTCTTAATATAAGGTGGTCGAGGTATAACTAAATAAATAAAGTAGTATTGAAAGTTTAAATATGAAATTTATTTCACGAAGGCTACAGAACACAATTTTCTATTCGCAGAATGGACATTTCTTACAATCTTATGTTTCACAACTGACAAATTATATTTTAGACATTTGCCAGGATACACTTTCGACTTCTGACCCAAAATATCTGCTAAGCACACTTCTGATATTGTTTGCTACCAAGCCGCCTCTTGTAGAACTGATGTTCTTGCGTGGAAAATCATCTACGATTTAAACCCGTACAATTTTTTGCCGTACGGTCGAAATCGTGTAATCACCCCGCTTTAACACGTACGGTTTTTTTCCGGTCGGGCGAAATCGTGTAGTGGGAAAGCGGCCTAAGGACACACACGCCTGTTGCCCGTCTTCTATTCACGCCACAGCAGCGACGTCAGAGTATCACATGAAGTCTGAATGGTGGGCCATGATGGAAACAGATTCTTCGTGCCCGTACCACTTACACCGCTCCCTCTTAGAGTGTATTCGCCCAAAATACGCTGACTCCAGCCAGACACTATGGTTGTGGGTGGGATAAGCTACAACTCGCGTTCACCTTTGGTGTCCGTGGAAGGAACGCTGACACTCTGTGGGTGAAAATAATTTTAAGACTCTTTCCTTTTTCTATAATCGGAACAGGAAGGTGATGCATTGTTCTGACACGATAATGCACGCCCACTTACCGTGATCGGAACACAACGTGTTGTGCAACACTTGCAGCGACTTCCCTGTCCAGCAAGAGTACCTATCTTTCCTCCAGTGGAGAACATATATGATGTGATGCGGCGACAACTACATGAGCGACTCGTCAACCCACAACTCTTACACAACCACGTGTCCAGGTCGAGCGTGGAATAATCTATTCCATCTGTACGATCGAGTGGATGTCAATCAATGCCTGCATGGCCGCCCATGGATGTGCTCCATATGCACTGTTCCAACATACTCTAGTTTACTGTGTCTTCGGTTTCAAGCTGGTGTTAGTCCAGCTTAGTCCACCACATAGTACTAGATTTTGATATCTGTGTGATATAATAAGGTATGTAACGTTGTTAAGACAGTCTATGTCCTACGAAAAACTGTTAAAAATTAGCAAAATTGTCGAAAAGTGCTGCATTATTTTTCTTTACGAACCGAATTGTTGTAACACGTTACAAAAGTAAAGGAAATCACTACAGCACCCGAACAAAAAGGAAGTTCCGGTTTTCAATTCGTAGATGAAGGGCCGCTTGCTGTAAGTGTTGGACAGAAGAAAATGCCCCCGGAGATCGATTAATGGACGAGGAGGAAGTGGAAAGAGGTTAATGACATTTCGATAACAAAGTAGCTAGTGACGGGTTACTTACATCAAGAATGGCTGAAGACAGTCGTGGCGTCAATCTCGGAAGTAACGTAAAGTAATGTGAGAAAAAAACGAAAACTTGATACGAGCAGATGAAACATCTTTCCTTCTAACTATAAGAGCAGTGCATTAACCATCAGAAGATAGGACCATTTCAGGTGCCGAGATGGAGTGAGTATAAGAAATCAAAGGGACACAATGTTTATCTCTCTAATTGACACATAATCACAGTAAACCAACTCTCAGTCTAGTTAATATACCGTATAACTATACACGATGTAAGCCGTGGAAGTCGCCAAATTTATAAAGATGGTTCATTTCGGTGTGCTTGACAAAAGAGTCTAGTATCATGTTTGCGTATTGCCTAAGGATAATGTTTTCGAAAAAGTAGACGCTTGGCAGTGTACGTACACATCACGAGCATGAATCGTAAGCACATAACCAACTACGGCGTGAGGGCTGTGCAGTTGTTATACGCCGAGCGACGACAATCGTCGAGTAACCTGTGCAGACATTACTGCAACTCTGTTTACTGCCAGGGTGGAACTTTGCTATAGTCATTTAAATTATGGCGAGGCAAAAGGTGTTGCGATGACAGCTGTACGAATATATCGAGAACGCTTCTCACAACGCGAGACATTTTCTGCTGTTCATCAAATTGTTTGGGTTATTGTAATTCTCTACTTGAACGCGGTAATTATGCATTTACTTATTTACAACGTACAGTAGTTAACTGTATCTTTTAAAATCTTCGTCCTTATGCGCAACTTATCTTCTGATATATTTACCTTTCTCTTTGTTGTTGTTGTTATGGTCTTCAGTCCGGAGACTGGTTTGATGCAGCTCTCCACCCTACTCTATCCTGAGCAAGCCTTTTCATCTCCTCATAAGAACGACAACCCACATCCACTTGAATCTGCTTACTATACGCGTCTCTTGGTCTCCCTCTGCGATTTTTACCCCACACACTTCCCTCCAATGCTAAATTTACGATTCCCCGATCGCATAACTAATGAACAAAACTGATGAGAAAATAAATGTTTGGCATACAGTGACTAAAAGAAGGGATCGCTTGGTAGGATACCTTCTTGGACATCGAGGAATCGTAAATTTAGCATTGGAGGGAAGTGTATGGGGTAAAAATCGCAGAGGGAGACCAAGAGACGCATATATTGTAAGCAGATTCAAATGGATGTGGGTTGGCGTTCTTATGAGGAAATGAAGAGGTTTGCTCGAGATAAAGCAGGGGTGAGAGCTGTATCAAATCAGTCTCCGGACTGAAGAACATAACAACAACAACATAACGTAAACAGTTGACGAAAAATTAGACTACATTGAAAAGTAATAAAATGAAAGGTTTCAATAATCACTGGCTACACTCCGTCTGTAATAATTTTAAGCATGAGAATTGTCTATCAGTATTATAAGTGTTGTTAATTCAAGATCTTTCCACGCCACAATACAGAAAAAAAACACTTCTATGAATCCCTTCAGTTTGGTCCGTAGACCTACTGTAGTTATGCAAATTTCATTAAGATCTGAATCAATACTATTTATTTCACCGCCGTCCGGGATCGTTCAAGCTGAAAAATAATTCTTAAAAGGCCTACTTTATTTCTAGACCCGTCCCTGAATCATTTAATAATTATGCCGGTGACTGAAGTTAGCGGCCGTAGTTCAAGATACTGCAACTGGAGATAAGTCCTGAAAATGCCTAAAATATTCGAATGAGTGCTGCTACTATAAAAACACGATATATTGTTTGACATTTCTATTGAAAATCTTATCTGACACTTTACAATCATTTGATTACTGTTGTTGAGAAAAAAACAATCTAACAGCGCCTCTCGCAAAATTATAATAATATCTTCATTTCAAATCACGACATGGCACGTACAGGAACAAGACAAGACAAGAAGGATTACACATTGTACTATTGTTTAAATCGCACTCGAACAAAGAGCTGCGATAACTTTCACGACGATATTAAAATTTCTTTGTTGTACAAAACAGTTCATTGACGTCCTTGGCAACACTACCTTTGACATCAATGCACTTATGTTTTGTTTAGAATTCAATAGGGCTTCACTTCCTATTAATATACTTACTCCAGGGGACGCTACAATAGAGAGACTTAAGTTAATTGTGATACTTGATGACAAAACTCCGAATGAATACCTATCGTTTAAAGCAAAAATGAAGGAAATCGATCGGATAGAACGGCCGACCGACTGACTTTAGTTTACAGCAAGAAATTCCCATAAGAAATATTTAGAAGGAAATCGCGTTTGTGTATGGAAGGCGAGAGTTATGTAAAATCTGATACTTGTTGACAAATCTTTGGATAACACCTTTCGTTTAAAAGAAAAATGAAGGAAATCGGCCGGGTAGGTTGGTCTGGCTGACTGACTTTCGTCTTCATAGATTCTTTTCGTATAAAGGATGAAAATTGGCAATTCAGATATCTTCGTTTCGTTCGATTCAGTTAAAACCTGACGGAGGTTTCCGTAGAATAATACGGTACACCACTTCCTATAGGACACTTCAGTCGATATTTTATGAGTTATAGGAACATCATACGAAACAATGCAAGTGCAATCAAGTATGCCTCATGTCTATTAATTAGCTTTGCAACGTTACAAGATGCAGCACGTGTCTTAGGAATAGCAGGGAGATTTGTATAGAGAAAATGCAGGTGCTGTGTGGTAGTCGCACAAACTCAAACCCTTCGCCTCTAGATGCAAAGACGTCATTTTCACAGTGGATGCGCACTTCACGTCATCGCAGCTCGTCAATTACCACGAAACATTTGCACGTTGAAAACAAAAACCTTCCTAATTGTCACTGTATCTATCACCGAAAATCGCATAAAAAGCACTAGAGTAGTTCATGAGATTTTTGGCCGACACGAATACATTTTTAAGTTTGTAATAGCTAAATAATAATTTATGTGACATATTTACAAACAATATTCGGGTTGTTTGATTTACTTGTACCAGGAAACTTTGCCTCTTGTCTAATTCCTTTTATGTCAACGAAAGTATCAAAAAAAAAAAAAAAAAAAAAAAAAAAAATAATAATTCAAATGTTTTTATAGTCTATGGGACTTAACTACGGGGTCATAAGTCCCTAAACTTACAAATTACTTATGAACTACTTACGAACTAGGACGGCACAAATATCCATGCCCGAGGGGGGATTCGAACCCCCGACCGTAGTGGCCGTGCAGACCGTGACTGGAGCGCCCCAGTCTCCTCGGCCACCGCGGCCGGCTACGAAATTATCTATTAGGTTTTGATACATGGGTTTTCAAGCATATTTGAATGGAATTGAGTTATAATCTGAAATTTTTATACCCCGTAAGGACTACACCGTGTAAAACTAATGTTAACTATGATACTTCTACCTTTTCCAGAGTAATAGCGTTTTTAGCAATAGAACAATAAGGTAGACAGCGTGACAACGAAGTGACACTATAAGTGGTCGGTTTTTGCAGTTGAGATTCAGTATCCTCAAAATGATACTGTTTCAAATCGAACGAACACAGTCGTCAGAACGTATCGTCTGCTACAACTATCGTACAACGATGGAGATTGACATATAATGCTTATCGAAATCTAGAATACTTTAAAGGAGCTTAAACGTCCTCATACTACCACATTATTTGATCGTACCTAGTTGATTGCTCTTACTTATGAAAACCAGGCTAAAACATTCTGTGCCGGCCGCGGTGGCCGAGGGGACTGAGGCGCTCCAGTCACGGTCTGCACGGCCACTGCGGTCGGGGGTTCGAATCCCCCCTCGGGCATGGATATTTGTGCCGTCCTTAGTATAAGGTAGTTGATAAGTAGTTTGTAAGTTTAGGGACTGATGACCCCGTTGTTACGTCCCATAAGCTTAACAAACATTTGAACATTATTTAAAAAACATTCTGTACTCAACCCTTGTGACTAAAGTGTTTCTGTATCATACACAGGTGAATGATCGACTTGATTATTCAACTGTTATGTTGATTGGCGAGTCAATTAGTATGGAAATTTCTTTTTGACGGGAAGTTGAATGACATCAGTAACACTATAATTAGTCTCTTTTAACGTGCATCCACGAAAATAAAACTTTAGCCCATAGCACAGTCCCTTGCACAAAAGGATAACCGCGCGGATGATGAAGCTTCATTTCCTGTAGAAACAATTCGCAATAGCGGTTCAAAATATTATGCGTGAAGTCCTCTGAGGTTTTACGGTACAAGGTACAATGATTATGTAAATGAGCTGTATTCATCACGTGTTTCATGGCCAAAAGTTAATGTTCAAACCCTCTGATTTATTACTGATATATATTTAAACGCTAATTAGCTGAATTAAACAACAAGGCCGTGATTAATTTTTCGCAACATGACAAGTATTATCGAGTGCTCTGATAGACTCGTTAGGGCGTTGAGTTCTGTTTAACTACTAGCAACACGCCCAGCGTTAATGAAGGCCATTCACATTACATCGCATTTAGGGTGCAGAAATTAACTCGGGAAGAGCGGATCCGTTATCAGACCAGTCGGTCAATAAATTCGTTGTTTTTTTAGCCAACAAATAAAATTCAAGTAAAATATATCGAAAGCAACAAGGAAATTTAAATAAATCTAAATGCGTATTGTGTATGCCAGACAACAAGATTATCAAGATTATCAAAACTGTAAGTCAATACAACACTACAATAATCCAAAATCTATAATGATGAAACATAATACTAAAAATAGCTATATCTTCCTGAACAGGTTAAAATTTCCAAACATAACCTCACTGGCATCCATAACACAAAACATAATAAGTCAATAATGAACCAGTAACTGTAAAAATGCACCCGATGATGGCAGCGTGATGCCGAAACGCGTCGTGCTAATAAAAATATTAGTAAATAGTGACTGCTGTAGAATTAATTATTCCAAAAAAGTTTATAATACAGTCGCAGACCTCAGAACAATCCAAATAACATGGATAAATTTATGTTTAAATACGTATAACCAAGCACATGAAATTCACTGCTTTTACATTCTTAAAATCAGGTTGTGGCGCTTATCTGTATCGCTGACATAAGTTTTGAAAATACTGGTGTCATTTTGACCACTTTAGCCCTTTCAGACCAAAGATTGTAGGTGATGTGACATTAACATAGAGAGGGACGTTTAAGATAAAAAAAAAAAAATACATACAGTAATTCATTACAAAGAGAAAGTAAATTTATTTTAAAAAATTTTGTATCCATGCAATTTTCTGTTTTGGGCCTACACAACAAATTTTTATGATGTGCACCATCTTACAGTAACATGTCTTTGACAAAAGTGACACAATAACATCACAGGATCATATAAAATCAACTGGCTGTCAGATATGATAGCTTCACATGTCAAAAGAAGGATATCAACGCTTTGTCAACAACTCTTTCTTGACGCCATTGTAGGTGTACAGGAAGTTTGCCGACTGTTGGTATCACCCAGTGTAGAAATATGGAACTGAAATACGTTGCGCACGTTACCACAATCCATCCATGATTGTGTGATGCAGACTCGAACTTCCTAGCGTGAATCACAAAGAAATATAGCGAGCAAAACCAGAAGCACACTATTGTGGTTAGGTTAGTAACACTAAAAATACGTCGTTTTTGGAGGCCTTTTGACAGCTCGAAATTTAATTGCAATTAAAATCTAAGCCGTTCATCTGAGTCGAAAACTGAATTAAGAGATTTGTAGAAGGGGACACTTTCTACAATTTTGCTCTGTTGTAATTTTTCATATCTCCCACCCTTTTAAAGATATTTGCACAAATAACGGCGATTTGAAAGTATGGGTGGATCTTTCTGTAAGGCAATGCCAGATTATCGGTCGCGTCGTTAAAATTTTGCTCATGTACCGGGTGATCAAAAAGTCAGTATAAATATGAAAACTTAATAAATCACGGAATAATGTAGATAGAGAGGTAAAAATTGACACTATGCTTGGAATGACATAAGGTTTTATGCGGGATGGTGCTCCACCCCATATTGCTAGACGCGTCCGAGATCTCTTACACGCTTCGTTTGGTGATGATCGTATGCTCAGCCGCCACTTTCGTCATGCTTGGCCTCCCGGGTTCAAAGACCTCAGTCCGTGCGATTATTGGCTTTGGGGTCACCTGAAGTCGCAAGTGTATCGTGATCGACCGACATCTCTAGGGATGCTGAAAGACAACATCCGACACCAATGCCTCACCATAACTCCGGACATGCTTTACAGTGCTGTTCACAACATTATTCCTCGACTGCAGCTATTGTTGAGGAATGATGGTGAACATATTGAGCATTTCCTGTACAGAACATCATCTTTGCTTTGCCTTAATTTGTTATGCTAACTATTGCTTTTCTGATCACATGAAGCGCCATCTGTCGGACATTTTTTGAACTTTTTTATTTTATCTTTTCTTTCTAATAAAACCTCATGTCATTCCAAGCATGTGTGTCAATTTTTACCTATCTGAATTATTCCGTGATTTATTAAGTTTTCAAATTTATACTGACTTGTTGATCACCCGGTATTTGTTGACCGCCAGCGATCGCAACTTCCATCTGCCCGCGTAAACGGTCACCGCTAGAGGGCGCCACTGAGGCCAACCTTGGATAATATGCGTCGATTTGAAAACATTTCCAAGTAATAGTTCTTTGGATTTAATGTCTTGTAAAATTTGTTTGAAATTTCTTCGATATTTTGACTCTGAAAACTGGTTACACTTTTAGGGCCGGTTTGTCAGTGTCTCGTTAAGTGCCAGTTAAGATTTTAGCTTGTCGTTAGCGAAGAATTGCGTTTGTCAGGGCCGGTTCGTCCATCTCTCGTTATCTTCTCGTTAGTAAACGAGGAGATGCCTTTAACGTCCAGTTAAATGTGCTCGTTAAGTGCATTGCGTGTGTCATTGCCAGATACACCTCTCGCTTACTAACCTGGAGAAAACGAGAAGGTACGATATATTTCGACTATGTTGGCAATAGAAACAAATGAAAGTGCTGTCTGAATTAACAGCTGTTCGCCATATTTGACTATCAGGGAAGAGGTTCGAAGACAGTTGTTACTTGGCGCTTTGGCAAACAAACGTGGAAGAAGCTTGAATTTTACAGTAAGTTAGAGTCTTGTGTCCTTAATAGAGAAATATGACACATTAAAATGTTAAAAAAAAAAAAAAACAAAAAAAAAAAAAACGACTCTACGACATGGAAGGAAAAGGAAGCGAAATTGTAGCAAATGAATTAAATGCTGTCCATGGAACATGTAGGAAAGCAAAATTGCTTAGGGCCTAGTACGATAACATGCTGCCAAGTGCGTAGTACCTTAGTGCAAGCGGTAACTTGCACATAGGCCACAGTGCACTGTTCCTGTAGATCGCAGGACGAAATCTTATTTTAGGTCATACACTAGGCGCAACAAGCATACGTAAATACTGAATTAATAAGTTTGCAGACATAAATAATGTATTCTGTTTTCTATTACGACAGATAACTTACAAAATACGTAAATATCTGTTGGACGCTTCAGATGGTCGTGGAGTTTTTCATGCAGCGTTTCCAAAGTGGTTATTCGTAATCGCGTAAAAAATTATGCATTATCCCAAAATGATTTGGACGAACATAAATACGTCTAGGACGCCATATAGGAGCAATGACCTGCAGATCGTCCAAAATATTGACATCGTCGTAATTCAAATGTTTGTATAGCTTATGAGACTCGACTACGGGGCCATCAGTCCCTTACAAACTACCTATGAACTACTTAATACTAAGGACGTCACAAATATCCATGCCCGAGGGGGGGATTCGAACCCCCGACCGTAGTGGCCGTGCAGACCGTGACTGGAGCGCCTCAGTCCCCTCGGCCACCGCGGCCGGCTCGTCGTAATTGGCACCAAATCGTATTCCAGCCATTTTCATCTTGCCGAATCTCACTTAACTAGTCGTTACCCGTAAGTTTGTATTTTGATGTCGCAACTATAATTTTACGGTTATGTTGCGTATCTCCAATATAACAAACTCATCTAATCGCTACAGACATGGATAGGGCGAGAAGTATGATGATACATTTTCCAATAAAGCTGCTTTCCACACTAGTTTTTCATACATGTAGTGCTTCTGTTATTTTGTTCGATAAATCTGTTTTTTCACGTGAATATATTGCGGTATTTTAGCGCTTTGAAATCCTGCCATTTTCACACAGATTCTCACTTAACTGGTCGTTAGCTTTGTAACGAGCAGAATTTTACTCGTTAACTTAACGGCCAGTTTGAAGTCCTTTAAGGTCAGGTTAAATCATAACGAAACATTGACAAACGCATTTCTCTACTATCGACAAGTTAAAATCTTAATTGGAACTTAACGAGACATTGACAAACAGGCCCTTAATGTTTTGATATCAGCTAACCTGACCTTAAAAGACCTCAGACTGGCCATTAAAGAATAGAATTCTGCAAGTTACACGGCTAGTGACCAGTTAAGTGAGAATTTGTATGAAAATGGCAGGATTCCAAATCGTTAAAATACCGCAGTATATTCACATGAGAAACACCTATTCATGGAACAAAATAACAGAAACACTACATGTTTGAAAAACTAGTGTGGAAAGCAGCTTTTGGAAAATTTTATCGTCATGTTTCTCGCCCCGTCCATGTCAGTACGATTAGACGAGTTTGATATTTTGCAGATACATGACATAACCTTAAAATTATTGTTGAGATATCAAAATACAAACTTACGGGTAACAACTAGTTAAGTAAGAATCGGTATGATGGAAATGGGTGGAGTGAGAGATTTGGTTCACACTGAAGAGGTTGTCAATATCTTGAACAATCTAGGGATCGTTGCCCCATTAAGGAGTCCTTGACGTATTTATGTTCTTCCAAATCATTTTGAATGTTGGGATGACGCATAATTTGTTACACGATTTTGTAAATGAGCTGCAGGTAAAACTCCACGACCATCTGAAGAGTCCAATAGGTATATGTATTTTGTAAGAGTTCTGTCGTAATAGAAAACAGACTACAATACTTATGTCTGCAAGCTTATTAATTCAGTATTTACGTACGCCTGTTGTGCCTAGTGTAAGGCCTAAAATGTGATTTCTTGCTCCGATCTACAGGAACAGTGCATTTTCGCCTATATGCAAGTTATTGCTTGCACTAAGGTACAATGCACAATATGTTCATTGCCATATGGGACATCGTAGGTGTCTGCAAAACTTCTGATGGAAAGTTGTTCCGGAGGTGACACTGGCACTGGCCTCTCTCAGTCCAATGCATTATTATTTTTCTCTATTAATGACACAAGACTCTCGCTTTTGCGTCTTCTAAGGAAAATAACCTAAAAATGTTCAAATGTTTGTAGAGCTTATGGGACTTAACTACGTGGTCATCAGTCCCTAAACTTACAAACTGCTTATAAACCAGCTTATACTAAAGAAGGCACCGACATCCATGCCCGATGGGGGGATTCGAACCCCCGATCGCAGCCGCCGTGCAGACCGTGACTGACACGTCACAGACCGCTCGGCCACTGCGGCCGGCGAAAATAAACTCTGCCCTACTAGTCAAATATAGCGAACAGCTATAGGCTAGCAAACGACAAGTGTATCTGGCAATGCACTTAACGAACACATTTAACTGGACGTTAAATGCATCTTTTCATTTACTAACGAGAAGATTAACTAGAGATGGACGAACCGGCCATTAGAGATATAAATCTTCACACGTCTCTACCGTTACATTATTTTTCTGTAAGTCATTTAATGAAGGTCGAAGAATGATTTGAGGTTGACATTTCATATGGGGTTGCATATATTACAGGAAAATACTTATCCTGTAAATAAATAAAACAAACTATAAGAAGACAAATCAAGTATCGTAATTAATAATCATGATTCATTATTGATGTGATTGGTTTCGATATTTACAAATGCGCCCTCCTCGCAGTCAAATAAATGAGTTTTTGGCGTAGTTGTGTTTCTTAAAAAAATCTTTCGAAAAGTAAAACAAAGTATAAAAAAAATTAAAATCGGACTGGCCTGTTGGTGTTCATAGTTATTTATTTAATATTCTATTATTTTATTATGCGGCTCCGTAGCACAGTGGTAGAGTGGCAGACTAGAAATCCAAAAGTCGTTCGTTCGATCCCCGCCAGGTCCTAGGATTTTTACCTCTCACTCTCGACTTCTTTCATCTCTGGCAGTGTTGCTTATGTGGAAAATACCGAGTAGCACCGTGGTTCGGAACTCACGTTAAACTGTAGGTTCCCCTATAACTGGCTCGCTAAGTCAATTCGAAGGTCGGAGGAAGGCAACGGCATACCACCTCCAAACAGAACCATTATTTTATTAAATATTGCATCTGTATTATTGTTTGTATAAATTTAATTTTTATGTGGTTTTTAAATTTTGTATTACGTATTTGTGCAAAATATTTGCAAAAGTTATAGAACTACAGGAATTCTTATAGTAGTACGTAACACTCTGGAATCGGGCTGAACACAGACAATGCACGAGTAGTTAGTTACTCCCACACCTCACGTTCCCTGGCGATACCCTCGCCCCATTGAAAAGTTATTACAAACGCGCCATATTTGTGAAAATTATGTTTGTGAATACTGATTTGTCTGATATCCAAGATTTCCAGTGGTTGTAAGCGGAAATACGGCTAGACTAAATAATATTCTCGACACGCTTAGAGATGGCATTATAAAAGTTTGACTGTACTTTAAGTCCCATAAAATGTCATTCATGTAGGTCATGAACTGTGGGTCGTTATCGACTGACGAGTCGCTCACCGAACGTCTTTAAAATAACCGCACGGGATAGTCCGTGCGCTCTAAGGCGCCTTGCTGCGTAGCACGGGGCTGCTCCACGTCGGAGTTTCGAGTGCTCTCTCGTGCATGAGTGTGTGTGTGTGTGTGTGTGTGTGTGTGTGTGTGTGTGTGTGTGTGTGTGTGTGTTGTCATGTCATAAGATAGTTAAGTGAAACAACTTAAGCTCCCATGGATTTTGACTTTAAAATATCAAACTAAAACATCATAAAGAAAAGTAACAAGTATATTAAACCGTTCTTATGTTTTGCTGTGATTATGGTTATAGATTAATATGTTAAGTTTAAAGTTTTTACGTCTTAGCCCAGGCTTCCACGGCCGTTGTCACTCACAATAAAAGCCTTCAAGGTGTGACACAGTACTGTCAAATTTTAAAACTGTCTGACTTTTCGGCCGCTGTTGCAAGTGTCTTTACTCTGTTTTTTTTTCTGACTACTAAATGAGTGGAATCAAATCAAATGTTTGTAGAACTTATGGGACTTAACTACGTGGTCATCAGTCCCTAAGCTTACAAACTACTTATGAACTAGCTAAGACTAAGGACGGCACAAATATCCATGCCCGAGGGGGCATTCGAACCCCCGACCGTAGTGGCCGTGCAGACCGTGACTGGAGCGCCTCAGTCCCCTCGGCCACCGCGGCCGGCTGAGTGGAATCCTTGGTTCTTATATAATAGTGAGAAACAACGGTTTCAGGAATATGTATATTTTCACCAATGGGATAAAATAATGCAACAACCAATGGCAAAGAAAAGATCTATGTAAACTACCATCGAGGGCGCCCATTTTCATCAAAGGCGTGAAATATTGCAGACATAAATAAAGTACACCCAGCATCCTTCTTTATCTTTCTCAAACCACTGTTTCAAACTCTTAAAGCCGGCCGCGGTGGCCGAGGGGACTGAGGCGCTCCAGTCACGGTCTGCACGGCCACTACGGTCGGGGGTTCGAATCCCCCCTCGGGCATGGATATTTGTGCCGTCCTTAGTCTTAGTTAGTTCATAAGTAGTTTGTAAGCTTAGGGACTGATGACCCCGTAGTTAAGTCCCATAAATAAATAAAAACTATTAAAATTTGCGTAGGTCCAGTTATCCATGAATACCCTCCATACATTTAAAACATGGCCATCCAATCCCGTTTGTCTATTTGTCCTCGATAAACTAAAAAGCTACTGTACGGATTTTCATACGGTATTCATCAATGGACAGTGTAATTCATAAGGTACGTTTTGGTACATAAATGATTAAGGTGCTTGGCGGTGGATGAGTGTAGGGACCAAAAATCTGCAAGATGTGGAACATAAAAACTCTTACGAATAACTATATGTACTGCCACTTACCAACTCTACCATACATATGAAAATAAGTTAATCGTTGCATAATACGATGATTTCGCGGTTTCGAGTAAGACTTCATTAACGGTTATTACCCCTCATTTATGTTTTAAATAATATTTTTAATTATTATTTTTGGGAGAAATAGTTGGATTTTATAATGGCGAGAAGCTTGAAATTAAAATTCTTGCGGAAAATTAAATTTACAGTAGGTAAAAGTAATTACGGGAATACCAGCACAAAGGGAAAATAAAATCATTGGTATATGTTCGATGTAGCTATATGAAAGCAAAATTTCGTCATTGTTATAACAGTCTTTTGTGTTTCATACGGAAGGTTAAGTAAAACATACAGTTTCCTTTTATTTATTTCATTATTGAATTTTAACGCGAGCTTTGGTGCCGTAAAATAGCGTGATTTCGCTACAACATTGTATCGAACTAGTACGTTACAATCCATAGGTGTCGGTAATAGATGCGAGTGTCTGGAATTAGAACAATTATCTAATTTAAATTAGCTTAGAGGTATAGGGAACTCTAATTGAACATATCATCATAGAGACCATTTCATTCATTTCATAGCATGGTGAATATACTGACTCAGTTAAGTTTAGTTTCATGTGTGTAATCATATACATGATTATCTTTGATCTGATGAACTTTATGTGTAACGGCGAACTAAATTGTGACTATAGTCATTAATTATTACAGGGACTAAATACAGTGTTCTCGATAACACAAATGAATTAATTGATTATCATATCCTGAACTTGAATTAGACATGAAAGTGAAAAAACTGCAGAATTTAAACTGTTTATCGTGTGTGGACATCTCGCTAGACAACGCCTACAATACCTCTGATCTCTGGGCAAAAAATATGCAGTGTTTAAAATATCGTGATATAGTGTCAGATTCTGTTTTCCTTTAATAAACTGAAATCTTTAATATAATGAAGAAATGTTCAAAAATTCCAGAGATTTCGTTTGTTATGTCATTCCTGCCAACTGGAGCATAAACAATAATGTACAAACTCTCACAGCCGGGTGCATTACGCTGTGTACATCGGTTTATGCGCCACGTAACTAGAGAAACGTAAAACGATCAAGACACAACGTGGTGTAATGTTGTCGCAGTTACATGTAGAACAAACTCATGCGGTCGTGGCTGTCTCTCCGCGGTAAACGCAAAAACTGCTGGACAGGTTTTCGTTCCGTTTTTACCACCGTACAGTGTAATTCATGAGGAAGCTATACGAGTACGATACATGAAGGTGATTTTGGCGAGCAAACATCCGCGAAGAAGAGCAATAAATACTCTTAGGAAAAGTTATACATGCTATAGCTTACGAAGATTACCGTACATGTGAAAATACTGTTGTTGTTTAATAGTGCATAGGATGAACATGAGGTACCTTTTAATCTTACAAATATTCTCGATGCATCAGGCCAATACGAAAAAATGTTTTCTTATATATGATCTGCTACCTATGCGAAATTGGGGCGGGTCCCTAGTTACTTAAAATTGGTTCTTGCTTTAGGCCTAATAGTTATTCTTCAAAATTCCGTAATGAAACGTAGTAGATAAGAGATCAGTTTGTAGAAGAGAAGCTTACAAAGCAACTATCAGCATCTGAGGACGTTTTCCTGACAGAAATGTCATGCGTTTCCTTACAGACTGAAGTGCAATTTCATTTTGGATCATAAAATGAAGGGTGTAGGCTGCAAATATAACTTTGAACGAATTAATGTTACTCACTAGTACTTATATTACCGTCAATTTTCAGAGATTTTTAATGTAAATATGCAAACTTTGCGTAGTAAATGATTTACACCTGTGAACAACAAGCTTCGGAATACATATGTAAACCATCCATAACACAAACCTTTAAGATTGTCGCAAATCTTTCACAAGCTTGCCATGTAACCTATGTAGAATGAATTGCTTATTGGAGAAAATACTGTACACTTTCCTTAGTGAAGATTTATACACGGTTTTCAAAATGTTTTGCAGAATTAACAATAACTTCAGATTCTACTGCATATTATTTTTATATTAGTATCAAATTCTATGCAGTGGTTGTTATATAATACAGGTCGTGAAAACTTGTCCGGAACTATTATGGGTCCCATTAGAAAAAAGGATGGGAATTAATGAACTAGGAGAACACTGATTCACAAATTGAAATTTCTTGAATAAAAAATACCAATCGATTTCATTTGGTACTTAAGGCTTATAAAATCAGGTGAGTTTCCCTGTAAATGGAATTCTTGCAACAGTTTCTCTACTTACATTAATTTAGGATGCGACCATTTTTAATTTTTCGTTACTTAGAATACACGATTCCTAGAAATTTCCTAAAATGTCTGTTTGTTTCCAGGTTTGTATATTCTTAACGTTTAAATGTTTGGGTATAAATAATACCATTTTGGAACAGCTGAAGTTTGCATAAACAGCTGTACACGCACGTCCAGGTAGTCAAACTAGTGTCAGTAATACACATGCTTTCAGTTCTGAGTATAAACGTTTATTGACGACCGTGTCTACTGATTAGGCCTTCATTGTTATAGACGTGATAATATTATAGAAAATTCTTGGAGGTGGTTCATTTCAAGGAAGTATATTGATTAGGACTCCTGCGCTGAACAGTTAACAAAAGCCTTCCTACTTTGTAACTGGCCGAAATACACATAAAAGATTTTTTGTCGTATGTGCGTTAGATAACCGAGTGTAGTTTCCTCGTTTGCTTGTAGCCAGTTCGGGAAATACAACTATTAACAAACGTAAGGCAACAAAAGAACAAATCTCGGACAGTGCGTGTTCTGCCTAGTCACGTAGGTGATCTCGTTGTGCTCACACTTTTTTCCACCTGAAATAGGCTAGGCGAGTGCAGACCCTAGCAGGACACGACTGTGTTCGCACAGGCTTCGAATACCGGGCAAGGCGGCTGGTATTCCCACATGATGCAGGCTGTCATGCCTGCCATTGTATCGCGGGTGGATTCCAATGGAGCAGTACACAGCTGCGGTAATGGTCGGAAACCATGCGCTAACAATAAGCGTAATTAAAGCGATTGATGATGTTCTACAAAGTCGTTACTAAGCGCCAACTGCAACTGCAGGCGTATGATGTATTTTCAACACTGTCATTATCTATTTCTATGCCATCGGTTTTTTCTAAAGTTATTGAAAAGGCTGTATATTCAAGATTAATTGATCATTTCAGTTCACATAATTTGTTGTCAAACGTACAGTTTGTTTCTAGAAGTGGTTTAACGACTGAAAATGCTATATTTTCGTTTCTCTGTGAGGCACTTGATGGGTTAAATAAGAGGCTATGGACATTAGGCGTCTTCTTTGATTTAACAAAAGCGTTTGATTGTGTTGATCACAAAATATTCTTGCAGAAGTTGGAACATTATGGAATACGGGGAGTAGCTCACAACTGGTTCACCTCTTACTTTAATAGTAGAAAACAGTAGGTAATTCTTCGCAGTGTAGAATATGGCTATGACGTACAATCCCAATGGGGCACAATTAAGTGTGGGGTGCCCCAGGGGTCTGTTTCTTATTTATATAAATGATATGTCTTCGAGAATAACAGGTGATAATAAAATATTTTTGTTTGCTGATGATACCACTTTGGTAGTGAAGGATGTTGCACGATATTGACACAGTATAAAAGAAAGCAGTTCAAGAGATAAGTTCATGGCTTGTAGAAAACAAGTTGATGTTAAATCACAGTAAAACTCATTTTTTACAATTTCTAAGTCATAATTTCACGAAAGCTGACATTTTGATTACACATAATGGGCATATGATAAGTGAGACTGAACAGTTTAAATTTCTAGGTGTTCATATAGACATTAAGCTGTCATGGAAAGCCCATGTTCAGGATCTTGTTCTAAATTCTGCTATATTTACCATTAGAACAATATCTGAAATAAGTGATATTTCAACACGAAAAGTAGTCTATTACGCTTACTTTCACTCACTTATGACGTACGGCATTGTTTTTTGGGGTATCTCGTCTGATGCAAAAAGTATATTTCTCGCTCAGAAAAAAAAAGAAAAAAAAAGGGGGGGGGCGTTTCGAGCAATATGTGGTGTAAGTTCACGAACGCCTTGTCGACCCCTTTTCAGTAGCCTGAGAATTTTGACACTGGCGTCACAATACGTTTTTTCTTTAATGTCGTTTGTTGTCAATAATATCAGCTTATTCCCACGAGTTAGTAGCTTTCACTCGGTGAATACTAGACAGAAGTCGAATCTACATTTGCATCACACCACCTTGACATTTGTGCAGAAAGGTGTACAGTATTCTGCGGCATCCATTTTCAATAAGCTTCCACAAGAAGTAAAGAATCTTAGCACTAATCCACACGCTTTCAAATCTAAATTGAAGAGTTACCTCATGGCTCACTCCTTTTATTCTGTGGAGGAACTCCTAGAAAAGTTAAGCAATTAAGCTAATTGATTTTTTATTGATTCTTTTCACTTTGTCTTAAGATTGTCGTGTCAAAGGACTACTTAAAAATTTCCTATTACCTTTCTTGTGTAACAATTAATTTATTGACTTGTTCCATGACCATGAAGTCTCACTCCTCAATTGGGTCCTATAGAACAGAAAAAAAACAATAAAAAACAATAAATAATAAACTCGCGTCTATTACGGCGGAATTAAAGGTGAAAACGATGGTGGCAATGTCTTTAAAGTTCAAGAAATTTAAATTATTTAAAAGAAAATAAAACAGTATCACACTTTTTCCCTTCGTTCACTCTCGATCCTGTTACCAAGACACTTCGAGCCAATGTTTCTATTTGTGATAGAAAAAAGTACTGCACGTGAGGGGCCGTATACTTCCTACCTCGTCAGGGAATGAAGACGAGAGGTCCTGTTCACTAACCTGGTATCTTCTTTCGCTGCTGTTGTTCCTTACACAGAGGCAGAACTCAGGTTGTAGATCCGTTGTTTCTTGATGTGAGGCTAGGCTTTGATTCTAATATGAATTATGACACACGAAATTTCGGGATGCCAGTGGCTTTTTATTGTTTTATTTATAATTCACTGTTCTTTTACAGAAAATCACAACTGTATACTTTACATTAACAAACATAAAATCAATCACGCGAAACCCGCACGCGATTTACATAGACTCTTAGATGTTAACTGTGTGAGACGTAGCTCAACTTCCATGGTTGTTCACTGTCTGAGGCACCACGCTCGTCTCTAAGAAGTTAACGGTCCGCCGCACTTAACTCGACTGACTGCAGCAGGAGTAACATTCTGCGCCTGTGGCTACACTTTGGCGCCAACGGAACGTTCTAGGGTTTTACGCTTGTCAACTTTCTATTAAACTAATATTTAAATAACTATTAATTAACAGAAACGTAGGTTAATACAAGATAATTACATTGTATAACCAGACATTGTATATTAAATATTAATAAAAATGCTGGAGGGTTATGGCGAATTGATATTACTTGTAAGAGCCAATCAGATTTTAGAAGGAAATATAGGTGGAGTTTTTCCTCGGGATACTTGTTCACCGGCCCGTATGTGCTATGTTTTATCATACTACACGCCTGACGGTTAAAATTGCTACACCAAGATGACGTGCTACAGACGAGAAATATAACCGACAGGAAGAAGATACTGTGATATGCAAATGATTAGCTTTTCAGGCATTCACACAACGCTGGCGCCGGTGGCGACACCTACAACGTACTGACATGAGGAAAGTTCCAAACCGATTTCTCATACACAAACAGCAGTTGACCGGCGTTGCCTGGTGAAACGTTGTTGTGATGCCTCGTGTAAGGAGGAGAAATGCGTACTATCACGTTTCCGATTGTGATAAAGGTCTGATTGTAGCCTATCGCGATTGCGGTTTATCGTATCGTGACATTGCTGCTCGTCTTGGTCGCGATCCAATGACTGTTAGCAGAATAATGAATCGGTGGGTTCAGGAGGGCAAATGGAACGCATTGCTGGATCCCAAAGGTTTCGTATCACTAGCAGTCAAGATAACAGGTAGCCACGTCTCGACCCCTGAGTCAACAGATGGGGACGTTTGCAAGACAACAACCATCTGCACGAGCAGTTCGACGACGTTTGCAGCAGCATGGACTATCAGCTCGGAGACCATGGCTGCGCTTACGCTTGACGCTGCATCACAAACAGGAGCGCCTGCGATGGTGTACGCAACGATGAAGCTGGGTGCACGAATGGCAAAACATTTTTTTTTTTTCGGATGAATCCTGGTTCTGTTTACAGCATCCTGATGGTCGCATCCGTGTTTGGCGACATCGCGGTGAACGCACATTGGAAGCGTGTATTCGTCATCGCCATACTGGCTTATCACCCGGCGTGATGGTATGGGGTGCCATTGGTTACACGTCTCGTGTCACCACTAGTTCGCATCGACAGCACTGTGAACAATGGCCGTTACAGATGTGTTACGACCCGTGGCTCTATCCTTCATCCGATCCCTGCGAAACCCTACATTTCAACAGAATAATGCACGACCACATGTTGCAGGTCCTGTACCAGCCTTTCTGGGTACGGAAAGTGTTCGACTGCTGCCCTGGCCAATACATTCGCCAGATCTCTCACCAATTGAAAACGTCTGGTCAATGGTGACCGAGCTACTGGCTCGTCTCAATACTGCATGAGCATCTGTAGCTGTACACTTTCTATTTGATTCAATGCTCAGGCGTATCAAGGCCGTTATTACGGACAGAGGTAGTTGTTCTGGGTACTGATTTTTTAGGATCTATGCACCCAAATTGCGTGAAAATGTAATCACATGTCAGTTCTAGTATAATTGTCAAATGAATACCTGTTTATCATCTGCATTTATTCTTAGTGAAGCAATTTTAATGGCCATTAGTGTAATTTGCTTGGCACTGTGAAGCTCTACCATTCTCAACTCCAGGTCCCCAAAACGTTGAGGTTTATTACCGACCAGAGATCAGTTACTGCGATGCCGATCTCCGCATTGGGCTTACCAGCAGCTTGCTTGGTCCACTCTACCAAACAGTTCACTACCAGGAATTCCGACTAGTCCTTTGCCTAGCAACTTTGTGTTCATCCGCTGTCACTGGCACTTGGAAATAAATTCGCTGACAAATACGCAGAGACCTCATCGGTGGAATATGTACTAAACATAAAAACTATAGCAAATCCTATTTTTTATTCCAAGTTTACCTGAATTTAGCACAGTGGCTTACTTAAATGCAAATACGCCAATAAATGTGACCATTAATAAAATGACGGCACTGCTGTAAACAATTAAAAAATTAATTAAACCTAAAAAATCATTTTTTTTACAATTCCCAGATACTATTAATTTTACTTTTTTAATATTTTTCGTGGGGGGTGGGGGTGGGGGGGTGGGGGAGGGAGGGGAAGCAATTGCGTGAGCTTTACTGCTCCTTATTGTCATCACAGACTATGTTAAAGTGTTCATTAAAAATCCGTATTGGTTCCGATAGTGTAATCTGAACTGCTTCGTTTCAACAGTCAGTATTTCCTACCTCCATCTACGGACAAATGTCTTTCGTAATGGCGGTCTGGGAATTGGATTTCGCTCGACGAAAACGAAATGATGTAATAAAAGAAGAAAAAAAATACTTCCGAGTGACAGAGCATTACACATTCGTTGCGATTAACATTACAATTCTGGACAATAAAATCCGCATTTGCAACGTTTCGCCGCTAGTAGGATGTTCAACGCGCAAGGAATCAATGGATTGCGAAGCGGAAAAGCGGCTTTATCTTTTTTTTATCGCGTGCTTTCATTTCCGACGAGCGAATTGGACGGCTCGTACGGGTGAAAGGTCAAAGCGGGTCTCAAAGCTTAGCCAGCAGCTGATCGGGATTTTGCTGTTCTTACTGCGGAGTATCCTTGTTTCCGAACTTTTAATCCGTTCTCGTCTACGTTTTATTTAATGTATAGATAGATAATAAGCAGTTAAGACCAATACTCTCGATTCGGTACTGTCTAGCTGGCTACATATGTAGTATTAATCACTCTCCAAATGATAATAAACAGATGTCAGTGTGGTGCTACATGCCCCCTACTCTTACCTTAACAGTCACATTACGAACTCGAAATATCGTACTTCATGACGTCAGTGCTTAGTAGTGAATCGAATTTGATGTAAATCTTATTACTTATGTCTGTTGTTTTTACATTGTTATAATTAGTCTTCTTCGTTAGCAGTAACATAAATTTTCTATTTTGTTTATTAATTTATGATGTTATTCATCGTATTCAGTAAGCATTCCTACAGTGTAAAATAGTTGCAAAAACTTTTTATAGTACAGCTAAACTGATTTTCTGAAACAATCCTCCTACACAACGCAGATAAACTTATTCCCTTACACAACTCATCCTCATAGTACCCTATTATGTGATATATGGTCTTGTGAGTCATAAATTGCAAACTAGTCAGGATACACCCAACACGATCTACAGAAATATATATTAGTTGTTTGTTACTGCATCATAAATAATCTATCCGTTTTCTCCCTGATAGATTTTTTGCAATAAATGGAAGGACTGGCTCTGGCATAAGGTATACATTCCCTTGTTCAATTATTTTGTTTCCTGTATAGTTTATTTTTTATTTGTTTCATTATTGGTAATTGACATCAGACGTTTATAGTATATGAAAATCCTGTGATAACACACTTCTTAATGTGTCAATATGAAGTAATGAATATACAGGGTGAATCACCCAACACTTTCACCGCAGATATTGCGGAAACGGAAATTGCGATTGATGTGCGGTTTTCACAGAATGGATTGGTAGTATTTGTAGCCAACCAACAGATTGTAATATTACTTATAAAGTGTATTTTTTATGCAAACGTACAGTTTTTCTAATGAAACAATGGTTGTTTCTGTCATACACTGGAATTTATGACACCAGCTGTGTACAAAGAATTTTGAATGACATTTCTATCACGTTTAGTTTGGCAGCTACAACCGTTCAAAGTTTCGGGGGCGGAGGCTGCGATAGCGTAGAATGGAAGTTTTGGTAGCTGTAAGAGTTGTGGCGGATCTATTGGTTCTCTGTGTGAAGTCGCTGCAAAAGACTAAACATAAAAAGAAGGAGAATCGTGTTTCGATTTGATTGGATTAAAAAAAGACATCAGCTCTGTTGCTGAAAGAAATTGTAATTGAAGACCCTAGAAGCTATTTTAATCAACTTAGAATGTCACCAGAGCAATTTACGTTCCTTTTAAACAGAGTTAGTAATGCTATAAAGAAACAAGATACTGTTGTACGTGGAGCATTGTTACCAGAACTGAAATTACAAATTGCATTACGTTTCTTGTCAAGTTGATATTCGTCTCTACAGTAAGTGTACTGTTTTTCCAAATCCACAATTGCCATAGTTCGCTTGTATAGATATTTCTAATTGAATGTATTTTAGACTGCAATTCACTGATCGTCCACCCACCAATATTTAATTCACAAATAATTGCTTCAAGAGCACTAACACGCCGCTGCTTATTCCTAAAATTCTCATCGTTAAAATGGCACAAACACCAATACATCGCGTATATGTACAAAAACCGAATTATTTCTTCCGTTCCTCCATTTATGTTGTGTTTTGTTCTGTATTGGTTATAACGTAACCTAAAATCACGCGCAACCAGTTTCGCCAAAGTTGGAAGGCGCCGAAACTGTTTAGTTTCGCCAAGGAGTTGCGCGAACGCCTGCCGCGCATGCGCACTGTCCAGTGGCGCAGTTTCATGAAACGTAGTGTCGTCGTGTAAACTAGGCCTTAGTGTTACTTTTTTTCTATGAAATGACCTTATTGAGAAAGACAGTTATAATTACACACCTTCAGTACAATCGTCTCCGTTATTTGTGAACGTTTGTCAGATGAGCTAAAGACGTCGTACACTATAGGCTAGTTTACACGACGACACTACGTTTTATGAAACTGCGCTACCAGCCATTGCGCATACGCGGCGGGCGTTCGCGCAACTCGCTGGCGACACTAAACAGTTTCGGCTCCTTCCAATTTTGGCGAAACTGGTTGCGCGTGTTTTTAGGTTAGGTGATAACCAATACAGAACAAAACACAACATAAAGGGGGGGGGGGAAGGAAGAAATAATACGGTTTTTTAAAGATATATGCGATGCATAGGTGTTTGTGCCATTTTAACGATGAAAATTTCAGGAATAAGCAGCGGCGTGTCAGTGCTCTTGGATCATTTATTCGTGAAATTAATATTGATGGGTTGACGATTAGTGAATTGCAGACTAAACTACATTCAATTCCAAATACCTATACCAACGAACTATGGCAATTGTGTATTTGGGAACACCGTACAGGTACTGTAGAGACGAATATCTATTTGACAAGAAAAATAATGCAATTTGTAATTTCAGTTCTGGTAACAATGCTTCACGCATAACAGTATCTTGTTTGTTTATTACGTTACTAACTTTGTTTAAAAGGAACGTAAACTGGTGTGGTGACCTTCTGAGATGTTTAAAATAACTTCTAGGGTCTTCGATCACAATTTCTTTCAGCAAGGTCGCTAAGCAACCGAGCTGACGTCTTCTTTTAATCCAGTCACGAATCCAAACACGTTCCTTATTCTTTTTATGTTTAGTCTTATGCAACGACTTCACACAGAGAAGCAATAGTTCCAGCACAACTTTTACAGCTACCAAAACTTTCATTCTACGGCGACTACAGCACTTACAAAACAACGTAACTGAAGTGTATAGTATTGGCGCCGTGTCTACAGACATAGACGAAACCAGTTGCGCGCAACTCACTTCATGAAACGAGTGTCGCACCCTGGTGTCGTCGTGTAGACTAGCCATATCAATGCGTTCATACCTGTTGCTGTCCCCTATTGACTGCCTTAAGGCTAGTCTACACGACGACACCAGGTTGCGACACTCGTTGCGTGAAATGAATTGCGCGCAACTGGTTTCGTGTATGTCTGTAGACACGTCTGCGAAACTATACTCTTCAGTTTCGTTGTTTTGGAGTGCCACAGTCGTCGTAAAATGAAAGTTTTGGCAGCTGTAAGAGCTGTGGTGGGGCTATTACTGCTCTGTGTGAAATCACTTCATAAGACTAAACATAAAAAAGACTAAGAAACGTGTTTTGGTTGTTAAATGGAAGACGTCAGTTCGGTTGATCACAGCAAAGGACCTGGAAGAGCAATTGAACGGAATGGACAGTGTGCTGAAAGGTGCATATAAGATGAATATTAACAAGAGCAAAACTAGGGTAATGGAGTGCAGTGTAAGAAAATCAGGTGATGCTGAAGGAATTAGATTAGGTAACGAAACAATAAAGGAGGTAGAGGAGTTTTGTTACTTGGGCAGTAAAATAACAAATGATGGTCGCAGTACAGATGATATAAAATACAGAATGGCAATGGGTAGAAAGGCGATTTTGAAAAAGAGAAATTTGTTAACATCGAATATTGATTTAAGCCTAAGGAAGTCCTTTCTGAAGGCATTTGTATGGAGTGTTGCCTTGTATGGGAGTGAATCATGGACGGAAAGAGGATAGAGGGTTTTGAAATGTGGTGCTACAGAAGAATGCTGAAGATTAGGTGGGTGGATCGCGTAACTAATGAGGAGGTACTGAACCGAATTGGGGAGAAAAGAAATTTCTGGCATACCTTGACTAAAAGAAGGGATAGATTGGTAGGACACATTCTTAGACATCGAGGAATCGTAAATTTAGCATTGGAGGGAAGTGTGTGGGGTAAAAATCGCAGAGGGAGGCCAAGAGACGCGTATAGTAAGCAGATTCAAGTGGATGTGGGTTGTCGTTCTTATGAGGAGATGAAAAGGCTTGCTCAGGATAGAGTAGGGTGGAGAGCTGCATCAAACCAGTCTCTGGACTGAAGACCACAACAACAACAAAGGAAACAACATACTCTTATGCGTATAGCATTGTCACCAGAATTGAAATTAAAAATTACATTACGTTTCTCGTCAAGTGGGGATTCATATTCGTCTCTACAGAAGCTGAATTCGTGTTCCGAAATCTACAATTGCTTAACCAGAAAAAGGTGAACAATACGTTTAATAGTATTTACATTAAAAAAAAACGTGAATGCAAAACCTTGTCACGTTTTAAATAAATATTTACGAAGAATTGTAAATGTAAAAGCTGTCAAGTTTTAAACAAATAATATGAAATAAAAGAATTCAGGTTAACAGATTTGTGTAACCTTTTCTTCTGTGTCCAATTTTCCTTAAAAAAGTCTGCAAGTTCAAACCACGTGATCTTGGTCTTGTTATCTTGCGCTGATCAACACCCAGATGTTTTACTAGATTGCATTTTGCAAAGTTCCTTTGTACAGGTATTTTGAATTGAATATATTTTAGCCCGCAAATTACCTATCGTTCACCCATCAATATTTACTTCACGAATGATTGCTTCAAGAGCACCAACACGCCGCTACTTATTCCAGAAAGCTTTTAAAAGCTCATAAACACCTATGCATCACATATATGGCCAAATACCAAACAATTCCTTCCGTTCCCCACTTCATTTTGTGATTTGGTTATCACCTAACCTAAAAACTCGCGCAAACAGTTTCACCAAAGTTGGGAGGAGCCGAAACTGTTTTAGTTTCGTCAACGAGTTGCGCGTACGCTTGCCGCGCATGCGCACTGGCCAGTAGTGCAGTTTCATGAAACGTAATGTCGTCGTGTAGACTAGCCTTTACAGACGTCGGCACACAGAGCGTGAATCCTAAAGTGCGCCGTCAACGCGCCCAACCATCGTGAGGCTGAGCCCTCAGAAACGGTGCGACCTGTGCTCACCGGACCAGCACTCCCTATAGAAGAAAGCCTGCGCACGACGTCACAACATGGCGGCGGTGAGGGGCTCAGAGTCCTCTGAAACATTGTAAACATTAGCAGTGCACGCTGTTTATAGTGCATTCTTTCGTTCAGGAGTGCATTTATTACGTAAATTTGTGTTGTCTACGGTGTGATCGCTACGCTGGTCGGTTTGTGTGTGTGAGAACAACGTGTGATCCCTTTTTTTACTGATAAAATGCCGTTTCGCTGTTCTGTGCCGAAATCTAGAGGAAATTACTACTGTGGCCCAAAAGTTACCGTCTTTAAAGGTCCGGAGAAGAACAAATGGATATCAAGAATTCCTAGGATAACTTGGCTCATCCGTCAAGTTAATGAATAAGTTTTTGTTTTTGTTTTAACCTTATAAAAGAGTTAAGTCATGCCTGGTTACCGTTGGATATTGCGATTCATTTTATTTACGTAACCACCCCCATTAGTTTATTCTTCTCCGGACATTTAAAGACGGTAACTTTTGGGCCACAGTAGTAATTTCCTCTACATTTCGGCACAGAACAGCGAAACGGCATTTTGTCAGTAAAAAACACACAAAAATCGTCCAGCGTAGGGATCACACCGTACACAAGACCAATTTACGTAATAAATGCACTCCTGAAGGAAAGAATGCACTATAAACAGCGTGCACTGCTAATGTTTACAATCTTTCAGAGGACTCTAAGCCCCTCACAGCCGCCATGTTGTGACGTCGTGCGCAGGCTTTCTTCTATAGGGGGTGCTGACCGGACGCGTGCCATAACGAGCTACACGCGATCGCAGCGCGCTCCAGCGACTGCTGTAGGCTGCACCGGCTTCTCAAGTCACGCTGTTTACGAAATGAATGGAGTGAAATTCCTGCATTAGGGTCTCTTAAAACGCACATTTCCGCTACTGTGCATATAATTGTCATCGTTTTCTCTCTATGGTTCAAATGTTCAAATGTTTGTAAAGTCTATGGGACTTAACTACGGGGTCATCAGTCCCTAAACTTACAAACTACTTATGAACTACTTACGAACTAGGACGGCACAAATATCCATGCCCGAGGGGGGATTCGAACCCCCGACCGTGACTGGAGCGCCTCAGTCTCCTCGGCCACCGCGGCCGGCCTATCTATGGTAAAGTCTGTAGCAAGTTGCATATTAAGTCTATAGGAGCAGCGGATTATAAAACATTAATGGGATATTGTCCGATATAAAACTGAAATAGGCCTTCACATAAGACAAATACGAGGGTTGTTTTTTAAGTAACGGCCGTTCGCGCGTGTAGTCCCGTAGTTCGCGCGGACGCCGCAACAAGCCACCGCGCCACTTGCCGGCATCCTTCCCGCTCACACTGATGCCAGTTGCAGCTCTGTAGCTGACGTGTACGCATCGCTGTGCTACTTTATAATGTTTACGGTTATTGAATCGCCCGCCGCATGTGAGATACGGTCAGTGATACGTTTTTTCACCGCGAGAAGCCTATCAGCTGCAGAAATTCATCGTCAGTTAACAGAAGTTCATGGCTTGAATGCAATGAGTGAAGGTAAATTGCGTCAATGGGTTAGAGAGTTTAAAAATGGCCTTCAAAACGTCCATGAAGAAGAACGCTCAGGCCGGCTCTCTGTGATCACTGATGATTTGGTGGCTGCAGTGGAAATGAAGAGAGAAGATTCACAATTTCCACTCTTTCTTTGGAATTTCCACAAGTTTCAAGATCGGTTTTGTACAAAATTGTGTCTGAAAACCTAAACTTTAAGAAACTGTGTTCTCGGTGGGTACCCAGACTCCTCACAGAAGACCACAAAGGGAAGAGACTTGCCACTTCATTGGACTTTTTGATTCGTTACGAGGAAGAAGGGGGATGACATGTTGAGTCAAATTGTCACTGGAAATGAAACATGGATATCCCATATAACTCCCGAAAGCAAGCGACAATCGATGGAATGGCGGCACACAACCTCACCCGTCAAGGTCAAAGCTAAACAGACGCTGTCAAAGCGCAAGATTATGGCAACTGTGTTCTGGGACTGGAGCGGTGTTTTGCTAGTGGACTTTATGCCACGAGGAACGACAATCAACTCAGATGCCTACTGTGTAACTATAAAGAAGCTCCGCAGAGCAATTGGAAACAAAAGGCGCGGCATGCTGACAAAAGGAGTTTTGCTCCTGCACGATAACGCTAGGCCTCACACCTCTCAAAAGACTCGGGATTTGATTGATTCTTTTGGCTGGGAAGTTTTGGACCATGCACCATACAGCCCCGACCTTGCTCCTAGCGATTTTCACCTTTTCCGGTGCCTGAATCACCATCTTGGCGTGCAGCGCTTCAATGACGACGATGAAGTGAAAGCGGCCGTGAACTCTTGGCTGTCGGAGCAGGCGGCCGAATTCTTTGAAGAGGGAATTAAAAACTTAGTTGTACGGTATGACAAATGCTTAAATAAACAAGGCAACTATGTAGAAAAATAGGTAAAAGTGTGTAGAATCGGAAAATAAAAGTTTTTTTACAAAAGTGTTTGTATCTTAAAAAAAAAACAAAAAAAAAAACGGCCCTTACTTAAAAAACATTAAGTCTCACTTTGTATTGAAACTTGAAGATCATTTTTCCTGGATCACTTATACTATTCAGCAGTACAGTCTTTAGAGCGTGTAAAATACAAGACTTGAAATAATAGAGTGCATATTTGACTGTAAAAAATGTGCAAATTATTCATAAAACAAATCGGACAAACTCAGTCCTGGAGGACGAGCACTTTTATTAACACAACATTGAATATTATATAGCACACTTCTATGAAAGTAATAAGAAACCCTATTAACCTACCATAAAATGCGAAGGACAGAAAGAAATATACCCGTCAGTTGTTTAACGACGACCGTCTAACACGATCAGATTTGCACTTCTCGAGTCTACTATTTGCATTACGACAATCAGTGCGAAAGTTGGATCATATCTGACGTATTACTTGGTGTTAAATATACTACTCGTTATGTTGTTTAGAGCAAATCATATTAACAACAATGCGTACTGATGCATCTTTTTTTCGAACTTGTCTTGAAACGTCTAAATTTTCATACGAAAATTTAGGATTGAAAACAAATAATCTGTTTTTCTTCTGATACATTATGTTTATTTACGAACTAGTTTTCTGCTTATTGGGCCATATTCAGCTAAACACTTGACAGGCGTCGGCAAAACACTACTGCTTATGTTGCAAACATGTTAAATAAAGATACAACACACCAAAACTTTATATCTTTGCTTATGACATTGGTGGAAGTTGCCAAATATTTGTTTTTTCTTTGTGATAAATGCCTTCTAATTTATATCGTACACAATGAACACGTTAATATTTCAAATTATATCATTCTAACGTACGGTGGAATGATTGAACTTATGGCATATACTGAGATCAACACTTTTAGGTTGCTTTTTTACATGTTGTACATATGATATAAATGGCTTTTTAAATATTTCATCGTCTAATTTAGAATAGAACAAAATGAAACACTTTACATAATATTACTACATTATCTGCTACGGTACAATTATTGTGGTTGTGACGTATGGTGAAATCAACTTTGGTGTGCATTGCACACGTTTTTTACACTCTTTCCACCTTATGTATTGGATAACTCTGATACAATTTACGTATTTAAATAACATAATATATAACAGTTTCTCATAGTTCTGTATGGTAGTAAAGTCTATAAGATAAACAAGGCAATGAAGGAAACTGGTAGGAATATATGTAGGAATTTGGAAGTTTTGTAGATTGCTTGTTGACTACTTATATGAAGCTTAATAATGGGGTTGTGTTCAGCTGTAATTGGTCGTTTAGAGCTAGACTGGGAGTTATTGCTAAATGTTTATTTCCAGTGCTTCCAGCGGGTTTAGTTTCCTACCTTTGTTGGTTATATGTAGCACTTCAGTGTGGACTAGGTAGCTGTGTCGTGACCTCCGCAATCTCCAGCTGCGTTCATGTTCGGTAAGCGTGGTTTCTATAGCCCTTCCTGTTTGACGTATATACAGCTTGCTGCAGTCATTACAAGAGATTTTTTAAGCCCCATTATTACCGAATACATCTCTTTGAAAGGTATATTTATGTGGGTGTGTTGAAAATAAAGGCTGGCGATGTCACAACACGACGGCTGGGCGGCGGCTGCGAGTGTCGATAGTAGCAAGTCGCGGACACAGCTTCGTATTCCAGAAGCAATATTTGTCCAATATCAGCAACTTCGACCCAAGGGGATCTTAGTGCCTACGATCCCACTCGTTCGGCTATGTCGCGCCACTACAGACAATTTACGTGTGAAACACAAATGTACTGTATGCAGAGGTGACACCAGAACTGTGACAATCGCAATTAGCGCGTCGGTGCATCTAATATCAGGCTGGCTGACCTTGTTCTCGGCTTGCCAATACTCAGCGCTATTACCATACGTTTTGGAGTAACTCCTAAAATTGTACCACAAACTCGAAGTACCGCTGCTCGAAGACAAGTATAAAACTGTGAGAAGAACAGAAGCGTCTGCTCTCCTCGGCTGCTCAAACACCAGTCTACCTCTCAAATCTCTGTCTCCCCTCTGCAAAGCCTCTAGGTTCCGCCTATCTGTACTGAAACGCCAATCCACAGCTAGGCGCCAACCACCGCTTGCGTTCGGAAGACGGACAGCCGAACCCCCTTACTATAAAACAGCAGCCAATGGCCAGCTCTCCCACGTTTCCACCGGTCGGGCCTCGCCCTTACGTCCAGCGTTCTTAGGCTAGCGGCGGATGGCCTTCAGGCACCTTCGAAAACACGGCCAGCAAGACGTTCCCAGCAAACAGGCAACTCCCTCGGAATTGTATAATTGCGGCGCCCGCCAGCTTGGCGCCAGAGACGTACAATGTCCTAGCGGGTGCCACCCTGGCGTTCGCCAACTCGGCGCCAGACGTCTCAGCTCTCCCTTCGCAAAGCACCGTACACTGCCCATGGAGATGTATTGTATTGCTCGAGACGCTCCCGCCTAGACGACGCCAGCGTCGGTGGCGCCAGCCAGTACTCGGAAGGCTCACACCTCAGTTCTACCTGTTGTGGCCTTCGGCCTTAAGGCGTCTTCCGTGAACCGCTGACCCTCCGAATAACAGAGCTACCCTTGTGCTCGCCACCGGTCGCCATTAGCTCTGAATGTTCCCCCCCCCCCCCTCTCCCTGCTACAGGCCTCACACTACCAAGTAACAGAATATTTCTTTTTCGCCAAAAGTTATTAAATCGATAACCTACGAATAAGCTAATAAAATTAACAAGGTTGCTTTGTCCTTTTACTGTTGGAAAGCAACGTGCCAGTACTGAAATCTCTCTGTAGCTTTACTGTCGAATAAGATTTGAGTTGTAGTGCCTCTTACAAATGTTCAAATGTTTGTATAGTCTATGGGACTTAACTACGGAGTCATCAGTCCCTAAACTTACAAACTACTTATGAACTACTTACGAACTAGGACGGCACAAATATCCATGCCCGAGAGGGGATTCGAACCCCCGACCGCAGTGGCCGTGCAGACCGTGACTGAAGCGCCTCAGTCCCCTCGGCCACCGCGGCCGGCTGCCTCTTACAGAAAAGGAAATTTTGTATTTGCAGGATTTTAGAGTTTAGGCTTTTGAAACTGCCAGCTGTTGCAAGAAATCGAAGAATCACAGCCAAAATAAATTTGTCATTATAGATTCCCTCGAAAAGTGTTTCTTATTTTGAGTTTGATCATTTGAAGAAAGAGCATTAAATACGAAACATTAATAATGGGTATTTAGTATTTATGAATTTTTTAAAATTCGATCTTACGAATTGGCCGCGATCTGTACGTCAGGAATGTTGGCGTGGGCTCTCGACGAATTCAGCTGAATGTTTGTTGGCTCCCATGTGTGGGCGCTTTCACAAAAATATTGGCCAATGTTGGTACCAATGTGTCGACGCGGAGTTATGTATCGAAGAGTAGCAACACGAGTTTTTATTTAAGTGCACGCCGCCCTAAGCTGCACAGCCATTCGGTTGTCACATTTGCACTGCAACTCATTACCCCTCTTATTCCTTACGGTAGCGAACACACATGCAACCACGTGTCTATTGGTTTTTATTTAATTTGTGACAAGCCAGTGTGTTATGCTCATTGAAAAATAGGGAGGTGGTCGCGTTTTTAAACAATTATTGTAATTTACCAATAAATTTTACCTAACCCGTAGAAGTTAATTTGCTTAACGTCATTACAAACATACGCTCCTTTTTTAAAGTAATTTTCCAAGGTTTTGCATCAGGTAATGTCAGCAAGCTTCTGTCGAAAACGACCATCTTGAGGCAATTATATGAAAGGAATGAAGCAATGTTAGTTTTAGAAGACATTCATTTTCATAGAAGTTTTATTGTTATTGTATATGTGACTCAATATATTGCTGTCACTATATAGATACCGGAGAACTGCTTGGTTATTTTCAACAACTTATATGCCAGTAGCGAAAACTTGAGAAAGACAAATTGACATACAAGGTGTTAAAGAAAAGTATCCATGATTACCTTCTCATCGGAACAAGGAAGGAGGAGATATGTTTTATGCTAAATGTCGGCTTTGGCTTTGACCATTAAACTAATTTGATGGATCGATCATGTATAGACAGTTGGGAACACTTAAAGACTGCATTGCAAGGCCCATTTCCTCATATTGTTGATGTAGTAGCTCACTAAATCGTAAATATGAATGAATAAAGCTAGTATGAGAAAACGGCATAATAGTTGGATGGATGAATCGACAAATGTGCAAGATATTTTTGGAAAAGATGCAGCTATGAACGTAGTTGTCGGAAGTAATCTGATCACTACCGTTTCAGTTACAGTCACAAGTTTTCGAAGTCTCAAGTAAAATCAATGCGGCACGTGCAAAACGCTGAAAAAGAAGTTAAATCTCTACATCCAGAGTAGGTAGCAAAGTGTTTTGCAGCAGATGAATTAGTACTTAACGTGTGAACGAGTAAAATGTTTTACACTGAGGTGAAATATAAAGACTCGGGGGAAGGGACTCTAAAAAATAGCAGACGTCTGTGTTTTGTCATCATGTAGAATGTATCCTTTGCTGGAAAACGTCTGAAAGAGGTCTTCATTGTAGGCAGGTAATAATGCGCGTGTTCTGCATTCAGGACTTAAAACAAAGGAAAACTACTTTCCACATGCAGTGTGAAAACGTTCTCTTTAGCTTTCTATAGAATTACTTCCTTCATTGTGTAACACAATTGAATCCGTTTTCCCATTAAAGTACATCACAAAATTAAAATCATACATCGTGCTGCCACTTGATATTGCTCAGAAATTCCAAAAAATGACATAAAATTCAGCAGGTCTTTTCCCTTGCGATGATCGGGTTTTCTGAGGCTTCAAGCGAATGTTAGTCTAACAGTACCTAGTATACACTTTTCATACACTGAGCGTACTGAATAAACAAAGTTTTAAAGCTGGAAAAATCAACGTGAAACGGGTGAAGTGTTCCCAAATTTACAACTTCAAAGAATTTGTAACAAGAGCTATATTTTTACAGAAATTTTACACGATCCACGAAATAAATCTGACTGTATCCTTCGCATCTACATAGTACTACATAGTATTTAAAAACTTGAATCAAATAATACATCTGCGATACTAAATTAATAACGGACGTATTGGAAACTAAGTGCAGATGGCACTACAAAGAACTGTAGACATTCAGCAATTTAGTAAATGCTTCCTACCACGAAAATTTGCAATCAATTCAGGCAAATGGTAGGTTCCGGAAAGGAGTTTTGTTTGCTTTCATTATAGACTGTTATATTGTGAAACTATGTCATATGCAAAAATCAAGAGATTTAATTTTATTGGCACTTACAACCATATCCTTCTGCAAGACGTATCTCCTATATATAAAAGCAACATGACGCACAGAATACAGGTGTATTAGTAATCACAAGAACATCTGGGAGGGGGTGGGGAAGATATAACTACAATGCATCGTCTGCAAAATACTGTAAAACAGTCAAGTACTGTATGTTGTAAATTTTGTAAACGTACTTATTCTTTTCATTTAACCGAAAAACTTCAGTATTAGAAGTAGAAGTTATATTCAAACTTTTCATATTTCAGTACATCATGTATACGTAGAGATTACATACAGCATCTTACACCAGCCTAGTTATACCGATCATTTCCTTTATCATTGTTCCCGCATTACCCTGTGGATGTTCAGACATAATAATTCCTTCAATGTTATTTAGGAACCATGTTTTACAAGGTCATTCACAGACAAGAATGTGGAAAAGGTCTCTTAATTTTCAATATAACTTTATTTTTTTGCCTTGATTTAAGTGATGGGGCTGGTTTCGACTCCGACAGGAATGATCTATATCTATCGAAGACAGAGAAAATATTGCCATAAAATTATTCTCTTTTTGCAATATTTACAATAAGAAGGTACATGCCATTCATTAAAAATATTTTTTTTCTCATTGTTCCACGGCATCCATAATGTAACGTCACTGAGCGAGGTGGCTTTAGCAGTGGTAACGCACTGGTCTCGCATTTGGGAGGATGGTGGTTGAAAGCCACCTCCGTCCATCCAGATTTAGGTTTTCCGTGATTTTCCTAAATCACTCCGACCAACTGCCAGGATGGTTCCTTTCAAATTGCACGGCCGCATTCCTTCGCTTACCTAGACCAAAACTCCGAGCGTTAGCTCCAATGATCAAGCCGTCGATGCGACGTTAAACCCTAAACTTTCTTCCTTCCTTCCTTCCTTGATGTACAAGCTTCACGAAGTAATGAGTCAGATGTTCGTTGTACAGTATATTACGCTAATTGAAAAATAGATGAAGTACCTAATAAAAATAACTCCAGTATACATAAAATTCCTTAACGAACTTCCAAGTACAAAACAGATTCAAACACCAGATGAAATTCTACGGTAACCTGGCGACACCCAGGTGAGACCACGACCAAACGTCGACGGCTTGGGCGGTCACCCCTGTTCACAGATGTCGGACGTCTTAGTCTGAGCAGGCTAGTGAAACAGAAGAGGTGGCGAACTGTGGGGAACCTAAAATCATGCTTTAAAGCTGGGCACGGTACGAGTATGTCTGAACACAAACAGTTCAGCCAGCAGATCTAACGATGGGCCTTCTCAGCCGATGACTCGTGCATGTGCCAACGTTAACACCACGACATCGACAAATACAACTGAAATGTGCATGTGGACATTGATGTATCGGTATTTATTTGCGCCGCTGTCGTCGCACGATCCAGGCAGCCGCTGTGCGATCCATCGAGAATCGTGGCTTCCCGCAGAGGCCGCAAAAAGTCGCGAGGCACCGATCACGTGCCCGCACGGCCGCAACATATTCCGCAGCAAGCAGTCCACTGTGTGAGGTACAGGAGTATTGTGGGCACTGTGCTGGGACGGACAGCGATCATCGAGAAGACTTTCTTTTTCAGCCGGCATCTCTCTTTGTAGTTTCGTACCATGCTTCATGCATTAAGGAAGAACTGTTATTTGTTGGTTGTGTAATATACTCAAGCTAAGCCGTAGTCTAGTCTTCATGAAAACAATCTTCTTTACAGACACAACAGATATTGTCACAGGATATGGGCGCAGTATCATAGCGTTGCGTGGACTAATGAATCCCGATACCTTCTCCATCTTGCCGATGGTAGGGTGCAAATCCGTAGTCTTCCAGGGGATCAGCTCGTTGACACCTCTACTACGGAATAGAGACGAGTTGGCGACGCCGCAGTTGCGCTTTGAGGAACAATAACGTAGGTGTCCATGGGTCGAAGGAACTCGTGTAAGTCACAGTGATGGCCTAGAAGTAACGTACAGTGGTTGCACGTATAACAAATACCTGTCGCTCATTTTACCTGCAGTGGTCAAATTTTTTATATATTTTTTTGTTTCAAATTATTTCTGAAAAAAAAAGTTATATGAAATTGTTAAAGAACTTTATATAAAACAATGATAAAGTTAAACCACTTACTACAGTCTCCAAAGAGTACCTGCGTTATTACGTCAAACTGCATATATTGTGGCGTTAAGTCAGCGCTACACGCCAGACGTAAGAGAACGATCGTGGAGAAGGCAGCGGTTGACCGAAAGCCAATCGCAAGCAGGCGCTACACATCCTGGAGGGAGTAACCGAAGATGCGCGCCCTCTACAAGCGGCTATGTCTAGGCCGGCATACGTCTTGACGCCGGTTAGTTACTATTCTGGAATACGGCAGTTACTAGCGAGGACTCGGACAGTTACTGTTCAGAACTCAGGTAGTTACTAGGCAGCTACGAAGTCGGAGATAGGACAGTACTAAGTTGAAACGCGGCTACGAACTTAGCAGTTACTAGGATACAGAGCAGATAGCATCATATGGACGACGTCGCAAGAAGCAAGAATAGAGAAGAAACAGACTTATGTTCTAAAGTTGAGTATGATACTTTTTAGTCAATAAAACTTGTATTATTAATCTGAATAGTTGTTACAGTAAACTTCAATTCCTAAACTATACCTTACTGACGACTAGATCGGGACGAAGAAACAACAAAAGGCGACGAGGTCACAACAGCATACATATAGCAATGTTACGAAATTGTCATTAGGTTGCTATTCGATTTATGATCTTCCTCTGTATTCCATCGCGACTGCATTGTCATTGTCGCTGAGAAAATACACATCTAACCTTTATTCGTGTCCATTTCTTAAAATTATTTTTCTCTCTAAAATATTTTATTCCAACTAAGTAGTGGTTTCAGGTGCTTTTTAAACATTACCTTTGTGTTAGTGTGAGGCTACATAAAAACGTAACTGATTTTAAACAATGGAAAAATCGTCAAAGTACTTCACTAAAGTGAATGTTAATTTTTGAAAGGGTGGAATGTTTTCAGGAAGTGTGTCAGTGGATTCTAAATACCTTCTTATGACTTCAGGTATCCTGGATTAGAGTTCTCACCTAGTACAGGTGTTGTTGTGTAACTTGGATATTGCAGGTCGATATGGTTTCAAATTAGCATATCTCATAATGCTATATTTCTGAACAATATTTTTATTATTGTGAAAGTATTTTCACTTAAAACGAATTAATTTCAGTTTCATCGAGAACAGGACGTGGACCGTAAACCATAAAATCAAAAGGAATGAAATTTTCAGCGGAGTGTTCGCTGATATGAAACTTTCTGTCAGATTAAAATTGCGTGCCGGAACCAGGATTTGAACCTGGCGCCTTTGCATTTCACGGAAAAGCGCGCTACCGTATGATCTACCCCGGCACGTGTCACGATTCGTCCTCATGACTTAATTCCTTCGAGTACCTCGCGTCCGGCACGCAGTTATAATCTGCCAGGAAGTTTCATATCGGCGCACACACATCTGCAGAGTGACAGTTTCATTCTGAAAACATCCCTTAAGCTGTGGCTCAGCTAAGTCTCCACTATACCCTTTCTTCCAGGAGTACTAGTTCTGTAAGTTTCGTAGGAGCACTTCTGTGGAGTTTGGAAAGTTAGAGGCGAGGTACTAGCAGAAGTAAAAGTGAGGATGGACTTTCAAGTGTGCCGAGATAGATCAACGGTAGAGCGCTTTCGCGGTTCCGGCACATAATTTTAATCTACTAGGAAGTTTCATAAAACTAGAACACACTCGGCACATAAAACAAAGAGAGCTTGAGATGTCAGCCCTGGCAGAACATTGCCTAACAAATGGGCATAAAATACTACGAGGCGCGTTCCGTTTGGTAATAAAATGAAATTGTACACAGATACAGAAGAAATTTTTATTGCGCTAAATTCTACAACTCTTAAACTACTTTTCCACATAACTGCCGAAATTTTGTAGGCACTTGTCATAGCGTGCCACAAGTTTTTGCACGCATCCTTCACAGAAGGTTGCCGCCTGTGTATTCAACCATGTGGTAACAGCTCTTTATCATCGTTGAAGTGTTGACCACCAAGGACAGATTTTAGGTATAATAAGAGACGAAAGTCGCTAGGCGAGATGTCCGAGCTGTATGCAGGATGATCAAACAGGTCCCATTGAAATTTCTGTAAGAATTGTTTGATCACATTCGGTGTGTGAGGTCAGGCATTATAGTGAAAAAGAAATCTTTTGACAGTAATCCTCTTCTTACACCTAAGATCTGTCCTTGGTGGACAACACTTCAACGATTATGAGGAGCTGAAAGAACATGTTACCACATCGTTGAATACACAGGCGGCAACACTCTATGAAAAAGGCACACGAAACATTGTGACATGCTATGACAATTGCCTACAAAATTTCGGAAGCTATGTAGAAAAGTAGTTTAACAGTTGTAGATTTTTGTACAATCAATAATTTTTCTGTATCTGTACCCGTTCGTTTTATATAATCAAACGGAACTTACATTCTGGACGCGCCCTGTATTTGAAAACACGAAAATTCTGGCCCAAACATATTACTGCGATTCTGTTGTAAAAGAGGTGGCTGAAATTAGATTAAACGTTAACAATTTTAACAGAGACGAAGGGTATACAATCAGCAGGGCCTGGGGGCGGGCCCTGGACGTAGAGCGGAAACAGAGGTCTCACACCAGGTTCAAATGTGGCGCCGGCGGCACGCTCCACGTGACGTCACGCGGTACCGCTGCCTTCCAGCGCAGGCGCTCTCGGGCTCTCCAGAAGCTTCCAGACGCAGCGCTGCAGCTATATAAGCAGGACGCCTTACCAACACCGGCAGTAACAACTCTACCCGATGCTCAACAGGGAAAGCAAACTGAATAGCCGGGTGTCGAGGAACCTCTACATGACACATATTGGATCTGTGATGACGTACGGTGCTCCATGCTGGGCATATGCGGCGCCAACACGGCTACGCCGCCTGCAGCTCATACAGAACAAGGTACTACGCATCATAAGCAACGCTCCACGATACACACGCACCGTGGATCTTCACAGTGAATAGCGCCTAGAACAGCTGTTGGTGGTATTCAAGTAACTCGCCACACGACTGTACAAAAACTCGAGACACTCGAACAATCCCTTCATACTACGCTTGGGGAACTACCATCACAACCATAGGTGGAAACATAAACGACCGAAAACACTTCTCCTCAGAGACTAACCACCTACGGCCATAGGGACCACCAACGCGCAAACACGATGAATATGGCGAACCCCTGCAGAACAGCAAACTGACTCGCAATGCCAGCTGAGCTCACAGACGACAAACAGGCAAGGCAGGGAAACCATATTCAACGCACTGAACACAAACAAACCTAAACAGTCCCACATATTTAGCCAGTTCTATGACCGAACTGTCTAACTATCATGACAAACTTGGCTATGTTCACAGGTATTCTGCCGCAGCCGACTCAGGAGACTTCACAGGAGCTCAGCCGTAGCAGAGCCTCGCATCAACCAGACTGATTCTTTATGACGAACCTAGCAAAGTTAACGGTACCGAGATATACCCTTTACTAACATTACCAAACCTTGCATGATCTGTAGCAGATAGCATACCGCTACTGCGCTTAAAACGTACCCCACTGTCGCAGAGGTTTTTTTTCCTTGGCTCTTGCCTTGACACTTTTTTTCCTCTGCCCTTACATTCCCTTACCCTTCGTACACCTTTCGATCAATTCTATCTCCAGATGCACCGTATTAATGGGTAATCGTGCCCACACATACGGATGACATCGCAATTCCACTTCCCGTGATCCACCTTAGCTAACTAACCAAATACGGAGGTGACAGTAGAACTTTAGTGCTGGTCACCACGTTGGTGTGGGCGTGGAGGCAGACAGTGATTTTACGATGGTGGAGCTTGTCATCGAAAGCTCGAGGATTTTATCCAATATGACGCGGCTAGTAAACCAAGAATCTTTTATGGAAGAAAGCCGTCGCGATAGACTCCGAGGACAAAACCAATATTACAAAAATACGAAGTGTGAGAAAAATCTTTAAAGCGTTCACTGTAGCCGTTGTGACTGTGATATACAATGTTTTAAGTCTTTTTACGGATTAGAAAGTGAAACATTACGTTAATCATTGCCAAACGTGACGAAACCAAAATCTGATAACGTCATTTAACGTACTACCGTAGGTCACTGCCAGTTTCAACTTCCGCGCTACGATAAACAAATGAGAAACAACTTCACACGGAGGGCCTACGAGATATTTGCTGAAACACCTTTAAGAGAGCGTGTACGACTAACAGAGAAGGCGTTAACGGCAAAGCTGACTACTTCAGATGTCCGTAGGGCTACTTATTATTCAGAGTAAGCAAATACTGAGTACGTATTGAACATTCTACGAGATAATGGTAAAGTTATACATCGAACTACACTCTAGAAGCCACTGTACTTGGTGGGCAGTACCACGTAAGAGTAATCTAGTTTTTCTCCTCTCCTCCTCTGGTGCTATGCGAGAGAGATACGGCTGTTTTAATAGCCCTGGGTACTGTACTCTGTTAGCCGCGTGACACACAGTAACGAGCTCTGTTTACTAGTGCTTGTAATTGTCCACGTACGTAATTTATCGCTCAGAAAATCGCTACTGTTCCCCCAGCAGCTGGTATTCCTGTAGCTAAAATAATTTCCAGTAGTTTGTGGAAGTATAACATTGAAATGCATGAATTGTTTATATACTGTGAATAGAAAATAGTGTTTGGACAAAGAGTATGATGAGTTTGGAACTTGATAATACACGTCCTACTATCCAAAATGCAGCGACAAGGAAAATCGGGTATATAACATCCAAATCTATATGGTAGGTAACAAGATGTACAAAGATCAAATGAGTGAAAATACAGCCCTATGTTAAGGGGACCTGGACGTGAAAATGACTGAAAAATCGAAAAAAAAATTGTCTTCATCTGAAAGACAAATTTCTCCCGGTTCCAAAAATGTATGGTTTATTGATCTTTAAAAAGTTATTATACTCTTAAACGCTCTTTGAACAAACGCCTGCACACCGGCCATGCTGATGCTTCAGGCAAGGAATATCACCATAAACATTCCATGCCTGCCACAGTCATGGAAACAATAAAGCCAATATATAGGGACCTTGCAGACATAAAATTACTCAGGAAATGTCTACATAGCCGTACACAAAATCCTAATGAGAGTTTCAACAGCTGCGTGTGGCAACGAGAACCGGGTGTGATGGACGCTGTTATCTGTTTGAATGATGGTTTAATCAGCAGGACAAAAGTAATGGACAAATTAGGCATCCAACCAGGAAATAATATGATAGCTGCTCTGATTGGCATAGATAGTCAGCGACCAGTTGAAGCTGAAAGGGCTGCGTAAGCCACCACTAAAGAGTCCAGAGTAAGAGAAAGACTCTGGAAACAGTCTCCAGGGGATAAAGAAGCAGCTGGTCAGCAAGATTATGCCACTGGAATGCTCTGAAAGAGGCATATGTGGGCATTCTTTTCTCTTTTTCACGAAACTACATTATATATATATATATATATATATATATATATATATATATATATATATATATATATATATATATATATATATATGGTTTTATCATTCATAAGCTTTTGGGATCTTGGAAAAAATCATGTCCAATTTCTTCCATCCGCCTTAATGACGTGTTAATTTTTCGCTCTACTCATAAAAGTCGGATCAACCCATTTGCAAGGAGAAGTGTAGAGAGGATAGAATGGTGAATGAGGAGAAAGGAAAAGGCGGTGAGGAAAAAAAACAGCGGCGATGTGAGAGAAAAGAGAATGGCACAGAAACAGTGGGAGATAGACAATGAAACTTGAGGAGAAGGAGACAGTGGGAGAGGCAGATATGTAGGCAATGGCAGTTAAAGGAGATGATGTGTGTCAAGACTTCTTTACGATGTGAGACCGAATTAAAATAAAAATATGTTGTGTATTAAAAGAGATTGAATATATAAAAATTGTAAAAAATTGTGTTGAGGAAGGTGGTGTGTGGACCGAGACCCAGGGACATTCGTATCCTGGAAAAGGACACCGTAAGGTTTCTTTGAGTTTGTAGCTGAGAATGGTCTGACTCGAATGCGCCGAAAAACTCAAGCTCTCTACCGCCGCGTGGAAATCGTTACTGAGGGTCTCTCGTAGTTGTTCTCGTACTTGTCGCCAACATAATGGCCATATGCGGGAGTGCACTCGTTCCGTTCGCGGACGCAAAGGACACCGTGCTCTAGGGTGCGGTTCCTCTAGGGGAAAGCTTATCCACTGTTGGTTGAGCTGACCCCTACGAGTTTACGAGAGTAACTCGGGCGTCCGATCCTTGATTGTCGTGAGTGCACTCGTGCTTCCGGTAATCCATTTTTAGTCTGGGGCAAAGTCCCAGATATAAATTAAATTGGTCCCAATCCCCCGGTTCCGACGAAGGATTTCGGGAGGTTTTCCTTGGTTGTAAGGCGTATGCCGGAACTGGTAAGCCCCTCCCACTTATTCCCAATTGGGATCCCCCCTTTGCCCCACTATCAGCTTGTCTGATAATTGGCTGAATAGAACCGCGACTCTTTATGGGCCGGATCTCAAACAGCCCGCTCCACTCCTCGGAGTGGAGAATGAAAAGAATTAGGTTGAGTGCACTCGTGCTATCCCGATAATCCATTTGTAGTCTGGGGCATCGTCCCAGAGATAAATTAAATTGGTCCCAGTCCTCCGGTTCCGACCAACGTTTTCTGGAGGTTTTCCTTGGTTGTAAGGCGTATGCCGGAACTGGTAAGCCCCTTCCACTTATTCCCAATTTGGATCCCCCCTTTGCCCCACTATCAGCTTGTCTGATAATTGGCTAACTAGAACCGCGACTGTTCCATGGGCTGGATCTCACACAGCCCGCTCAACTTTTTTTTCCCACCAAACGTACACCTTCTTCTTCGTGAGGCCTATACTCCGTTCACCGAAACGAGAGACATACTGTAAACAGACAGGGGCGCGTGACCACGGGTAGAAAAAAAAGGCCGGCCGCGGTGGCCGAGGGGACTGAGGCGCTTCAGTCACGGTCTGCACGGCCACTACGGTCGGGGGTTCGAATCACCCCTCGGGCATGGATATGTGTGCCGTCCTTAGTTGTAGCTAGTTCATAAGTAGTTTGTAAGTTTAGGGACTGATGACCCAGTAGTTAAGTCCCTTAAGTTTAACAAACATTTGAACAAAACCGGGGCGCTTGCTTAGTGTCGCTACGTATGTATCAGTCAATGTGATTCCACGTTGTACTGGAATAGGGACTGTGGCTGTTGGTCGAGTATTAATTCCAAACTATTAACTTATCCACCAACAACCGTAACGTTTCTGTTGTTTTATTTGACGACTGGTTTCGATATTACATTAATTCTTTTTTATATTTAGTATGACATACCGGTACGAACAGCATAATATCATGGATACAACACTGAGCCGCGAGGGAGTAACCGAGCGGTCTGCAGCGCCACGTTGCGGATCGCACGGCCTCCCTTCGTTTGTGTGACATTTCTATGAAAGTCATCAACACTTTCTCTAAGCTTCTGTCGTGATGTTGTTTGGATACTTCAAAGAGTGTATGGCCTTGTAATCAATTACCGCTGAGGAACGATCAACACCCGTAGATGGAGCTGTTTTTATAACAATATCGGTCATTTATTGTTCTGGACATAACAGATTCGTTTTATACATATTAAGAACCTCATGATTTCCTCTGTGTTCGTTTCTTCCGTGGTTTCAAAATGTAGGACGACATAATGAGTTTACACTTGGGCGATACAGACGAGAAAGTGCAAAAGACATAGAATATGAAAGTTTAATACTTATGCTGCTATTCTGCAAATGGTCCATTAAGATGAAATTTCTAATCAGCCTCGAATATCACCCCTCGTAACAGTCGCAAACGCTTTACACCTGAAACGGATGCGGCGAAATTGAGCGGGCGCCCCTGTTTTGTCCACTCCAGGTCGCGCGCCTCGCTGTGTTTACAGTCCGTGTCTCGTTTCGGTGAACGGTATATACTTCATTTTTCTCTGTAGCGCTCCTCTTTTAGCCACAGAACAACAAGGGTTTAGCCGTCTTGCGGCCGTCCATCAATCTACCTGCTGCGCACTATTTTAATTCCTCGTGACGATGCCTCTATGACTGTGTTTTGTGGTGTCACACAAGTCTGAAGTGCACGCCACGTACTTTCGCCGCGCGCCGCCAAGCAAGTACGGCGCGGCGTTCTTACGACGTCAGCCACGAGCGCTCTCTGCTGCAACTCCGCTCGTGGCCACCACTGAACTGCACCGGTCACTTGGGAATCAGATAGGCACCAGTTAAGACTTGGGATTGGGACAGGCACTGAAACGGACTCATCAGTAGGCAGGCCTCTACGTTGTTAACCTATGTCTCAGCAGTACACTTAGTCGGCAGTCATGAACTTTGTAAAAGTTAAGTATATCCTATTTCTACGAAATATACAACTTGTTCTAATCTAGCTTAGTGTTTCTAGTTTCTGCTGTCCCACTGGCTGGTCACCTCAGACTCTGTACCCCCACACGCGTGCATCCTATTTCCCTGTGTTGATCTCTCTCTACTCGGCCACCGACACCCAGGACATTCGGCGGAAACGAGACACAAAATGTTTTAAGCCTTATCCGAGCAGGTGGTTTTTATCAATCCATTTGCTTTCTGATACCTTAGTCTGATATCTCTGGTTTTGTCCCCTCCGTATGTTGTGTGGCGCCGGCCGGCCGATGCACGGCTACTACGGTCGGGGATTCGAATCCCCCCTGGGGCATGGATATTTGTGCCGTCCTTAGTCTTAGCTAGATCATAAGAAGTTTTTAAGTTTAGGGACTGATGACCCCATAGTTAAGTCCCATAAGCTCTACAAACATTTGAACATTTTGAATAACATTGCGGAAAGGCTACAACCCTGTCTTACACCCTTCCCAACCTCTGCATCCCTTTCATGCCCTTCAACTCTGATAACTGCTGTCTGGTTTTTGTACATGTTGTAATTAACCTTCTGTTCCGTATATTTTACTCCTGGTGATTTCAGAATTTGAAAGAGTGTTTTCCAATCAACACTGTCAAAAGCTTTTTTTCCAAATCTACAAAAGCTAGAAATGTAGGTTTGCGTTTCCTTATCTACCTTCTAGGATAAGCCTCCCTTGTTCCTACAATACTAATCCAAACTGGTCTCCCCCAAGGTCGGCTTTTATCAGCTTCTCCATCCTTCTGTAAATAATTCGTGTTAAAATTTCGCAACCATGACTTATTAAACTGATGGCTCTATAATTTTCGTAGAACCATCAGTTTAATAAGTCATGGTTGCCAAATTTTAACAACAATTATTTACAGCTGTGAATATCGAATTGTAGAGGTCGGTAGGAGCAGCAAAATTTGTAAAGCCCACTGGCTGCAAATGTGAACATGTTTGTAAATCTATCGGACCAAACTGTGTGGTCATCAGTCCGCAGCTTACTTAAACAAAAGTGGACTAACCTAAGGACAACACACACACACACACACATACATACACACGCACGGACACACACACACACACACACACACACACACACATACACACATGCCCTATGGAGGGCTCGAACCTCCGACGGCGAGCAACCGCGCGCACCACAGCAAGGCGCCTTAGACCTCTCGGCTACTCCACCGCTGCGCAAAGGTGAAAATCCGCTACTGCCACCTGCTAGGGCAGTAGCATTCGTTATTGTTCCGTTCACTTTGGAGGTTTCTCCTCTGGGAGCTGAGAGTTAGGTTCTTACTGTGTTCAGTCTTTGTGCTGTAGTGTATCAGGAACAGAGGACTGGTGACGCTGCTGTGTATTTCCCATAAAAATCCCACAATAACAACAACAACAACAACAAACATTTTTCGTGCTGTGATAGGAGCATTTTTCAGCTGTTTACACAAATGACGATATTTCTCCTTTGTTTATCCATTCCCCGCTTGCAGCGTCCCACGTCTGCACTACAGTGACTTCGAGAGACATTGCTTGCATTGTGGGGAATTAAATTGTCTTCAAGTTGAAAATTGCGTTACAACTACGCTTCAGTGGTACTCTTACTCTCCAAATAACAAAATGTTCGCTGTATGCAAGCGGGAACGACGTGGTCTTTTTGTGCCCGCGGTTTTTTTTTTTTTTTTTTTTTTTTTTTTTGTACTTCAGCGAAGTCATATTGGAACCGGCGGTGCCGTTTGTGTTCCTCTATATTGCTTTATCCTTTACGAGCTATATAACTACAGTAACGTGCAGGCCATAAAAGTTTAATACCATACGTCATCCCTGGAGTTGTTATTCTGATGGATTCCGGCGGCACGGCCCCACTTTTATGCCCGTGCCTTCTCTGGCGTTGTTTTGAAGCAGGATATACGGCCCACGTGTAAATACGTGCATATTTGTGAAAGTTACGGCACTAGGACCAGTGCACCTCTCATGTTAGGTGCATGAGATGAGGGTCGATTAGAATGACGGAAAAGTGGATAATATTTAAATGATAACTGGATTTCTGCAACGTGAATATCATCCATCTGTTAGAGCACCAGTCTCTATGAGGTGTACGTGAAGTGAGACAGTATTGTGAAATCCTGCTCCGCGCGGTATGCTGTGACTCCACGAAGTTTCGACAGGTTTTGGTGGGAAGTGACAATAAAAATATTATTTATATTATATATTTTTGACGACGTTACAGCGTTCAATGAATAAAGTGCGGCGAATGAGAATTTGTGCACGGCCGGAATTCAAACTCGGGATCTCGTGCTTACGAGGCAGACGCGTTGACCACTCCGCCACCGAGGACACAGTGACCAACCCGACTGCAGAGGACTCTTCCCTGCACGTCTCCCGCCACAACCAAATCTCCATTCGCCACGCTGTCTCTTTCCTATTACCACAGCCTATTTGTTATGTAATTCTCCAGCCACAATACTATATTCCCGCATAAAAAAAGCTTATTCTTTTTATTCTGCACTTCCAGTAGTGGAGCGGGCTGTTTGAGATCCGGCCCATACAGAGTCGCGGTTCTATTCAGCCAATATCAGACAAGCTGATAGTGGGGCAAAGGGGGGATCCCAATTGGGAATAAGTGGGAGGGGCTTACCAGTTTCGGCATACGACTTACAACCAAGGAAAATCTCCCGAACCCTTGGTCGGAACCGGGGGATTGGGACCAATTTAATTTATCTCTGCGACGTTGCCCCAGACTACAAATGGATTGTCGGGAGAGCACTCACGACAATCAAGGATTGGACGCCCGAGTTACTCTCGTAAACTCTTAGAGATCAGCTCGACCAACAGCGGACAAGCTTTTCCCTAGAGGAACCTCACCCGTGAACATGGTATCCTCTGCGTTATACATTATATCAGGGATAACAGACCATGAAGGTATCCAGACACAATTGTGGCTGCGAGCATTAGAGAACAAATAGGCTGTTGCAATAGGAAAGAGACAGCGTGGCGAATGGAGATTTGGGTGTAGCGGGAGACGTGCAGGGAAGAGTCCTCTGCTATCGGGCTGGTCACTGTGTCCTCGGTGGCGGAGTGGACAACGCGTCTGTCTGGTAAGCAGGAGATGCCGGGTTCGAATCCGGGTCGGGCACAAATCTTCATTCGCCGCACTTTTGTATTCCAGCTAAACCTAGTACAGTGAAGCCATAACTGATCGCAAATTGCGATTTATTTTATAAAAATATTAGCTCCAACCTAATTCCGGGCATATTAGATTAGTGTTACATGAAACGAGCAGGAAATGCGTGCAAGAGTACTAATTGATTTCCAGGGCGATTAACAACTCTGATTCACAGATAGGGATGCTAAATATTCTACTAAGACTGTCATTGCGTTTAAAAAGTCTTTGTGTTATATACCGTCGATGTGTCAAAAGAGACTGATGACCATGCAGTTTGGTCCGATTGATTTACAAACATTTTTTGTGTCAAAAGATTTCTCCATTGTACCCAACTAGCAAATCTACACTATCTACGTAATATCTGTGGGCGAAAAATATGACAGTTCATTTCTATTTTGGTAAGCAACCAATAAATGTAATGACAGGACTGATGTTTTAATTTCGTGTATTAGGTTGATTAACGGTAACTCATCTCATATGTACGGAGGTGATGAATTATTTTTAAACATTGGCCTCTTCCCAGGCAGGCACTCGTGTGCCACACACTATAATCGCCTGATCACATATCACCGCCCCCCATAAAGCTGCCGTCCTTTTAATGATGACGACGTTTGTAATTCTTCCCCGTGCTGTTGTTGTGGTCCTCCGTCCGGCGAATGGTCTGACGCAGCTCTTCACACTACTCTATCCTGAGCAAGACTCTTCATTTCCTCATAATAACGGCAACCCGCATCTACTTGGACCTGCTTACAATATTCGTCTCTTGGTCTCCGTCTGCGATTTGTACCCTACACACTTCCCTCAATCGATCCTTTCCTTTAGTCAATGTATCCCAGTAATTCTTCCCAATTCTATTCAGTACCACCTCACTAGTTACGTGATCACTCGACCTAATCTTCATCATTCCTCTTTATCATCCCATTTCGAAAGATTGAACCCTCTTCCTGCCTGAACTATTTATCCTCCATATTTCACTACAGTGCAAAGCAACACTCCACACAAACACTTTCAGAAAAAAACTTCCTGATACTTAATATTTGATTTTAACAAATTTCTCTTTTTCAGGAACGATTTTCTTTCCATTGCCATTCTGCATTTAACTCTGTATTGCAACCAACGTATATTATTTTACTGCCCAAGTAACAAAACTCATCTACCACCTTTATTATTTCGATACGCAATCTAATTCTTTCAGCATCGCCTGAGTTTCTTACACTACTTTCCATTACCCGGGTTTTGCTCTTCTTAATTTTCATATTATACGTTCCTTTCAGGACGCTACCTGTACCGTTTAATTGCTCTTCCACGTCCTTTTCTGACTCTGACGGACTTACAGTGTCATCTCCGCCGTTTTTATTTCTTCACCCTGAACTTTAATTCATTCTCCAAATTTTCTCTTGCTTTTCTTCACAGCTTGCTCATTGTAGAGATTGAATATCATTGAGGAAAGACTACAACCCTGCCTTACCCCAAAAAATGCTTCCCTTTAATGTTCTTTGACTCTAATAACCGCTGTCGGGATTATGTCCAAGTTGTAAATACCCTTCAGTTCCCTATATTTTACCCCTGCTGTCTTCAGAATTTTAAAGTGGTTTTTCCGGTGGACATTGTCCAAAGCGTTCGCCAAATCTACAAAAGCATCTAACATAAGATGTAATGTGTTTATTTCCTCGCGTGGTCTTACATTTCTCCTAAATCCAAACTCATTTTTCCCGAGGCCGGATTCTATAAACTTTTGCATTTGAAACATGTAAGCCTTGCGTTTCTTTTTCATATGGAAGAAGGCAGATGAATCATTTAGACAGAGTAAAGCAAAAACATGTGCTCTGCTTGAACTTCCAAAAAATAGGCAGCCTGTTGCAAAGTCTTCAAAACAGAGCAATTCAGTAGTATCGGTGTAATTTAACGATATGTTATCATACCGTTTTACATCACATGCCTTTGATATTTGTAGACTGCTACGCTAAGCTGTGAAACGTCAGAATATAACCTGACAGGGGCAAAACAGCAGCACTTCTGAAATCACGTTCGGTACCCAGAACTTCGGCGGCGTTTGACTTGTCCATTATTAATCATTTGTCACAGATGCGATTAATCACAAGGAAGGAAGGCAGGAAGGAAGCTTAGGATTTGTTCCGTCGACAACTTGGTCATTAGAGACGGAGCTTACGCTCGGAGTATTAGGCAAGGATGTGGAAGGAAATCGGCCATGCATTTTGAAAGGAACCATCCCGACATTTGCCTGGAGTGATTTAGGAAAATCACGGAAAACCTAAATCTTGATGCCCGAAGGTGGATTTGAAGCACCGTTCTCCAGAAAGCGAGTCCAGTGCTTTACCACTGCGCCACCTCGCTCGGTAATCACAAGGCTGGTATAATATGCCCATTCATTGTTCAATGTTGTACATCTCAGAACAGCATGAAAGTGAAATTCGTTGACCTACTTCCGCTGTCGAAGGAACTCATCTCTACAAAAAAGAGCCTTTATGGCGACCTTTCAGTCTTACGAAATCATTTTAATGCAGCAGTAATTTGCACAAACGTTGCCATATGTTAGCTTACGAATGGTGTCCCGACATGCCCCGGTTCAGAAATAATGGCTCATTTTAGTCAGTTATAGAGAAACGTCTCGATTTGCAAACAAAAAATTTTGACAATCCTAGGATAGCGGGCAATGACACAACAGCAGTAGCTATGTTACATCTGACAGGACGCTTGCTAGGCTAGTCCACGCGGGTGTAGTGCCCACTGTGTCAGGCCTGAGTAGTGGAGTGCGCAACTGCCTAGTAAGTAGGAGACACAGGTTCGATTCTCAGCCAGACACACATTTTGCACTTCCCCCACTCATGTTTGCAGTGCCTGCTGACAGCTGATGTCTTGCACTCCTATTCCTGGCGGCAGGTGTTCTAATCAGCAGGATCGACATAGTCCAAGCATTCTGTCACGGCGTAACGTTGAATTTGAAAAAAATTATTACCTGAAAACAAAAAATATGAGGAAATGAAATTACAAATAGAGTTTCTATTTTATGAAAATCTAGCCTAGATGGCGAAATTTTCCGAAAAAAATCGCATAGTTCCAAAAAACCGTTTTTATTAAATAAATAAAAAACGATAACTCCGATGGGGAAAATGTTAAATTAGAAAGTTGTAGCCCTTGACGTAATCTATCGATTGCCCTTTTTGTATGTATCGATTGATTTGATACGTTTCGAGTTATATCGAAAAACACTTAAAATTCAATAAAAACTAGATTCCTTATAACTCGACGACATCCACGTTTACAAACTTACTCTTTACCGTACGTATGGCACGAAATAAGTAAAAAAAGAACATTTTAGAAAAAATTAAAATATGCAGTATTGTTTGAAATATACCGATTTTTTTAAAAAAAGAGACGCTCGTAGAAAATTGGCTAGAGTTGGTCAGAGGATCGACCTAGAGTAACGGTTCGCCATCTGTTTCCTTGTTGAAGAGTTGTAACATCGCATTATTAAATATTTTTTTAAGGTTTTGTTAATTATAAGTATCAAAGAATTACTTTAAAAACTTGCTCTTCTTTTTTAGGCCCGTTTTCTTCAACTGACTGTTTCTGTTTCTATATTATGAAATGTACTGTGAAATAACTATGTTGCTGACATCTTTACACAGATTTTAAAAAACCAATAATGTTACTCTACGACTTTCTGTAGCGGAGATAAATATTTTTCTTTAAGAAAATCTAGCGGACGTAATTTACATTTTCAGCGATGTACTTCATGGAGGTTAATATAGAACACTTTTAGTAGTAAGTAAAAATACTTAGATACTGCCGGCCGCGGGGACTGAGGCGCTCCAGTCTGGGTCTGCACGGCCACTACGGTCGGGGGTTCGAATCCCCCCTCGGGCATGGATATTTGTGCCGTCCTTAGTATAAGGTAGTTCGTAAGTTGTTTGTAAGTTTAGGGACTGATGACCCCGTAGTTAAGTCCCATAATATATATATATATATATATATATATATATATATATATATATATATATATATATATTGCATTGTTTTCTAGTGTTACAAATGGACTGGTAAAGTGTAGTGTGCAAGCGCGCAGCGCCTTGGGTCAGAGCGCGAAAGCGGGTGAGCGGGCGAGCGTCCGTTGGGAAAGGGTGTATGAGAGGAGGGGAGGGGGGGGAGCGGAAGAGACTCTCTGAGAACACTCTAAACGGCCGTACTTGCAAATGTAAAAATCGGTACACTCATACGCCCGCAATCAGTTTTCAAAGTTGTCATTTTTAGCAACTCGCCTAAAAAGTCGGCACCAACGTCTCGATCTCAAAAACGACTGCCCGACGCTAATATTTTTTGTTTTCAGGTAGTAATTTTTGCAAGCACTTCTCCCTAATGCTTGGACTGACAACCGCGCCCCCTGTCTAGAGCGGCGCTCCACGCTGACAGCCCTCTGGCGCTGCCAGCTAACGTATTTATCCGACAACAGCGCAGCGCGCATGAGCAATGCGCTCTGCTGACGTCAGCACGGCTTAAATAGTTGGCCGACTGCTGCGCCGGCCTCGTTCTGTTCTGTCAGACCAGTTCGCCAAGTACGCCCACACAATGCGCCTTCCTAACTACTGCATTTCGCTTGCTCCAAGTGCTGAAGTTCGTTCCCAAAATATCCACATAGTCTTTGCAAGGCTCTGCAAATTGACGTCATTGAATTCTACAATCGTCGTAATTATAGGCCGTATTGATCAGGTAACGAAGCAATAAAGAAGGCTGATGAGTTTTGTTACTTGGGCAGTAAAATAACAAATGATGGTCGCAGTACAGAGGATATAAAATGCAGAATGGCAACGGCTAGAAAAGCGTTCTTGAAAAAGAGAAATTTGTTAACATCGAATATTGATTTAAGCCTAAGGAAGACCTTTCTGAAGGCATTTGTGTGGAGTGTTGCCTTGTTACGGGAGTGAAACATGGACGATAAACAGTGCGAACAGGAAGAGGATTTAGGCTTTTCAAATGTTGTGTTACAGAAGAAAGCTGAAGAAATTTCTGGCATACCTTGACTAAAAGAAGGGATAGATTGGTAGGAAACATTCTTAGACATCAAGGAATTGTGAATTTAGCGTTGGAGGGAAGTGTGTGGGGTAAAAATCTCAGAGGAAAACCAAGAGATGGATACAGTAAGCAGTTTCAGACAGATGTAGGTTGCCGTTCTTATGTGGAGATGAAGAGGCTTGCTCAGAATAGGGTATTGTGGAGAGCTGCATCAAACCAGTCTCCGGACTGAAGACCACAACAACAACATAGATCAGATGTCAAGATAGTAAATATGGTGGCAGAGAGTTGACGTAGAAATATCAGACAAAAAAATCGCACTGACGTGTTTTACGGCCCACTTGAGATTTTTAGTTTCATAAGTTTTTGCAGACATTTAGGACCAAAATAATAAAATATTAATTAATAAGACTGTCTGAAACCATTTTAGGAACAAAAAAATATGTAGGGAGCAGCCGGTTTCGAACCACTGACCTCCAGCGTCACAGTCCATCGCATTGCCCACTACGCTACAGCTGTCAGTTATGACTAGTGTTCTCTAATCACGTATTATTGATGGCTGTTGTTAACTGATGCTAATATGGCATTGGTAGACACTAGATTATCATTTATCGTACGAAGAACGACGTGTTTTTGTTAATTCTTCAATGCGCCATTGCTTAGAAATGACAACGTGTAAGTTACAATAAGAAAATCATCAAATACGCAACGCAAGATGGCGTACTCCACAGAGAGTGCTGGGCGAGGAATGTCACGTGACATCTGCAAAGGGCCGGTTTTCGTTAATACAATGAAAGATGTCAAAACTCCGTTATTTTTGCAAATATCTCTCAAACTATACGTGATATGAAAAAACATGTGGGAACAAAGTTGTAAAGAATTTTCTCCTCTACAAATTCGTTTATTCAATTTTCGCGTCAGATGAACGGTTTATTTGCAATTAAAATTACATTAAAAACGGCTTTTTTGTATTACTAACGTATTTCTTGTCCGAAATAATTCAAAATTTAAAAAAGCGAGGTTCTGGTCTCTGGTAGCCAACAATTATATCTGTAAATTCTGGTGTCGATCGGTTGAACGGTTCGACCTAAAAAGTGGGAACACGTTACAGCCAGACAGACATCGTCGATTCGCCGTTATTTTTGCTAATATCCTTGCGACGATACAAGATATGAAAAAAACATAATAGAGCGAAGTTGTAGAGAATTTTCCCCTCTACCAATTAGGTTATTCAATGTTCGTGTCAGACGAACGGTTCGTTTGCAATTACAATTATATTACAAACGGCTTTTTTTTGGTATTACTACCGTATTTTTTTGTCCGAAAAATTTGAAAAAGGGAGGTTCTGGTCTCTGGCTGCCTACAATAATGTGTGCAAAATTTTGTGCTGATCGGTTGAACAGTTCGTCTTAAAAACAGGGAACACGTTACGGACAGACAGACAGACAGACATACATCCCGAAATCGCCGTTATTTTTGCAAATATCTCTGAAACGATACGAGATATGAAAAAAACATAACAGAGCAAAGTTGTAGAGAATTTTCTCCTCTATAAATTCGGTTATTCAATTTTCGTGCCATTTGTATGGTTAAGCCGTTATTTTCATTTAAATTTCGAGCTGTCAAAAGACGATTGCAAAGGCCCACTTTTAGTGTTACTACCGTAACCTAAAGTGGGCCAAAAGGTTTAGAAATGGTGCTGCTTCTTAAAAACAAAATAAAATATTCGAGACCGCCGCGCTGTATGGCAGCCTACTCCAGGCGTCATGCTATGGACTGGGCAGCCTGTAACGTTACTTTTGTGTCGTTTTCTGTACGCATTAATGTTACACTCGGCGATTAAAAGATTAAGGATTTTTCTTAAAATTTCGATCATAGAAAAATCGGATAAAAATATGATTAAATACTTTCGACTAGGGTGGATGAAATTAATTCACGAAATGATTGAATAGTTGAAATGGCGGAATACAGATTGTGGTTGAGGCAACACACAAAAATAACGACACAGAGAAAATTTACGGAAAGTCCCCATTGTAGCTTCTTTCTGGAAATAATCACAGCAGCTGAAACTGTGGAGCTGTTGAATGGTTTAGATAAACTTTATCATACTTTACGTAGTAAAATAATGTTCAGACTGTTCGCCTCGTTATTGTTGAGGGACCGTGTACTAAAGTTTGATAAGGCAAATAACAAACAGAAAATAAATCTATAGGTCTTCGCGAAACTGTTTATACGAATGCAGGTTCTAAAAGGAAGAAAGGTAATGATTTAAAGTAACTGATAGGGATTTATCGGGGCAATACTTGAAGCGAAAGTGATGGCGTCTGAACACCATGTTACGACGGAATATGGAGGAGCTGAAAATCTCAAAGAAGTTGAATAATTAAGGAAGTATGGGACATTATTAAATGAAAACAGGGTGGAGACATGGCTCTTAACAAAAGAGCGTATATTTAAAGTAAAATTTAAAAGCACTCACACGTACATCACAAAGCAGTCTGCGTATATGTCCACACTTAATTATGTATCGTTACAATCCGTTTCCATTGGAGATTCGAGTCTCCCTTGAGCATAGGTGTGTGTGTGTGTGTCTGTGTGTGTGTGTGTGTATGTGTGTGTGTGTGTGTGTGTGTGTGTGTGTGTGTGTGTGTGTATGTGTGTGCGTGCGTGTGTTTGTCCTCAGTGTAAGTTAATTTAAGTAGTTTGTAAGTCTCCCTACCAAAAAAGTGGTTCTTGAAGAAAGAGAAAGATATAATGTTGCATAATTTCTTTCAAAAAAATTAAATCTTAAGTATTTGACTAACAGAACTATGTTGAAACATTGTCGTAAATGGAACTATGACTACGTGCAAGCCACCATTGCGCTTCTATATCGTTAAATATACTGTATTCGGCGTTTCCCCTCACCTCCTCCACGCAAACATCTCTACAAACATCATGGTTCAAAATGTCTATGAGATCGCCGTATAGAAATGCACATTACCCATTCGTATCTAACATCGACTTTCAGTTCTATACTAACAGAAATTGATTCGCCAAATTTCGAAATCATTCATAAATTGTGATAAGGAGGGCCGTAATATGTGTCTTCTGATTTTATAAATCATCTGAAGTTCATGCATTATTCTCTAATGTTAAAATTTTATTATCACTGATTTTAATAATTAGTTTAAAAGAATCATTCATATCTTAATTTAAGCAGTTTGGGAATCCATCCGGAGCACAACTTGTTACCTACGCCGTCTGAAACAATTTCGTGCAAAACCTGTTCTAGAAATTTGCGGGAATCCGCCTAAAAGCGTTGTGATAAGGAAACGTCTGTTCTCTTAGATTTTTTTCATCGATTTTCCTCATCGTTGACAACAGAAGACCGATCACTCCATGGCTCATCGTGGACATTAGCTCGATCCTCATTAAAAATCCTTACCCACTTCTTCATCATTCCAATACTCATTGCGTTTTCATCATAAACATACTTAATATGATGATGCTTTCCTACCGGTTTCACATTCCTTGCGTTTAAAAATAGCATTACCGAATAAATCTCACAGTCAAAAGGATCGTCAGTTGACTTAAAAATTTTACACTTACTCTGTAAACAGTCGAGGATACCGCGCTCCTCTAGGGAGCCGCTTGTGCACTGCAATTTGGTCGAAATGATCTCTACGAGATTACGAGAGTATCTCGGGCGTTCGATCTCTGATTGTCGTGAGTGCACCTATGCATAATCTATTTTTAGTCTGGGACAACGTCCCAGAAATAAATTAAATTTGTCCCAATCTCCCGGTTTCTGATCAAAGTTTTCTGGAGGTTTTCCTTGGTTGTAAGGCGTATGCCGGAACTGGTAAGCCCCTCCCACTTATTTCCAATTGGGATCCCCCTTTGCCCCACTATCAGCTTGTCTGATAATTGGCTGAACAGAACCGCGATTCTTTATGGGCCGGATCTCAAGCAGTCCCTTCCACTCCTCGGAGTGGAGAATGAAAAGAATAAGTTTGTTTCTTCTTTTCTCTTTCTGTAAACAGACAAGACAACGCAAAGTAACCAAACTGGCGTCAGCTGAGTGTAGACGAACAAGTACGTCTAACGCGCATGAGCGCAACACCGATCGCAGTATACGCCTCGTAATTGTAACTAAATTCAACACGCATTCGGGAGGATGGTGGTTCAAATCCACCTCCGGCTATTCAGATTTAGGTTTTCCGTCATTTCCCTAAATCGCTCCAGGCAAATGCCGGGATGGTTCCTTTCAAAGAGCACGGCCGATGTCCTCCCCCATCATTCCCCGAAAATCCGAGCGTAAGCTCCGTTTCTAATGACCACGCTGTCGACGGGACGTTAAACCCTAAGCATCCTCCCTTCCTTTTTAAATGCAACATTTCAATTTTACGCATGTAAACTAAAATTTTCAAATAATTTCAAAACTAATAATGAAAAGTATAACACTGACATGAATCATACAAAATGAAAAGAAAATTATTTAGTGAATATCGAACTCAGACAGAAAAATTAAGAGTCTACACACTTATTCACACCGCTAAGTGAACATTACAAATATTATTTGTCAAAGGGGCTTATAATTACATACTTGGTTTATACTGTAATTACCAAAATGTCGCGATTGATTTCCGTTTCTCTACAGTTAACTCGGGTGAGGTATTTTAGGAATTAGAAGGGCTCACCTGTCGACTTCTTCTCACTTTGAGCCAAATAGAAGAAACCCATCCCCGACCACCTCTTGCGAGAAGAAGGTGAGTTATTTAGAGTTATTTTAGCGTTTGTTGTGCCGTAATTGCTTTAAGTGGTGTTATTTGTGTTCGTGTGTGCGCCGGCATCGACGTCTTACTGCTTTGTTTACATCTGGTGGCGAGTGGTTCCAGCCGTAGCGGCCTCCGAAAGCTAAGTTCCAATAAGTGTTTGTGTATTGTAGTTAAATTATTAAAGTTTTAGATTTCAGGAGGTGTTATCGCGCTAGTTGTTTATTAACTTTAGTACTTTTCAACAGGTGACTTGCTGTTTTTAACGTAGTTGAGGTTGGGAAACTTTAAGTTACGGTGTTTAGTTATTTTATTAGTGACGCTTGAATTTGAACTTGTTTATACAAGCAACAGTGTAAAGTTTCTGTGGTAGTGTTATTTGCTCTTTTCTGATACTATTAGTTGTTGTTACTTGATTTGTAGAGACTGAGGTATGTTGATTGCTGTAGTTAAGAGGAACTTCCTACTTATTTTGTAGAAACTTAACTTCATAACGTAGACGTCTAGTTTTTCTTAACAAATTATTGTAAAATTTTACCATGAGTGAAAAGTGTGGGCTCTGTCGTAGGGTCGTGCGTAGTGGGCTGCAGTGTGGGATTTGTAGTAAGTATTTTCATGGGGGGGGGGGGGGGGGGGAGTGCAGTGGGGGAGACAGTGGGCATTGTGGTGAGGTTCTCTCCTGGAACTGTAGGATTCGCAGCAGGAATAAGTTGATAGGGGAGCAGGAGCGTTTGATCTGCGCCCTTCCGAGGTGACTGAGGCGCTCCAGTCACGGTCAGCACGGCCACTACGGTCGGGGGTTCGAATCCCCCCTCGGGCATGGATATTTGTGCCGTCCTAGTTCGTAAGTAGTTCATAAGTAGTTTGTAAGTTTAGGGACTGATGACCCCGTAGTTAAGTCCCATAAGCTTAACAAACATTTGAACATTTTCTGCGCCCTTCAGGTGCAGTTGAAAAACGCTGAAGAGGAACTAGGTAGGCTGAGGAGGGGAAGGGGGGCTGGGGAATGGGAACTGGCAGTTAGCAAGAAGGTAGCTAGGAGAAGGTATTCAGATAGCTTTACATTGCAAGTTGCAAATAGGTTTGACCAACTGTCAGAGTTGAGTGGAGATGAACCTCCTGTAGCTGTAGGTGTAGGAAGTACGCAGCAGACCTCAGCTTTTGGTAAGCCGAAATCTGTAGAGAGGTCTCTTAGGAAGAAGAAGGTTCTCTGCTAGGTAGTTCTCATGGCAGAGGTGTTGGCCAACAGTTGCAGGAAGTACTTGGGAGTGAGTACCAGGTCACCAGCATAGTGAAGCCTAGTGCAGGGTTAGCTCAGGTCACTTGTAACATAGGGGACTTATGTAGGAATTTTTCAAAAGAGGATCAGGTAGTTATAGTGGGTGGGGCCGGGAATAGTCTTGATAGGGACGGGGAATATGATATAGGTGGTGATCTGGAAAGGATAGCAACTGAAACTGGTGGCACGAATATGCATTTCGTGCAGCTGTTTCAGCGTCATGATAGGCCTTGTCTTAATACGGCTGTCAGCCGTGTTAACATGGGGCTTGAGAAGGCGCTGATGACGGAGGGCATGGATCACATTTCAGTGGTGCCAGTTGAGACTATCCAAGGTCGGATTTTACTAGGTACGGTCTGCACCTCAATAGGTATGGGAAGGGGAGGTTGGCAAAGCTCATAGGTGACAGTGTAGTAGGGGGTGGGGGTTTCACTCATGGAAAAATTCCTGTAGTAGTTGGTGTTAGGGCCGCATCTTTTTTAGACTGAAGACAGCTGATAGATATTCCTGCTTAAAGGAAGTCCCTCTAAGAAATGAACCACCATTGACAAAGTCTAAGAATATAAGTAATAAGGGAATTACTGTTTTTCATCAAAATATACAGGGTATCAGAGATAAAGTTAATGAAATGCTTATTGATACTGATTCTGACATTATTGGAATTTCAGAGCACTTTTTAAGTGGTGTGACAATTAAGAGACTTCCTTTGCCAGGATACAGGTTAGCTGCCTTCTACTCTAGGAGTTCCTTGCAGTGTGGGGGAGTGGCCATGTATGTAAAAACGATTTTTCATCGGAGTCAATCGATTTTTCTAAACACTGCACAGAACAGATATTTGAATGTTGTGCAGGAGTTGTTAATGTTAATGGAACTAAACTAGTAATAGTTGTTACTTATAGATCCACTGACTCAAATTTTAAAATGTTTCTGCCCAAGCTGGAATTGGTTCTGGGTTCACTGTATAGGAAGTATAAAAATTTAATTGTGTGTGGAGATTTCAACATTAATTGTGTAGGTGATAGCTCAAGGAAAAGGCAGGTGTTAGATCTATTTAATTCCTATAACATGATGCAAACAGTATTTTTTCCAACGAGAGTGCAAGGAAATAGCAGTTCTACCATTGACAATATTTTTGTTCATTCTTTATTATTAGAGGGGCACTCTGTCAGCAGAATAGTAAATGGCCTACCAGACCACGATGCCAAACTTTTAATTCTAAAAAGTATTTCTTCTCAAACAAATGTTAAACATGATATCAACTACTCAGAAAAGTTAATCCAGTTGCAATTGAGACCTTTTTAAGCCTAATTAAGGAACAAGAATGGCAGGATATTTATAGTGCTGATAATGCAGATGATAAATATAATGCTTTTCTGAACACATTTATTATGCTGTTTGAAAGTTGCTTTCCGCTAGAACGCTCAAAACAGGGTACTTTCAGTAACAGACAGCCAGGGTGGCTGACAAAGGGGATAAGAGTATCATGTAGAACTAAGCGGGAGTTGTATCAAAATGCTAGAAGCAGTCAGAATGAAGATGCAGTAGCTCATTACAAACAGTACTGTAAGGTTCTGAAAAATGTCATTAAGAATGCAAAAAGTATGTGGTACGCAAAAAGAATAGCAAACTCTCGAGATAAAATTAAAACTATCTGGTCAGTCGTGAAGGAAGTGTCTGGTCAGGAGCAGCGGGTAGAAGATATAACGTCAGTGCGTAGTAGGAATGTTTCTGTTACTGACAAGTTAGATATATGTGCAATATTCAATAATCACTTTCTGAATATAGTAGAGGAACTAAACAAAACACTAGTTTCTACAGGTAATCATATAACGTTTTTAGAAAATGCCTTTCCGAGGCTGTTACCTGAAATGATCCTTCATGATACTTCCATAGGTGAGATTGAGTCAATAATTAAATCACTAAGGACTCTTGTGGATATGATGGGGTATCTAGCAGAATTCTAAAGTACTGTTCTCCATATGTTAGCCCAGTACTAAGCCATATTTGTAATTTTTCCATTCAGAATGGTCAGTTTCCTATTAGATTAAAGTACTCAGTAGTAAAACCGCTTTATAAAAAAGGAGAAAGGGATAATGTAGACAACTATAGACCTATTTCTATGCCATCGGTTTTTTCCAAAGTTATTGAAAAGGCTGTATATTCAAGATTAATTGATCATTTCAGTTCACATAATTTCCTGTCGAACGTACAGTTTGGGTTTAGAAGTGGTTTAACGACAGAAAACGCTATATTTTCGTTTCTCTGTGAGGCACTTGATGGGTTAAATAAGAGGCTACGGACATTAGGCGTCTTCTTTGATTTAACAAAAGCGTTTGATTGTGTTGATCACAAAATATTGTTGCAGAAGTTGGAACATTATGGAATACGGGGAGTAGCCCACAACTGGTTCACCTCTTACTTTAATAATAGACAACAGAAGGTAATTCTCCGCAGTGTAGAAAATGGCTATGAGGTGCAATCCCAATGGGGCACAATTAAGTATGGGGTGCCCCAGGGGTCTGTTTTGGTACCATTGCTGTTTCTTATTTATATGAATGATATGCCTTCGAGAATAACAGGTGATTGTAAAATATTTTTGTTTGCTGATGATACCAGCTTGGTAGTGAAGGATGTTGCTCATAATATTGACACAGTATCAAATAATGCAGTTCAAGAGATAAGTTCATGGCTAATAGAAAACAAGTTGATGTTAAATCACAGTAAAACTCAGTTTTTACAATTTCTAACACATAATTTGACGAAATCTGACATTATGATTACACATAATGGGCATGTGATAAGTGAGACTGAACAGTTCAAATTTCTAGGTGTTCGTATAGACAGTAAGCTGTCATGGAAAGCCCATGTTCAGGATCTTGTTCCAAAACTAAATTCTGCTATATTTACCATTAGAACAATATCTGAGATAAGTGATTTTTCAACACGAAAAGTAGTCTATTTCGCTTACTTTCACTCACTTATGACGTACGGCATTGTTTTTTGGGTAACTCGCCTCATGCAAAAAGGATATTTCTGGCTCAAAAACGGGCGGTTCGAGCAATATCTGGTGTAAGTTCGCGAACGTCATGTCGACCCCTTTTCAGTAGTCTGGGAATTTTGACTCTGGCGTCACAATACGTTTTTTCTTTAATGTCGTTTGTTGTTAATAATATCAGCTTATTCCCACGAGTTAGTAGCTTTCACTCGGTGAATACTAGACAGATGTCTAATCTACATTTGCACCACACCACCTTAACACTTGTGCAGAAAGGGGTGCAGTATTCTGCGGCATCCATTTTCAATAAGCTGCCACAAGAACTAAAGAATCTTAGCACTAATCCACATGCTTTCAAATCTAAATTGAAGAGTTACCTCGTGGCTCACTCCTTTTATTCTGTCGAGGAACTCCTAGAAAAGTTAAACAATTAAGCTAATTCATTTTTTTCTTTATTGATTCTTTTCACTTTGTCTTAAGATTGTCGTGTGCAAAGGACTACTTAAAATTTTTCTATTACCATTCTTGTGTAACAATGTATTGACTTGTTCCATGACCATGGAGTCTTACTCCTCAAGTGGGTCCTATGGAACAGAAAAAACAAATAAATAAATAAATAAATGAAATATGTGTTTCCCATCACATGCCACAGACGCTTGAAAGCATACTTCTCGATTAAAGAAGCATACCTCATCTACCACTTTTTCGCCTTTATAACTCTTTTTACTATGATTTACTTCTACATCTACATAGCTAGTCTCCACTTCACAACCGCGGTCGAGTGGGCGGTCGGTCTAAGGTGCCTTACAGCGGAGCTCGCAGTTGCTCGCCGCCGGAGGCACAGGTGTGTGTGTTGTCCTTAGGTTAGTGTAAGGAGTTTGTAAGTCTAGGGACTCATGATCGTAGCAGTTTGTTCAAAGGTTTGTAAACTTTACAAGTAGTGTGTGTTTGTTTGGAATGAAAAGTAGTATGTGTTTGTGGGGCGAGCGTGTCACTGTTTGTGTTAAGAGACCGTCCCCACTAAAATACACAAATAAATGTTCTGTTTTGGTTTTGGTTACAAAATAGTTTGACTAAGCAATGAGACTTAGTACTTTCCTTTGCCCTGTTAGAATAAATTGCAACTGACATGGAATGCAATGATCTTACGTAAATGTGGTTTTGTTTGATGCGCAACGGATAACACTTTAAATTGTACAGTGGTTAATAAAATAATAGTAATTAAACTAGTAAGTTGTCTACACATTAATCTCGTGTGTGAGAGAATGTGAGCAAATGAAATGTTCCGATCTGTTAGCGTGCACCATATACCAGTTACCAGACTATACATGCACAATTCGACTTGCGAGAGCCAACGAAAAAGGAGCGTGCTACTACAGTGATAATTTTGTTGCTTGCATGAACAGGATGTCAAACAAAGATATTTGATATTAATTAGATACCAAAAAATCACTTCACTTGATAATGTGCCTATCTGAACAACAATTACCACACTGATTCTATGTAATAAAAAATGTCCTACAAATCTGGTAATGGTTTCAAGTCTCACTCACTGCAAATATTTCTCATCTCTTTACGTGATCTACTTCTCTTCTGATCAGACAAATCACTTTAACTGTTACTAACGTTAACTGACTTAATAATCTGAACTTTCATTAAGACTGAAAAAATCTCTAACCATGAACTTTACTGGATTTATGAACAAACTACTTCCTGCTCTCATTAATAGACCAATTGATCATGACAAAATCCCTACACTGAACTGTCCTAATTACCACATAAATTTACAATCACAATAATTATGCAACACTATCATAAGAAACAATTATCAGAACGAATAGCAATTCAAATTGGTGAAAGGAACAAGGAACTGGAAAATGACTCAGGGTTAAATGATAAATGCGAGCTGCATTAAACACCAACTACAATAGTTCAAATACAGGCTACCATACATAACAATAGAAAAGTACAAGTTTACCTTATTTGAGACAGATTAATTTCTATACAAAAATTATAATTTCCACACTTGGCTGCGACTCTTCAAACTGTCTGAAATTTTTACTCTTCGCGTCTAACACACAGACAGACTAACCCGACAGTTTCACGACTACTACTCATCGTCTCAACTCTACCATAATCATACATCGACTGTCCTGCACGAAGGTCACACACCGACTCTTTAAACGCAACAACTGCGAGAGTAAGACATACTCCAAAGATAAAACAAAGTCTTTGGTTTACAGAAAAGATAAGAAATTAAGTACAGTATGTTATATCGATTAATGAAATGGTACAAAATATTACATAAATTTGTTTTCTTCTGAATTACAGCTTAGTTTTTTGTAAGAAAACATGCTCAAGGCTGTAGACAGGCAAAAATTAAGTGAAAATCATTTTGCGTACGCCTTTCAACCTTATGGTACTTAACTGCGGGTCATCATTTCCTAACTACTTCTGAACTGCCTTATACTAAGGACAGCACAAACATCCATGCCCGAGGGACGATTCGAACCCCCGACGGGGAGTGGCATCTCGCATCAGAGCATAGCGCCTTAATGCGCTCAATCACTCCGCGGCGGCTATAGCAGTTTAGTCCAGTAGGTTTACATACATTTGAAAATTTGCAGTTCACAATTAACTACATGAAATAGCATTCAACGAGCCGCTTTTAGACTATGTTGTTCCATTCCATAATAGCGCGCGTTAAAGTTGTCTTTCAATCTTCTCGTTTTATATCAGACTTTTCATATTGAAGTGCAAGGCAGATGGATCATCGAACTGGTTTTGTGATATTTTTCTACGGTTCCATTCTCTAATAGACCGTGGGGAAAAAGTAATTCCTAAATATTTTTGTACCCGATCTGATTTCTTTGATTTTATTATGATAATCATCTCCCCAATGTAGGTGTGTGTCAACAGAATACGTTCGCATTCTGAGTGGGTAGTTGGTGAAAGAAATTTGGTAACTAGATCTCGGCGCAACGAAAGAACGCATTTCTTTTAATAATATACACCCCACTCGTGCATCATTTCCTTGACATTCTCTTCCCTGTATCGCGATGATACAAAACGAGCAGCTCTTCCCTGAACTTTCTCTATCAGCACCGTCAGTCTACCTGGTGGCGAACCCATAATACGCAGAAATATGCCAAAAAAGAATGGACAAAATGGTATAGGCAGTCTCTTTAGTAGATTTGTTGGGTGTTCTATGTGTAATGTAGCCTTTGGTTTCCTTTCCTTACAGCATTTTCTATATCTTCTTTACAATTTAAATTGATAGTAATTGTAATTAGTAGATACCTAATTGAATTTTATTCATTACAATTTTTTAACCATATCGAATACATTTTGTATTTTTTATGGTCTGGTGACTTCACTACACTATGAACTACACTCTCATCCGCAGATAGACGTATAGTGGCTAATAGGATTGTCTCCTAAATCATTTATGAAGATAAGACAGAGTAGGGCTTTTATAATACTGGGGAATACCAGCCACTTCTGTTTTACTCGAGGGCTTTCCGTCACTTACTACGAACTGTACTTTTTCGACAGCAAATCGAAAATGTAGTCTCACAAGTGAGACGGTATTCCACAAGCACAAAATGTGAGACGGAACCACTTGTGAGGTGTGGTGTCAAAAGTCTTCAGAAAAACGAAAATTATGAAGTCTATTTGATATCCCTTGTCGATAGCAATCATCATTTCGTGTTATTAAAGAGCTAGCTGTGTTTCAAAAGAACGATACTTTCCGATTCCGTGTTGACTATGCGTCAAGAGATCGTTCTCTTGGAGGTAGTTTATAAAGTTCGAATAAGGCATATGTTCCAAATCCTGCTGCTGATCGACGACAGCGAAATGAGCCTGCTTATTCGAATGTATATATTTTCTTTACATTGAATTTTGGAGCGTTTTGGAACTTCGATATTCAGTCTCACTTCGAAAACTCTTTGTTCAGTAATCTGTGTATCTGTTTAAATGCACGTTACGACCTCAGGATTATTTGTTGCCAGCACGTCAAACGTACTATCAAATGCATTTACTATTCAAGTGGATACGTTATTCGAAATAATTTTCGGAGAAAGTGTTCAGCACAATTTCGGATGATGCTTCATGCATGTCTCTGGATTTAAACGGGTATTTTTACGATCATATCGACGGTAAGTGAAATTGATCAGCAATTATAATTGTACGCTTTGGATACATGTTTAATGTTTGATTGAAGTTTTCTTTGAATATTTCAGTGATTGTGTATTTCAAGTCAGTCGGTCGGTATAAATAAGTAATTATTAGTATGTCCGATTATTAGGTATGACTTCTACCCATATCAACTCACAGAGTCTATCTACCTTCACTTCGATAAATGTTAAACTGCTTATAATATCAATAAACACATCACCAACGTACTTATTTTATTTATCCATTCTCATCACCGATATAATAATTACGGTTCAACTTATAAATGAATTTCGCTAGCTTTCAGTGCCTATAATGATTTGCTATTTAGTGATTTGTATTACCGCATCGAGTTCTGATAATTTCCCTACACATCTATAATTCCAGCCGCTATACCTGCCACAACGGCCAGGGAGACGGCAAACCACGTCGCATACTGGTGTACCGGGAAGCCTACTTAACAGGCGAACACTCTGCTTCGAATGCAAGCAACCTAGAAACGTGTCACGGTACGCTCTACATCTACATAGATATTCTGAAAATCACATTTAAGTGCCTGGCAGAGGGTTCATTAACCAATTTCATAACTTTTCTCTACCGTTCCATTCTCCAATAGCGCGCGGGAAGAAAGAATACTTATATCGATCCGTTTTCGATCTGATTTCTCTTTTTTTATTGAGATGGTCATGTCTCCCTAAGTACGTGAGTGCTAGCAAAATATTTTCACATTCAGAAGTAAAAGTCGGTGATTCAAACTTTGCTAACAAATCACGCCGCAATTAATAACGTCTTTCGTTTAATGATTTCCACCCAATTCGAGCAACATTTCCGTGACGCTTTACCTTCGGTAACGTGATAAAACGAGCTGCCCTTCTCTGAACCTTCTCAATATCTTGCGTCAGTCCCACCTGGTGAGGGTCCCACAAGGGGCAACAGCACTCCAGGAGAGGACACACAAGTGTGATGTAGGCAGTCTCTTTGGTGGAGCTGGTGCATCTTCGAAGCGTTCTGCCTTGAAACGTAATTTTTGGTTCGCCTTCCCCACAATATTTTCTATGCGTTTTCTCCAGTCAAAGTTGTTCGTAATTGTAACTCCTACGTATTTGGTGGTGCGGCTCCGTAGCATAGTGGGAGATTGCCGGACTACAAATCCGAAGGTCGCGTGTTCGATCCCCGCCAGGTCCTAGGATTTTTATCTGTCACTTTCCACTTCTCTCACCTCTGGAAGTATTGCTCATGTGAAAAATACCGAGTAGCACCGTGATTAGGAACTCACGTTAAACTGTAGGTTCCCCTATAACTGGCTGGGTAAGTCAGTTCGAAGGTCGGAGGAAGGCAACGGCATACCACCTCCAAACAGGACCATGCCTAGTAAAGCACTGTTGTGTTCAAACCAAACTTCTGATTGTTGACTGCTTTATCTTTTTAGGTATTTGGTAGAATTTACGGCCTTAAGGTTTGACCGATTTATCGCGTAATTGAAGTTCAGCGGATTTCTTTTAGTTGTCATGTGTATTACTTAACACTTTTCTTTATTTAGTGTCAATTGCCAATTTTCGCACCATGTAGAAATTTTGTGTAAATCGCTTTGCAGTTGCTTTTGATCCTCTGTTGACTTCACTAACCAATAAACGACAGCATTAACCGCGAACAGTCTAAGGTAGCTATTCAGATTGTCTCCTAAATCGTTTATAAACACGAGGAAGAGTAGGGGACCTATAACGCTTCCCTGTGGAACGCCAGATATCACTTCTGCTTTACTCGATGACATACCGTCCATTACAACGAACTGTGTCCTTTCTGATAGGAAATCGTGAATCCAATCGCTCAATTGGGAAGATATTTCATAAGCACGCAATTTCATTAGAAGCCGCTTGTGGGATACAGTGTCAATAGCCTTCCGAAAATCCAGAAATATGGAATCGATTTGAGATCTCTTGTCGATGGCACTTAACACTTCACGTGAATAAAGGGCAAGCTGTGTTTTGCAAGAGCAATACTTTCTGAATCCGTGTTGACTATTGGTTAATAGGTCGTTTTCGTCGAGGTAGTTCATGATGTTCGAACAATGTATATGTTCCAATATCCTACTGCAAAACGACGTCAATGAGATTGGCCTGTAATTTTGGGGTAACTTGGGCAACTGTTCAGTCTTTGGGTACGGATCTTTCGCTGAGTGATCGGTTGTAAATGATAGCTAAGTACGGATATATTGCATCAGCATACTCTGAGAGGAATCTAGTTGGTATACAATCTGGCCATGATAATTTGTTTTTGTTTAGCGACATAAGTTGTTTTACTACTCCAGGAACATCTACTTCTAAGTTTCGCATTCTGGCAGCTGTTCTTAGATTGAATTCTGTAGTGTTCACTTCGTCTTCTTTGGTGAATGTTAACAACAACATAAACAATCGTAATTCGCACGCCTTCTTGCTGGGCGCGTCGGATCGATAGAGAGCGCTGACAGACAGTGCCCTGTGTCGTTATAAATTCCTACACTCAACACCGATTGACCAGAGCAGGCAACATTTAGACCCACAGCCGGCTGCGAGGTTAGTTCGCCTTCCGCCTATTGCAATTAGAAGACTCTGAAGACGATGTACCTCCGGACCTTGCACCGGGAAACTTGGCTTCGCTACATTACGGTACTATCAAGGAATCTCGCGATCCTCATGTACTTTCAACAGAACTAAGGCTGCTCTACAGACTTCGAACTCCATGCTTTTACATCCGTACTGTTGTCCTCTGACCCCCAGACTGTTCAGGCAAGGCTCCTCCTTTACCTGGTCAAGACTGTTTTGCATGGAGTCAGGAATTTTATCGCCTTATTTAATATTCTTTTATTCTTCACGTTCTGAAGTAATTACGTTATTTTGTTTGTGTACTGTGAACTTATGCCAAGAACGGTCCGAATAAATCGTGTTTCTAAAATTGCTGTGCTCGTCGGTGAGTCGCTGGTACCTAGGTCCGTGTAAGTGCTATATATGACGTACACTCATGGAGTTTAACTTAAAATGCCAGCCGTCCACACCACACAGACCTTGCTACCTATGTAACAGCTACTTGCGTGTAATGTACAAGTATCCTTTTTAACGAAACCCGAAAACCCACGATCATATGACGAAAAACGAGGACTCTGTAGCCTACACGGTTGCAGAACTATCTGCGCCTGTGATTCTAACAATTCCGTTGGCTCCGTACCATAGGTTTGTCAACAAAGATACAGACGATAAACTCTATCTTCATCTTTAAAACAAGAATGCTAGTACTCATCAAATCAGATGTGATGTTGTAGTTTTCAGTGCGCAGACTGGTTTGATGCAGCTCTCCACACTACCCTGTCATGTGCAAGCCATCTGTCTACCCATCTGTCTACCCATCTGATCTTCGTCTGTAGAACCACATTTCAAAAGCTTTCATCAAAAGTTTTGTCTGAAGTCCTTGTAGTCCACGTCTCACTCCCATACAATGCAACACTCCAGACAAATGCGTACTATTGAGCAGAGTTGTGATGAAAGATGTTTCCCGAAACATCAGCAAATTGCGGAGCATCCTCTTGAAAACATCGCACTGCGTTAGACGAGACGTCATTCATTACCAGAACAAATACATGCTGGGATACCGTAATAGACGTGCGATCATATTGGAGTTTGTTAAAAATCTCTTACTAAAGCACAGCTTGTACCCGGTCACCGGACAGTTGAAGCGGGCACGGTGGGTATGCGACCGAAGCATTGCCATATATGGCGATCACCAGTGAGGAAGCAGCGCAGCTATATGAGACTTACGGAAGCAATGATTCGAGATCTCAGACGAATATCTCGCGCATTAAGAAACTACCGGGTGATCAAAAAGTCAGTATAAATTTGAAAACTTAATAAATCACGGAATAATGTAGATCGAGAAGTTAAAATTGACACACATGCTCTGAATGCCATGGGGTTTTATTAGAACAAAAAAAAGTATTGCTAGACGCGTGAAAGACCTCTTGCGCGCGTTGTTTGGTGATGATAATGCGCTCAGCCGCCACTTTTGTCAATAAAAAAAAAATTAAAAAAAAATTTAAAAAATGTTGAGTTAAAAAACGTCCGACAGATGGCGCCTCATCTGATCAACAAAGATATAATTGGCATAATAAATTAAGACAAAGCAAAGATGATGTTCTTTACAGGAAATGCACAATATGTTTGTGGTGTCGCACATGTATGAAGTGCGCGCCACGTAGTTTCGCCGCACGCCGCCATGCACGCACGGCGCGGCGTTCTTACGACGTCAGCCACGAGCGCCCTCTGCTAAAACTCCGCTCGTGGCCACGACTGCTGCATCGGCCACTTGGGTATCAGATAGGCACCAGTTAAGACTTGGCTATCGGATAGGCACTGAAACGGATTCATCAGTAGGCAGGCCTCTATCTAATCTATGTATCAGCATTCTGCAGTCTTGAACTTTGTAAAAGATAAGTATTATCTTATTTCTACGAAATATACAACTTGTTCTAATTGAGTCTAGAGTTTCTAGTTTCTGCTGTCCCACTCGGCCACCGACACATACGACAATCGGCGGAAAAAAGTCACAAAAGTGGCGACGAGGATGGATAAAAATTGTTGACCATCATTTCTGAACAATAGCTGTAGTCGGGGAATAATGATGTGAACATCACTGTAAAGCATGTCCGGAGTTATGGTGAGGCATGGGTGTCGGATGTTGTGTTTCAGCATCCCTATAGATGTCGGTCGATCACGATACACTTGCGACTTCATGTAATCCAAAAGCCAATAAGCCACGGACTGAGGTCTGAGGACCTGGGAGGCCAAGCATGACGAAAGTGGCGGCTGAGCACACGATCATCACCAAACGACGCGCGCAAGAGATCTTTTTTTCTTTTTTTTTTCTTTTTTGGTTCTATTAAAACTCATGTCATTTCAAGCAAGTGTGTCAATTTTTACCTGTCTATCTACATTATTCCGTGATTTATTAAGTTTTGAAATTTATACTGACTTTTTGGTCACTCGGTACTTGACGCGGCTGGAAGCTCGAGAGAGTTTTATCAGTGCAACTCGCCGCGAAACTACGCATTTATATACAGGGTGTTACAAAAAGGTACGGCCAAATTTTCAGGAAACATTCCTCACACACAAAGAAAGGAAATATGTGGACATGTGCCCGGAAACGCTTAATTTCCATGTTAGAGCTCATTTTATTACTTCTCTTCAAATCACATTAATCATGGAATGGAAACACACAGCAACAACAGAATGTACCTACGTGACTTCAAACATTTTGTTACAGAAAATGTTCAAAATGTCCTCCGTTAGCGAGGATACATGCATCCTCCCTCCGTCGCATGGAATCCCTGATGCGCTGATGCAGCCCTGGAGAATGCCGTATTGTAACACAGCCGTCCACAATACGAGAACGAAGACTATATTTGGTACCGGGTTTGCGTAGACAAGAGCTTTCGAATGCCCCCATAAATGAAGGTCAAGAGGGTTGAGGTCAGGAGAGCGTAGAGGCCATACGAGAAGAACTAACTCAAGGCTTGAATAAATTAATAAATTCTCGGGTAACGCCGGGTTTTCAGCTACTTCGTGCTAATCCATACATCAAATGGGCATCTGCCAGCTCCGGATTTGTAAACATTGCACTGACTGCAAAACCACGTTCGTGATGAACACTAACCAGTTGAAGCTACGTACTGATGTGCTTGATGCTAGTACTGTAGAGAAATGAGTCGCATTTCAACACAAGCACTGAAGTCAACATTACCTTCCTTCAATTGGGCCAACTGGCAGTGAATCGAGGAAGTACAATACATTCTAACGAAACTATTGGGTACTTTGACAATTGTCTGCATTAATTATTTCAATTTACATTTCAAGAGAAATACTAAAATATCGTTAGGAAAACCAGTCATGAAAAAATTGTATCAACTGGTATGCAAGATGTATGAGACAGGTGAAATACCCGCCGACTTCAACAAGAATATCGTAAGTCCAATTCCAAAGACAAGTGCAGACAAGTGTGAAAATTACAGAACTATCAGTTTAATAAGTCATGGTTGCAAAATACTAACACGAATTATTTACAGACGAATAGAAACACTTGTGGAATCCGACCTTGGAAGATCAGTTTGGATTTAGGAAAAATGTAGGAACACGGGAAGCAGTACTCACATTACGACTTATCTTAGAAGATAGGCTAAGGAAAGGGAAACCTATGTTTTTAGCGTTTGTCGATTTGGAGAAAGCTTTTGAAAATGTCGACTGGAATACAATCTTCCAAATTCTGAAGGTATCAGCGGTAAAATATAGGGAGCGAAGAAATATATTCAACCTATACAAAAACCAGACAGTGGTTATTAGAGTTGAAGGGCAAGAAAGGGACGCAGAGGTTGGGAAGGGAGTAAGACAGGGTTGTAGCCTTTCCCCAATGTTGTTCAATCTGTGCATTGAACAGGCAGTGAAGGAATGGAAGGAGAAATTTGGAGAGGACATTAAAGTGCAGGGAGAAGAAATAAAAACATTGCGGTTTGCCGATGACAAAGTAATTCTGTCAGAGACTGCAAAAGATCTGGAAGAGCAATTGAATGGAATGGACAGTGTCTTGAAAGGAAGATATAAGATGAACATTAACAAGAGTAAAACGAAGGTAATGGAATGTAATGTCACAAAATAAGGCGATGCTGAAGGAATTAGATTAGGTAATGAGAATAAAAGTAGTAGATGAATTTTGTTATTTGGGTAGCAAGATAACTTCTGATGGTCAAAGTAAAGAAGATGTAAAATGCAGAATGGCTATGGGAAGAAAAGCGTTTCTGAAGAAGCGAAATTTGCTGACATCCAATATTAATTTAAATGTTAGGAAGTCCTTTGTGAAAGCATTTGTCTGGAGTGTAGCATTGTATGGGAGTGAAACGTGGACGATAAGGAGTTCAGATAAAAAGATGATAGAAGCTTTTGGAATGTGGTGCTACAGACGAATGATGAAAATTAGATGGGTAGATCACGTAACTAATGAGGAGGTGCTTAGCCGAATCGGGGAGAAAAGGAGTTTCTGGCATATCCTCACCAAGAGAAGGGATAGATTGGTTGCACACATTTTGAGACATCAACGAATTGTCAATTTAGCATTAGAAGGAAGCGTGTGGGATAAACATCGTAGAGGGAGGCCGAGGGACGGATATAGTAAGCAGATTCAATAGGATGTAGGTTGCCGAACGTATTGTCAGATTCAGAGACTAACACAGGACAGGATAGCGAGGAGAGCTGCATCAAACCTTTTGTATCCCAGCCTCGTCGTCACTTTCGCGTCTCGTCCGCTGGTTGTCGTAGTGTGTCGGTGGCCGAGTAGAAAGAGACCGACACAGCAATAAAGGATGCACGCTTGTGCAGGTACGGAGGTGACCAGCCAGTGGGACAGCAGAAACTAGAAACACTAGAGTAAGTTATAACGAGATATATATTTCTTGGAGTCTTGGTAATACTTAACTTTTACATAGTTCTTGACTGCAGAATGCTAATACATAGATTAGATAGAGGCCTGCCTACTGACGACTCCTTGTGCCTATCCGATAGCCAAGTCTTCACGCCGCGGTGGAGTAGCCGAGCGGTCTAAAGCGTCTCGCTGCGGAGCGCGCGGTTGCTCGCCGTGGAGGTTCGAGTCCTCCCTGTGGCATGGGTGTGTGTGTTGTCCTTAGGTTAGTTTACCTAGGTTTAAGTAGTTTGTAAGCTACGGACTGATGACCACGCAGTTTGGTCCGATAGATTTACAAACATTTGAACATTTTTTTTTTTTTATTTTTTTTATTTTTTATTTTATTTTATTTTTTTTTATTTTTTTTTTTTTTTTATTTTTTTTTTTTTTGCGTGTGAGGAATGTTTCCTGAAAGTTTTGCCGTACCTTTTTGCAACACCCTGTATTGCAGCCCAGTGTGGTATCCTTATCAGGTGGGTTTGACGGAGGACATCGAAAGAGTCCAAAGAAGGACAGCGTTACGGAAATGATACAGGATATGGGTGGGAATCATTACAACAATGGCGCTTATCGCTGCGGCGTGGGCTACTTGCGAAACTCCAATCGCCAACATTCTCCTCCGAATGCGAAAATATATTGTTGACTCGCACTTACATAGGTAGAAATGATCATCAGCATAAAATACGAGAAATCAGAGCTCGAACAGAGAGATTCAGGTGTTCATTCTTCCCACGCGCTATTCGAGAATGGAATGGGAGGTAAATAGTATAATTGTGGTTCGATGAACCCTCTGCCAGGCACTTAAATGTGTTTTGCAGAGTATCCCATGTAGATGTAGATGGATGTAGATGTAGATATCGACATATTGTTACGCTGCAAGCCTCCGTTGGGAACTGCTCCAGCCGGCCGCGGTGGCCGAGGCGACTGAGGCGCTCCAGTCACGGTCTGCACGGCCATTACGGTCGGGGGTTCGAATCCCCCCCTCAGGCATGGATATTTGTGCCGTCCTTAGTGTTAGCTAGTTCACAAGTAGATTGTAAGTTTAGGGACTGATGACCCCGTAGTTAAGTCCCATAAGCTATACAAACATTTGAACATTTGGACCTGCTCCAGTCGGCTCGCAGAAGGCGCGGCACAGCACCTGTGGCCAGAGCCGTGGCTCCTGGCGACCTTGAGGCGGCGCTCATTAGCGTCTCCCGTGCTAATCTCGCGGCCGCAGGTGTCGGGAGCTAGGCGCGGCCATTACCCCTCCCTGGCTCCAGTGCCACTGACCCCCCCTCCTCCCCCCCAGGCACCGGATGCGACCGCCCCTAATTGTGGCGCCACGGCGTCCGCTCATTAAAACTCGCCCTTGATACTTACTTTCGCCATTAGCGCGGCCGGCGCCCCGTAAGGCGCTGACCCAGGGCGCGGTCTTCGGCCCCCCCTCCCCCTCCACCGCTGGCCCTCCACATAATGGACCACGTCGGCGGCCTCTGCGGGCCGTGCACACCCCTCCTCCACAATGGAATTTCCTGGCGGCCGCTGCTGCCGACTTGCACGATCCTGCAGACTCGTCACGCGAACCCACGCGAGGTACGTGTTGTGGCGTCAGGATTTGCCACAACGCTGGCGGCCCACGCACGTTGCCGCGCCACTACAAGACGCGATAAGTCGCTCTGTACTGGTTCTACATCTACATCTACATAGATACTCTGGAGGAAAATTTCGCCATCTAGGCTCGATTATCATAAAATAGAAACTCTATTTGTAATTTAATTTCCCACACACTCATATTTTGTTTTTGTTTTTAGGTAATAATTTTTGCAAATTCAACATTAGGCCGTGACATAATACTTGGACCTTGTCGATCCTGCTGATTAGAACACCAGCCGCCAGGAATAGGAGTGCAAGACATCAGCTGTCAGCAGGCACTGCAAACATGAGTGGGGAAAGTGCAAAATGTGTGTCTGGCCGGGAATCGAACCTGTGTCTCCTACTTACTAGGCAGTTGCGCACTCCACTACTCAACCGTGCCACAGTGGGCGCTACACCCGCGTGTACTAGCCTAGCAAGCGTCCTGTTAGGTGTAACATAGCTATTGCTGTGGTGTCATTGCCCGCTATCCTAGGATTGTCAAAATTCTTTGTTTTTAAATCGAGACGTTTCTCTATAACTGACAAAATGAACCATTATTTCTGAAACGGGGGCATATCGGGATACCATTCGTAAGGTAAAAAATGGAAACGTTTGTGCAAATTACTGCTGCATTAAAATGATTTCGTAAGACTGAAAGGTCGCCGTGAGGGCTCTTTTTTGTAGAGATGAGCTTGTGCGCAGATGGGTCCTGCCGCCGGGCTTTCAGTCTTCTCCTATAGTCGAGCCGCCGAAAGAACGACTCTGACAGCTAGAGGCTATGTTGCCAATGCTGCTACGTGACTGTCCGTTGTTACGACGTGCCAGTCGCCGCCATACGAATATCACGTCCGAATATTTTTGAACCGTTGTTATGTACTACTAAAGTGTTTACGAACCATAACAACCACAAAGTGATGAAAAACATTCTTTTTTCAGTTATAAAGAAAGGTTTAGAAATATATGTCGAGTTCAAGCAAAGCTTCATATGTTCCAGTATTCCTTTAGATATAATGTATAATTTAGTCTTCAGCCAAAGGTCGCCAGTTTAAGAATTTTGTTTGTATATTTCATCTTCCATAACCATTTTCCACAAACTCGGACTCTGTATTGTGGCAGTCTGCCGAGAGGGTAAACAAATAACGACTGCCACTTTACAAGTAGTAAAATCGGCTCTTCCAGAGAAATGATTTGTCTTCTTACACAAAAAGAAGAGTTTTTTTTTTCCTCATTCGTTTACGGTCGCTGTTGACTGCCATAGTGTACTGTCCAAATAATATCATCAGATCAGATTCTACAGCCAGTATATTGGTCACAGAAGTGACTTTCTTACGTTTAGAGGAAGAAGCCATCTCACACACATTTGAAATTAACGACACGTAACACGGCACGAACAAAACAGGTAACAATGAACACATGACAGATGCATTGCAGCGACTGAATCATGCCACCCCGCGCGACCTTGAGTGGCAGGGTGGCAACGCGGCACCGTTACCCCGGCAACGTTTACGAATTGCAGAGCTCAGGTTGGTGCTCGAGTGTCCCCCCCCCCCCCCCCCACCCTCTGCGACCCACGTGCGACAACTGTCAGGGTCGTTCTTTCGGCGGCCCGACTATAGGACAAAGCGTCATGCTACCGTCTGGCTCCTGGGCCACACGGTCTATGCAGTCCATAAGCTGAAACTCCACGATCCTATCTCGATTTTGGCGTACTTATGGGACAGTCATTTGAAGATAAACCAGCGTTCTAAAATATAGAGGACGGTATGTTTATTTTCGCAATGTGGAACTAATACGTGTGTCTTCAGGTAAAACCTCCGGGCGGATAGGCCGTGGTCTACATCTACATCTACATCTACATCTATATAGATACTCTGCAAATCACATTCAAGTGCCTGGCAGAGGGTTCATTAACCACTTTCATAACTTTTTTCTACCGATCCATTCTCCAATAGCGCGCGGGAAGAAAGAACACCTAAATCGTTCCGTTTTCGATCTGATTTCTCTTATTTTATTGGGATGGTCATGTGTCCCTAAGTACGTCGGTGCTAGCAAAATATTTTCACATCCAGAAGTAAAAGGCGGTGGTTGAAACTTTGCAAACAGATCACGCCGCAATGAATAACGTCTTTCTTTTAAAGATTTCCACCCAATTCGTGCAACATTTCCGTGACGCTTTCCCTTCGGTAACGTGATAAAACAAGCTGCCCTTCTCTGAAACTTCTCAATATCTTGCGTCAGTTCCACCAGGTGAGGGTCCCACAATGGGCAGCAGTACTCCAGGAGAGGACGCACAAGTGTGATGTAGGCAGTATCTTTGGTGGAGCTGGTGCATCTTCGAAGCGTTCTGCCAATGAAACGTAACCTTTGGTTCGCCTTCCCCACAATATTTTCTATGTGTTCTCTCCAGTCAAAGTTGTTCGTAATTGTAACTCCTAGGTATTTGGTAGAATTTATGACCTTAAGGTTTGACTGATTCATCGCGTAATTGAAATTCAGCGGATTTCTTTTAGTTGTCATGTGTATTACTTCACACTTTTCTTTATTTAGTGTCAATTGCTAATTTTCGCACCATTTAGCAGTTTTGAGTAATTAGCTTTACATTTGCTTTTGATCCTCTGTTGGCTTCACTAACCGATAAACGACAGCATTAACCGCGAACAGTCTAAGAAAGCTATTCAGATTTTCTCCTAAATATTTTATTGGCATGGCCATGTCTCCCTACGAAGGTGGGTGCTAGTAAAATATTTTCACATTCAGAAGTAAAAATCGGTGATTGAAGCTTCGCAAACAGATCACGCCGCAATGAATAACGTATTAAGCTAAATTATTATACTTCCTGTATCAACATTTTATATTGACGACACGCCCACTTTTCACATAGCCTCATTGGCCGCTCTATGTTCCGTTTTTTATCCTAACTGTCATTTATAATATTTTACTATTGACCATTACATTTTATCAACTAATATTTGGAATATTATGCTTTCAATGATGTAATGTTTATATCAAAACACTTCAGAACATGCCGATAATAATGTTTTGGAATGTTAAATATGACACACCAATTTTTCTCATGTCGCCATTGGCCGCCAAAAGTGTTAAATTCTCTGAGTTCTATTGTTTTAATTACTTGACGTTGCTTTCTCTATGGCATAACGTAAGTTTCCTTCTGCTTCTGTACAGTGCGTTTATACATATAAAACATTCTGTCTTGTACCATGTAATTTTTGTAAACTTATTGCTACACATTATATGCAGGTCTGTCACACTTGAAAATGGCCTAACATAGAAGCCAAAACCGGTAGTGTGGGCTTAAATAAAGCACCAATAAATGTAACTGGAGCTGGACTTTCATTAAAAATTATTAACATTAAAATTTCTTTTAATGATTTCCACCCCAATTCGTGCAACATTTCCGTGACGCTTTCCCCCCCGTGACGTGATAAAACAAAACGAGCTGCCCTTCTCTGAACCTTCTCAATGTCTTCCGTTAGTCCCACCTGGTGAGGGTCCCACAAGGGGCAACAGTACTCCACGAGAGGACGCACAATTGTATTGAAGGCAGTCCCTTTGGTTGAGCTGGTGCGTCTTCGAAGCGTTCTGGTAATGAAACCTAACCTTTGGTTCGCCTTCCCCACAAAATTTTCTATGTGTTCTCTCCAGTCAAAGTTGTTCATAATTGTAACTCCTAGGTATTTGGTAGAATTTACGACCTTAAGGTTTGACTGTTTTATCACCTAATTGAAGCTCATCGGATTTCTTTTAGTGGTCATGCGTATTACTTCACACTTTCCTTTATTTTGTGGTTCTGGTTCTGTTCACACGTAGACCGAAATTACTGCGACAACGCCAACACTGTAGACCAATTACTCAACACGCATGTCCAATACATCTATATCTACATGGAATGCTCTGCAAATCACATTTAAGTGCCTGGCAGAGGTTTCATCGAACAACTGTTATACTATTTATCGCCCATTCCATTCTCGAAAAACGCGCGAGAAGAAATAACACCTGATAAGCTCTCCGTTCGAGCTCTCACTTCTCGTATTTTATTCTGGTGACCATTTCTACCTATGTAAGTGGGAGTCAACAATATCTTTTCCCATTTGGAGGAGAATATTGGTAATTGTAGTTTCGTAAGTAGCCCACGCCGCAGCGATAAGCACCGTTGTTGTAATGATTCCCATCCCCAGATCGTGTATCATTTCCGTAACGAATGTCTCCCCTGTATAGTGACAATACGAAACGAGCTGCCCTTGTTCGGACTCTTTCGATGTCCTCCGTGAAACCCACCTGATAAGGATCCCACACTAGGCAGCAATACTCCAATAAAGGACAGACAAGCGTAGTGTATGGAGTCTCTTTAGTAGTTCTGTTGCACCTGGCGAGGGTCCCACAAGGCGCAACAGTACTCCAGGAGAGGACGCACAAGTGTGAGGTAGGCAGTCTCTGTGGTGGAGCTGATGCATCTTCGAAGCGTTCTGCCAATGAAACGTAACCTTTGGTTCGTCTACCACACAATATTTTCTATGTGTTCTCTCCAGTCAAAGTTGTTCGTAATTGTAATTCCTAGGTATTTGGCAGCATTTACGACCTTAAGGTTTGACTGATTTATCGCGTAATTGAAGTTCAGCGGATTTATTTAGTGGTCATGTGTATTACTTCAAACTTTTCTTTATTCAGCGTCAATCGCCATGTAGAAATTTTGTCTAAATCGCTTTACAGATGCATTTGATCCTCTGTTGACTTCCCTAACCAATAAACGACAGCATCACCCGCGATCAGTCTAAGGGAACTATTGAGATTGTCTCCTAAATCGTTTATAAACACAAGGAAGAGTAGGGGACCTATAACGCTTCCCTGTGGAACGCCAGATATCACTTCTGTTTTACTTGATAACTTACCGTCAACTAGAACGAACTGCGTCCTTTCTGATATGAAATCGTAAATCCAATCGCACAATTGGGGAAAGCCCGCAATTTCATTAGAAGCCGCTTGTGGGGTACAGTGTCAAAAGCCGACCGGAAATCCAGAAATATGGAATCGATTTGAGATGCCTTGTCGATAGCACTTATCACTTCATGTGAATAAAGGGCAAGCTGTATTTCGCAAGAGCGATACTTTTTGAATCCGTGTTGACTATTGCTTAATAGGTCGTTCTCTTCGATGTAGTTCATAATATTCGAACAAAGTATATTTTCCAAAATCGTACTGTAAATCGACGTCAATGAGATTGGCCCTTGCGAGCATCTAGTGTAGGCTGGTAGCACGAGTTAGCTATGGGCAGAATGCACTACAATCGTGGTGTGCTACAAGTTGACAATTTGGGTTGGAAGCGAAGCGTGCCTGGATAGCCTAATTTCTTAAGGCGACCGCTGGCCCGAAGCGCGAAATACGGATTGGAATCTCGGTCCAGCACAAATTTCCAACTTCTCCATTGAATATGCAGGGTGTTACAAAAAGGTACGGCCAAACTTTCAGGAAACATTCCTCACACACAAAGAAAGAAAATATGTTATGTAGACATGTGTCCGGAAACGCTTAATTTCCATGTTAGAGCTCATTTGATTACTCCTCTTCAAATAACATTAATCATGGAATGGTAAAATACAGTAACAGAACGGACCAGTGTGACTTCAAACACTTTGTTACAGGACAGGAAATGTTCAAAATGTCCTCCGTTAGCGAGGATACGTGCATCCACCCTCCGTCGCATGGAATCCCTGATGCAGCCCTGAGAATGGCGTATTGTATCAAGCCGTCCACAATACGAGCACGAAGAGTCTTTACATTTGGTACAAGGGTTGGGTAGACGAGAGCTTTCAAATGCCCCTGTAAATAAAAGTCAAGAGGTATGAGGTAAGGAGAGCATGGAGGCCATGGAATTGGTCCGCCTCTACCTATCCATTCGTCACCGAATCTCTTCTTGATAAACGTACGAACACGTCGACTGAAATGTGCAGGAGCTCCATCGTGCATGAACCACATGTTGTGTCGTACTTGTAAAAGCACATGTTCTAGCAGCACAGGTAGAGTATCCCGTATGAAATCATGATAACGTGCTCCAGTGAGCGTAGATGGAAGAACATGAGGCGCAGTCAAGACATTACCAACAATTCCTGCCCAAATGTCACAGAAAATCTGTGTTGATGCCGTGATTGCACGTGACTGATCCTCGATAGCCCACACATGTTGATTGTGAAACTTTACAATTTTTTTTTTTCAATTTACATTTAAAGAGAAATACTAAAATTGCGCTCTAACATGGAAATTAAGCGTTTCCGTACACATGTCCACATAACAGATTCAAATGTGCAAATGTTTGTGTAGGTTATGGGACTTAACTACGGGGTCATAGTCCCTAAACTTACAAACTACTTATGTACTAGCGAACTTTAAGGACGGAACAAATATCCATGCCCGAGGGGGGATTCGAACCCCCGATAGTAGTGGAGACCGTGACTGACGCGCCTCAGTCCCCTCGGCCACCGCCGCCGGCCATAACATATTTTCTTTCTTTGTGTGTGAGGAATGTTTCCTGAAATTTTGGCCGTGTCTTTTTGTAACATCCCGTATATCAATGCTCTGAAAAGGTTGAACAGGTACCTTACTTGCGATGGATGCACATCAGGAATAAAGCAATTCAGGTAGTTGGGATACTTTATCGCATGGTAGTATATGCCGGAGGTCGGGCAAGTTTCTGTTGCACTGCCGGCACGTTTAACACAAGTGGTGGCAATAGACATGCGGCGTCGTTAGCCAGCGTGTGTGTGCGTGTGAGCGCTCCCCGGCGCCCTGGTGCCGGTGGCAGCTGGACGGCAGGATTACTGGCTGCTGCTGCTGCTGCTGCTGTAGTCGCAGTGACGGATTGCTCTGCCCTCCTGCCTTGCCGCCAATTGGTCGCGAGGATTGGCTGCCGTCCGCGCTGTCCAATCACCCTCTACCCACCCACCTAACTACCCAGTCACCCGGTCCAACCAGCGAAATTAGGTTGCGGCGAGATTGTTTACGCCAGTGGTACTATCGACCGCGACCCTCAATCTATTAAAGTGGTTCGCGAGACGACTTTGAAGAAATTCAAATGTTTGTATAGCTTATGGGATTTAACTACGGCCGGCCGCGGTGGCCGAGGGGACTGAGGCGCTCCAGTCACGGTCTGCACGGCCACTACGGTCGGGGGTTCGAATCCCCCCTCGGGCATGGATATTTGTGCCGTCCTTAGTATAAGGTAGTTTGTAGTTTAGGGACTGATGACCCCGTAGTTAAGTCCCATAAGCTTAACAAACATTTTAAACATTTAACTACGGGGTCATCAGTCCCTAAACTTACAAACTACGTATAAACTATCTTATACTAAAGACGGCACAAATATCCATGCACGAGGGGGGATTAGAACCCCCGACCGTAGTGGCCTTGCAGACCGTGACTGGAGCGCCTCAGTACCCTCGGCCACCGCGGCCGGCGACTTTGAAAATATCGAAGTAAGTCGTATTTCCGGCTGAAAAAAAAGAAAGAAAAAAAGATCGCACTGACGTGTTTTAGGGCCCACTTTAGATTTGTAGTTTTATTAGTTTTTGCAAACATTTTGGACCAAAATAATAATCTGCATAATAAAATTTTTTTCTTATTAAGTGTCTGAAACACTTTTAAGAAAAAAATAGCTATTGACGGGTTCCGAACACCCGCCCTTTGGCATTTTTTTTTTAAAAATAAACTTTTATTTACTCTATTCCTTGTACATTCTACTGTATACAGTGAACATCAATTATAACATCTTGGGATACATATGCACAAGTAAAATACTTTACACAGATGCTCAGAATGATATACTCACACATAAACAATCATAAAAAAAGAAACATGTTGATTTACTCCTGTTTTAGAGTTCAATTTTTTAAATAATTTAACCTTCTCATAATACTATTAGTTTTTTTTTCTTGTAGGCATCGATAAAAACTTATATTCAATTAGTCCATGTATATATACTAACCTATCCCCATTCGTTCAAATACGATAATAAGCATGTTTCCATACTTGGATTTTTTGTCCATATACTTGCAAAGTTTTTTATATTCATCCTGTATGTACAGTTTGAAGTCAATGGTGGTGTCCGGTCCAAGATTGTTAACCACTTAGCTCACGTACTTTCCCAATAACCAGTATACTGCATCTTTTTTTTTTTCTCTGGAAAATATCTTGCATCTGGTCTACATAGTATGGATGGAGATACGTATTCAGGTGAAGTTCTTGTGAGGAGTGCTATTTGCGCTCTCACCCATTTCCAGTTATTTAAGTTTCCACCACAGGTAAATCTGTGTATAACTGTATCAACAAGATTACATCGTTGGCATAGATCTGTTTGATTTATACCGATTCCACAGAGTCGTTCGTTGGTGGGAATTATATTATTGATGACTTTGTACCAAGCTGTTATTACGTCCGAAGAGTGTCCTTTTAGATTAATATTTCGCCATACAGCATCCCAGTCCAAATTTCTTGACCTATCTTAGACTAACGCCTTGCCCACTACGCTACGGCTATCAATCAGAATATATAATCACATACTATTGATGGCCGTCGTTAACTGATGCTAATATGCCATTTGTAGACCCTAGACTATCATTTATCCTACGAAGAACGATTTTTTTTTGTTAATTCTTCAGTGTGCCATTGCTTTGAAATGACATCGTGTAAGTTACAATAAGAAAATCAATCAAATACGCGCAAGATGGCGTATGCCACACAGAGTTCTGCGCGAGGAATGTCACGTGACATCTCCTAACGGCTGGTTTCGTTAATTCGATGGAGGGTTCATATCTCCGTTATTTTTGCAAATATGTCTCAAACGATACGATATATGAAAAAAACATAAGAGAGCTAAGTTGTAGAGAATTTTCTCCTCTGCCAATTAGGTTATTCAATTTTCGTGTTAGATGAATAGTTAAGCCGCTATTTTCATCTAAATTTCGAGCTGTCAAAGGACGACCGCAAAGGCTCACTTTTAGTGTTCCTACCGTAACCTAAAGGGGGCCAAAAAAAGAACAGTAGAAAGCACATTTTATAAGACATTATCATGATATTTTTCACGTGGATAGAAAAGTAACATTTTGAAAGCAAATTATTTTTCCTTCACAGTTGCATTATTTTGGAGGTAGTGACTAGTTTCGGACTCAGACGTCCATTTTCAAACCGTTGGCATTTTTCCAACCGTAATAACACAATGCATGAAGCAAATGGCTGATGATATCTTGTACATTATCCACTGTTAATACATGTCAGAAATTAAAAATAATTTAAATCGGTTAAAACAGGTGATGCGTCCACAGGCCTCCAACAAAATAGGGCAACTGTGACGGAAAAATAAATTGTTTTCAAAATATTACCAGTTGCTAATCCTGTACCATCTTTACGATGAATTTTCATAAAAAAATAACATTGCCGCGTTGGAGTGGCTGAGCGTTCCAAGCCGCCTTGATGCGGTGTACGCGGTTGCTCGCCGTCGGAGGTTCGAGTCCTCCATCGGTCATTGTTTTCTGTGTGTGTGTGTGTGTGTGTGTGTGTGTGTGTGTGTGTATGTTGTCCTTAGCATAAATTGATTTAAGCAGGTGAAGTTGGAAATACTCGCGAAATATGAATTAATATCTGGAAATTCAACATTTATAGCTACGGAACATCAGTAACTCCGTTCCTTTAGAACAGTAGTTTCAAGGTGATTTAAGCCTAGGGACTGATCACCGCAGCAGTTAAGTGATTTACAAACATGTTTAAAAAAAGTTGAAATATTTGTACAGCTTATGGGACCTAACTGCGGTGTCATCAGTCCCTTAACTTACAAACTACTTATGAACTACCTTATACTAAAGACCGCACAAGCATCTATGCCCGAGTGGCGATTCAAAAACCCGACGGGAAACGGCCTCGCGCAAATCAGCATAGCGCCTCAATGCGCTCGGCCAATACTCCGCGGATATGAAGATTTGAAGAATTTATAGAACATTAATAATTAAGTAGTACTGCTTCCTTATCAGAATGGGTAAAGGTTATGGACTACTGTTGTTCCAGGTATTTGTGTACTAACCGAAGTGTTACTTATCTTTCTTTCTCTTCAGTAGTTTTTCTCCAATAATTGATGTTGATTATAGATATGGTGTCTACTCTATCGCACATATCGAAAAGATCAAACACCACAACAACAATTCTATAAACGCACTCAACAGACAGTTGATAATTCCTACGCGGATCCACAAATACGGTCGATCCCTCACGGCAGTGTTTATCAACCGGTATGTCGCGACCTCCAAGGGGACGCCAAGTCTGCGTTGGGGTTTCGCCGTCACAGGAGGAAGTACTTGCACCATAAATAACTGGGGGTTCCGTATTATAAAATCGTTTGCTTAAGTGAAATATATTTAATGTTAAAATAACGCATTTCCTTGTGTAAAATTCATTGTTTTATAATACAGTGTGTTAACGATCAGTCAGCGAAAAGTCTGAAAACCGTTTTAAGGAACCAATGAGAAGCTAAAAAACAACTTGATACAATAAGTAATTCTGGAAAAGTCGAGAAAAAGATCTATTTCTTTACAAATGCTTTATACAGTCAGACCTTTCTCAATGAGTGTAATTAACTTCTGAGTCTTGCCTGAAATACAAAAAAGTCGTTAAGTAAAATATATTTTGAAACTTCCTGGGAGATTAAAATTGTGTGTCGGAATTGGGACTCAAACCTTTCACTTGCTCGCGAAAGTGAAAGGTCCCAGGTTCGAGCCTCGGTTCCGGAACACAATTTTAATCTGCCAGGACGTTTCATAACAGCGCTGTAGAGCGAAAGATTCATTCCGAAAATATAATTTTCCTTCAGCAAAAAACCGTCTTGATTACGGGTCGTGAGGAGGGGATGAGCAGAACAATTCTATTTGGTAGTGTGCCGCCAGGATATTGTTTACTTAATAGGGAGTCGCACAACATTTTTATTTGTAAGGGTGTCGCATATTCGAGAAGATTGAAAAACACTGGCTTACGGAAATGCAGTTAGGCTGCCATCAAAAGGAAGTAAGGGCAGCGGGCACTGCCATCAAAGTGTGCGATTTGTTGAGAATTTGGACGGGACGGGATTGCTTAAGGCGACCGCAGGCCCGATGGGGGAAATCTGGGTTCGAATCCCGGTGCAAAACAAATTTCCAATCTTGCTACTGAATTTAAATCAGCGCTCTCCAACTGTCCAGGGATTTAAATATTTATGGTTTCTAAAATAGTAATGAGTGGTTTTGGGTAACAAATCCGTTTGTTCAGTGCAGCTTTAAAAAGCTACAACTGTCAACATTCCAAGGAGATTCCCTTTTGGAACTATCTTCCGCTTCTTCTTCTTAGACTCACTTTAAATTATAGAAGGATCGTATGCATGCAGATACACTGTAGATTTGAAGTAAATCATGAAATTCACAACGACATACTTATACGATCGTGTACTTCTAAACTTTTTAAAGATAATTACAAGAAGAAAATACACACAAAAATATTTACGCCGAAACACAACAATCTTCAATCAGATTCTAACATAAGAGTCACGAAACTCCCAGGGAATTTTTGCAACTTCGCGACTGCAGCGCTGCCAAGCGGCTGGGTTAAAAACATACCGCGAAACGATTGTGTAATGAATGTGTATTTGGACTGAAGCAGCACATTCAAAATACTTCGTATTTAGGAGATTTTGTGACACTACAAATTGTTGCATCTGTCAAAATTGTAATTCAGAAATCTCTCATTTGCAAAGGATGCTCAGAAGTAAGAGAATAATGTTACAAATAACAAGGGTTCATTTACGGTGGTTAGTTACACTTTTATGCATAGAAGTAAATCTGTAACAATTCATTCCCGTACAAACTTCTGATTTTAATCAGAACCACAAATTCGTGACCACTATTTCATTACTGCTGTATAAAAGTATTGTCTGAATGCTTCCAGTAGCAGTTAACTATTTCAGCAAAGCCTGCTTAGTTTTGCACCTCACTTTCACAAAAAAATATAAGCCTGTATATTAACATATTTTTCTGGTTACATACTAGGTTGATAAAGTGAATGCGTAGCTACAAATAAATATTTCCACATATAATCTGTTAAAATTAGCACGTCACATTTTTGAAGATATTTAGTTTGATATCTGCCAAGTAGTTATAAAAATTATGATAGGTACACGACCGGTACAGAAGCAAGGACTAGGTAAAATGAGGGTTTAAAGACGATGTAGAGTATAGTCTCCCACAAAGTAAAAGTCGTACATACTTTTGACAATATTAGAATGTCGGAAATCCGCAAAAACAAAACTCATGTAACATGTCAGTACGCACCGAGCACGCGAACATAATCATAATCAGTTACTTTTATACCTGAGCACATCAGGTTGCTATTCATTTCTGCTTTCAAAGTTTTTGGACAATATGATTAGGACTAATGTATTGGGAACTGTATGAATTACACTGCACTGACAATTCGTTATTATTGACTGCCATTAACAGAAGCAGTGATATTACTTTAATAATGTTTTCATATTTGTATTAGCAACGTTCAGTGACTAGCAAATATGAAAGTAACAGTATTAAAAACGGCAACTTCTCAGTTTGTATCACGCCATTCGTCTGTTACTGCCTACTAGCCGCTTGGAGTGCTACTGTCGCTTGAACTGCAATTTTTTCCCACAGTGTTTCACGACTGTCTGTGATAGACTGTACTTCAAACTGGATATGGGAAGTATGATTATGTACAGGACCACTAAAAGTGATCTACAAGTTCGTGAACCACTGGTTTACGCTCTACAACTACCTCCAAACTCTGCAAGCCCCCTCGTGGTGAGTAACAGAGGGAACTTTGCGCACCTCAGCTGCCTGTGAGCCTCTCTGTTTATGCAACGAGCGCTCTCGGGACTTTGACAGAAGGACATACCGAGATACAGACCGCCTCTCTCTCCCAGCGTCCGCCACTGCAGTTCCCTGATCATCTCTGTCACTCTTTCGCGCTTATGAGTCAGACCCTAACGAAGCGCGCTGCTCTCCGTTTAAACTTCTCTGTGTCTCATATTAACCCTGCCTTTTATGGATCTCACATTGATGAGCAATACTCACGCTCTGGCCGAACGAGGATTTTGTAACGTTTCCCTTATTGGCGGACTACAGTCCCTGAGGACTCTTCCAACCAGTCTCAGTCGGACATTATCTATATATAAATCAATTGCTGTTCGTTAGTCTCGCTAAAGCTCGAGAACGGCTGAACCGATTTGGCTAATTTTTGTCTTGAAATATTCGTGTAAGTCCAGGGAAGGTTTAAACGCTGATAAAATATGGAAAAGTTGTCCGGAAAAGAAGAAAATCGGGAAAGAAGTGAAACAGCTTTTTCCAATGAGCTATCAATACCGTTCGTCCAATTGCGATAAAATTTTGTACATTCCATGTTGAAAGCACGATGAAGGTTCGCGTCAAATAAAAATTTGGAAAAGTCGTCCTTAAAGTAGGAAAATGTATGAAAAACCGAAAGCGATTTTTTCTGTGAATAAAAATTAAGTGCCACATGATTGTAAGAGCATCAGTTGACTAGGGCGTGATTCGTATGCGAGCTACAAACAGTATACAATAAATTTAAAAATTGTAAAATAATAGTGTCTACACATTTTTACAATAATATATAATACATGAAAATTATGTACAAGAATAGTATGAGCAACTTCATATCTCGTTCTTCCAGAAGTCTATATATGCCATTGCTATACCCCTGCAGGTCATCAGGTCTTGGGCTGTGCACGCTCTTGGGTGATTTACTTCCGGACATTCCAGCAGGTGCTCCATGGTCTGTATGTTTCCGCACGAACACTAAACACTTTCAGCGATTCCCCACTTGTGCAAATTCTTTTTGCATATACCCATTCCAGACCGCAGTCTGTTCAGAGTCTTTCATCTCTGCCAGACGCATCTCGGGGACACAGAAAGAGCCTCCACGAAGAGTGAGAAATTTCCTCTCGGGCGTCCCCTGGGCAACGGCAGCCTGCCGGCTAATCTTTCTACCCAGCGACCACAAACCTCATGAGTGTGCGGAAAATGAGAGATCACAAAAGGCTCTTTTTAGAACTAACACTGACAATTATCTCATTCAATACAGAAGGTTTGTCCAATGCAAAACAAGAGAGGTTTTTATGATATATATATATATAAAATCTACCGGAAAATTGGAAAATTTGAGAAAAACTGAAAGTGCGTTTTTCATTTTGTTTTTGATTGCATTCAGCACTATAACTGAATATTCGCATGACGGAGAGGAATAATTCTTTTGTTGTTTTGGTCATTATAGTCTTACAAAAGTTTTCAGTAAAAAATTCGGATAGTTAAAAAGGAAAGACGCAAAATTCGAACCAAGTTTATTTTCAATGTGTTTCTAAATGTACGCAATACTATAAGTTGAGAATCGTTCATCCAATGGCGATAAAATTTGTATCATTTGACGTTCAACGAAAGATGAACGTTCTCATGAACTAAAAGTTCTGGAAAGTTACCCGGAAAATTAGGAAATTCACGAGAAACTGAAAGAGCCTTTTTCAATGGGATATCAATATCATTCGTCTGGTTGCGATAAAATTTTGCATATTTCACGTTCAAAGCAAAAGTAACGTTCTCGTGAAATACAAATTTGGAAACGTTTCCCGGAAAATTGGAAAATACATAAAAAATAGAATTTTCTATGAAATATCGATACCATTCATCTGATTGCGATAAAAGTTTGCACATTGGACGTTCAAAGCGAGAGGAAGGTTTGAGTGAAGTTTGGAATAGTTGGCCAGAAAACAAGAAAATTTGTGGAAAACTGAAAAGCTCTTTCTTTGGGATATCAATATCATTTGTACGATTGCGATAAAATTTTGCACATATGATTTAAAATAATATAGTTCATACTAAGAGGTAAGTAATACGTAGTTCACCGGGTCATCTAGTAATAATAATAATAATAATAATAATAATAATAATAATATGTTTTTCTGTTCCGTAGGACCTAATTGAGGAGTAAGACTTTATTGTCATGGAACAAGTCAATATATCAAGTTTAACACGAGAATGGTAATAGAAAATTTTGAAGTAGTCCTATGCAACCGAAAGTCTTAAGACTAAGTGAAAAGAATCGATTAAAAAAAGGAATTAGCCTAATTGTTAAACTTTTCTAGAAATTCCTCGATAGAATAAAAGGAGTGCGCCATGAGGTAAATCTTTAATTTAGACCTTAAAGCGTGTTGGTTTGTACTAACGTTCTTAAGTGTTTGTGGCAGCTTATTGAAAATGGTTGCTGCAGAATTCTGCACACCTTTCTGCACAAGTGTCAAGGAGGTGTGATACAAATGTAGATTCGACTTCTGTCTAGTATTCACCGAGTGAAAGCTACTAACTCGTGGGAATAAGCTGATATTATCCATAAAGAACGACATTATAGAAAAAAACGTATTGTGACGCTAGTGTCAGAATTCCCAGACTACTGAAAAGGAGTCGACATGACGTTCGTGTACTTACACCACATATTGCTCGAACCGCCCGTTTCCATTTTGTTTCAGTCGAGTTACCCCAAAAAATAACGCCGTAGTCATAAGTAAGTGAAAGTAATCGCAGTTTACTTTCTATGTTGAAAAATAACTTTTTTCAGATATTTTTCTAATGGTAAATAAAGCAGAATTTAGTTTTGGAACAAGATCCTGATCATGGGCTTTCCTCGACAGCTTACTGTCTATATGAACACCTATAAAATTGAACTATTTAGTCTCACTTATAATATGCCTATTATGTGTAATCAAAATGTCAGCTTTCGTCAAATTATGTGTTAGAAATGGTAATAACTGAGTTTTACTGTGATTTAACACTAATTTGTTTTCTACAAGCCATAAACGTATCTCTTTAACTGCATTATTGATACTGTCTTAATATTACGAACAGCATCCTTTACTATCTAGCTGGTATCATCAGCAAACAAAAATATTTCACAATCATCTTTTATACTCGAACGCATATCATTTATGTAAATAAGAAACAGTATTAGTACGAAAACCGACCCCTGGGGACCCCACACTTAACTATGCCCCATTGAGTTTGTACGTGATAGCCAGTTTCAACACTGTGGAGAATTACCTTCTGTTGTCTATTATTAAAATAAGAGATGAACCAGTTGTGAGGTACTCCTTGTATTCCAAAATGTTCCAACTTCTGCAACAATATTTTATGATCAACACAATCATACGCCTTTGTTAAATCAAAGAAGACACCTAATGTCCGTAGTCTTTTATTTAACCCATCAAGTGCCTCACAGAGAAACGAAAATATAGCATTTTCAGTCGTTAAACAACTTCTAAAACCGAACTGTACGTTTGACAACAAATTATGTGAACTGAAATGATCAATTAATCTTGAATATATAGCCGTTTAATAACATTAGAAAAAAACCGATCGCATAGAAATAGGTCTATAGTTGTCTACATTATCCCTTTCTCCTTTTTTATAAAGTGGTTTAACTACTGAGTAATCTGTCAGAAAACTGACCATTCTGACAGGAAAATTTACAAATATCCCTTAGAACTGGACTAACATATGAAGATCACTGTTTAGAATACTGCTAGATACCCCATTATATTCACAAGAATGTACCTTTGATTGATTTTATATGGTCGCTCCCCTTACGTCTATTCCCATATATTTTATGGAACTAACTTCTTCCAGTGTTTGTCCTACCATTGCATAGTTATATAATAAATGATCATTGTTTCTATGCAAACGCAGCGCTTGACACTTGTTAAGGTAGAGGCTCATTGCCATTCGCTGCACCATGTGCCAATAGGTTGCAGACCCTCCTGCATTTCGGTGCCGTTTTCAAGTGTTGCGACTTCTCGATAACCTACATCATCATCCGCAAAAAGCCTCATTGAAATTCCAGTGTTATCTACGAGGTTATTTATATATAATTTGAAAAGCAACGACCCTCTAACACTCCCCTGGGGCATACCTGAGGCTGTGTTGCATTAGGGGTCCAAAATCTGGGGAGGCGGGGAACCATAATGGAAAATCGCCTTCCCTTTCTTTTAAATTCAAGCTACCATTACTATTGACACCAAACTGCTGCTGCTAATAATAATAATAATAATAATAATAATAATAATAATGAATATTGCCGGCCGCGGTGGTCTAGGTGACTGAGGCGCTCCAGTCATGGTCTGCACGTCCACTACGGTCGGGGGTTCGAATCCCCCCTCGGGCATGGATATTTCTGTCGTCCTTAGGATAAGCTAGTTCATAAGTAGTTTGTAAGTTTAGGGACTGATTACCCCTTAGTTAAGTCCCATAAGCTCTACAAACATTTGAACATTTGAATAATGACATATTAAGTTTGCTGAATAATTATTTTTATTTAGTTGTTATTTAGTAACGACAAGTTTCGTTTGGGCGTTTTGCCCTTCTCAAGTCTTATTTGCTGTCACAGTATGTCTTGGAGTGACAGCAATCGAGACTTCAGAATGACGAAACGCCGAAACGAGATTATTTGTTACTAAATAACACCTAAATAGAAATAACTGTGCACAAAAATTAAGGAATAAATATTAGTATGTCATTTTCTGACTTAATATACGCTGCGGATCCGCCTTAGTTGAACGAAAATGAAAATAATAATATCGCTCGCTTTTATTTATAAACAAAAGAGAGTGGAGTCCATTCACACTCGCACTAGCATGGTGGCTAACTGAGTAGGTCTACTATCACCTCTGCATTTGTTAGTAAATCAATGTTGTAGTCACAGGAGTGTGACGTTACCCGTATTCCTGGCTGTGTTCAAAAAAAAAAAAAAAAAAAAAATGTTCACATATTTGTACTGGACTTAACTACGGGGTCATTAGTCCCTAAACTTACAAACTACCTATGAACTAACTAAGACTAATGACGGCACAAATATCCATGCCCGAGGGGGGATTCGAACCCCCGACCGTATTGGCCGTGCAGACCGTGACTGGAGCGCCTCAGTCCCCTCGGTCACCGCGGCCGGCTCCTGGGTGTGATCAGCCACTAATACAATCCTTCGGGAGATAGAAGTGGAGGAAAAGATTTCTAAAACCCAAGCAATAAATAAATAAATAAATAAAGGAAAAATAAAATAAAAATAAAAAAAATTATCGTCGACAGTAACAGTTTGGTCGGGTAGTAAGGACAGTAGCGGTTTCTTGCTATCTCCGACAATCAGACATGAATGACAGGGTTGTGTTAGTATCACGTATGGTACAAATGCGGTAACATTAGACACTGAGTCACTCGTCATAAATCAGCCCGAGCCAAAGAGAGGCAGCCCACTACTACGTTAGGGAGCCGACGAAGTACAAACTAACAACCTAGCAGCTTGACCCTTTAAGTGCTACAGCTTGTAAAGCAAGTTAACGCGACGATCCTTCTTCCTCCCGAATCGTTCGATGACATCGCCTACCGTGTATCTCGGCTCTCAAGGATTAGCAGAACTGGTTTTTCAGTTGAGGTACGGACAAGAGCTGCTAAGCGATCCTGGGCCACACTGTTCCTTAAATACGTGTTTACGCATCTGAGACAAGAAAACTCCTTTCAATCGAAGCACTTGTTTCACGAATGGTAGCAATTAAACTAAATAATTTGCGTGCTTCTGGAACAATGTGGTCCATTTCATTTTCAATCATTCTTTGTTTACATTGGGAAGAATAAGCAGTTTCCAGCTGTACCAGCAACTGCGAGCTACTAAAGAACGCACCGTACTTTTCGGTAATTAATATGCACCGTCTTCTGGGAAATGCTGAACATTACTGCGGAACTGATGAGTATCTCATTATTTAAGGAAAAATGTTTATGGTTTTGTTATAACATTGTCCAACACCTTTAAATATAACTGATTGTATCTTGATGTCAATGGATTGACAATGTATTCATCATTTCAGCTATTTTCATGGAAGTGTCAGGTTCCAAATTGATGGAGCGTTTCGCATAAATGTTAAAAGTTGATAAATTTATTTTCATCTCATAAATTTTTCTTGTAAGCAACATATTCTGAGAAGGCATTACTGCAAAACGGTGCGTCATTTGTTTTTTTCTGACTAATGTAGAAACAGTTACGTCTTCGAAAATATGCATTTGAAAACAGAGAGAAGATAAATAAACACAGAGTTGAGGTGACTAGTTTCGAAACCATAGGCTTCCCTTGTAGTCGATGAAGTAGATTGTGGTCTGTCAATTATTTCCTTTAACACCTCAATTAGCCCCGATGGTTTCCCTGACTAACAGACATTGTTCTGGCGTTGCATTTCCATTTCATTTCACTTGTCGCCGGAATCCGTTTACCAATAATACTGCCCAGAATTGCTGTACATTTGGAAGATCTGTGAAAGAATGCAGGAATACCCTGAAGAATGGAGAAACTATGTTTACTGTTTCTATACAAGAGAAGCTTTCTTGCAACCGAAATTCAAACGTTACGAAGACACTGAATAAAAGGAGATTGGGGTTGCGATTTCGTGACCTTTTCTTCACTGTTTGTCTTACGATGTCGAAAGCCAAAGTCATTTAATATTCTTACCACTGTCCATCATCTGCCGTTAGACTCAAATGTTCTCTTTTATTCGTGAAACTATTTTATCTGTAATCAGGTAGTCGTCCGTCAGATACTTCTCCAATATTTTGCTACTCAAAGCCTTATAAACATTTAGATCGAAATAATCATGTATTCCTGAGACAGATCTACTCCAGACTGATCAGTTATGATGAATATGGGTTAAGGCACACAATTCCGGCTCTGGTGCAAATTTCACTACTACGCTTCAGCCTATATACATTATCCTTCTTAGAATAACCGTCCAGATCGTCTAAATTAGCTTTCGACCGCGTCACTTCCCTGGCGATTTAAAAAAATTTCGACAGCATTAATAGACGCTTTTGCTCCTCCTAACATGTGATGTATACTTATCTACCCCACAACATACGCCTCACGTGTTTTCAGTTGCCTACTGTCAGCGCTGGGCGAGCACCATATGCTTACACTTTACTTTGAAGACGTTACACTCAGAACATTTCAGCTGTTACTTGTTTCTGTAACATTTGCCGCTTTTATGATCCGTCAACCACAACAAATACTTGGCACACAATATAACTGTAAACACATATACACTGGAGAAGAAAACAGTTCTACCCATTCAAAGTAGACTCTGCAACGCGCGCAACAGCGGTGGACAGTCGCTGTTGGCAGAAGGCCCCTACACACGCTCCGCTTTTGTCGTACGACCAACAAGATCTCCAACAAACCAACCAGATGGTAGCAGCCTACACACGTTCCGACCAACTGCACGCAGCGCCACCCTGTTGGTGTCTGTTTGTAAGGCAGATGCTCAAAAATGTAAATATTTCGAGAGATTTTACAAAGTAAGCTTTTTTCAACACAATTTTTTAAAATGTACTTCCTATATTATTTCATCAGAAATCTATAGCATGACATATCAAATAAACAACGGCACTAAGTCACAATAAACAGTACACTCTAATGTAACATGAAAAAGACGGGAACCAGCTGAAAAATACTCCTGCCGGAGCACAGAAAAGGCGAATATGTACTCTGACACAAAAGTGTGGAACCAGCTGCCTCATTCCTCATATAATGAGCAATAATTATGAAGAAGAATGGATCTTTGTGACATCAGCCAGCTATGTCATCCGATTGACATTTTTCCTTGCCTACTTCTTCGAAATAAAAGAAGTGATGAAGTGCGCCACGTTCGCCTCACGACCGCAAGTGTCGAATAATCTCCACGTCCACAACTCAAGTAGAGGAGATGGTCTTTCCTGGGACAGCCGGTCCTCGGCGAGACCGACAGCCCGCATTCTGCAAAGCCGCCAGCAGGCAGCAGCAGGGTAAGCCGCCCTGGCAGGACAGCTCAGGATAGGAAGGGGAGGGGGGGAGGGCGCAAGCCAGCTGCTGCCGACCGTCTCTCTCTGTGTCTCTCGCGAAATCCGGAGACTGGCCGTTTCTGTGTTTACAGCAGTCCTGCACGCCATTCGGTAAGTGAGGAAACCTGATGGTCTCTAAGACCACCCATTCGTCTGCTGATTGCTGCCTCTACGTTGGAAATGTTCAAATGTTTGTAAAGATTATGGGACTTAACTGCGGGGACATCAGTCCCTAAACTTACAAACTACTTATCAACTACCTAATACTAAGGACAACACAAACATCCATGCCCGAGGGAAGATTTGGGTCAAATCTAGTCTCCGATACCGCTTTGACCAATGACGTCATGTTTTACGTCATTCCGTCCCGCGCGTGTTTTTAATACCGGTACTCACTGTTTACGTGTCTGATACTTTTGAAGACACCCTAACTTTCACTTTATCTGTAACGTAGCCCTAAGAAGGTTAGCTATAGATTAAACGAGATTTTTTTTATTCATTTTTTATTCATTTTTAGGTACGTGAGGGCACGTAGCGACCGAATCTCCGGTTCAGAATCACTCAATCGATTTACAGTTGTATGTTCGACATAAATATATCATTTCAGGCCATATAACTTCGAGTTCAAGCTTTTTTCAAAATTACCTAAGTATTAAATGTATTTTGAAGACGTGGTATCATTAAATAGATTTTTACCAATTTAGGTGAAATCTAACTACCGGTACCATGTTGTGGTATCATTAAGTAGGTGTGACCTATTTAGGTGAAATATAACCACCGATACCGTTTTGTGGTATCATTAAGTACGTTTGACCTATATACGTGAAATCTAACTACCAATACCGTGTTGTGGTAAACATGTGTTCGTAGTATCTCTATAAGTATAATGTTTGTTAAGCTTATGGGACTTAACTACGGGGTCATCAGTCCATAAACTTACAAACTACTTATCAACTACCTTATACTAAGGACGGCACAAATATCCATGCCCGAGGAGGGATTCGAACCCCCGACCGTAGTGGCCGTGCAGACCGTGACTGGAGCGCCTCAGTCCCCTCGGCCACCGCGGCCGGCTCGTAGTATATCTCAATTATGTATTACGTCATATGTGACGCCATTGGTTAAAGCGGTATTGGAGACTAGAGTTTATCCGAGGATTCGAACCTACGACGCGGGAGGCCGCGCGATCCGCAACGTGACGCTCCAGACCACTCGGCTACTCCCGCGCGGCTTTGCGTTATAGTTTCTACATATGTTCACTAGAAATAACTATCAGTCTGGAAAGTGCAACACAGTAAACAAAACCGCCGCGACCTTGAAAAGCTCCTGTCGGTCACAAATGCCCCTCTGGAGGGGGGCATAGAACGCAAATGAATATTCTCTCAGCGCATTCAAGTTCTGTAAATATGACATACACCTGAAATGTTGGAAGGAAATTTTTGATCAAAGTATAAGCATAATTATTTGTAATCAAATTTATTTCGAGATAAAAATCTACTAAGCTATCTGCAGAATCACAGAGTTATAACACATTCCAATGACACATAACAAAAGACGGGTGTTTTAAACATACTCATATTGGCTCTTGCGTGCCTAATTCTGCACAATGATGGGTAACGTTATCTAATAATATCTATCCACAGTGACCGACGTCGTTCTGTGGGGGAAATTAGATGAATATAGTCTAATCGATCGCTGTGCAAGCATTGGAGAGGCCTCTACCAGTGATCCCATCAATTTCCTTTATATCCTCAAAATGACGGAGCTCCTGTGGCTGTTACATTCACATTCACCACGTTTTGCTATAAACAAGCAGTTACTCAGTACGCAATTAAGGGTTAGACGCAATTATTAGTATTTTCTAGCATATGTGCTGATGTCACACATGTCCTATGTCCATAATAAAACTACTGCTCTACTCTTATCGTTCCGTTTCTAATGTAATCAGTGAGCGATGTATTGAATGGTTTTAAAAATAGTCTAATGTTCAAAATACTTTCACTTCATATGTTAACAAGACTATTGCTAGGTTACTGGCATGGAGTTGCAGAAAAGCAGAAGTTATTCCATACGTAGAGGATAAACTGGCTCTACCCATACTACGGTAGAGAACACACACAGACGTAAACAAAGGTTGCTAGGTATTCGCAAGGAAAATCAAATTACGAGGGAGAGACATTCAATAATTCGCAAGCTGAGGCAGACACGCCAGTACTGCGTTCACAAGCCTGAAAATTGCTTTACTTTTCAGCGGACCTCACCTGTAAATTTAAAAACTCGACCCATGGTTCGAGAAGGCTGGAGGTTGGGATTTTTGTGGCAGCGTTTGCATCCTGTAAGTGTCGCTCTTGAACTGTATATTTATTTGGTTCCTTAAATTGCTGCAACCCACAAGACGGATGTGTCGCAGTGGTAGAGAAACACCCCTACACAGTGCACAGTACTGGCGTGTGTACCTCAGTTTGCGACTTTTTCGCTAACTCAGCCTCGTATAACACCAAACTATAAAGCATGGCCTTCAACTATTCGTTACTTAATCGTAATACACTTGTCTATGTCATCAACCGTTACTTTATTTGCTGATGGTATCATAATACGCTACAGAATAACGAAATATTCAGGTCTCTAGTGTCGCAATGACAGTAAAAACCACTACCAAACTACTAATATGGCCTCGGGAACACCGACAGTAGATACGAACAGTTCGTAGACTCCCGCTAGAGGCTGCACACGTATGAACACTAGCAGGTGCGTCAAATATGTTTGGCAGGAGCACTGTTAAATAGTCTGCACTTACGGAATGTAGGACAGCGTCTTCATCCAACCGCATTGCGCTTTTATCCGGCAGATAGACACGATTGAAGACACGGAGCTCCACAGTTCCTCAAGACTGCTCTTTGCGTTGACAATGACAAATTGTTGCGGACAACCAAGAGAAATTTCAATTTCTCAGCCAGGTAATTGGACTTCATCAATATGATTGAACTTCTCTCTTCTCTCGTTCTCAATCCGAAGATTGGTTGGCAGCAATTCTTCTCCTCCACACTTCTCTGTTCTCGGATAGTCTCTTCATTTCGTGGTATGATTCCACTCCTACATCTCTTTGAATCTGTTTCACGTACTGTAATCTGGGTCTTCCTCTGCCTCGTTTTCCTTCTACCATCACTTCCATAATATGAATTATAAACTCATTGTGCCTATACAGATGGCCTATTAACTTGTCTCTTCTCTTCAGCCGGCCGCGGTGGCCGAGGAGACTGAGGCGCTCCAGTCACGGTCTGCAGGGCCTCTACGGTCGGGGGTCCGAATCCCCCTCGGGCATGGATATGTGTGCCGTCTTAGTTCGTAAGTAGTTCATAAGTAGTTTGTAAGTTTAGGGACTGATGACCCCGTAGTTAAGTCCCATGAGCTGTACAAACATTTGAATTTGAATTTCTTCTCTTCATTATCGTTTTCACAAGTGCTCTTTTTTCGACGATTCTTCTAAGAACTTCTTCGTTTGTCATCTTGGCCGTCCAAGGGATTTTCTGCATCTTCCTCCAATTTGAACTTTTATAACTACCAAAGAATAAACGTATTATTTATAAGGATCGATGAGTGCGTCTGTATCTTTGTGTGTGTAGACTCAAAGACGGATGGAGCAGTTATGAAGAATTTCTTCAGGATATCTTCAAGTAAGTTCAGATGTTTGTAAATCTAAGCAACGCAACTGTTGGGGTTATCAGCCCTAGGCTCACAAACTGTTTAAAGTAACTTATGCTAAGGACAACACAAACAGCCTTGCCTGAGAGAGGGCTCAAACCTTCGACGGCGAGCAACCAAGCGCTTTGCAACAAGGCGCATTAGAGCGATCGGCTACTCCGCTACGGCTCTTCACATTAGCCGAGTGGGCGATCCTTTGCAGTTTGATAACGACCAGAACGATATATCTACTGATTTTAAGAATATGACAGGAAATACGGAACAATAATTACTCGTTGCAAGTGATATTTACTCTTTCGCATTTAATATTTACTACCATTCATGAAAACCTTCGTTGCTTGTTATGTTCTATGTAATACGTTTTAACAAAATAAGTACCATAGTTTTACAATACTCAGCGTGTTTAAGCCATGTTTACATTCTAATATGACGGTCGCGGTGGCCGAGCGCACTTCGGCACGAAAGTCACGGTCCGCACGTACACTACGGTCGGGGTTCGAATCCCGCCTCGGGCATGGATATTTGTGCCGTCCTTAGTCTTAGCTATTTCATAAGTAGAATGAAACTTTCACTCTTCAGCGGAGTGTGCGCTGATATGAAACTTCCTGGCAGATTAAAATTGTGTGCCGGAACCGGGACTCGAACCTGAGACCTTTGCCTTTCGCGGGTAAGCGCACTACCGACTGTGCTATCCGGACACGACTCACGATGCCGCCTCACAACTTTACTTCCGCCAGTACCTCGCCTCCTACTTTCCAAACTTCACAGAAGGTCTCCTGCGAACAATGCAAGACTAGCACTCCTGGAAGAAAGGATATGGTGGAGACATGGCTTAGCCACAGCCTGAGGGATGTTTCCAGAATGAAACTTTCACTCTGCAGCGGAGTGTGCGCTGATATGAAACTTCCTGGCAGATTAAAATTGTGCCGGAACCGGGACTCGAACCTGGGACCTTTGCCTTTCGCGGGCAAGCGCACTACCGACTCTGCTATCCCGACACGACTCACGATGCCGCCTCACAACTTTACTTCCGCCAGTGTCTCGCCTACTAGGCAAAGGTCCCAGATTCGAGTCCCGGTTCCGGCACACAATTTTAATCTGCCAGGAAGTTTCATTTCATACGTAGTTTGTAAGTTTAGGGACTGATGACACCGTAGTTAAGACCCATAAGCTATATGAACATTTGAATATACTAATATCAGAGTCTAACGTATATGTGAAAGTTTACTTCTGGCATTTGGAACAGTTGCACCGTCAGCAGAGAAAGGGCCAATAGTAGAGGCACTATGTAGTGACAGGAACGACGCTACCGCCCCAGGTGGCAGCAGTGCAGTAACAGAAGAATATCGTGATACGTCTTTCCGTGTCACTAAATGTAGCGGTCATTTCCCGAATGTTGTCATTGTGATCTTTAGTCCGGAGACTGGTCTGATGCAAGTCTCCACCCTACTATATCCTGATCAAGTCTCTTAATCTCCTCATAAGAACGGAAACCCACATCCTTTTGAATCTGCTTATTGTATTCGTCTCTTATTCTCACTCGGTGATTTCTACCCCACATACTTCCCTCCAATGTTACAATTCATGATTCCTTTATGTCTAAAAGTGTTTTCTACTTTCGATCCCATTTTTTAGTCAAGGTATACCAAAAGTTGCTTTTCTCTCAAATTCTGTCCAGTATCTCCTCATCAGTTACGTGATCTACCCACCTAATGTTCAGCATTCTTCTGTAGCACAACATTTCAAAGGTTTCTAACCTCTTTCTGACGGAAATATTTTTCGTCCTTGTTTCATTCCCGTACTAGGCAACACTCCACACAAAAGGTTTCAGAGAATACTTTCTTACATTTAAATTTCTATTCGAAGTTAGCAAATTTCTCTTTTTCTAAAACACTCTCCTTCTCATTGCTATCTGCATTTTATAAGCCCTGTACTGCGACCATGCTATGTTATTTTACTGCCCAAGTAACAAAACCCATTTACCACCTTTATTGCTTCGTTACATACTTTAATTCGTTCTGCATCGCCTTCCTTAGAGCGTGTTCCATAACACACATTTTGCTCTTATTAATGTTCATCTTATACGTTCCTTTCAATCCACGGTTTATTTTATTCAACTGCTCTTCCAGGGCTTTTTCTGACAGAATTACAATATCGTCAGCAAACCGCAATGTTTTTATTTCTTCCGCCTGAAATTTAATCTCTTTTCCAAATTTATCCTCGCTTTTCTTCACTGCTCCAAATAGAATAGAATAATTCAATGAAAGTAATATTCCATTTTTTGTTAATATCAACCTTTAGTAATACAAAGAATTTCGAAACTTATTGGAACCACCCAAAATGCCACAACACGTGTTAACATTGAAGGTTGTATTTGCAACTTATCCTCACTAAAAAAAGTTCAAATGTCTGTAAATCTATCGGACCAAACTGCGTGGTCATCAGTCAGTAGCTTACAGACTACTTAAACCTAGGTAAACTAACCTACGGACAAACACACATCCACCCATGCCCCAGGGAGGACTCGAACCTCCACGGCGAGCAACCGGGCGCTCCGCAGCGAGGTGCTTGAGACCGCTCGGCTACTCCACCGCGGCTTATCCTCACTAACACTGTTCAACAGAACCAGATTAACTATCAAAAATTGCGCCCAAATTTAATCGAGGCAACAATCATAGGTGAAAGATTCAACGGTGAACTCATACTGATTCCATGAATAACGACATTTTCAACAATTTATAAATCGAAGCTCCTCCACTTGAGAGGCATCGCCTATTCCGACTCACTCTAATTTTTATATTTTTCATTTTTTAATTGCTGCGGTTGATTATGAGATGTTGGGATTTGCAGGAATATTTAGTTTGAATCTGGTGTTGGTTTAGGAAGCGGGTTGGAAAAGCAACGATTCTGGTGGTCTAACGGAAACAGGCGGCGAATGCTGAGGATGAGACCTGGGTGGCCTTGGTGTCGGTGGACGATAAATTTAGCTTAATCCCCAGCCAAGGGAAACGCCGAAGGAGCGAAGCGCCCACTCTGAGACGTGAACTTAAATCCTGCGAAAATCATCCGCTTAGTTCACGCCCACCGCACTCGAGCTGCGCCCCCAGCGGCAAGCGGTTGAACCAGTGCAATCTAGGAGGCACTGGTTAAACCCAACCACAAGGAACTCTCAATGTCAAAGACAACTTACAGAAAAACAACAGATCCTAATACACAGTTTAGGTTTTCAAGTATAACATATTTACAGATACTGTTTATTAACGAAATAGAAGCATATGTAATCTAAAGCGGATTGCCTAATGATATTTCCATAAGTAACACAAAAGTTTTTGTTACAAGTGAATAGTATTTTCTACAGTTTTTTTTTTTCTTGAAGACCACTCGTTTATGTGAAATCCTCATTCTCGTAACATAAACCGAAATTTTGCAACACAAACTTTTCTTACTAATTCATTGTTTTTAGAAGTGAGTGTTTTCACCGTTAGCTGTAATTTCCCAAGATGTTTCGTATTATTTAGGCATACTAGTTTTACAGATGCAATGTAGGTCTACATTTCGTTTGAATTTGCTACATTTCTTAGTTGTAAGTGTTTAAAAATATAACCATACGTGATTTCTCTAACAAAATAAATAACAATTAATTCTTCCGATAGTGTCTGTCTCGATCTGTTCAGTAACAGCGGCAACAGCACAATACACTTTCGATGTATGTAAACTTACTAATCTCACGTCATTGAGAAAACTGACATATTCTTTAGAGTTAAACTTAGTTCTTATTTCGAATTTGACTGTGTGTTAAATATATGGGAGCTGTTCGAGGGTAGTGAGTGGGGCAATTTGTTGCCGATCTTCTGGAAAGTAAAAGAGGTTCCCCTGGAGCAGCAGCATATGCGGCACTAACAGTGGCGGCGCCAGGCATCGGCGACGTCGGCAACCGCCGAAGGCCTCGCGCCTTTGGTGACCTAGCAAAACATTTTTAAAATTTCAGTTTTCTTTTTCTTTTTTTATATTTGATGTTTAACGGCGCTTTACAACTGCTAGGTTGTGTAGCGACGACCTACATGTAACTTACTCTAGTTTAACCAATGGACGAACACAATATCTGTACCCAAGGGTGGAATTCAACCCCCGATGAGAGCCATCTCGCTCACCGTGGTATGACGCGTTAGTGCGCTCGGCCATTCCCGGCCGGCAGCTATTTAGTTGTCTGTATTTATTTTCCTATGAGTGCATCAGTGAGGCAATTTCTAGATAAATACTTGCAAAACAACTTCTTCAGTACATTTTAGAAAACGATTTGGAAGAAGTATATCTAAAGGTTTATATAACAATCACAATCATGCTCACAGTTCCAGTCAGTACAGCTTTGGCCGAGAAAAGCTTCACAAAGTTAAAATTGATTAAGACTAACTTGAGAAGCACAGTGAGCCAAGAAAGACTATCTGCGTCATCAGTACTATCAACTGAAGCCAAAATAGCGGCTAGTATTAATTACGAAGTGATCTTAAAAATACGTTTTCTTCCTCACTGAAACTATGAAAAGGGCCTCGCAAAGACGAGTTCGCCGACGTCCGGTTTTCGTGTAGCGCCGCCACTGTACAGTACTAAGATTTATATTGAGGAATACGAGAGGGAAATCTACATCCTTCCAGGCATACCTGCAGAAAGCAAGGAAGCAATTGATTTGTATCAATGGAGATAGAGGGGAGGAGGATCGTTGGGAACTTGTAGTTCTTATGTGCAAACGACATCAAATAAAGAAGAACGTAACAAGCGTTACACGAATGAGAAGTTATAACATTTGTTAGAAAAGCGAAGATGAAAAAAAATTTAAAAAATTAACAAAATGGATAAAACTCACTAGTCATACTGCACGCTTTCATAAGTAATTAACAAAATATTTTGGAAAATACTACTGTTACATAACCAAATGTATCAGAACGCATTACAGATGCAAAATATGAAAAAAAAAAGGTTGCACCTTGTAGGATTCGAACCACCAACCTCCGGACTCACATCCCTTTAACCACATGACCACATTGCAGTCACGAATAAGGGTTTATAAATCTACATTTCTTCAGTAACATTAATTTTTATCTAACAATGTGTTTAAGTTAAACTCGGAAACAATCTAAATACGAGGTGCATTCAAGTTCTAAGGCCTCAGATTTTTTTTCTCCGCACTGGAAAGAGATAGAAACATGCGCATTGTTTTAAAATGAGGCCGCGTTCATTGTCAATACGTCCCAGAGATGGCAGCACCGTACGGTAGATGGGATTTTACCGCCTGCGGCGAGAATGAGAACTGTTTTAGATACTGAAACTGGCGACGTTTTCCTTATTGAACAGCGTGCAATCATTCGTTTTCTGAATTTGCGTGGTGTGACACCAATTGAAATTCATCGACAGTTGAAGGAGATATGTGGTGATGGAGTTATGAATGTGTCGAAAGTGCGTTCGTGGGGTGACAGTTTAATGAAGGCAAACATCGTGTGATAACAAACCGAAACAACCTCGGGCTCGCGCAAGCCGGTCTGACGACATGATCGAGAAAGTGGAGAGAATTGTTTTGGGGGATCGCAGACTGACTGTTGAACAGATCGCCTCCAGAGTTGGCATTTCTGTGGGTTCTGTGCACACAGTCCTGCATGACGACCTGAAAATGTGAAAAGTGTCATTCAGGTGGGTGCCACGAATGCTGACAGACGACCACAAGGCTGCCCGTGTGGCACGTTGCCAAGCAATGTTGACGCGCAACGACAGCACGAAAGGGACTTTCTTTTCGTCGGTTGTGACAATGGATGAGACGTGGATGCCATTTTTCAATCCAGAAACAAAGCGCCATTCAGTACAATAGAAGCGCACAGATTCACCGCCACCAAAAAAGTTTCGGGTAACCGCCAGTGCTGAAAAAATGATGGTGTCTATTATAAAGGATTGCGATATGCACATACAGAATGAGATGGAAACTGCATAATATTGAATGCAATGGCGTCCAAATCTCAGTGACAAAAAGAAATGTTCGCAATAGTCCAAATACGATTTATAGGGAAAGATAAATTAGTTGCCAAAAAGTTGTAAAATTGAGGCGAAAGTGCCAATGCCATTTTTCTACACAATTTTTATATGAAATGCAGACCACAATTGCAGTGGTTAAGTGGCCGAACGCTCTAAGGCGCCTTGCTGCGGAGCCTTTCCGTCGGAGTCCTCCCTCGGACATGTGTGTATGTGTCTGTGCGAGGGCGTAATCCGTACCCATTGCGTTCCAAAGGGCACTACGGTAACATGTGTATCCTACGAAAATGTTTTGAAGATCAAATTCCTTCCTGCACTGCAACAAAAACGTCCGGGTGCTGTTTCACCAAGACAACGCAGCCGCACATCGAGTTAACGTTACGCAACAGTTTCTTCGTGATAACAACATAGAAGTGATTCCTGATGCTCCCTACTCACCTGACCTGGCTCCTAGTGTCCGCACATTCACCAGCCGTGCTGCTATTGCCTCAGCGATTTTCCAATGGTCAAAACAGACTCCTAAAGAAGCCTTCGCCGCTGCCATGGAATCATGGCGTCAGCGTTGTGAAAAACGTGTACATCTGCAGGGCGATTATGTCGAGAAGTAACGCCAGTTTCATCGATTTCGGGTGAGTAGTTAATTAGAAAACAAAATCGGAGGCCTTAGAACTTGAACGTACCTCGTAGTGAAGTAAATACGGCGATTCAAAAGTAGCGAGTAAGAACGTCACGTGACGAGCTGTCGGGATGCTGGGGCAGGGCGCTGGGCTGGGCGAGCGGGCGAATCCTGCAGGTAGGAGAGAGGAGTGGGGGGATTTTAAAACGCAGGGTCTAACCCTTACTCTTTCTGAGTACGACGAAGTTAGCGGAAGGCTGGTGGCGAGAGGTCAGTGACGTGTAAAATCGTGAAGGAGGGGTCGCGGCAGCCTCGCTATGACATAATATGGGACATCGCAGCCACAGATAGGGATGCAACATAGTTGATAAAAACATCGATGTTCCTGCGGAAAAATATCGATGTTAAAAAAACATAGGTCTGAAAAACGATACATCGATGTTTTCCCGATGTTTCCATACGTTTAAGAAATATTACGAAAAATACACTGAAATGAAGCTGTGTTGCCAGAAAGTATCTGCCTTATTTATGTTCTTTCACTAGGCTACGAATACACAGCGAAATAGCAGATTAGAATGAACAAGTAGTTGGGAATAAGGTTTAGCTACCTATTGCGCTGATTTTACTTGGGATTTACATCGATTTGTTCATTACATGCGAAATAACTTCAGTTTTGTTGACGTATTGCATTTTTCTTAGCTGTCAACGTGGAGAAAATTAAACATTATGCATCTTTCAGTTATTACTTAATAATGTATTTTTAAAATGAATATTCATCAGTGACGTTTATCAAATCATGTACTTTGCTGAAATGAAAATCTATGTTATACTTTGCGTGTTGGCGTTTGTCTCGGATGTTTCGTCGACTTTTGTTTGATGTTTTAACTGACGTTTTGACAATACGATATCAGTCTGACTGGGTAACACTGTCAAAAATTCGATTCCACTGATGTTGGAGGGTGAAATTTCAGCAATGCCAGCAGCCCGTGCTGGACAAACATCAAATTAATCATCAAAGATCGACATAGAAAACGAGATAGACTCCAAGAGGCAATATGAGAAATAATAACCATGAAAGCTTTTAATTTTGTTGAAGGATTTGGGATTTGTCTTCGCAATATCTGCATTCTCCAGTGAAGGTCCAATAACTTCTACAGTCACTAATCTAATAATTACCGGTTCAAGAATAATTCTAATGCACACTGTTTTATTGAATATTTCAAGTTACTGACTCCTTTTTGTAGTAGAACAAAAAGCTTCATATAAAATGCAAATAAGAAGCTTTGTGGATACGTTCTGTTTAAAGAAACAGAATGCTTCAGAGAATTTAACTAATGAAATGACGCTGCGCACTTTGTTACAGAATAGGTCTATTACCAGAAAGCTGAATATGATCTGACATCTCATACAATTTTTCCGAGTATACAAAAACCATTACAAATACATGTATGAGAGATTGTATACCAATTACAAACCGACTGGTGGTTACCCTTCAGATTCAGCTACTGGTAACTAGCCAGAAGTTCAAGTACTTCTCTCAAGCGCACGAATCATCAATGAGTCTCATGATACTGACAGGTTTCATTAAGGGAATTTTGAAATATGATTTCGAAATTTTTTGTTATTCTGAAGTCATCGGTGTGATATTACAGTTGCGATGTTTGTGTGCATTACTTTCAATATCCCATAGAACTCTAGATTCGCCGGCCGCGGTGGCCGAGGTGACTGAGGCGCTCCAGTCACGGTCAGCACGGCCACTACGGTCGGGGGTTCGAATCCCCCCTCGGGCATGGATATTTGTGCCCTCCTATTTTGTAAGTATTCATAAGTAGTTTGTAAGTTTAGGGACTGATGACCCCGTAGTTAAGTCCCATAAGCTTAACAAACATTTGAACATTGAACTCTAGATTCGGATTTATAAAATTGGTACTCCTTGCGTTTGACCACTTACTGCTGCACACAACAAACTCACTATAGCAAACTACTACATGTGTGGCTAATTGGCTATATGTACGCGTACAAACTGTCCAACAAAAGTGAAACATACTATTGTTTTCACTCGAACAGGTGACTGCAGCACTGAGAGAATAGCAAACAAAGGTGAGTAAATGATATTGTTGTTAGTTTCATACATCACTTACCTACTATTTCAAAAGTATGAAAACAGCAACGAGTGACGACAGCAGGAGCACCGCACTTGAGCTGACGCTGGCTGAGCAACTAATCTATATCTATATATAAAAGGCTTGTGTGTGTACGTGCTCACAGACTTTTCTCCATGACCACATACTACCACCCACTCGTGGTTGTGGTGGTAGATAGCCCTTGGTCTAATGATGTTAGTAAGGGAGTTTGGTCGCGGTGCGTGGCAGTGGGTGAGTGTGATGAGGAAAAATACGCAAAATATGCAATAAATACTCTTAGGAAAAGCTATATACTCTGTGACTTACGAACTTTACGGTACGAGCATTGATCTCTATACTCTCTGGATGTTGAACTTTAGTTGTCTTAGCGTGCCAGCCATAGATATTCATATTTAGTTTCTTGCCAAATTCAAACATGGCTGCTAAGAAGCATTTAAAGAAAAAGAGGAGAAAATCTGTTTCGATTCCGTTCCCATATCATCCTACAACATCGAATATTGAATTAAATTCCAAGTCAAGAGGTAAGCAAGCAATTCTTTGTCACGTAATAACTGATGGAAACTCGTTTGCCAAATTTAAACATGGCGGACAATGCGAAATAGTGTACAAAACATATGAATGTGCAGACACGCTGCAATTCAATGCTCAGACACCAGAGTTATACATCCAGTTTGTATAGAGATCACTGGGTACGAGTCAAAATCTGTTTATTCTTCCAGTCTTAAGACAATGCGGTCCGTTCAGACTTTAATAATGACGAGGAATATCAAATACGCAATTTTTTTTAAGTAGATCACATGTTTCCGTCAGCCACACATTACCGACTATGAACAGAGACACAAAACAAAGATAAAAATCCAGATAGACTCAAAGATAAACATACTCGTGGAACATTGATCTCTGACGTGGAAACGTGGTGGAAACACAGACATACATTAATGAATGTCTCTTAGGCCATAGATATTGATATGCCTGTGCCAGTAAGCTCACTGGTCTGTGCTGATCAGTGATCTCTAATACATATAGTCGCAACACTCTCTGCTGTGAAAGGTGTTATCGTTTGACAGCTGGGTCAAGAAAAACTATGTGATGTAGTCCTACTCATATCCCAGCGGCATCCTGTGATAATGTTGGCAACAGATTTTTAATAACGAGAATCATGTGACATCGTCATAAGCCAATCGCGTGACACGCAAATATTTTGTCATGAAATCAAGCATACAGCAGGAACAACAGTATTTATCTACACTCTATGTGGTTCGGTCATCTTTGCAACGATTTTATATCGTGTTATTGATGTTGCCAACATAAAAACACGAGGCCGCCAGGATAGAAAGTAAAATTTTACCGAATCAGATACATCCATAGTTGTCACATTTCATTATGACCAGCACTTTCACGCGAAACTCTTTTGTATAGAGTCTCATGATTCACACAGTCATACAATTCATTCCAAATTTCCATTTAAGAAGATATTTGTGAAAACTGTTACACGTCAATATTCTCACTTATCCATTATCGTTTTCAGAAATGTAATTTGCCAGCCGCTTTCGGCGCTACTGTTGCAGTGTGTAACAAAATTGAGAATAACGACGCATAATATCATATATATATGTTTTCAAGTTCTCGGAGCGTTTTCCTCAATCACACTTTACCGACGATCAACAGAGACAAAGATGAAAATGCAGATAGGCTAACAAATGAATAATAGAGCGCTACACTACAAGCACTTCCTACAAAATATACGTCGTTACAATTCTTGCTTCCAGATGAGATCGTTCGGGGCTACATCAGTATATTCTAACCCAAGCAACGCTGGGTTTCTCGGCTAGTAAAGTAATAAAGTAAAGTTGACAATCAATTGTTGAACGATGTCGATAGTTTTGGACTTCTGTCGTCGATGCATCGGCGATACATCGCTGTTCAAAACATCGATGTTAACATTGATGTTTACGGACGAAACATCGATGTTTTCAAAACATCGATTTATCGTTTGCATCCCTAGCCACAGGTGGCCATCAATGGATGCAGCCAGACACCGTCAGTTGACGTCACTGGCCTAGCAAACGGAATGCCATTTTCGAGTAAGAGCAGGCGGCAGCACTTGAGAGAGGGAGATAGCGACGCTCTTTGTCAGCGTGGCAAGAGAGTCCCACTTACAGTTTTGGCGCCTGCAACACGCGGGAGTAATTTTGAAACCTCGAGGAGAGCTTGTATTCATATGCAGTGTTCTCGCCAAACTACGCTTGCGGGATTTCATCGGGAAAAACTAGGCACCAACTTCAGAATTGACTACTGGAAAAGTGGCGGGAGCGATACTAGAGCGCCTAGCAGGCGCGGTGAAATTAGTTTCTAAGTTAGAGGATTCTGGTCTCTGCCTCCGGGAGAGTCAGACGTCTGCCTTCTGCAGAGCCGGACGTGAAGTTTTCGAAGTCTCATTTGGTCTCCGGTTTTTAGAGCCAAGGCGGGAGTAGAAAATTACTGTTCACACTCGCGAGTGTAGAACATAGTACGCGTCTATTTGTATTCAGAGCTTGATCTTGTTTAATTGCATCAGCGATTCATATCTGTTCTGTTGCTCAACTCGTTGCAGCACGTGAACACTCGCTAGTAACTTCTGTGCAGTAAGAACACATCTGGGCAGTTGGTAAAAACTCCTTATGCATCAATAGAGCCAATCGGGCGGAGGCAGAATGGCGAGTGTAGTTAATGTAAAACAGCTCTGATCGATCGTCATTTAACATCTGTCGGGCACTTTCTGATCGTTCACCGAATTTTAGCGCACGACCCTCAACTCAGTTTCCCCACGGCACAACGCCGTTGGTAACTGCCCATTGTGGACGTAACCACATGCTTGTAGTTGCTCGTTTTATGATTGCACATAGGGACAACATCTCATAGTCTCATGCAGAATAGCTCAGTAGGTTGATTTAATTAGCGAGCCTTACGTAACAACCATTATGAAGTGCCATTTCATAATTTGTCCTTAGTTATACTTTTTGGGCAATTAATGCATTTATGGTCAATCTGAGCCACAATTTCATTCCAACAGACCACTCATTAGTTTAGATTTAACTCTTTCAGTCACACTTTTACAATAACAACATAATTACTAATGTCTGTTCACACTTGTACAATAGGAATATAACTATCAATGTCTGTTCATTGAAGCAACTGTTACAACTGAAATATCACAGACAATAGAGGAAACATAATATAAGGTATTCAGTGATTGTGAACGTTATTTATTAGACGAATCATCATTACAAACGTACAAAACTAACAAAAACAAATTATTTTTTATGAAAATCTGCAAAACATGTTTTACCTTTGCGTAAGCAAAGAGGCACTTTACATATACTACACTGCCATACAGTACGCACGGGAGATATTTTAGTTCTACAATTGCAGCATCTTCTTGATGTGCTTCTATCAGGTTTATGGTGACTGGATTCTAAACGAATTTCCTGTGGGACTGTATGTTTGTGGCGTTTTATAAATGCAGGTCCTGGAGATGAGGCCGCGGATTTACGGATGCTGTTCACTGAATCCGGCCCGTGTTTGTCTCTGACATATGCTCGTGCAAGTACGCCCCGATGTACTTCTCTCCGGAAGTCTTTCAGAATCAGCTTGTCGAGGTCTGGACGTGAAGAGGACTGCGTTGTACCCGTTGTATTGATGTTTTTATCAGAAACTCGACACAAGGCACGTTAGCGCTATATTCAATACAACTGGTATGCACTGACATTCATGCAATGTACCCGGAATCTGTCATTTGTTTTGAAGCACAGTCCAAACGGACATACTAATTCAACCGTTTATCGCTAGATGGCGTGTAATAGAAGTACCGTGATCGAAAAGAAGTGGTTATTAACACTAACCACCAAGACTGAAAGAGTTTAAGATATAGCAGTGGTTATTAACACTAACCACCAAGACTGAAAGAGTTTAAGATATAGCAGGGGGGGGGGGGGGGAGAGCGTCGTACTTAGACTATTCCGAGGCGCTTCAGTCGTTTGTGGTGCGGTGCGATGGTCTAACGGAAAGACGTCTGCCGAGTAATCATGGAGGTCCTGGTTCGATTTCCGGCTGCATCACAAAATTTAATTCATTGCTTCACCTTCATCTTAAATATTCATAATAATGTTATAAAATGTTAATGGTTGTAGGAGGAAGAGCCTCTCTTCATCGCCCTATTTTTCTAGATACGTCCATTGCATAATTTATTTCTTAGAGATACTTTTAAAGTTGTAAATTATTTCCACTTATTTAAGCTTTATCAGTTAATAACGCCTTCAATATTAAACTGAACTTCTTTAAAAACGTATCAATGATATTCAGCCCAGTATCCGTGTTTTAAATTTCAGTGTTCTATGGTGGCAAGTTCGTGAAAGAAAAGTTCGCAATCATTGAAAAGTAAAATCTCAGGAATACGGCTTGAAAGATCAAACTACACTCCAAAGAATATTTATGAGCATTTTTTATTTATTTTATTTTTTGCCCCCTACTAAAGTACAACCTTCTCTTAATGTTCTTTAGATTATTGTGACAAGCCGTTGATGGGAATTTATTGCCATATTCCTCCAAGTTAGTTTTCGTGCTTCTACTGTGGTCGCTTCTCGGCCACGTATTACGTGTACCTTCAGGACTTCGCTACGCTGAAAAATGTGTGGTACGCCCGTAACTTCCCGCGGAGGAAATTCTTTGTAAATTGGAATTTTTGCGTAGCACCTGGTGGCTGGTGGCCGCTAGGCCCTTTCTCTTACCTGCCAGTGATTAATGGCGCCAGAATCCTCACGCTTCCTACGAAATAGGGGGGCTCTGTCGTAATGCGTGCTAATTTACGTTTACGTCAGTTTTAACTTGGACGTGATTTTATTCTTTTTATGCATGGAAACGTATGCGTTCATGATGTGAAGAAGAGTAATTGCGACTGAGCGCCTTAAAACTGCCTTAACGCATGCCGCCACCACTGAAATCAGATTTCATCCTAGCCTGTTAACTTCAACGTACCACTTAACCAATGTACTCGATTATTTATATGATATATTTCAATATCTGTTTTTCCCTGCAGCTGTCTCTACTACCACGTAAAGTATTTCCTTATGTCGCGACACTTGTAGCTCTATTATCATGATCCTTTCGGTGTCAGTGTTCTCCATATGTTTCTTTTATCGCAGATTTAGCGAAGAAAGTTTCCATTTCGAAACTCAACAATCCAACAAACAATTCACATTTATTCTATAGTACTGCATACGAAACGCTTCGATATAAGGCTCGTAGGATTTGCGTCACGGCAATTTAGCGCGACATTACGGGAGGTTGTGTTGCCATAAACAGCTGAAATCATTCCAGAGGTGGCTACAAAACGTTTAGTTTCCCGAGAGATTCTAAGAGAAGAAAAAATGGATCATTAAATGTCGGCGCGAAAACTGGGAACCCGGACCGAGCCCACAGTTATGTATTGTAAGTAAATAGTTATTATTATCACTTGAAGCAATATTTAATAGTAAAAATCGTCTGTGATATTTGAACTTACGTTTCTGTTTAGCTCTTCTGAAAGTACTACCTCTTAACAGAGCTGCCTGTAGGGAATTAGCAGCCGAAAAATATCATATTACAACAAATCATCCCAGAACATACTGTTTTTAGAGCACATTATGTGTGTCTTATATAGTATATTGAGAAATAAACCTCATAAAAAAGTTTTGTACTAACGTTGCACAAATTGTTGAAGATACTTCTGTTACGTTATTGCGAGAAAGTATTACAAACACTATAACGGAAAATATAAATACACTGGCAGCGTACTGTGCTCATACAGGCAACTACCGTTGAATGCTAATTGTGGTATTTCGAAGTTTTAGCGTCATAACTTGTAGTATGCAATTTGAAAGAATAGTACGGTACTTGATGTTTTATCACAAAATACATCCTCAATTCAATTACTTATTAGTAAATGCCAATATTGATGCTTATATATAAGAGGCTGTAATATAACCGGCAAAGAACACTGGGTAAATTTTACTCGTGGCTGCGGCGGCATAGTCTGCTAAATTTGGCAACGAAATGTTTGTTCTATTAAGATTATTAAATTACTGACAAGACAAGGGTACTGCTACATACGAAAACCTGTCAACCTTAAAGAAGGAACATAATTATTTAATTATTTCATGGTCAACACATTATATACGATTAGGTTTTCAAATAGCATTCAAAGGTTGTGGCCAACACGTCACCGTGTGACTCTACGATCATAAACTTTAGATCCTGTACACTAATATTCTTTTAAGTTTTAGAATTTGTAATACATTCTGAAACTTTCTCAGTAACATAATAGAAGTACTTTCAGCAATTTGAGTACAAAAATACGATGTGGTGAATTTGTCACAGCAGACACTTACTGCAAGACGGCAAACAAACCTCACATTTTGACAGTCATTATTCAAATAGAAGCCAAGATCGCTTAAAAATTTTATCTAGATGACCAGTTTCGGCAACATTAAACGTAGTACGCGATTTTTATCACAGAAATATGTTTATTGCTCTTTTTTCTGTATTCGGACAGAAGCAGCAATAAGTAAAGAAAACACGATTTTTTTTAGCTCTTCTTCGATCCCTTCCTTCGTGTTTTATATATATATATATATATATATATATATATATATATATATATATATATATATATATATTTTTTTTTTTTTTTTTTTGTAATTCAAATTAATTCCATTATTTGATGTTAATATAATTCATTTTGATAGAAATGTTCTCTTTCATTTATGTAGTCTTTTTACGTCCATTTTCGCAGAATTCTATTAGTTCGCCTTCTTCTTGAAGTCGAATTAAAAATTTTCATTTTTCGCTAATCTGGAATCTGCAACATTTCATTTCTATAATTCTTCTTCGGTATAGCCTCCAAAATATCGTTCATGCGAAACACAACTAGCTGAGTGCTATCTACAAGGGTTCGTAAATCGATTCCGTATTTCTAGATTTCCAGAAGGTGTTTGACACTTTGTTTACGAGATAAATCAATCAAAATTGAAGGCCGTAAACTCTACAGAATACCTAGGAAATATTGTTACTTCAGACTTAAACTGGAAAGAACACGTAGATAATGTCGTGGGAAAGGCGAGCCAAAGACTGCGTTTTATTGGCGGAACCGTTAAAAGATGCAACAGAACTACGAAAGCAACTGCATACACTACGCTTGTTCGTCCTTTATTGGAGTACTGCTGCCCAGTGTGGGATCCTTATCAGGTGGGTTTGACGGAGGACATCGAAAGAGTCCAAAGAAGGGCAGCTCGTTTCGTATTGTCACGATACGTGGGAGATAGCGTTTCGGAAATGATACAGGATCTGGGATGGGAATCATTACAACAACGGCGCTTATCGCTGCGCCGTGGGCTACTTACGAAACTCCAATCGCCAACATTCTCCTCCGAATGACAAAATATATTGTTGACTCCCACTTACATAGGTAGAAATGATCATCAGAATAAAATTCGAGAAATGAGAGCTCGAACGGAGAGATTCAGGTGTTCTTTCTTCCCGCGCGCTATTCGAGAATGGAATGGGAGATAGAATAGTATAACGGTGGTTCGATGAACCCTCTACAAGGTACTTAAATGTGATTTGCAGAGTATCCCATGTAGATGTAGATTACGCTAATATCCTTAGCATCATCCTTCTATTCAGTCGATCTTCTTCCTATTTGCTGAGGATAGCACCTCATAGCTTGAGTCCAGTGACTAGCGACTGCTCTGCGAGAAAATTCTACTTGTACGTGTTGAATCGATGAACAGTGACGCCTAGTAACCGTTTCCCTGCAGAAGACTCTTTGGTACATAACAGAATTATGTATTTCAGCTCCCACTGTTATTGGCTCTTTTCACGCAGTGTCCAGACCTGATAGTTTCCAAACGGCTTAGGTAGCTGGGGTAATATTCACGTCCCAGCCTCATCCGAGACTACTAACCTAAATCAAAGGACTCATGGCCGGGAAGGCTAGTTTGGCTCTATGGCCCAGCAGGAGCCCTTAGATTGCTGAGAGACGCGACAATCGTGGTCCTAAATGAGATAGGCAGCTTTCTAAATCGTCGATTTGAAATCCGGCAAGTGATCGACAATAAGCGGCACTGTTCTTCCCTAAAACTTCTCTTGGCATAAAGATTACCAATGTGGATTTTTGGTTGCAGGGTAGTGCATGTTACGCAAATTTACATCAAAGTGGTAAGTAAACGTTGCTTCATCGGTAAAGGGCACATGTTAGAGAGCCGCAGTGTCGCCTCTCTATTGCTGAAGGGCAAACCAACAAAATGCTGTACGACATTTGAAATCTCGGTCACTGAGTGTCGTATGTAGTGACAGATGATACGGCTGGAATTTGTGTCGATGCAAGATGCGACCGACACTCGCCTGGTTGATTCCACATTCCTTCGTAATGTGTCTCATTACACTTTGCGGGTTCATCTGCGCCGTAGTCAGGACAGCTTCTTCGTGCTGTTTGTCGGTCGCAGTCTTCTTTCCTGTTCTCGTTTTGACGTTTAAGCTGCCTGTCCGCACTAGCGTCTTCGTGAATGGTTCAAGTGCCTGGCGTGTCGGTCATTGGCAATCCTGATACATAATCCATACCGCTGTTTCGTTTGCAAGGCGTTTCTTTCACACTCATCATATAAACGTAGTACATCCAACATCTCCTCATTCTCGTACATGTCTGCACACAGTGGATGACGAAGCGGAATGGCGCGGCCTGCAGTGCAGACAAGTGGACAGTCAAAGGTGCCGACTTTCTGACGCTACGCAGCACCACAGCTCCGCTTTCCGCTCTTTGCCCAATTAACGCCGATTCCGGCCGCCTTGCCTTCCAATTCTAGAAACCTTCTCGAATATTTTTTACAATGGTTTCAGCGATAAAGTTCACAGAGGTTATATCACTGTAATTGTCTTCTCAAAAACTGCCAAATGCAGTTATAAAAATTGAGCAGTTGGAGTATATATACACTACTGGCCACCATTGACCAGACCTCACTATACACAAACAAACCTACACAGGTCCACATATTTAGCCAGTTCTATGACCGAACTGTCTATCATGACAAACTTGGCTAAGTTCACAGGTATTCTGCCGCAGCCGACTCATCAGGAGACTTCACAGGAGCTCAGCTGCAGCAGAACTTCGCGACTGATTCTTTATGACAAACCTAGCAAAGTTAACGGTACTGAAATATATCCCTTACTAACACTACCAAACCTTGTATGATCTGTCGCAGATAGCATACCGCTACTGCCCTTAAAACCTACCCCACTGCCGCAGAGGTTTTTTCCCTTGGCTCTTGCCTTGGCACTTTTTTTCCTCTGCCCTTACATACCTTTACCCTTCGTATACCTCTCGACCAATTCTATCTCCAGATGCACCGTATTAATGGGTGATCGTTTCCACACATACGGATAACATCGCGGTTCCCACATCCCGTGATCCACCTTAGCAAAATAACCGAATACGGAGGTGACAGTTGGACCTTTGGTGATGGTCACCACGTTGGTATGGGTGTGGAAGGGCCCCATCCTTGCCATTGACCAGAAGTTTTCAATTGGTGAGAGATCTGGGGAATGTGCTGGCCAGGGCAGCAGTCGAACATTTTCCGTATCCAGAAAGGCTCGTACGGGACCTGCAACATGTGATCGTTCATTATCCTGCTGAAATGTAGGGTTTCGCAGGGATCGAATGAAGGGTAGAGCCACGGGTCGTAATACATCTGAAATGTAACGGCCACTGTTCAAAGTGCCGTCGATGTGACAAATACCATCACGCCGGGTGATACGCCAGTATGGCGATAATGAATACACGCTTCCAATGTGCGTTCACCACGATGTCGCCAAACACGGATGCGACCATCGTGATACTGTAAACAGAACCTGGATTCGTCCGAAAAAATGAAGTTTTGCCATTCGTGCACCCAGGTTTGTCGTTGTGTACACTATCGCAGGCGCTTCTGTCTGTGATGCAGCGTCAAGTGTAACCGCAGCCATGGTCTCCGAGCTGACAGTCCATGCTGCTGCAAACGTCGTCGAAGAATTCGTGCAGATGTTTGTTGTCTTGCAAACTTCCCATGTGCTGACTCAGTGTTGTGACGTAGCTGCACGATCCGTTACAGCCATGCGGATAAGATGCCTTTCATCTCGACTGCTAGTGATACGAAGCCGTTGGGATCCAGCACGGCGTTCCGTATTGCCCTCCTGAACCCACCGATATCATATGCTGCTAACAGTCATTGGGTCGCGACCAACGCGAGCAGCAATATCACAATACGAAAAACAGCAATCGCAATAGGCTACAATCCAACCTTTATCAAAGTCGGAAACGTGATGGTACGAATTTCTCCTCCTTACACGAGGTATCACAACAACGTTTCACCAGGCAACGGCGGTCAACTGCTGTATGAAATCAGTTGGAAACTTTTCTTCAATATATCAGTTGAAACCAGTGCGAAGACCATTCAGCAATGAAAAATACATGTGTCCCTCGACGCTCTAGCGTGTAGTGAAAACCGCGTTTCGATATGTGTGAGCATTCACGAGATAAAAGGGGTCTTATGTGACAGCATGTGTGTACTGGGGACTGCCACAGCCCACAACTACAGGAGTTTAGTATTCTGATGGTTTCGCTCTAACAACCCAAAGGACAAATTTAAATTCAATAGAAATCACCCTAAATGGCGCTCTTGATGATCTGTCAAAGTACTACGAAATAAATCTCTTTAAGCCACACCCATCAAACACACAAGTTTGTGCTTTTCATCTGAGAAATTGGGAAGGCACCCACAAGATAGAATTGTCACCAGGACACTGAATAAGAATAACACATGACAGATCTCCAAGGTTCTAGAAACACTGCAAGAATATCATAACAAAAATCACCAAATTCAAAATGTTGAAATATTTGTGAATCTGTGGGACTTAACTACTCTGGTTATCAGTCCCCAGGCTTAAAAACTACTTAAACTAACCAAAGGAAAAACACACACACCAATGCCCGACGAAGGACTCGAATCTCCGACGGCGTGCAACCGCGCGATCCTCAACGATGCGCCTTAGACCGCTCGGTCACTTCTCAGCGGCAACAAAAATCACTATCAGGAACAACCCACTCGGATCACAGAGGAACAGTCTAGCTGAAGCAATCCGAACCTCTGCAGTGGCATTTGCTATTTTGCAGCAGAATACGCCTGTCCTGTTTGGTATAAGTCAACACATACCAAACAGGTGCATATTGTCATAAATGATAAATGCAGCATTATAACAGGCTGCCTCAAGTCAACTGCAGTCGAATCGCTTTACTACTATGTAGAAATTGCACCACCTCCTGTACGAAGAGGAATAGCAGTAAACAGGGAAACAAAGAAACTGGAAATGGAAAAAAAGGCGTCTCATGTATGGGCAGCAACCCTACCCACAACGACTAAGGTCAAGGAAAAGTTTCCTCAGAACATTCGAGGGAATAATAACCACAGATGAAAAGTCAGACTGCAACTATTGAGGGACGAGGCGTACCACCCATCTGGTTGGAAAAGATTGTCAGAGTCTTTTCCCCTGGTCATGATGATAACTGGGCAATCTGAAAGTCTTTGATCAGGCTGTGGTCAGGGATTGGCAGATCACGGCATAATGTTGAAATGTTTGTAAAGTTATGGGACCTAACCTCAGTGGTCATCGCTCCCTAAACTTACTAACTACTCAAACTAACTTATCTTAAGAACCTCAGACTCACACCCACACTCGAAACTCAGACGGCGAACTGCCGAGCGCACCGCAGCAAAGCGCATTACTGAACACGGCTATTGCGCCGCAGCTTCACGGGTTTAGGCAAAATGGGGATAGGTGTAAGTGAACAATGTCCAGTGTGACTGTAGGGAAGAACAGACTGCTCAATGTATGCTCCAGTACCGACTATGTCCGGCCACCTGCACGGAAGATGGTCTCCACCGGGCAACGAAAAACGAACTGTTGCCAAATTTTGTTGAAAAAGGCTGAATAAACTATGTTGATCTGTTAGATATTTGTAAACAGTGTCCATAAGTGGCCCCTGACACCAGTAAACACATTGATGGGAGTGTTCCCTTTCGTGATAAGTCCTACTTATAAGTGAGCCGGATGACCGGCGAAGTCCTGTTTGAAGACGCCCCAAGCAGCATTAGATACCAACCCCGATGTTGCCCGTCTTACAACCCGTGATGTGCCACCTCACTTCTTAGCAGCTCACCTAAGACCCTGAGAGTATAGCAGTACATCTTCGATATTCTACGTCCCGGATTTTACTTCTCATGGGGAGCCATCTTGACCTTACATTTCAGCACAGTAATGCCCTTCCGCAAACTCGTATTATTATGGGCAGGATTTTTCAATTTCTTTTTCATTTAATTTTTTATTTTTTTATTTTTATACCGTGCAGGGTTCGATGCGCCACCAATTACCGCTTGGTGCGCACTCATCACTGGACAGAGAATGGCCAAAATGGATGTCCGACTGCTATCTTCGAAAATTGTGCGGAGGTTGGTTGGGTCGTCTGGCCCTCTCGTGGCTCCTGTTGCTACTAAGAGCGCACGTCTAAAGCCTTTATGGAGCAGACCGCGCGCTGGGTGGCTCTGGGTTCGGCGCCAGGTCGGTGCAGGCGTACAGGCCGTCTTACGCCTGTCTAGGTGCAGCTTATTGAGTACTGGCAAACTTCTGTGTTATTGCTCGCTGCGTCTGAAAATAATTAATGACCGTGTCAGCGCGTACGCAGTCCAGACTAGCGAAAATTATGCGCCCGAGTTACATTTATTTTTATTCGTGTGATTATTTTCTACTGGCAAACTTCTGATGGCCAGCGAGTAGTTCGCAGTTTCTACGATCTGAGGCACCAACTAGACAGACTTTGGTAAGATATCAACCAAGACGACATTCAACAAATCCACCAATCAATGCCCAAGACAAAGGACTGCTTGTATAACTGCGAGAGTTAGGCTATACACGCTACTGACATTGGTCAATTTGTGAAGGTGTTAAATAAATTTTGCAACTTTTCTAACATTATAGCCGTTTGTTTTTCTCTCCATCTGGATCACCTTTACTGATTACTGTCCCATTCGGATAGTTTCTTGGTTGCGCAATAGGTTTATTAGTTACTGATTTATTCAAATTTTCTCTCAGAGTTTACGAAGGGGTGCCCCCTTCTAGCATCACTAGATATTAGATCTTGATGATCAAGACCTAATGTCTAGTGACACCTTACGTATCTTTTATCGTTTGACATAGATATGGTGACAGAAGATACACCAATGTAATCAGCTTGTTTCATTTTACTTTTCTAATGATAGATAATATCCGAAACCGGCAAAGTTGTAAATACAATAAACAGGTGAGGATTGTCAATTTGCATTTTTTACAGTATGTTACGGCTATTAACACACATCTCACTAACAATTTGACGACATTTTTGCTTGCAAGTACCTCACATTGGCTGTAAAATCTTCTAAAAAATGTTTAAATGTTTGTTAAGCTTATGGGACTTAACTACGGGGTCATCAGTCCCTAAACTTACAAACTACGTATCAACTACCTTATACTAAGGACGGCACAAATATCCATGCCCGAGGGGGGATTCGAACCCCCGACCGTAGTGGTCGTGCAGACCGTGACTGGAGTGTCTCAGTCCCCTCGGCCACCGCGGCCGGCTAAAATCTTCTCAGTGAATTTCTGCGTAGCCGTAATAATACGAATGCAGTAGTGAGGTCACAGATTTGTATCCGAGAAGAGTCGCCTCGCACAGTATGGGATGCTGTATTGCGTTACGGACTTCATTATTTTCCAGCGCTGCTCTGTAACTCTACTCTTCTGCCAGTCTAATAATGTCCGTAGACTGGGGAAGTAATGAGAAGTTATTGCATCTCAAACGGAATAGCAGCTGGCAAAACAATGCCAAATGAGCCTCTTCGCAGAATATCAACCTGAGACTGCAGCGCAAAGGTTCCAAGAACTTTGTGGAATAGCAGCACTACACGAAATGAAAATCTCTTTCAAGTGGTGGAGCTTCGGTTTCGCGAAACGAGTGTCACCTGTGCCTCACACAGAGAGCATCCCAGCACGTTTAAACACCTCAACGTAAAATTTTTTCAACTCGCACTTACAGCTATTTTTGTACTATAATACTTACAAACGTCGGTATGTGCTCATCCCGACACTGACATTTCAATGTCTTCATACAAATTAAATAAATTCTTTAAACTTCATTTACACGATAAATCAGTCAAAACTACAGGCCGTTAATTAAACTAAATAGCTAGGATTAACAATTACAACACTGATAGACGATATAGAAAAATTTTAGAGGACAGTTCGTTGTGCATATCGCGATATAGAGGGTATAGTGTCACTGAAATTCACTGAAATGATACACGAGTTGAAATCATTAAAAGAAGCTACGAGATCTATTTGCGAACTTTCTTTCAGCAACTTTCTCTTCTGAAAGCGAACAAGTTTTATTAGCTTCCAGCTACAAAGGAAGACATGATCGTCAAAATTAAATAAGAGGAAACAGATCGAAAACGGAAAGATTTAGGTGTTCCTTTTTTCCGTGAGCTATTAAAGAATGGAACTGTAGAAAAATATAAAAGTGGTTCGATGAACTCTCTGCCGTGCTATTCATTGCGATTTTCAGAGCATTTATGTAGATGTAGATACCTATCGACTTTCCTTAGAGTGACCAATTATGTTTACATTGTGAGACATGCGACGCTCAGACACCGTCAAACCTTTGTTTATCGTTATGCTATCATAAAATTCTACGAGGAAATATTGGAGGATTCGGTCTGAATAACGCTGAAAGTGAGAATGCGTGCTTAATGCACGCCTCGCGAAATATCTGTTGGTTTCCATTGGTATCGCACTTTTTAAATACATTTTATTTGAAATATTAATGATAGTAAACAAATGTATATCATTAATGTAAGTTAATTTTTAAACTTCAAGTGTAATTGCGATATTATTAATAATATACTTTACAGTGTACATTATTTGTATTGTTTACAGCCTTGACGGCTCTTTGTAACAAAGAGTCTATACTGGTGATACAATGACGCATAAAATGTATGGATAAGTATAATGGACTTTCAGAACATTAAAATTTACGGAGCGTTTGAAAGCACGTGGGTATAGCATGTCCCAGAACCCACACTTTAATTAGTTTTTGTTTGTTTAGTTATCAATAACAACATACTGCGAAACCCGACATACTGCGCACCACAGCACAGGGTTTGTGCTTCTCAACAGGAGAGTATGCCCGTCCAGTGTGGAACAGATCTGCGCATGCCAAAACCATCGATATCGCCCTGAACGAAACATGTAGGATAATCACTGGGTGTATGAAACCAACCTCCCTTGACCTCCTGTATAAGGCATCTGGCTTTGTCTCACCAAAAGGCCGCAGGACAGCTGCAGAGTACACAGAGCGATTCGAGCAAACTTTCGACGAGCGCCACGTTCTCTACAACGACCGAGTTAGGCCAGGAAGACTCAAATCAAGGAAAAGCTTTTTGAGGAATGTATCAATTGAACCACCTAAAAACTACCCACTAAAAAAGCTCGTCCTACCGGAAGCGAACTGGACTGGAAAACCTGGCGAACCCTGAATAGGATGAGAACGGGAGTTGCACCTGTGAAAACCATTAAAGCTAAGGGGGGACTAGCGGACGCTGAGGATCTTCTCTGCGATTGTGGAGAACCACAGGACATGACACATTTGCTTTAATGTTCCAGTTGCTCACAATCCTCCATGATCTATGGTTGGTCAGCGATGCGGCAGTTGACGTGGCCTGATATTGGGCCAAAAATTTAGGTTGCCGGAGAGTCCGGAATCGATAAAGTAAATTAAGTTCTTCTAGTATTATATCTCGCAGCATGGCTCTCCGTTTCTGCCATTGGCTCTCTCACTTCTCTCTTCCTCCGATGAGTTCTCCTATCCTCATTGAGAACAAAAAGCGTCAATATGTTTGGTTGCCAAATTATTGGTGTTGAAGGCGAAATGGGGAGCTAGTTGCCCACTTGAAAGGTCTCAGTCTTTAAACGTGTTTGCCCTTTTTGTTGTATGAGAGGAGCATTTTCCAGACAGTTACTTTGTTTTCCACCAGGGTGCCCATCTGATATCAGATAAATTCTGTGATACAGTAAGGATTTAGAAATATCTTGTGTGTCGACATATTTACAAACAAGGTTTATAGAGGATATTATAGACTGTATCAGTTTAAAAAGTGGACTGATAACTATCTCATAAGGGCCGTGAAGTTCGCTTGCTCAAAAATGGGCGCACCTCCTGGATAGTCCGCTGGGTACGAAACCAATATCTCGACGATGCAATGTAATGCTTCGTTTTATATACAATCCGTGAATTTTATATACTACTATGTATGACATAAAATCAACCACTCTCAAAGTCTACGCTATTTGTTTTTACCTCTGAGAAGTCTTTCAAATGTGCTTCAATACTTAACTTAATTATGTACAGTAACTGTGATGAATAACGAAAATGAAATCAATGGAGCGAGATTACAAACTAAAATGAGCAAAAATGAAATTTCTTAAAATCATATGGTAAGTTTCATGGCAGGCAGAATGCTGTGTTTCAGTACAGTTGGCGCTTTTGATAACCGTACATCATGTTTTTTCGGGTGTATCTCCACAAGGATTTTTTTCTAAAACCGTACATGGTATTACTAGATGAATCCCAATAGACTACATTGTTAAAATTCAAATAGATTATTATGGTTAGTTATGTAGATATTGGTGGTTCACGGAACGAAATCCTAAGAAATCAGTTTTTGGAATATTTTGCAAAGTATGCCAATTTTGGAACTCAGGAACTCGGTAAAGTATAAAGATACGGATAAAGTTTGAAAAAATTTGAGTTGAGGATATTATGTTACGGACGTATTGTTAAAATATCAATGATTTGCAAAAAAAAAAAAACAAAAAAAACAAAAAAAACAAAAAAAAAAACAAAAAAAAACACATTGTTGTCTTGGGTACCGCTTGTGAACAAAAATTTGCTTTTATAAGACGTGTGAAACCTACCCAAGAACACACATCCTCTACAAAAGCCGACCGATGTGCTCAGTTTCGATGGGCTGCAGGAAATCTTCTTTATCAGTACTACAGCCCTCGGTGGTCCTTCACTTCCTCAACAATTTTCCTCCATGTCTCTGTGTTAGCTTTTCCATTCTCGGATCTCCAGCTTGGTAACGTCAACCAGCACATTGTCCATCCGTCTGTCTCTTGGTCTGCCTTTCCTTCTGGTAGAATACAATATAACATTCATTATACGTTTGGACATTCAGCCTTCCTTCATCCTTCCCATATTTACAGGGTTAGGCCAGGCGTCCGCGGATCGCGCGATACGGCTCCCGGCCGGCGCCACCGCATCCTCCGGCCACGGCAGCGCCCTATTCTCGGACTACATTCTGCCGCGGGCGCGTACACTGAGTTAAAGTCTAAAAAACACTGCCATCTGAGTAACCTAAGCTTACCTTTATTTACAGCAGATGTTCAAAATGATGTCCCTCTATGGAAAGAGCGGCCTGGCATCTGTTGAACACATTTGCGAACACTCGTCGAATTTCGGCTGCCGAAATCTGGGAAATGACTAGTCGAATCTTTTTTCACGAAAGGACAATGCAAGACCACACGTTGCCAATGCTTATATGGCAGCAATTCGAAGTGTTTTTGATGACAGAATAGTTGACTGGCCTCCTCGTTCTCCAGATATAAATTCCTGTGACTTTTATCTTTGGGGATTGTTAAAAGACAAAGTGTATGCAAGCAATCCCCATACACTCGAAGAGTTGGAAGACACTATATCTTTCCCTTGTATAAATTCTTGTGTATCTCACTCTCCAACTTTCTGACTCACGGCCCATAGATTTTACGCAAGATTTTCCTTTCAAATGCCGTTAGTTCGTTAATATCGGCTTCCGACATTGTCCACACTTCAGATCCAATTTAGCAACCGGTCGCAGAAGGGAATAATGTACTCTTAATTTGGTTGTTCTTGCAAAAAACATTTCAATACCTCTTTTTCGGTTTCCAGATTGTATCCTTTCTGTAATGCATCGTCTAAAAATATTATTAGCCGCGGTGGAGTAGCCGAGCGGTCTAAAGTGTCTCGTTGCGGAGCGCGCGGTTGCTCGCCGTGGAGGTTCGAGTCCTTATTCCAACTTCCATTCATTTGGCTTGGTTTCATTTTCTCATATGCTATTTTTATTGCATATATCTCACGTATTAGAGGTTGACCACCAGATTTTATGAGTTGTGCCAGTATCCCATCTTCAACGGGTGCAGGATTATTTTTCAATTTCTTTTTTGCCATCTCCACCTCTATAATTATTGGGTATCTGCCTCTTCCATTTCACCTTCTCTTGCTAAGTACTCCTTCTGTTCCTGTGGACCTCCTGCAACATGATCTGGTTTGGTGTTGATGTTTAGCATATCTTCAAAATATTCTGCCCACCTCTGCAGTATTTCTTGTTCATGTCTGATTATCTCGCCGTTTCTCTTTTTATATGCATTTTGTTTGGACTGATAGTTTTTCGTCATCTTTCCAACAGCCTGACAGAATTTTCTCCCTTTAATTCTTTTATCTCATTAAATCTTGATTTCAGCCATTCGTTTTTCGTTTTCTTGCAAATCCTATGGGAGTTAGATCTCAATTATTCATACACCTCCACATATGCAATACTTAAATGTGGACTGTGCACTGTATGATAGCTACAGTGCGCCAATTCTTCCTATAGGGCTCACCGGAGATACTGGCCATTAGCATACAATTTCGAACATACAATACCGGCAATAACAATTTCTCCACCATTTAGAATTTTTCAGTTCACTCAAGATACGAGGCGCGTCCAAAAAGTAAGTTACGTTTGGTAATAAAATGAAATTGTACACAGATACAGAAGAAATTTTTATTGCACAAAATTCCACAACTCTTAAACTACTTTTCCACATAGCTGCCAAAATTTTGTAGGCACTTGTCATAGCGTACCACAAGTTTTTGCATGCATCCTTTACAGAAGGTTGCCGCCTGTGTATTCAACCATGTGGTAACAGCTCTTTATCATCGTTGAAGTGTTGACCACCGTGGACAGATTTTAGGTGTAAGAAAAGATGAAAGTCGCTAGAAGAGAGGTCCAAGCTGATGGAGATGATCAAACAGGTCTCATTGAAATTTCCGTAAGAATTGTTTGGTCACATTCGGCGTGTGAGATAGTCCTCTTCTTACACCTTAGATCTGTCCTTGGTGGACAACACTTCAACGATGATGACGAGCTGAAAGAACATGTCACCACATGGTTGAATACACAGGCGGCAACATTCTATGAAAAAAGCAAACAAAACCTTGTGACATGCTATGACAATTGCCCACAAAATTTCGGAAGCTATGTAGAAAAGTTGTTTAACAGTTGTAGATTTTTGTACGATCAATATTTTTTCTGTATCTATACCCGTTCGTTTTGTATAACCAAACGGAACTTACATTCTGGACGCGTCTCGCATATTAATGAAACAGTGCAAGAAATGTTTACATTTTCAGATAAATAATTGCGTCAGTACTGAGGTACCAGATGTCGATCCAGGCTGCCAGACTCACATTAATAATTGACGTAGCCGCCACGGACAAAATACAGGCGCTGAATCTGGCGTCCATTAGGTCATATAGCTGTCGAATGCTGTCTTCGGATACACCGTTCCCCGCCTGATCTTATTGTAGTTCTGCAAGAGTTGTAGGTTTCTAACTCGCATGTGTCAGTTGTAATCCCACCAGGTCCGACACAGTTCCATTGGAGATGCCCGACTAGGGCAGTCGCTGAGCGTCTTGCAGAGCACGTTCACCTACACGCGTATTGTTTGGGCAAGCATTGTCCTGTCCTAACAACACATCACATCCCTGTAGCAAGAACGCCGAACGAACAACCTTACAGCACTTTGCATATACAGAGTATTTTTACAGTTTGTATAGGCTTTTGCAACTGTAGATCAGTCTATTTGAGGCCAGACGCGTTTCGCTTTATTTTAAAGTATCTAAAGTATCTTCAATGGTCAACCACTAAAGAAACTGCATACACTACGCTTGTCCGTCTTTTTTTTTTTTTTTTTTTTGGGTTATTGATACCCAGTGTGGGATCCTGGTCAGGTGGGTTTGACGGGCCGAGGTGACTGAGGCACTCCAGTCACGGTCAGCACGGCCACTGCGGTGGGGGGTTCGAATCCCCCCTCGGGCATGGATATTTGTGCCGTCCTAGTTCGTAAGTAGTTCATAGGTAGTTTGTAAGTTTAAGGACTGATGACCCCGTAGTTAAGTCCCATAGACTTTACAAACATTTGAACATTTTTTTTTTGGGTCTGACGGAGCCCAAAGTATGGCAGCTCGTTTCATATTGTCACAATAGAGGCGAGACAGCGTTACGGATATGATACAGGATCTGGGATGCTAATCATTACAACAACGGCGCTTATCGCTGCGGCGTGGGCTACTTACGAAACTCCAATCGCCAACATTGTTCTCCGAATGCGAAAATATAATGTTGACTCCCACTTACATAGTTAGAAATGAACATCAGAATAAAATACGAGAAATCGGAGCTAGAACAGAGAGACTCAGGTGTTCTTTCTTCCCGCGCGCTATTCGAGAATGAAATGGGAGATAAAATAGTATAACGGTGTTTCGATGAACCCTCTGCCAGGCACTTCTATGTCATTTGCAGACTACTGCATGTAGATGTAGAACTGTCCAGGAAATAGTTTTTGTTTTACAATTTCATGTGGTTTTTACTAAATTCGATCGTGAATAGTTCTCATGCTCTGGGTTTATTCCGTATAAAATGAAGTATTAAGATAACTCCCATTTTTATGTTATCCTCTTCATGTGTTTCTTGTAGCACATTGCTACTTGCTGTCACTATTCACAGTTACACTTTTTTATAAAACGTGGCGAAAAATCGCCGTTTCTGAAGTCTGGCGGGCTGCGTTTGTGTTTTGTTTTAATAGAAAAGAAACACCTATTAAAGAGCAAGAAAACAACAGCAGTGAATGAATAGAGACTGTTGCATAAGCATGTCTGTTACGTTAAAAGACCAAGAATGTATGTACAGATTGCTCGCAGACTGTTTGTGCTTTGCTTTGTGTCCCTGACTGGAGCGTTCTCGTGTTGCAGGTGAGTAGCCAGCAATGACAGTGGTGCGCTGAGCCACGTGTCCGTGGCCAGTGCCGGCCTCCCGGCGCGGTGGCAGGAGCCACACGAGCAAGCCGCCACGTCCAGCACTCTTGAAGGTGGGTAAGGGCCGCTCCGCTTCCTAAAATTTACTGGAACTAATACAGTAGACGACAAAGAAATCTCGCAGTACATCTTTTTGAATTAAAATGTTAACCAAAAGGGACAACATCCATGTTAGAGAACAACAAATAAGTGCCAAAGTAGTCGATGGTAACTCTCATTACACAATCTATTAAAATAGACGTGATGCCTAGTTTACACAACGATCGAAAGCTCACAAGAAAGATAACTGTCTGCTGCAGCGCTCCAAGCGTACTAACTCGGTACTAATGACGTGCGATCATACAGGCTTGGTTGCGTTAATACGATAAACGTCCGCCTACACGTCTGATTACAACTAACCCTGACAACGGATCTTTTACTTTTCAACCTACATCTACATCTATATACATACTCCGCAATTCACCGCAAGGTGCGTGGCGGAGGGTACACTGTACCACTACTAGGCATTTCCTTTCCTATTCCACTCCCAAATTGAGCGAGGAAGAAAAGAATGCCTATATGCCTCCGTAAGAGCCCTAATTTCTCTTATCTTGTCTTTGTGATCTTTACGCGAAATGTAAGTAGGCGGCAGCAACATCGTACTACACTCAGATTCAAATTCCAGCCCTCTAAATTTGCTTAACAGAAATTCACAAAAAGAACATCGCCTTTCTTCCAGCGATCCCCAATTGAGTTGCCGGAGCATTTCCGTGACACTCGGTCATTGGTCGAACCTACCGGTAACAAATCTAGCTGCTCACCGCTGAACCGCCTCTATGTCTTCCTTGAAACTGATCTGTAGGGGGTCCCAAACACTTGAGCAATACTCAATAAGTGGTCGTACAAGCGTTTTATACGCAGTCCTCATTACAGGTGAAGCACATCTTCCCAAAATTCTCCCAATAAACCGAAGTCGGCTGTCCGCCTTACTCACAACTGTCCTTAGATGCACGTTCTATTTCATATCGCTCTGCAATGTTACGCCTAGATATTTGAACGACGCGACAGTATCAAGAAGCTCACTACTAATGCTGCATTCGAACATTATGGGATTGCTTTTTCTACTCATGCGCATCACCTTACATTTTTCTACATTGAGAGCTAGCTGCCATTCTTCGCACCAACTAGAAATTTTGTCTGTCATCCTGTATGTTATTACAGTCAGTTACAGACGACACCCTCCCATACACCATAGCATCATCAGCAAACAGCCGCAAATTACAACTTACTCTGCCCATCAGATCATTTATATAGATAGAAAATAATAGCTGTCCTATCACACTCCCCTGGGGCACGACTGACGATACAGTCATCTATGATGAAGACTCGCCGTCGAGAACAACGTACTGCGTTCTATTACTTAGGAAGTCTTCCAGCCAGTCACAAATCCGAAAACTTATTCCATAAGCTCGTATCTTCGTTTGCATTAAAAAAAATGTTTCTGTTGATCGTCATGTTCTACTTAATATGATTCCAAACTATGAGTAGCATGCTCATACAGTCCACATCGCGTTTAATCCGTTTTTACATACTAAAATCACAAGTTAACGTATACGAAAAGTTTACCGATAGCAGTTGAAGCGACAGCAGCACTCCTAGTGGGAAAAGAACCAACACTAGGGACACTATCAACAGGAATCAAAGGGACGCGAACGGTAGAAGCGTCAGCACTGCAGTAACAGAAGAACGACACGATACCAACGGAGAACGTACTATTTTCACTGTTGTTATTTCCGTATTTCCCAATCACTAAATGTAGTGGTGAGTCTACAAATAAGAGTACTTGTATGTAATTAAACTAATATTCGACCTCCTGTTAATATCAGCGTATAGAAATAAAACGAGTTTTGAACTCACTGAAACCACTCGTAATGCCACCGTACGAATTAATATTTAAGCTTGGATCACCGGTGGTCTCCCTCCTCTACCCAGCCCACCCCTCCCCCTCCTTCGCTCCATTCCCCCTCCCCATCCACGTTCATTATCATTCAACACGTACGTGTGACCTGTGTGTGTTCCGTCTGAGTGACACTCATCATTGAGTTTTAACCAAACTTCGAACGGCTATCCCGCAGCCGACGGCTGTGTTTTCTAACTGTCCGCGTCCCTCAGTACTTCAGTGTTGTGATTCGCCATTTTTCGTCGCCTTCATGTGCACAAGAACCTCACTTTTGGCCCACTTTAGGTTACTTTGACAGCTTGAAATTTAAATGAAAATAACGCCTTAGCCATTCATCTGACACCAAAATTGAATAACCGAATTTTTAGAGGAGAAAATTCTCTACAACTTTGCTCCCTTATGTTTATTTCATATCTCGTATCGTTTGAGAGAGATTTGCAAACATATCGGGGATTTGACACCATCCATTGAATTAACGAAAACCAGCCGATCGGAGACGTCACGTGACATTCCTCACCCAGAACTCTCTCAGGCATACGCCATCTTATGTGGCGTATTTGATGATTTTCTTGTTGTAACTTACACGTTGTCATATCAAAGCAATGGCGCACTGAATAATTAAAAAAAAAAAAAAAAAAAAAAAAAAAAAAAAAAAAAAAAAAAAAAAAAAAACAACCACGTCGTGTTTCGTACGATAAATGATAATCTAGTGCCTAAAAGTGCTATATTAGCATCAGTTAACAACTGCGATAAATAGTAAGAGATTAAAGAACGCCATGTCTGATTGATAGCCATAGCATAGTGGGCAATGCGTTGGACGCTGGTGCTGTAGGTCAGTGGCTCGAAACTCTCCACTACCTGTTTTTTTCCGAAAAGTGTTTCAGACTCTCTTATTAATTAAATAGAACTATGTTCTTCAATGTTTAGAATTGTGCATATGTACGAATGCTCCCTCTAAAATGCGTGTTTGTTCTATTTCGTGAGCATGGCGTGAAATACGTAACAACGAACTGAACAATGGTCTTCTGAAGCATATGCACATAAACTGAGAGGATACTGTAATAATGTTCTGCACAAAGTGTTGATACATGTAGTTTCTTATATAAAGGAAGTCCCAGAAGTGAAGTGTATACATTCCAATAAATTACCTTGTTTATTTTTTTCTAAGGTTTTAGTCACTATTTGTGGATTGTATTGAAGGTCATTCATTAGAATCAATGCATCTACGCCAAATGTTCGCTCTGTTCCATCCAGGCTATAGTCGTTCGTCCGAACGCCAAATGTACATTACGTTGGTTCCAGCCTATAGCCATTCGTAACCAGTATAGGCAAAGAAAGTAAACTTAGAACTACCCAGGCAAGACAGGTGACAATATTTTAACGGAACAATATAATGAAAATGTGGAAGAGGTATTAAAATGATAGTTCAAAGACGTAAAAGTTCAAAAAAGAGTATATTTGTTAAAGCTAAACTCAAATATCATATAATTTTGCCTGTTTGTTAAAATATGGTCTGAAAGAATATTACGTGTTGGGTGCATAGATATTATCACAACAGTAGAGTCGTAATCGAATCACCATAATTTTTTATTATTGAGATTATTATTTTGGTCCAAAATGTTTGCAACAACTTATACAACTACATTATCTAAAGTGGGCCGTAAAACACGTCAGTGCAATTTTTTCACTCCGTTTACGGATCATGTTTCGTTCAATTTTCGCCATTTTTTGTATTCTTCTGTTTTTTCCTGCTTTCTATGTTTGATTGTTCTCCTGTTATTGTAATATATACTATAGGCTGAAGAGCGCCTCCAGCGCTGCCAGCCCGACCCACCAGGGGCATGAAATGACAATAAGAAGAAGAAGAAGAAGGAAGGAAAAAAAGTGCTCATTCGCAACTTAACCACACCAAAGTTCTGCAACGGAACCAGGTCCACCTCAAAAAATTGAGAACAAATTTAATCGGGCAATAATCAATGGCGAGAGATTCAAAGGCTAAGACGTACTGATTACACGCACTTGGGTTTCCAGCAATTTAGAAATAGAATCAAGATATTGCAGTTCCCTTTGGGATTTGCCTTTGCTATTACCATTATCAAAGCAGACGGCCTATCGGTGACTTTTGCTGGCTTACATTTAGAATATTCAAGCATTTTACACAGCGAATTGTGTTGGAGCACCACAAAATTTACACGTTTCTACTGCAAACACAAGAATTAAAACATTGTCTAGCTACTCTCCTTAAAAATAGTTGTAATTTCCCGTTACTCATAAATACAAGTCAGGCCCACACATCGGATTATTTTTCGGGAAGGGGGACGGGGGACGGGGACAACACGAAAAGCATATTTACGTATATAAGTGCTTCTATTGGTAGTTATGTTCTACGTGATATCATTCAACACAATGAGTAGCATAATCTGAAATTTTAATTTTTTCGGGAAACTTTTTCAAATATTTGCTCCATACAAATGAAAATTACGGGCATAACAAACTAAACTCAGCCAATTCTGTCAAGATGTTTTCAAATAGTGGTATTGCATACATGCGGGAACTGATCTATATATATGTAAATATAATGATGATAGGTTTCAACTCACCACCGCAAACAGGTACATAAAATTGATACTCACACAACTTAATTTTCAGCCGCAGCCACAGCCTTTATTAGAAATCAGCACAGGTAGTCTACATTCATACCTGCACAACTCACGACACATGGCTATGGCTGCCACACTCCGATTTAAGACTCTTGACTGATGAAAGCCATGGCCAAAACAACAAGTGTGACTAGTGTGACTATGATTGGCGCTTCTATGAGCTTTTTTGCGGTTCAGCAATCGTCTTTACATTCTACATCTACATCTACATCTACATAGATACTCTGCAAATCACATTTAAGTGCCTGGCAGAAGGTTCATTAACCACTTTCATAACTTTTCTCTACCGTTCCATTCTCTAATAGCGCGCGGGAAAAAAGAACACCTAAATCGTTCCGTTTTCGATCTGATTTCTCTTATTTTATTGGGATGGTCATGTCTCCCGAAGTAGGTGGGTGCTAGAAAAATATTTTCACATTCAGAAGTAAAAGTCGGTGATTGAAACTTCGCAAACAGATCACGCCGCAATGAATAACGTCTTTCTTTTAATGATTTCCACCCCAATTCGTGCAACATTTCCGTGACGCTTACCCCCCCCCCCCCCCCCCCCCGTAACGTGATAAGACAAAACGAGCTGTCCTTCTCTGAACCTTCTCAATATCTTCAGTTGTGTTGAGTTGCAACTTACCTGCATTATATTTATATAAAAAAATAATCAATTCCCGCATGTGCGAAATACCATTACTTGAGAATGGCTTCACAGAATTGATTGGGTCTATTTCGGTATGTTCGTACTTATCAGCACAAGGTTTGTATAGAAGAAAAATTTAGAAAAATGTCTCAGAAAATAAGAAAATCAGAGTAAAACTAAAGAGCCTTTTTCAATGGTATTCTAGAAGAGCTCAAGATCATAAATCCCGATTGAAAAGTTGAATATTCATGATTCTATCTTCGTCATGGAACAGTTTCCAGAAAAAAAATTCTGATACTTATGAAAAAATGGGATATGTTGGTCAAATTAAAAGAAATCATCTTTTGAATGCAATCATAATTAATGCGACGAATGACATAATTTGCAGCTCAGGCCGTAATGAGTAACATAGAAGTAGATATCATCGGAGTAGTGAAGCAACTAAAATCACTTAACAAGAACAAGTCTTCTGGTTCGGATTGTATACCCATTAGATTTCTATCTGATTATGCTGAAGCGATAGCCCCTTACTTAAAAGCCATATACAACCGCTCTCTCAAAGAAGGATCTGTACCAAAAGATTGGTAAGTTACACAGGTCACACCTACATTCAAGAAAGGCAGTAGGAGTAACCCACTAAACTACAGGCCTATTTCATTGACTTCAATTTGCAGCAGGGTTTTGGAACATATCCTGTATTCAAATATTATGAATTATTTCGAATATAATTATCTATTGGCCCAAGGTCAACATGGATTTAGAAAATATCATTCATGCGAAACACAACTAGCTCTTTACTCACACGAAGTGATGTGTGCTATCGACAAGGGTTCGCAAATTGATTCCGTATTCCTTCATTACGAGAAGGCTTTTGACACCATACCTCACAAACGGCTTTTAATCAAATTGCGTGGTTGCGGTATATCGCTCCAAATTTGCGACTGGATAGGGGATTTCCTGTCAGAGAGGACACAGTTCGTAGTAATAGATGGTAAGGCATCGACTAAAACAGTAGTGTTATTGGTCCTCTGCTGTTCTTTATTTACATAAACGATTTAGGGGAAAAATCTAAGTAGCTCTCTTAGGTTGGTTGCAGATGACGCCGTAATTTAACGTCTAGTAAAATCATCTGAAGTTCAAAACCAGCTGCAGAACGATTTGAATAAGATATGATTATTTTGTAAAAATTGCCAGTTGACTGTAAATAATGAGAAGTGTGAAGTCGTGCACATGAGTACGAAAAGAAATCCGTTAAATTTTGTTTACATTATAAATCAATCAAATGTGAAGGCCGTAAACTCCACAAAATACCTAGGAATTACAATTACTTCTGACTTAAATTGGAAAGAACACGTAGATAATGTCGTGGGAAAGGCGAACCAGAGACTACGATTTATTGGCAGGACCCTTAAAAGATGCAACAGAACTACTAAAGACACTTCATATACTACGCTTGTCCGTCCTTTTATGGAGTATTGCTGCCCAATGTGGGATCCGTATCAGATGGGCAGCTCGTTTCGTTTTGTCACGATACAGGGGAGACATCGTTACGGAAATGATACAGGATCTGGGACGGGAATCATTACAACAACGGTGCGTATCGCTGCGGCGTGGGCTACTTACGAAACTACAAGCGCCAACATTCTCCTCCGAATGCGAAAATATATTGTTGACTCCCACTTACATAGGTAGAAATGATCATCAGAATAAAATACGAGAAATCAGAGCCCGAACGGAGAGATTCAGGTGTTCGTTCTTCCCGCGCGCTATTCGAGAATGGAATGGGAGATAAATTAGTATAACGGTGTTTCGATGAACCCTCTGTTAGGCAATTAAATGTGATTTTCAGAGTATCCCATGTAGATGTAGATGTCACCATAATATTTGCCACATACATGTATTGATTTATGGAGAAATTTAAGAGACCGTATGCTGCATGGCAGATGGTTTCAGCACTGTCTGACCGATCATTATGAAAGTTGGCAGATATTTGTTTTAGATAAGTGATAATAGGATATGTACAGAGAGAAGAGGAAGACTAGGATACTGACGTAGAGATTGCGAGGACGTGACAGGTCATGTCAGGGTGAGGGGGAATGAGATTTGCAGAGAGGTTGGATGAAGAGATGAAAACAAAGAGGGATATAGAAAGCGGCATGTGGAAACAGATAGATAGATGGGAGGCGTAGGTAAGCAGAGGAGGAAGGAGGAAATTAACTGAAGGGATCATGGAATAAATGCATAATTCACGAAATGTTAATGTGCACATCTTGTAGATTACATATACTATCGTTTATATTAGGAGGAGGGAAGGAGGAGATGGAGAGTGAGTGGAATGAATTGTTGATGGGCCATTCGAAGATTAAACCAAATAAATGTCCGAATGGTAAGCCAAAAATAATATTTATCACCTAACGTTGCGATTATATAATTCATATGAGAAAGCAATATCTTCTGTAACAGAGACAGATCACTAATTTGGAAATCGGTTTATTTAGTTTTTGTAAAGTCATGATCGTAGTGAAGTAGCTTTGTTTAAAATTTTAGGATTTTTTGTGTGCTAAGTACAGCTCTAATTTCATTCATTAATAAATGGCGCTCTATGAGGCTGTGGTAGGTCACTCGGTTATAATGTAAATGGAGATCTCTAGTTATGTTCAAGAATTGTAGTTTTACTTTGAATCATGAATTGCATATTATGTAATTTGTGTTGCAATAATTGTATTTCTGATACCAGTGGAGCTATAAAAGTCATTACAAGTAACATTAAACCCAAATCAGGACTCTACAAATGCAGTATCGTATGTCACCCAAAACATCGCCCTAATCATCAAAATATCTCTCAGATCAAGATGGTGGCATGTTTATAAAAATAATGTCGCAAAATTCAGTCATTAATAGTCGAGAAGGAGACTCAGTCTAATCTGCTCACGTACGCTGGACTTTTGCTTCATTGTATCGAAGTTTATTGTTTATTAAGATATTATTTGGCTCCACTACATAAAATATTTGAAATACACAAAGCTACACTGAATTTTACAGTCTTTTCCCCCTCGGAATTGGTTGGCTAGTGTACTGCACCCCTTATATGAGTGCTCATCGTTCAAGTGTTACTAATTTACCTAGGCTGATCCTCAATGAATTACCCACTTCGTGATTTTCCGTTGTAAGTTACGTACATAGCGGAAAAGCAACTCTGGAGTCAGGTCAGGGGGCTGATCATGTTTCGTATATTGAGTGGATGAATACGAATTCTGTCCGAAGTTGTGATTCGGAAACCTAGTTGCTACAATTTAGAGTTTTTAGCTTGCAATGTGTTCCAAGGCAAACTAAAAATTTGTGATGTGTATTTATAATCATAATGGACATTAAATAATGAGTGAAACTGAAGTACCTTTGTTTCCCGTTAACTAATTTTTGCTAGCCTAGAAATGTTTATTGTCTGGATGAAATGCTTCATACCATTTTACTTATGAAGAATTGTAATATATAATTAAATGATTCGCATCACTCGTAATAATTGCAGATGCAGTACAGTTCCAGTACAGTTCAAGAAAGGATGAAAATTATTGAATGTGCTGGCTTACTAATCTGCCTTATTCGTTGAAAACACACACAAAAACTAAAAATTTACTTCCCGTGGGTCTCGCTCGAAAACTCTCTTATAAGTTGATTGGAGAAGCATTCCAAGTAAAGTGGCTCCGTGTTACTGCCTTCACTTTTTGTGTGCTTGGAGGTGCGTCCTTTAGTATGATTGGAGAGGGACTTAAATACTATTTTCACAGCTCTACATGTGGAAAAAACAGTGCATGGCTGAAAGAGCAATACAGAAAGTCAACAAGTAACAAAATTCATCAGGCAAACAAAGTGGTCACATATGAAGAAGCAAATGCACTTCATAAGCTTCAACAAATGAGACATTTACAAGACGTTCGCAGGAAATACCCGTAGGTATATTCCATAAAACTCCGGTTTGAATGAAATTTTTTGTGTACGTTTGAATGGGCACCTGGATGCATTGGATTCACATTTGAGCTCAGTAGGTGACAATAAAAAACAGTAAAAATTATGTTGGTGATTTTTTTATGGAAGGCTCCCCTTTGTACATTCATTTCATCCGTTCATTAGATTACGATAAATGATCAGTGTCTCCATATATTTTCGTATGGTGCATTTTTTACACCTCGATAAAAGCTACAGTTTTTCTTCCGATTTTGATTAAAGTTTCCACACTCATCCTTTAAAACATGAACAAGATCATTATCTACATAAAATTTCGTATGGGGCTTGTCGGAGATTATTTTAATTACAGACTTCGTCACCAGTCTAGTATTATTCCGATTTTGAAGAAATTTTGCACTCTTGTACTTCAGAAGTGGAGGAAGAACACTGTATATATGTATAAGATTTAGGTACTCTACTTACAGACTTCGACATATACCTACAGATTTATTCCGATTTTGAAGTTTTCTAACACATTTGACTTTCAACACAAGAGGAAGATTACTTTGAACCTGTTTCAGTGGTCACCACGAAAGTTGACAATCATATGAGTTCTCCTAGAAAAGAGGGGTGGCAGATCGAGAAGGAGAAGAAACTAGGAGGCGGGAGAGAAGAGGGGACTGAAAGAAATGGTTTGGTGAGGCGAATGTCAACAGCCGTAATGTATTTCATAAAATGCATTTTTAAAAACCATCAGCTGTTTATTCAAAACCTTATATATCTACCAGTTTCGGTCAATAGACCATCTTCATGGATGAACTATACCAAAATACAAAATAAACGTAATTAATGTGCACAAACACAGAGAAGAAATAATCAGCAAAATTACATATAAAGAGACTGAAAATGGAGAATCATCTCAATTTAACATACAGTTAAAATACTTACAAGGTGTTAAAACAGAATGGTAAAATGCATCAAATAAAATACATCTAGCCTAGACAAACAGGAGTCAGTGTAACTAAAAGTGTTAAAATTACAGTGGTAATCTTAGATAAGACCTATCAGTCAAACATAACATAAAACGTAAGAACAGACTATGAATAAAAATGGAGGGAGTGGCTTGTGCTAATTGCATGAGTCAGAGACGATAAAACCTATGTTATCTATATTAGTAATACCATTATGGATGTACAATATCTTTGGATGAACATCTTGGACACAAGTGTAAACAAAGTTATAAGGTGTAGTCATCAACAAGTTACGACGAAATTTGTGTATACAAAGGTTAACAATAACAAATAAAGTGTGGTGTAGTAAAATACAGTGTCACAACATACAAAACAAAAGGAGTTATTACATAAATATATCGTGTTATAAATAAGAAAATAGAAAGTGATCATCATTATAAACAGGTTTCATACGTCAAGATCGAAGATTATACAAATAACATTGTTCACACAAGTGTGCAGATCGAGTCCCATATGAAAGAGGCAGAGCGAAACGTACCAATATAATTACATATATACAGTAGATTGTCAAAGCAAAGTCCTAATCGCTGTGAAGACAGTAGTGTAATAAATGTGAAGTGGGTTTAGTATAGTATAGTTATTAACGTGCAGGTATTGTAACTTTAGTACAGACTAGGACAATATATGCTTCTTGAATTATATAGTAAGGTACAGTATACCGAAACATGAGGTTGCTTGTCACTTACACAAGAATGTTTTTCAGAAAGTGGGGGGGGGGGGGGGGTTCTATCTTGTGTAGTAAAAGTAATATATAGAAATTTGAAATGACAGGTACCATATGGATAAATAAACCAAGATCCTAAAGAATCATGTCAATATGGCATAGACCTGAGGTATAGAAGTTTATTTTGCATTTTTTGTATAGTTTATCCATGAAGATGGTCTATTGAACGAAACTGGTAGATGTATAAGGTTTTGAATAAACAGCTGATGGTATTTAAAAATGCATTTTATGAAAGAAATGGGCCTAGAGGTGGGTGGGTGGACATGAAAATACAGAGATGGGAGAGGATGAGATGGATAGAGGAAGAGGAGGGGAGGGGACATGCAGTACGAGAGTATAGAAAAACAAATTCCCGAACAGCGCCAGGTTGACAGCTGTTATGTAAATATTGATTAGAACCCTTAATACACACACATATATCAATTACCTGTCGCGTCTGCTGCATGCTTTTACATGCGCTGGGCAGGAGCGCTGTTGCTGAAAACTGAAGTTGGCTGCCGCGTCGGCGAGGCCAGCATGGACAGTGACGGCGGTGGCGGGGGCGGAGTTCTGCCCGCCGCTACACACACTGCGAGCCGCTGTCGGCTGCGGACGTGTTTATTTGTCAAACCGACTCCTCTGTCACACGCTTTGCTGACTGGCGTTTGCGTAAATACTGCAATACAGCGCTCGCGAAATGGCAGCTCGAACATCGATCATTCTGATACCGATGCACAGTTCAATAAATGCAGACCACCTGTAATGTTATATCTGTTATGTACACATTTTACAACGTTCTCTCAATAAAGTTAAATGTCTTAATTGCTTTACATAATATGTTAAGGCGAAGTTCTTATTAAATATCTAATAGTCCATTAACTAAAAGATAGACTTTCAAAGATAAGATCAAAGTAAAGATAAGCATGTTTAGTTGTAAGCCACAGTTTACTGACTTCAACAGTAAAGGTAATCTGTCTTCACACTTCGGACGAAATATAATGATTTAGATTTCTTTATCACTACTTACCATATCTTGAAGTACGCGAAACGCGCGGCTATCGCACGTCTTGAGCAGCATGGGGTTCTCGCCTGAGTCTCAGGACGTGCGCTAGCCGCGCATTTCGCGTATTTCAAGCGTCAACTTTGCGTCACAATATTTCGGGATGTATTTTTAATATTGAGATGCAATCAACGCCATTGTTTATGTGATTTGCCATGTTATGGATCATCATCATGATCATCATTAGAGACTGATTATGCCTTTCAGCGTTCAGTCTGGAGCATAGTACATCTAATAAAATTCCTTCATGATCCCCTATTCAATGCTAACATTGATGCCTCGTCTGATGTTATGCCTTTTACTTCAAAATCATTCTGCACTGAATATAAGTACTTTCTTCTTGGTCTACCTCGACTCCTCTTACCCTCCGGTGCCGAGCTCATGAGTCTCTTAGGTAACCTTGCTTCTCCTATGCGTCTAACATGACCCCAACATCTCAGTCTGTTCGCTCTAACTGCTTTACCTATGGTATTCATTCCCAGCTTTTCTTTGATTTCCTCATTATGGACACCCTCCTGCCATTGTTCCCATCTATTGGTACCTGCTATTTTCATATCTGTATCTTATGAATAAGGTAACCTGTATCCACCCAACTTTCACTCCCATACAACAAAGTTGGTCGTAAGATAGAGCGCTGCACTGCTAACTTAGTCTTGGTACTTACTTCCTTCTTGCAGAAGAGAGTAGATCTTAACTAAGCACTCACTGCATTAGCTTTGCTGCCTCTCGATTCCAGTTCTTTCGCTATGTTGCCAGCCTGTGAGAAGTTACATCCCAGGTACTTGAAGCTGTCTACCTGTTCTTTGTTCCTCCTATTTGGCACTCAATCTGTTTGAATCTCTTTTCCACAGACATTACTTTCCTTTTGGAGATGCTGATCTTCATATCATAATCCTTGCACTTCTGATCGAGCTCTGAAATATTAGTTTGCAACCTTTCAATCGAATCGGCCATTACAACTAAGTCATCCGCATATGCCAGACTGCTTATTTTGTTTTCACCTGCTTTAATCCCGCTCTGCCAGTCTACTGTTTTCAACATATGATCCATGAATAGTATGAACAACAGTGGTGACAGGTTACAGCCTTGTCTTACCCCTGAAACTACCCTGAACCATGAGTTTAATTTACCATCTACTCTAACTGCTGCCTGACAGTCTACGTAAAGCACTTTAATTGCCTGCAGAAGTTTGCAGGCCTAGGAACACGATCATAAGCCTTTTCCAGATCTGTGAAACATAGATACAATTGCCTGTTCCACTCATAGCACTTTTCCATTACCTACCTCCTTTCAACAATACCTGAGAATATTTTGCCTACAACGCTAATTAAAGAGATACCTCGATAGTTTTTGCAATCTTTTCTGTTTCCATGTTTGAAAATTGGCGTGATAACCGCTTTCGTCCAGTCAGACGGAACTTGTCCCGATTCCCATGCCTTTTCAGTTATCCTGTGTAACCATTTCAGACCTGATATTCCACTGTATTTGACGAGTTCCGGCTTAATTTCATCCACCCCAGCCGCTCTATTGCACTGTAATCTATTGACCATTTTCTCTACTTCCTCAAATGAGATCCTATCGTCGTTCCCATACCATTCTACCTGAAAATCTGATACATCATTGAACGTTTCTTCCTACATTGAGCAATTCTTCAAAATATTCCCTCCATCTGTCCAATGCATCCACAGGATTGACTAACAGCTTTCCTGACATGTCAAAAACACTTGTTAATTCCTTCTTCCCTCCCTTTCGAAGATTGCTAATTACGCTCCAAAATGGTTTTCCCGCGGCTTGGCCCAGAGATTCTAGCTTGTTTCCAAAGTCTTCCCATGATTTCTGCTTGGATTCTGAAATTATCCGTTTGGCTTTGTTTTTTTCTTCAACATGACTTTCTCTGTCTGCCTGATTTCTAGTATGGACCCATTTTTGATATGCCTTCCTTTTATTTTTACGGGCTGCCTTTACTGTGTCATTCCACCAGGCTGTCAGCTTCTTCCTACCTTGACACACTACTGTTCCAAGACATTCTCTAGCTGCTTCCAGTAGTGTGTCCCTGTACCTTGACCATTCCTCTTCCAGTGACTGTAAATCATTACATTCAACTAACAGGTAGCTTTCCGAGATCATTGTTATGTATTTGTGCCTAATTTCCTTGTCTTGAAGCTTCTTCACTCTTATCCTTCTACACATGGATCTGACTTTCTGTTCTTTTGGCCTCACAAAATCAATTTCACTGCATATTAAATAATGATCAGTATTATCAAAGAACCCGCTGAAAACACATGTGCCCTTGACTGTCTTCTGAATTCCTGGTCTTTTGTTATATAGACAATGATAGATCTGGTTATGGATTGCTGAAGAAAAAATATCGGGTGTCCATTTAAAAAAAACATAAGTTTGTGTTAAAAAACACATTTGCTTTCGTTTTAGAATGTTTCCAAATATGTACATTCATGGGCCCCAGCCGTACATTGATACCGGTGAAAGTCGTTTTCCAATAGCTGTTATTGATCCAGAGATATTTTGGGTGGACAAGATTGCTGGGACACCGTGTATATAAAAATGAAGTGCTGTTCATTAGTCTCGGTAAAAATCGAGAACGGATGAACCGGTTTGGCTAATTTTAGTCTTTAAATATTCGTGTAAGTCCAGGGAATGTTTAAACGGTGTTAAAATATGGAAAAGTTGTCCGGAAAAGAGGAAAATCAGGAAAAACTAAACCAGCTTTTTCCAGTGAGCTATCAATACCGTTCGTCCAACTGCGATAAAATTTTGTATATTTAATGTTGAAAGCAAGAGGAAGGTTTGCAATAAATAAAAATTTGGAAAAGTCGGCCGGAAAGTTGGAAAATTTAGGAAAAACCGAAAGCATTTTTTTCTATGTATGTAAGAACATCACTTGAGTATAGTACGGCTTGACAGGACAAGATTTGTATGAAATAAAGTTTTTGGAAAAATTGAGAAAAACTGAAAGTGCGTTTCTCAATGTGTTTTTAATTGAATTCAGCACTATAACTGACTATTCGCACGACGGCGAGGTGTAATTCTTTTTTGTTTTGTTCATTATGGTCTTGGAAAAGCTTTCTGTAAAAAAAAAAACTAGGGACAATTAAAAAGTCGCAAAATTCGAACGAAGTTCATTTTTCAATGTCTGTCTCTAAATGTACCCAACACTATAACTTGAGAACCGTTCATCCGATTGCGATAAAAGTTTGACCATTTGATGTTCAATGAAGTTGAACGTTCTTATCAACTAAAACTTTGGAAAAGTCACCCAGAAAATATGAAAATTCGCGAGGAACTGAATGGGATATCAATATCATTCTTCCGATTAGGATAAAATTTTGCATATTGGACGTTCACAGTAAGAGTAATGTTCTTTTGAAATAAAAATTTGGAAAAGTTTCCCGGCAAATTGCAAAACTTAGAAATAAAAAGAGCTTTTTCTATGAAATATCAATATCATTCATCTGATTGCGATAAAATTTTTCACTTTCGACGTTCAAAGCGAGATGAAGGTTTGAGTGAAGTAAAAGTTTGTAATTGTTGGCCAGAAAGTAGGAAAATTTGTGGAAAACTGGAAGAGCTCTTTTCTTTGGGATATCAATATCATTCCCACGATTGTGATAAGTTTTCGCTCATTTTACGTTCAAAGCAAGAATAGATATATATTAGCAATTACGAAGAATTGCCGGGTCGACTAGTTAGGAATAATTGTGACAAAACGTTCAGTAGAGCAGAGCTATTTACAGGACTTTACTTATGAATGAAGATACCAAGATTCTTCTTCGTCTACATCTACATGTACATGGGATACTCTGCAAATCACATTTAAGTGCCTCGCAGAGGGTTCATCGAACCACAATTATACTTTTTATCTCCCATTCCATTTTTAAATAGCGCGCGGGAAGAAAGAACACCTGAATCTCTCTGTTCGAGCTCTGATTTCTCGTATTTTATTCCGATGATCATTTCTACCTATGTAAGTGGGAGTCAACAATATATTTTCGCTTTCGGAGGAGAATGTTGGCGATTGGAGTTTCGCAAGTAGCTCACGCTGCAGCGAGAAGCGCCGTTGTTGTAATGATTCCCATCCCAGATCCTGTATCATTTCCGTAACGCTGTCTCCCCTGTATCGTGACAATACGAAACGAGCTGCCCTTCTTTGGACTCTTTCGATGTCCTCCGTCAAACCCACCTGATAAGGATACCACACTGGGCTGCAATACTACAAAAATGGACGGAAAAGCGTAGTGTATGTGTGGTTTGTATTATTCTCAAAAATAGAAAACTGAGCTCAGTAAAGTAAAGTCGTATGGCTGGGAGACTGCGAAGTCCGGGTTCAGCCCTCTAATTGGAAAGGTTTTCCGTATCCTTCGCATCCGCCGGCACCTATCCTTCGCTAAGTGTGAGAACTGTGTGCTGAATTGTGTCTGTTAAGTGTAGGTGACATTAATGGGTGCATGTATACTGTAGTGTTCGTGTTGGAGATGATAGGAAAGGTGAGAGGGTGAAATCCAGTGCCGGCACATAGGATACTCCTCTCGAAAAGCATCAATTGGACGCCAAGTTTAACGTCCCCATCTGACGGATGGATAAACATGTCCCATGCCCTCACCACAAGATAAACTGCGGTGAAGTATGGAATTTAATGCAGGACTTTGGTGCAAAGACTGGTGATCAATGACTTTGCATCACCACCCTTACTGTCCCCTCTGCCGCAAGGACAAGGGAAAATTGTCAACAGCGCGTGACGTACCCAGACGGTTACCCGTCCAAATACTGGACAAGCCGGAGAGTGCCTAACTTCTATTATCTGGCTGGGACCATTGTATTCATCGCGGAACGGCCGTTCACTACTGAACTGACATAATTAATTCAATAAAACACGTAGCGACACACAAACCAGCTCCTTAGTTTTAAAATTTCCAACTAATCGAGCCATGCCTTGGGACGTGGTAACCGCCCCATACTGCCGGCCGTTATGTCGGTTCTCCTATATGGAGCCGGTATATGTTAACTTAATAGGTCCTCTCAATGAGCTGAGAGCTACTCGCTTGCTAACAGCGCTTGACAGACCCAGACGGTGCTAACCAACCCCGAGAGTGCTTAGGGTCGCTAATCTAGCGGGAACCGATGTAGCCACTACATAGAAATAGCTAACACATGCACTTATCGAATTTCAGAAACACAAAGAAATGTTAAAACTCTCAAGAAATATGTAGGCTTACAACTGATAACGTGATTAGATGGAAACCCCTAGAACAAATACGGTCGCGCACACTGAGATGCCAGGTTGCGCGGCAGTTCCCACCGGAGTTTCGAGTCCTCTCTCGGACGTGGATGTGTGAGTGTTGTCCGTAGTATAAGATAATTTTTCTTAGTTTAAGTATTGTGTCTATGGACCGATGAATTCAGCAGTTTAGTCACGTATCTGCACAGACTTTGAACTTCGAACTTTCGGACAAACGCGAAACGTAATTAGCTCGTCATGTATGAAATTTTTTCTCGATATTTCGGTTAACAGAAATCATTCACAAAGGCATAATTTTTTATTCTTTTTATCGCGTAGAGGAATTTGTTATATAATCTTTTGGTTTACGGTGGTCTGTACATCGTTTTCTGGCTAAAGAGAATACTCTAACTTATTATGCACAACGTGGATTGAAGTTTGTTATCCACAAATTTGTAAAGTAGTAACTATCATTTGTCAACCGTCCTTTCTTAATCTCATGGAACTAATACCTGTATGATGTAATGCACAGAATGCTTTGTCCTTCCCGGCCTATCTTTTAGGAAAGGTTTTATTCAAGGACGCGTATGATGTGTGGACAGCTAAAACAGCTATACAGATTAGTAATACAAGTTTTATTTATTAATATTTACACACTCAACTTCTAGAATGTCGTCTGTCTGTCTCTTCTTGCGGCGGCGTCTTCTTCATGTACGATGCTAGCTGCACTGGGTCTTAGTGACTGCCTATTCTCCGAAATAGGCAGTCACTAAGACCCAGAGTTCCCTTCCAGACGCATGTCGGCCTAGATATAGCCGCTTGTAGTGGGCGCGCTTCTCCGTTGCTCCCTCCAGGAGGCGCGGTGCCGGCGTGTGATTGGCTGCCGGTCATCCGCTGCCGTCATCACGGTCGTTCTCGTGCGTCTGGCATGTGGCACTGCTTTTACGCCACAACACAGATTTTACGGGGAAGGGGACTGCTTTGAGCTTAATTTTTGCAACCCCTTGAGATACACAAACTGAAATTTTACTATTACATTTAGAATTAGTGGCATCATAAGTGGACGGTGATTTCCTTTTTTGAAATAGTTTTTGTTTGTGATCTTCTAACCTGAACCTGTAATGAAGTAAACTTCCTCTATAGTCGCGTTTTCTTTCACAAAATGTAGCATACTCTTTCTGAAAGGCTCGAAGAACTACGGAAAGAGGCTCACCACAGTTTCAAGCAGCAACTGGGCCATTACTGTGCAATATGTCTGCCGCAAAATCAATAGAAAGTAAAAGGAGGAAGCAATAGTATCACAGCAGTCTGCTTAGGGAGTAAAGCTTTGTTGAACACACTGCAGTACTTACAAAGGTAGGAGCTTACAAAGTGGCAACACTGCTCCGGAGACACTATACAATGGAATCTACGATTGTCGCTGATAGCACACGTTGTTGACAAACCCACCTTACCCCTGATCAAATGGACACGCCTGTTCCACGTCACCGGCGTGTGCACAATCGTGCTAAACACAGCCACTTGTGAACGAGCGGTATAAAGGAACGGAGTCACTATGTTTTCGAAACGGATTTGGATCAAGATTGAATGTATCATAGGTCGTACAGCACAGTAGTGCCATCCAGGCCTTCACGAGACGTGCGAGGAATCGGCATTGCCGTACAGAACAGTGTAACATTGGGTAAAAACCTTCAACGAAGTCGGCAAACTGTGGCAGACATGCTTCGGGCAGGTCGTCCTAGCATTTACTGCTCGTTTTAGGAGCATCACCTGCGATCAGCTTTGCGGAAGAAGCGACAACACTTTCCGTCAACCCACCCATCATTTAGCACGACAATACATGGGCGCATACCATACAGCGCAAACTGTAACTGCTCTGATCGGCCGATGAGACTGTGAAGTAGTATACCATCCACCATACTCCCAGGAATTTAATCCGTGTGACTTTTAATAAATGATAATTACCCTAATTGCTGGAAATATTTCATTTTTTCACTACAGCCGTTTCGGCTTATACCATTCTCAAGTGATGCAGTACATCCATGGATATTTCATATAGCATCTCTTAGTTATGATAACATTTTTTAATTTGTTATTTCCGTTTTCGAATCTTCGTAAAACATAATATTGATCTCAGATGATATAGCACCTATACCATCTAAGATAAATAATAAGTCTTACGAAGATATGAAAACGGAAATATCAAATAAAATAATCATTTTCGTAACTAAGAGATGTTTTATGAAATATCCATCGATTTAATGCAGAGGTGGGCACAAATCGGCTCAATGAGCAGCGCTCCGGCTCAGGCCGGAAAAAGAGCAGCGTTCGCGCTCGGCCGGTAGTTATCCTAGTCGCCGCTAGAGGTCTGCTTGCTTGCTGGCGCACGTACTTCGCTCTTATCTTTAAGATATTTGCCGGCTGCACTACACGCGCTAGACATTTTAGAGAACAGTTTCCAATATTATGTTTATAAGTTACTTACGTATAAACATAATAGCATTTTTCTGGAGATACCCCTAGCAGTGGAATCGTTATAAGTTCATTCAGCCAGGTGCATTTCTGCGGCGACGTTAGCGCGTTGGCTGCGCACAACACCATCTAGTCTTTTCAGCAGGAACTACGTGATGGACGCCAGCTGCTCGCTGCTCTGCTCCTTCTCAGGCAGGCGGCTCCGAGAGCGCGGCTCGCTCATTGCCCACCTCAGATTTAATGCATCACTTGAGAATGGCATAAGACGAAACGGCCATCGTGGGAAAAAATTCAAGCAATTTTGGGTAATTATCATTTATTGATATGTTTTATTATGACATATTTCGTGCTGCGGGCGCTATACTGCGGAAAAAAAGAAAAATAAACCATGTGACTTTGATTGATTCCATAGGCGAAGGAACCGCTTCGAGGCATTCGCTTCAGAACTGTTCCAGAGACGCGACAGACAGTAGACCGCTCCATTCCCACCATCAACAGAACAAGCTCTGTTAGCGGTGTGGTACGTCTTCTACATCGCTGGCAACGGATTCTACACAACGCTGGTGACTACTTTGAAGAACAGTAACAGGTACAGATAAGTAACGCCGCGGTGGAGTAGCCGAGCGGTCTAAAGCATCTCGATGCGGGGCGCGCGGTTGCTCTCCGTGGAGGTTCGAGTCCTCCCTGAAGCATGGGTGTGTGTGTTTGTCCGTAAGTTAGTTTACTTAGGTTTAAGTAGTTTGTAAGCTACAGACTGATGACCATGCAGTTTGGTCCGATTGTGAATAAATAGTTGCCACTATTTAAGTTCCAACCCTCGAATTATATGTATGATGGAGACATAGAAATGTTTCCTTAGTTTATATTCAGTACTTGCTGATGGAGGTGCTATTGCAATGAACGACGTGGTAGTAGACGGTACCATTTGAAGACGGCGATGTCCTGTTGTGCCAACAGATTGGATTCCGTTCCTGCCGCACTCTTGGAGTGTCCCAAGGGGAACGGCGGGCGGCAGCGCCGCACCTTAAAATGGTTTGGCAATTTGATATTCTGATACGTGCTGCGACACGAGGCTGCGGTGGGGATGGGGGCGTCTGCCTCATACATATGCAGCGCCCTCGCTCTCCTCATTCTGCAGGCACGCCTCCCTCGAGGGCGCATTTTCCGCACGGTGTGGTCACTGAGGGTAAAACAAACACTTTTGTGGCTGAATTTTCAGTGTGTACGGCCACTAGGATTTGAGTTTTTGCGACAACCTTAACCGCTATTTGAAAAGAGTAATGGTACCAAATATACGCAGTTTCTCTGAGATTCATCAAATTTGTATTATGATGATAATGTGATGATGTTTGTTAAGCTCATGGGACTTAACTACGGGGTCATCAGTCCTTAAACTTACAAACTACTTATCAACTACCTTATACTAAGGACGGCACAAATATCCATGCCCGAGGGGGGATTCGAACCCCGACCGTAATGGCCGTGCAGACCGTGACTGGAGCGCCTTAGTATCCTCGGCCACCGCGGCCGGCGTATTATGATATGTAGCTGTTTACTCTCATGGATAAACTGTCATTAAAATGCATTCATCTACATCTACATAAATACTCGGCCAAACACATTTATGTGCCGGGAAGACGGTTTATTAACCACTTTCATTGCTTTTTTCTATCGTTCCATTCTCTAATAGCGCGCGGGGAGAAAGAACACCTAAATCGTTCCGTTTTAGATCTGATTTCTCTTATTTTATTGAGATAGTCATGTCAATGCTGGTCTCAAAAGTGTTAACAAGCATTATTACAATCAAGACTTGATATATTTCTGCGATTGTGTACCAATAAAATGTAACAGAAAATATGCACATTGCTTGACATAAACATGTAAAATTACGCTCTGTGTAAACTGTAAACTGTATTACTAAAATTTATTGTGAACTGGCCGATAACTTACTGGAAATGTGTGATAAGGCAGGTTCACGTTGAATGACGACCATCTGTGGTATTCCATATATATTAATTGTAATTTATTTGATGTAGCTAGATTAGCATTTTGTTAAAACTAGAACCCCACACTTTTCAAGGCATGAGGAATAGCATTTTTATTTCATGTTTTAAAAAATTAATTTCTGAAATGTTAGTATTGCTAGGATTTTGTTATTTTAATAATTTATTGTTGTCCCTGTGAGAATGTGTACTTGTTTTACTTTTAAGTGGATGTGCGAGACTCTAATGGCTGTCTGAATGTGAGTGGTAACAGCTTGCTTTGCATGGTTCTCTCTGGCTCAGAGTCGTTAGTTATTCGTTACCAACTCATGCTGCTGATGCGACCAAAGAGGTTTTTACACCCTTTGGTTACAAGCTAGTCGACGAGCCTTCTCCAGGGCGAGTCTCACGATTTTTTTAATGTCAGAACCCTTAAAAATGCAACAGAACTACTAAAGAAACTGCATACACTACGCTTGTCCGTCCTTTTTCGGAGTATTGCTGCTCAGTGTGGGATCCTTATGAGGTGGGTTCTACAGAGACATCAAAAGAGTCCAAAGAAGGGTAGCTCGTTTTGTATTGTCACGATACAGGGGAGACAGAGTTACGGAAATGATACAGGATCTGGGATGGGAATCATTACAACAATGACGCTTATCACTGTGGCGTGGGCCACTTGCGAAACTCCAATCCCCAACATTTTCCTCCGAATAGGAAATATATTGTTGACTGTTACTTACAAAGGTACAAAATATCATTAGAATAAAACACGAGAAATCAGAGCTCGAATGGAGAGATTCAGGTGTTATTTCCTCCCGCGCGCTATTCGAGAATGGAATGGGAGATAAATAGTATACAGGTGGTTCGATGAACCCTCTGCCAGGCACTTAAATGTAATTTGCAGAGTATCCTGTGAATATGTACATGTAGATGTAGAAGTCTCTTGCTTTCGCCTAAAGCCGAGTATGCTTTTCGCAGTTGGTTCACAGTTGTGATCTGTACTGTCAGCTTTCAGGAATTTCTTTCAGCTGACTGGAATACAGGAGTGAGTAGTAAATACGTGAATGTATTAAAACGTGATACATGATGTGAAAGGTATTTACTCATCGTAGTTTATACGATCTCATATTTGTTGAATTATATGTTGCAAAATTGTATAATTTTGTTGGTATATATTCATTTGTATAAGTGCTGCATTTGAGTAAAATCTGTTACGAATACAGTTAGTAGTAAAGAAGTAATAGTTTAAAACCTGGTGCGTTATGGGGCGGTTTTCCATGACCATTTCTGTTTATGTCCACATATCTCGTGAACATCGTGTCATACTGTGATAGAATTTTGAACACACAGTCAACTATATGTGTGTTTGTGCCGAATGGGTAAACGTGTAATAAAGGTTTTTAATTATGTTTAATGTGTTTTACAACTCGCTAAGTACTCTCTTCTCATACACTGTATGAATAAAGTCTCACCACAGGATGTGGCAATTTTTTGCGATTCCTTTGTTTATGACGTCATATCTCCTGGACCACGTCTGTATGTAGTTCTTACTCCTACAGCAATTGTTACCTTACGGTAAGGAGTATGTATGCCAACTTTGATTGAAATCTATCAAGTGGTTTAGGAGAAAATCAGCGGCATTGTCGATTAAAGCAACGGTTTTTCGAGCATCTCATTGTTTATGACGTCATATATCTGGAACTATGTGTTGTACGTGATTCTTACACTTACGGCGACCGTGCTCATTGAGTGAAGCTTACGTGTACAAAACGTCCTAAAAATTGAAACAAAACAGTAGATTTGTATGCAATACGTATACACAAACACACAAATATACGGACACTGCTTCATATATATAAAGATTCAACGGCCAAGGAATCAAAGATATTGACTTAACTGATGAAGGGAAAAAATGGTTAAGTGAAAATCACACCAGGCTGACCGTAACTGCACACTGACGCAGAAGCTGATCGGGGTCTTTGTGACGGTTGGCTATGCCTTTTGGAAATGCAGCGTATGGAAAAAAACACAATTTAATGAAAATAATATTAGGAATAACTGCGTCCTTTCCACTATAAATCATAACAGGCCTTAATGCACAAATACTGTACGTAAGTTATTTTACAGTTTTGCGAACGGGAATGTTCAAATGTTTGTAGAACTTATGGGACTTAACTACGGGGTCATCAGTCCGTAAGCTTACAAACTACTTATGAACTAGCTAAGACTAAGGACGGCACAAATATCCACGCCCGAGGGGGGATTGGAACCCCCGACCGTAGTGGCCGTGCAGACCGTGACTGGAGCGCCTCAGTTCCCCGGCCACCGCGGCCGGCAACGGGAATGCATTATTGGTGTAAACCAAATTGGAAGTAGATGAATTGAGATTGCTTGAAAATATAGGAATACGCAAGGCATTGGCGACGTTACGACTAACGCTGGGCGATGGCTATAAGAAAGAGGAACTTACAGAAAAAATATTGTAGCTTCCATAGAAGTTTTCACTGATATACACTCTTCGAAATTCGGAAATCATCTGAAGAGGATATCGAATGAAAGACTATCTATCAGACTGCATATGTAAGAGTCGAAAGGCAAGTGATAGTTCAGTAATGACTGTAAAGAACTTTTATGATTAACGGGACGAAATGAAAAATGATAGAGAAAGATAATGAAAAGTAAACGAATCAATGAAGGAGATGCTAAGAGAGCCAGATTACGAAAGCTTCACATATAACAAAATTGTAACTGATAATGATCGTACACGGAGATATTTAAGAAAATTCAATATTTTTATAACATCATTAGAAACCAACACAATTATTTTTATAATTTTTGTTCATTTGTCTGTCTACCTGTCACACAAACTGGAAATTATTTTCACAGTTCTATTATTGTAACTCTAACATAAAATCTGGTAACTGTTTCAAGTTGGTACGTCACAAGTAATCTATACATGCAGAGCACATTTTTTCCTAATCGGGTGAGTACGGGTAAACTGAATGACAGCGATACTGAGAAACAAAATCAGTGTTGATAGATACCACGAGTTCACCTAACACCATCATGTTAGTTAGCCACAAATTAAAGTGGAGTTTGATGTGACACAGCTACACTAAATGCTATTTCCCACGATCCAAATGATTCCACAGCTTTTTCTTCTTTCCTATATTTGAATAAAAAATTCGCATTCGTTTGAATTAATACAGTTCGGTCGTCAGCGCCCATTTGCAAAATCATTAACACTGTTTCATTTTCCCTCTGAACGTTAAATGAATTCACATATTTGGTTATTATAATTTGAATGAAATTTTTTATTTTATTTTTAATTTCAGTTTCGTTCTTTTCCCTGCCTGTATGTATTCTGCGCAGACGTTAAGTTCTACATTTTTAATATGACCGATAAATGTGTATATATTCCACCCACTGAAAAATGCTCATTCCGGAGCACAAAAAAAGCAAATCGGTTCCCGTGTACGTGAAAGACTCTGACAGAAAAGTGGGGAGCCCGTTTCCTCAGTCCTCAACATATATTTTGCCATCCGGACACACTCGCGCTCTTCTAACACAGAAACCGCACAATCCTGACACACATTCCCTCATACGCAGAATCTCCCTTTCACTAACATGGTCTGCATAAGTGTCTCTTTCCCCATGGTCTCCTTTTCTACGATTAGCAGTTTCTTCTGTGCTTCTCTCCCACTGTCTCTGACTTCGTCCCTTTCTATCTTCCGTGCCACGGTCGTCTTCTCTGCCACTTTGACCGTCTGTCTACTATTGTCCGTGGTCCCACTCTATTGCTCTTACTATGTCACTGACTCTGCCTTTGTCACAATCTGCTATACAGAGGGTTCCAAAAAATGTATCCACTGTTTGAAGGTCCATAAATTGCTAACAAATTGACGGAGTTGTCTCATCTTTGGTGGTGTAATAGTTAGTAGTCCCGGCAATCCATACAAGCGTTGAAGGGCGTTGTTTTGTTTCATCAGATGACAGTCGCCGAATAGTCAGTGTTTTGTTCTTAGTTGCACATAGTGACTAGAGTAAACATGGCTGGCGTAAGGCTTACATTCGATGAAAGGAAGTCAGTTTTGAAGTGGCGTTTTAAGCACGAAAACATTAATGACGTTCAACGGCAATGGCGAAATGAGTATCAAACAGAGCCACCGACACGTTTAACGATTCGTCACGTTCGAGAGAAAATTGAAGCCGATGGCTGGGTTAGAGATGTACACAAACAACGATCTGGACGATCCAGCTAACTCCCGTCGTGTGTTACAACAATTCACCCGCTCACCACAGAAGTCTGTGAGAGAGCGTGCCCGTGAAACTGGAGTAAGTCGCTCAAGTGTTCGGCGAATTTTGAAGACAGCAAAGTGGAAGTGCTACGATTGCTACACGCAATGAACGAGACGATCCAGATCGTAGAATGGAGTACTGCGAGTGGTTTACTAACATGGTGCGCTATGATGAAGAGTTTGCAGAGATGATTGTGTGATGAGGCACAGTTCAAACGCAATGGTCGTTTTTCGACAAAAGCCACGCATTGGATGAACTTCGAGAATCCATATGCAGATACCCAATTGAACACGTTGCAGTCAGTAGTTCGTGCTGCGGTTCGGCGGCATCGTTTCTGTGTGGATGTTAATGATAACAATTTCGAACACCTACAGTGATATCTTTAAGTTAGACTTTAAGCTACACTTTCACCAAATATGAGGCGTCAATTAGTTTGCAAGTTATGGACTTTTATACAGTGGATACACTTTTTTTGGACCCCTCAGTACATCATGTCCTTGCGAATTTTGGTTGTCGGAATTGTAACAGCTGGACCTTGAACCTAAATGTGTGCGTATGAATAAGAGAAAAGCGCACAAAATTTACGGCCTCTGTCTCAATGTATTTTTTACTGTGAACACCTCTTTTTCTCCCCCACTAGCATTGGTTATTGTTCCTTCTCCCTACCATCATCACTCTTTGCTATTCTTTTTCAACACAAGTATCATAAACACAATTCGGCGCTTCTCCAGTACTCCAAGTACGGTATGCAATGATGTCCCTCTCGTTAAAAGATTGAAGGCCAGTCTTTTTAGCATCACCGGCCCTCATAAGAGCGACAGTCAACCAGTCGGAACCAACGAAACTGTCAGTAGTTTTTATACTAAAAAACAGCTCCAACAAACGATATGGGGGCGGTTAAAACACCCTTCTCATCTATCGTTGTGACTCATCATCTTCTGGAATAAAATTCAAAATATTCACGAATATCTTCCGTGGGAAAATTGTTGGTGAGGATGGCGAAGTGAGGACTCGGGCAGTTGTTTCCCCACATTTGCGTCAGAGTCTATATAAATGGAATATATATCGCTTGTGGTGTCGCTATTCGCCACAACAAACGCGCCAGTATAAGACGAGCGGCCGAGCGCATTGAGGCGCTATGCTACGATGCGCGAGGCCTCTCCCCGTCGGTGGTTCGAATCCCTCCTCGGGCATGGATGTTTGTGTCGTCTTTAGTATAAGGTAGTTCATAAGTAGTTTGTACGTTTAGGGACTTATGACCCCGCGGTTAAATCCATTAAGCTTAACAAATATCTATGACGAGCGATAAGTCACTCTGTGGTACTTCGGCCGCCGGGGGCGCTCGCAGTCTCTGTACCTCTCAACGAGCTATATAAACTACATAGAAAAGCTATCTCTGGGTTAACAACGCTCCTTGTGGCAGCAACTAGGAAGTTTGGCAGCCATTTTTTTTTTTCAAAGTCTGATGTGCCGAATACGAAAGTTAGACCGACGCTATTTATGTGTTTAGGTTTCACATTTTATGTATTGTAGTAAGCTTGAAAGGTTATTAATTTAGCTGAAATCATGCCGAGTGTATGCGCAGCATATAACTAACTGTATGAATCGCAATATAAGACTGTTGGAATGTCGTATTTTCAGCAAGTATTAGTATGTTTTCCTTTCTAACATTTCGTGAACTCGTCTTTTGTACTTACCACATTTCTGCATACGATAGTCCTATGGGTTGTGTATATTATATGTTTAACTGTAACCAAAGTAAGCTATAATTTTATTTTCCAGCTATCCTTTGAAAAATGAGGAACTGACAAAACGATGGTTAACCAATATGAGGCGAGATAAATGGAAACCTACTGCATACAGTTATATTTGTTCATAGCTTTTTGAGGAGAAATACATGTAGGCAACAAATGAAACAAAGCGGCTTGTGGCTAATGCGATTCCGACGATATTTTCGTTCCTTTAACATCTTGAAACATCAAAAACGCCAGAAAGGAGATCTTCAAAAAAAGTCAGATAGCTGAATCAGCTTCATTTGAAGATATATCATGTAGGTAAGCAGGAGACATAGATCATCTTTTATTACCTATTGCAAATCATGATTTATGTCATTGAGAGAGCAATAGGCCTATTCAGTTTTACCGTGACTGTGTGTCAGAATACGAAATGCTGACATTATATTCTGAAAAAGTAGTTGAATGTATCTCTGGAAGCATCATTAGGCAAGTGAGTAAAAAACTTGTGTTTAGATTGCTTGGAAGTTCTCCTTGCTCCTAAAAATGAGAGTAAAACAGGATTAATCGGATTAAAAGATGTAGAAGACAGTCTGTTTAATCTCTCTAAAGATATTGTAAAACTTTTCTAAGTGGCAGAAAGGGTTCTGAGGAATTATGAAACGTAATTGGGGAAGAAAAGTTTTCTATTGTGACTGTATGTAGATGTATTTAGAATGTTGGGAAACAGGTGCAGTGTATTTACCAACTACGAGCACTTAATGGTATCCTTGGAATTTTGGGAGGAATCTCATTACCCCTGCCTAAAAAAGCTGTTATTAAAACATTACTTCAGTTGTAGAATATATCATTTACGTAAAGCCGAATCTGTGGAGAAAAGAGGTAAGTAGATTAGGCAAATGTACACGAAATTAATATTGTTTAAAGGACAGTGAAGGCTTTAGGCCGGGGAAGGCTTTAGGCACGGTTTTATGGCGATCGGATAGCTATTTATCTATCTATATACATATATATATATATATATATATATATATATATATATATATATATATATATATTAATGTGAATGTCTGTTCGGTGTAAGCTTATCACGGAAGGGTTTACGCAGGGTTTTATGGCGATCGAATAGATATTTATCCATATATATTAATGGGAATGTCTGTTCGGTGTACGCTTATCACGTCCAAACGACAAGACGCAGAGCATTAAATATTTGTACAGTTACTAATTTATACCTCAGGAAGGTTTTAGGCACGGTTTAGTAATTTGAAGAATATAACGCGAAATGCGGAACAATAACGAGTCTTTGAAAATTGTATTTACTCTTTGAAAATGGTTTTATTGGTTGCATTGTTGCTTGAGGGTTGGTAATGATAAAAGGATGGAGTAATTGGGATGGAAAGTTATCGGTGTATGTAAAATTGTACGTGTGGGTGTGTTAATATTTCGCTCTGCAGCGGAAACTACAGGACGCAAACGAATGGTCTGTGTGTAATTGTTGTCCGAAGTCTCCCGTTGTACACCGTATCAGTTCCATGCCGATAAATATAAGGGAGTGGAAGATATGGTGGTTGAAAGTCGTAAAATTAAAAAAATAATTCGGACTGCAGGCCAGCGGTGACGTTTGCAACTCGATAGCAAGGAGGTTACATATTGCGAAACGTGATGCCACAGACCATATATTTCGTCTATGCGTGCTACAATGTATTCAGCTCTTTCTCTGGGTTAAGCATACGAATAAGAATAAATAAATAAAGCAGTAAAAAAGAAATTTCTTTTAATATATCTCTTTAAAAAAACCGATTTGACATTTCGCGTAGTACATCAAGTGATCCATCTGTGATATTATTACAATCATTATTGTTGAATTTCGTGATTGGATTCTTCGAAACGAGTGCATTTTTTACCTGTGATTTCTTGTATATTCTCTGATAAGTGTAACATGTTTTCAGGAAAAAAGGAGCTGGACAGAGAGAGAGTGGATAGGAAAAGTACTAACTCAAGGTTCGAATAAATAAATAAATATCCGGGCAACGCCGGGTTTACAGCTAGTAAATAAATAAAAGCCTAACAAAAGGAAAACAGGAAATTACTTGAACACACTCACACCTAGGCAGTTGCCTCTCAGCCGAATGTTGAAAGCCGTTGGCATCAGCAATGGGGTACCAGGCTCAAATTGGGTAAGTACCTTCCATTCTGCAAGCAGATCACGCATTGACAAGATAGAGAAGGCAGTGCTGGCTACGAAATTGAATGCAATAAAAATACTGTAGGTCATTCAGATTTACAATATATTTTATACAGTAGTTTCCTAAAACACAAAATTTCTAATTTCAAGATAATTTCGGTTCAATGCTCAGAAGTCACCAGTTTTGTTGCTAGTCGCTAAAACTTAAATTTTGTCGCCTTCTATGTCCAGAAGTCGCCAGATGTAGCTACAAAATCGCTACATTGTCAACACTGGTTAAAATCATTGCTGGGATGGAAGGTTGGGATTCGTCATGTACTGTTGCTTAATAAAATGACTGCGGGTTCTAAAAATTGAATACTATTGTGAAGGGGAAAGATTGTAATCAAATGGTAATAATATAACAATCACTTCACTGTTATTCGCCAGCCGTAATGGCGTCCAATTCCGTCACACTCAGATTTGTATGAATCATCTAAGCCACAGGGAGGCAGGGAATCAAATAAGAACGCACCCTCCATTTAACTAAGTAACTTATGTATTACAAAGAAACCAACTTTAAACGTTCAGCACTATACTTACAACAATTTTAATGGCAGTCGGGGAGAGCTGGTAGTAATGCGTCTTAACTCGATGACGGCCATAGACACACCAATGAAGCGGTTCGCTGTTCTTTCTCTCCGGCAGTAAAACAAGGGAATGTAGGATTTTGAGAGATGATTTTTTAAGAGAGAAAGAAAAACGATCCTTGGTGGTATCTATAATGTTCGACTCTCCAAGTTAATTACTCTGTATTTACTTATATTTTTATTTATGGCGTTTCAGTATGTGAATACAGACACACAAGAGCAATCCATGCAATAGGATCACATTAACTCACCTAAGAAATCTGAAGAATAACTAGAAATATTTTGACAGCAGAAGCCCATGTCAGCGATCTTTTGGGACAAGACGGGTGCTTTGCTGGTGGACTGCACGGCACGTGGAACAACCATAAACGCGGACATGTACTGCGACACCTTAACCGAACCGACGAGGGCTGCTGTGAACGAAGGTCGTTTCACGTTGAGTTCTGGCTTCGTTCTGATGGAGGACAATGCTAGGCCGCGGACTGTTGCGTTCACTCAATCTCCCTTACGATGATTCCATTGCGAGAAAAAATGTTCAAAAGTTTGTATAGCTTATGGGACTTAACTACGGGGTCATCAGTCCCTAAACTTACAAACTACTTATGAACTAGCTAACACTAGGGACGACACAAATATCCATGCCCCAGGGGGGATTCGAACCCCCAACCGTAGTGGCCCTGCAGACCGTGACTGGAGCGCCTCAGTCCCCTCGGTCACCGCGGCCAGTAACAAACTTTTTATTTTTTTTATTGGACATGTTCTCCTAATGTATGTTACATATTTTGTAAAATTAAACTGTTATTTTATTTGTGTACGAAAATACGCTACAGCTGGTAAACAAATTTGTATACTTTTGCAGTGAAGACATATACCATTCTGAAGATGATGGAAACTGGTCAATTAAAATAAATGGATTACACCTTAAAGAAGGTGTATTTCAATTAATAATTCATGAGTCAATTGGAACACTAAGAGAGTGTTTTAATTTTTTTTATTTTCGGAAGCATGTATCGCGGTATCTATGCACTTTCGAAATGGAAGAATACATTCATTCATGATCAGGGAGACTAGAAATTACACGTAAGATTTTTGTTAATTTTTACGCCTAAGAACGTTATAACACTTTGGAGGTTTTAATTTGGATTACCCTGGTAGAATGTTAGCTTCGGTGTTAACAGGGTGTCTCAGCGGTGTCAGTGGTCAGTGTAGGAATCTGGATGCTGGATGTCTGCAGCAGGCGATACACGTGCAGCAATATGTGGGCCATCGCCGGCTCCGTGTGGACACACACACACTCTATCGCACCAGCGAGCAGGAGACGGCCAGAGTAAACTTGCTGGTCACCGCTCACCGCTACATTACAGTAATTAAAAGCGGCCCCGCACCGCCGGTTGCCATGGCTACGTCCGCAGACCGCCCCCCCCCCCCCTCTTGTTACCGTCCGCCCACTTCATCGCAGAACGCGCAGCCGTCATCCGCCCAGAAACGGAGCAGTTTTATTTGCGCACACCATCTCTGTCGTTCCTCTCTCTCTTTCTCTCTTTCTCCTCTATCCCCCCCCCCCCCCCTTCTGCCTACTCGCCCCCTCCCATTCTGTCTCCGTCCTGATTCTCCTCATTTCACTCGCAAACATCTCTTGCGTTGAAACCCAAAACCTCCATCGAGAAAGCCGCACCAGCGGGCAGATGGAAACTTTTTCCATCGGATTGAAAAGAACAGTGTTTAACTTTCCGGCGCATGCGGCCGAGCGTACACTTGGCTGCGAAACGTCCCTCTTTCCTGCAGTATGAATACAACGGCGGATGGACCGCACAACTTTGTCTCTTCTGTTTAAAAATTGCTCCCCCCCCCCCCCCCTCTCTCCCTACCTGTCTCTCTCAATACGCTTGGCCGCAAACACACACTGGCAGCGTAAGAAAGCAAACCAAAGCTGAATGGACTGCCTGAGAAATTCGCAGATTAAAAAATTCGTGGACCATATGTGGTTTCCGACTTTTCGACTTTCACCTGAAATACAGAAGCAATTTTCATGCTTTTCTCGTCTCACCAGTAATATTGTTCTTCAAGGACGTTACACTCATGTCTAAGAAATGTTTGTAAATCTATCGTACCAAACTGCGTGGTCATCAGTCCGTAGCTTACAAACTACTTACACTAGGATAAACTAACCTACGGAAAACAAACACAGGCACCCATGCCCTAGGGAGGACTCGAACCTCCGACGGCGAGCAACCGCGCGCGCCGCTGCGAGGCGCCTTAGACCGCTAGGCTACTCCACCGCGGCACACTCATGTCTTTTTTGGGTAGTGCCGGATGGTTATAATTAAAATTTTCTTATGTAACCATTCATAACACGGAACCTGGTTATCGTACGAATACCAAATTTAGTAGCATTATGTTTTTTAACAGCCCACAGCTGTAACACTTTTACTTGCTATTCTCTACCGGTTTGGGCAACTGCTGTCATCTTAAGGAGATTAACAAACTAAATACAAGAGAAATGCATGACGGTTATGTACAATCACACAACAAGGACTCAAATACAAAAAAGTTTGAAAACATAACTTGTACTTACATATTTTTCATCAACAACAACAAGATAACATTTTTTATGAATACGGCAAAGTCACATTTACAGTAATTACTGCGACTGTTTCCAAAAAACTGGCCATTTTACATCATTTTAAAAATCGTCTTTCATTCGATCCTCAACTATTACTAATGAGCTTATTATTTCGTCATAGATTTTAACAAGATACACAGGTGACATTAATGGAGCAGATGATTGTTTACCAAAGAACTTCATGTTTTAATATTTTATCAACACAGATATTCTAGCATCTTTGGTGGCAGCTGTGTAAACAGTAAAAATGGCTACTATGAAAATGGAGCGTGAATGTATAATTTGTGAAAAGTCATAACATTTAAAAATAGAGAAATTTATCAAATGTGATGAAGTGTCTTGTTATTCTTAAAACATAACTATCAATTAAAAGCATTAGTAAAGAGTACAGTCATTAATATGACTCTTAAATATTGTCGTTGTTCGTTGTTTAGTTTTCCTACGTTGTGTGCATGCTTAATCTTACACAATTGGTGCCAGTGACACAGTTATTAGCTCATTAACTTTCGTACATCAAAAGAGGTCCATATTAAGAGATATTGTTGTCAATGTTATTATACTTTACAATTACTTCGATTGAACAGATATCATATTCTATTTGATGCATACCAGTCATAAAAACGTTTCTAATTAATAGGATTCTATTAGGATCATTACAAGATTCATATAAATTATTAGCCAGCAGTGTGAGTGTTCGATGGAATATATTCAGTAATTCAAATTGTGCGTATGTATGTATATATTTCTCTTCCATTTAGTTTGTCCATCTCCTGTAGGTCGCAGTAATCGCTGAAACCGGTAGAGCATAGCAAATAAAAGTATTTTAACGTCTGTGCACAATACTGATTTTTCAAAGTAGTTCACTGCTGTAGACTGCCACCTAAAAACAACATTGGTAGCATTAATTTCAGAGACATGGGGAAGAGAAAAAATGTAGAATACATTCAATCGAAACACTTTTAATATGCTGCTACGTCATACAATTAGATATCGATACTATTACCGCATATCGATACTATTACCGCCACAATATATGCTCGATATACCGCCCATCATTCTTCAGAAGAGACTGAAATCCCAGGAGGACATTATGCACAGCAGAACTAAGCATACAGCATACTGGATACCTCTCTTGTTTTTCTGCGTTTCAGATCAGCATTTGTTGTGAATGTTCCCTTGGTAAACCTTGTCCATAAGCAGCCCCACAACCAGCAGTGAGTGTCATCAGGTGATCGTGATGGCCAAGCATTTGGAAACTATAAGTCGATCGTTTCGCAATGTGTTTCGGAGAAGTAGTTGATGTCCACGAGAGTAGAGTTCGACACGTTTCTCTCCTGCAGAGTGGGTATGACATACTGGAGAAGCAAGTCCCAATAAACTTGGCCGGTCACACTGCACGTCTTTGGTCTGTGAGTTCCAACCTGTTCAAAACCGTATGTGCCAATGATGAAGGTAGCCGTAAAGCCAAATCATTCAGTGACACGTTCAGCTTTCATAGGAATGTCATGTACAGAGACTGGAGGTGGAGATCCGCACACTCGGGAATTCTGTGTGTCCACCTCACCAGTCTACATCTACATGGGATATTCTGCAAATCACATTTAAGTACCTGTCAGAGGTTCATCCAACCACCTTTATACTATTTATCTCCCATTCCATTCTCAAATAGCGCACGGGAAGAAAGAACACCTGATTCTATCCGTTTTAGCTCCGATTTCTTGAATTTTATTCTGATGATCATTTGTACCTATTCAAGTCGGAGTCAACAATATATTTTCGAATTCGGAGGAGAATGTTGGCGATTGGAGTTTCGTAAGTAGCCCACGCCGCAACGATAAGCGCCGTTGTTGTAATGATTCCCATCCCAGATCTTGGATAATTTCCGTAACGCTGTCTCCCCTGTATTGTGACAGTACCAAACGATCTGCCCTTCTTTGGACTCTTTCGAAGTCCTCCGTTAAACCCACTTGATAAGGATCCCACACTGGGCAGCAATACTCCGAAAAAGGACGGATAAGCGTAGTGTATGCAGTTTCTTTAGTAGTTCTGTTGCATCTTTTAAGGGTTCTGCCTATTGATCAAGAAATGGCAATCAAGAAGAATTCAGAAGACAGCTCAGGAGATGGATTCACAGAGAAGACTCTTAAAGTAATTATAACTTCTGGATTCGAGCGATAAGTCTGCCTCCGGCATGCTGGTTTGAAAAGTAGCAAAGCGGCCCTATAAAAGTCTGAAATATGTAATTTACTCAGGGAGTTACAGTTGACAGAGTTATATAGATTGATATTTTGAAGTTATGCGGTGAAAATACAACAGAATGAGTGACGATAAAGGTGAAAGAAAGCGGGAAGTGGCTATGGAAATGATTTAATAAGAATTAAAACAGAGAATAATTAATTATTTGTGACCTAAATACGACCTTCTTGTATTTCATTTTGACAAATGCCAATGAAAAACACTCTCGACCAAGTAAATAGGTGGATTTCAAATATTAAGACATCTCGACTGTTCAAAGTGTCGAAACAAATGAATTGGAAAAGTAGAAAATTGGAGTGGTATCGAGATTCGAACCCGGATTTCGCGCTATGGGTGAGATGTTTTGTTATATCCGAAAGAACAGACACCACACCAATAACTGTATATATGCCCTAGATAGGCAATTGACAGTTTCTGTGCAAAGGCACAAATACGCTCGATCCCTTGAAAATATCCGGTATTGGCTGGGAACAAGAGGAGCTAAGGGACAGAGGGCACTTTCATCGTCGTGAACTATAAGTAGAGAATTTGCGCAGGACAGGAAGCGCGCCTGGTTAGCCTAATTACTCAAAGCAACATACGGTCCCAAAATGGAAATCGAGGGTCGATTTCCCCTCTACAAATTTTCAACTTTGTCATCGAAATTACTTATGAACTACCTTATACTAAAGGCGGCACAAACATCCATGCCCGAGGGGGTATTGGAACCCCCGACGGAGAACGACCCCGCGCATCGCAACATTGCGCCTCAAAGCGCTCGGCCGCTCCGCCGCGACTATTATTTAAAAAAAATCTAATATATAAAGTAGTGTCCATATGTTTTGTTTGTGTGTACGTGTTGCATACAAGTCTACACTTTTGTTCTAATCTTTATGAAGTTTGGTACACGTAAGCTTCAATCCAAAATGACGGTTCCCGTAAGTGTAAGAAACACGTAAGACACATAGTTCACGAGGTATGACGTCATAAGCAATGAGATGCGTGAAAAATTGCTGCGTTTAGGGACAATGCTGCTCATTTTCTCTTAAACCACTGGACCGATTTCTACCAAATTTGGTACACAATTGCTGCAGGGTTAAGAATCACATACGACACATGGTTCAGAATATATGACATCATAGACAACAGGAATCGCAAAAAACTGCCACATAATGTTTATATACGCTATATGAGAATGAGAGTACTTAGCGATTTGCAGCAAACTTTAAACATAATTCCAAACCTTTATTAAACCTTTCTCGCTGACAGTCATTGCAAAATGATGAAAAAACTTTCTCGCTTACTACTTTCCCGGTGTTTATAGAGTAAAACTACGGCATTCGGTATGACGGTGCAATTTATAATTTGTACACTTCAAATTTTAGCCGAAGGAAATTTTACTGACGGTATACACGCATATAGTTGAATGTACCTTTTCAATTGTATCTCAGTACGACACATAGTTTATCAGATATGAGCACAAACAGTAATGTTCCGCTGTTCATGTACTAAAACTGCGGCATTAGGTATGACGTTACAATTTAAAATTTCTACACTACAAATTGTAGCCGCGGGAAATTTTACAGACAGTATGCACACATATAGTTGAGTGTACCTTCTAAATTGTATCACGCTCCAAGTGTTAATCTATTACTTCTTTACTACTAATTGTATTTCCAAGAGGTGTCACAAACATACAGCTCTTACACAAATGAATATATACCTGAACGATTGCAAGAATAAATAAATAAATACCCGGACAGCGTGTTTTTTTTTTTTTTTTTTTTTTTTTTTTTTTTTTTTTTTTTTTTTTTTTAGCTAGTGCTCTATGTAAAGAAAGCACTTCGCCGTTGTCAGTAAAATGGTATTTCGGCACATGCTACAGCGTTAAAGAGGTACTTAGATTTTTGTTTGGTGAACGATGCACCAGTATTAAGTGAGATAGCGAAGCTAGTACCTTTTTTTATAGTACCGATTACTTTTTATGACTACGTTCGATAACTGTTGAGAAAACAATTACCGCTATACAACGTTTGTTGATGTTGAGTTTGAAACGTGTCATAAAAAAATTTGATAAATGTCCTAGAATCTGAAGGTATGGTGGCCGGAATCGACTTTAGCAGGGCAAACACTACCAAGCAGGCTTCTCTGACCACACTGCGAAACTGTATACCGCAAAGTAGATCTGCACCGTTTCATTCCCCTTGAACCAAATTATGGCCTACAGAGGATGCAGGTTCACCTACGTACCTCGTACGGATATCCATACACAAGTATTCCTTTTTCTGTCGCTCTATACGGGAGTGGAACCAGAAAGCAAGAAACTAGAAGTGGTACTGAGTACCCTCCGCCACCGTGGATTGCGGAGCACCTACGTAGATGTATATGTAGAATGAAGATGTGACACAGACTAGAATCACAAGGGAAACTGTCATAAAAAAAATTGATAAATGTCCTAGAATCTGAAGGTATGATGGCCGGAATCGGCTTTGTATTTATTTGAGTTCCAGAAGGTCCGTGAGCTGAAACAGAGAAATCACCTGTTCACTCTTCGAAAATAAAGACGTGTTATACGCTGCAACTACTGTATCAAATATCTTAATTGTCTACACTGCTCTGAATTATATCACATGGGACACATTAATAAAAATAAACATTTTATTAAAAATAATTTGGTCATCAACTATAAACAGCAAAATGAATATTCTTCTTAACGAAACGTCGTTTCGTGCTGGACGTATGTGTGTAACGACAGTGTTACCAGCTACGTGCAATACACGGTGTCGACTTATTTGAAATTCTAATGCAATTTCGTACACAAGTAACTCAAAAACAATTTCATAGTAATTCTTTGGTAACCACCCAAAGCATATAACATCAGGTTTATCCTACAGAAAGACAACCTTATCATGTGTTCTAAATGTTGCTCATGGAGTGAATGGCGCATTTGCAATTGCTGTACGGAAGAACGATCCACAGATATAATTGGAGTGGATGATAACTTAGAGCATGCACCAGCGATTCTATGACTCATATCGTCTGGCGTAGTTAAGGCTTAGTGATAACTGTGGCCCAAAGAAAGAAATCAACGGGTGTCGGATCACGGAGGCCATTTTACAACACAGTTTGGTCGTGTCCAGCGCCCAGGAAATTTTTCCTCTCGTTTCTGCGTTGGAACACGGGCCAAGTGAGCTCGATATCCGTCATGTTGCAGCCACATACAGTTTCGAATATCCAGTGGTACCTCGTCTAGAAAATCTGGCAGAAAGTTCATAAGGAACAGTGCGTACGAACGTCAGCACGACTTGGGATGAAGTAAGGATGCACAGTACAGTTTCACGATGCCGCACCATAGATGTATGCTCCGGTGGCCGTTGATGTTGCACCTGACGAAGCCAATGTGGATTTTCGGCTGCCCAGTTGTAAATTTTACATAAATTTACAATATCGTGGTTAGCAAACGTTGCTTCATCGGTAAAGAGCACAGGTTAGAATAACGCAGTGTCCTATCTCAGCTGCCGAAGGGAAAACTGGCATTATTCTATACGACGTTCGAAATCACGGTCGCCGAGTGCCTGATGTAGTGACAGATGGTAGGGGAGGAATTTGTGCGACACGGGATGCCATCGACTCCCGTCTGGTTGACTCTAATTTCCTTGGCAATATGTTTCGTACCATTGTACGGATTCATTAACGTTGCAGCCAGGACAGCTTCTTCGTGTTCTCTGTCGATTTCAGTGTTATGTCTTGTTATCGGTTTGACGTTCAAGCAGCCGGTCCACAATATCGTCTTCATGATTCGTGCAATTGCCTGGAGCGTCGAAATTGGCGATCCGGATAGATATTCCTATATCACTCTGTTGTTTACACGACTTTTATGTTACTTTCAGCATATAAAAGTACTACATGTAACTTCTATCATGTCTGCTTGCAATTGATGTTAAGCGCCGCGGTGGAGTGGCCGATCGTTCTAAGGCGCCTCGCTGCGGAGCCGCGGTTGCTCGCCGTCGGAAGTTCGAGTCCTCCCTTGTTCATGGATCTGTGTGTTGTTCTTATCAAGAGTTACTTTAGTTTATAAGCCTAAAGATTGATGACAAACGTAGCTAAATCTCTAAGATTTACAAATATTTGAACGATTCGATGTTGAAGGGGAAATTAGCGACCTGCAGTGCTGACATTCTGACGCTATGCAGCACGAGAGCTCCGCTTGTGTTTGCCCTGCTAACACCGATTCCGGACACCGTGCCCTGAAATTCTACATTTCTCCAATTTCTTACGACAGGTTTCAACGTCGACATTAAAAAAGCTATAGCACTGTATAGGGATATCGAATGCAGTTACAAAAAGTAAGCGGTTCCATAAGAAAAATCCTTGCTTCAATATCTCAGTTGATAGGTCTACCGATGTTAAAGCTGTTCACCAAACAAAAATATACGTGCTCCTCATCGCTCTACTATGCGAGCTTACACACGGAATTTCCAAAAACAGGGTGATAAAATTATGCACAATTTCCTCAGTGTTTTCCATCAGATGGCTCCAGCCACAAACGATACAATATCTTTTAACTAAATTGAAGTTTATTCCACGTAATATCCATCAGTGCATATTCTTTAGACCTGAGCAAGAAACGGAAACTTTACTGAATAATTTAAGTTAATAAGTCGCACAGTCGTTAAATTAAAATTAGTCTAGCAACAATCCTGAGAAATTCTAAGTTCCCCTGTCACAGAGTAGGTACGCAGCACCACGGAAGATTTTCTGCAAGTCCCACAGACGCAGAATAAAATCGAAGTTCTCGAAGCACCACACCAGAACACTTCGCTGAAATTTTACTTTCCTCATTCAACTCCACATTCGCCCATCGTAACGACACGTCTTGTTTGTCAAAATCAAAACTGACGAACTGCCCCTAACAAGCCAAAATGGCCACCTTCAGTAACCTACTCTGAAGTCAAATCAGTATCTTATTTCCACATAATTACCTCTTTCACACAAAATACAAATGAAATAAATACATGTGATGATAGTACCTAACGAAAACTTTCCGCTGAAACATAATATGACATGAAAAACATTGTACAAAAAGAATATATAACTTTTCTACGTTTGCTTTTTCAATATTTAAACATAGATTGTTCACTGTACTGTTGCTTAAGTCTAGTTTACCGTATTGCCGCTAATACTTCAGTTATTATTGTTTATTTACTAAAAATCCCGGTTTTATACATGGGTATGTTACTGGCCTCTAATTCAAATTTACTGAATTTTCGCAAAAGAACTAAATATACATCTTAATAGTAGTCACTTTATAATTTGACACCTTGTACGTAATGATTGGTTAACCCGTTTTCAAGCTATATCATTTACAAAATTGTTAGTTTGTAATGATTTTTGATTTACTATAACTGAAAAACTATTAAAGTGACAGGAGGGACGTTTATATCAGCGCATCCCTCTTGACTTTACCTTTGTACCATACACGGATCAATAGTTTTGAATTGTAAAAAGGCGCTCTGTCACTATGACACACAATGGAGAAGGTGTTTTAAGTATTTTAACCGTTTTATGTGTGACGTACAATTTTAATATCATGCGCCTTCACGAAACGAAACATAGGGCACAAGTGACCATATGATCATAGTCTAAGTGTATCGAAACCGGTCGTCAAAAAAATGAATTAATTAACTGTGATCTTGGCATTTTAATTCTTCAAAGTTATTAATTTTTAAGTAGTTTTTTGCATATTTCCCCACGGCCAAACGGGCGCTCTCCCGCTTTGCGCGATTCGGTCTGTAACCGCTCGGGTTTTCCCAGCTAATTGATCATAGACGCGCGACTAGCCATCTACCAGCGCCTCACACCGGGTAGCCAGTGAGCTACGCGACCGCGGCCTGCTCTGCGTGACGTGTGGCATGCCAGCGCGGAGGCCTCTACAGACGGTGTTGCATCTACCCGTCTGACAGATGACCGGTGCCGCCATCTCGTGAGTATCCCCTGAACTAAGACGAATCAGTAGCTGTCAAAATATGTCACTTAACAGCCAGTAGTCTACTTGTTAACACACACTCACGATTTTCGCTCGTGTGCGCGTTTTGTCACAGAGTAGCAGCCTTGAAGTGTCCCCATAAAGCTGACCCCTTAACAACCACGTTCACGAAATAAAAGGGGTGTTACGTGACTCACACTGTGTATGGTATATCAACACTTGCTTGATGAGTTCAGTGTCTGAGTGTCACTGCACAGCCTTTGCAAATGACGATGGGTGGTAAGTTGCCTCTGAGACTGATTGCCAGGTTAATTTCGTGTGATTCACTGGTGAAACAGAGAGCGCCGACTGAAGACTACGGCGGTAGGCAACTTTTGATCAAGAGCAGAGGCGGCCTTGTTTGCAGCCGGCTGATTGCAGCGAGCATCAAGTTGCGCGAGGCAGCGGCGTGAGCACACAGAGACAGACACAGGCAAAGTAGTGTAGCGAGCCGCCGCCGACAGAGACGGATGGCGCAAATGTTTGCCCGCTCTGGCGGCAGCCGGCGGGGCTCACACAAATACAGAGTGCAGAGTTATACGTCTCCCAACTGTAATACACTCGTGGTCAGAAGACAATAGAACTCCTTGAAATACTAGAGATGGTAAGTAAGTTCACAATCGCAGAATATGCACAGCAGTAACCCCGCCAGTATTTGTCGTCCTCTTTAGTCAAGTGCTTTTTATATTAAGAAGTAGACAATCTCTACTTATATAAAAGCGAAAGGACACTCATTCATACACTCACTCACTGACTAAACACGACATCTCGAAAACTACTTAACCTATGAAGCTGAAATTTTGCCGATATGTAGTTTATAGGTATTAGACGTCGTGCCGCGGTGGAATAGCCGAGCGGTCTAAGGCGCCTCGCTGCGGAACGCGCGGTAGCTCGCCATGGGGGTTCGAGTCCTCCCTGGGGCATGGGTGTGTGTGTGTGTGTGTGTGTGTGTGTGTGTGTGTGTGTGTGTGTGTTTGTCCTTAGGTTAGTTCAACTTAGTTTAAGTAGTTTGTAAGCTACGGACTGATGACCACGCAGCTTGGTCCGATAGATTTACAAACATTTGAACATTTTTTATTAGACGTCAGCTAAGAAACGATTTTGCGATAGGACTGAGCCGTCCGCGGTGGGCGAGGGGACTGAGGCGCTCCGGTCACGGTCTGCACAGCCACTATGGTCGGGGTTTCGAATCCCCCGTCGGGCATGGATATTTCTGCCGTCCTTACTGTTAAGTAGTTCATAAGTAGTTTGTAAGCTTAGGGACTGATGACGCCGTGGTTAAGTCCCGTAAGCTATACAATCATTTGAACATTTTTTTTTTTTTTGATAGGACCGATAGTTCAGGAGATATGACGTCATGAACAATAAAAACTTCCCCGTCTTGCAGCACGTGTTATTGTGACTTTATCAGTCCACTATTTGAGAAGGAGAGCACTTAGCGTCTAGCATAAAACTTTAAACATAATTTCAAACCTTTGGGAATCTTTTCTCGCTGAAATCCCCATCAAAATGATGAAAGGAAAAAAAGTTTCTCTCTTACTATATTTTCGGTGTTTATGCAGTAAAATTACGGCGTTTGGCATGACGCTACAATTTCTTACTCGTACACTATTAATTATATTCCTGAGGAATCTTACAGACACTACACACACATACCATTGAACGTACGTTCAAAATCTTGTCGTAATACGACACGCAGTTCATGAGATAAGGAGTTCTAAACAATTAGGATAATGAAACACCGCCTCATCAGGCATGACGGTTTGATTTATTGCGTCTTCGCGACGTATTTTTCAGACATTTCACATATACACCTCTGGACGTACCATCGAAATAATATCGTATTACGACACATAGCTTAGGTGCTATGACGTCAAAGACAATGAATTGCATGAAAATTCACTCTAATGTGCATGAGATTGTAATTTACTACGTACTTACTACCACCTCCGTTAACAACACATTTCACAGTCAGTTTTCTAATATTTGACTGTACGAATCTGGTAAACAATTTTTTTTGTAGGACACATAATTCAGGAGGTATTCTATATATATAAAAGCAGCCACGCACTCACTCACTCACTGACTAAACACGAAATCTCTAAAACTAATGCACCTATGAAGCTGAAATTTTGCCGATATGTAGTTTTTAGGTAGAAGACGTCAGCTAAGAAAGTATTTTCGGTAGGACAGAATTAAGGTGCAAGGGGGAGGATACCTTTCCTATAGATTGACGAAAGCTACAGTTTAATTCCGTTTTTCACGAAATTTGACACGCGTGACGTTTAGTAGAAGATGAAGGCCAGCGTCTACCAAAAGTTTCATACGACAAAAAAAAAAAAAAAAAAAAAAAGTGTCCCTGAATACCTTAGTCGCGCCATAACTTGAGAATAGCTCGACCGATATCACAGATTCTTTTGGGCTGTTTTCGTTATTCGCAGAACAAGGGTTGTATTAATTAAAACTGGAAAATTTGAGAACAACGAAGTGCGTTTTTCTAGGTCACCCTGTTTTTATTGTATGCAAATAAAATACTGATAAAAATTTGCATATCTTAACCTAAAGACAAGAGGAATGTAACTGTATGTATAAAATTTCGGTTGTTGCATGATGGAGGGTACTTTCGGACTTAACAAAATGCATAGTTTTATTTCGATCTTAATTAATTTTTGCACACATGACCTTTAAACCAAGAAGAAGGTCACTGGGGTCATAAATTTTGGTATGGTACGTGACAGAGGGTAACCTTGTAAAAAACTTTGCCGAGAGGGAAAGGTGGAAACGAACAGTGAGATGGGAGAGAAAGACATGGATGCAGAGACAGGTAGGCGGACTACGAGAGTGCAGGATAAGTAAGCACCCGGGTTTACAGATAGTTTATGTTTAAAACTGACTGAGGTCCGGAACCCTGAAAAGCCATGATACACACAGGCCCTTCTTTAACAACTGTTGCGAAACACGGGCAGATAAGCTAGTAATTTATATGAACCGTCTACGCAAATGAAATAGATAATTCAGCCATAAAAGTTTAGCCTTTATTTAAAACGTATCTTCAGTGGCCTGGAATATCTGCATGATTACATTGTACAATATTTCTCTCTGTTTCTCTCTCTCTCTCTCTCTATCTCTGCCTCTCTCACATACTCACAAAGAATTACAATAAAAAATAAAATGAAAATATTGCTGGAGCAGTACTTTTCACAATTACATCGAAAACTCAGTCTCTCTCTCTCTCTCTCTCTCTCTCTCTCTCTCTCTCGCACAGACACACAATTACACACACACACACACACACACACACACACATACTGACATAGAGCAGAGATAGCACGAACACACATTCAACAGTAGCTAACAAAAATACCGTCAACAGATGAGAACAACATCCAAAGGGAAACGTTCACACAAATAAAATGGCATGAGCCTACGGCTGAAAACAGTTATCCCACTGAGATAAAGGTAGAAAGAAAAGCTGCACAGGAATAGCTGTGAACTGAAAGGTGCCTTGGTGCGGCGTGTGCGGCCGTTCCCCGTCGGAGGTTCGAGTCCTACCTCGGCCATGGGTGACGGCGGCACCAGTGACCAACTCGAACAAGTCCCAGCCGGTGCAGAAGGCTGTAACATGTTTGTAATCTTCAGTTAAAGGGATTTTGCAGTAATCTTCGTTCAAGCTTGGTTCGGCGAACCAAGTAAACGAATTATGTAAGTCCGGTAAAGGAACAGATTCCAACACCACCTTCTTATTTAAACGACGGTAGTCAACCACTGGCCTATAATCCCGCCCTTGATCCTTCGGTACTAAAAACATCGGGGAGGCATAATCGGAGCCGGCCGCGGTGGCCGAGGGGACTAAGGCGCTCCAGTCACGGTCTTCACGGCCACTACGGTCGAGGGTTCGAATCCCCCCTCGGGCATGGATATTTGTGCCGTCCTAGTTCGTAAGTAGTTCATAAGTAGTTTGTAAGTTTAGGGACTGATGACCCCGTAGTTAAGTCCCATAGACTATACAAACATTTGAACATTTTGCATAATCGGAAATAGAAGGTCGAATAACTCCTTGTTCAAGCATTTTACCGATTTTGGCCCGAAGGATCTTCATCTTTGGCGGAGACAAACAATAAGAAGACTGTCTAACGGTAATATCATCGATTTCTTGTATTGGGGTCCCACAGCAAGTTTGATTAGGCTTAAGTTGTGCTACTTTGAAGTTAGCCATATTACAAGTGATACAGCAATTAGAAGCAGGTCTTGAACACTCACAAAAGCCAAACTTCTCGAACCGGGCGAACTTAAAAAAGAAGGAACAACCAGAAAAATTCAGTACAAGCTTGGTCTTGGCGATGAACTCACAGCCTAAGATCAAGATGGGGGCTAAATTCGCCACGAATCCCAAACAAAATGGCCACGAAAATTTTCCGACAGATAAATTGCCGGTCACGTATAGTTTCAGAGGCAACAACTCTCCGTTAACTAAGCGACATCTCTGCAAGAGACGTGAAACCAGAACCATTTTAGCTAAACTGCCAAAATCACGAATCCAGGCATAATCTAATAAGTAAACTGAGCTTCCTGAGTCCACAGTGGTTCTTTCCCCATCCGGGCGCAAATATAAGGCAGGGGAAAGCGGGAGCCACCCCGCACCTTCGCGGCAAAGCGCGTATTGCAGGGGTGGGCTAGGCCCCCCCCCTCCCCAATATGGCGGACTCAGGGCACTGTCGCACCAGATGCCCGGCGGAATTACACCAGAAACAACGGCGGCTGTCCCCCTTATCCGGAAACAACTGAAAATGTCGTTTCGGTAAACCATTGAACGAGGCCGACACCTTATTGTTCCCCTTCTCGTGTTGGCTATCAGCAAACGCAAGGGCTTGAATTGATTCAGCTGCTCGTAACAACTTCGTCCAAGTCGTAGGCCGACTGAGAAAGGTTAGTCCCGAGCGGTCATTAGGGTTGTTGTTACTAAGTAGTTTGTAAATTTAGGGACGGAGGAGAACTGCAGTTTTGGGCCCGTCAGAGCGCTCTAAGGCGCTTTGACGCGGACCGCGCAGTTGCTCGCCGTCCGTGACACCGGTGTGTATGTAGGGCTCAGTATAAGTTAATTTAAGTAGTTTGTAAAACCAATGACTAATGATCGCAGCAGTTAAGTCCCTTAGGTTTACAAACATATGAACATTTTTAAGTTAATGCCTTTAGATTTACAAACATTTGGACATTTTGAATTTCAGTTAGGTCCCATAGTTTTACAAACATCTGAAAATTTGAAGGAAGAAAAACAGCCAACCTAGGGAACCAAACAACGCATGTAGAACAGCACCAACGAAAACAGTGATTCGTAATAGAATCAAAGTATACTTACTCATTCTTAGAAAAAGCGGAAGAAACGTTTAATAACCTAAACCACTAATTACGTAAAAGACTAAATATTGTAAAACATAATCATACATACATTTCAGGCCACCATTTATTATCATGTGCGTCCATTACCACAACACATCCAACATCGCCGCTGTGGAACGGTCGAGCGCTGTAAGGCGCCTTCCTTCGGACCACGCGGTTGCTCACTGTCGCAGGTTCGAATCCTCTCTCGGGCATGAGTTTTAGTGTTGTTCTTAGGTTAGTTTAAGTTAGTTCAAGTAGTTTGTAAACCTAGGGACTAATGACCAAATTAGTTCGGTCCCATAGATTTACAAACATTTGATTTGATATCCAACACCCATTTAAAACAAGAGGAAAATTAAGTCATATAACTGAAATTTTTTAGAATAGATAAATATGAAATGGCACAGACTACACAAGTAAGTTAACAGACTAAATCCAGAAGAGTGCCTCGTCCGATGGTTCGTGTAACTTCTTAATGCCACCAGTGACAGTCTAATAAGTCACTCATTTGGACGGTGGCTCATTGTCTGAATACGATCGCAGCCACACATAGTTACACTGGAATAGCGCCATGGTGCACGTACCCCCTTGAGTTCGTTACCTATTCAGCTGTACCCATACCTTCCTTGGTTAATGGAAGCCATGCGCTAGTGCTGTTGGATTGCCTGTAATTTCTGTATGTTCTGGTAGTGTGTTACGTTTCCAGTCTGTGTCCTGTGCAGACCATTTTGAATCCTGTTTCTTGTGCTGGTCTTCTGGTTTTGAGTCTTTTCCTGGGCGGTAATAGTATGTCGTCGCGAAGATGGATCGAGTTGTTTCTGGAAATTTGCTGACAGAGTTCGTAAAGAGCAGTCATTGGATGGAATTCAGGTGGGCAGGTGTTTGATGGCACTGGTAGTCAGCTTGTAGGTGTAGATCCGACTGTGCTGCTAATGACTCTCAAAGTGCCTTCCGTTGGACGACTGCTTTATTTACTTTGGCTGTGCGGGCCCAAACTGGTGCGAAGTATTCTGCTGCATAGTGTACCAGTACGAAGGATGCTCCACGGAGACCTGCTGTGCTTGCCCTCCATGTACTGCCTGCCAGCTTTCTCACCAGTTTCACTGGTGTTTAAAGCTTCTTAGCTGAAAGAAAGGTGTTTACTATATGGCAAAGTTCTGTCGAGACTGACACAGGGTATTTTTGCCAAGAGGACCAAACTGTGCCATGATCTTTGTTCATGCTAGCCGATTAAAGAGGTGGAACAAGCAGACCTATGTTTCAGAAATTATTAGGTCTAAGACACCATGCCTTATTCGTAGACTTTAGACAGGCAGTTTGTTAGGTGTTCTTCACATTCTGAAAGGTCTTCACTCTGATATGATACTGGAAGATATCAATACCAGTCCACAGCTAGGCGCCTTAGAACGCACGGCCACTCCACCACGACAATTTCGATTTTTAGATTTTCAGTTTTTGTTCTTGGATCATATTATTTTTCTAAACTACCCTTATTAATGCTAAAGTTTATTATTCAAATCGATGAACTTATTTCTGAGTTTAGCGAGAATTAGGCACAGCTATTAATTATATACATAACACGCAGGAAAATTAGAATAAAGTGAAATAAACGAAAAAGTTACAAAGCACGGTTATGCCTTATGTAAATTTCGAAGGAATGTGTAATCTGAAATAGATTGTAGCATTAAGTAAACGCCCTAAAATAAATGTAATAATAATTTATTGTGATGTGAAGTCTTCCGATTGGACGCCATTTAGGCGTCTAACATGTCCCAAACCTTTCCCAGTTGCCCAACTCGAAAAAGGGGACCGAGAGTTTACTTGGAATCCGCACCAAGTGTCGTTCCTGGCGATTTCTGAAATATTTACGAGTTGGAGGCTGGGCTGAAACTCCAAAATGAAACAAACCGTAATCCCAGCGAATTTAGAACCCAAGACCTTTCGTTCTCCAACGAAGAACTTTGCCTAAAGCCCATACTTCCAGCCAACAGTGTCAATAACTTTGTGGTGTCGCACAAGTCCAAAGTGCGCGCCACCTACTTTCGCCGCGCGCCGCCATGCACGCACGGCGCGGCGTTCTTACGACGACAGCCACGAGCGCCCTCTGCGGCAACTCCGCTCGTGGCCACCAGTGAACGACATCGTTCACTTGGGACTGAGTTTGGAACCAGTAAAGACTTCGGAATCCGATAGGCACCAGTGAAGACTTGGCTATCAGTTAGGCACTAGGCAGGACTCTAGCTCAACTATGTATCAACATTCTGCAGTACTATGTAAAAGTTAAGTATTGTATAAATTCTGTGCAATATATATCTCGTTCTAATTTACTCTAGTGTTTCTAGTTTCTGGCTGCTCCTCTCCGTACCTGCACCAGCGTGCTATCTTTATTCCTGTGTCGGTCTCATTCCTATTCGGCCACCGACACATACGACGGACACAAAAGCGGCGGCGAGGCTGGGACACAAAAAACTGGATATTTACCGAAACTACATAAAAATTTAATTTGCATTATAAATAATATTGAGGTTGCAAATACACTTCGCGGGTTTGCCGCCGGATGACATTGTGAATCTCCCACAATATTTCGTCGACCCAACTGTTCGACATCTTCAGGTGTTATGAGAAAACCGAAGTTCTATCGTCAGTGTCATCATTTTGGCACAGTATTTTTATGGAGGCCATACACATCCGTACGGCGGACAATCTTATCAACAGGGTGCAGGTTTCCAGATGAGCGCAGTCTGGAATCCAGTATTGGCTGCAATCAAAAAACGAAACAGGAGAAAAGACAAAATCGGATAAACTAAGGAACGCAGCACAACGCAGATACGTAGTTCCAATTTCCACCACAGGAGCGTCCAGCAGCACATCATTGCCCACGGCGCACGCGCGGAAGACGCCTCCTCGGCTACCAGCAGGGGGCACCAGAAGCGCCGCCGCTGACCAACACTGAACGGTCTCTCGCGCATGCGTAATCTCTGCACACGCCCTGATAAATACCGCCGCGGCTTCAAGTACTGACAGCTACCACCACCTGAAGATGTCGAACAGTTGGGTCGACGAAATATTGTGGGAGATTCACAATGTCATCCGGCGGCGAACCCGCGAAGTGTATTTGCAACAGATCCGCCGTGAAAGCTTGAAAAGTCACAATATTGAGGTTATTAATCGAAATAACGTCTCCTGTCTTTTAAGATGGATCACAACACACACACATTGTGGAAATTTCAAATCAAATGTTCAAATATTTGTATAGTCTATGGGACTTAACTACGGGATCATAAGTCCCTAAACTTACAAACTACTTATGAACTACTTACGAACTAGGACGGCACAAATATTTATGCCCGAGGGGGGATTCGAACACCCGAGCGTAGTGGCCGTGCAGGCCGTGACTGGAGCGCCTCAGTCCCCGCGGCCACCGGGGCCGGCTGAAAATTTCATTAAGATCAGCAAAGTAGTTTCGGAGTTCATTCCGTACAAACATCGCAATATTTTTATATACAAAAAATATTATGTCTGTTGTATGTTCTTCCAAACATCACCGAATCAGAGACTTCATCTCTAGTGGCGCCGATGGTGGAACTACAGAAGAGTACCTGTGGTGTCACACAAGTATGAAGTGCGCGCCACGTACTTACGCCGCGCGCCGCCATGCAAGCACGGCGCGGCGTTCTTACGACGTCAGCCACGAGCGCCCTCTGCTGCAACTCTGCTCGTGGCCACCACTGAACGACATCGTTCACTTGGGAATCAGATAAGCACCAGTAAAGACTTGGCTATCGGATAGGCACTAGGAATCGTCAGTAGGCAGACCTCTATCTAAACTATATATCAGCATTCTGCAATCAAGAACTATGTAAAAGTTAAGTATTACCAAGACTCCACGAAATTTATATATTGTTCTAATTTAGCCTAGTGTTCTAGTTTCTGCTGTCCCACTGGCTGGTCACCTCCGTACCTGCACACGTGTGCATCCTTTATTCCTGTGTCGGTGTCTCTACTCGGCCATCGACACCCAGGTCTACCGGAGGAAACGAGACACAAAAGTGGCGACGAGGCTGGGCTGGGACACAAAAGCTGCAGCAGGATTTAAAAGCACCCTTTTAACGGAAATCTACCAGTGATCGTGTGAAATGCACCGGGCGCACAATCTTTGGCGTTCGCACCTTGGTTGCAGCCCCGACGTTGCCTACAGTGGTCGGGCAGCAGGTGTTCACTTTGTGTGGGAAGAAGCTGCCCTTCTCGTCGAAGCTGCACACTATTTAAATGTTGCGCAGTGTCATGCAGACTCCTTAGTGTTTACATAAAATTCAGCCCGTAGTTGACACCGCCGTGGCGGACAGGCGTTTTGCTCCGATGCGCACGGCCGCTCCCAGTCGCAGGTTCGAATCCTCCGTCGGGCATGGATGTTTGTGCTGTCTTTAGTATAAGTTAGTTTATAAGTAGCTTGTAATTTTAGGGACTGATGACCCAGCAGTCAAATCCCATAAAAAATAAAAATTAAAAATTAAAAAAAGTAGTTGTCACCTTCAAAGTGGCTTTGAAAAGGACACGTTTCATTACAGGCTCCATATCGCATGTATTTCCAGACAAAATGTATTACACTGGATGGTGGTTACTCAGCGACGTTTCACGTGAAAGACAGTTGGTCCAACCTGCTCGATTTCGAAGCCTTGCAGCTATAACAGGATGCTTCATTGATAGTGACCGGGCCAAATATCTCACGAAATAAGTATCGAACGCGAAAACTATAAAGAACAAAACTGTTCTAGCTTGAAAGGGGAAAACAGATGGCGCTATGGTTGGTCCGCTAAATGGTGCTGCCATAGGTCAAAGGGATATCAAGAGCATTTTTTAACAATAGGTACCCCCATTTTTATTACATGTTCGTGTAGTACGTAAATAAATGTTGTTGTCGTTGTTGTGGTCTTCAGTCCTGAGACTGGTTTGATGCGGCTCTCCACAATGCCCTATCCTGAGCAAGCCTCTTCATCTCCACATAAGAACGGCAACCTACATCTGTCTGAATCTGCTTACCGTATCCATCTCTTGGTCTTCCTCTGCGGTTTCTACCCCACACACTTCCCTCCAACGCTAAAGTCACAATTCCTTGATGTCTAAGAATGTGTCCTACCAATCTATCCCTTCTTTTAGTCAAGGTATGCCAGAAATTTCTTTTCTCCCCAATTCTGTTCAGTACCTCCTCATTAGTTACGCGATCCACCCACTTAATCTTCAGCATTCTTCTGTAGCACCACATTTCAAAAGCCTCAATCCTCTTCCTGTCCGCACTGTTTATCGTCCATGTTTCACTCCCATACAAGGCAACACTCCATACAAATGCCTTCAGAAAGGACTTCCTTAGGCTTAAATCAATATTCGATGTTAACAAATTTCTCCTTTTCAAGAACGCTTTTCTACCCATTGCCATTCTGCATTTTATATCCTCTGTACTGCGACCATCATTTGTTATTTTACTGCCCTAGTAACAAAACTCATCTACCTTCTTTATTGCTTCGTTACCTAATCTAATTCCTTCAGCATCACCTGATTTTCTTGGACTGCACTCCATTACCCTAGTTTTGCTCTTGTTAATGTTCATAATAATGTAAATAAATATGAATGTTTTATTTGGAACACTTTTTTCGTTTTGTGATATACACAAACATATTGCTCATAATTTTATACGAACAGTTGGTAACAGGTATGGTTTTTTTATTTATATTTTCTTTAATTAAAGCACTTGACATTGGTACGTTTGAACTTTATTTCGGTTGTTCCAATGTGATACATGTACTTTTGTGAAATTATCATACATTATGATAACGCATGCAGATATTGCGTGATTACCTGTAATTAACTCATGACTTCAATAAATGCTCAAAATGATGTCCTTCAACTTCAGTGCATTTGACAATACGCGTAACGAAATTCCTCTCAACAGCGAGTAGTTCGTCTTCAGTAATGTTCTCACATGCATTGACAATGCGCTGACGTATGCTTTCAGGCGTTGTCGGTGAATCACGATAACAAATATCCTTCAATTTTCCCCACAGAAAGAAATCCTGGATGTAAGATCCGGTGAACGTGCCGGTCTTGGTATGGTGCTTCTACGATCAATCCACCTGTAATTAAATATTCCATTTAAGACCGCTTCAACTGCACACGAGCCATGTGCCGGACATCAATATTGAAAGTAAATAACCTTTCTCTCATACTGTGAAACATCTTTTAGTAAAATCGGTAGAACATTACGTAAGAAATCAGCATACATTGCACCATTTAGATTGCCATCGATAAAATAGGAGCCAATTATCCTTCCTTCCATAATGCCGCATCATATATTAACCCGCCAAAGTCTCTGATGTTCCACTTGTCGCAGCCATCGTGGATTTTCTGTTGCCCAATAGTGCATATTATGTCGGTTTACGTTACCTCTCTTTGTGAATGACGTGTCGCCACTGAACAGAACGCGGGAAAAAGCTCTGTTATCGTACAGTAATTTATTATGTGCCCAATGGAAAAACTGTACACGTCGTTCAAAGTCTTCGCTATGCAAATCCTCGTACATAGAAATATAGTACGGGGTGAAATTTATGTTGATGTAGAATTTTCAACACCGACGTTTTTGAGATTCCCGATTCTATCTCAATTTGTCTGCTACCGATGTGCGGATTAGCCGCAACTGCAGCTAAAACACTTACTTGGGCATCATGATTGTTGCAGGTCGTAGTTGACGTTTCATTTGTGTCTAAACACTTCTTGTCTCTTTAAATAACGTAACTATCCGACGAAAGATCCGGACACTTGGATGATGTCGTCCAGGATAACGATCAACATACATAGCACAGGCCCGTTTTGCATTTTGATCACAATAGCAATACATAAATACCATGAACTTTAGTGCAATTGGTAAACGGTCCATTTTAATACGAGTAATGTATCACGAAGCAAATACCTTCCGCACTGGCGAAATGTTACGCGATACCACGTATTTATACGTTTGTGAATATTACAGCGTCATCTATCACAAAAGGACAAAAGTGTTCAAAATAAAACATTCGTCGTTATTGACGTACTAGACGAATGTGTAATAAAATATGGGGGTACCTATTTGCATATCCGTTTGACATATGACAGCGCCATCTAGCGGGCCAACCATAGCGCCATCTGTTTTCCCCCTTCAAGCAAGAAAAGTTTTTTTCCTTGTAGTTTATTCATTTGATGCTTATTTCGTGAGTATTTGGTCCGGTCTCTATCAATGGACTACCCTGTATACAACCCGAAGTCTGCGCCCGCTTTGGCGAACTGTTAATCCAGGAACAAAAGTTGCAAGGGCTCTTGCAGCAGCTCTGTTTCTTTTCTTTCTTCTTTGGGGCTTCTGGTCGTAATCTCGTTAGCTCTCTTTACACTTGATTATCGTGTTTACAATCTAGTCCTTTGATTGGCTCCATAGATTCCAGCGGAAATATTTCTAGAAGTTAAACATTACAGATTATGAACGTGCCTATGCTTGGTTGTAACGCAAAATTGTTTGTCTATTTAAAGAAGAATGTTTCACTGGCCATGTGTGACTTGACTATTATTGAATGAAATGTCAAACAAGCGTATGTGGCGATCCTTTCTATTAAACTAACTTATTATTCTATGAAGATTTGTCTATCTGTTACTAAAATAAATTAATCACATGTGATATTAAGCCCTGTACGATTATGAGTGAGTGATTATTTCTCAAACAATGGATAACACTGTAAACGGAAACAAGACTGTCATTGAGAAATCTGAAATATAACTGGTAGTCTGATTCAATTCTAATCCCATATGTTTGATACGTAATGTCTGCTAAAGTTATTGCAAGAATTACAAAGTGTACAATAAAATAATGAGCAGGCCACACTCAAACAGCTCAACTGCAAAACCAAGAAAATAATGCCAATCCGATACTGTTTTTTTTTTATCAGTTTATGTGAAATGATATTTCACCTAAAGAACTCAAAATCTTTTAATCATCAATGTCACTGAACTTCGTAACGTGCAACACTCTATGATTTCTACTTACGTATTTCGTGAATCCTATTAGTTTTAAAAGAAACAGCTGAAGGCATTTCTTTCTCGAATAACAAATCACTCTTCCTGCCATCACTGCATTTACTCACTGACTCGATAGTGAAATTTTTCCATCAATAAAACAGAACTTTCTGCTCATGAATTTTATTTTTACTACATTAGCGTGACCTTTCAATACCATTAGCTATTGATGTAGACAATAGAAGAAGCGTAGGCCACTAAAGAGGGCAAGGAAGGGGAGGGCCTTTAAACCTCGCACATGATCCGAAGTGTGGAACCATAAACACGTTTATTACACTTATAAAACATTCATACACCTTAAATCACACTAAATTATTAACAGTAGGCAGTGTTTCCTGGGAGTTTGACAGCGTTAAGTGAGATCGTAATTAAACACTCTTCGTTGAAACAGAAACCTGATAAGCCGTTCCTGGTCATCGTCTGAAGCAGGATCGACCTGAGTAAGGTCAACTTACATCCTGAAAGAAGCACGGCCTACTTCGGCCCTGTGCTCCGATTTGCCACTCGAGTTACATTGGTATGGAGAAACTGACACTGATGCCTGGGGCGTGTGGCAAAACAGTGTTTGCAAGAGGGTAGCTGCGTAAGGCCGCGAGTGAAGGGGGTTTGTTTACCACAAGGAAGATGGGGAGGTGGTGGCTGAGGTGCCTGTCGGCGGGTGGGGCGGGTCGCATGGACCTGAAATGGCTCATGGAAGGAGGCGGACGCTTGCAGGGACTGTTCAAACGCCCGAGTAACTGGAAGACATGCTTCTGAGAAGGAACCCAGAAGTTACTCCGGAGGCCCTCGTCGGGGGCATGAACCAAGATCATATCCGTCACGCGCGATGCCGAATACGGTTGTTGGCAGCTTTTATTGGCACATTGAAATCGGCAGTCCCTTGATAAGTCCTGGGGGTAGCGATCCATTCCGGATACGACTGACCTTGCTTCTTATGACAGCTAAAGAATTTGTGTCGAGCTGTCGAAACATGCACTTGTGAGTCAAACTACTGCTGCAAGCAAAACTTCAATTCGTCACAGGATGGGACATGTGGTTCGTGCTACGGTTTTAATTGCTGAAGAAGACGGTAAACCTCAGGACCGACGTAAGCGAGGAAGAAAGCCCTGCGGTGGGCATCACCAGAGATACTGTATGTCAAGAGATGTTGTTCAATGCGGGCCATGTAGTTTGCTCAAGATTCCACCCACCTATCAAATACTGGGTAGGACGGAGGGGCCCCTGGAACCCTTTACTATCAGGAAGAGAATGAGGTGTTCCGTGGACTCCGTCTGTAGCTGAAGTGCTAACGGCTGCCATTGCCTGTACAAGTTCCTGCTGGACCAACTGCATGTCCCGTAAGAGGAGCAAAATTTGCTGCGACACGTCACGGGTTGCGGTGACTGGTTGTCCGTCCATGGTAAACAACGAGCAAGACAACAAAGAAGATTACCTACTCGACCACCAGAGTAGCAAAACAATCCTCGTCGCCACTGCTATATCTCGCCTCAGGAGATAATAAATGAAAGACACTGTCTGCTACTGAAATTGTGTTTATTGAAAATAATAATAATAATAATAATCATCTTCTCGAAACAAAACAAACGAAAAAACTTCCGACAACAAACATCAGCTAATTCTTCTTCGCCAGTTAGGTACTAGCCAGGGAGATAACGATAGCCCGAGAGAAGGGCCAGGGAGACGTAGCCGGACGACGTATTCCGTTGCGGGAAGTCATTCCTGGAGGCGCGGTGTCGTTGGCAGGGACTCTTCCCCGGAGGCGTCGATCTCAATCTCTCAGCTATGGTTCTCGTAGGCGGTCGGCGGAGAACTGCCGTCGTATTGCTCTGCGCCCCCCCCCCCCTCCCTAAATAGTCGGCGCGCAGTGATACGTGGCAGTCTGGAGAGGTTCTCACGTGACTGTGCGGAGGAAAATAGTTCCGGTTTAGTGCGCTCTCTGGCGGTGCTCGTCGCGTCCTCTGGTGACTCCGGGACCGTCGCTGTGGGGCGCCTCACTGGTAGGCATCCATGCGCTGGTACCCTGCATTGCGGGTTGTCCGCTCGTCAGGCAAACTACTGGTACATGACATACCCTTTTAAATTATTATCAGAACCAACTGAGCCAAGTCGTTAATATGATAAATCCCATGAGTAATTTGCAATTGGAGACGGTACGTCTGGGCACTTGAACTACTACTTAAAAAGTCTAAATTCCCCTGAATCTTATCTAGAAATCGGCGCAATACTCTATGGCATCACCCACCTGACCAATGCGCTCCACAGTAGCAAGTACTGGAAGCGAAGGTGAGCCGTTAACTCACTCACGTCTCCCTCGTGAGATACTCCACGAACCTTCAAATTGAATTTGTTCCTTCGTTAGGCAGCTGACCACACGTGAAAACGTACATACAAAACAAATTCTAAGAAGTAACTTTGAAATAGGGCAAGGACAACGAACCATGTGCAACTCAACTAACCACGCTCGTAAGTAGTGTCTCCTGGGAATTTGACAGTTTTAAGTGAGATCGTAATGAAACACTCTTCGTTCAAACAGAAACCATCATTGAATAAAGAACAAGTTAAAATCCTTAGAACTCTAGGGTGACCAGTCCCCCCCTTAAGGATCGATTCAGAACAACATAACTAAACATACAAACTTACAGCTTTGGACAGAAAGGGGTGAATTATGCTGCCACAAAAGTCTTCGGTCACTTACCAAGTAGCATCAAAAGTCTGACAGATAGCCAACTAGTATTAAAAAAAATTAAAGGAACTGCTTTTAACTTTAGATGAAATCATAGATAAAAATTTTAAATGAAATTAAAATAAGGAAAAAATAGAAAAAAAACAAAAAAAAAAAAATAAATAAAACGAGCACCCAGCAAACAAGTACTTCTAGGGAAACCAGTAACATCGGTAATACGCAGTACACATTAAAAAAATTCCATGAAATTACGAATTTTCCACATTGATGATCACTGACATAAGAGGGAATCATAACGTCGGAGCGGCCACCTCCGAGAAATTAATTGCCTTGAGCCATAATACCTAAAGAAATTGTACATACACTACATCTACATACATACTCCGCAATTCTCCGTAAGGTGCGTAGCTGAAGGTACACTGTACCACTACTAGGCATTTCCTTTCATATTCCACTCTCAAATGGAACGAGGAAAAAAAAGAATGCCTCAATGCCTCCGTACGAGCCTTAATTTCTCTTATCTTGTCTTTGTGATCTTTACGCGAAATGTAAGTAGGCGGCACCAAGATCGTACTACACTCAGCTTCAAATTATGGCCCTCTAAATTTCCTCACGAAAAGAACGTCGTCTTTCTTCCAGCGATCCCCAATTGAGTTGCCGCAGCATTTCCGTGACACTCGCGCATTGGTCGAACCTACCGGTAACAAATCTAGCTGCTCGTCTCTGAACCGCCTCTATGTATTCTTTTAAACTGATCTGCTGCGGGTCCCAAACACTTGAGCCAAACTCAAGACGTGGTCGTACAAGCGTTTTATACGCGGTCTCCTTTACAGGTGAAGTACATCTTCCCAAAATTCTCCCAATAAACCGAAGTCTGCTGTCCGCCTTACTCACAACTGTCTTTACATGTTCGTTCCATTTCATATTGCTCTGCATTGTTACGCCTAGATATTTGAACGACGCGACATCATCAAGAAGCTCACTACTAATGCTGTATTCGAACATTGTAGGATTGTTTTTTCTACTCATGCGGATCTCCTTACATTTTTCTACATTGAGAGCTAGCTGCCATTCTTCGCACCAACCAGAAATTTTGTCTGTCATCCTGTATGCTATTACAGTCAGTTACAGACGACACCTTCCCATACACCACAGCATCATCAGCAAACAGCCGCAAATTACAAATACTCTGTCCATCAGATCATTTATATAGATAGAAAATAATAGCGGTCCTATCACACTCCCCTGGGGCACGCCTGGCGATACACTCGTCTCTGATGAACACTCGCCGTCGAGAACAACGTACTGCGTTCTATTACTTAGGAAGTCTTCCAGCCAGTCACAAATCTGTGAACCTATTCCATAAGCTCGTACCTTCGTTAGCAGTCTGCAGTGTGGCACCGCGTCGAACGCCTTTTTGAAGTCGAGAAAAACAAAATCCGCCTGTTGCCCTTCATCCATGGCTCCCAAGATGTAATGTGAGAAAAGGGCAAGCCGAGATTCACATGAACGATGTTTCCTAAACCCGTGCTGATTCATGGAAAGAAGCTTTTCCGTTTCAAGGAAATTTACCATATTCTAACTGAGAACATGCTCTAAAATTCTGCATGAAACTGATGTCAACGATATTGGCCTGTAATTGACTGGGTCAGTTCTCTTTCCTTTCTTATACACGGGAGTCACCTGCGCTTTATTCCAATCACTAGGAACTTTGCGCTGAATTAAAGATTCGCGATAAATGCAAGCTAAGTAGGGGGCCAATGCCGCAGAATAGTCTTTGTAAAACCGAACTGGTATTTCATCCGGACGGACCAGCAGACTTTTTCGTGTTTAGCTCTCTCAGCTGCTTTTCTACACCGGAAATACCTATTGCTATGTCTCCATTTCGGAATTAGTACGTTGATCAAATGTTGGTACATTTGTGCGGTCCTCCTGCGTGAAAGATTTCTTAAAGGTTAAATTTAGAACTTCAGCTTTCCGTTTGCTTTCTTCTATTACTGCCCCGGAATGATCAACGAGTGACTGGACAGTGGGCTTTGACCCGCTTATCGAATTTACATAGGACCAGAATTTTTTCGGATTCTCGGAAAGATCTTTAGCTAAGGTATGAGCTGTGATAATTATTGTATGCTTCGCGCATCGATCTTTTTATAGACGCACGAATCTCTACTAACTTTTGCCTGTCATCATTTGCGTGTTCTTTTTTGAATTGAGTGTGCAACAGCCTTTGCTTTCTCAGCAGCTTTCTAACATTATTATTATGCCACGGTGGATCTTTTCCATCCTTAATCGGCTTTACTGGTACATATTTCTCTATCCGTTTATTAACAACTAGGTGAAGGCTGAATGTACGTGTCCACTAGACGCTTATAAACGTGCAGCGAATGTTACACAAGGTGTCCACGCAAAGAATCACGTACATTGAGCATGACACCGGTCTATTAATGTGGCCACTTTAATACCAGTCAGGAGGCCGAGCCGGACACTGTTGACAAGACAAGATAGAAAAACAGATAGCTACTCGGGTGTGGAGTATATCAGCAACAACATTTGACACGCTGGTAGTAGCGGAATGGACAGCACAATCGCCGAAGTTGAAGGAAGCTCACCGTCAGTTTGCGTTAATTTCCATGAACGAAGCGGAATGTCTTCCGCCACTTAGTACAGCCAGCATTTCGTGTGCCCGAGGTCTCTGCGTAATTCATACACGATCCTGGAGCGTGACGTCAGTCTCGGCACCACGCGGTCAGGACACTCACTGCCTCCTGGCACCACCGCTCTCGCCGACCGTCCACCGCGCCCCCTCCCGCCAAAAATAAGAAATACCACGAGGGAAAGCAAAGTCCTTCGCCAAGCCAAGTCGATTGACCGATGTAGCAACACAATCCGGCTCAGTTATTCATACAGATCTCATTACAATTACACCTTAACTGCTATTCTTTTAAATCCCTAAATCAGTAACTTGTTTTTGCCAGAAGACATTTACACATAAGGCACAGAATGTAATGTCATCCAAAATAATGAAAGGAAAGAGGAACCGCTAAATGACCTTATGTTAAATCAAGATTTGAAAATTTTCATAGAATTACCTCCATTAATGAGGAAACGCCTGTCCCCTACTATAACAATGATCGCAAGTATGTATCGTTCTGGCTCCTACTGGGTCTGGGTGCCGACCATTCGTCTCCACTTGGCTCTGTCCTCACATTACTTTTCTTCGTCCACTTGTTGCTAACTCCCACCTCTTCTTTCCACACGTGTTCTCATTCCCGTGTCCTTGGGGTGCCCTCTAGGTCTTTTTCCATCCACAATTAGTTTCTTCCTAATTTAGGGTCTCTCTGCTCACACATTCTCTTAACATGCTCGTGCCATCTTAATCGCTGTTTTTCCGATTTACTCTCTCATACCTATCTGTCTAATGTCCTTCCTTACATCCACATTCCTTACATTTCTTACTCTGTCCATTATTTCTTTTCAATGCTCTCACAAATTTCGTTTCCCCTGCTTGTAGTCAGTTCCAGTTCCTTTCTGTCAGTGTCTATGTTTCTCCTCCAAAGGTGACAACAGGGAAGTGATAACTCTTGTACATAAGGAGTTTTGCTTTTTATGGGACTTCCTTATTTCACATCAGATGTTTTATTGTTTGATACAAATGACGTACCTTCTATAATCTCCTATTAACTGCACTAGTTATCCTTCTATCGCTAGATTTTTCTCTTCCTAAATACTTGAAACTCTTTACCAGTTTCAGGGGCTCTCCATTTAAGGAAATTGTCTCTTCAAAATACCATTACTTCACAATTTATTTTTCTTTTAGTCGATATTGTTGTCCATGAGTGAGACCAACTGATATTTTATTGTATACCACGTTATAGCGGTTAAGCCATAGTCACAAAAACTGAACCTTATATTCATACGACGTAACTAGTTTCAATGATCTTTGTCATCATTATCAAACGTAAGACTATTGCAAGAAATGTTGAGCATAAACGGAAAATATCACATGAATAAGTTATGAAAAAATGTAGTTTTTCCAGTAGCTAGAGCCAGGCCATCTAGAGGAGTGAAAGTGGCTTCCAAGTGTCTGCTACATTCACAGCATACGGTATCTGACCATTTGCAGCCATATTTTAGCTCATACCATGCAGCAACAGAGGAAGATGATCTGGCTGTGATGCCTTAATCATATAATACTGCATGCACAGACAAGAATTCCTGTAAAATCAAGAAAATAGAAATAGGTAACACATAGTAAGTATGCTGATGAGAACTACAATTTGTTCATTAATTGAAGGTATCTTACCGGAAGCCAGACATAAGCAGGAACAATCCAAATGAATCTAGAACATAGTACCAGTATGTACTGTGTTCTAAATAACAAGTTATCACGCAGAAGATGTGTACCCACTGGGAGCTGTCAATGAACTAACTAGTATGGCAGGGCTACAGTTGTCTGTTTGCGAAACGTACCACTAGAGGGCATGGCTATCTATCTGCTAACAGACAGTTGAAGGCTAAAAGACGTGAAAATTATAGCAACCAGAGGGCAAAATTAGTCGAAATTTCGTAAACATAAATTAAGACGTAGTATCTGTTATAATTTCTAACCAGAGGGCGACATTAGTCGAAATGATTTTTTATGCGTCAAGAGCCTCAGTCATATAAAATTTTGTTAAAGAGTTGATCGCCGTTTGACTGAAAAATTTTGTTTACTGTCACAACCTGTTTTCGGCCTTAAGCCATTTTCAAGTGCTGTGATAAAAATTGTCAGACAGGTTTCTTTATGTCGTGGTCATATTAATAAAAATATATTATTAAATTAATCCAATCCACGCTTCAGGTGCCTACAAGATTGACTGCCAGGACTGTGGGGCATGTTATGTGGGGCAGACAGGAAGGAAGCTAGAAGCTATGTTTGCCAAACACATCGCGCTTGAGAGAAAAGACGCATGGCAGCCCATCTGCTGGAAACAAAGCACCAGATTCCAAGCATAACAAATAATGTGAGGTTGCTACATCGGGGTGAGAAGGGAAGATTTCTCGATCTACACGAAGAGCTTGAAATCTTTTGCCACCAAAGATCCGTGGGACGTAACTTACTTTATGACCAAGTTACTATGAAAAATACAACCTTTTGGGAATTATTTGAGAGTTGTTTATGTAACAATAAACAAGAATTCGATCCAGGAGGGACGCAACAGATTTTCTTTCCATACAAATATGTAGCAGCCACTTATATATTTCTGTATGAATACCATAAGTATAAATAGAAACTTATGTATATAGTTAACAGATTTACATAAATACTTTGGCACTGTATTAACTACCGTATTTTACGACATATATTGCAAGACCAGTCATAAACAAACAAACAGCTAATTTAAATCTTTACATTGTTGCATACGGTTCATTGTCGCATACAGTTCCATTTCACAAGTTGTAAACCACTTTACTGGAAGTAGCATCACATCTAACTGTGGAAAACAATGTATTTCAGACCATCTATGAGGATGATACAATGCATATACATAACATATAATATAAAAATTATGAAAAATAAATGTATAGTATGTAAAGTATATCTTATTGACTCTTCTGCAATTGGTCAGTGTTATATTTCATATAATGTATGTATACAGACGATGACTTGTTGTTAATTTAGCATCGATAATGGCAAGTCACTTGCCGCAATCTAGATCTGAAAAATAAAGCAGTTTCTTACAAATAACAACTGATTGCTGAAAAAACGCTCCTTCTTTATGGAAGGCAATCTGATGTTCATACAAACTCACTTCAGAGATAATACGTTCTCTTTGGGCTATGATACAGCCTTTGCTAAATGTTACACACTGGTTAAAAATTACAGCCATAATACTAAATAAAATGGTACATAAGGCATTACAGGTAAAATCCTAATAAAGAATGAGTCCGAAGTAGAATATATGTACTCCTTTGAAAGTTCATGGTTTTTGTATAGAACATAGCAACATAGGACTCCCGCAACCTCTTATGCGCCTTGTTGGAATTGGCCGCCCCATGCGGTGTAATAGGCATGTCTCAGTCTCTACATTTTCATGGAGAACCATCGCCGGATGCAGGGGTTGAGGTGGGGTGGGAAAAACCAAATAATGTTGTCAATTTCAGTTGACAAATAGGTTTTGCGAAATGTCCACCCCCATTTAACTCCTAGGGGTTCACATTGACTTTTGGCTCAAGTGGGAACACCATATGTCCGTCACTAAAAATGCTTCATCAGCCACTGTTGCTTAAGAATATTCACTCATTCTGCTGACATGGTCATTGTAAAATCAACCTACTTTGTGCTTTCATTCGATAATGAGTTATGGCATAATCCTCTGGGGTAATTCACCAGCCTCCAAAAAATCTTAACAGCTCACATGATAACGAAATTCGTTATTCTCAGTATGAAACAAAATATTCATATCATAACTATGAAACTAGAGTCAAGAGTTCCACTTTGAACTAAAAAAAATTGTCAGTTGTTCAGAAGAGAGTAAAGTATGCTGCTATTAAGACTTTCAATGCATTACCTAATTATATTAAATCTACAAGAGAAAGTGAAGTGCTGTTGAAATACACATTAAAGAAATATCTGCTTGACCACCCACTGCGCTCCTTAAATTAAATAATGACTCCCTTTAATAAAAGATTTGTATTGTTATTTGGTTATTAGATGGCTGATACAATACTATGGTAATGGTAGATACTGAATGACTATACTAGTTAAATGTTAGCTAGTAAATAAGGAAAACGTGATAGATATTAAAATCTATATTATTGTACTATCTTATTTTTCTGTAGTATCACTTGTATTTGTAGAACTGTATTGACACATTCCACATTCAAACAAATTACTTGCCTGTACCGACCCATGAAATATGCAAGTCAAACCAATAATGAACCTTGGCGTCTGCTCCAAGCGGTACTCCCAGAGGGGCGTGGAGTGGTCTCCATGACAAAATGTTCGAATGTTCGAACGTTTGTAGAGCTTATGGGACTTAACTACGGGGTCATCAGTCCCTAAACTTACAAACTACTTATGAACTACTTAATACTAAGGACGGCACAAATATCCATGCCCGAGGGGGGATTCGAACCCCCGACCGTAGTGGCCGTGCAGACCGTGACTGGCGCGCCTCAGTCCCCTCGGCCACCGCGGCCGGCGAAAAGGTGTCATGCTCATGTTAAGCGGGGGAGGGGGTGGGGGGGTGGGACAAAGAGATGCACGTCGAACGGAGAACGGGTGGGGAGGGGAGCCAGTAACAGAGGCGACGCCGGGGGCGCCAAGAAGAGTGGTCAGTGGGGGAGGGGGGAGGGTGTCAAAAGTCGGTCTTCGACGAGCAGTCAGGTACGCGGAAGGGGAGTGCGGCACTATCAAGTTTGTGCTAAAGTTCGGAAATTTCGTAGATCCGGCACTGCGCAGAATTCACAGTGCTTGCTGCGTCCAAGTGTGATTTGTACAATTTGTCAGGTGTTAGCTGTTGGGTCGTGTTGAGATTCCCGTCAGTAAGTTTGTGTTCAAAGCTAGTGATTTGCCCACAGTGACGTTTAGGGAGTAATTCATTTTATTTACTCCTATTTTTCCGTATGAACCTTTATTAACGACAATAACATAGAATTATGAGCGCGAATATTTCCGTGGCCCTGTGATTAACCCTGTGGTCGTAAACTTCTGGTTAATTTTGCTGCAGGTTGTGTCTATCGTAAACAGTAGCTGTAGCTCCGTGGACGCAGCACGAACATTATTGCAGTAATGAGTGAGTCTTTCTCACATTTCGAACATGGTCTCGAATCGAATAGTGATATAGTAAGATAAACTGATTTTCTTTATTCAAGTCAATGATCACAACGTTTAGTGATTAGGGAATCAGTTTCGTTGAATAATGACCATCTTCAGATCTGTTATTATTAGGAGTTGTCATGAAAATAACACACCCGAAGATAGTCATCACTAATTGAAACCGAATGTCCATGGGCGAAATGTGATCATTGGCTTAAATAAGAAAAATGAATATGCGACGTATATTTCCACGCTACCACATCGTCACCGCCCACTTCAACTCCTACACCTACAAATGAGCCCCATGGCTCTTATCAGACCCCCCAAGAGTCGTCGTATCGGGAGAATTATCCGCAGGTTAGGGGAATTTATTGTAGTTTGTTATTATAGGTTGTCCTCGTTATCTTAACTATTATCTCTAGAAACACCATGAAACTGTATGACCTTAACTTGGACACATTATGCGGAACTAAAAACAACTGCCTTTATTTTTTTAAGAGAGATTTTATCAACACACTATAAACAAACACCCTTTAACTTTGGCAAATTTTTAACAACAACATCACTGACTTACCAAAAACAGCCATACTTAATTTTGATTTATTTGCAATGGATTTTTGAGACGTTGTTTATGAATAAATTAATGAAGTAGTAAAACAACCTCCATTTTTATACTCATTTCTGATGATAAAGCTATTTTTAATCGTCTGAGGATTGATACGCGATTCCTTTTGCTGACAAAGCGCCACTGAAAAGAATTGCATATTAGTAATTATTAGGAACTACTTTTCTAAGTCTGACAATAAGAAGTAATACTTGTTGAATGTCGTTCAAAAAACAAAACAACTATCTAACTTTCGAAGTATTATAAGCACATTAGGCAAAATTAATTTCCGCCGGTTTATCAAAAACGTGATTTTTCATAATATTTTAAAGTCCTGTTCACTGAATAAATTGAACAAACCGCGATATTTTGACCTTGTAAAGGTAGTAGCATCATTATTTTCTTAATTAGTGGACAAGTGTACAAAAAATCCGAGCAGTATTTGAACTCGGTTTGTCTTTGTGACAGTGGAGCGCCTTGCTAATTACACCACGCTACCTCAAGTACCGGCGGTGACTCAGTACAGGTATAGCTGTAAGCGGTGGACTTTGATCTCGATTTTTGTGAAAACCAAGGCGCTTTGGAAAAAATCCTTTTAGATTGGTGGTTTGGAGGAGTTCCCGCACAACATACCAGCGACCCATCAAAATTCGTTCGTATTCTTAGTGTTCCCCTTGTGAGAATTCCTGACACTGGTGTCACAATACGTATTCTCTTTAATGTCGTTTGTTGTTAATAATGTCAGTTTATTCCTTCGAGTTAGTAGCATTAACTCGGTGAATACTAGACAGAAGTCTAATCTACATTTGCATCACACCACCTTGACACTTGTGCAGAAAGGTATGCAGTATTCTGCAGTATCCATTTTCAATCTGCTGCCGCAAGAACTCAAGAACGTTAGTAGTAACCAACATGGTTACCTCATCGCTCCCGCCTTTTATTCTGTAGAGGAGCTCATGAAAAATTTAAATAATTAAGCTAATTCCTTTTTCAATTAGGCTTAATATTGTGATGTGCATATCACTACATAAAATTTTTCTGTTACCAATCTTGTGTTAAAATTCATATATTTACTTGTTCCATGACCATGGAGTCTTACTCGTCAATTAGGTCCTGCGGAACAGAAAACCATATTATTATTATATAAGGAACTCATAGTGGGGTGATCTATAATTGTTTAATAATGATTATGCAGCCAAGATCGCATTTTTCATTTATTATGTGACCGGTTTCGGCGTACTCGACGCCATCTTCAGACCTGTCGTAATTTACATAATTTCACGACATTTTTATATACTAAAAGAGTAAATCCAGGTTGAGGCATCGTTAAACATAAAATTAGTAGACACAAGTAAAAAATATATATCCTTCTTCTAACGGTTTTGAAGTGAGGTACTTCAAAGTCTAAGTACAATACTACTTGGAGTCCAGTATAACGATGCCTCAACTTGGATGTACTCTTTTAGTATATAAAAATGTCGTGAAATTATGTAAATTACGACAGGTCTGAAGATGGCGTCGAGTACGCCGAAACCGGTCACATAATAAATGAAAAATGCGATCTTGGCTGCATAATCATTATTAAACATATTATTATTATTATTATTATAGCCCCTACACACCGTCTGAATGGCCAGAACAAGTTTAAGCCGCTGCCTCTATATCGCTGCGTGGCAGGCTGTTGCACCTCTTGCATTCCGTGGTGTCTGTTCTGTGCACTTTTATCCTGCCCTGTCATAACGCCATACACTTTTTTTCTGGCTTTGCTATAGTGAACCCGCTGTACCTGCCCCTCGTTTCGTGTTGGGAGCCGCTGCTTTTAATTAATTTAACTGTGTGCCATAAAACGTGGGAGGAAGCTGTTTGAGAGTTATTATTTAGAACGCTAACTATCCTTTCGTGTGTTGCCGTGTTTAACGTGCAGCACTTTTGTAATTGCTTTTGACTAGCGTTTTATTCTGGATCAATGTTTTAAGCTTTGGCTCTTTTTATTTGCATTTTAACTAATATTTTACTGTGGATGCGTGTTTAAGCTTTAGCCGTTTTAAAGTCCATTATAACCCATGCTACTTTGTTTCATGCATAATGTTATACAGAATATCTCTGAGTTTATAACATGGCATTACAAACCTTCCTTGTGGGCAGTGACCCTAACGGCGGTGCTCCTCATCTGTTTTAGCCTCAGCTGTGAGGCCGGTGCACTAACGACAAATCTACATTACGGGCTGTGGCTGTATACCACTGTGTTACTTCTGGCTCGTTATTCTATCTCTTTTCTTAACTCAAAGGACACAGGTATGTTTGCTGTAGAAAATTTCGACATCTATAATTTTAAGTCTTTCTTTAATTATGCCTCAAATGTCATTGTCCCAATACCCAAATATTCAGGGTCCACTATAGAGATAGCGAAAGTATTTGTTTAACTAAACTGAACATCAACATTACGTCCGTCGAAGAACGCTACGATCTGTGATGTTGAAAACAATATAATGGTATTTTCAGAAAAAAGGCCAGTGGTAGGAAGTTCTTATTCAGACGACATGACCACACCTGGCCATTAAAATTGCTACACCAAGAAGATGACGTGCTACAGACGCGAAATTTAACCGACAGGAAGAAGATGCTGTGATATGCAAGTGATTAACATTTCAGAGCATTAACACAATATTGCCGCTGGTGAAGACACCTACAGCGTGCTGACACGAGAAAAGTTTCCAACCGATTTCTCATACACAAACAGCAGTTGACCGGCGTTGCCTGGTGAAATGTTATTGTGATACCTCGTGGAAGGAGGGGAAATGCGTACCATCACGTTTCTGACTTTGATAAAGGTCGGATTGTAGCCTATCGCGATTGCAGTTTATCGTATCGCGACAATGCTGCTCGCTTTGGTCGCGATCCAATGACTGTTAGCAGAATATGGAATTGGTGGGTTCAGGAGTGCATTGCGGAACGCCGTGCTGGAACCCAACGGCCTCGTATCACTAGCAGTAGACATGACAGGCATCTTATCCGCATGGCTGTAACGGATCGTGCAGCTACGTCTGAATCCCTGAGTCAACAGATGGGGACGTTTGCAAGACCACAACCTTCTGCATGAAGAGTTCGACGACGTTTGCTTCAGCGTGGACTATCAGCTCGGAGACCATGGCTGCGGTTACCCTTGGCGCTGCATGACAAACAGGAAGGCCTGCGATGGTGTACGCAACGACGAACCTGGGTGGACGAATGGCAAAACGTCATGTTTTCGGATGAATCCTGGTTCTGTTTATAGCATCATGATGGTCGCATACGTGTTTGGCGACATCGCGGTGAACGCACATTGGAAGCGTGTATTCGTCATCGCCATACTGGCGTATAGCCCGGCGTGGTGGTATGGGGTGCCATTGGTTATACGTCTTAGTCACCTGTTGTTTACATCGATGGTACTTTGAACAGTGGCCGTTACATTTCAGATGTGTTACGACCCGCGGCTGTACCCATCATTCGATCCCTGCGAAACCCCACATTTCAGTAGGATAATGCGCGGCCGCATGTTGCATGTTGCTTGAAGGGGGAAAACAGTTGGCGCAATAGTTGGCCCGCTGCCATAGGTCAAACGGACATCAACTGCATTTTTTAAAATAGGTATCCCCATTTTTATGACATTTCGTTTAGTACGTAAATAAATTGAATGTTTTATTTGGAACACATTTGTCGGTTTGACAAATGTCCCTATTTTCCGATAGGAAACGTTCTGTAGAAATGATGATCTGAAGCCAAAATTGCCCACAAATGTCTTTATTAAACAGGGAATTTGGAGATGCTCGAATATTCAGTAGCAGTACCACAAATAAGTCAGTTATATTCTACAGTTCAAATTAGGTCCATAATATTAAGCATATGTTGCGTCCGTGAAATCACGGCTTCGGTGTTGTGAGAAATGCGTCTCACTGCAGTGCGATAATGCCAAGAAGTTATAATAGTACCACAGTTTTCGTGCGAAGGGAAGGGAATCGGTGTTGCCATAACTGGAATGAATCTCGTAACTCTGTCTCTACTCTGTAGAACCATACGAAGAGTTTCCGAGAGGCTGCAAAATGCATGTTGTTTTTTCGGTAAATGAATATCAGTTAAAAGTATTGGGTCTTCAAACTGTTGGCTGAGTACTGAATTGATTTTTCCCATTTTTTTATTTTTTATTTATTATTTTTTTTTTTTTTTCGTGCTTATGCACGGTGGCGCGACATTTATTTTATTTATTTTGTAACGCGGTGTCAGACGGCTGATTTAAAACGTAACGATCAGTTAGGCGGCGTGACATGTGCTGCAAACAATAATGAGGACACAGCCGTCAATCAGCGACGTTCAGTCCAAAATGACGCAGGCGGGTGCAGTGTGATTAAAACGAAACGAGGCCAAAAACCTCTGTCTGCTGACCTACTTGCATTTCTCGTACCGGGGAAGATCCGTAGCTACCAAATTCACATTTCGTACAACTGTTACCACACAAAACGGTAACGAATTCTAAATTTTATAAATGAAAGCGTCCATGTAGCTAAACAAAATATTTTCTTGTGCCCATGACGTTTCGGCACCTGCCATCATCAAACATCTGCTTTTAACACGATATTGAGAGAAACAAAACAAAAGCTACATCGCTCCTTCTTTATTGTTGTTATTTTATTGTCAGGCATTAGTTGCCCATTAAAGTACAAACATTTACTTATTTTTAGCGTTTCTCCACCAAAATGTAATTTAACATTCATAGAATATATGACATCAACTGCGATTGGGCAAAACTGAAAATGTGTACCCAGCCGGGATTCGAACCCGGGTCTCCTGCTTTCTAGGCTGCCCAATCACAGTTGATGTCATATATTCTATGAATGTTGAATAATAACAACTGCAGGATCAGAAGTGACGTCTGATCTCTCGGAACAGACGTCACATGTATATATATATAATATGTCGGTGACGGGCAATGATCCTATCGTTAGTGGGGAGGGGTGGGCAAAGTTTGAAGCCCTTACTCTTACGGGAATTATTTCATAACTACGAGTTTGAGTACTGTGGGCAGGGCGAAGCTGGGGATTTGTATCTGACGGGAGGCGTGCTTAGGTAGTCCTTGCAGTTACGGTGATCACTGTCCCCCCAGTGGTGTAGGGGTCAGCGCAACTGCCTAGAAAGCAGGAGACCCGGGTTCGAATCCCGGCTGGGTACACATTTTCAGCTTTGCCCAATCGCAGTTGATGTCATATATTCTATGAATGTTGAATAATAACAACTGCAGGATCAGAAGTGACGTCTGTTCTCTCGGAACAGACGCCACATGTATATATAAAATATAATTTATCTTGTGATACAAAATTTAGTGGCGATTGTAAAGTCAACCGCAGATGGGTAACAGCTAACTACTACTTACACTAGCTGTAAGATATCTTCAAATTTTGCTTTACTTTCATTCTGGTTGTATTTATCCCATTTCACTTTATTGATAAGTAGAAGGAACAAGGAGAAATAGTACCATTTCGCACAAAAAAGAAAAAGGAAAAAAAAAAAGACTGGAGTCCAATAAGTTTTTCAATGTCTCTTTGTGTAAAATAACTGCATGCAATTTGAACCTAAGATCACTCATTCATTTATATGTCTCAAATTTAGTAAAAGAATGTATAAAAATAAATTAAAGCATACTATTGCTGTTTAAATAGTCGTTATTGCTTAGATATAAAAAAATAGGACAATTTCAACGAAACAGATATCTAATGCACGAAAATGGAATTCCTGTGTTTGCGTAAAACTCATTGAGAAGCATCTTTCTGCAGTATCATCATTCATTGTAGAACACTGTGAATGATGGTTACCCTATGTCTGAATTTCTGAATAATTAAAGAAGCACTCACAAAAATACAAATCTGTAACTGCATCATCTCACATACATGCTTTCGAACACAGTTTATTACGAATCAAGAAAAATTAAAAATCACTGAAGCATTCAAAATAGCATCCTAGTCTTGTGTCCTTATGTTTCCAGTAAATGCGCACTTCGAACATAACCAAAATACTTTCTGGACTTAGCAGGAATTTTCATGATATTCTAATGTGTAGTGTGCTGCCAGTTAACGGAGCTGTGATTTATGGTGCCCCGCACTTGTGACCTTAACATATATGCTAGTGGCAATCTGCGTCTATAAGACAACATGGATCACTTGTATTTCCTTTCGAATTATACTAAAGGGTCAATTGGGAAACCGTTGCCTATGTGTCCATGCAAATCGAAGTTGAAAGTGTGAAATAAATATTAATATTCAAATAGATATATGTGGATGAAACGATATGCTTATTCATTTGTTACTGTCATTTGTTAAGATTGACAGACATCATGTGTGTGTTTATGTTGCATGTTGAAAATTATTTATTTCCTCACTGGACATGTGAAATGTCTTAACTATCAGGAGAAAATATTCCTAATTGTATTTGACTTCAATATGTAATTGGAAAGTGTGAAATTCAGTATACGAAAAACACTTATGTAAATTGTCACCTTCAAATAATTGGGTGTGAGTGTTGGTTGATAGAGATCTGTCTCGCACACCAAATAAAAATGTCCAATGTAATACAAATATAGTGAAGTTATTGTTATTTTGTAAATTAAATATTTCGAAATTTGGACTCGGTACAACAGAGTAGATTGCAAAAACATGAAACTGGTCTGTGTACAAGAGAAACCATAACGATGAAATACAAGTATTTGGAAACACGTGATTTTTACACAAATACACTAATTGTTTTCAATCAATAGGGAGGTTGACAGCTGCTGTGCTGGAAATGTACACGTGCCCACTATTATCAATTAGCAATCACTAAAACCGCACCAATAGAAACAGCGATATGCAGTGCTGTGCTACAAAAGTAACTTCAGTAGTGACTTAAAAACTTTGTTATCTGTTTGTGCCACCATAATTAACTGTACTGGTAAAGACGTTTCGTCACCTCGCGTCTGAATCCATTTTCACAAAAAAGAAAAAAAAATGTATTTTCATTGCAGATTGTCGTTAGTCTCTGCTGTTTCATTCCAAGTTATAACTATCTCCGCGAAACAAGAAAGTTCCCTATCCTAATTTTCGACAGGAATGTGCAATTTTGTCAAAGTCTGGATTACAAAGACATATACATCATGAAAAGGAACAGTTAAAAAAATTCATTCATTCCCAAATAAAAATGCAGTTGCTCGAATCAACTTATCCCTAATTGTAGAAAGGATGTTGAATATCAAAAGCAGACGAACACTGATGATTGTTCCACACATTTAGAGTAATTGATATTACATGACAGCCCTGTTCGTACAGTATATACAGAGTGGTCATCTGAAAAACAAAATTTTGCAAGCAAGTAAGCCTAATTAGTCGCTTATAGTTTAAAATTATTATCAGTATTCCATAATTCCCCAAGAAAAATTCGCATTTTTTAACAATTCAGTCATTTGGTCATAGTATGTTTCGATTCTTGCACTAAATAATCGAAAACAGTTGAAGACATCGTTGGCCTGGTCATCCGTCTGTGGAAAGTAGGTCATGACTGATGAGACGTACGATGTATTTGGTTTGACCAATGACCCTGAAAATTGCCTCATGTGTTGTGCGTTTCCAATTAAAAGTTTTTCATATCCGTAGGCCATTGATGGTGCGTGGCGAAAGGAATCTGGCAGTTAATTTCAACGTCATTTGAATGATCACCACTGCGCAGAATGGCCGCGTGGTCTATAGCGCCATGCTACGGACTGGGTGGTTGTTCTCGCCGAAGTTTCGAGTATCCCATCGGGGAGAGTGTGTTATCCATCACGCTATCATTCATTGGTCTTCTTGAGGAGATCATTCATATAGGTCCCGCACTCCGAATCATGCTCTGCAGTGAGGGAACAGGAGAAGGGAGAGGAGACAGGAATGGGAAGATTGCGTCACGGTGGTGGGGGATGGATACAGCATGGACTTACAGAGCATGTACATAGTACAAGAGTGGAACGAGATGCAGCATACGAAAGGAGGCAGATGGGGCGAAGATGGCCAAAAAACAAGTCAATCTCCCAACCTCCATAGCATCCTAGTCCATCCCTAAGTCTTCCCGAATCCGAGTCTGTGTCATAGGGTTCATATTGCAGTAGAAGACCCAGTACTTCTTGCAGTCTAGTCACGTCGTTGAGGTCTACCTACGCAAATAAAACCATCACAACAATGGTGGAGTTACCCCATTTATTTCGCTTTGTTTATTTAAGAATGTGACCTAAGACACTGTGGAAAACAATTAACTCTTGCCATAGCAACAATGAAGTTTCCATAAATCTAACTCCCTAGAGGTGCAAAGCTATGACGACCTACGACGTCATCCTAGGAGATGCTTCAAACAATAATCAATTCACGCAGGCGGAGAAAAATGGCAATATTCAAAGTGCATGTGTAGCATGGCATTATGGTGTTACCCCGGCACCAAATTTCACAGTTCGGCTCAGTACCACCATGACCGTCTGAAATGAGGCGAAAATCGTTACAAAAAAGTCTCAATTTTGTTACCCCTCTGCAATCGACTTTCTTTTCTTACAGGTTGCCGAAAAATAACATCTCAAAATCGATAGTAAAACGCCCCAGAGGGTGGCATAAAGCTTGCCAGTGGAACTACACTCACATTTGGAATTTTGAAATCAACAGTTTGTTGTGCAGTACCCAACAGTACAACGTCTTTGACAACCTTTGACTCTTGTCACACAAGACAACTCATCATTTTATAATCAATGGTGTTGCAGCAACACCCCTGGTGGTCACTGCACTTCTGTGAAGTGTACGGTATGTGTGATGGAGCCACTCAAAAATATTCGTCGAATTTTCAACATGGTCCGAAGCACCGGATGTTTTATGGTTTCTGAGCATTCCAGCTTAGCACCCCTTTCCCTGGAGTGTACGCTGTTGGGGGTACACAAATCTTAATAAAAGGTAAAGAACCGCTAAGATTCTCCAGTTGGGATACACCTTCACCCTCAGTGAGGGGCGACCACAATTGGTGATTACTTTTAAAAAAGTCTGTGCACCGAGACAATTATATTTAGGTAACTACTCGCTGTTGGAATGCAAAATCGGGGATTGTTAATTAAGAGTTTTGTCTTATAGCATTATAAAACGCTACTCTCTCAAAAATAATTTGGTATACATCATTCACTACTTCGTACAGCTTACAGAAAATATGTCTTTGCCATTCATAAACAGTGTATTTTTTTCTCGTTAATAGCAGGAAACTATAGCCCTTGATAATGTAAGTGAACATTGTATTGAGTTCACAATAACAACTTAAACGATGATGGATTTTCTGTGTGTTTTCATGTAACCCTTTAATTGAATCAGAAGTAATTGCTTAGGTTACGTAAGAAAGCGTATAACGTAGGTGAATTATTTAATTTTGTGATTTATATAACGCTATTTACAATATGCATGTCAATAAAATATGAAATGTACTGTACGTGTAGCAGACAATGTATAGGCCAACATTTTTTCTTTCGTCGTAGTGTCGTATCAGCCTGATGCATGGAGCATGTTTCTCAGATTAAAAAGTACCCCATATTCATGCTACGCATTGTGGAACAACAACCGAATTGTAATTTGACTCCATAATGGAGCTTGTGCTTGCCCAACTGAATATTATAATAAAATCAAGAAATATCCAGCTTATTTTATCGTGCGTCTCTGTTTGTAAGAAGTGTTTATTGTTTGAAGCATCCCCTACGGTGAAGCCGCAGGTCGCCACGGCTAGAGAGCTAGGTTTATAGAAACTTATCTGTTGTTATGACAAGAGTGATGGGACTTAGACGTAATCATTTGTTTTCCACAGTGTTGTATTTCACGGACTTCTTGAATAGACAAAGCGACATAAATAAGGTAACGCCAAATAGGTATACACCATTGTTGTGGGGATGTTATTTGCGTAGGTAGACTTCAACGAAAAGATCTCATGGCTTTAGTAACACATAAATATTTATTACCATTAAATGAATGATGAAGTCCAGGCGTCTTGAGTTTTTCTAAGTTTCATACCAATGTAGGAATCAATACCAAGATGAGTTTTTGGGTCAGTGTTCTGCGTAGAGTGACACTTCATTGTGATTTAGAGATCAATTTCTACTGGGGGATGTAACAGCGGTTGGCACACAAGTAACAATGCCGATGAAGGACCTTTACTAGAACAGCGACACTAATTTAAAGAACAGTTTATTTATAGACACAATACTTGTACTGTATTGGAGAGAGGCAGTTACAATGTGAACAGATCTAAAGGTAGCTCCTTGTTCTGGGTGGTTCTTGTGGCTACTGGCCGTAGTTGCTGAGGCCGAGTGTCTGGGGCCTGGCCAGAAAGTGCGGCTGGGGAAACCCGTATCGTAGAGGCCGCTGCTCTCTGTGGCAGCCGCGGCTGTGGCCGCGCCTCTTGTCGTGATCGGTGCGTGTTGATGTGCCTTCTAAACTCTAATTGAATCGCTGATTGCAAAAAGGAAGAATATCCAATTTTACCCAAAATACGCTGAGATATACATTTTATTCCGCAGCTGTCAACTTATCGATTAATGGAATAGGGAAGAAACAACCAGCAATAATGCTGAATGTACAGCCTGTGAAAGATTTTAGTTGTTGGAATAGGAAAGAATGTCCGGACATTCTTCTGTTTTACAATCACTGGTCTGAGCAGTACCACCAGATGCCAGGCAAGGAATGTCCCAAAACTGTTACTAAATAGCATTTTAAACACATTGTTTTAGTTTTACTGTCCCACATTATTATCAGTGTGTTTTCGTAAGTTTGGAGTGCTACAATGTATAATTTGTTTTACTGCAGTTGTTCCAAAATGTGCTTTGAACATTTCAAAGATGAGGATCAAATGGAAATTATTGCAAAATTGTACGACGGTAAAACTATAAAGAAGAAACATCTGTATTTAATGTGAAGGAGCAGAAAAGAAAATCCGAAATTTGTGAAGAAAGGTTCATACAAATTCTTTGTTATGAAACAGACCGAAAGAATACAGATATATCGTAAAGAACATTGAAATTTGCATGCTGTGAATGAAAAAGCTTTTAACGCCTACCAGCGCTCCTTGTTAATGGAATGTCTCCAGAAGACCGTAGTGGAAAGCATATTAACAGAGGAAATGTAATTGAACCTGATGTCTTTGCTAAGATAGATGCTCATATTCGATCTTTCCCAACCCACGAGTCACAATACAGTGGCAAAAGTATTGTATGACAATACAAAACGAGTGGCTGTAGCAGAATTGATAGTTGACAAGCGACGGGCGTCCAAGTTTTATATATATATATATATATATATATATATATATATATATATATATATATATATATATATAACAACCAGAGGTGATAAAACTGTGTGCTGAAAGAGGTAATGTAGTCAGCCTAGTGTTTGATTACATGCAAAATGTTGAAAAACAATACTGCACAGGTTTATTGCTACCATGAAGGGCAAGGTAATCGAGGGCCTAATGAAGTGTGTATTTTCCTCAACGACTACATACATGAACAGCTATCTGACTCAGTAAAAGAAGTACATGCGTTTAGTGATTCTTGTGGTTAGCAAAATCGAAACTACATGGTTGTACGGTATCGGATGTATGTAGTAATGACGCAAATTTCAAATAATTCATCACTTTTATCCTGTACGAGGTCACTCCTTCCTCCCATGCAATAGGGATTTTGCGGTAATAAAGAGAGTGATACGACAACAAGACAGAATCTATTCTGTCAAACAGTACGTTGAAGTGATAGATAATTCAAGAAAAATACTGAATTCGTTTCAAAATTATTGAACATCAATATATCATTGACATTAAAAAATGGTGGCCATAACACTTTAAAAAATGCTCATTTGCCCTAAATTGTCAAACAAAGGAGAAATTTTCACTTTCTAAATTCCGGCATTTGACCTGCACTTATAAAATGTTCAAATGTTTGTATAGTCTATGGGAATTAACTACGGGGTCATCGGTCCCTAAACTTACAAACTACTTATGAACTACTTACGAACTAGGACGGCACAAATATCCATGCCCGAGGGGGGATTCGAACCCCCGACTGTAGTGGCCGTGCAGACCGTGACTGGAGCGCCTTAGTCCCTTCGGCCCCCGCGGCCGGCCCTGCACTTATAAAAACCCAGGATATGTCCTTTGTATGGAATGGCTAGCTGGACTGCTTCGCAATATATATCGGCTTTTTAATGGAAAAAAGTACCCGATTATCCGAGAAGTATGGCATACAGCAAGAACATTCTTATTAATCACAAGAAGCTATAAGATCTTAATAAAATAATAAAGTACATTCCATCAGAGTATCAGGAGTTTTATAACAACATTCTTCAGTGGCCCAAAAGAAATAATTATGTCCTATCTGAAGGAGAATATTTGTATTTCCAGGAAACAACGCTGTAAAAGCTGCTGAAGAAGATTAAAATAGCGTTAAAATATTGTTAATTAAACATTTTAATATTGTATCAAAATAAATTATTGTTCTGAAGATGTTGGACTAAACAGAAATCAGTACTTTTACTTTCTAACAAAAATGCCAATAAATAGCAGTTTTAACCTGTGTTACTGCGCATTTCTTTGCAAGCTATCCTCAGGACAATAGTTTATTGGAAAAATGATGAATGTCCACCATCTTCCAAAGAGCCCTGCTTCAAAAATATTTATCGAATGCGTTGGAACGACTCGTCATTTAGTGCAGATGATTTAGTTCTACAAGTTTGGAATCGATCATGAAACTGTTTGAACAATATTTTAAGTGTTAACCAGTTTCTCTTAGTTTTATCAAAACAGTGGTGAATGGACTTTCTTCCTTTTTCCAATCAGTGATTAAATTCTGAACTTGTGGTGCTGGTTGCTGTGCTGTCGATACAACAAGACTGCACCGGATTGTAGTACTGCTGACCAGAGGGACAAGATGAACGCGATGCACCGTCTCTGTGGACACGAGGCCCATTCTGTCAACAGAACATACGCATCATGTATTTAAGTAGGTTTCCGCCAATCAGGCATCAAAAGTCTGATTCAATTGATACTGACTGTAGCAACTCGTCGAGCCAAATGTTTGCGCTTATGTTGCCCTATCGATTTGGTGTAGTACTCTTTCATTGAGAACTCAACTGAGAAAACTTATAGCCCTAGCCATTAAAATTACTACACCACGAAGATGTGCTACAGAAGCGAAATTTAATCGACAGGAGAACGATGCTGTCATATGCATATGATTAGCTTTTCAGAGCATTTATACAAGGTTGGCGCTGGTGGCGTCAACTACAACGTGCTGACATGAGGAAAGTTTCCAACCTATTTCTTACCTGGTGAAACATTGTTGTGATGCCCAGTGTAAGGAGGAGAATTGCAAACCATCACGTTACCGACTTTGATAAAGGTAGGATTGTTGCCTATGGTGATTGCGGGTTATCGTATGGCGACATTGCAGCTCGCGTTGGTCGCTATCCAATGATTGTTAGCAGAACATGGAATCTGTGGGTTCAGAACGACAATACGGAACGCTGTGCTGCATCCCAACGGCCTCGAATCACTAGCAGTCGAGATGACAGGCATCTTATCCAAATGGCAGTAACAGATCGTGCAGCCACGTCTCGATCCCTCAGTCAACAGATGGGGACTTTTGCAAGACAACAACCATCTGCATGAACAGTTCAACGACGTTTGCAGCAGCATGGACTATCAGCTCGGAGACCATGGCTGCGATTAGACACTGCATTACAGACAGGAACGCCTGCGATGGTGTACGCAACGACGAACCTGGGTGCACGAATGGCAAAACGTCAGTTTTTCGAATGAATCTAGGTTTACAGAATCATAATGGTCGCATCCGTGTTTGCCGACATCGCGATGAACGCAAATTGGAAGCGTGTATTCGTCATCACCATACTGGCATATCACCCGGCATGATGGTATCGGTGCCATTGGTTACACGTCTCGGTCACTTCTTGTTCGCATCGACGGTACTTTGAACGGTGACCGTTACATTTTAGATGTGTTACGACCCGTGGCTCTACCCTTCATTCGATCCCTGCGAAACCTTACATTTCAGCAGGATAATGCACTACCGCCGTTATTACGGCCAGAGGTGATTTTTATGGGTACTGATATCTCAGAATCTATGCACTCAAATCGCGTGAAAATATAATCACATGTCAGTTCTAGTATAATATATTTGTCCAATGAATACCCGTTTATCATCTGCATTTCTTTTTTGTGTACTAATTTCAATGGTCAGTAGTCTACTAGGAAACCTACTGTATTCCATACTATCTTATGACAGCCAATGACAATTTCTGTTTTAAGAAGTGTAGTGTGAAAGCGGAGCCCAGTTGCTGAAGGTATGAATTTTGTGTACCGCACTCCTTTGTAGTGGACGTAACAGACCTCCTGCAACGTTATTTTGCAAATGGTTTTTGAAACGTGCAACATCGACACAAACTGACACCAATCAAAATTGGGTATGGTGGTCAGTTCCCGATGACTGGCAATATTGATTTCTGCAATGCTGCAGGAATTCTGTTTCACACATGTCCAAGGTGTATCATGAATAGTTAAATGAAGGTGGCAGGAGTCCACATCAGGTGAACAACACGCTGTCCTTCATCCTCAGTGACCTATAAATGTTCAAATGTTTGAACATCTCCTGGACCAAACTGCTATGGTAATCTGTCCCTAGACTTACAATCTTACCCATATCCGAGGGACGACTCGAAACTCCAGTGTGAATGGCTGTCCAGTCTGTAGGAAGACGCTTTAGACGATATGATCATTCTTCTATTGTGAAAGGTGACATCTGACAGTGTCAACAGTGACAGAATGGCAGCAGTGCAGCAAATGAAGACTCAGTGCAATGCAGGATCTGACAAATACGTCTCACAGTGGGCAGTACATAGTGGTATAGGAGCCAGCACTGCAGAATGAAGAAGGAATGATGATTAGGGGCAGAACTCACTTTCAGATAGTTTTTGTAAGCAATGAGGAAGGAAATCCGGTGTACCATTCGAAAAGAACTATTCCAATATTTCCACGGAGCGATTTAAGAAATTCACGGGCAACCCAATTCAGGATGGATGTAGGCAGGTTTCAACTGCCATGCTTCTAAATGCAGTGTGTTGCCACCTCGGTCAGTGCCACACAAGGATGCCAAACAGAGACATGGTCCAGTATGGTGCATAACTATTTGTACTGCACCTTGGTTACAGGACCCCCCCGTCTGGACCAGCGCCAACAAGGCGTTACGGTGTGATGTGTATTGTCTTGGAATGGAATGGGCCCCTGGTTGTTCTGGGAAGGGCTTCAGGGTGTTGAGCACCTTGAACGCTATCACCACTAATCTTCTGACTCCAAACACGCTGAAAGTAGTGCGCCGTTTCGAGATGAAACCGAATCACCAGATCCCTTCATCCGTCAGTGTTTCCAGGAACATGGAAGGAAAGTACAAAACTGAAATGGCCACGCCAGAGCCACATGGAGCAATTCTGGGATGTAGCGCAATGAGGCCCAGTGCCCTGGGTCCTTTACCTCAAAACAGGCCAGATATTCCATAACGTTTCTCCTCGTCAGATTAGCTCAGCGTTGAAGAGGAAGAAACGTGACGACCCTCAACATCAAGAGGATAAGGAGGCGTTCAAGTCAAGAGCTTTCCTTCCATAAGTCGCAAACCTTTCGTCAAAACTAGGCAGAATATTAAGAAAACATCAAGTAAAAGTCATCTTCCGGCCACCTGCGAAGATTAGTGCACTTCTCGGCTCGGTTTAAAATGATCTGGGATTGAGGAAAGCCGGAATTTACAGAATACCTAGCCAATGTGGCAAAGCTTACATCGGCCAGACGACACGCACAGTGCAGGAAACTTGCGTTGAACACAAACGCCACACTCATCTGTTGCAGCCCAGTAAGTCGGCCGTAGCCGAGCATTGTATTACCAAAGGACATTGTATGGATTACTCCGCCACTAAAATCTTGGCCACGACGATATCCTTCTGCGATTCACTAATCAAAGAAACTGTGGAAACACGTTTAGCCCAAGATCTTATTAATCCTGACGGCGGCTTTCATCTTGACAAGACTAGGAACCCGGTGATTTCTTTAATATCACCTCAGAGGAATCATTTTATCCAGGACGACGCTTCTAGCGATAATTAAAAATTTTACACATATGACAAGCAGTGTACTGAGTGCGCACTCAAACAGAGTGCGGACACGTACTGTTTTTCCACCTTATGCAGTACTGACGCGCTCCGATAGATGACGGACATGCAGTTTCAACTTCGCGCAGACACCCGCGCGCCGCTTGTCAACTGTTTTTTTTTTTCACAGAGGGCGGTAAATTCGAAAGAGGGCGCGCTTGTGACGGTCACTGATGCGCTCGCGCCTACACGCCAATTTTTGCTTTAAAGGCGTCGTCGGGAACTAACAATCTCCGTTGAAAAGGCTAATGATAAAGTCTGGAGAGACCTTCTCATTAGGAAACTCCCCGAGCAGACAACCATCCCAGACTGCTACGTGAAGCTAATTGCGAGTTACCTGCGTGCCCGGAAGACGATGGTAACAGTGCACGGTCAATCTTCGGACACTCGACCTGCATTAGCCGGACTACCTCAAGGTTCGATGCTCTCTCCCATCCTGTTTAGCGTGTATGCAAACGACATACCTACGGTGGAAAGCGTACAGATAGCACAATTCGCTGACGATACAGCGTTCCTCACCAGCGGACGACACGTTCAAGCCAACATCAGACGTCTCCAAAGTCAACTGAATCCGGCAAAAACAACTGCCATCTACTTTACTAAGAAGAGTCCAAGACTGCCAACCGACCTGACACTTTACGGACAAAACATACCATGGGGAGATACGGTGACATATCTTGGGGTCACCTTAAACAAGCACTTCTTCCTTCATAAAAACGTCGACGGCTTGCGGAATAAAGCGTACGCAATGGCGAAGAGACTAATGCCTTTCTTCTTTAGCACTGACCTGAGTACTGGCGCCAAATTACGCCTGTACAAAGCCACGGTTCTATCGAAGATGCTTTATGGCAGCTCAGTCTGGGGACTGGCCAGTGCTACCCAAATTCAACGGCTGCAGGTGATACAGAGCAAAACATTACGATGGATCCTCAGGGCAAACAGGTACACACGGAACACCGACATCCATGAGGCGCTTCACACGGATACTATCATGGAAGCCGTCCAAAAAAGAGCGACGGAGATCCACCACAAGATTGACAAAAAATGTTCAAATGTTTGTTAAGCTTAACTACGGGGTTATCAGGCCCTAAACTTACACACCGTGACTGAAGCGCTTCAGTCCCCTCGGCCACGCGGCCGACACAAGATTGACCAACTACGGGATACCGTACACAATATTCGCACATTGGGGAGGACAATGCCACTTTCATGGCATTGATACAAAGTGCCACGGGCCCTTACTAATCGATAAAGTCTTAAATTAGACGTAAATACATCGAGAGGAGTACCTTACGGACCAAAATAAAGGCCCTTACAAGTTAACCCCTAAAGTTTGTTGTCATAAATAAAGTTACAGTTAATCCCCATATCCTCAACTGTGAAGTGTTAATCGTCCATGACGATGGTACTTCAGTCTTCAGTCACTTTGTACCACTAAAAAACAAAAAACGCACTCACCTGAAGATGGCTGAACGGTTGTTAGCCGAAATATCGTGGCAAGAAGTCGACGGAATCCGGTTGCAATCCCGAAACTTTACGGAATATGCCGTATGCCGGGAAAACTTCAAGAATCACAACAGACCAGATATGAAATATTCATAGAATATATGACATCAACTGCGATTGGGCAAAGCTGAAAATGTGTACCCAGCCGGGATTCGAACCCGGGTCTCCTGCTTTCTAAGCAGTTGCGCTGACCCCTACGCCACTGGTGGGGACACAGTGATCACCGCACGTGCAAGGACTACCTAAGCACGCCTCCCGTCAGATACAAATTCCCAGCTTCGCCCTGCCCACAGTACTCAAACTCGTAGATATGAACTAATTCCCGTAAGAGTAAGGGCTTAAATCTTTGCCCACCCCTCACCACTAACGATAGGATCATTGCCCGTCACCGGCATATTATATATATATGTGTGTGGCGTCTGTTCCGAGAGAACAGACGTCACTTCTGATCCTGCAGTTGTTATCATTTAATATTCATAGAATATATGACATCAACTGCGATTGGGCAAAGCTGAAAATGTGTACCAGCCGGGATAGGAACCCGGGTCTCCTGCTTTCTAGGCAGTTGCGCTGACCCCTACGCCACTGGGGACACAGTGATCACCGTACCTGCAAGGACTACCTAAGCACACCTCCCGTCAGATACAAATTCCCAGCTTCGCCCTGCGAGGGGAGGGGTGGACAAAGTTTGAAGCCCTTACTCTTATGGGAATTAGTTCATAACTACGAGTTTGAGTACTGTGGGCAGGCCGAAGCTGGGAATTTGTATCTGACGCGAGGCGTGCTTAGGTAGTCCTTGCAGGTGCGGTGATCACTGTGTCCCCAGTGGTGTAGGGGTCAGCGCAACTGCCTAGAAAGCAGGAGACCCGGGTTCGAATCCCGGCTGGGTACACATTTTCAGCTTTGCCCAATCGCAGTTGATGTCATATATTCTGTGAATATTAAATAATAACAACTGCAGGATCAGAAGTGACGTCTGTTCTCTCGGAACAGAAGGAGTTGTTGTTGGGATTTTGGGGCGACTACACGGCTAGATCATCAGTCGCTCCAGACAAGTACCAGAGCAGATTCGCTCGTTGCAGTCCGCGTCGCCACAGGAGACCCCCGTCACATCACCTGCCTCTGCCACATCATTCGGTAGGTCAGTCCAGAGCCACAGGTGCAGGCCTTGTTGCAGCTGTTGCGCGCTGGTGCCCACGCCACACGCCACCGGAGTCAGGCCTCCCTGCACGTTGGGGCGTCGGCCCGCAGTGAGCGGAGAGTGATCCCCCCACATCGCCTGCCGTACAAACAACTTTTTCAATTAGACTGCCGCGGCGGCCGGTCGCCGGGATTCAATTTGGCGCCTCATTTGCATGCCAGACCCCCACCACACTGGCTGTCAATAAAGCGCCGCAGCCGTCTCTCGAGTGTTTATCGGCCCGCCTGTCAGCACCCAGCCGCACACTTCCAGAAATCTTCCGCGAGTCGACTCCCGGAATTATTTACGCTGCCAGATCAAAGATAAGTAGGAAAGTTTAAGCCCTCTTATTAAAACTTGCTTATCCGTCTCCAGCAAGCCCGCGCTAAAAGGATTTGTCGATATAAACTCCAATTGACTGTGCGTCTCGATATCCTTAAACTGTGATGAGTATTCGTTTTCAAATATTCAAATGTTTGTTAATTTTATGGGACTTAACTACAGGGTCATCAGTCCCTAAACTTACAAACTACTTATCAACTACCTTATACTAAGGACGGCACAAATATCCATGCCCGACGGAGGATTAGAATCTCCGACCGTAGTGGCTGTGCGGGCGGATCAACTTAGCTATTAACGTGTACGTATACATTTATGTCTGGAACTTAAAACATCTGTAGCGACCATAGCGGAGAAAGATAAGATATTCCCCTTTAGCCTCAGTGCTGTAGTTTGGAGTGCACCGGGGCTGTTGGCGTTATGCTGTACGTTGATAGTGCCGCTATGGTTCACACGTTCACCGCTACGGGCACTGATGTCATTCCAAAACATTCAAATGTTTGTAATCCTATAGGACAACTACTTAGGTTATCAGTCCCTAGACTTACAAACTACTTAAACTGATAAATACAACCATACCAGAAGGAGGACTCGAACCTCCCACGGAGAACGGCCGCGAGCACCGCAGCAAGGCGCCTTCGAGCGCTCGAATATGCCGCCACGGCTGTCATTCCAGGTGCCATACGTAATCTTTTACATATATTTATGTGTTATTATATTTAGACTAAGTGATATGAAGAATATATTATTTAATCTCAATTTTTTAGAGAATAAGTTGACCATTAAACAAATAAGTATTTCGCGATCTAGTCATATCACTTTTGAAGAATACTTTTAAATAAACGTTACACTGTCATAATAGTTTGTAAATATGAATTAAACACCCTAGAATTATTTAAGCAATGTATTCATTGTGATGCATCATGTTGTATAGAAAACAGAAATCAATGAAATACATACAGACATTGATTTGTATAGATATAGTATATAAATTCGATATGTTCTTACCTGAGGCTGGTCTGTAATAGTAGAAAAACGTAGATTCTGAAAATTTCCTACATGCCATACGGTTGAACACTGCACTATTGACTTTTATTTTTAGTATTTCAATCTTTCGCTTTGTTTAGTCATGTGGAATAGTTATTCTCATGCACTTTAAAACACCTATACACTTCAGTAGACTAATGGGGTTGTATGTATATTCAAAATATCTGATACACTCAAGAAGAAATTCCATATCAGCTTTCATATATCAACGGAATTCTTTATACAACTTTTTTCTACCACACAGGGCCGATCGAAAACAGTTTTTTTCCTCGCAGTTTCGAAGATTCAAATCAAATGTTTGTTAAGCTTATGGGACTTAACAACGGGGTCATCAGTCCCTAAACGTACAAACTACTTATCAAATACCTTATAATAAGGGCGGCACAAATATCCATGCCCGAGGGGGACTGGAGCGCTTCAGTAATCGTTTTGCCGAGGTGTTTAACGCACGGGCGGCAGCGCCAGTTATTATAACTTCAGCTGCAGAGCGATGCAGATTTGCTACCACTGTGTATTCCGAGCTACAAACCCAGTATATAACTACTAAGTGATCGTAATGACAAAAATAGTTAGATGTACAGGTAGAAATACTACATTTGCTAATGTCTGAATTAGGATGTCAATTACCTTCGGTGTATAAATATAACAGATGTAACATTATTCCGAAAGTGCACAATAATCATGTTATTCCTTCAGACCGTCTTGATTGAAAATTTTTTATTAGTTCATGACGCGTTTCGCCCTTTAGCAGGGCATCTTCAGATTATCTGCGTGACAGAATTTACACAAAATTACAAGGCGGAATTACAAACGTTTATAATGGTACATGGGCTTATTTTGTGTTACGAAGACAGTATAAATGGAAAACAAAGCTTAGAATGCGCTCTCTGTGGTGTGACACCGTAAATTGTTATTGCGGTGTTTCTATTTTTCTGGTATGTTTTTTGGATTTCCTTGTGGCCCTACAAATGTTCGGGTAACAACAAATTACAGTTGGAACATACTCGGTAAAGATGTGAGAAACATAAAACCGATTTTTAAGATTACCTTAACCGAAGCGCTGGTCTCTGATGACACGAGATAAGCCCATGTTTACAAATGCGCTCACGGGCGGTGGGCGGGCGTGGTGTGCTGCTCCGCCGACTTGTACAGACTAACTGAGGGATTGTGGGTAGGGAGTGACATAGGAAGCTGATGTATAAGACGGGACGGGTGAAATCTAGCTATCTGAATACAAATTTAACGAAAGGGAGGTTATTAAGCAGGACAGAAGTTTATAATTTATGTTGGTATTTGTAAATGAGAGGAATTTTATTTGAACAGAGACATAATAATATCTAGGAATGTTTGATCTTTGCATCCCAACTGATCGTTTAGGATGTGTGGGTGTCCAAAGTAAGTGTGCTTCGCTATCTCAAACTCTTCCAGTGAATTTAGCTTACGCCCCTTCTGCGCTATATGTAAAATTAGCATGTTGTCAATGGTAGGTTGTTGATGATCGGCTGCTTTAGTGTGTTCCGCAAAAGGGGAATCTTTTTTGAGTTGGCCTTTTTTTGTAAGAAGGTGCTCAGTAAAACGTACTTTAAAGGTCCGGCCTGTCTGTCCTATATATTCAGCTGGGCATTCGGGACATTGTAGTTTGTAGACTCCTGAGGAAATGTGTGAGTAAGGCGGACAGCCGACTTCGGTTTATTGGGAGAATTTGTACTTAACCTGTAAAGTAGACCGCGTATAAAACGCTTGCGCGACCACGTCTTGAGTATTGCTCAAGTGTTTGGGACCCGCAGCAGGTCAGTTTAAAGGAAGACTTAGAGGTGGTTCAGAGGCGAGCAGCTAGATTTGTTACCGGTAGGTTCGACCAATGCGCGAGTGTCTCGAAAATGCTCCGGCAACTCAATTGGGGATCGCTGGAACAAACATGACGTTCTTTTCGTGAATTTCTTTTGAGTAACTTTAGAGGGCCGCCTACTTACATTTCACGTAAAGATCACAAAGACAAGATAAGAGAAATTCGGGCTCGTAAGGAGGCATATAGGCATTCTTTTTTTTCTCGTTCCATTTGGGAGTGGAATAGGAAAGGAAATGCCTAGTAGTGGTACAGTGTACCCTCCGCCACGCACCTTACGGTGAATTGCGGAATATGTATGTAGATGTAATAGACACACCAGTACTTCTTGAGTAGTTTGTTCAACTTTGTTCTGTGTTACGTGGAACATTAAAAAAAAATAGTACACGTAATTGTCTCATCAATCATATTATCATCTATCATGAATGAGAAAGCTTGCGTCTCTGACCTCACGTCGCTTGCGTTTCCTTTTGAACCAGGAAAGAGTTTTACGATATTCTTTTTCAGTGTTCTAGAGTGCTGCTTGTATGGCGTTTTACTCCACAGAGTGGTACCGTCTTCAATATCAGACTCATTGCGTCTAAAATCTTGTTCGGGATTGGAATTAGGGTTTAAATTTGAATAATAGTATCATGTTGTTGTGGTCTTCAATCCGGAGATAGGTTTGATGCAGTCTCCACAATACCCTATCCTGAGCAAGTCCCTTCATCTCCACATAAGAACGGCAACCCACATCTATCTGAATCTGCTTACTGTATCCATCTCTTGGTCTTCATCTTCGGTTTTTACCCCACACACTTCCCTCCAACGCTAAATCCTTGATGTCTGAGAATGTCTCCTATCAATCTATCCCTTCTTTTATTCAAGGTATGCCAGAAATTTCTTTTCTCCCCAATTCTGTTCAGTACCTCCTCATTATGTACGCGATCCACCCACCTGATCTTCAGCATTCTTCTGTAGCACCACATTTCAAAAGCCTCAGTCCTCTTCCTGTCCGCACTGTTTATAGTCCATGTTTCACTCCCATACGAGGCAACACTCCACAGAAACGCCTTCAGAAAAGACTTCCTCACACTTAATATTCGATGTTAGCAAATTTCTCTTTTTCAAAAATGCGTTTCTTCCCATTGCCGTTCTGCATTTTATATCCTCTGTACTGCGACCATCGCATGTTATTTTACTACCCAAGTAACAAAACTCATCTACCACCTTCATTGTTTCGTTACCTAATCTAATTCCTTCAGCATCGCCTGATTTTCTAAGACCGCAATCCATTATTTTTGTTTTGCTCTTAGTAATGTTCATTTTATACGCTCTGTTCATGATCTGATGAGGAATCTTGACAAAAATCACCAAGATCTTCATTACTTGTTGAATGAATCATTTCCTCATCTGTTAGATCCATACCACGTCTATGAGACCTGAAAATAAAATTATGTAGTATAATAACACTCATTTTCGCATTGTGTGAGGCTTAAAAGGGATAAAAATGATTTTGACAGAAACTGCAGCCTGGCTAATCAGGAGAAACTAGAGGAGAATTTATCGAGACTTAAACTTCAATTTACGATATAAACTTTTGAGCATTCTAATATGTAGGGTAAAACTTATACAATGAATATTTACTACAAACTGCCACAAATCCATTTGCAAGAAAAACTAGACTTAACACAAAACAATTCAAATCTACTTACATGACAGGCAGCACGATACAAATCTGCTACCGTGATGCACTCCCTAACAAAACTGTTTTTGGGTAGACACAGCCATGCACTAGCAACTCAGAACCTTCACGGACATCATTGACAAGGTTTAATTGAGCAAAAGCTAAAGCGGAAATACGGCATCTCCATTATTGCGACAACAGTGAGCATTTAAAGAAAAGTGGTAGCGTATTTGCACCAGCGCTGTCACTCAAAGGTTAAAACTGCCATCGGGTGTATGTGGGAAGTAGGGTGGCCAGGTTTTCTAATCTGTATCTATGAAAATGGATGTCTGTAGGTATGATTCCTTTGCTTTCCAAGACTGCTGAAACAATTAATATCACCCAGAAAATTGTCAGATTACTCGAGTGGTTGATCCTACGAATTTTAGTATGATCGGACCAACTTAGATATTAACGTGTACGTATACATTTATGTCTGGCACTTAAAACATCTGTAGCGACCATAGCTGAGGAATAGGCAACCTTTCTGTTATGATATTCCCCTGTAGCTGCAGTGCTGTCGTTTGGAGTGCTCCGTGACTGTTCGCGTTATGCTGTACGTTGATAGTGCCGCTATGGTTCACGCGATCACCGCTACGGGCACTGATGTCATTCCAAAACATTCAAATGTTTGTAATCTTATAGGACTCAACTACTTAGGTTATCAGTCCCTAGACTTACAAACTACTTAAACGAACAAACTAAGGACGATAAATACAACCATACCAGAAGGAGGACTCGAACCTCCCACGGCGAACGGCCGCGCGCACCGCAGCAAAGCGCCTTGGAGCGCTCGGCTATGCCGCCACGGCTGTCATTCCAAGTACCATACGTAATCTTTTACATATATTTATGTGTTATTATATTTAGTGATAACATATTATTTAATCTCAATTTTTGGCCCACTTTAGGTTACGATAGTAACACTAAAAGTGGACCTTTGCGATCGTCTTTTGACAGCTCGAAATTTAAATGGAAATAATGGCTTAACTATTAATATGACACGAAAATTCAATAACCGAATATGTAGAGGAGAAAATTCTCTAGAACTTCGCTCTATTATGTATTTTTCATATCTTGCATCGTTGCAGAGATATTTGCTAAAATAACGACGATTTGACGATGTCTGTCTGGCTGTAACATGTTCCCACTTTTTAGGTCGAACCGTTCAACCGATCGGCACCAAATTTTACAAACATAATTGTTGGCTACCAGAGACCAGAACCTCGCTTTTTGAAATATTTCGGAAAAGAAATACGTTAGTAATATTAAAAAGAAAGCCGATTGCAATGTAATGTACAGGACTTGATCTTTATCCCATGGATGATAGGAAAATTATACAACCCATCCCAGTGCTGCATAAATAAAATGGGTTGAAAGCGTTGTCAGGATGGAAGGCGGAGCGGTGAAGGCTTGTGGGCGCCCTAGGAAAGGGTGGCAGATTGGCAAATAAAAGATAGGATGCAAGTTAATATTTGGTATATTCTGAAATACGGGATACATGGCGGGACTCGCCCTGGGTACGGATGTAATGAATGAATGCCAGTCTAAACGGAATAGAAAACGGAAAAAGGTAATGGTTACGGTAAAGGTTACGGTTCACATAGTTGGTGGCTGATATCGAACAGCCGCTAGGCGGGAGCGGACGGCATGCGGCCGTTCACCCCGCACAGAGGCTGAGCCTCTCGGGTGCGTCTGTACTGTACGAGAACTCAAACTGAAGAGAGCGAAGGAACTGATTCTCGCACCTCTGAGACCTCCAGCAGTAGCACACGTGATCAAACGTGGGTGTCTGCTATTGGCTACACGGTAGCATGGTAACGTCAGTAGTTTCAGCACGGACGCCAGAAGGGTGGCGTGATTTTAGTATCAGCATTCAATACTGGTTCTGGCCGGCTCTGTCCTGCAAGGTGGACAGGCTTGGTCACGTTGTCAAGGCGTATGTCGCGGCGGAAGAACACTTGTAAAACTTAGGCGAAGTTTTGAAATAGTTTTTTTGAATTTTTTCCTAACCTGTTTTAGACTGGCTGGTCATCCGGTACATTCCCTCCCCCTTCCCTAGAAGTGGTGACTTACAAAGTTTACATGGACGCCAGACACTCCTGGGAAGAACGGGTTGCCCGAAACACTCCTGGGAAGAACGGGTTGCCCGAAAGGGGACCTAGTAACTAAGGGAGGATTGTGTTACAATTCCAACTCATTTGGTGTGAATGTTAGGAGACTTACATGTAGTCGCATTTGGTTTTCAGGTAAACAACAAAATTAGGAAATGTCTGAACTCTTTGGAAATATGTCGAACCATGAATTGAATAACATAAAAATTCAAACAATTTAACATTGGAATGGAATGTTACATTTAAAATTAAAGCTTGTTTCACATGTTACGTGTCATTACTAAATTCGGTGAAATCAAAGTCAACTTAATTTACTGATCAACTATGTTTAAGTAACAACCTTTTCTAAAACCAGTAACATCACTCATTAAATAAAATATTGTGGAAGTGACAAAATACACTAATGCAACTTAAATGTGTGGGATTAAAAGTTTTTTTCAACAAAGGGATAGAACTTATATCAAGTAAGGAAGTAAAATATGCAAATAAAACAGAGGTTTTATCTACCTTAGTTCTCAGCATAATACACAAGGTCTAAAAATATAAATTGGTAACTAATACTTAATTATTCACTTTGAAATATTGGAAGTTACTTAAAAAGAGAACAATCCTTCCATATAGGTCATGTAGGAAAACTACACAATAACATTACCACTAGATCAAAGTCGTATTGTGGCCTCACTATGGCCTCATCTAAGTGATTATTACACAATCAACGTCAAATGTTGCTAAGACCAAACTCAATATGGGTGTCTTAACTTTGTATAAAACACAGCAAGAACTAAATTACTTGAAACGCTGACAAGTGCAGGAAAAAGGATATTCTTAAAAATAGTTATAATGATTTCTTGGATAAAAATTAACGTTTTTCTTCAACATTGCTGCTTTTAATAAACGTCTACAATCATTAGGCAGAAGAAGAGTTAATAGTGCTTATCACAAAATAAAGGAATTCTTATAGAATTTCATAAGGCGTATCACTTGTGAGCCTCAATTGGTATTATTTCATGAATCACCAGTGTTGAGATACTTCGCGCGTAAATGCAGCTTACGGGGCACGGGAACTGTTTGTAAACAAATACAACTGTCAGACGCGCACGTGGTGCGTAGCGCGGTAGGAGAGGTGATAATCAGAAAAGTATAATGGCTGCCTGCGGTAGGCGGGGGAAGAGGGGAGGCAAGTCTGGGCTACACGCATGGCGAGAGGGGAAAGACGCTGGGGACACGTGATAGGCAGGTGGCGTGAGGAAGAGGGGAGCGTGGTGGAGCACTACAGCTGACTGCAACAGCCTTGAAGGAAGCAGGTGATCTAACGTCAGGTGACGGCGTATTAGCACGCGCCTTAACAATGCAAGGAAATGAATTCTGGCGGCAATTCGCACAGGTGCACTTAAAATAAAACGGCAGCACAACAACATTGGTTACAAACGGCGGATAAATTAAATAACGCATCAGATATTCGGAAATGAATTTCATTCATATGAATGGAAAGAATGTTAAATTCAGTTTGCTATAAAGATCAGGCAGTTAAAGTACACATTTTAAAAATTTCAGTTCGTCTCGAGGCTTCTATGCGTAGAATTTTAGCAGGCACAAGGTTCCAAAACGTTGGCCATTCGTTTTGAGAATCTGTCATCTGCATAAATATCGTAACGTAATAGCTCTAGGATGACAAAATTGTCGATACAGTCTCTAAATTTCTATTGAATTGACACTAGTTAAAGCCAGAAAACAGTATGTGTATTTAAATTTTATGAAGAAGGAGTTGAAGGGACAAGGCGGGTCGGTTGTTTTTAAGAATTAAAAAGCGCGCAATTAATTTTTAATCCTTATAATCACTAACTCCAGACTTTGACAGGCACTAAAAGGTCTCAAAGAAATGAGGTAGCACAGGAAAGGCAAACCATAACCGAATCACTGTAACAATTGGAAATGTAAATTGTAAACAATGCTCCGTTGACAATAGAAGCAACAGCATAAACTCCATTACAGAGCGCTGGACATTATGGGTTTCGTAACAAATCGTGATACTTCACAATGGCGAATAAGAAGGGATGAACAGTTAATGGTAGCAAACGTTAACTCTTCCTCACTTAATGACAGCATAATTAAAATTCTCAAGGATAATTAAGATACTCTAAAAATATAAGTGAACTCTACACACTAATTAATCTTACGAAAATCTATATTATGAGTGACTGGAGCACATTGTAATTGATAATTCATGGTTAATAATGTGGTGCTTTGAAAGAGAACAGGATTTACTAACGTCTGTGTTACTCATCATTGAAAAATAGCACTCGATCTCGCTACATTGGATAAGGACAACATATCTTTACTATTAACACATCACAGCACCTTATAAGTACCTCTCTTGGAGTACTGGATACAAATTATTTACACATCAACTTAAGCTGTTCCCAGCCGTAACAACTGGAAATAACTTCTCATAATTCTGATGTGCGTTGTGTTTCACGTACATTTATTGACAAGGTACTGATACAGGAAACATGATGAACCCTGTTATGGAAGTTTCAGAATCGGATAAAGAAAAGGCGTGTATGACATAAATCAGGAGGTATAAAGAAGCAGAATGGCAGCAATAGAAATAAGGAAAAAGTGGTTTTTCTTGGTCTTCTCGCTATGTGCAACAGTTTTCTTCTTTATACTTCTCTTACGGATTTTACACTCACAGGCGGTACTCTTGACTCACCATGTGGCAACTACATATAGGCTCCATTACATCGGCTAAAACATTATTCAACTTTAGCTGCCCTCTGGAGGTAACAGCTTGAAGGCTTTTACTTGCACGTCACTTACGGTGCAGTAGGGATTCGGGTATCTCTCAACGGCTATCTTATCACATCTCAACCAGGCTTCTCTCCGGTAAAACATTTTCAAATCAACAAGATTCACATTTCGTGCCCTGAAGCACACTGTTGTCACATGCTTTGGCAACCAGTTTGCGAAAACTACCACTTTTACGGAAGGAAAAGCTCATACAGAAATAAATACGTAGGGGGAAAAAGAGGAACATGTAGAGAGTAGAGGAGGGCGGGGCGAAAGTTGAAATCTTATGTTTACAATGTAGTTTATCGACACAGCGTTCTAACGGTTCCGTCGGTTTCAGACGCTAGTCGTGTGTACGACTGTTTGTGCGGCCGCGGAATTCAAACCGTCTTAACTCGTCAGCGAATCTGGTAGACGCAACCACGTTTGAAAACTTTTTGTTTGTGGTTTTTCTTTTAAGACCTCAACGCTGGTATTGCGTCGGTGTTTGATCTTAAAACAAAAGCACACATCCTTCAAGATTGAGAATTTCATACTTCTCCCTGTACCAATGATTTTTCAATTTCTGCCAGACGCGGCTTGGAGGGGGAATGCCTTGCTTTAACCCATCACGTCTGTGGAGGGCGGAAATTTACTTTCATTTACGGCACGGAAAATATTGATAGGAAAGATCAAGGAAAGAGAGATTGTCACACTGAAAATAAGTGGAAGAAATATCACAACAATTCTGTCACTGTGGACGCCAGGCTACATATTACTAGGGTTAGTGAAAACTTTGCCAAGAATCATAAAACTGTGTCATTCATTAGACAGGCTACAAATTGATTAAAAAATGAAACTTCCATACTTCCGGCAATGCTCAAACTTAAATAATATAAGGACAAGAGTATTCTCTACTATAATTGCAACATTAACTAATCCAGTCACTCGGGAGAGTTAATATTCAAATTATTCTATTACGTGGAGGGACCTCGGAACAGAAGGAAATAGATGATACAGTATCAGTCTACTTATCCGTCGGGACGTGGTGTGGCACGGTGAAATACGATGGCGGTACGTAGCAGGCGGCGGCGGCAGGTCGGCGGCGGGCGATGTTCGGTCGCACGCGCACGACGCGCGCGTGGCTTCGACGTGGGCGGCGGGGGGCGGCGTGAGCGACAGCAAGTGGGCCTTACTGCTACGGGTTGCAGTTGTTTGGATCCGGTACGGAGCCATCTTTGTCTGCTTGGCAGGACCGGCAGGAGACGTGTGGCGGCGCCTCACCCGCACAGCACTTACGGACGGGCGGCGTCGGTAGACGACGTATGTGGGCAGCGGCAGGTGGGCCGCGCCAACCGGATACGGCACTTACATGCCTTCGGTGGGCCGAAACAGTAGCACAAACGCGGTGCGTAACTTTTTACGCCTCGTGCACGCAGGTGAGCTGCGCACGTGGAGTAGCGCACGGCGAAGTCTGCGGTCAATTGCGGCAGGTCGCGCGTCACTCACATGGCGCACACGTGTGCTGCGGCAGGCAGGCGCGCGGCGTTGGACTTCACACTCGGCACGGAATGTGCAGATGCAGCGGCGGCTAGGGTGTCACGGCGGCAGTGCCGTGGCTCGGCGGAAGAGCGGCTGTCTACCAGCCACACAACATAATGTGAACCAAAATTTTGCGGCCACCCTAAGGGCCGAAAGGTGGGTTATCGATCGCACTTCTAACACCAAATTGTACAGGACTTGATCTTTATCCCATGGATGATAGGAAAATTATACAACCCATCCCAGTGCTGCATAAATAAAATGGGTTGAAAGCGTTGTCAGGATGGAAGGCGGAGCGGTGAAGGCTTGTGGGCGCCCTAGGAAAGGGTGGCTGACTAGCAAATAAAAGATAGAATTGAAGTATAGAATTTGGTATATTCTGAAATACGGGATACATATCGGGACTCGCCCTGGGTATGGATGTAATGAATGAATGCCAGTCTAAACGGAATAGAAAACGGAAAAAGGTAATGGTTACGGTAAAGGTTACGGTTCACACAGTTAGTGGCTGATATCGAACAGCCGCTAGGCAGGAGCGGACGGCATGCGGCCGTTCGCCCCGCACAGAGGCTGAGCCTCTCGGGTGCGTCTGTACTGTACGAGAACTCAAACTGAAGAGAGCGAAGGAACTGATTCTCGCACCTCTGAGACCTCCAGCAGTAGCACACGTGATCAAACGTGGGTGTCTGCTATTGGCTACACGGTAGCATGGTAACGTCAGTAGTTTCAGCACGGACGCCAGAAGGGTGGCGTGATTTTAGCATCAGCATTCAATACTGGTTCTGGCCGGCTCTGTCCTGCAAGGTGGACAGGCTTGGTCACGTTGTCAAGGCGTATGTCGCGGCGGAAGAACACTTGTAAAACTTAGGCGAAGTTTTGAAATAGTTTTTTTGAATTTTTTCCTAACCTGTTTTAGACTGGCTGGTCATCCTGTACAGTAATTTTAATTGCAAATAAACCGTTCATCTGACGCGAAAATTGAATAAAAGATTTTGTAGAAGAGAAAATTCTCTACAACTTTGTTCCCTTATGGGTTCTTCGTATCTCGTATCGTTTCAGAGATATTTACAAAAATAACGGAGTTTTGACACCCTCCATTGAATTAACGAAAACCAGTCGTTCGCAGATGTCACGTGACATTCCTCGCCCAGAACTCTCTGGCATACGCCATCTTGCGTATCCACGTGGTTTGTTCTTAGAATAAAGCCTTCAGCTTCCACTACACGTTGTCATTTCAAAGCAATGGCGCACTGAAGAATTAACAAAAATACGTCGTTCTTTCATACGATAAATGATAATTTAGTGCCTACAAATGCCATAATAGCATCAGTTAACAGCGGCCATCAATAGTATGAAATTTAAGAACTTTTAACAGTTATCCGTAGCGTAGTAGTAATGCGTTAGACGGTGACGCTGAAGGTCAGTGGTTCGAAACCCACCACTACCTAATTGTTTTCCCCTAAAAGGGTTTTCAGACACTCTTTTTAATTAATGTTTTATTATTTAGATTATTATTTTTGCCCAAAATGTTTGCAAAAACTTATAAAACTACAAATCTAATGTGGGCCGTAAAACACGTGAGTGCGATTTTTTAAAAATAAGTTGACCATTAAGCAAATAAGTATTTGGCGATCTAGTATTATCACGTTTGAAGAACACTTTTAAAATAAACGTTACACTGTGATTATAGTTTGTAAATATGGATTAAACACCCTGAGGATTATTTAAGCATTGTATTCATTGTGATTCATAATGTTGTATAGAACACAGCAATCAATGAAATACAGAAAGACATCTATAGATATAGAATATAAATTCGATATGTTCTAACCTGAGGCTGGTCTCTAATAATAGAATAACGCAGATTCAGAAAATTTCCAACATGCCATACGGTTGAACAGTGCACTACTGACTTTTTTTTAGTATTCCAATTTTCGCTTTGTTGAGTCATGTGGAATAGTTATTCTCATGCACTTTAAAACACCTAAACACTTCAGCAGACTAATAGGGTTTATATATATTCAATGTCTGATACACTCAAGAAGACATTCAATATCAGCTTTCATATATCAACGGAATTCTTTATACAACTATTTTTTTTCACACAGGGCCGATCGAAAACAGTTTTTTTCCTCGCAGTTTCGAAGATTGTGACAGAGGATATATATAAGCCAACAGCGAACGCTATTAAAAGTTAAAACAATGTAGTAATCCAAAAGATTCCCATGTGAATTTCACCACCTTAAAAGAGACTCTAGGTAGGGTCGGAGGGAGTGCTCAAGAGACCCTGTAAACTCAGTAGGTGGGCGGGGCTACAGTATATTTCAAGCACTTCAAACCCATCCATGACATTTACTTTACATGTCCTATAAAGCAATGATGAATTCGACGAAACGTTAGTGATTGAATGACCGTTGTAAGAAACAGTTCCTCGGCTCAATTAGAAGCAAGTACATAAGCCTATACATGCCTATACGAGCCGGGACATTACTGCCAGTAGAAAGATATTTGCCAAAATGACTTGACAGTATGTAACTCTACGATATGAAACTTTCTTATTGAAGCTATTTCGAAGGAACTGATTTAATTAGGCTCTCTTTCCAGTCTGGGGGTGGAGTTGAACACATCATTTCTTGAAGATAATCAACTATTAATATTTCAAAATTTTTCTCGCAGTTTCGAAGAAAAACACACCTATGAAGATGTCTCCCTTGGTGACTTTTAATGTCACTGTTCATCATATTCTTCACTGACAGTGTAACATTTGTACTTAAACATATGTACCGTAACTGTTACAAGTAGGCCACTGTACGAAAAAAAAGCTTAATTCTGGTAGGAGGTACCCAGATAAATATTTAATGTTGTAAAAAAATCTTAATTTTATCAGTAAAATTAGCAAAAGATCCGTGTGAACTACCGGCTACTCCTAGCAAAAAACTTTGTTCCCTGGCCCAAATTGAGAACTGACTTGGTTCCAGTTACTCTAATAACAGGAAGTTCACAATACAGTGGCCAATATACGTAGCAGCTCACACTAAATTACAGACAGACATTAATAAACAAGCTAACACAATTAAAGTTATTTCATGAAGGTGGGTAAGAAAAATATTTATGGCGCAAAGGAACTTAAACATAAAAAAAATTGCATCTGAGCTAGTTCTCAGCACTGGTGAAAAACAGTATTAAATAAAATAAATAAACTTGTTTATTGAGGTCGAACGCAAGCAAAATGGGGAACCAATTTTGTTAATACAATAAAAATTCATCCCCTTACAGAAACTAATACTGACGATGCACAGCTTTAAATTAACATAAATTATACAGAACTTAACGCTACTGGAAGGGGGGGGGATATTTACAAACAACACTCACTCGCGCGCACACACACACACACACACACACACACACACACACACACACACATGAATTGCAACAGCGACACTCACCAAAATCAGCGTGCTGAGACGAGGCAGAAGCAGGCGCCGATATCGTGGGCGAAATTCAGCAAAACCGGAGGAACCCCACAACACAGTATACAATAAAACTGAGAAGGTGGCTCTGGTCTGTCGTGGCTGATGTGAGATGATGCGTGAGTATAGCAAAGTTAAGTTGCATTTAGATTAGACCGCGAGCAAACACGCTAACGGCGACTCACGGCTACGATACATGATCGCACTCCACTGAAGGTGAAGTGGTTGAAAATCGGATTCATTACACAAAATCACGGCGGACTCGTAAGTTGCAATCTGAGAGTAAACTATCTAGGCACTGGTTTTATGAGAAGTGTCGTGAATTCAGGTGACTAGTTGCAAACCCCTGAAGTCGGAGTTAGAACCCACATGGTTCCGAAATGTATAAATTCAATTTCAGAAAAATAAAGAAAATTAGCTACGGCATGCAACCCCTAGAACTGCGTCGAATTTCATAAGGCAGCTACTGAAATGCAGTAACATGTGATTGGGAGCTCTCACAGAGACGGAAGAGGTCCTGTCTCAAAACCCGGAAAAGTAAAATAATTACAAAGTCGGAAAAAAATAAATAAAAAGTATGGCACGCAACCCATGGAAATGTTTAGAATTTCATAAGCAAGCTATTGAAGGAGGTTGTACAAGGCTCGGAGAGAATTATTGACAAAGACTGAGGGCATACTACAAGTTCGGAGAAGGAACAGCAAAATTAAAAATAGGTGGGGAGAGAAGATGTTAATGGAAATCAGAAGGATACACAGATAGTTACTTGCCTGATGGGCATGGAACAAACAGTAGTGGAAGCTGAAGGCTTTATTCTAAGAACAAACCACGTGGAACACACACATCACTCACAGAAGGAAACGATAACAAAGATTTTTACAAGCACTGTACAAAAATGAACATTTCGTCTGTTAGAAATCGGGCTCCACAAAGCTATAGAGAATTTACACAGAGTTCGTACATTGCCACATAATCACAAAAGATTTAAATATATCAGGCCGTTATCAAACTGCAACTAGTAACACACACACCACGTTTATCTGTTGGAAATCACTGGATTGAAAAACTAGAACACATTTCCGTGCACGATCGGAAGGAATATTCCAAGAAATGAATAAATGAATAAAGATACTAGACAACGAGTCGCTGCCATCTCCGCAGACACAAGAGAAGAACCAACCTTACCTCACCACGATCCCAGTACCAAGTGAAGACCTTGCGGCCAGGAGGTGCGGAAGCTACTGGATACTGGGCAAAACCCACGAGTACAGCGGTGGTGGGGGGAGATCCCAAGAAGGAGAAGATCCATGGAGAAGGCTCGTCGACTGTCTTGTAACCAAAGGGTGTAGAAACTTCTTTCGTCGCATCAGCAACAGGGGTTGGTAATGATTAACTATCGACTCTGAGCCAGAGAGAACCATGTAAAGCAAGCTATTACCATTACATTCAGACAGCCCTTAGATCTTCGCACATCCACTTAAAAGTAAAACAAGTACACTTTCTCACAGGGACAGTTACATAGAGGAGAAGCCGTACTTATTGCCACATTCATAACCAGAATAATAAATTATTAAAATTACAAAATCCTAGAAATATTAACTAACATTTCAGAAACTAATATTTTAAAACATGAAAAAAGTGGGGTTCTAGTTTTAACAAAATGCTAATCTAGCGACATCAAATAAATTACAATTTTATAAGAAATATATGGAACACGACAGACGGTCTTCTTTCACTGTACTACAGAGAAACACATTCAATGACCCAGCAGCCAAAAACTATCAAAGCAAAACTGGCAGAAAAATTCGAAAATGTCGACTATTTATGTATCTCCCACTATAACACGTTAATAATTGTGCCTCGTGTCACAGTGCTACAACCGGATGCCAACATGCACTTTGAGTTTATGCTTCTAAGACTAATACACTGTTGGTAGTAACACTACCACAGAGTATAGTAGGTTTATTTATTACTTCAAAACGAAGATATAACAGCAATATACATTTCGACCTATGCCTGAAATTATTTTGATAATTGTTGTTTAAGCATGCAAAAACCGTAGAACTGCACTTCAATCATATAACAGTGTATTAGAATGAAATATTGGTCCTATCATAATATGAATATTTTAACGTGAATTTTAAGTACAGTATTTTGATATTAATTATATTAAAAGGACACCAATCAGTATTTTGTAATTCGAAAAATTCTTTTCATAAATGTGCACCAAACAAAAATCATGTGTGCATGTAGCTAGTAAAAGTGCTGAGAGGAAGTTAAGATTTTGCTAGCTATGACTGTGATGCTATCTTGCCATCGCCAAGTGTCATAATAAATGAACATTGGATCTGCTTCTGCTATTTGTATCAATCAAGAGCTATGGTAATGACTATCAAATAGAAGTAATAAGGTTTCCTGCAATAGCATTTTACGGACGTTTATGTTCAAATATTTAATTTTGAGTAACATTCCCATCCGGCAGCTAAAGTGTCACAATTGCAGGGTTATAATGCCAGCTGTGGAAATGCAAACATCATAGTAAAGATTATACAGTATCATTTTTTTTCGTTTCGTTATGAAGTTAACTCATCTAAATCTTTGTCGCTATTTTTCCCGTTAAGAGAAAATTTTAACTAAGTTCCAAATTTTTTATTTCTTGTCATTCAATGGATGGAAGAGATAGATGCAAAGAAAGGAGGGAGAGTAGGATGAGGAGAAATATAAGATGGACAGAAAGATCAGTTGGGAAGTAAATGGACAGAATTCAGAAAATGATTGCTTAACTCGAATGCAGTTATACGTAGCGTGCCCCAGAGCGAATCCATGCTGACCTGTAAGTTTGTACAGAAAGAAAATTGCCAATCCACCGGCATTGGAACAGATGACGATTTTCCGAAGAAACACTTTTTTCCAAACTTTGCTATAAATACATACAGCCACAGTAAGCTGAAAGGTGAAAAAAATATATAGATGGCCTATTCAAGGGAAATGATCTTGAAAGCAGTGTTGTAGAAAGGGAGGAGAAAGTAGACGTAAATGATATAGGAGATAAAATACAGAGAGAAGAAATTGACGCAGCACTGGAAGATTTAAGTACTGCTGATATCGCTGTGAGAGACAGTCATGAAGAAATTGTTTTACGGTGTGTGGAAGATAGACGAAATACCCTCAGACTTCAAGAAGGATACAATAATTCCAATTCCAAGGAACGTTCTAAAGAAGTGACGTTTGTTGTCATCTAATATTAATATTGTCGCGTTGAAATGGAAGTAGGTTTGACTACTAAGGCAACTAAACACAGCACTTACACTAAAAGCACGTTTATTACGAACTCAACATACACGCAGCACTGACTGCCTCTCAGGCAGAGTGCTCTGCTATTTATACACAGACAGAATTTACCAGAAATTAGAGGAACAGTTAACATAAGAAACAAGTGGAATTTACAAGTGAACATAAGAAAAATGTAGAACCTTCTGGAATTATTAATTACAAAGAAATAAATTTTCGACGGTGGGCGGGATTGAACCGGCGACCTTCAGCACGGCAGTCAGTGATGCTGTCCCCTGCGCCACGCCGGCATTCGGTGGTCGTGGTCCCTCGCTGCAATATAAACGTTATGAAGTAGTTTAGGAACCTTTTGTCTCGAATATAGTATTGTACAGGAGTAAAATGTGGACGATAAGGAATTCAAATAAAAAGACGGGTGAAGCTTTCGAAATGCGATGCTACAAACGAATAATAAAGATTATGTGGAGATGACGTAACTAAGGAGGAGGTACGGAACAGAATTGGGGAAAAATGGGATTTCTGGAATATGTTGACTAAGGGATACATTGATGGGACACATTTTGAGACGTCAATGAAATGTTATTTAGCATTATAAGTACGCGTGTGCGGTAAAAGTCGTAGAGGGAAACCAAAAAACGAATGCAGTAAACAGGTTGAACTGAACGAAAATAGTATCTTCTTAATTTCATATACTGAGTAACTTCGAAGCTTGTTATGGCTTAAGCCAAAGTACGTGGTGTTCATTAATGAATGCCCGCTGCAGATGTACTCATGCTTTATTAAATATCACGACCTGTGTCGTATCTATAGTTACATCCTAAATTTTATGGCACGAATAAAAAGAACCGCGAAACGTTACTATGTGGCTATCTTGGATATAAAATGTTATCGCAAAGACCAAAACTGACTAAAATTGAAGTATTACGCCACTGAAAACAAACTGTGACATTGAATGAGGACCATAATCATAAAAATTACCTAACCATTCCAGAAATTACTCTCTTTAATATTTTTTTTTATAGACTAACTAATATAAGGCCAATGCGGAACTTTAAACAGGATATCAATACTCCATTTAAATATGGTTCCGGCCGCGGTGGCCGAGGGGACTGAGGCGCTCCAGTCACGCTCTGCACGGGCACTACGGTCATGGGTTCGAATCCCCCTCGGGCATGGAAATTTGTGCCGTCATTACTATTAGTTAGTTCATAATTAGTTTGTACGTTTAGGGACAGATAACCCCGCAGTTAAGTCCCATAAGCTATTCAAGCATTTGAAAATTTTAAAATGTGGTGAGGAAAAGAGATACAACGAAAAACATACACACAGCATTAAGAAAATTACCGGCTGGTTCGTTGTGTAACAGTGCAGCGTGTGGCTGATTGTAAGCTGGTGCGAGAAAGTTTGGTCTGCACAGGGGACTACAAATGCACAGTACATCTTTGGCGGTCAAGTTTTGAGGAAATTTCTAGGAGCAAGTTACCCACAGGATAAAACTAGCACGAGTGTCCGTATATTTCAGTTTGTAACCAAAACTAGTCACTGCAGCCCAATGGCGATTATGTATGGAGGTACATGATATCAGTTCGCCATATATATTACCAATGTAATACCACTCGCTAGGACTGTTTTTCTTACGAAATGTCCTGGCTTTCCATGTAAATCAACATGCGACTTCATCTGTAACAGTTTCTTTAATTATTCGACCCATTCCGCTGTCAGCGGGCGAGCAGTGCGGACGCCTGGTGTTTACGTCCTCGCCGCTGCCGGCAGAGCGCTGTTTGTGTGGTAAGTGCCACGCCGCTGAGCATGTTTACTTGTTGGTGATGATATTTCGAACGACTTAACGATGACGCAACCACCACGAAGAGACACATTGAAATTGACGTTTGACCCGAAATTACTGCGACCGACTTCTTTTGAGATTGAGGATTTTATAGAAGAATCATTGAAATTGAATACCGACGATGTCATTGGTTACCATTTGTCGCTCTGTAGCAGCACGATTTATTTGAAACTTCTCAGTGCAGCCAAATGTGACGCGGTTGTCGAATCTTGCGGAGGAATTTCAAAGTTTAAGCACTCCGACGGTAATATAGGAGAGGTCCGCATAACACAAGTGGGTCTAGGTATCAGGACGGTTAGAATATTCGAACTGTCTTTTGAAATTACCGCCGAGGATATCGACTCTGTTTTAAAGAGTTATGGCACCGTCCTTAGTAATGTTGCTGAAATATGGTCCGGTGCTCACAAATTCAAGGTGCTGAATGGCGTTAGACAAGTCAGAATCGAACTTCTGAAACACATTCCGTCCTATATTTCAGTTTGTGGCTATAGGGCAATAGTAATGTACGACGGTCAACCACGCACGTGCGGGGCGTTCGGCTCCACCGGTCATATCCGCTCTCAATGTATGCAACGACGAGTGACACAGACCCCGGTAGGCGAGGCGGAAGCGCCGACCACCGTAACTTCACTGCCGCTCAAGTACGCAGCGGTAGCCCGCGGACACGTGGCCACACAACCGACCGTAGCGGCTCTCACATCTGCCACCGAGGACACGTTTGTAGAAGGTGCAACCAGAGAATCTAGCGCTGTAGCGACAGACACGACTGTTACCGTGAACGCTTCGGCAGACGGTATCGTGGTGGATTCCAAGATAACAACGGACGCATCTGTCGCCGAAAACACTTCGGCAGACGATGTGCATATGGAGTCCTGTGACACGGCGGTGCCGACTGCTGACGATCGCGTGGCGGATAAGAGTTGTGCCGCAGTGACACCGGCACACCACGGCTCGTCCGAAATTGCTTCCACAATTTTGGAGGTCAAAGCACACAGCGCTCCATCAGAGACGGACATGATGGAGGTAACTGAAACTTCAGGCGACGTATCTCCCCAGGAACACAAGAAGCGTCGCATCGCTCATGAAGCAGCGGAAAAATATGCGCCGACGCTGCGAGAAAGGGCGGCGCAAATTCGCCAGAAAATCACGGCGAAGGACACGGCCGGCGGCTCACAGCCTTCTAAAACAAACAGGAAATCGCGGACGGGAGACATGTCGGACCGAACAACCGGAAAAGCGGCAACTTTTGCCCCCACGGGAAAAGACACAAAAGGTTCTGACAATAAGAATAAACCGTTAGTATCCACGGTACAGGAGAAGGAAAGTCCGATCCCCGACAACCGTACGCTGGATTGGTACCAGGACATGGAAGATAATGCCGAGGACCACGGCGATGCTGATACAATGCAGGTGGAACCACACGGCGGACTGCCTCCTGGACAAGAGGGCCCGCCGCGGGATAGAGATGACGACCCGGATTTTTACTAAAATTTACTACATTTACGATGTACAACACCAAGACATCCTTGCACGATGAATTCCGGCGGACAGAGGGCGTCTGAACTTCCAACTAGTTGGATGACCTGTCTTTCCTGCCTGTACATGATTTCACTCGTGTTACAGGGGAACATTTGATCCTATACCCATAGATGTCACTTCTTCAAACATATAAAATAGCAACCCTGAACATCAATAAAATAACGACGTTGCTGAAGGTTGACGCCCTCCGAGATTACATCTACAGCGCCGATGTTGATATCGTGATGTTACAAGAGGTCGACTATGAGTTACAGCTAAATATAACTGGCTATGATGCGATTTTAAACACGATGTTGGATGGAGCCTTTGGGACGGCATTCCTGATTAAGGAGGGAATCGTAGTCTCTGATATAGAACGGATAGCAAACGGCCGAGGGTTGTCTTGTTTAATCCATGGCGTTCGTTTTATAAACATTTACGCTCCTTCAGGCAACCAGCACAGGGCGGAGAGATCACTTTTTTATGAACAGGACCTCCTGTATCTAATAAGACGAGCTGAAGAAGCAATGGTTTTAGCCGGTGATTTTAATTGTGTGCTTAAGAGAAAAGATCAGCATCCCAACTTTAATTACAGCGCAGAGTTAGACCGCGTAATACGAGAGATGCGATTTGCCGATACTTGGGAAGTTATTCATGGAGATCGTCAATGTTTTACCTTTTATACCCCCACCTCAGCTAGTAGAATTGATAGGATTTATGTAACACCGTGCTTAACAGCAGATGTCACTGGACCTGAAACATGGCCAGTGTATTTCTCAGATCATTTGGCGTATCACTGTCAACTGAAAATGACCAAACAGGATATTTTTCGGGAAGGAACATCTGGAAACTTAACGTCACTATCCTTCCAGAAGATAGTTTGAGGCTTCGTGTGGAAGAGGTATGGAATACCTGTATGAGACGACGCCGAAACTTCCCAAGTACGATACAATGGTGGTGCAAGTGTGCGAAACCAAAGATAATTAGTTGCTTAAAAACGTATTGCTTTCAACGGCGTCAAGACGAAAAGAGCGTGTCTGAGTTTTTTATTCCGTTGCCTCCGGGAACTCCACGAATGTCGTAACAGAACAGCGGACACCATATTACAAATTAAAAAAGTGAAAGCAAAATTAACGGCGCTAAAAAGAAAACAGATGGAAGGCATCATAATCCGGTCGAGAGACCACAACAGCTTGTCCGGGGAAGCGCCTTCGATGTACCACCTTGCGAAGGAACAACGTCACAAGCGGAATGGGCTGATACACAGCCTTCGAAGAGGAGACGGAAACCTATTGAAAGATCACCGGGCAATTAAGCAATACGTCACTGAGTATTATACGGAATTGTACGCTTCGGAGCATGTCGACGACGAGTTGCTCAGGCAGATTATGAACAGCTTACCTGACCGACTGAATACACGAGAGGCGGAATCTCTGTTGGTGGACATAACAGTAGAAGAACTGAGATCAGCAATGAAAAGAGCACAGGGAAACAAATCACCTGGCGCGGACGGATTGCCAATAGAATTCTACAAACGATTTTGGTACCTACTGGAAAACTGCTTCCTCGACATGTGCAACGAAATTAAGGACGGGACAATTATACCGGATGGATTCAACGAGGGGATCATAGTCCTTATTCCTAAGGAATACCCCTGTAACGAAATGCATAAAATCCGCCCGTTATCCTTACTCAACTCGGATTACAAGATAGTAGCCCGTGTCATGGCAGCGAGGATCAAACTGGTGTTGCATAAAATCATACATCTAAGTCAGACGGCAGCAGTACCGGGACGAACGATCCTTCAAAGTCTCACTGATTATAGGGAGCTCATAAGCTACTGTGCTCTTACACGTCCAGAAGCAGCACTTTTATCCTTAGACCTTAACAAGGCTTTTGACAGGATCAGGCATCAGTACCTCTTCGCAATAATGACCCGTCTGGGGTTTGGGGAAGAATTCGTCTGCATGCTCAAAAATCTCTTTAACAATGCCAAGTCGAGGGTAAAGATAAACGGACATCTCACGAAACCAATCCCCATAGAGAAATCCGTACGACAAGGCTGTCCTTTGTCAATGACTCTCTTCGTCATTGCTATCGACCCACTACTTAGGAGACTCAGCCAACGGCTCCAAGGAATGACCATCTACGGCAGCACTCTCAAATGCATCGCGTACGCGGATGACGTGGGAGTTGTTCTTAACAACGCTCAGGAATTGCGTGACGTGAACACGGTGGTTGGCGAGTTTGAACACACTTCAGGATCCAGACTGAACATACGGAAAACGAAATTACTGCCATTAGGAAGACGGTTCCCAGAAAATGAGGGAGAAGACTACGTGCGTACCGACTTCCTGAAACTCCTCGGAATAAACATGTATAATTGTCCTCTGCGAACAACGGCTGCAACTTGGAGAGACATTTTAAATATGACGAGAGCATGTATCCGACAGAATTACGGTCGTATGCAAAATTTACTTGAAAGAGTTCACTTTGTTAACACCAAAATCCTATCGAAAATTTGGTACGTAGGCCAAATCCTTCCGGTCAATGCAACAATAGCTGGCAGAGTGATGGCGGCGGTAGGGTGGTATCTATGGCGAGGCAGTATATTTAAAGTCGGAATAGATGTAACGACACTTCCGCCCAGAGAAGGAGGACTTGGTGTAGTGGATGTTGGTACCAAATGCAGAGCACTACTGATAAGACGAACTCTCCAAATTTATGACGAACAACCACAAAGCGTTCTCCGAGCAGTCATCAACGCATACAGACCACTTAGTTTAGAGGCTCCGGTTAACCTTAGTGCCGTACCACACGAACTAGTTCATATTCGCCAGTTCTTCCTAGACGCAAGCTACCTGCGAAGGCAGAGCAACACCATCAGAAATCAAACAACAGCGGAGATATACAAGTTTATGAATGACAACGGGAGACAGAACAGGATGGAAACCAAATACGCGCACATACGGTGGCCCACAGTGTGGAAAAACATCAACACCAAGATCCTCGACACAAACATCAGATCAACATGGTACAGAGTCGTAAACGAAACAATAGCCACGAAGGAAAAACTTCACAGAATAAAGCTGGCCAAGACACCAACGTGTAAGGGTTGCGACCTCATCGACACACTACAACACAGGTGTGTATGCGGAGAGAACACGAAGATATGGGAATGGTGTCGAAGGAAACTTGCTCTGATAGGCAGAACGACCACCAAAGAAATAGCAATTGGAACCATGTTACAACCTGATTTCGACTATTTCCCAATGACGAAACAAAACATGTGGACCTGGCTAGTCGGCCACACATTACATTATATAATTAATAAACCGGCGGAAGGCACGTACCACGATTTTCGACTCTATAGTATAAATCAGGCTATGAAACTCGTAAACAATCCATGACACAAAACATTATTTGCAAACTACCCAGTGGCGTTAGAATTAACGCAGATATGAAAAACAAAGGGCAATGAACGATATTAGTTTATGATGAACCCTACGACACTAGTGAAACATTAGAAAGAGGATGTCAAAGAAGCATGACGCATAGTCATATCGGCGCGTGGCGCTACCGGAGTTAAGAGAGGACAAAGTAAAACAGTTTCAAAATGAGGGAGATTAGTGATTTTTTACGAAAAGAAGATCCCAAACGGAAATCAACCCAACCCAATTCATGAGAAGACGAACTCTGGTAGTAGACTGTGTTGAAAATGACATGTGTGTGAAGACAGAAGTGTCAGTTTCTTTATCATATTCCTTTAGTTATTCTTATTTGTTTTATTATTTATCATTATTATTATTTTCCTGTGACAGAAGTTGTCGCTATATTTTGTTTCCTTCTGGATGAAGTTCCACACCTGCGGAGGACTTCAAGACGGAAAGAGATCCACTACCTTAATGTGCAGAAGAAGAGCACATTACTTTAGCCAAAGGCCGATGAAGGCGAATTTGGTGAGCGGAAGGACGGGTTGAAGGGGAGGAAGGAGACCCGAAAAAAAAAAAAAAAAAAGAGGCGCTCCAGTCACGGTCTGCACGGGAACTACGGTCATGGGTTCGAATCCCCCTCGGGCATGGAAATTTGTGCCGTCATTACTATTAGTTAGTTCATAATTAGTTTGTAAGTTTAGGGACTGATAACCCCGCAGTTAAGTCCCATAAGCTATTCAAGCATTTGAAAATTTTAAAATGTGGTGAGGAAAAGAGATACAACGAAAAACATACACACAGCATTAAGAAAATTACCGGCTGGTTCGTTGTGTAACAGTGCAGCTTGTGGCTGATTGCAAGCTGGTGCGAGAAAGTTTGGTCTGCACAGGGGACTACAAATGCACAGTACATCTTTGGCGGTCAAGTTTTGAGGAAATTTCTAGGAGCAAGTTACCCACAGGATAAAACTAGCACGAGTGTCCGTATATTTCAGTTTGTAACCAAAACTAGTCACTGCAGCCCAATGGCGATTATGTATGGAGGTACATGATATCAGTTCGCCATATATATTACCAATGTAATACCACTCGCTAGGACTGTTTTTCTTACGAAATGTCCTGGCTTTCCATGTAAATCAACATGCGACTTCATCTGTAACAGTTTCTTTAATTATTCGACCTTCATTCTTCCAGACTGAACAATCACCCAGGGGTGAACACGTTCTGGGATAGCCTGCATCCGACACCTCACGCTGTGGATGAGGAAAATATGATTTTTCCCACCCTTGTCAAACTATTTGTGAAAGCGAAGAGCAAAATGGCGTTGCTGCATATGTCATTGTCACAAATCTAAACTGTAGAATTTGTCTGATACCTAGCCACTGCTTCGCAAATTGTGATCACTCGTATATAACTTGGCAAAATACTTGGGCAACTAAGAATATTACTGCCACGCGGGAGTGATCTAAGGCATCATGCTACATAGTACGCGGCCGATCGCGCCGAAGGTTCGAAAATGTTCAAATATTTGAAGAGCTTATGGGACTTAACTACGGGGTCATCAGTACCTAAACTTACAAACTACTTATGAACTACCTAATACTAAGGACGGCACAAATATCCATGCGCGAGGGGGGATTCGTACCTTCGACCGTAGTGGCCGAGCAGACCGTGACTGGAGCGCCGCAGACCGCTCGGCCACCGCGGCCGGCCCGGAGGTTCGAGTCCACCCTCTGGCGCGCTTGCACACACACACACATGTCCCAGCTATCTTGACCACCCAAGATATCTCTGCAACAATAACAGCTATTGGAAACGACTTTCACCGGTATCAATGTACGGCTGGGGCCCATGAATGTACATATTTCGAAACATTCTAAAACGAAAACAAATGTGTTTTTTAACACAAACTTATGTTTTTTTTTAAATGGACAGCCTATATTTTTTCTTCAGCAATCCATAGCATGACAAATCACATAAACAATGACGTTGATTGCAACGCAATATTCCAGTTACATCCCGAGATATTGCGACGAGAAGTTGAAGCTTGAAAAACCCGAAATGCGCTGCTAGCGCACGTCCTGAGGCTCAGGCGTGAACTCCATGCTGCCCGTAATCGCGAGTTGATGGCAGCAAACCGTATTATTCGTTTCGAAACTCTTGATAAGTATGGAAGTGCGATTATGCATGTCACTCACATTACGGGCTGCATGGGGTTCACGCCTCAGCCTCAGGACGTGCGCTAGCAGCGCATTTCGGGTTTTGAAGCGTTAATTTTGCGTCGCAATATCTCGGGATGTAATTGGAATATTGCGATGCAATCAACGCCATTGTTTAGGTGATTTGTCATTCTATGGATTTCTGAAGAAAAAAATAAGATGTTCATTAAAAAAAATAAGTTTGTGTTAAAAAACACATTTTCTTTCGTTTTAGAATGTTTCCAAATATGTACATTCATGGGCCCTAGCCGTACATTGATACCGGTGAAAGTCGTTTTCCAATAGCTGTTATTGTTGCAGAGATATTTTGGGTGGACAAGATAGCTGGGACACCATATATATATATGGGTGTCTCACTGAACTGTTTCATCCCAGATATCTCTGAAACTACAAGAGAAATTGAAAAACGACTTTTACGGTCATGAACGTACGGCAGGGGCTTATGAAAGTAGGTACTGTGAGACAATCCAAAACGTGAAGAAATATTATTTTTAACACAAACGTATGTTTTTTTTTAAATGGAGACTCCATATTATTTCTTCAGCAATCGATAGGATGAAAAATCACAAAAAGAATGGCGTCGGTTGCATCGCGATGAGTCAATTACATCCGGGGAAACTGCTAAGCGAAGTTGACGTTTGAAATACACGAGGCGCGCTGCGAGCGAGTGTCCGAGGCTCAAGCGAGACTCACGCCACAAAATTCCTACAGATTTCTAGTCTGCCACCACCGAGTAAACAGTAACTCTTCAAACTTTCTGTGACTTTCTCCTTTGACGCTGCAAATGCCCTCCAACCGGTTTGGCTGCAGTCTCTTGAATGTAAAAGGTGAGACGCAGGCAGTCGACGCACCTCTGGAAACACTCCCTTATGCTACACCTCCAGCAGCACGCTGGGACCGACACTTCAAAGCGGACTCACACTGCACAGGATCGGCGCCTTAAGGGGACACGCCCCTGAACAGACTGCATTTTTAGCTTTATATTCTCCCTCATGTTGCTACTGATCTATAAATGAGAGATAGCTCAAACTTTTTACAAAACAGTTAGGGTCATTAGGAAAAGCAGTTTTCAAAAAATTATTCGAATATTTATTATTGTTTGCTACTGACAAAAATATTTACCATAGTATAAAAATGGAACACTATTTCACTGTGGTACCATTTTCTCTGGAACTACTGACCTCACAACTTGGAAAACAGAGTCACAGTACACACAACATTCACATAAATGTTTTATGCCTCCAATTTCCTTCCCTGATGCTGATCTGTGAGAAAGACAAGTAATTTAGAATGAAACTTTCACTCTGCAGGGGAGTGTGCGCTGATATGAAACTTCCTGGCAGATTAAAATTGTGTGCTGTAATCGGGACTCGAAACTGGGACCTTTGCCTTTCGCGGGCAAGCGCACTACCGACTGTGCTATCCCGACACGACTCACGATGCCGCCTCACAACTTTACTTCCGCCAGTACCTCGCCTCCTACTTTCCAAACTTCACAAAAGCTCTCCTGCGAACCATACAAGACTAGCACTGCTGGAAGAAAGGATATGGTGGAGACATGGCTTAGCCACAATTTTAATCTGCCAGGAAGTTTCATATCAACGCTCACTCCACTGCAGAGTGAAAGTTTCATTCTGGAAACATCCCTTAGGCTGTGGCTAAGCCATGTCTCCACCATATCCTTTCTTCCAGGAGTGCTAGTCTTGCATGGTTCGCGGGACAGCTTCTGTCAAGTTTGGAAAGTAGTAGGCGAGGTACTGGCGGGAGTAAAGTTGTGAGGCGGCATCGTGAGTCGTGTCAGGATAGCACAGTCGGTAGTGCGCTTGCCTGCAAAAGGCAAAGGTCCCAGGTTCGAGTCCCGGTTCCGGCACACAATTTTAACCTACCAGGACGTTTCAGACAAGTAATTTATTTTACACCAAGAAAAATATTTACAAAAAGTAACTCAATTATCACCGATATCATCATCATGATATAAGTTTTTCAATGAAATAATAGGCAAGGAAGGTAGAGGAGGTGATTCTAAATATCTGTACAAATTTTTTTGAGTTTAACTTCAGTCATTTAGGAGAAAAGTGTACCTGAAAGATGAAAATTCAAGTTTTCGGTAATTCGCAAACGAAGATTTACAGATTTATTATTTTACCACTATGGTGGTTTAGAATATTCCAGCTGCATAATCCAGTTGTTGTTCTGTTTCCTTATCCTCCATACTGTTTCTATTCATTCTTTTCTTTATCCTTCACTCCTCGGTAGCAGCTTCTGCAGCTGTCGGTGCTTCGGCTACTCGTTGCTTATCAAGCCAAAGCCATATTCCATCCCGTCTGGATGTTCAATTTCTTCATAACACTGATCCTCGAAATTGCACCATCATTGCATGTTATTATTGCATCCATTACACCAATCTTCAGTACTGTCAGCCCAACAAATACAGTTTTGGGTATTCTCTTCCATATACAACTGTTGAAGCTTTCATTTGCATTCTGCGAGAGACCATGCATACATTTCCGTAGCAGATTTTTATTTGCCAGATTCCTATATATAGGCTTAATTGCCTCCATTACAGCAAGTGGCAAGGAATGCTTGTGGGTCTATTGTATGCCTGTAGCATTGCTCAACCGATATTTGTACCATGAATCTTTCCATTTTGGACACAAACCATTCTGTGGGGTTTCATGTGTTGACACTCTGTGAAACCATGTTGCCCAAACAGCTCGTCTCATGTTCTCTAAATCTAATATACTTCTCCTTATTGCTAGTCCATAATATTGTGTCAAAGAATCAATTTCGCTTTTTGTAAGACGACTTGCACCACCTATGTTTTTTCTGTGTGATAGTTTTGTTCCACTGTAGTCTTTAGATAATTTTCTCAGCCGAGCTCCCATTCTGTGTTAACGATCCGTAACTAACGACGGAAAAAAACGGAGGAACTAAATAATGCATCACGGAATGTGACTCACTTCAAACTGACAGATGGGCGTGGCCCCTGTGCACCATTACGTTCTACCTCAATTTTAGAACGAACGAAAAATGATAATGTGGTGTCGCACAAGTCTAAAGTGCGCGCCACCTACTTTCGCCGCGCGCCGCCATGCACGCACGGCGCGGCGTTCTTACGACGTCAGCCACGAGCGCCCTCTGCTACAACTCCGCTCGTGGCCACCACAGGACTGCATCGTTCACTTGGGACTGAGATAGGAACCAGTTAACACTTGGGAATCAGATAGGCACCAGTTAAGACTTGGCTATCGGATAGGCACTAGGACTCATCAGTAGGCAGGCCTCTATCTTAACTATGTATCAGCATACTGCAGTCAAGAACTATGTAAAAATTAAGTATTACTAAGTCTCTATGAAATATATATCTCGTCTAATTTACTCTAGTGTTTCTAGTTTCTGCTTTCCCACTGGCTGCTCACCTCCGTACCTACACAAGCGTGTGTCAGTCTCTTTCTAAAATGGTTCAAATGGTTGTTAAGCTTAAGGGACTTAACTACGGGGTCATCAGTCCCTAAACTTACAAACTACTTATGAACTACTTACGAACTAGGACGGCACAAATATCCATGCCCGAGGGGGGATTCGAACCCCCGACCGTAGTGGCCGTGCTGACCGTGACTGGAGCGCCTCAGTCACCTCGGCCACCGCGGCCGGCAGTCTCTTTCTACTCGGCCACCGACACCTACGACAACCGCCGGCGGAAGCAAGAGACAAAAGAGGCGACGTGGCTGGGACACAAAATATAATGCCCATAAACTATACATTTTTGAAATCAGCATGAAAAGCTCTTTCCTACAGATATTAAAAAAATGTCCCCTTAAAGAGAATGCCGAGCAGCGCGCTGCCAGCTTTCCTAGACGTCCCCGGCGCTGGCCTCTCCTAGGGAAACGAACCTCCCGCCACGTCTTGCCCTTGTTCAATTACCAGCCCGTCTAGACAGTGGCTTCCCTTAAGACGCCGAGGTTCGCGCAGCCTCATCGATCTCCAGAGACAATATTGCCTTCCGCTGCGATACTTTCGCCCTCGACCTGAAATTCGTTTCGCGAGAAATTACGTTAGAACACATATTGCGCTTTCATATTGTTCGAGGTACGGGCTAACGCGTTTACCTGACATCGTGGTTTGACGGTAGGATGCATCGGGCTTCCCTTTGCCACTGCACAACACGGACGCGCGATTATTTGAAATCAATGTTACCTTGTCATGATACTGCCGGGCCTCTTATCTCAATGTTATCATACGATACCGTCTGCGTCGGACCCGGAATCGTCTGGTTCAATAGTGATACATGTTGCGTGTGAAGTTAGTTAAAAACGAAATAGCCAGCCTAGGAATCAGTGTAGGACAGTGCATCAGTGATACTGTCATTAGTTAACATGTGATAGATTTCATTAATTAAGAGATTCATATATTTTCTTTCCAGACAGTTCTATAAACAATAGTTTCATCATTGTACATTATTTCAATAACTAAACAGACGAATTGTAAAAACTTTTGTAAAATAAAGAGAGATGAAAATAAATAGCATTGTATATATGTCAGGCTCATAAAGATGTTGTGTAGACTAGCTAATTGTGTTAATCAATGTAACAGTCGAAATTCAGTTTTATAATTCTTTGTATATATTGACTGACGTGAGATTTTGAAACTATTTTCAGAAGTGCCAAGATATTTCATAGTTCAATATATGTTGGGAACATGTATGATGTACTCATTAACAAATTAATTAAAATTTAACATTGTTGTTTATTGTCATACAGAAAGAACCGAAATTACGACTTAAAAAGATATGCGCCATCTAAAATTATTGTATGTATAGTTCTCATTTTATATTGTGATTATTTTTGTGTATATGAAATGTTTTATTTGTATGTTTGGTAATTGTAAATTAGTATATTCAATTGTTATGAACAATGCATAATGTAATGTCATTATTGTCGATGTTATATATTTGCCTCACCGCCTTGCCTGGGGAGTTCGAGTTTCGGCGGTTGTCAAGTGCTTTGAAAGCTATGTCAGTCTGCGTTTAAAAATGGAACTACTGTCAGCTAAGTTCTGTTGCATTGTGTACATTATGAAATGTAATGTTTTGGTGGAGAAGCAGTTTGATTGGAAATTAAAGAAGAAGTGAAAAATTGTACCTACGAGTATTCATGTTTACCACGACGCCCCAGGAGAATAATTTTGCAGCGAGCAGAACCCCCCATACATCGTAATGTTGAAAAGATGAGTATCATTTGCAAGTGGTAGAAGACTGAAATGTAATTACTTAAGAACCAAGTAAACATTAAAACCTCCGAAAGCATGGCCGGTATCCCGTGTTGTGTTAAGAAATACTGTTAACAAAACAATATTACTCGCAGAAACGACGGGTACGTTCCGACCTGATTCAACAGGCGCTCTACAGACCGAGCTATCCTGGCACGCTTCAAGGCCCATTCTCACAGCTTTATTTCCGACAGTATCTCGCCCCCTACATTCAAAACTTCCCAGAAGTTTGAAACGTGTCCACAAAAAATTTGTAAGAAAATGTCTAATATTGTACCTCCTGTTTTGTGTCGAGTAAATGTATAATATTGCTTCTACTGTGTGTATCGATATGTGTACTTCAGTCTGTGAAGTTTCATCTTTGGCAAAGATTATGTATCGCATAGCATTGTAGCTCGCACAGAGAGAGAGTGGGACTTGTTGTTTAGCTCGCTTAGAGAGCAGTTGAGTTGTGTGTATGGCTCCGATGTAGAGCAGAGGCTACTGTGCCAGCGAGTTGATTTTATTTTATTTGGAATATATATTGTATTTTTTGTTACTATGAAAACGTTGTACCACTGCTGGAATGAAGGTAATTGGATTTGATGTCATTATGAAATGGTTGTATTATGTAGGTAATGTATTGGTGATTATTAATAATAAGTAACAAAGTTGACTTTTCTTTCCTGTTTCATTTACGTAGTTAGAAGATTAACCTACTTCCTTTATTTGATAATTAGTTATTTGTGGATTTAAAGTGCAGTATTGATTTTGGTAATCTTGTTGAACAGATTTCGTTTTTGGTGCCGTAGTAAATGATTGTCATGCAACACTACAGTTAATTGATTATGATACTGAATTTTGATAATCAGGTACTGATCCACATAAAATTCTCGCAATCAAACATTAAGAAAGTGGTTTCTGGTTTTTTTAATATCTTTCTCGCAGTCAAATTTTTTGAGTATAGTCAGTGTCTGTTTCATATGGTGACTTGCCACAGTTGTTTTGTTAAAAGATCCGTTGCGCACATAATCAGTTTAATGCACTGTTACTTATTTAACAGTATATACATCAATGCCATAATTAAACCAAATTACTGTGTTAATGAACAATTTGTTGTCTAATTTAACGATAGGTTCAATATTAAACAACACATTTACAGCTTTTAAGTTCTCGTGCGAAACTAGCGCTAATGGGTGAAACGATATCGAGTAGACATGGCTTAGCCACCACCTATGGGATGCTTCCAGAAAATTTCACTCTTCAGCAGATTGTGTGCTCATATGAAACTTCCTGACAGATAATGGAGTTGGTGCAAACATCGCTTGCCAAGTATGAAGGAAAGGAATATTGGCACACAAAAATTACTGGCCACCATTTCTGGTAGTAAAAGAACAAGGCACGAAAATTAGTGTAATACCGTAATACAGGATAATAAGTGTTCCGTTTTCTAAGATGAGCAATTCATTTTTAATGACTTCTTCTTCTTAGCATGTAACTCGCAATCTGCTTCTCTCGTTTGCATCGTGACGAGAGTTTGGCCAGGGTACTGGATGTGTTACCAGGGTACAAGGGACGGTTTCTTTTCTCGTGGGAAATCTCACGGGGGTCATGTGTACGGGGATGTGTGTACTGCGCAAAACACACTTAAGGGTCTGACGTAGAGTTTATTGAACCACCTTCATAGAATTCGCTTTAGGAATAGCGCTGGGAAGACATAAAAAATTAAATATCTCGACTAGAGCTCTCATCTATCCAATTTTATTATGGTGAACACTTTGAAAGTTGACCACGCAGATGTAATGTGATACTTCGCTATTTTAGCTGAGTATATTCACTGTAGTTGTCTGCTTACTAGAATAAACTGATCTTGGTAAATAATCAAAAATGCACTGCTTAAATAGTGTAATCAAATCTGCCATCAATTAATTTAATGAAAGACTCACAGTTATAAAATTAGAAAATAGAGTCTTGATGAGAGGAGCCAAAACCAAGATCAACATTAATTTAATGAAATGATTCTAGTAGCAGAAAACATAGAAAGATTACTTTTAAAAATTATAGTTCTGGATGTACAAGCTAGTTAAAAGATTCATGTAAACTACTTGATGTGCTGCTGAAACTTGTTCCCTGGCCCAAATTGAGAACTAGTTTGACCTTAAATTACTCTCACACCCGCAAGTTAGAAAAGCAGCGGTCATATGAATTGTAGCTCACAGGAATCACACTTACTGTGAAACGAGCCACCACAAATAAATTACTTTTTGAAAGTGGCGGACGAAACAAAAGGCGCAACGGGAATATTAACAATAATCAGCATCTGAATCTGTTCTCAGCACATGTGAAGCAATATTTATAAAGAAAGGGGTAGGTATTCTCAAACTACTGAATTAAAAGTAGGATAAGATTTTATTGAACAACATGCTTTTATTCAGTGTAAGCACTAGCACGTGGGGGGAACCAATTTAGTTACACAATAAAAACGCATCGCATTGAAACTAGCTCACAAGCACTATCATATCTTATGCTAAAAATGCCCATAATAGAAATTTAAATTTATCTACACTGAATTGAATTTTAGTTGGGGGAGGATTTACAAACAACAAGCATTCATCCACACACACACGCAATGCAAGCGAAACTTACTAAAATCAGCGTGCTGAACAAGGCAGAAACGGCCGTCGAACTCGTAGGGGAAGTTTCAGCGAGCCAAGACGAAGGACACAACGCAATAAAAATAACTTTCGTACGTGGCTGGTTCTATTCTTTCTTAACTGGGGTTGGCGCGTATAGCAACAAAAGCTGTTTGCATTTGAAGCTAAACCAAGCGCTGGCAAACTAACTGAGGCGCGCACCACGTGGTTCCGAAATCCAGTAAAATGAAGAAAATCAGTTACTAAAATATTACGAAAATTAACTATAGCATGCAACCCATAGAAATGCGTGGAATGTTACAAGGAAACGGAAGAAACACTTTTCCACACGATAGGAGAACTTTCGAGAGATGGAGGAGGTCCGCTCTCAGAAATCATCAAAGTTTAATAAATTCAGATTCGCGGTAAAACAAATACAAAATACGGCATGCAATGCATCGAAATACGTAGAATGTTGTAAGGAAACGAAAGAGACACAGATATACGCGATAGCACGAACTTTACAGAGAAGGATGAAATCCTATCTCAAAAATCATCAAGTTTAATAAATTCGGAGTCACGGAAGAACAAATATGAAATACGGCATGCAACCTATAGAAATGCGCAGCATTACATAAGCAAGCAAATGAGAAAGGTTGTGCAGGGCTAGTAAAGAATTTACAGACCGCGGTTGGGAACAGAGTACAAATTAGAGAATAAAATAGCAATTTACAACAGGCGGAAGAGAGGAGATCGCGCATAACTACCAGAAAATGTACAATAAAAAAAATACATGCAGTTATTCTAGCCTGAATGACATAGAACGAACATGGGTTCCGCTGAAGGCTTTGTTCTGAGAACACACTATGTGGAGTACATGTTACTTGTGGACATAGAAAACGAACAGTAAAATTGCACACGACTTACAAGAAGCAAAAATCCTGCTTAGTAGTCGCGCATCTTTCGATGCATGCTCGGAAAGACTTACTCCGAAAATGAATGCAAGTTCTAAACCCTAAGTTGAACTAACTGAACAACGAATTGCTACCATCTCCAGGCTGAAAGAGAAGAGCTAACTCACCATTCCGAAGGACAGCCACCGAACGAGAGAGGCTTTGGTGGGCAATGTGGGCCTCCACCCGGAAATCGGTGGTGGGGGAAACGCAGGGATATAGACTCATACCAGCCTCTTGCCAACCTAACTTGCAACGAAAGGGTGTGGAAACCTCTTTGGAGAGCATAGAAAGACAGGTTGGTACTAGCCACCTATCGACGTAGGTCCAGAGAGCATCGCCCAAGACTAAATTTCTCATACTTCCCAGACACACTAGCACGCCAAAAAATTCTGATACTCACACATGCAGAGACAAAACATTTTACACTCTTATAGGCACGGTGGCGAGACGGAGAAGCAGATCATGTTGTCACAATGAGTGACACACTAATAAATTAAAAACATAAATCTAACACAAATGAAGTTAAATACGATTACTAATAATAACATTTAAAAACAAGAACTGAAAGGCTACGTTACTCCTCATGCCTCAGAAGACGAATAGTGTGTCCTTAAGCGACTTTAAATAAAATACAAAATTAAAATTTAGGGAAGGCGGCAGACAACCGTCTTTCAACTTTTGCATTCGGAAGAGAAAGTCGTTCATTGAAATTATAGGTCTCGACGGTACGAAAATCGTCGTTTATGTCCACATTTACATTTGTATCCTAACATGTACACATCAAATATTAACTACAATAGGTATGAAATCAAGGAGGTTTTGAAGCCAGTCTGCCGTATTGGCGAGTCGTGGGATGCTATTTCTCCGTTAAAACTATGCGATAAGCCGACCCTCTTTATATTAATGCGGTCAGTCGAAGAATATGCTTTTAAACATTACACTTTCTTGAATAAATATTAATAAACGCTCATTATAACTCATTTAAAAACTAACCCACATAGCACGGCATTATTCTGGTTTAATTTTTTTTTCTCAGGAAATCTTCAGTATCGTCTGTATGAATCTCAACTTTGCAGCAGTATCCAACCACTTTCCAATCGACAATACAAGCTAAAATTGATCTGCAATGGGAGCAGGCGATTCAAAGAAATAAAACATGACACTGTACACGAATTATTACAGACAAGAATAAAAAAGTAAACTGTCGTTCTCGTCCTTCTGGAAGGTCGTCAGCGCTATCTGGGTTAATTTTAAGGCTAATTTTCAGTCTTTTAACATGTTGTACATCACGGCAAAACCACCGGACATTTTATTTCTGTTTTGAGTGACATGAAACATCAGCTCTACAATACCAACACTTGTCCAATACTTAGCAATATGGCGGAGGCAGGCTTCACTTTTTCAGCTCAGTGTCATCTTCCTGTATTCTAACCTCCTTCTTTGAAATATTCACGAACATTTTCATTTAGTTTTTCTTACATTATGATTATGCACTGCTGTAGCCGAATCAGTAAGAAACGCCCCCACACTGCCGTGTTTGGCTATACGCCTCTGTCTCACGTTTCTAAAACGCGATTTTGTAAACCTGCCTTTGCCAACACTTCGTCGTAGTTCTATAGAAAGCTACTGATTTCGCATGAAGCTGTTTGCGCTTCACAGTTCAAAGATGTCAGCATCACTGTCAGCTTTCAGGAATATCCTCAAACTGATTGTAATGCAGTAGCGTCTTGCTAGTAGTAAATAAGATATGTATTAAAACGCAGTGCATGATGTGACATGTTTTTACCTATCGTAGTGTTAATTTACTATGTCATATGTATTGATATTTGTGTTGCACAATGATATAAGTTTGCAGGTATAAATGCTTTATGTAGGTTGCTCTGTGAAATCTTATCGTAGGGCGTATCGTTCTTCCCTTTCTGCCCATCAACTACTACCTTACTATCTGTTCATTTAAGTTTCGTTTCCAAAAATGTTCAAATAAATGTTTGTAAATCTATCGGACCAAACTGCGTGCTCATCAGTCCGTAGCTTACAAACTACTTTAACTAAGTTAAACTAACCTACAGGACAACACACACACACCAATGCCCCAGGAAGGACTTGAACCTCCGACGGCGAGCAAATTCGCGCTCCGCAACGAATCGCTTTAGACCGGTCGGCTACTTCAACGCGGTAGTTTCGTTTCCATACAGATCATTTGTAGAAACACCATATGAATAATTATACGTATGCCTGCAACAGTAAATAGACAATTTATATGCAGATGCACAAATACGCTCGATTCCTGCAGGAATACAGTGCGAGTGAGAGGGACTAATCAACAAGGGGCACTACTATGGCAGTATGTTATATGTCGAAAATTTTAGTTAGAAGGGAAACGAGCGTGGATATTCTAATTGCTAAGCCGCCCGCTGGCCCGAAGCGGGAACCCGGATTTAAATCTCGGTGGAGCACAAATTGTGAACTTCGCCGTCGAATTTATTTTAGTGCTCTGTAACACTCGAGATGTTTGAATATTTGGAATTCGAATAAAGCCGTGATTGTAATTACCTGCAACTTTTCCACCATTTTCGTGACACTCTCTCCCCAGAATCGCGCTAATACAAAGCGAGATACCGTTCTGCTTACTCTTTTAATGTCCTCCGTTCCCAATCCCCCCACAATGCTCAGCCATACTTCGAAAGGACTATTCCGGTGTAGACGCTTCCTCCAGTAGTCCTGTCGCATCTTCTAACTGTTCTTCCACGAAAACGCAGTGTTTGGTTCCCTTTCCTCATGACATTTCTATGTGTCCTTTCCAATTTCATCCTAAATAATTCGCATCCAATGAAGTATAACGGATAAAATTCAGTAATCCATTTCGACGACTTCACTCTTTCTGTTATTTAGGGCCAGTTGGCGATTCTCGCAACATACAAGTTCCTGTTCAATCGTTCTGCAGCTATATGTATTTTGGCGCCTCAGACCGCACGGACGTTCTCGCGCCACGGAATGGTCTTTCCTGTTGCGACAGAATAGGAATGAAATGCATAATTTCAATACAAATTTGGCTCATCGGGGCGAAATATTAGCTTCTTGATGTAACTGTATTACACCTGGTGGGCAAACTAATATGAACCCCTAATAGAGACACAGCATTTACTTATTAGTAAGGAGTTTTGAGGACAGCTGCAATTGTTCGAGGAACAGATCCTCGAAGCATCTTTACAGTTTCCAGTTGGGTGTTTTGAATTATCTTGCAAAACATCCGCCAATTACTTCAACGACCTGGTGCCGTAAATTTGACCCTTACTCACTGCTCTGCAACTTCCCGTATTGGTTCAGTTATGTTGACATACGGCGATTTTGTTGTCGAGGTGACATGTTTGATAATTTTCTGAGGCTATACAACGGTTGCCTAAATCTTTTTATCAGTGCATGTGTGACCATTATCATTTAAAAAAATAGCATGGTTTGTTACGCCATCATACATTTATTTTCTTCTGAAACTGAACAGCCTATTCTGACTCGACGTTCACGTCCATTACAATCATTACTTGTCAGTTACTACAACACACGTTGCAGGCCTGTGGATGCATAATCTATTTTAACCGATTTTAACTTTTAATGTAATCGTGTGTTAACAGTGGACAATGTACAGATTTTATCAATCATTTCTTTCATGCAGTGTATTATTACGGTTGGAATAAGGCCAACGGTTTGAAAACGGACGATTAAGTCCGAAACTAGTTACCAACTCCTGAATAGTGCAACTATGACGGAAAAATAAATTGTTTTCAATACATTACCAGTTGCTGATCCTGCACCATCTTTACGATGAATTTTCACAATACAGTACACTACAACAGCGCTACTACTAGTCCGAATAGCCGTAGGTCGTAGGTCGTTGGGCGGATCTTGACTCTTTCACGACGGCGGATTAGAGACTGGCTATAGACAGCTGGCGCAGGCCTTATCCCTTTCGTTCCCACTATTGTTCCTGGACGTATCAAAAGTTGATTTATACTGTATTTTGTGCATCAATCCTTAAAGTTGCATTTTTGTTGATGGACAATATGCTTCTAGTACATTTTGCCATTTGGTATGGCGTGTAGCCATTACCGAGGCATTAATCTGTCCATCTTGGGTCTTGAGTTGCCATCTGTAAGCGACTAAGAGTGTGAGCGTGAGTGTGGTTCATGTTATTATATTTCAGCAGTTGTCTTTGGTGCTGGGGCGAAGATTATGCTAGCATTATCGATCCGGCAGTGTCAACTACCAACAGAATAACGTCCAAGTAATAAAATTCCTCGTGACAAACGTCTGTGTTGTGCACGAAATACACGACATAAAACATCAGTAGTTCGACCAAGCGTTTTAACCATATATTTTGTTTTAATTTTTCCAAATCTGAGTTCATAATGTGGGACCGAAAGAGTTAAATGGGTGTGACGTAGTTCTGGCGGATGGCGCTGTCTCTTATCCACGCTCATGAACCCTCTGCTGGATCCAGTGTTTCCACTTATCGTAGGCCTACTGAGTGCTGGCTGGCTTGTAGCTTTCTAGCTTGGCGTCATGGTCTGGCGCCTGCCAGGCAGGCAACCTGTAGAGCCTTACTGTCGGCCGGGCAGCCGATAAGGCAGGCGCTGTGTCGTGTGATTGTAGCAATACATACTTATCCGGCATTTGAGGGTACCGATTGAAAGTTGAGTATCGTGATATACGCCCCCGAATCGTGACGAATCCTCCCCCTTGTTTAACTGTAGGTAGCAGGCGTGCAGAATCGTAAAATTTTAGAGGTTTTGGATAAAATGTCGTAGGTAACCTTTTATGATTTTTGGTACATAAACTCGGTTGCTTGTAGGAAGCAAAGTAAACGATGATCAGGCCATATCACAAACTTCCAGTCATCAACTGCCCAGGTTTTATGACAGTGGTAGCGATTTCTTCTCAGCTTTACGTTAACTTCCTTTATTTAGCGTTTTGCAACTGCTGCCCTTCCGTGAAACTTGTGTTCCAGACGCACTGTTTTTGTCGATACAGTATTACTGATGTGAGCGTTGATTTTTGTAGTTGTTTTAAAGAAATTCTGAAATGTTTGTAAACCTATGGGACTTAACTACTCTGGACACTAGTCCCTATTTCTACATACTACTTTAACTTATGCTGAGGACAACAAGTACACCCATGTCCGAGGGAGGACACGTACCTCCGACGGCGAGCAGCGGCGCGCACCGCTGCGAGGCACCGCAGCAATCGTAGTCTGGTCACAATCGTTCAAAATGCATCTAAGTCATGGTCAGTTTACGTCGGGTTTCGCTCACTATCACCCTTCGCCAATGATTTTTTTGTCTTTGTGTGTACACTGTCATTATTGTGGATACTGTGAAACGTTGAACAGTCGAGCCGTTTTTCCTCACGAATATTCCGACTAAGATTAGAAGATACATTAAGGAAAAGCAAACCTAAATTTCCAGCTTTCGTAGTTTTGGAATTTTTTTTTGACTAGAATACACTCTTTCAAATTCTGAAGTCAGTAGGGTAAAATATAAGGAACGGAAGGTTATTTACAACTTGTACGTTAACCAAACAGCTGTTATTACTGTTGAAAGGTATGCAAGAGACGCAGTGTATGGGGAATAACACAGGGTTGCAGCCTTTCTGCAATGTTATTCTATTTTTACATTGAGCATGCTGTGAATGAAAGCAAAGAGAAATTTGGAGAATGCATTAGAGTTCAGGGTAAAGAGACAAACACATTGAGTTTTGCTGAGAACATTGTAATTCTAATCAGAGACAGGAAATGACCTGTGGTAGAAATTTGAACAGAATGAACTGTGCGTTCATAGGAGCGTATATGATAAATATTAATAAGAAAAAACCAAGTGTTATGGGATGCAGTCTTCTAAATTGAGGTAATTGTATTAGGCAACGAAACAATAAACGTGGTAGATGAGTTTTGTCACTTTGGCAGTGAAATAAGATATGATGGTCTCAGTATAGAGGACATAAAATGCTGAATAGTAATGGGAAGATTTTTGAAAAAGGGAAATTTTCTAACATCGAAAATTAATTTAACTGTAAGGATGCGTTTTCGGAAGGCATTTGTGTGGAATTTTGCCTTGTACGGGAGTGAAATTTGCACGATAAATAGTTTAGGGAGGAAGAGGGTAGAGACTGGTGAAATGTGATGCTACAAAAGAATGCTGAAGATTAGGTGGGTAGATCCAGTAACTAATGAAGAGATTCTGACAGATTTGGAAGAAAAGGAATTTGTGGCATACCTTGACTAAAATAAGGGATAGACTAGTAGGACACATTGTTGGACATCAAGGAATCATAAATTTAGAATTGGAGGGAAGTGAATGGGGTAAAAATCTCAGAGGGAGGCCGAGTGAAGAATACAGTAATCAGATTCAGATGGATGTGGGTTGTCGTTCCTATGAGGAGATGAAGAGGCTTGCTCAGAATAGAGTATCATGGAGAGCTGCATCAAACTAAGGTCCAGACTGAAGACCACAACAACAGTAACTGCGACTAAATGCAAACCGTCGGGTTGGTTTCTTTGGTTAGGATATCACCAATTATGTGTATTGACTGTAGCAGAACAAAACGTATAATGTACTTCAATGTAACCTATAAAACTTTGACCATAATTTGTGCAGCTGTTGTCGCGTCCCAGAGTTAACACTTATACAGTGGTGTCAGCTTGCAACAAGATGTAGTGTACTGGATTGCGTTCATGTTACACTGTCCACTAGACTTGCGCGTAGTAGTTCGCGATCGGGAGCGCTCTCTTTAGTTCCCGGCTCTGCCACGAACTAGTTCGTTCTTTTAGTTCGTCCGCTCCCAGTGACGGCTGAGCGGCGTGATCTGCGCATGCAGGTGGAGGGAGAAGTTCCCCCACCTAGCTGCTTCATGCGCTTGCTGGTTGAGCCGCTAACGATATCACGCAAACCAAAAGAAACAGTTTGTGGATAATTTCTCGCGTTCGAGTTTAGAGTTATCTCTACATCTTGGCATTATGGAATTTATTAGTCAAATATTGCAGAGTGTAGAATACTTCAAAGCAGAAATTCTGTAGCACTGAACTATGTAATCTAGAAGGCAGACGCTAACCTCGTATTGGCTCTCATCAGCAGAAGGCAAAAACGTGATTTTTTTATTCTTTTCGCGACTTATAACGCATCGGTAGCTCTCCTTTTAGTTCGCAGTTCGGCCGCGAAGTAGGTCGCTCTTTTTAGTTCGTCCGCTCGTTTTGTCTTTTCCTACCGCTACTAAAACTACAGCTGAGCTGCATCTCAGCTCGAAATGACGGCAACTGGCAGAAGGGAATCACGCGATTCTGCGCGCTCTCGCGTCGTATCGCTGTTACCTGTCAGTCTTCGGAAAAGGAGCGGACGAACTAAGAGGCGAGGGATCTGCGAACTAGTTCGCGTAGTTCGCCTGTAGGACCGCTCTTCCGAACTAGTTCGTTCGCGAACTACACAAGACTTACTGTACCTCATGGAAGCATATTTCCAAAAAAGGAACTAATTATAAATTTGTAGTATCAGTCATGCCATTTGGACTCTAAATCTAAACTACATCCTCGGCCCGGCCCGGCTGGCACACTGACATCACAAGCAGCTCGAATAGTCCTACCTCAGGTACAGACTGCCGCGGCGCTGCCTGTGCCTACCTGACGTGACGCACCACTCGACAGAGGTAGGCCTACTCGAAACACAAGCTAACGTGCAAAGCATCAATTTAGGTTGTTAGAAATAAAAATACACCTTCTTTAGGTTGTTATGCCAACATTGCCAATGATTTCTATGATACATCATCATACAACATCTTCAGTTAGAAATTAGATTCCATTTTGTGGCAGCGCACCACAGAAATATAATGAAATAAAAGGTTTCAACTTGGTAGGCGATGTGAGATGTTTATTCTATTAAAATTCACAAGATATCGATTTCGTCCCTATGATAGAACATCATCAGTTCGTGCTGTTAAGAACAAGGTACCTTAGTCAGACTAAATCAAGATAAAATTACATACACCAAGAATGTTACAATTGTATAATGGAATTACATACAGGAATAGCAAGTCATGATGACCTATGTGCTCTGCTTAAAACATTTTTTCGTCGTGTCATAAAATACATTTGAAAGTCTTGTCGGTACAAGTCACAAGTATAAACTTTGTTTACAACATAAATCAATCAAATGTGAAGGCCGTAAACTCCACAAAATACCCAGGAATTACTATTACTTCAGACCTAAACTGGAAAGAACACGTAGATAATATCGTGGCAAAGGCAAACCAGAGACTGCGTTTTATTGGCAAAACCCTTAAAAGATGCAACTACAAAGGAAACTGCATACACTATGCTGGTCCGTCAATTTTTGGAGTATTGTTGCCCAGTGTGGGATCCTTATCAGGTGGGTTTGACGGAGGACATCGAAAGAGTCCAAAGAAGGGCACCTGTTTCGTATTCTCACGATACAGGGGAGACAGCGTTACGGAAATGATACAAGATCTGGGATGGGAATCATTACAACAACGGCGCTTATCGCTGCGGCGTGGGCTACTTGCGAAACTCCAATCGCCAACATTCTCCTCCGAATGCGAAAATATATTGTTGACTCCCACTTACATAGGTAGAAATGATCATCAGAATAAAATACGATAAATCAGAGCTCGAACAGAGAGATTCAGGTGTTCTTTCTTCCCGCTCGCTATTCGAGAATGGAATGGGAGATAAATAGTATAATGGTGGTTCGATGAACCCTCTGCCAGGCACTTAAACGTGATTTGCAGAGTATCCCATGTAGATGTAGATAAAATGAGGTAGCTGCTTACGTACACCTGCGCAGCTTAGCCTGTAGATAGCTGGTGCCTGGCGCCCTCTTTGTTTAAAATCAATTACATTGCAACATTTTTTAAGAAGTTTAAACGCTTAATAATGCGAAAAGGTTGATTAACAAATAACATACACAGATTATGCAATATATCATAACAATTTGAATTACCATTTATCAACGCCCTCAGGTGGATAGGTATTAAAAAATATCTTAAAAAATCAAAATTTTTTCTACATCAATTGCTAAAATTTGAGGTACATTTTATCACGTACAAAATTCTGTCTGTTTGAAAATAAAAAATTAATTAAGGCTAGCATAAAAGATAAAAACTTTACAAAGCACCATTGCATGTGTGTGTGTGTATGTGTGTGTGTGTGTGTGTTAGAGAGAGATAGAGAGAGAAAGAGAAATACACAGCAGTCCACGCCATCTAGTTTCAGAAGTATGTAATTTTATCTTGTTTTCAATGTCTGACTAAGGTACTTTATTTTCAACAGTACGCACTGATGATGTTCCATCATAGGGACGAAATCGATATGTTGTAAATTTTAATAAAATAAATATCTCATATCGCCTACCAAGCTGAAACCTTTTATTTCATCTTCAGTTAGGATAACATGTAAAATAAACGGTTTCTCGTGGAAATGTAAAATAAGTAAAAATTCGTGACCAACATGTTAAAACGCGCGTCACCAAAATGTAACGTCATATCAGATTAAAAGGTAAAATGTTACTGTTTCTCACGTAAGTGTAAGACAAATGGCCTGTACTTATCTTTTATCTGCTATGACGAAACATTTTGGTGACTTATATTTTATCGTTTTGACCATGAAATTTTACTCATTTTACATTTCGACGAGAAACCTTTTATTTTTACATGTTATCCAAAGAGAACAAAGAGAATACGTTTTAAACCCTTCTGAAGATGATGATTTAAGTCATCTAAACCAGTTAAGAAAATTAAATATACCGGGTGATCAAAAAGTCAGTATAAATTTGAAAACTTAATAAAACAAGGAATAATGTAGATAGAGAGGTATAAATTGACTCACATACTTGGAATGACATGGGGTTTTATTATTTAAAAAAAAAAAAAAAAGAAAAAAAATACAGAGTTGGAAGAAATGTCCGACAGATGGCGCGTAATTCAGGTTTTGTTACTGCTACCGTGACTGGTGAGAGGTACGCCGATATGTTTCAGAATCGCATTATCCACAGCCTGGCTGATAAACAGCTGCTAGAACATACGGTTTTTATGCAGGATGACGCTCCACCGCATATTGCTAGACGCGTGAAAGATCACTTGCGCGCGTCGTTTGTAGTTCATCGTGTGCTCAGCCGACACATTCGTCATGCTTGGCCTCCCAGGTCCCCAGGCCTCAATCCGTGCGATTATTGGCTCTGAGGTTACCTGAAGTCGCAAGTGTATAGTGATCGACCGACATATCGAGGGATACTGAAACAACGTTCGACACCAATGTTCAAATGTTTAAAAGTTTGCTTAGCTTATGGGACTTAACTACATGGTCATCAGTCCCTAAACTTACAAACTACTTATGAACTAGCTAATACTAAGCACGGCTCAAATATCTATGCCCGAGGGGGGAATTGAACCCCCGACCGTAGTGGCCGTGTAGACTGTTACTGGCGCGCTTCAGTCCCCTCGGCCACCGCGGCCGGCCGACACCAATGCCTCACCATAACTCTTGACATGCTTTACAGTGCTGTTCACAACCTTATTCCTCGACTACAGATATTGTTGAGGAATGATGGTGAACATATTGAGTATTTCCTATGAAGAACATCGTGATTGCTTTATCTTAGTTTGTTATGCTAGTTATGACTTTTCTGATCAGATGAAGCGCCATCTGTCGGACGTTTATTGAACCTTTTTTTCCTAATAAAACCACATGTGATTCCAAGCATGTGTGTCAATTTTTACCTCTCTATCTACATTATTCCGTGATTTATTAAGTTTTCAAATTTATATTGACTTTTTGACTCACCCGGTATATTGATGGCGATCTTGGCTCAACAACCCGAAGAGGTTGTACTTTTATTAATATTTAGTAACACATCGCTCTCCACAGGCGTAACATGCAGGTAACTGTAACATTAATGTAGACTTTGAAAAATGTGTGGAGTACGCTGGCAGTGTTGACACAAGGAGACTGGCCGGCGCTGCGCAGTTGGCAGGCCTGTGGCGGCCGCAGTTGGCAGCGCGTGCGCAGTGGTTCCCCGGGGCGGCGCGGCGCTTGGCGTTAATTGCCGGCGCCACTCTGCCGGCTTTGTTCCGCGCTGCCCGGGGCGCGGCTGGTGGGCGCAGCCTGCAGCCTGGCCTCAGCCGTGTCTGCGCCGCCACGCTCGTGTCGCTCGCTGGGGAAATCAGCAACAGCCTGGCCACGTGGTGGGCCCGCGGGCCCTGGCGGGCGTGCAGCCGCCGATCAATGGCGGGGAGCGGCGGGCGAGTTTTATAAAGTTGCTAAACCACCAACACATACACCTTGTCCGCTCTGAGCAAATAGTCTGGGAGACCAGACTCTCCAGTACTGAGGCAATCCAAGTATAGCTAGGTATAGACCCTGATTTGGAGGGTCGCAAGATATTTTGGCATCTCCCCCACCAACGTTCAAACATATATTTACTTTATTACTTGGTTCATAAAACCATCTATTTTTGTGGACAGCGACCATACGTTGGAATGCATAACATTTTTTATTTATTTATTCATTTTTTTGAAATGTCTCTGTGCACTGTTTTTATTTAATTATTACGCGTTTCGATACATCATCATCAGATCTGTGGCAAAAATAAATTACATTTCGGATGTTTACAGTTCTTAATCATAACATTCACATGGAGCAAAAACACATTATACGAAAATATGTTTACAACTTAAAAAAAAAAAAAACGATGGTAATTATAATAATTCCTATTCTACATCTACATACATACTCTGCAATTCACCGTAAGGTGCGTGGCGGAGGGTACACTGTACCACTACTAGGCATTCCCTTTCCTATTCAACTCCCAAATTGAACGAGGAAAAAAAGAATGCCTATATGCCTCCGTACGAGCCCTAATTTCTCTTATCTTGTCTTTGTGATCTTTACGCGAAATGTAAGTAGGCGGCAGCAAGATCGTACTACACTCAGCTTCAAATTCCGACCCTCTAAATTTACTTAACAGAAATTCACGAAAAGAATGTCGTCTTTCTTCCAGCGATCCCCAACTGAGTTGCCGGAGCATTTCCGTGACACTCGCGCATTGGTCGAACCTACCGGTAACAAATCTAGCTGCTCGCCTCTGAACTGCTTCTATGTCTTCCTTCAAACCGATCTGCTGCGGGTCCCAAATACTTGAGCAATACTCAAGACGTGGTCGTACAAGCGTTTTATACGCGGTCTCCTTTACAGGTGAAGTACATCTTCCCAAAATTCTCCCAATAAACCGAAGTCGGCTGTCTGCCTTACTCACAACTGTCCTTACATGCTCGTTCCATTTCATATCGCTCTGCAATGTTACGCCTAGATATTTGAACGACGCGACCGCATCAAGAAGCTCACTACTGATGTTTTATTCGAACATTATAAGATTGTTTTTTCTACTCATGCTCATCACCTTACATTTTTGTACATTGAGAGCTAGCTGCCATTCTTCGCACCAACTAGAAATTTTGTCTAAGTCAACCTGTATGCTATTACAGTCAGTTACAGACGACACCCTCCCATACACCACAGCATCATCAGCAAACAGCCGCAAATTACAACTTACTCTGTCCATCAGATCATTTATATAGATAGAAAATAATAGCGGTCCTATCACACTCGTCTCTGATGAACACTCGCCGTCGAGAACAACGTACTGCATTCTATTACTTAGGAAGTCTTCCAGCCAGTCACAAATCTGTGAACCTATTCCATAAGCTCGTATCTTCGTTAGCAGTCTGGAGTGTGGCACCGTGTCGAACGACTTTTTGAAGTCGAGAAAAACACAATCCGCCTGTTGCCCTTCGTCCATGGCTCGCAAGATGTCATGTGAGAAAAGGGGCAAACTGATTTTCACATGAACGTTGTTTCCTAAACCCGTGCTGATTCATGGAAAGAAGCTTTTCCGTTTCTAGGAAATTTACTATATTTGAACTGAGAATATGCTCCAAAATTGAAACCGACGTCAACGATATTGGCCTGTAATTGTATGGGTCAGTTCTCTTTCCTTTCTTATACACGGGAGTCACCTGCGCTTTTTTCCAATCACTAGGAACTATGCGCTGAATTAAAGATCCGCTATAAATGCAAGCTAAGTAGGGGGCCAATGCCGCAGAATAGTCTTTGTAAAACCGAACTGGTATTCCATCTGGACCAGCAGACTTTTTCGTATTTAGCTCTCTCAGCTGCTTCTCTACACCGGAAATACCTATTGCTATGTCTCCCATTTCGGAATTAGTACGTTGATTGGTACATTTGTGCGGTCCCCCTGCGTGAAAGATTTCTTAAAGGTTAAATTTAGAACTTCAGCTTTCCGTTTGCTTTCTTCTATTACGGCCCCGGAATGATCAACGGGTGACTGGACAGTGGGCTTTGACCCGCTTATCGATTTTACATAGGACCAGAATTTTTTCGGGTTCTCGGAAAGATCTTTTGCTAAGGTATGGCTGTGATAATTATTGTATGCTTCACGCATCTATCTTTTTATAGACGCACGAATCTCTACTAACTTTTGCCTGTCATCATTTGCGTGTTCTTTTTTGAATCGAGAGTGCAACAGCCTTTGCTTTCTCAGCAGCTTTCTAACATTATTATTATACCACGGTGGATCTTTTCCATCCTTAATCGTCTTTACTGGCACATATTTCTCTAACCCTTTATTAACAATGCACTTAAATTTAGTCCACAATTCCTCTACATCCATAGTCCCAGAATTAAACGATGCCCATTCATTTTCTAAGTGCGATCGTTAACATTTGCTTATCGGCTCTTCCCAACAAAAACACGCTCCTAGCCTTCTTGACTGGTTTATGAACTTTGGTCACCATCGACACTATGACGATATTATGATCAGGCCTGTTTGTGGCTATAAGGTCTATTGGAGATGACTAACATATAAACCACTATTGAGGCTCTCTAGTCAAGGTGTGTCCACTAGAATCAACTTACAAACTACTTATCAACTTCCTTATACTAAAGATAGCAGAAACATTCATGCCTGATGAGGGATTCGAACCCCCGACGGGGAACGACCTCGCGCATCGCACTATAACGCCTTTATGCGCTCGGCCTCTCCGCCGCGGCCTGATAGGTTCGACAAATGCGCGAGTGTCACGGAAATGTCCGGGGAAATCAATTGGGTATCGCTGGAGGAAAGACGACGTTATTTTCATGAATTGAGGAAATTTAGAGGGCCGTGTGAACGATCTTCCTACCGCCTACATACAATTAGCTTAGTGATCACAAAGACAAGATAAGAGATATTAGGGCTCGTACGGAAACATATAGGCATACTTTTTTTCCTCGTTCTATTTGCGAATGGAATAGAAAAGGAAATGCCTATTAGTGGTAGAGTGTACCCTTCGCCACGCACCTTACTGTGGATTGCGGAGTATGTATGTAGCTGTAGATGTAGAGAAATAGTTCTGATATCTCGTATAGTTTCAGAGATATTTCCAAAAATAACGTAGATTTCACGATGTCTGTCTGTTTGTCCGTAACGTGTTCCCAATTTTTAAGTCGAACCGTTCAACTGATCGGCACCAAATTTGAAACACGTAACTGCTGGCTGCCAGAGACCAGAAGCCGGCCGCGGTGGCCGAGGGGACTAAGGCGCTCCAGTCACGGTCCCACGGCCACTACGGTCGGGGGTTCGAATCCCCCCTCGGGCATGGATATTTGTGCCGTCCTAGTTCGTAAGTAGTTCATAAGTAGTTTGTAAGTTTAGGGACTGATAGCCCCGTAGTTAAGTCCCATAGACTTTACAAACATTTGAACATTTTTTTGAGAGACCAGAAGCCCCCTTTTTCAAATATTTCGGACACAAAATACGTTAGTAACACTAACAAAGGCGTTTGTATTATAATTTTAATAACGAATTAGGTGGGAAGCTGGATAGGTCGCAAGAATTACGTGACACACTTCAGACACAGCATGTCTTTAATAAGATCTGCTTCGGAAATTTTCATTGTCAGATAATATTCATTTGCTTTGTGAGCGACAGCTTAAATTGTTTGTGAAACTGTAGGACCAAACTGCCATGGTCATAAGTCCCTAGAGTTACAACTACTTAAACTAACATACACACACACACACACACACACACACACAGACACACACACACATTCCCGTGGGGTTGGGGGGAGGGGGTGAGGGGGGACTCGATCGCCGGCGGGTAGGGCCTCTCAATCTGTAGCATGGCGCCTTAAACCATTCTGTCATTTTGCCATTCTTCATGGCAGCCGTCTACAGCCTTGAGCCAGTGTGCCGATGTAGTGAGAGATCTGCGAGCCTTTTAGCTTCGTCTTCCTTTCGGTGTCAGACGAGAGTTCAGAGAGACAAGCAGAGTAGGCCACACACACTGCAAGGGAACTTCCAAAAGTGTCTGACATGGCGTGATAATACGTCGTGTACTGTGTGAAATCGCGTGTTCAGTAAGGGGTATTTTAACAGAGAGGGAAAGGGACTTAGGAGTGTCTCTCGTTCCTTTGGATAAACTGCAGCTGCTTTGCAAATCAGGGAAATGTTAGTGATAAGAATCTTCAACGGGATCTTTCCGAAATATAAATGAGACGAATCAGATAAATTGTAGATATCCGGGAAGAATAGCCGACTGTGAGAAGAGGGCCGCAAAACTCGACTGTATTACGAAAGGTGCCATTCTTCGTCAAATATACGAATTTTCTTTTAGGGAAGAATATCCGACACTCAAAAGATCGCACTGACGTGTTTTACGACCCAATTTACAATCCCATGTAGTGTTATGATTTTCTGCAACATTACGGACAAAAATGATAAAAATTCGTTATTACGTATTTCGTGGGAGTTCACGAAACAGAACAAACGCACATTTTAGAGGGAGCTCTCTTACATATGAACAACTCTAAACAAGCAGAACAAAGCACTATTTAATTAATTAATGTGTCAGAAACCCTTTCAAGAGCCAAGGCGAAAAAAAGATGGTAGCGGCAGGTTTCGAACTACCGACGATGTGCGTTGCGCACTACACTACGGCGGACAGTTACGAAATGGTTTCTTAATTCTCGTACTGTTGGAGGCAGTAGTTAACTGTTAATATGGCATTTCAGACAGTACATTATAATTTATCGCACTACGAACGTCGTGTTTATGTTAATTCTGTGGTGTCGCACAAGTATGAAGTACGCGCCGCCATGCACACACGGCGCGGCGTTCTTACGACGTCAGCCACGAGCGCCCTCTGCTGCAACTCCGTTCGTGGCCACCACTGGACTGCATCGTTCACTTGGGACTGAGATAGGAACCAGTTAACACTTGGGAATCAGATAGGCACCAGTTAGGACTTGGCTATCGGATAGGCACTAGGAATCATCAGTAGCAGGCCTCTCTATGTATCAGCATTCCGCAGTCAAGAACTATGTAAAAGTTAAGTATAACTAAGTCTCTATGAAATATATATCTCGTTCTAATTTACTCTAGTGTTCCTAGTTTCTGCTGTCCCACTGGCTGGTCACCTCCACAAACAAGCGTGCATCCTTTATTCCTGTGTCGGTCTCTTTCTACTCGGCCACCGACACCTACAACAACCGGCGGACGAGACACAAAAGCGGCGACGACGCTGGGACACAAAAAATTCTTCATTGCCTCTTTGCTTTGAAATGACAATGTGTAAATTATAATAATAAAATCATTAAATACAGCAAGGAAGATGGCGTATGTCACAGAGAGTTCTGGGTGAGGAATGTCACGTGACGTCTCCGAACGCGTGGTTTACGTAAAATCGAGGAACGGGGTCAAATCGCCGTTATTTTTGCAAATATCTCGAACGGTGCGAGTTATGAAAAAATATAAGGGAGCAAAGTTGTAGAAAATCATTATCTATACAAATTCCGTTATTCAATTTTCGTGTCATTCATAATTAAATTTGTAATACAAACGCTTTTTTTTAGTGTTACTAACATATTTTGTGTCTGAAATATTTGAAAAAGGGGGCTTCTTGTCTCTGGCAGCCAACAGTTAGGTGTGTAAAATTTAGCGCCGATCAGTTGAACGGTTCTACTTAAAAATTGGGAACACGTTACGGACAAACAGATAGACAGACATCGTGAAATCTCCGTTATTTTTGGAAATATCTCTGAAACGATACGAGATATAACTGATACGATATATATATATATATATATCGTAAGAGAAACTACTTATGAACTACCTTATACTAAAGACGACACAAACATCCATGCCCGAGGGGAAATTCGAACCCCCGACGATAGCGGCCGTGCTGACTGTGACTGGCGCGCCGCAGACCACTCGGCCAATATATATATATATATATATATATATATATATATATATATATATATATATAGTTGTAGAGAATTTTCTTCTCTGCAAACTCGGTTATTCAATTTTCGTATCAGATGAACGATTAAGCCGTTATTTTCATTTAAATTTCGACCTGTGAAACGGCGATCGCAAAGGCCCACTTTTAATGTTACTACGGTAACCTAAAGTGAGCCAAAAGTAGAATGCTACCTGCGTAGTATTACAGTTACGCTGCGAACAAGAGGAAGTAACGGGCAGAGGAAGAAGGAAGGAAGATTAGTGTTTCAAAGATATTCAAATGTTTGTAAAGCTTATGGGACTTCACTGCGGGGTCATCAGTTCCTAAACTGAGAAACTACTTATGAACTACCTTATACTACCTTATACCTTATACTAAAGACGACGAAATTCGAACCCCCGACGATAGCGGCCGTGCTGACTGTGACTGGGGCGCCGCAGACCACTCGGCCAATGTGGCTGTGTTTAACGCCCCATCGACAGCGTGGTCATTAGAGGCGGAGCTTACACTCGAACTGTTTGGGTAAGGATGGGGAAGGAAATCGGCCGTGCCCTTTGAAAGGAACCATCCCGGAATTAGCCTGGAGTGATTTAGGGAAATCACGGAAATTCTAAATCAGGATGGCCGGAGGTGGATATGAAACACCATCCTTCCGAATACGAGTGCAGTGTGTTACCACTGCGCCACCTCGCTCGGTAACGGGCAGAGGGATTTATCGTAGTGTGCGGTATGTTGATAATTTTGGCAGCACGGAAAGCATGCCTGGAGACGCTTTCCCGAAGCAGGAAACCCGAGTTCGAATTCCGGTATAGAACTGGAATGCAAGAGTGAGCGAGATTCTAATTGTGGGTTCACGTGAACTGAAATATACTAGATGTTTACGACACGTATGATTTGTTTGTAAAGTTATGGGACGTAACTGCAGTGGTCATAGGTCCCTAAACTTAGAAACTACTGAAACTAACTTATCCTAAGAACAAAACTCACACCCATCCCGAGAGAGGACTCGACCCTCCGACGGCGGACGGCAGCACGCACCTCAGCAAGGCGCCTTAGCGAGCATGCCTAAATGAGTTCGGTCTCTACATCTACATCTACATGGGATATTCTTCAAGCCGGCTGCGGTGGCCGAGGTGACTGAGGCGCTCCAGTCACGGTCAGCACGGCCACTACGGTCGGGGGTTCGAATCCCTCCTCGGGCATGGATATTTGTGCCGTCCTAGTTCTTAAGTAGTTCATAAGTAGTTTGTAAGTTTAGGGACTGATGACCCCGTAGTCATGTCCCATAAGCTTAACAAACATTTGAACATTTTGATACTCTTCAAATCACATTTAAGTGCCTGGCATAGCGTTCATCAAACCACCATTATACTATTTATCTCCCATTCCATTCTCGAATAGCGCGCGGGAAGAAAGAACACCTGAATATATTGAATGCTTTGGTGAGGCGAGAGTCAACAGCCGTAATATATTTCATAAAATGCATTTTTATGAAAACCATCAGCTGTTTATTAAAAACCTTATTCATCTACTAGTTTCGGTCATGGACCATCTTCAAGGATAAACTATACAAAAAAATGCAAAATAAACGTAATTGATGTGCACAAACACAGATATAAGTATGCATACTTTCACAGTATGCTTGACAGGTTAATTAGAACCCCGATGTCATCAGATAAGTTCAATACTGAAGTAAACACGCTTAAATGTGTTGCTTTTTGTAATGGCTTCCAAATAGAACTTTTAGATAAGATCTTGCATAGAAAGTTAAAAGTGAAAGCAAAACATGCTAATATTAACCAAAGGATCACCCTTGTTAAAAATGAAAGTAAGTCGAAGACAAGGTATGTCAAATTTCCTTACGTAGGTCCCATATCAGACAAGATTAGTCAGATCTTCCAAAGAAATAATGTCCAAGTAGCATTCCACACCGAAAATGAGATTTAAAAAAATTCTACCTAGCAATTTAACAACAAGAAAATCTATTTATGACCAAGCAGGTGTCTATAAAATAAATTGTCAAGAATGTGATAAATTTTACATAGGCCAAACTGGTAGGAAACTCAAAAGAAGATTTCAAGAACACACTCAACATTCTAACAATTCAGCCCTTGGTATGCATCTTAAGTTATATAAGCACACAATAGGCAACATTGCAGATAACATGGAGTTGTTACACAAATCTAAGAAAGGGTTGGCTATGAATCTGCTGGAGGAAATTGAAATATTTTGTAATTTTAAAAAACACCCAAATGACATTTTAAGTGAACAAAAGGACCTAAAAATAAAAATTTCTTTGATAACTTTACTGATGTCCTACTATTTCCCACATAGGTACCTCTGCCAACCACTCTACCTTTATCCCCTCACCCCTCTGATTCATTTTATTTATTAAACTAGTGTTCTCAGTAAATGGTTACTATCTCTTATACCCAAATGATATGTTACATATTTTTTAAATACCTGTTGGTAGAACATTGTTCCATTGTTTCTTACCTTTGCATTTGACCCTGGTGTACATTATATTATGTGACATGGTTTTAGTTTGTATGTAACACCACCCTTTTTACTTACACCATTTTGTTGTATTTAACTAATGATTCTGATCAATATGTAATGATCTTTTACCGCTCCCCAGTATTACCACAAAATTCCTTTATGGTTGTTATAACATAGTATCACTTCTATACCTGATATTATGTTCATTCCTATGTTGTAATACATTGTCTTATCACAATATTTTTATCTCCTTTTATTATCATATACCTCAGGTAAATCATCTCTTGGTACTCTGTACCATTATACATACAGATACATGGTTTCTTCTAATCAATTTTATTAATGCAGATATTCCTCCTTATCATTACTGCATTATGGTATGGTGAAATTTTCTTATTTAAATTAGCATAAATTTTGCTAAGTCACAAGTACTGTGATTTTGTATTACAAATTGGAATAAAAAATTTTATTTGTATTATGTTTTACCCATTTGTGTTTAATTCACTTTTATGAAACTTACAACTGTTGTCCCAGGATTATTGACATAGTAATTTACATGTATTTCTTAATGACTTTACAGTGTATTTTAATGGTTTTTTACCTCTGTATCACTTTTATTAACCCTGTAAACATTTTTGTAAACACTGTAATTTACTTTTAACCTCATCTTGTTATGAGTATATTGTATTGTTGATATTGGTTGGTCATGATTAACAATGAACACATATTATATGTTGCCTCAGGTCTATGCCATATTTATATGTTTCTTTAGGATCATGGTTTATTTATCTACATGGTACCTGTCATTTCATATTTACATATGTTACTTTTACTACACAAGATAGAACCCCCCCCCCCCCACGCCCCTCTGAACAACATCCTTGTGTAAGTGACAAGCAGCCTCATGTCTCGGTAAATACTACCTTACTATATAATTCAAGAAGCATATGTTGTCCTACTCTGTACTAAAGTTACAATAGCTACTTGTTTATAATTATGCTACTCTAAACCCACTTCACATTTATCACTACTGTCTTCACAGCGATTAGGACTTTACTTTGGCATTCTACTCTATATATGAAATTATCATATTAGTACGTTTTGCCCTGTCTTTTTCATCTGAGACTTGATCTACACACTTGTGTGTACAATGCTGTTTGTATAATCTTCGATCTTGACACATGTAACCTGTTTATAATGATGATCACTTTTATTTTCTTAATTATAACACGATATATTGATGTAATAACTTCTTATGTTTTGTTTTGTATGCTGTGACACTGTATTTTACTACACCACACTTTATTTGTTGTTGTTAACCTTTGTATACACCAATTTCGTCGTAATTTGATGATGACTAAACTTTGAAACTTTGTTTACACATGTATCCAAAGATGTTCATCCAAAGATAGTGTACATCCCTGAATGGTTCTACTAATATCGATAACATACGTTTCATCGTCTCTGACTCATGCAATTAGCACAAGCCACTCCCTCCATTTTTATTCATAGACCGTTCTCACCTTTTATGTCATGTTTGACTGATAGATTTTATCTAAGATGACCATAGTAATTTTTTACACTTTTAGTTGTACTGACTGTTATATCTCAGTTGTATTATTTTATTTGATGTATTTTACCATTCTCTGTTAACACCTTGTAAGTATTTTAACTATATGTTAAATTGACATAATTCTCTATTTTCTGTCTCTCTATATGTAATTTCCCCGATTATGTCCTCTCTGTGTTTGTGCACATCAATTACGTTTATTTTGTATTTTTTGTATAGTTTATCCTTGAAGATGGTCCATGACCGAAACTAGTAGATGAATAAGGTTTTTAATAAACAGCTGATGGTTTTTATAAAAATGCATTTTATGAAACCTGAATATATCTCCGATTTATCGTACTATATTGTGATGGTTATTTTTACCTATGTAAGTCACAGTCAACAATATATTTTTGCATTCGGAGGAGAATGTTGGCGATTGGAGTTTCGTAAGTAGCCCACGCTGCAGCGATAGGCGCCGTTGTTGTAATGATTCCCATCCCAGATCCTGTATCATTTCAGTAACGCTGTCTCCCCTGTATCGTGACAATACGAAACGAGCTGCCCTTCTTTGGACTCTTTCGATGTCCTCTGTCAAACCCACCTGATAAGGATCCTATACTGGGCAGCAATACTCCAAAAATTGACGGACGAGCATAGTGAATGCAGTTTCTTTTGTAGTTCTTTTGCATCTTTTAATGGTTCTGCGAATAAAACGCAGTCTATGGTTCGCCATTCCCACGACTTTATCTACGTGTTCTTTCAAGTCTGAAGTAATAGTAATTCCTAGATATTTTGTGGAGTTTACGGCCTTCACTTTTGATTGATTTATCTTGTAATCAAAGTTTAACGGATTTCTTTTCGTACTCATGTGGACGACTTAACACTTCGCATTATTTAGAGTCAATTGCCAATTTTTACATCATAGTGATATTTTATTCAGATCGTTCTGCAGTTGGTTTTGATCTTCAGATGATTTTACTAGACGGTAAATGACGGCGTCATCTGCGAACAACCCAAAAGAGCTACTTAGATTTTCCCTAAATCGTTTATGTAAATAAGGAACAGCAGAGGACCAATAACACTACCCTGTGGAACGCCTGATATCAACTCTCCTTTCGTAGACTTTCGAGTACTACGACCTGTGTCCTCTCTGACAGGAAACCCCCTATGCAATCGCAAATTTGGGACGATATACCATAAACCACGCAATTTGATTAAAAGCCGTTTGTGAGGTTCGGTGTCCAAAGCCTTCTGGATATCAAGAAATACGAAATCCTGAACGCTGTACCGGTACGCACAATTGTACGTAACCACCTGTAGTCTACTGCGAGGTGAATATCCGTCGTGGCAGTGCGTTCCTCCGCAGCACTAGTCATTAGCCGTGTTCACAGCGGCGCGTGCTAACCAAGTGGCGAGGCTTTCGCTCAGTACGCTACACGCATCTGCCTCACGTTGACGATGACGGCTCCTCGTGCTGAAGAAGCAACGTCGCAAAACAACGGCAACCGGAGCTCAGAAAAACCACGCAGAACATATCTGTTGGAGTTTCTAAAACGTAAGTGTGCAAGCGCTCTGTTGCTTCAGCCCTACAGTCATTTGTTATTCAAATCAAATGTTCAAATGTTTGTTAAGCTTATGGGACTTAACTACGGGGTCATCAGTCCCTAAACTTACAAACTACTTATGAACTACTTACGAACTAGGACGGCACAAATATCCATGCCCGAGGAGGGATTCGAACCCCCGACCGTAGTGGCCGTGCAGACCGTGACTGAAGCGCCTCAGTCCCCGCGGCCGGCCAATTGTTATTCAAGTGGTTCCGTTACTGCATAAGGACCTAGGAAAAGCAGTCTGGTAGGGACGGTAGAGAAACCTAACAGCGATGACGAGGAAAATCGTGCGCAGAGCGGCCTCGCAGGCTAGCGTGAACGTTAATTTAATCGGAGAGTCCACAGTGGATTCGGGTTTTTGTTAACAGCCAGCGACGTGCAGCGGCCTCTGGCGAGTAGCTTTTACCTGCACTCGACTCGCCTGATGTTGCGTGCTTTGCTTGCAGACCACGAAAAAAATACAGAGAACAGCGTTACGTACGTCATCACTTTCATACAAGGGAAGTTGAGGCTTTGTGAGCATAGAAATTTAGTTTTTACTTTTATTCGTTTTGCTGTTAATGTTCAGGAAACCGCTATTTTCCCCATATAGGGGCAGAGTTGGCAATTGATAGAGCCACCAGGGAAGTTAAATTATTACTGTAAGAAGCCCATTGATCATAATTAACCTATTCATTTCATAACTAGAAACATATTTTCACCTTTTTATTGAACACTGTGCCGGCAGAAAGAAACTTAAAATGCAAAAATATTATTAGAACCCTTATCTGCAATGGGCTATGTATCGGGTAGTTTACACTTAATGTAACTAAAGTTGCTTTCACATTTATTTGAAATATAGTACAGATTTTCCCTTTTCTGCCACGGTGGAGTAGCCGAGCGGTCTAAAGCACCTCGCTGCGGAGCGCGCGGTTGCTCGCCGTGGAGGTTCGAGTCCTCCCTGGGGAATGGATGTGTGTGTGTTTGTCCGTAGGTTAGTTTACCTAGGTTTAAGTAGTTTGTAAGCTACGGACTGATGACCACGCAGTTTGGTCCGATAGATTCACAAACATTTGAACATTTTTTTCCCTTTTCTCTGATTTCTTCATGTTAGACACTACTGCCACTTTGTTGTCACTGTTGACAGAATTTAATACAGCAACAAAATGAAATGTAATTCTTCTAAAGTGCTCACGGGTGCGGCTCCTCTAGGGGGACGCTTGTTCACTGTTGGTCGACCTGATTACGAGTTTACGAGAGTAACTCGGGCGTCCTAACATTGATTGTCGTGAGTGCACTCGTGCTCTCCTGATAATCCATTTGTAGTCTGGGGCACCGTCCCAGAGATAAATTAAATTGGTCCCAATGACCCGGTTCCGACCAAAGTTTTCGGGAGGTTTTCCTTGGTTGTGAGGCGTATGCTGGAACTGGTAAGCCCCTCCCACTGTAAAGCATGTCCGGATGTTGTCTTTCAGCATCCCTAGAGATGTCGCTCGATGATACACATTCGAAGTCAGGTAACCCCAAAGCCAATAATCGCTCGGACTGAGGACTGGGGACCTAGGAGGCCAAGAATGACGAAAGTGGCGTCTGAGCACACGATCATCAACAAACGACGCGCGCAAGAGATCTTTCACGTGTCTAGTAATACTTGTTTTGTTCTAATGAAACACCATGTCATTCCAAACATGTGTGTCAATTTTTACCTTTCTATGTACATTATTCCGTGATTTATTAAGTTTTAAAATTTATACTTTTGCTCAAAACAAGCCGTTTGGCTGTGGCCGTTTCCTTGACATGAATTTTCTCTTCCAGAATTCCCTTTGCTTTCTTCTTGTTTAGTTCGGGATGCTCACAGTTTTGTGGGGTGTTTGTCAAGATACATGTTTTGCGTATTTTTCATTACAGCAGTTAAATTATTATTTGGCGATGCCTGTGGCCATGGAATAATTTCTTGAGGAGTAACAAATAGACATGATGCTCTGCTACCTTCTCTTGAAGCTCCTGATGTAGCAATTTCTTACGCTCCACAGTTAATAAAGCATGTCTTTAGTACTGTTTTATTGTGTCATTGCAATATTAGTCTTCCGTTTCCTATTTTGTACCATGTTTGTTGTAATTTTTGGGAGAAAAAAGAATAAAAATACATTGTAATAATTTTAATGTTAATGGGGAACACTGACCAGTATGCTGACTCTGCCTAAGTAGGAACTGCTCCCTTTGTTCCATGTATGATCAGTTTACTGAAGGGGTTGGAACTTACATAGTGGCAACACTCTGTGGAGACACTATGGAATGGAATCTGCTATTGTTCTTGACGTACCTACCTTACGTCCGAGGAAATAGACTCACACGTCCCACGATACTGGCCTGCACACAATCAAGGGAAACACAGTCACTTGTGAGCGAGCGGTCTAACGTAACGGTGTCACTATGATTTCTAAACAGGAACAGCGGAGTTGGATTAAGACTGAATATGCCAGAAGTCGTACAGTACGACAGTGTCATCATGGTCTTCAAGACTTGCTCTTCAGAGAGTGAGTAATTCGAAAAGTTGCAGGGTACTTCTGGTTTCGCCAGCAATATACTGATAGCGTTTCTCGATTCTTGAGGTGGCTTCCACAGACTGCTCTCAGGTTACGGGTCACGTGCTGCCCGCTCACGCTCTGGTACCACAGGGGGTCCTTGAAGGAAGGAAGCTTAGGGTTTAACGTCCCGTCGATAGTGTGCTCATTAGAGACGGAGCTCTCGCTCGGAATTTGGTTTAGGAAAGAAATCGGCCGTGCCCTTTGAAAGGAACCATCCCGGCATTTACCTGGAGTGATTTAGGATAATCACGGGAAACCTAAATCAGGATGGCCGGAGGTGAATTTGAACCACCGTCCTCCCGAATGCGAGTCCAGTGTGTTACCACTGCGCCACCTCGCTCGGTGGTGAGTGGGCGGGGGTGGGGGGAGAGAGTTTTGGGGCGGAGGATTCTTGAGTTTTCATTGATAGGGACTACTTTTTTCGTGACATTAATCTCCGCGATATTGGCCAAGCTGGGTTTGATCACTTGTTGATTTAAATATATCTGCGCACGGTTTAACCTGAAATAAAGTTTTGATCTAAGTACGTGTGTAGAACACACAACAATTATTGCTAAAGTTTCATTGGCATCTGTACTCATTTCATTTTTGCACTACTAAGAAAACCCGTCAACTTTCAAAATATGTTCAAATGTTTATAAATCTATCGGACCAAACTGCGTCGCCATCAGTCCGTAGCTTACAAACTACTTAAACTAAGGTAAAGTAACCTAAGGACAACACACACACACACACACACACACACACACACACACACACACATGCCAGAGGGAGGACTCGAACCTACACGGCGAGAAATCGCGCACCGCAGCGCCTCAGAGCGCTCGGCTACTCCACCGCGGCCCCGTGAACTTTAAATAATTAACGAAATTCATGATCGTCGATTCACGTGATCATAATGCTTGTCACATTTGTACATATCATTCAGTCCGTTAATTTTATCAATTAGTCAGAGAGACGTTCTGGTTAAGGGTGATTGATCACAACATTTATTGTTTAACACAGACTTTCTGATCAATTTTGATATTCACAGTGCCGTGCTAGTTATGACACTGGTCCATTCACACACAAACAAACATACAGATGAACACATACAAACACACACATTTAGCGGTAATCTCTAAGTAATTATTATTTAATTCTATTTATTTTATCTAAACAGACACGTTTCAAGTGCTCTGCTCGGCCTCCTCTGGCCAGCAATCACCAATCCATTTCTATTGTCCCAGATAAGAATACTGTAATTCTTTTTCCTAATAAATCACTTTCAAGACTTCCTATCATCATTTACAAGCAGTGCGTGATGTATTTTTCATGCCGTATAAGGTGCGTATGAAAAATTCCTTGTATGGTCTCAGAAAATATAGGAAACAAGAGTTACAAACAAAATTCTGTTACTCAGCTACAGGATAGTAGTAATAATACACTTCTGACATCGGTTGTACAGCTGCTGGAGAAGTCAGAAAACCCTTCTTGGGCAATCGCTCAAAGCACTGAGTTCACGCGTTGTTGGATCTCCTCAACCGCTGCGAAGCGTAAGCGTAAGCCTTGCAGGGCTAATTTAAGGCGGGGAAACCGAAAGACGTCTGCCGGCGCCAAAGCTGAAGAATAATGAAGGTGTGGAAGCTCAGTGACCTAGCGTCTGGCGAGAAAGTCGATCACGATCGCAGTGTGCGGATGGGCACTGTGGTGCACAAGATTCCACTGTCCATCCGGTTAAGCAATTAGCGGATGTTGAGTAGAATAATATCTAGCATGTTGCTGGAAACTACAAAGATACTTTACGGTTCTGCTCTTCGCACAGTTTCAGCTGTTGTCGTAACTCATGGTGGGCCAAATCCTTACTAATAACTGTCTTGGGTGTTCATATTATTTCGTCTACTACCTCCATTTTACCTTACCTGTAACAATGAATAAAAAGTTAAAAGGCAAGACAAACTGTAGCACGTACGTGCCCACAGAACATCTTTTATATATATATATATATATATATATATATATATATATATATATATATATATATATATATATATATATATATATAAGAACTGCAAGGCCCATAGCTCCGAGAGGGGGGGAAGCGAACTACGAATACGAAAAACGTATTTTTAATTTCAAATAGGCGATTTAGACGCCAATATTTTTCATTTATACTTTATGGGTTTGACTGTGGTCGTGTGTACCTGGAATGACAAGGTGTTTTTTTCTTAAATCCGTACAGAGTAATACAATTTCTAGTACATTTTATTGAAAACTATTAATTATAGAGAGAAACTATTTCTATTTCGGACTCGTTTTCTTTGTTAAGTGGACATAGTTGTGCCTTAGAATATGTCAAACTCTGATAAGAAAATGTTAGTTTTAGTTGGATTAGTAACATCTCTAGCCGTCTTCGTTTGCCTTAGTTCCCCTTTGTCAAGTCTACACCGCGTCTTTCTAGTCGTTAGTTTTTCTCAACACTGTAATCATGAATAGGGACTGTGACTGCCGTGTGCGGATGCAGTCTGAGCTGGTGACACTTCGCTCCCAGCTTCAAGCTGTGTTAACCTCAGTGGCACAACTTGAGGCTGCGGTCGAGGGGTGTCGTTGGTGTTGGCCCGTCGTGGGAACCGAACGTTGTCCGGCGTGTCCACCGATCGGCCTACGACGTAGCCTGATGCTGCTCGCACTGAGGCAGGCGCCCTACCTGTGCTTCACTCCAATGAATTGCAGGCTGGATGAGACATTCTGGTGGAACGATCTTGAGGCCTTACCGGTTCGTCTTGTGAACAGGTTTGAGGCCCTATCTGTCCAGGACAGTGTTCCTGAAGTCTCCACGCAGTCAGCAAGATTCGGGCTTGTAGTCAGGAGCTCCAGTGTTAGGGGGTAATGGTGCCCCTTAGAGAGATGGCTGCAAAGGAGGGGAAGAAGGCCAACGTGCACTTCGTGTGTATACCGGGTGGAGTCATTCCAGATGTGGATTGGGTCATTCCGGATACCATGAAGGGTACAGTGTGCAGTCAATGATGTGCGTCGTTTTGGATCTGAAGAGATCCTCTCAGGTTTTGAGCAGCTATCTGAAGTGGTAAGGACTGCCGGTCTTGCTCGCAAGATGAAAGCAGAGGTCACCATCTGCAGTTTGTAATCTTCCCGCCCCACACTCTCGGCAACGAACTGAACAATTAATTAAACCCGTGTGCCTAAAATTCTCTAATTGTCCGGGTAAAGCTATCGGAAATGAAACCGCTAGTGCAGTGGAAGCTACAACAGAGACGCCGTTGTACTTTCACTCTCTCGCAACAACGTGCGACCAATAAAAAAAATAAAAAAATAGGGGGGTATTTGGAAAAATAACTCAATACTAGTAAAATGGGGGAAAAATATAAACGGTGTAGACAATGCAATAAAGAAGGTAAGCAAATATATGGTCGACAGCTCGCGAAACGAGCAACAGAAAGAATAATAACAAAGGGAATTGATGACTATCAGATTGTTAACAAATCACCACAAAATTCTAATAACAGGAAGGCATGAAAGACACAAAACTAGAAACAACAAGGCAGGGCGGCAAAAGACACTCAGGTATAAAACAACAAAATTACTTAAGAAAGGTTAAATAGCATATTTACGGCAAGCACCAATTACCAAAACGCGGTAGCAAATGCAACTCAAGCACTTATCAAACTGCATATACCTCACCTTAAAACGTATTGATTGTTGACAGATAAATTAACTTCATGAACAGTAATTATTAAACCTGTTAGTAAGCAGTTACAAAGGTCTAAGTATTTGACTACATGGTTGAGCACAAATTTACGTAAGCAAGGATCATTAAGACTCGAACCATAGTTTTGATTTAATATTAGTAATATTTAATCTTTTATTACGATAGTCTGATTTATGTGATGAAATTTTAACTGATCGTCCGTTACGAAAAAAAGCCTACAATTACTCAGTTTTTTAAACTTTGCAAAAATAGTAAAACATTTACTGGTCATTAACACTTGGAATTTAACTATTTTGGTTAACTTCGAAATACACAAATATTTAACTGAACAAACATTGCTGTTGCACTCTTTATGAGGTGATAGAAGCAATCATGCAGTCTGTAATTAAACAGGGCTTGTCTCGGAATAATATTGAATAGGACAAGGATCCTCCTTGGTTGATGAGTTGGAGGAATGATTTGGACGACACCAGGCATTTCATAAGAACAGTTTTCGCTATTGAAGATTATCGCCAATATGCTGGCTGGTCGTACATACTAATTAATTAGTTGCTGGATAGATATTACTTCAGATGGAGACGATGTGGCGTAGTGCAGGCATTGTTGGCACACAATAGCAAATTGTTCTTTGCTCTTGAAAATTACATCTTGCTGGGTTAACGCCGTGCCCACATTATTTGCGAATTGCCCAATCGCCGTAACTTTTGTGCCAAATCAATATACTCCTCCAAAGGCCCCACATACTGTAACTACACCGACGAACACAGACCGGCCACTTCGAGCAGCACTCTCCAACTCCTTCTCTGCGTGCCATTGCGCTGCCAGCGAGCTCCCTACTACAAGGATGACTGTACAATAGCAACGAACCTGACGAGCCCAGCGTGTCTACTACATTCATCGTACAATATTTGATTTTGTATTCATACTAAATACATAAAACATGACATTGTCTTATTCCCCGTCACATTTATCAGTACAAAAAGACATATAAGTGACAATTACATAACATAGGACAATGAATAATCAAACCAATAATATTTACACCTGAGTGACATGTAGATGGTTTACACATAGAGTAACTAGGTAGTGGTCACTGTATTGTTTTGTCACAAGTTGGCAGGACCGACAGTGGACTTCTGGTACACAGCCGATTGGTGGGTCTGACTCAGAGTCTCAGACAGTTCTGCGACCGTGTGGGCTGCAGATTTCTCGATTTGTGCTATCGGGTGGTGGGGTTCCGGGTTCCGCTGAATAAGTCAGGAGTCCACTACACGCAGGAAGCGGCTACATAGTGGGGGCTGTGTGGCGTGGACTAGGCGGTTTTTTTTAGGGTAGAAGGCCTCGGGAACACACAGAAAGGGTTTCAATCTCAAAGGGTACAGGTCAAAGATAAAATGAACATTGATCTAAAAACCATTGTCCTAACAGTTGTAAATTGCCATAGCTGTGTAGCGAAAGTACGAGAGCTCCAAGCGCAAATAAAAAGTACTGAATCTCAAATCATTAAAGTCAGAAATAAGTTCAGCTGAAATTTTTACTAAGGGGCAAAAGGGGAAAAAGTAGGCGGTGACGTATTTATTGCTGTCACAAGCGTTTTGTCTTGTTGCGTAATTGAAGTAGGTAGTCCCTGTGAGTTGGTGTGGGTAGGGGTTATACCTGACAACAAGAATAAATTATTAATTGGCTCTTTTTACCGACGCACTGACTCGGATGATTCGGTTGCAGAAATGTTCAAAGAAAGCTTGGGCCAAATTTCAAAAACGTTCCCCAAGCATACACTTTTAATTGGTAGCAACTGTAACTTACCCTTGATATGTTGGCAAAAATACACGTTTAAAACCGGTGGCAACCATAAAACATCATCCGAAATTGTACTGCGCCCATTCTCCGAATATTATCTCGAGCAATTAGTTCATGAACCCACTAGAATAGTAAATAGTTGTGAAAATATACTTGAGCTCTAAGCAACAAATAATCTGGAGCTAATAATGAGTATCAAAACAGGCACAGGGATTAGTGAACACCGAGTTGTTGTAACGAAAATGAATATAACATTTCCCAAATCTACCAAAAATGAACGAAAAATATATCTATTGAAAGAAGCAGATAAAAATTCGATTAACGGTTTCCTGAATGAGAATCTCCATACTTTAGAAACTAACAATGTTAGTGTTGATGTGACGCGTCAGAGTATGCTGTAAATTTCGGACCTCGTTTTGAAATGTGATCTTTGCGCAGAACATTGGCGACCCTAGAGTAATGTCTGACAGTCTTGAATTAGTCGCAAGGACGAGTTAATAACAAACCTTGCAGTTCTTGTCTCACCTGGGCATGCAGCTATCGCGTGATTAAATACGTGTTGGATGAAGTGGCAAGGCATAGTCGAGCTAGTGAGATCGTTGACACTGAGGCCCGCCGGGTTCACAGAGGCTGATGGTAGTTCTGTATCGCTTCTGAAATACGGAGCAGGGCTGTGGTTTTTCTTGGCCATTATTTACAGTTGGCACTGCACGCTGTTGAAGACTGCCGCTGACACAGTGATTGGTAAAGTATCACTTGCACTTGCTCGTGTGTAACATCGAACGTTGCGTTTACTGATTATTGGGATGACGATATATTTTGGAATCAGTGTTGTAATATTGCTCCCGACTACACAGCTGTTTTTCACTATTTTATTTGTTTTCAAATTCTTACAATGCTGGTCGCAAATGACTTCCCAACCATTTATGATAGGGAAGAATAATTCCCTTTTTAAGGTTCCTTATCTGGTTGAGTTTTGTTTAATTTTCTGTTTTCTATAATTTTGACATTACACTCTGAATATGATTCACAACTAAACAGATGTAATTTGAAATACAAATTCCGATATTATTCAACTTAGATACAGAATCCTTTATCAATATTTTCGCAAAAGTCTAACTTGTGGATTTCATTTTAATTGGGACCTAAAATGCGATTAATAACGGTTTTGGAGAGTCACTCACTCCTATCAATTATAGAAAGTGCACCTACACCTTTACTTCTCTTCCAACATATTCATACCATCGATACTTATATTTAAGTGAGCCGTTTCCACTTTATGATTTATCACATAATTTTTGCCAACCTTGCTAAGACTTCCTTCCCCGTCAGTCCTTCTCCGCCACACACAAAAACCTTTTATGTGAAAACCTACCAGGATTCCTCTTAAAGTTCCGTTCCCTCTTTTCGATTACACAGATACCCTTCAACCTACGCAAATTTTATTGGCAGCGTTTACTTGTTGCTTTAATTAAGCAATGACATGTTTTACAGATTGTGATCTGCAAGAACCTAACATTTTGATTTCCAAAAGAAATAAATTCATTATTATTTAAGAAGGATATTAATAACAAATACGCTATGTGACGAAAAGTATTCGGACGTACGAGCTGGTGGCGTCCTTCTTCAGTAATGATGGAATTCAGTATGTTTTTGACACACACTTAGCCTTGACAACAGTTTACACCTTCGCAAGCATACGTCCAATCAGGTGCTGCAAGGTTTCTTCGAGAATGACATCTCATTTTTCACGGAGTGCTGCACTGAGCTTAGGTATCGATTTGCGAGACGTGTCTCGAAGTCTGCGTTCGAAAACATCCCAAAGGTGATCCATAGAATTGGACAGCAATCTGTGCAGGCCAGTCCATTACAGGGATGTCATAGTCATTAAAAATGGTCCGACACAGGCTGGCACTATGAACTGCTACTAGATTGTGTTGGAAGGTGAAATCGCCATTCCGGAATTGCTCTTTAACTGAGGGAAGCAATAAGATGCTTAAAACACCAATGAAGGTCTCTGCTGTGATCGTGCCACACAAAACAACACACCATAACACCACCACCTCAGAATTTTACAGTTGGCATTACAGACGCTGTCAGATGACTTTCGCTGGGTATTCACCAAACCGACAACCAGTCATCGGGTCGCTACATTGTGTACCGTGATACGTCACTCCACGTAACGTTTTTCCACTGTTCAGTTGTCCAATTTTTACGCTCATTACACAAAGCGAAGCGTCGTTTGGCATTGACCTCCGTGATGTATGGTTTTTGGGGACCCGCTCGACCATGAAATCCAAGTTTTCTGACCTCTTGCCTAATTGTCATAGTGGTTGGAGTGGATCGTGATACAGAGTGGAATTCCTGTGATGGTCTGGATAGATGGCTGTATTTCACTGAACGACCATCTCCGACAACCGGCGGTTTCTATCAGTCAACAGACGAGGCCAGCCTGTGCGCTTTCGTGAGGTACGTGTGCTTTCACTGTTTCCACTTCACTATCATACTGCAAACAGTGAACATAGGGATGATTAGGATTGTGGAAATCTCACGTACAGACTTTTGACACAAGTGACACCCAATTACCTGACCATGTTTGAAATCCATGAGATCCACGGGGGGCCGCATTCTGGTCAATCACGATGTTTAACGACTAATGATATGAACGAATACAGATATGAATTACCTGGCAGTAAATAGCAGTACAATGCACCTAATATGGGGGTATTCCGATACTTTTGATCACGAAGTGTATATGTGCTATGGTGTTGCTGTCTCCTGTTTGTCCACCTGCTTTGTTGCTGTCGACTGGAGCGTTTTGCCGAAGAGGTGACGAGACTGGTTGATGGTGACTGTTGGTCAGGACTTTCGCAGGATTTAAGCCAGCGTGGCTCGTACAAACTTGTAGCACTGCAAGTGAGAACGTGACGAACCATGTATGTGTTACCAGAAATCCCTATACGACTTTTACCTGCCGCGGTGGTGGCTACGTTTCTTCCTACGTGCCGGCTGCGAATGGAAGGGTTCTGGTGGAGTGTCGAACGTCTGCCTCAGGCACCCGCTGCCCTGAATGCTGTAGCGCTGCCCTGGGCTAATGGATGCCGGTGTCGACAAGACGCTGCTGAGTGGGCCAATTCATTACGGGCCGTTTAGCGCGTCATTCTGCCCGCCGCCACCGCGTTTAATGAGCTGGCGGTAATGCCCCCGGCTCCTCTTCTCTCCCTTGTAACCTGACACGGCGCGGCGCCCGGGCCTACCTAGGCACCGCCTTAAGCCTGGCGTGCCTAGGCAGCAGCCGGTAATTGTGCCCGCCTGCTCCTCGCCTCGGCTAATGGGCGCCATTGTTGCCGGCCGGCTGCTAAGAGCGCTAACAGAATGAGTCGGCGGCGGTAATGGGTTTGGCGCCGCCATTATGGCCTCGGGCAGCGAGCTGGCGCGACGAGCAGCCGGAACCCACGCACTCTCTGACGAGGATGTGCGCCTCCCCTCACCCAGTGCTTACAGCAAACATCAGTGGAATATTATTGAACCCTGTTGCAACTTTCCTGCCAATATGCTGTATTCACTGCATGAGCCTTGTCCCATATTCAGGTTTATGTGCGAGCCGCTTGCAGTGGCGGACTATGGCTGAGGCCCACGGCGGCGGCAAAACAAAATGAGGCCCTCCTACCACTTGCAAATACATGCACTACTATATAACAGTATCACTGCCATCAGGGTGTGTGTGGAGGAGAATTTGCGGAATTGCTACAAAGATCGTAGTATCTATATCTATTCAGACAGCCAGGCAGCCCTGAGATCACTGGCAGCTCCTGCAACAAGGTCTAAAATTGTTGCAGAATGTCACAGGGTTCTGGTGGAGCTAGGGGAAAGCTCTATGTGGGTCCCTGGCCACTCGGGGATCAGTGGCAACGAACATGCCGACAGATTAGCCAGGATGGGGGCAGACACTCCATTTATTGGACCGGAACCTGTCCTGACAATCACCAAGGCAATGATCAAATTGGAGCTACGTAACTGGCTCAGAAGACAGCACGTAGAATATTGGACCAAAGTCCATCAACAACAACATGGCAAGGTAATGATGCCAAAGCCATGTTTTAAAAGAAGCTCTGCAATCCTGGGCCTGAAGAGGAGAGAGATTAGACTCCTGGTTGGATTGCTGACAGGCCATGGGAATTTCAAAAAACACCTACGTACAATGGGAGTAACAGAAGAGGACCCTAAATGTAGGATCTGTGATGACGGTGATGAAACTGCAAAACATCTAATCTTCGAATGCATTGCATTGGAGAATAAATGGCACAGAATATTTGGGACAACCAGACCCGAAGAAATTGTGTCTAATAAAGAACTGGTAAAGGGACTCCTTGCACTGTTCAAGGGCATTGGTTGGCTTTACTAGATATACAAGGAGCGATACCGCACAATAAACTTAGTTTCGGTGCGGGAAGTGGCGGGTTGGTCCAAGACTGTTTTGGCTTCCCTGCAAAAATCAATCAATCAATATAACAGTAACTTTTGTGCTTTGGAGACCCTCCCAGGACGAGAGGTACGGGCAGTCCTGTATTGCTAACAAAAATAATGGGCGGACTCACCTAAAGAAGATCCCAAATTTTGGAGTAACTGTCAGACTGCTGCACGTGTAGATTATCCTTCTTGCTTTGTTTGTCCTCGGCGTGCCTGTGGGTTCTGATCCATACGTTGATGTAATTCTCGGGGTTCCAGAGAAGTAACGGAGGCCCAACAATTGAAATAAACATTAAGGGTGAGAGATGGCAAACGGAAAGAGAATTTCGCAGTGTTGTCATAACTAAGTTCATTGTGCTGAAGCCTCTTTCACAGTTCGATGTGCTCTCAGGGAGTGTAATAACACAAACAAAAACTTGTTCACATTTTCAGGAATATTCTCTCCACAGCTGTCTATATAATCTCTTTAAACTTCTCTTACATTTGAAAAAGGAAGAAGAAAACGGTCAGACAATTAGATTTTCTTCTCCTTCTAGCCATGGGCTCACGATGTCATAGGCCATTATTTCTTATCCATCTTTTACTATCGATATTCTTCATGAAGTATTTGAATTCTGTCATCTGAAATTAACCGTTGCCTCAAATTGTCGATAAGACTCTGACAGAACTCTTTTCTTTTGAATTGGGTAGTAATTCTGCTTGATTCTGTTCTGAGAGCCAGTGAAACGTCTTTAAAGCGTCCTTCAGAAATAGCTTTTTCTGCTTCCTTTATGCAGACACCTGGCATTTCCTTCAATGGTTCAATGGTTCTTATTGACCTCCCAATTGCCCTATATGATGAGGAAATATTAACACTGTCCCTTTGGAGGTACTGTGAGAGTATACTGATCTCTTCCACAACATCAGAAAGCAGTGCAATGTTGCTCACGTACTCAGGGCTTGATAGTGTTTTCTGCAATCCCTTGATTTTCTAGTCATGTCATTCACACATCTATTCAAATGAACATTCAGAGCCTGTAGGACTTCCATACTGATCGCAGTGCTCTAAAGCTTGAGGCCACCCAATGCACTGAGAACACTTTAGATATCTTCTTATATTCCGCACGTAACTCTTGTGCAACAGCTGACAGTTCGTTCTGAATCTTTGGAGACTGATGATACAACCCATACAGCTTGTTAAAAAGAAATTATAATGTAATGCACACCAGGAACCTCTTCGATTGCATCTGCAACCCCTTTCTACCCAGCATTACACTGGCACCATCACTGCATGTTCCAATCAAATTATCATTCAAATAACTTGAAGAAAAACCATGCTCCAAGACACATTTTACAAGTTCTGCTTCTATTGTTTCTGCATCTGTTCTTTCAAGTTCAATAATATCCAAGAATAAGGTATTTATACGACCATCACTAATTTCTGTCCGTAAATACACTATTAAAACTGATTGTGAAGCAACAGATGTAGACTCATCAATGAATACAGAAACCTTGGAATTCTTCGCTGTTATGGATAAACAAAGCTTCTTCCGCATAGTGTCCGCAATGCAGTCTGTGATGGTGGCACAACTGAGTTTACTATTCAGTGTTTTGCCCATGTGAAGACCATTCTGCATTTGGAAATCTACAAGTTTGTGAAAATATAAACACGGCTTGTTATTTTTTGCTACAAAATATGCCGTTCTAAACACTTTCCTTGTACTTTCAAAAATGTCTTTCTACTGTTCAACTACCATGTTTTCTAGAACTTTGTCTTGTCTTTCATTTCGTTGCTTGCAGGCAGTTAAATGGGCTTCGGAATTCTTATGTTTATGATGTTTTTTTCTCAGTGATGTTAACTGAGCTTGTTTACTGCCACAAACGGGACCCACTGAAATACTACTCCATTCTTTAAAAATGTACACTCCCTGTGATTTACTCACTCCAATATTCTGCACATCTTTATACACTGAGCAACCCAACTTGCCTTCCTTACACACTAACCACTCATATTTCGCCTTAAATTCTCTCGGTGTGCTGTCGTTTCAACAAACAGGATAATCCTATCCTATACATATTATAAATGCGAAAGTTTGTATGTTTGTTACCGCATCACGCTAAAACTACAGCACTGATTTAGATGAAATTTCATATAGAGATTTCTTATGTCTTGGATTAGGACATAGGCTACTTTTCAAAATGTTTATTACAAGTTATTTATTTGAAATATATCCACAGAAATACACTTCCGTTATTTTGGGCAATGCTTCGGGTTCTGCTATAGTGAAATTTTTTTTCTTTGTTATTGTTATCTTTCTTACTTTCGAATATACAAAGAGATTCATGGATACTGCCAAAACGGCATAACTGATGTCTAATTACATACACATGAAATATGAATGTTGGCGTTTATGCCGCATTCATTTTCATTTGTTGTAACAAATGAAGGAAGTATGTATATAAATTGAAGACTTTAAATAAAATATGCTCTAAGTACCATGGCAAGAAAAAACATTGACTTTTGTGTAGAATGGGATCTAGATACCAAGCCCTATTTTATGTACAAAGCGCGAACTGCCACGTATAAATAGCGTACGTAAACTGCAACGAAAGTAGTGAAAAATGCACTCAGCAGATGGCAGGCGGTACGCTACTGTTAACATATGAAACGTTATAGATGTTCGAACATTGTGATGTTATCGTAATTTTCGTTTCTCCGTTAGATGTCTTTTTTATCTCTTTACTTTTCTCCGTTACGTTTGTTGTCCTTTACTTGCCATTTGTTTTCGATTACTGTGTTGTTGTTATTGTAGTTCAAATGTTCAAATGTTTGTTAAGCTTATGGGACTTAACTACGGGGCCATCAGTCCCTAAACTTACAAATTACTTATCAACTACCTTATGCTAAGGACGGCACAAATATCCATGCCCAAGGGGGGATTCGAACTCCCCCCCCCTCCGGTCGTTATTGTAGTTACTTACTGTCAGGGATGCCATCCCACAAGTTGGAGCTGAAGGTGGGTGTGCCTGTTTTATTGATGCGTAACTTGGATGCACCACGATTATGCAATGGCGCCATGTTACGCATCATGGACCTGAGAAGGCATATCGTGCAGGCCACCATCATCACCGGTGGAGCCAAGGGAGAGACTGTATTAATACCACGAATTCCCATCATGCCAACAAACTTGCCATTCCACGGTTACAGTTCCCATAGAAAGTGACCTTCTCGATCACTATAAACAAGAGTCAAGGACAAACGTTGAAAGTGGCAGGTATTCATCTGGCCACCCCATGATTCTCGCACGGATAGCTCTACGTACGCTGCTCCCGTGTATCGAGAGCTAGAAATCTCTACGTATACTTGGAGAACAAGAAGTCTCGAAACGTCGTTTACAGGGACGTATTGCAATAGATTTTTGGCTCTCCATCCCTTCCAAGACAATTATATATTCCGTGCTAACAATGTCGCAAACAGTCATGTAGTTATTTATGCCCTTTCTTGGCACTTTAATGTCTGACTATTGAACCGCGGATAACACCGCAGGGAACAGCTAGTTAGGTATGTTTTGGAAATACAAATAAAAAGGAATTACTTTGTACGATTGTCCTTTATCTTCTACAGTAGCTGTTGTGGTGCTACTGTTTGTATATGAAGTAGAGGGTCCATCATCAGTTTCATGTTTTTTTTTTTTTTTTTAACCACACGGGCCGTCTTCCGTAGTTGTAACACCGGGACTAGATTTACTGAAATAATCTACTATACTGCATTTCATAGTGAAAAATTGCACTTTTCAATAACTAACACAGTTTGTACACTTTTTACTTTATACGCCAGTCTTTGAAAGGGAAAAGTAATACGCAGAACGGATCAACAGAACTGTTCATTACAACGCCTGTAACTTCAATGAAAATAAAAGTGAACGACAATACCCGTACCGACCATGCAGCGGCTAACGATTACTGCTGTTAACAATCGGACTGTAAGCGCGCGAACTAAAAGCACAACAATGTGCCGGGTACAGTCCTGGTTTTGTTCTTTTTTATTACGTTGTTTGTCTGGGCCATTTATCATTGCTCAGTTGACTTCACAGAATCACAGCTAACATGTTCTATGAGTCATAACTCAGAATAGACGCTGATTGAATTTACAGAGACAACGAAAGGGAATTACTGTAATAAGAAAATGTTCTCCACGTAAAATAGTAAGGGGACAGGGTACACCTCGGAAAAAAGTGGGGGGACGGCGTTCACCCACGTTACCCCTCCAATACAGCCCTGGGTACGGGCCAGTCTACAAAAAGTAGCTCTCTAGATTCTGCCCCAGAACGAGAGGCAAAGGTAGCACCAACTGAAAAAAAGAGTAGTGTGCGGCCCCCCAACACTAGAGTCCGACCCTAAGGTCGGATTCCACCAGATTTCCAATAGTTAGTATATAACTAGTGTTAGTATTTTGCAACCATGACTCGTTAAACTTATAGTCCTGAAATTTTACATTTGTCTGCACTTGCTTTCATCGGGATTGAAAAACTATATTCTTCTTGAAGTCTGCGGATATTTCCTCTCTGTCATACATCTTGTATACCATGTTAAACAATTTCTTCATGACTGGCTCTCCTAACGTTAATTGTATTTAAGACGGAATATCATGGGGCCTTGTTTCTACTCAAATTTTTTAGTGTTTAGTCAAATTCTTCTCGCAGTATCGTATATCCTATCCCATCTTCCTTTACATCACCTTCCATTTCTAGAATACTACCTTCAAGTTGGTTTCCTTTGTACAGGCCCTCTATATATATATATATATATATATATATATATATATATATATATATATATTCCTTCCACCTTTCAGCTTTCCCTTCTTTGCTTAGTACTGATTTTCCATCTGAGGTCTTGATATTCATACCGCTGCTTTACTGTCTCATAATGTCCCTTACTTTCCTGTAGGCGGTAACTATCTTTTCCATAGTTATACATTCTGCTTCTGTGTTGCTTTTCTCCTTAAGCCACTCCTCCTTAGCCAGTCTGCACTTCCTGTCAACCTCATTTTTCAGACGTCTGCACTCCCTTTTGCCTGCTTCACTTAATGCATTTTTATATTTTATCCTTTCATCAATTATAAGTTCAGTATGTCCTGTGTTATTAAAGGATTTTTTATTAGTTGTTGTCCTTCCTATATGATCCTCGGGCATATTCTAGAGAACAGACTCAATACCAACCCATGCGGAGTTCTTTGTCCTTATATCAATGCATATGCATATTCGGTTGTAACATTTCTACTTCTCGTTAATTTGTATGGACAATACAGCGCAGCCCTCTGACACGATAAACGATCGCTACCATTATTTGTCACCAAGCAACAGCTTTCGTACCACTTGCTAGAATCTCAGGCTACATTACCCAGTAACTTCCGATAGTTCATGAAAACACAAATCTACTATATGCATTGCCTGTAAGCGAAGGACAAAATAAGTAGTCAACTCATGAGAGACGAAGACCATCGCCTTCACAATCAGGCTCATTTGCCAGAAGTGACTGAGTATGAAAGTAACATGACGTGTCCCAACACTGGCTACACGAAGGCTGTTGATCTTTCCTTTAACATAGTAGTGAAACGTTCTTTCTCAGTATCGCGATAAACCACACTGCAGAATTATTTAAAATTGATAAACAGTTAGTGATAAAACTGATATCTGCCTAAACAGATTTTGTTTCGATTAAAGAAACTATTTATAACGCAGGCTTCTCACTTTCTTTTAATGCTTATTGTACGTCACCAAAAGTCACTGCTTATGGTAATGAAGACTCATCAAATTGAGTTTAGTTTTAAAATCCTAAAATTTTGGAAGTTCTGTTTTACAACTTACTCATTACCAGGTTCATTACATCATGCTGCAGAAACTTCAATGTGGTAGACGCCTGCTCTGAGTACATTCTACATTGTGATTGTGATTGACTCAAATACCTTAAGGTGAAATACTTTCGTGAGTGGTCCAGAGATCACAAAATCGAGTATTCACACGGCTGGCTATATAATTCGTATGGTCTCTGGGAGAATTGCGGTGTTTTCGTCATGTATTTATGAAGTCAGATCCATGAGGACTTTTGTAAAGAATGAAGTTACTGAGTGTAAGATAGAAGTCTGGAAATTCGAAGGCAAGGTGATGAGAGTTTATATCTTAATTAGAGATTCAGCTAAGCTCTCAGTGTTTCAAGTAAGGGCAAGGAAAATGGGTTTGATCTTTTGTGAGATTCACGGTTGAGTAATGTGTTTGTAGGTTCGATCAAGACTAGTATCAGTCATCAGAATTTTCAGCTGATTAATTTATTACGCACAGTGGCAGATTACTAGCAACTTGGTTTGTTATTATTAGGGCTCGCACAGCATCCAGAGCCCTTAACCTCTTCTTCACTTGCAGATGTTGTTGGTCTTTAGTCAGGAGACTGGTTTGATGCACCTCTCCACCCCACTCTAACCTAAGCAACCCTCTCCATCTCACCACAAGAATGGCAACCAACATGTATTTGAACCTGCTTGCCGTATTCGTATCTTAGTCTCCTTATGCGATTTTTACGTCACAGTCTTCCTTCCAATACTAAATTGACGATTCCTTGATGACTAAGAATGTGTCCTACCAACTGGTCATTTCTTTTAGTCAAGATATTCCATAACTTCTGCTTCTCCCCAATACTGCTAAGTAAATCCTCATTAGTGAGGCATTCTACGCACCTTATTTTCAGCTTTCGTGTTAGAAGCACATTTCAAAAGCTTCTTTCGTGTTCCCGTCTGAATTATTTATCGTCCATGTTTCACTACTGTAAAAGGCAACACTCCACACAAAAGCCTTCAGAAACTGCTTCCTAACACTTAATGTTCGATAACAAAAATATCTTTTCCGGAATCGATTTTCGTTGAAATGTTCAAATGTTTGTAAAGCTTATGGGACTTAACTTCGGGGCCATCAGTCCGTAAACTTACAAACTACTTACGAACTACCATATACTAAAGACAGCACATTCGAACTCCCGACGGAGAACGGTCTCGCGAATCGCAGCATACCACCTCAATGGATGGATGGATGGTTTGATTTTTAAAGGGACTAAACGACTACGGTTATCAATCCCGCACCTCAATGCCCTCGGCCGCTCCGTCGCGGCGTTCCCATTGCCATTCTGCATTCTATATCATTTGTACTGCGACAATCATTTGTTGTTTTACTACCCAAGTAACAAAATTCATCTTTCACCTTTATTGTTTCGTTAACTGGTTATTCAAATGTTCAAATGTTTGTAAAGGTTATGGGGCTTAACTGTGGGGTCATCAGTCCCTATACTTACAAAGTACTTATGAACTACCTTACACTAAAGACGACAAAAACATTCATGCCCGAGGGGGTATTCGAACCCCCGACGGAGGATGGCCGCGTGCACCGCAACACGGCGCTCCAGTACGCGCGGCAACTGGCTATTCAACGTCGATATATGATTAAGTGCGATGCGTGAAAATAAGAAGTCATGAATAAATTACATTTTAGAAAAAATGAATTGTGAAAGTGCAAGGTCAGATGAGTGTTGTTACAAATAAATTGTCATCAGTTTGTGGCCTACTTTGCTCTCTAACAGCGAGGCAGAGCGGGCGTTCAATGATGGTTGCGATGGACTTAACACTGTATTCCATGGGCATCATTAGCACTCCCCAAGGCGGCATTTCTGCTAAGGACTGTTTGACTATTTTGGTGGATCAAGTGCACTATTTCGTGCACCTTTTTTTTCTGTTTCTTGTTTTCTAATCTGTGGCTGTCTTGAGATGACGCAGTAGTATACGGGAGGTGTTGTCTTTGAGTGACTGTACTAGGGTACGACATTACTTATACAAAATTTCTAGTTTATATGCTTATGGCAGTTTGATCTAAACATATAAAACTTCGATGAATACAGAAGGGCAAGTAAAACAATTCCAAATTTTCGAATACAGTAATAGTAGTATGTCATTTGACACAGTCGCTTCCCTGAAATCTCTAGGCATAATGTATCAGTGCGATGTGTTTGATGTTCAAATGTACCAAATTGCTATTGTCACAGTCCCTAGATTTACGAAGCACTTAAACTAACTTACATTAAGAGCAACACACACACATGCCAGAGAGAGGACTCGAACCTTCGGTGAAAATGGCCGCTCAGTCCGTAGCAAGACGTCTTAGTCCACGAGGCCATTCCGCGCGGATTGAGCGATATCAAATGGAACGAGCATTTGAAGAAAGTTGTGGAGAAGGCGAATGGTTGTCTTTGTTTTATTGGGATAATCTTTGAAATATGTACTGCATCTGTAAAGAACGTATATAGAACACTTGTGCTACCACAACGTGAGTAGTCATCAGGAATTTTGTATCCTCTACATATCGGTTTAAAGGAAGACGAGCAATTCACAGTAGGGCTGCTAGGTATGTTACTGGTATGTTCCATCAGTAGGCGAGTGGTACAGAGATATTTAAGCAATTTTAACGAGAATTGCTGGAGTGAAGGCGACAGAGACGAACACACATACCCTTTTCTGTCGGTCTGGGACTGGAACGGAAAAGTGACCAGTGGTGAGATGAGGTACCCTCCGCCAAGTACCTTTTGGTGGCTCTTGCACCATGTACGTATATGTAAGAATGGCATAATGTTTCGTGTTTAACCCTTTCGCGGCTGCAGGGGCGAGCGCCCTGGCTGCCCGCCCGGCTGACGGCGCGAGACCAGCTGTGGGCCTGAGCGGCGGCTGCGGCGGCTGGCCCGGCCCCACGGCCGCTGTGTAGTGGGCTGCTGTACGGCCGCTGCAGCTGCACGCTAGACACGCGTTGCGGTGGCCACACAGCTGCCCCCAATAAAACCGTTTAATAAATCAGTATCTCACTGTTCTGGCACAACAGTTGCAGTTTGTGATACGAAACAGCCTTTCAAATCTAAGCGACATTGTTATAAGATTATTCTCGACTGAGAACGAAAAGATTTAAGTAAATTCAAATACATTTTTGATTTGTTATTGAAAAAACTATAACTTGAGGTGTGCGTTACCAAAATATATTACTACAACGTATTAAAGTTTCATTCACATCGGTCGTGTATGTTTCGCAACGTTTAGTCTTAAAGCCAGTTGTTCGTAGGGAAGACCTGCAAAACTCCGACAGTTCTAGCTATAATCAAAATAAAAAACAGTTATTGAAATTTATGTTGTGCCATGTAGCACAATGAAGAATTAAACAAGAAAAATAATGATGTAATATTGAAATGGAAACAATAAAATAAAAATATTGATAGGTTGTTTGCTTCGTTTCAAATTAAAGCCTAATTTCCATTCACTATGCTAAATAATCCGATAATAAGCATCTGTATGCTTTCTGCTACCGGATTTATTTTTCAGATATTCACGGAGTGGTAGAGTTTGACTTAGTGGTTTCCCATCCTCATTTCTAACGCAGGCATTCGACTGCCGCTCGCTGGCTGAGTTAAAAACTTTTTTCAATTACTTCTATTGCTTTTACTGTTTTCTCATTTTTGCATTTTCTTTTCTTTCAACATTCAAAGTACCCGAAGAAACTAATACTTCCTTAGTTTGTGGTATGTCTCAAAACATGGCACCATACAGAGAGCAAAATTACATTTTTTTGCAACTGATTCAGATCATTTTCCGTTTTGTATGGGCAGTACACACTACACAATGTCTTTGCGGTATCTCATTTCTCTCCGTTGCTCCGAAAAAACCGGGATAATGTTATCTTCTATTCTATTCGAAAATGGCTGTTCTTTTTGGTGTCAGTGGCATCTAACTTTTAGATTTTTATGGATGAAACTTCTCCAGTAACTGACGGATAAGTTCTAAGTGGAATTTCGCTAGTGACTTCTTCTGTTTATTCTGCATTTCAAAAATAGTTTTTGCATTGAGCATTCTCAAGTCAGTTAAATGAAAGAATACTTTCTTGTACCATTTCTGTTTTTCGTATGCGCTTTAGGGAATTAATATCATGTTAGTCCTATCAATCGCACCCACTGACTAAGTGTAACTAACTACGTAAGTGTGTTTCACTTTATTTCCTCCCATTTTATGATTCTTTTTTTCTGTCTGAGCAAACTCTGGTCCATTTACAGTGAATAGTATCCAGGACTTAATTATTGTCCAACCCAGACTTCAATTGTATTTACCTCTCTTCAGTTTATCAGGTAAAGGTAGTAAATATTTCCTGTTTTTACGCATTGTGCCAATGGCATTAGTGCACTTCGCATGGAGCCATAAGAACAATTCAGGACTCTAATACCAATTTTCTAAATAAATGCCATGAATTTTTTTGAGGTATGGTAACAACAAACTGACAACGACATCAGTCAGCATTTCCGGATTTTAATTCAGTAGCGGCACCAGTGTAATCCAGAATGTAACTGATCTGTACGACACAAAGCACGGAAATTTTAATCCCACGGCTACGTTTGTTTGGAATATACGGTTTCAACTGTACCCTTCCTCTGAAAAGTAGCAACTTTCGTCAGTTACTAAGTTCTCAAATGGGACTGCAGCCTGCCGGAATCTCTTTTTAGCGTGTTCCACAATCATGCGTATTTTCACAAGAATATCTTGCGATGCGGACGAATTGTCACTGATGTGTAATAAAGGCAGTATCGAGTGGCCGATCGCATTGAGGCACTGTGATTAGTTGCACGAGGCCGTTCCCCGTCGGGGGTTTGAATCCTCCCTCGGGCATGGATATTTGTGCTGTCTTTAGTATAAAATAATTTATAAGTAGTTTGTAAGCTTAGGGGCTGATAACCCCGCAGTTAAGTCTCATAAGCTTAACAAACATTTTAACAAACGCAGTATCACCTTGTACCTGTCTCTGGCCATTATGTCAGAAAATACTGGTGTTTGCAGCAAGGAATCTTTTGACCAATATTCATTCACTGCTGTTTGTACCTTGGCATAAGGAGGGAATAAGCCAAAAAGAAATAAAATTCTGGAGGGTCTATAGGTTTCCATCTTGTTATCTGCTGGGCACTGTCGTCATTTTCTCGGTGAGAAATGTATAATACTTGTTCATATCTACAAATAACTGATACACATTTAAATGAGATAAAGTAAAATAAATAAATAATCTAAATGAGTTGCTTATTCATCGAAATCTACCTTTAAACCATTAAAAGTGTTCGCGAAATTGTGGCTATTCGCCGAAGGACTATTATCTGACCAGTCACAAAATCTTTTTCGTGTCGAAAATTCACCTAACACATCCTATTAAGAAGAGGAATTTTCTGCAGAAGTTCTTCGTTGTCTTGAATAAATACCGTTAGTTCCATACACATCCAGCTCTTCGTGTAAAGAAAGGATGTAGTAGCACTACCATCATTGTCACTACTATTCATGAGGATGTCCATTATTTCCTTGTTTCCGACATTGCAACGACAGTACAGTTAAAAGCTGTTCCCTCGTCAAACAAAAAATACAGGACGAGCCCGATGGAGAGCTCGTGAGCAGGAAGGCCCGGAAGTGAAAACTGTAGTGCTTTCTCCAATAAAAGTGTCTGAGGGATTAGTTGCCAAGAGAAAAAAAAACTTTTTATAACAGAAATTAGTATCTACCTACCGAAGGAAAGACAATAAAACGTTTTATAACAGACAGAACTTAGTATCTATCTACCGAAATAGATAAACGGTTGAATCAGATCTAGTATGTGTGTCAGCAGATCTATCTGTTTAATTTTGTAAAATAATATTTAATCGTATTTCGCTCAACTGAAGAGTGAGGCCTTTAGTGCACGCACAGCGGATAATGAAATATCTGAAATTAATTTACACAACGCGATGCACGAGGAGAATAAATAATGTGTCTGTACTGGAGCTGTGCCTTTGAACTAAATTACATCAAATGATAGCACGCTCTGAGCCGGGGTAAATGGAGTGTTTAAACACTGAACTAATAGACCTCCACATTAACGTTTGCGGTGTCTTTGTAGAGGGCAGTAAACAATGAAACCTATATTCGTTTGAGTTACTCTACTTCAAAGCTAATATTTTCAACAAACGTTTGTGTGAAAAATAAATAGCCTAACTACCAAGCTTCAGACTAAACAAACTCTGTTCTTGATGGATGAAAGATTAGGGCTTAGCGTCCAATCACATCGTGTTTGTTAGAGACGGTTTGTTCTACAGTTGTCCTCACAGCTGAAGACAACGCAAAACCGTGTAGGCTAGCAAGAAAAATGGAATATTCTACTTATTTATTGCATAAATTTGTTGTTAGGCTCTTGTTTTAAAAATTACATAAAGTGAAATGTGTTATTAAACTTATTTAATGTGAACTACAATGATCGTCCAGTGAAGTCACCTTACTTAACACCATCCAGTCCTGTGAGGTTTATAATGAAAGTAGACCAAGTAAATGTGAAATATTTGTGTGCTTTCAGAACGGACTCTACAGCTCATGGTACCTGAGAGCTATAAAATCCAATCTACATGGATTCAGATTTCCTCGTTGACGGGGAAGCAGAATTTGGGAACTATCGGATAAGTAACACCCAGCGTCTTTCAGTGACAGAGTTTTCTTCTTCTGCTCTCTGAGGTAGCGTTTGTAAGTGTAATGCTGGTTTTAAATCGCGGTAACCATGGTAACTTTTGCAAGTAATATACATATCGTGACCACACTTAGTAACATATTTACGCTTCTCGTGTTTCGACTTCCGTCATTTTAAAAGGCTACAAAAAGACATTGGTATCAATAGGAAATCACACATTGTATTACAATGCCATGAAAACAAAGTCGTTACACTTACCTGTATTTCAAGTTAAAAGTTATTCCCCAGTCAGAACACATCGCGCTCTTAACACACGTGCCGGCCGTGGTGGCCGAGGGGACTGCGGCGCGTCAGTCACGGTCTGCACGGCCACTACGGTCGGGGGTTCGAATCCCCCCTCGGGCATGGATATTTGTGCCGTGCTTAGTATTAGGTAGTTCATAAGTAGTTTGTAAATTTAGGGACTGATGACCACGTAGTTAAGTCCCATAAGCTCTACAAACATTTGAAAGATTTTTTCTTAACACATGTCGTTGCTAGGGAAAGCGCTTACTGGCGCCTGCCCGACTTATAAGTTACCATGAGGAGCCCATGATCTGGCGGCGCTACAGTCTATTTTTTCTTTCACGTTTATCGCTACATAATGTTCTAATACCTACACAGTTTTGAAATAATCCTGGGTATAAAAGAAAGGAGTTTTTGCTACATACTGCAGTGCCATGTGGTACTTAGGACTGTTACAGGAATTTTTTCCTACAACAACAAACCGTTATAATGTAGCCCACGTAGAAGCATTATACTGCTCACTGAAATTACATGTTAAAACACTACTTACAATACAAAGGAATATTCGTACCTGTATACCATTCATTCACACCTAACCACAACGTGTTCTAATACAATTCCCTAGCCGCGACGGAGCGGCCGAGCGCATTGCGGCACTTTTCTACGATGCGCGAGGCCGCTCCCCGTCGGCGGTTCGAATCCCCCCTCAAGCATGGATGTTTGAGCTGTCTTTAGTATAAGCTAGTTCATAAGTAGTTTAGGGACTGATGACCCCGCAGTTAAGTCCCATAAGCATTACAAACATTTGATTTGAACAATTCCCTAGACCAAACGCCTATTAGGAGAGCGAAATACTGATGACAAAAGTTAAAATTAAAATCACTTAAAGGATTTATAGTCTTCGGGTTGTAAAAAATATGGCTGTTTATGTAAGACGTTTGACACTTGCATGAAATTTAAGAACACTGTCATACTACAAGAAGGAATGTAGCAAATTTTCTGATCAATTAACAGTTACTTTCTTAGAACAACTGTTAATATTTATTGTAGCTAGGATAAACAATGTTACTTAGTATACGATATTCTACTCAGAACTTCGTAAAAACGAAACGGCAGACTACTTAAGTAATAGAAACCAGTACGTTGTCCTCAATGGGGATTGTTCATCAGAGACTAGGGTATAGTCAAGAGTGCCGCAGGGAAGTGTGATAGGAACGTTATTATTTTGTATCTATATAGATGATCTGACTGACAGAGTAAATTGCAATATGCGGTTGTTTTCTGATGATGCTGTGGTGTACAAGAGTGTACTGCCATTCAATGACTGTAGTAGAATGCAGGGTGACTGCGATCAAATTTAGAGGTGGTGTGAGGAATGACAACTAACTCTAAATGCAGAAAAATGTAAGGTGATGACTAGGGGAAACATTCCCATAATGCTCCAACACAGCATTAGTAGTGTGCTGTTTGTGAGAATCGCGTCAATTAAGTATTTATACGTAACGCTGAACACAGATATGAAATGGAACGAGCATATAAGAGGAACAGTCGTCGGGAAGTCGGATGGTCGAGTTCGGTTTACTGAGAGAATTTTGGGAAGATGTGATTCGTCAATAAAGGAGGCCGCATATGCAACTATTGTGCGTCCCCATCTTCAGTATTGCTCAAGCGTGTGCGAAACCCACCAGATAGGTATAAATAAAGATATGGAAGTAATTCAAAGGCCGGCGGATAGGTTTGTTACTTGTAGTTTCGATCAATGCGCGAATGCTACTGAAATGCTTGGGGAACTAAAATGAGAGTCTTTGGAGGGAAGGCCACGTTCTTTACGAAAACCGCTGGTGAAGATATTTAGAGGGCCGGAATTTGAGGCGGACTTCGGAAATATTCTACTGCCTCCAATTTACATTTCGCGTGAAGACCACAAAGATAAGCTCAGAGAGATTAGGGTTCGTACAGTTGCAAAAAAGAATTCGTTTTCCCCTAGTTCTATATGAGAGTAAAACAGAAAAACAAGTAACTAGTAGTCTTACTGATTACCCTCGGCCACGCACTTTTGGGTGGATTGCGAGTATGTATGTAAGGGAAACTTGGGTATGATGACATTAACGTTTATTATATTTTTTCTGACTCTTATGTTGAAATCAGACATTTTTTTACGGAAAAACGATTGCTTAATGTATCTCCTTGTAATAAAGCTCTTAAACGTGTCCTAAAACTGAAGGTTTTTTAGCTAGACCTGTTTTTGTTAGTAACAGTACCATTCGTCGTAGGGTAAGATGACGAAATGAACATTGTATTTAGAAAACAAGACTTTTGTTCATGCTTATGTACTTGTCAAAAGTGTCTCCTTTGCAGCCCTGTAATTTAAGCCCGTACACTGAGCAGATCCTACTTCATCGACATGTTTCTTTTACATAGTGACCTAAAATAGCTTCAGGGAAGTTGAACTTCCTAGTGGCGCCTTAAGAAGCTTACCATTCCTTACACGCTGCATTGCCTCTTTCAATGATTCCTTGCTCCATTTCTTACACTCTGTTTTCCTTATGAACTGCATTATTCGTCAACATTTTGGATTCGGGCTTATACATGCACACAGTCTTACAGAATAAATTCATTAAACCGTTATTAAAATATCAGTAAATCCACAAGGTTTAAGATGAATAAACTGATATTCATTAATAGAAAAGTATTACTTGCGTGAAACGTAAAAGCCGTCGCTTACACGGACTACAACCGGAATACAAGGGATATACTGAGTACATCCTTCCGAAAGTCCGTATCTTCAAAAGAACCATGGTAACGGAACAAGCGGTAAGCCAACTGCACATCAGACATCCGTCGGTGTTCTCTAGAGACGCTGGACACGACGCCAACAAATGGCTAAAAGGGTTCAAAAAATGTTCAAATGTTTGTTAAGCTTATGGGACTTAACTACGGGATCATCAGTACCTAAACTTACAAACTACTTATGAACTACCTTATACTAAAGACGGCACAAATATCCATTCCCGAGAGGGGATTCGAACCCCCGACCGTAGTGGCCATGCAGACCATGACTGAAGCGCCTCAGTCTCCTCGGCCACCGCGGCCGCCTAAAGGGTTCGACCGAGTCGCAAAGTACAACAGGTGGGATCATACATTGTGCTTGGCCAACGTTTATTTCTACCTGGACGGAACAGTCCAGCAATGGTTCGAGAACAACGAAGTCAAGCTGAATGACGGAACTTAAGACGTTTGGAGACCGCCAGCGACAAATCCGCTCGGCGAAAGAACTGAAGAACCCAACGACATGGTGAACCAACAGTCGTACAAACAGAATGTTTTGACCCTGGGTAACACAGTCAATCCGAACAAGACTGAGGCCGAAAAATCACGCACCTGATGAAGGGTATTGCAGAAGACATGTACCAAGCTCTTCTGATAAAAGACGTCGCTACGACAGAAGAGTTCATCAACCTGCCAGGCACTTAAATGTGATTTGCAGAGTATCCCATGTAGATGTAGAAGTGGTGCCAGCGTATTAAAGGGATGCAACAAAGGAGGGTTGGGCGCAAGACGTATGACAGACACCCAATGTAGTCCCTATGGCAGTTGTGGAAGACCAGCATGACTTCGCTTCTCTCATACGACAAATCGTGAGAGAAGAATTACAACAGTGCCTGGCAGCCGGGAATGCTAGACAGAGCGAGCATCAGATCATGGCCATGTATGTGAGCCCTGTAAGTCATGAGGAAGCCGACGCCGCTGAGGAAGAGGTATTTCAGACATTAGCTCCTGTCTGCCCCGCCAATCGCACCCGACGTGAAGAATGGCGTCGCCCTGCTATGACTTACGCTGCAGACGTCAAACGGTAGCCCATGAACCGACCGACGCGACCACAACCAACTCCCCCGGCAACAATGACACCCCGCGAAAGAACAGACGTCTGGAGGACAGAAGACAACACACCACTATGTTTCCACTGGCGCCCTGGACATGTCGTACGTTACTGCAGAGAGAGAAGTCGAATATTCGACGATTATTTTGCCGCAAGACGTCAGCCATCAGAGCAGTTCTATCCCAAGCAATCACTTGCTGATGAGCTCAGTCGACCTATGGGAAGAAGCCCATCGCCGTACCCTAGACGAGGTCGCTCCCCGACGCGCCGCTGCCGTTCACCGTCGCCGTAAAGATGTACCAGCCGCTCCCCTAGCCGCCGCTCCCAGGGAAACAAAGCGAGGCGACCATCTACGGAGGTGAGGACGCATCAGATGAAAATCCTCCAAGGACGACAGTCGCTAAGATGTCGGGAAATCTCATCGTCATAATCGACGGCCAATCTGTCCGGGCACTTGTTGATTCAGGAGCTCGTTTCTCTGTATTGTCGGATAATTACCGCCGCACACTGAAGAAGACAATGTTCTGTGATACGGGGGCAACTGTGCTGAAGGTCGCGAATGGGAAGTACGTATAGCCAGCAGGAACTTGTGTCGCAAGAATAACCATCAACAACAGGACCCAGCCGTTTGAATTTCTCGTGTTAACAGACTGTAGTCACAATGTCATCCTCGGATGAGACTTCCTTCAGGCATTCCAAGCTATCATTGACTGTAGAAGATCGGAGCTGCAAATTGAAGAAATTGTTCCGACGGATACACGCAATACAGAATTTCTGGGAAGTTATTCGTCGTTGACAATGTGACGATACCGCCCTTGACAATGAGAAGAGTTGCAGTCACAAACACAGATGAGCGATTAAGCTGTGTAGTGCTTGTTGATAGTAAAAAGTTTATCAGGCTCACCAAAGAAATTTATATACCAGCATTACCCGAGGTCGAGGAGAGATTTGGATCACTGTCATGAACAGTCGCAACATATCCCCTAAGGAATGTGTATCGGGACAGCTGAACCAATCCAGGACGGTGAGCTCAACGTCATCAACGAAGACCCATGATCTGCTGTTAGTACAGACAGCACGGTTGAGGAAACAAACGTGGAACTGCCAATAGGGCCCGGACTGGCCAAGGAACAAAGCCAGCGGGTGTTAGCTATACTACGTCAATTTTCGGGTGCATTCACACCTCAGCAGAGGAAATGTCAGACGAAACGGTCCACGATAAAGCACCATATCAATACTGGGGATCATCCACCAATTAGCCACCGTTCGTATAGAGTGTCGCCAGCTGGAAGACGGATAATTCGGGAGGAAGTGCAGAAGATGTTGCACATTGACATTCAGAGAGTCCTTGGTCGTCTCCGGTGGTCCTTGCAAAGAAGACGGATCGCACGTGGCGATTCTTTGTCGACTATCGGCGGCTGAACAAAATCACATAGAAAGATGTCTACCCACTGCCGCGCATTGACGACACCTTAGACTTCTTGGAAGGAGCTACATACTTATCAACTATGGACATGCAGACAGGTTACTGGCAAATCGAGGTTGACGAATCTGACAGGGAGAAGACGGCTTTTATTACACCTGACGACCTCTATGAATTGAAAGTAATGCCATTTGGATTATGTAATGCTCCGGCCACATTCGAACGCATGATGGTCAAGTTGCTTCGACACCTTAAGTGGACGACGTGTCTTTGCTATTTAGATGACATTGTCGTTTTCTCGAAAACATTTGAAGAACATCTGAGTCGCCTGTCAACTGTGTTGAAGTGTGTTCAGGCTGCAGGACTCAACCTTAATCCAAAGAAGTGCCTCTTTGTTGCCAAAGAGATAAAAATCCAGGGACACCTAGTCAACGGAGATGGTGTCCGTCCTGATCCAGATAAAGTAAGGGCAGTCACAGAATTTCCAACTCCTCAGCACATTCGTGATGTCAGAAGTTTTCTCGGGCTGTGCCCATACCACCGACGTTTCATAAAAGTATTTTGTAACAAGGCAAGTCCATTACAAGAACTTCAACAAGGAGACCCCAAGTATTACTAGGATGAGACAAAAGAAAGAGCTTTCCAGGCACCTATGGAGGCTCTCACTTCGGCACCAGTCCTAGCCTTGTACGACGAGAATGCGGAAACGGAACTTCAAACAGACGCACGTGGTTATGGGATTGGTGCAGTGCTTGTACAAGTTCCGGAAGGTGCTGAAAAAGTGATAGCCTATGCATCAAGAGTACTCTCAAAGTCCGAGATAAACTACTCTACAACTGAGAAAGAATGTCTCGCAGTTATCTGGGCTATCAACAAGTTCCGGCCGTATTTATTCGGCAAACCATTCACCGTCGTGGCTGACTAGCTTAAAGGATCCATCAGGCCGACTAGCAAGATGGGCACTGAGACTCCAGGAATATGATGTCACAGTGGTATTCAAGAACGGGCGCAAACACAAGGATGTCTACTGCCTTTCGAGGAATCCACTATGTTGACAAATGTTTGCATAGCTTATGAGACTTAACTTTTGGGTCATCAGTCCCTAAACTTACGAACTACTTACGAACTAACTAATACCAAGGACTGCACAAATATCCATATCCGAGGGGGGGGGGGGATTCGAACACCCGACCGTAGTGGCCGTGCAGACCGTGACTGGAGCGCTTCAGTCCCCTCGGCCACCGCGGCCGGCGGAATCCATTAGTGGAACGCAACAGCAGGAATGAAATTTCAGCCCTCACTGAATTAGATGACGTTACAGCTGAACGGAGGGAAGATCCAACACTATTAAAAATGATAGAGGCCTTGGAGAAAGGAGAACCGACCAATGGAGAGTTCCAACGTATAAACGGAACATTGTACAAGAGCAACTACGATCTACTGGGCCCCAAATGGCTACTGGTCGTTCCAGCTCATCTCTTGCCAACTGTTCTCAAATATTTCCACGATGCTCCAATAACCGGTCATCTGGGATTCGTGAAGACCCTAGACAGAATCAGACGCAGGTATTACTGGAAAGGCCTCTACCGATCTGTGAAGCACTATGTGAGTCACCGTAAAGAGTGCCAGCGACGGAAGCATGTGCCGCAATTACCCCCAGGGTATCTCATACCGATTCCGCCGGCAGCAGCTCCATTCCACAGAGTTGGGATCGATCTTTTAGGGAGGTTCCCGAAGTCGGCAACCGGTAACCGATGGATAATAGTCTGCACTGACTGCCTCACACGCTACGCTGTCACCAAACCTGTGCCGACTGCAGAAGCCTCAGAGATCGCAAAATTCCTTGTATAAAACATTAGTTTGAAGCTTGATATCTGATCGTGGAAAAGTATTCCAGTCAAAACTAGTGTCAGAGGTAATGTCACGGTGCGACATTGTCCACATAATGACAACTGCATACCATCCTCAGACAAATGGTCTTACGGAACGTTTTAACAAGACGTTAGCAGATATGCTGTCGATGTACATGGATGTTGAGCAGAAGGATTGGGATACAATTCTTCCAGTCGTGACATTTGCTTACAATACCGCAAGACAAGACATCACAGGCTTCATCCCGTTTTTCCTGCTCCATGGCCGTGAAGCTGAGACGACAATGGATACTCTGTTCCCGTTCCAACAGGACGACACTCAGGATGACTATGTTAAACAGCTCATCACCAGGGTCGAAGAAGCAAGACATCTGGCTAGCATACGGACACTGGACGCCCAGGAGAAGGACCGTCAGCGGTTTAACGATAATCACCGACCTGTTGTGTACAGCCCAGGAGATCTGGTATAGATTTTTACCCCTGTATGGAAGGTTTAAGCGATACTTTGGTCCGTATCGTGTCATACGCCGCCTGTCAGACGTCACATACTACTACGTTCCTGAAGAGCAGGTAGGCGAAAATGTCTTCTTATTCAAGGACTCTAACGACGGCAGTGTTATTGATGAAGCCACGACACGAACGTCTGACGTCGATAATTGTAGAGAAGGGAAGGATTCTCTTGAAGTGCCACACAGAGGACCCATGATAAGGTCAAGATCCAAGACATTTCAACTGGCTCCACAGGGAACATAACAGCGGCTCGCTGTTTTCCAGGAGAAGAAGAAATGCCAGAGACACCAACTCCCGGCGTGACGCAGGGGACAGCGTCACCGACTGCGGTGCTGAAGGTCGCCGGTTTAAGCCTGTCCACCGGCAAAAAAAAAAAAAAAAAAAAAAAAAAAAAAAAAAAAAAAAAAAAAAAAAAAAAAACTTTATAATTAACAATTCCAGAATGTTCTACATCTTTCTTATGTTCACTTGTAAATTCTACTGGTTTCTTTTGTTAACTGTTCTTCTAATTTCTGCTACATTCTTTCTGTGTATAAATAGCAGAGCATCTGCCCGAGAGGCAGTTATTGCTGCGTGTATATTAAGTTCGTAATAAACGAGCTTTCAGTATAAGTGCTGTGTTCAGTTTCCTTCGAAGTCAAGCCTGCTTCCATTACAACGCGACAATATTGTTGTCGAGGGCATAAAAACCACCCAATTAGTCTACGTGATAATGGCACACATAAATAACCTCGAAAGGAATGGATGCAGTGTCTCCGTGTGTTGGATTAAAGCATACAAGAACATTCTGGAGAACGAGATCGCTGACACTCTTGCCAGGGAAATGATTACCACTGATACGGAAGAATATACTCACGTTACTATATACTCTGTTACCAGATTACTGAAAGGGAATTCGGACTGAATTGGGAAAAAGAATGGCAAGCTTCGCAGACAACTAACGGAAAATACCATGTGCAAGGAACACCAGTGCTACCAACCAGACATTGGTACATATTGTGGTAATGAATATTCTAACAATGTTCTGATACTGGTAGCTTTATATAAAATGGTCCTGGATTTCTGTGGGAACAGTCGTTTTTTAATGAAAGGGAAGTGTATACATTCCTAAAAATTATTTGTTTTCTTTTTTTTTTTCTAAGCACTATTATTGGAATATGGTGAAAGTCATTAATTATAATCAATATAGATGCTCTGCTATTTATACACAGAAAGAATGTAGCAGAAATTAGAAGAACAGTTAACAATAATATACTGTTCGTTTTGGGCATGGTTGCTATGGACGCTTTTAACGTGAATTGTATTATGCTTTCTGTAGTTCAGATATGACTTTGTTGATATTACTTTGTTCTGCACTGAAATAAAGAGCAAATATTTTGTTTTAAACCGTGACTACGTTTTCTTTGACAGCTAAATTCCACAAAACTCTAGTGTTTAACCTATATACAAACCTATTATCCTTAAGTCATTCACAACATTAATTGTAAAAATATCTACCCAGTTTGTGTACATGTGATAAAGAAGTTCGTGCGTCACAAACATTTGCTGCCCATTGAATTATGCCGTACAGCTGCGAGAATAACCTGTAATTCTCGTACCATGATGGCAGTTGTTGACTGTTAACATGACATTTTTAGACATTAGATTGTAATTAATTGTCCTAATAACGACGTGATTTTGGTAACTTTCAGTGAGCCATTCCTTTGAAATGACAACGCTTGAGTTATAATGAGAAAATCATCAAATACAGAAAGCAAGATGGCGCATAAGAAGGAGCGTTTCGTACAAGGTTCGGGCTAGGATTGTCACGTGACTGATTTTCGAATACCAAATGTTGAGCACCTCCATAAAACAAAGCAGACTATGGTGGTTATTATTTTATGTGTATTTTACTGTTTTAATTTTGACCAGGCATTCATTTTATATCTGACTGTCCATCAGCACACCTGCCAGATTTTATGTGGAGGACTATAGTAAGCAGTTAAATGTCAATGAGACCAGATGATGACACCATAGAGTGTCTTGAATAAATGAAATAAAAATTGCGATCTTGGCATCTATTTATACAATAATATCGTGCCCTAGGATGAGTAAGTGATAATGAGAATGTGGGAAAGATATTAATAGTTTGAAAAGGTAAAAGTTCAAAAAAGTGTACATTTGTCAAATCTAAACTCAAATAACAAAAAATTTTGGCTGTTTGTTAAAATACGGCCAGAAAGAATATTATGTGTTCGGTGCATAGATAATATCACAATAGTAGAGTCGTAATCGTATCGTGCATAAATTTTTGTTATTTATATTTTTATTATATGTGTCCCAAATGTTTCTAAAAAAATCAGAAAACTACAGGCGAATCTAAAGTGAGCCGTAAAACAAGCCAGTGCGATTTTTTATTGATTCCTCAACAGGTGGGATCTCATATCACAGTTTCTAAGGTACGATGTGCGCAGGATAACCGGTTACCAACATGTGTGTCAACATTACTGCCAACCACATACTTTGCAGTGCACAAAACAGTTATCTCTTTTCTAAACACAGTGAAGAGTTATGAACTGATAAGTAAAAGATAAAACCATGTATAGACCCAATACTTTATTTCACATAGCTCTTGCCTTTAATTTTTGTCTGATCTTTAATATATATTTGTTTGATTTTTCCAAATTGCTTCTATATCTGTCTCAGTGTATGACAATATGATTCTTTATGTGGATAGCTGTATGGGGACTAATCAAAGGCCAATAAAAAAAGTAAATTATAAATAATATAGTGGGTAAACTGGTGTCTACGACAAGAACGATGGCGTGTAGCATATGTACACCGAAAAACTGCTTATGAGAACGGGGAAACTGTTTTCTGCTCTTGCAGTAAGAGGAGAGAGAAATACACGGATGAAACGGATGTTCGCAGTGGACTGGCGGAAAGCTTTCCAAGTAAAGCCCGAGCATGTATCTGAGATGAAAGCAGCGGATATTACTGTGAAGCGCTTTCAGGCGTCGGACACGCGGGGTGTATAGCGGCCGGTAAACTCGATACCCCGGCGCGCTCATAGGCTGCTGAATATCTGCTGAATGCGGGCCACGCAGTAGCGAGTTGCCACTCTCTGTGGGCACAGCTGTTATTCAGCACACGATGCGAGCCACGACAACGGTTCCGCTTATTTCATTCCATCTGTTGCGTGTCTACAGTCTGGAAAAAAAGTTTCATCTTCAGCGTGCGGAACGTTTCCATATTTTATACGGCGTATTCCATTTGCACCAGCTCCTACTACGGCACGAAATACAGCTACTGAGGCAGAGATTTGTCTATTTATTTTTGCCGAAGTAGCTAATGCACGGGATATCTACCTAGACATATCAGAACTGTACAAAAGATATGATGGTGGAAACGACCCACTAATTATTGGCGTCTCATACCTCAGTTGGTGCAAAGTAGACTTGCGCATAATAGTTCGCGATCGGGAGCGCTAACTTTAGTTCGCGGATGTGCCGCGAACTAGTTCGTTGTTTTAGTTAGTCCGCTCCCAGTGACGGCTGAGCGGCGTGGTCTGCGCATGCAGGTGCAGGAAGAAGTTCCCCCACCTAGCTGCTTCATGCGCTTGATGCTTGAGCCGCTAACGCTATCACGCAAACCAGAAGAAACAGTCTGTGGATAATTTCTCGCGTTTAAGTTTAGAGTTGTCTCTATATCTTGGCATTATGGAATCAGTGAGATATTGCAGAGTGCAGAACACACCAAAACAGAAATTTTGTTGCACTGACCTGTGTAATTTAGCAGGCAGACGCTCACCTCGAAATGGCTCTCATCAGCAGAAGGCAAACACATGATTTTTAATTCTGCTGCGCGCCCTCTCGCTATTGTCCGTCGGTCTTCGGAAAAGGAGCGGACGAACTTACAGGCGAGGGATCTGCGAACTAGTTCGTGTAGTTCGCCTGTGGGAGCGCTCTTCCAAAATAGTTCATCCGCGAACTACACAAAACTAGTGCAAAGAGAAACATGTAGGATTAGTTTACGAGCGCATTTTCGCAGGGACAGCTGGAGGAACCAAGTTGAACTGTCAGAATCCAAGAAATAAAAGTGCAAGAAATAAGGCCTTCGAAATAGCATATAACATAATAAATCATTAGCTCTACTTACCTCCTGAGATTTTATTTATTTCCTACAAAAGACCTATTGCGCCAATGTCTAGTACGTCTGAAATTAAGAAAGCAAGTATAGATATTGGTAACGCGTAGTTGCTAGTGCCTTATATAAAGGTGATTGACAATTTTACTTACGTCTAAGTTTAAGAACTAACGTAACTATCATCAAATAAACATTCAATCAGCTTCCAGAATTTATGCAAAATGTAGAAACCGATCATCGTAATTTTGGTGGAAATTGAAATTCACATAAAATCATGTAAGAATTTAACAGCCAGTTATTTTCATATCACATAAAAGAAAGACAACCTACTACTGGTGATCAAAAAGTCAGTATAAATTAGAAAACTGAATAAATAACGGAATAATGTAGATAGAGAGGTAAAAATTGAAACACATGCAGTGACTGCGCATGAAAATCAGAGAGAATCAGATGCACCTGCAGTCGCAGCATTACCTGAAAAGGCGCTTTTAAGGTGTATTATCAGAATGGGGAATGTCCTAGGTTAGCGTTACGATCCTATCGCCATAGGAAGGGGATTCGGAGGTCCGTTGAGAAATGCAACTGTGGCGAGAATGATTTCGAAGTTCGAAGCCACGGGTTGTTTAGACGATAGACCCCGTAGTGCCGACCGAGCACAACGCGTAACGCTGCTGAGACAGTTCAGGAAGAAATGGAGACTGCAGCGGGTTCGTCTATGCACGGGGAATTCACGCTCGTGCAGTCGCACGTCACACCGGCATCATACACTACTGTTTGGTTGGCATTTAGGCGTACCCTCCGATGCTATCCTTACAAAATCCATCGGCATCATGAACTGTTTCCTAGCAATTTAGTGAAGCGGAGGGCATTTGCGCTGTGGGCGTATCAAAAGATGGCGGAAGATGGTTTTGTTGAGTAACGCGTTGTGGACGGACGAAGCTCATTTCACGCTCCGGGGGTCTGTCAACGCCCACAACAACAGAATTTGGGCTACCGAAAATCCTAGAACTGTCGTGGAAACTCCATTGCACGACGAGAAAGTCACGGTAGGGGTTAGTTTTACCACGTCTACCGTTATCAAAAAAATGTTCAAATGTTTTAGAACCTATGGGACTAAACCACGGGGTCATCAGTCCCTAAGCTTACAAACAACTTATGAACTAGCTAAGACTAAGGACGGCACAAATATCCATGCCCGAGGGGGGATTCGAACCCCCGACCGTAGCTACAGTTATCCCTCCCCCTCTCTCACCCTTCACCCTTCAGCTCTTCCACTTCACTTTGTATGGTCAGCCATGCCCAGTTGCACAAGTAACTCACGGATGTGTTCTATACACTTGTTGTACGCATTTCCTATTACCCACCTTATCCCCCCCCTTAATCTATGTCCAGCTGATCTTCAGTCCTCCTGTCCATCTCATATCCCCAATCTCCATGTCCAGCCCTCCCTACGGCCCCCATCCCTTCCGCTTTCTGTCCACTATCTCTGCATCTCGTCCTCCCAGCCCTATCGGACAGTATCCTCCTCCAGAATGTCTCTGACAACGCCACCCCCGCCCTCCCGTCTCTCTATTCTCTTCCTTCTTTTTAAATTTTTTTTTTTTAGAAAAGATTGCAATACAGCCAGCCGGTTGCGTAAATTTTATGGTTCTTGATCTAGTTTCGTCACTAATAATGGTTACTTCATCAGAAAATTAAAAACGTTACATGAAAAAAATGCCGTCAGAATTAAATATTACGAGCAAAGTTTCTCTGGTTGAATAAGGTAAAATATAACATTATGTCCTAAAAATGTAAAACAATAAAATTACAACGCCAGTGTGATCTAAGGGCAATAAACGAACACAACACTGGCTTGTAATTTTTATTGTTTTATATTTTAAGCACATACTGTTATAATTTAGCTTATTCAACCCGAAAAAACTTGAATTAACAACTTAATTCTGAAACTTCATGTAAACTTTTTAATATTGTGATAAAGCTACCCTTAGTGTTGACGAAAACAGCTCAAGGACCATAAAATATACGTAACCGCTTGAATATATTACATATTTTTGAAGAAAATCTGGATATATGGTTCTGTTATTCAGCAATGTTTAAAGTTAAAGTTATTTTATCTCCCCATCCTCACTTGAGGCCAATCTCCCACAGCAAAATCTCTGAGTGAACATCACCTCTTTGTATCCATAGTTTCCTATCCTTTTTCTCATTCAACTTCTCCCTTCGCCTCTTATTTGTCCATCTTCTCGTCGACCCCCCACCCCCCCTCTCTCTCTCTCTCTCTCTCGCTATCCCTTCATCCCCGCAATCACTCCAACTTTATTTTCTGCCTCTCTCACTGACCATCCTCTCCTTCAGCCCAACCTCTAGGGCCAAATCTCCTCAGACCTTCCTTTACACATCTAGCTTGTCTCTGGTCATTTCTTCATACTCCTGTACTATCTCGTACTCTCTGTTTATCTCCTCTCATTCTGTGCATTTATGGCACCCACCTGATCGTCGTCTCTCTGACCATCTCGTCCTTCACTTCCGCACTGTTTCTGGCCCCTTATTTGTAGACTGCCCTGAACAGCACTTCGTTAAGGTACGGTAGCTCATGGGGCAGGGGTTGGAAAACATGGCAGTTAGGAGGTAATAAGCCCCAAGGTGCTGATTCTCGTGTTAGTACGTCTACCACATTTCGTTGAAATCCACGCTCTAGTTTCGGAGGTGACGTGAAACATACATACACCCATTTTTTTATAATATACTAGCTGAAAATCCGGCTTCTCCAGGGTATATACTTGTTCATATCCTAAGTGAGACAATCTGTCCCTTCCCTTTGTCTCTGTTCACCTTCTCTTTCTCTCTCTCTCTCTCTCCCCATCTCATCATCTCTTCCTGTTCTTCTCCTCATGTTCCTTCTCTCTGTTCATATCCTTCTACCCTGTTACTCTGCCAAACACCTCCTGTTCTATGTCGAACTCCTCCTCCACCTCCTCAGACCATTGCCTATTCCATCTGTTAAAAATTATATAACACTATTAACTTTCACGGTGTTCAGTGAATTTTCTAAGTGTAATCCACGGTACTCTCTGCGCCTCGGTTGCACAGCGGTAGAGTGTCAGACTACAAATCCAAAGGTCGCGTGTCCGATCCCCACCAGGTCCTAGGATTTTTATCTGTCACTTTCCACTTCTTTCACCTCTGGCAGTATTGCTCATGTGAAAATTACCGAGTAGCACCGTGGTTCGAAACCCACGTTAAACTGTACGTACCCCTATAACTGGCTGGGTAAGTCAGTTCGAAGGTCGGAGGAAGGCAACGGCATACCACCTCCAAACAGGACCATGCCTAGTAAAGCATTGTGGTGTTCAAACCAATCTTCGGATTGTTGACTGCTTTACCTTTTTACCTTACAATACAGTCACTTGTTCAGAAAGTTCCTTGCGATGATGAAACGACCACAAACATCCACTCAAGTCAAAATACACGTCACTAGAAAGAAAAATGGCAAACTGATCGTAGGTGTTATTCAACGGTACACTCTGCCACGTACCGTATGAAATCTTACATAGATGTTTACTTCTCTCTATTTTAAGGGTTAAGTATACAACATTTCGTGAATAAAACCGCCTGTAGCACGTCTTCTTCGTGGTGTAGCAATTTTAATGGCCAGGAGTGTTTGTCGGTCTACGGTGGAGTTTCACAACCGTATGAGTGACGCAGAGAGGGGCGTGGCCTGTGTACAGAGCAGCCAGGCCGGGCCGGGCGATGTGTACTTCAAAGCGGCGCCGCCGGCTTTGTGGTACCGGCGCTGCGCCAGCCTGCCTGTGTGCGTGTGTTTGCGTGAGCGGCCGCCCGCCAGCCCGGCGCTCCAGTCGGCGGGCCGCAGCCCCGCTAATTGCGATCGCGCCTCCGCTTTGTTCCGTCCGGTCACTGTGCGTTCGGCGCGCTGCGGAAGGCCCGGCGCGTCCGGTTATCGCAGAGGCTCAGTCGTTAACCGGCGACCAGCAACACTCTACTGCGACGCATTCACCGCCTCTGGGGCGAGCAGATATGCGGCTGTCAAACCTCCGGTTTTGACGGCTCGGATAGAGCGTGAGCAAATAGGGGAGTAACGAGGAGGAGGAAGGCCGAGTCACGGGGGTCACATAACGGTGACACGTTCCAAACAATAGTGGTACCGCAACGGCCACATTTCACGGATAACTGATTTGATTTCTTGGCACACGCAGACATCGACATACATTCACCGGTGGTAGTTGAAAATTTGTGCCGCGGCGGATTAACCGTGCGTACTGAAGCGCCGTGTTGCGGTGCGCGCGGCAGTTCGCCGTCGGGGGTTCGAATCCCCCATCGAGCATGGATGTCTATGCCGTCTTTCAAAATGTTTCAAATGTTTGTATAGTCTATGGGACTTAACTACGTGGTCATCAGTCCCTAAACTTACTAACTACTTATGAACTACTTACAACTAAGGACGGCACAAATATCCATGCCCGAGGGGGGATTAGAACCCCCGACCGTAGTGGCCGTGCCGACCGTGACTGAAGTGCCTCAGTCCCCTCGGCCACCGCGGCCGGCATGCCGTCTTTAGTAGAAGGTAGTTCATAAGTTGTAAGTTTAGCGACTAATGACCCAGTAGTTAAGTCCCACATGCTCTACAATCGCTTGGACATTTTGAAAATTTGTGCGTCGCAAAGACCGATGCGACATTTCACGCTTCGGTCCTGCGATCGCATAAACTACATTGGTTACCTGGGCACACATTCCGCCTTTCATTCCAAAAGGCCGCGGTGGAGTAGCCGAGCGGTCTAAAGCGTCTCGCTGCGGAGCGCGCGGTTGCTCGCCGTGGAGGTTCGAGTTCTCCCTGGGGCATGGGTGTGTGTGTTTCCCCTTAGGTTAGTTTACCTAGGCCTCTGGGGCGAACAGATATGCGGCTGTTAAACCTACGGTTTTGACGGTTCAGCTAGAGCGTGAGCAAATAGGGGAGTAACGAGGGGAAGGAAGGACGAGTCACGGGGATCACATAACAGCGACACGCTACAAAAATAGTGGTAGATCGACGTACACATTTCACGGATAACTAAAACAGTTATTTGATTTCTTGGCACACACGGACTCTGAAATACGTTCACCAGTGGTAAAGCGCGCGCCACGTAACTTGGCAGGTGAGGTCTGGATGCACAGAAGCACGGGTACGTCACGCCACGTGCCCTGCTGGCCAATAGCCGTCAGTCAGCCGTTGCACGCGCTCGAGTTTGTGTTGTGCTGTGCGGAGCGACAACTGGTTTTGGCAGAAACAGGATTCATACCTGAAAGTAAATTAATATTTAAGTCATCAAAGACGAAGCATTCAGAAGACTACCATTCTGAAATGACTTACGCAGTCTTCAGTCAGTGGTTTACAAGTCAACTGCTTCCATACCTGGCCGAGAATTCTGTTATCGTTATGGAGAATGCAAGTGTGCAGTCTGTGCAAGTGAACAGAGCTCCTACTTCAAATACCAGAAAGGACGAAATTATTTCGTGGCTAACATCTAATGGAATTCTTCACAGCGCGTCACAAACCAGGGCAGAATTGCTCATGATTGTAAATGCATACAAGCCCAAATACCGCACTTACGCGATAGATGAACTTGCAAGACAGCACGGTCACCGGGTAGTAATAAATCACGAAATGTGAAACACGTTGCTTTGATCAGTAAGCACTTGCTTGATGGCCATCAGTCTACGAAGACTGAACATGTGACGTAACGTTTTTAGATAGTCTCCTTGTCTTGTACAATGTCAAACATATATAATTATTCTATCATTCCATGTGATATGTCACTTAAGTCGTTGATAAGGTATTTTAATAACTGCTTGGAAAAATCCAGATTTCAATATATATATTTAATGGAAAAATCTAAAATTTGTCAATTTCTAATTTATCACTTTTTTATCTTCACAATTAATTTACTTTGAATTGGTAATCTGTCGTGTACGTCTAATGCGGTTTTTCAGTAATAATGTATAGATTGATCTCCCTAGAAGAACTGTGTATATAATTTACAGATATTTCGTGTTAATCGACTGAGCTAAGAAATGAATTTCTGTGCCGCTCAGAAAATTATGCCCTGCCGTGTAAACATGATAGGTACAAGAGAAAGAGACCCATAAATACTCGTAAAAGCACCACAGTTTTCCCAACAATCAAACGAGCATAGTTTTTCTGCATTACACTTTTTATACAGCCGTGTGTGTTCTAGACTCGCAGCTTGACATTTCCTTGTGCTTATATGCGGCCGTAACTGTAAAGCTAAGCGGCAGTCAGCAGCTGACTGCGGAATGGAACGGAGCGCAGCTAACGCACAGTCCGGCTACGCTGCAACAGCTGGTCCCCCCACCACTACACAGCTACCTGCGCAGAAGAGCCAGTCCACCTGCCAAGTTACGTGGCGCGCGCTCTAGCTGAAAAGTGCAGGGCAAGAACTGGAAGCGACATTTCACTATTCGGGCCAGCGATCGTCTAAACCACATTGGCTAAATCACTATTCAAATGTCAGTTAAGATTATGGGACTTAACTGCGGGGTCATCAGTCACTAAACTTACAAACCACTGATAAACTGTATTTTATTAAAGACAGCACAAACATCCATGCCTGAGGGAGGATTCGAACCCTGGACGGGGAGCGGGCTCGCCCCCCGGACAAACTTTTGGCCTTTAATTCCACATTACTAACGTACACTTATATGTCCATTCGTCAAATGTTCAAATGTTTGTATAGCTTATGGGACTTAACTACAGGGTGATCAGTCCCTAAACTTACAAACTACTTATGAACTAACTAATGCTAAGGACGGCACAAATATCCATGCCCGAAGGGGGTTTCGAACCCCCGACCGTAGTGGCCGTGCAGACCGTGACTGGAGCGCCTCAGTCCCCTCGGCCACCGCGGCCGGCGGTCCATTCGTCAATTACTTTGCTGTTCTACACGACTTCCCACAAGGTTTTTTCACGTTGGTTCTGGTTTATCTGCATCATAATTCTGACCTGCGGGTTGCATATATCCGATCACGTATAGACTAACGAATAAATAAATAAAAATAGAAATAATAAAAAGTACACCTGGAAAATATTGATCCGACGATGGCAGATACCGTCTGGCGGATAGCACATGTTTTGAACGTCGTCCATGTACAGACAACATACTGAAGCACCAACCAGAGCGCCGTCTGTGTACACCCTGTAAGACCGAATGGTTACAACCACAAGGTCAGTTTAATAGCAACGTGTGAAGCAAACAGGCGATGTTCCACGGAGAAGGACGCGTGGTTCCCACAGCCAACGGAGCGATATTGAAAGGGGTCAAGCTGTTGTCATCTCAGTGGCAGGATGGCTCTTTAGCAGAATTGCCACACAAGATGAACGTCCTGCAAGAGTTGTGCAACGATGGTACTTTGAATGCTCACGTGGACATCCGTCACAGCTGTAGACAACTTTATGAATGTTCGCGAAGCACAGACGTTCACCAAGATCGTAGTACTTAGTGAGCAACAGTGACAGATTGTAGATCTATCACAGCACAGATGAAACAATTTGTGAGCGCTGATGTGTCAACATGAGTTACGAATTCCCGCCTATCCATTTCATTCCAATTGCTCGTAGCCTACACTGGATTCCCGCAAAACTTTGAGCGTATTAATGCGTCCGCATTGAAATTGTGATTTGCCCGTTGAGGCAGATATACATTACTTTATATGGTGTCTGTTCAGACACCAGGAGGCATTAAATTGTGCTACAAGATGAGTATTTGGGTTGGAAGGGAAGCGTGCCTGGACAGCATAATTGGTTAAGGTGACCGCTGGCCCAAAGCGGAAAATCCGAATCCATCTTTGCCCTTGCATTTATTTCAGTGCACTGGAACGGTCGAAATGTTTAAATACTTGGAATTCGTAAAATTACGCTTGTTAATGCCAAGAAATGGCGTTTGTTCTTCCGACATGTTCGAATAGAGCAGACACCATATAAATAATTGTTCCCACGAGTTGTTGCCAACCGGTTGCCAGCAGAAGGACTTTGGGCACTAGCATCACTAGCCCGTCTACTACTCGCGCTACAGCATCAAAGTGCACTGACCAGCTGATGTCGTCAGCGGATCACTTGCAATGTGCAATTAAGGGCCCTGGTCTTCAGGAATGGCAGCAAGTTCTTCTCACACGCATGTGATGGTTGTCTGCACGCATAGCGTAGTCCTGGAAAGCCATGCATCCTAAATTGCATGCCGGCCGCGGTGGCCGAGGGGATTAAGGCGCCGAGGGGACTAAGGCACCGGTATGCACGGCCACTACGGTCGGGTGTTCGAATCCCCCCTCGGGCATGGATATTTGTGCTGTCCTAGTGCGTAAGTAGTTCATAAGTAGTTTGTAAGTTTAGGGACTGATGACCCCGTAGTTACGTCCCATAGACTATACAAACATTTGAACATTTGAACTAAATTGCATTCGTCCATGACACACTGGCTCCACTTAAGGCCTCACAGAGCTACAGCTGTCGTACAACCTTCGTGTTTGTGGATTGACCGCTGATCAGCGAACAATATATGCATAATGTGGCAAGGCCCTGTTCTTGTGCTATTCTTGGTAAAGGAAGGATCATTCCTATACGATAATGGTCGCCCACACACTGGGTGAGGCGCACGACGTGCTCTGCAGGGTGTGCGGCAACTTCTCTGGCCAGAGAGATCTCCAGACGTGTCTCCAATGGAGCACGTGCCGTATATGGTGGAATGACAACTAACCCGTGCGACTCATCGACCCACGTGATCAGAAAGAGCAGCCGAGGTATAACGCAAACCAGTACTCACCATCTGTATAATGGAATGGATGCCAGCGTTAGCGCTACCTTGCCACCTGTCGCGGCTGCACCACGTAGATGAATGGCGATTCCGTGTGCCATTTATGGCCGCTAGACCCCAACTGCGGTCGTGTTCAACGTGCCTGATGCACGTCTTCTTAGCTGACGCCACTTCGGCGACTTGCGTGTCAATGACGATGGAATTATGATGATGACGACACAACAACCAGTCTTCGATCGGAGAAAGTCTCCGACCCGGCGGCGAATCGAACCCGGGCCTTCTGCGTGGTAACCCATCACGCTGTCCATTTCTTTCCTTTTTTTTTTTTTTTTTTTCCTTTTTTTTTCTTTTTTTTTATTCAAACCTGGAATCTTCTGATCTTTTTTCCCCTACTCTTCCTTTTTGTTAAAAGAAATATTTCTTCCATGGCATACACCAGAGCTAAACTTGCACTTGTTTTTTGCATTTGATAAAAGAGGACTGAACACTTCTCGTACTTGTTGCATGTTTTTCTGTGGAAGTGCCCTGCGAATGTAGCTCTATTCAATGAGAAAATGTTTGAGGTGATATAGCTTGTTCTGGATGTGGTGCACATCTATTGGCGGGTCAATTGGGGCTGTCTCATCCAGAAGATGAGCTACCAAGTTGTTGGCCGATACTTTCCATTGTCGTTAGGTCTTGCAGATGTAAAGCGCCTGTGCCTTACTGTAAACATCTGTGAGATTAAGGCCGCCATCTTTGTGCATTAGTGTAAATCTGACCTTTACTAACGAAGTGGCCGAGCGCTGCGAGTATTTCCTTTCCCATCTCTTTGGGTAATGGCGGAACTTGAGCTACATAGTTCACTTTAGCCGTTATGTATGTATTAACTAGCCGAACGTTTTGTATTTCATCGAGGTGTCCCAGGCTGTGAAGTTGTATTTGAGAACAGCCGTTTGTCGTATATTCCGTGTGTAAACTACGCCCAGACATTTCAGTTCGTCAGTTGTCCTTCCGCTCTGATGTTATTGACACTTCCAAATGGAAGTCCATACTTCTTAATAATGTCAAGTGCGGTTTTTAGCTCCTGTTCACTTCTTAGCACAAGTCCTACGTCGTCAGCATATGATTTGCAAACAATATTTTGTCCATGTATATGTAATCCCCGCAACTCTTGCGTTAGTGTACATAGGAGTAGCTCAATAGCTATAGAAAATAATACCACGGATAAGGGGCATCCTTGTCTAACAGAGTTATTGAGCTTTATTAGACTGCTTAATTGTCCGTCCATTGTATTACGGAGGCGCACACACCACGTACTGACATCGGTGTTTTCAGCACGGGTTGTCCTGGTACTTCAATATTGCTTGAGCTGTTGATCTAAAAAATGTAAGTGAATTGGATACCTCTAAGAAGGTGTAGTAATTTTTACTTACGGCAGTGTATACAACGCAGATAACTGTTGCAAAATGTAATGGTGTGAGAGATGGGAGATTTCAAACAGGAAAGGAATTATAAAACACAAGAGAAACGCTTAACCTGGGATATATTGTATTTGGAACTGGAGCGGCTTCCACACTGACATTGAAGGCATTTAAAAGTCAGCTGCACAGGTTGACGTTTTCTGCAATTGGTACCTGGTCCATTTTAAAACGAGTAATATATCACGTCTTCTACTTTCTAAACTTCACAGAAGTTCTACTGCGTACCTTGCAAGACTAGCACTCCTGGAAGAAATAATATGGTGGAGACATGGCTTAGCCACAGCCTTAGGGATGTGTCAAGAATAAAATATACACTCTGCAGCGGAGAGCAAATACCATCCTCACTGACGAAATGTTATGCGATACCACGTACTTATACGTTTGTGACTATTACAAGGCCATCTGGTGGCAAACCATAGCGCCGTCTGTTTTCCCCCTTCAAGCTAGAAAAGTATTGTTCTTTGTAATTTTTTCGTTTATGCTTATTTCGTGCGATATTTGCCCCTGTCACTATAATGGACCACCCTGTATATTAAAGGGAACTCCGATTCCTCGGCGAGTTTTGATTTTCTACAGACAAATAAACGAAATTGGAAAACAGATAAGAAACCGCAGTTCATCGTTTGCCAGAACACAATTAATGTAAGAGATTGTGCCTCCCGTTGACCTCCCCTACATCCTCTGGTGGAGACATAAAACAGGAGCACAGTCTCCGTAATCTGTTGATGAAACGCTGGGAGCAGTTAAGCTCCTCCCAGACGGGACGACCTGGCAGACATCCAAACGGCGGCGCGCCCTTTTAACGGATCAGCTCCGCGAATTACTCCCAGAGGTCTGCACGATTTTCATTTGCTGTACGGTACTCCGACAACCGTATTTCCAGTGACCATACACGTAAATACGTGCGGTCTCCGACGTGAAGTTTATAGTACTACGTGAGATCAAATGTTTACTGGTGTTTGATGGGATATCACAACTAAAATCTAGTCGGCTTATCAGTCCAGTAAGTTCTAGATACTTTCTGAATCTGCCGAAGCTCTCCTCCAAGGCGACGTAACTTGCCAGTAAGCGGAGTAGACATCAGTTTATAGTAGTTACTGCCTTACGATTTGCCTGTTAGGTTACACAGTCGCAGTGTTTGAACCTCTACATCTACATCTACATGGGATACTCTGCAAATCACATTTAAGTGCCTGGCAGAGGGTTCATCGAACCAAAATTATACTATTTATCTCCCATTCCATTCTCGTATAGCGCGTGGGAAGAAAGAACACCTGAATCTCTCCGTTCGAGCTCTGATTGCTCGTAATTCATTCTCATGATCATTTCTACCTATGTAAGTGGCAGTCAACAATATATTTTCGCATTCGGAGGAGAATGTTGCCGATTGGAGTTTCGTAAGTAGCCCATGCCGCAGAGATAAGCGCCGTTGTTGTGATAATTCCCATCACAGATCTTGTATCATTTCCGTAACGCTGTCTCCCCTGTATCGTGACAATACGAAACAAGCTGCCCTTCTTTGAACTCTTTCGATGTCCTCCGGCAACTCACCTGATAAGGATCCCACACTGGGCAGCAATACTCCAAAAATGGACGGACAACTGTAGTGTATGCAATTTCTTTAGTAGTTCTGTTGCATCTTTTAAGGGTTCTGTCAATAAAACGCAGTCTCTCGTTCGCCTTTCCCACGACATTATCTACGTGTTCTTTCCAGTTAAAGTCTCTAGTAATAGTAATTACAAGGTATTTTGTGGAGTTTACGGCCTTCACGTTTGATTGATGTATCTTGTACACCTCACTGTCTTGTTACCTACATGTATATGTACTTCCATTACAGAGAGTAATTCCTGTATAAATATCTCGTTCCAGAATTTTGCAGTGATACTAATAGTTATGTAATAATCTGTATTGTCATCAACTCCTTTATTTAGAAATGTGTTATACATATTACTGCAAGTGTGAGCGTACGTTTCCTTTCCCATTCATTTTGCGTATTAGGTGGAATTGAAATCAAGGTTGGCTGTGCGACTGTATTAGTAGCTCAGAGTGAATGTCATCTACCCTAGTGGTCCTGTTCCGGAATAGATATGCAGTGGGCTGTAAAACTCTTCTCGAAAAACTATATCATCCGCTTCATCTTCCTCTACATACGTACACTCCCTTTTTCACATCAAGAACGTCTGGTTAAAGTCGTTTATATAGCGCCTCTGTACATTCCTTCTGCCCTTCGCCTTTTTTCCTTTCCTTATATGTTAGTTTCCCATCAGAGTGTTCTATGTTCTTTCGAGAACTTACCTGTCTTGCCATCTTTAATTTTACATGTTTCGATAGACTTTCGTTTTTCGAGAGCGTGCTAGATATTCATTGTTGTGTACCTACGTCAGTCCAATGAAGTAAAATATTCCACCATTCCCAATTCATTGTATGTATTTTTGTATTTTCTTCTCTTGTCAATTAAATTGTTTCCTATGATATCTAAAGTGTTCTAATACACTTCCTATTTTCACCTATTTCTGTATATACCCCCTACGCAATCTCTCAGTTTGTCATCTGATGTATTCCACTCTCCTGCTTTCTCATTGGCTACTTTACCATTTTAAATCTGAAGAGCATTTGGTTGTTTCTCACTATCCGTCGTCTAGCTTATTTTCGTAACTTTTTGTAAGTTATTAAAATCTAATCTACTGTTGATAAGAATCAAATTATAGTACGAACGCACATTTGTCTCACAAAGTGTCGTATAGATTAAAATATGATTCGGGTACTGCAATCCCCAGAAGTCTTCCACGTATACAAACTCTTTATGTTTTGATCACATTTTTGGGAGTGTTAACACATCCATAAGATAATCTAAATCGGGCAAGGTAGACTCTCCTTCCCCATTCATCAAGTGTACAACTTAGTTGGGTCAACAAGAGATTACTGTCACATGACGCAGTTATCATCACCAGTGTCATATAATGTACATCAGATGTGTTTTCCTGTGGAGGAATTGGTTGACATATCTTTCGATCAAATGTTTTAAGTTTGCATTGGAGATTCACTCCCTTTTGTCAGATAATTGCACGGTTTTGCAGTGCGGTCGCAAAACACAGTCACTAAACTGATTATAGCGAACAGAGATTTCCAATGAACGGACGGACAGATCATAATTTTGTAAAAATAAAATTTCTTTCGAGGGAAGGCTTGAACCAGCTCCTCATGCTAGCCACAGGACCATGCAGCTCCAATGCTTATATTGTGCTCGACGCTGTCTATCTTTCGCATGGACCGTTCAGTTTTTATATTTTGCTTATTTTTTTCATAGTTCCACACAACCTCTTCCAGTTTTCTCGACTGATATGTGTTCGGTTTTTCACGGCCTATCCAATGCGCCAACTTATATCTAAATCTGAGGGTGAGGGAGATTTTTGGGAGAGTGCGATGTGGAGGTTCTCTTGTAAGATACACAAATATGCGATGGTTTACTCTTAGCGGACTGCAACCGTACCGGTTCGGCGGTGGCCATATTGTCGCGCCCGTTTAAGACCTACCGGTTCGTTTCCGCTTTCCAGTCGTCTGAATCTGACAGCCGATCGCAACGATTACCCCTAGCTGTGACTGGCTGGTGCAGCCATGTGGATCTACTTGCATTTTTAGGACACCTTATATACATTCGATCGCTTACCTTGCCCTATACCACAGCTTGCGGCGCAAGGGTGTAGAACTCAAAGAAGGTACTGGGTGTGCAGTCAGAAGGAGCCGCGCGCTCTAAGACGCCTTGCTGCGAAGTGTTCGTATGCATGCGGATGCGGTTAACTGGCGGGTAAATCGAAGGTGCGACTAGTGCGCCACATACGGTGATTGCCGGTATTATCGTGGGAGTCGCCAGGCTAATCGGAAGCTGGCCGGGGGAAACGGAGGCGCGGCGGAATATCGCTGGCCAGAGGGAGCTTCCGACGAGTGCGCTCCACACGGACATTTCTGCTACTATCGCAGAGGCGAATCAAATGAGGCGGTTGTTTTGAACTTGCTGGAATGTTTACTTCTCGCATTTTCGTATTCCGCATAGAAGCAGGTATTTTAAAGATAACTTCCTCGCACTCCACTTCGGAATGAGAATTTCATTTTGAAGATAATTAAGCTTCGCAAAATTTTCTTGTAAATGTGTATCCTTTATCAGAGTAACAATTTATTATTAAGTTTGGAAAGTAGGAAGCGAGGTACTGGCGGAAGTAAAGTTGTGAGGCGGCATCGTGAGTCGTGTCGGGATAGCACAGTCGGTAGTGCGGTTGCCCGCTAAAGGCAAAGGTCCCAGGTTCGAGTCCCGGTTGCGGCACACAATTTTAATCTGCCAGGAAATTTCGTAAAATATAGTGTTTCTATATATGTCAAAACGTAGATCGGATGTATGGTAGTTCTTTAAGACAGCGGATTACGATGCCAAAATGCTACATATAATTTGTGTGGATGACTGTATGCCGCTGATGGAGGAACATCAAACGTTCAGGACTTTTTTTTCTTTTTCTATTTTTAAATAAAAGATTTTTGCAATAAGGGATAAAACAATATGAAAGTGATGAAGTATAGAAAGGAAATGGACGACCCCTTGACACATTTCGTTATTTTTCACAATGAAATCATTCGTAACTGAGCAGGACAGGCAGAGATAGCTGCAAAGCTTTCACTCGAAATTTTACGTTAAAACTAGCACAAGTAAAGCGAAAAAAAAGGCCATAAAACAGAATACTAACACTTCTCGGTTCTTTCCTGCTTATATACAGTTTTTGAATGATTGTTGTAACAGGTCTACACTATCTTGCAATGTGATACTTTCGGTTTTAACACTGTTATATATAGTTACGCGGTCATCACATTACTCTGTGTTCACTATCTTCAAACTGATATCAAGAAACAAGAGATTTGTTTATATGAAAGACAATGGGTAACATTAACAGATTCGACAGTCTTTGACAGAAAGCTATATGGACAGCACTTGACAAAAATATGAGATATACAACTGTATTAACTCAAATAATAATAATTTTTTTAGTACAAGTATTAAAAAAATTGAAGAATTAAGGAGAATTAAAATGTTCGCACTTGGTAATTGAACACAGGATCTTCCACACGACAACCTAAAACGCAACTAACTGAGCTATACTCTGCTACATGTGATCTATTTTTTTATTTTTTTTTTTTTTTTTTTATTTTTTTTACTTTGGTCATCGTGAAACTTTTAGTCTGTCAATATTTGTACTTTTACACAACATTTATTATAACAAACTCGTATCAGAAAATTTCGGTCGATGTTTAAATTCATGGAATTGATGCTGGGAAACAGCATATTTACGTGCTTCGCTAAATACACTGTCAAATAAAAGAAATACGGCAAGATTCATCTCCAAAATGGCGTCTACTCGATTCGACGCGTCCAATCGGAGGTAGTCGGAGGCTCCGAATGAAATGGAGCGAAATCCCGCCTCCGCAACAATCACTCCGTTTCCAGCACTATCTGCACCCAGTCGGAGGTTGGCGTTCTCAATCGACTATGTGTGTGTTGTCCAGGGACTGACAAACGCTGCAGTTTCGCCCCATAGCTTTAAAACGTACTATATCCGTTTATGAGTATCAACATGCTTTCAGGAATACTAAAACCTGAAGAAATTCTCAATCTTATGCAGTCATTTAATACCTAACTTATTAAGTAATTAGTTGTAATCAATGTCTTGATAAGCACATAGCAATACAGTTTTATTTAAAAAAATGTATATAACTCAGCAGTCCGAAAATAATCCAGACCAGAGAAACAGGCGAATATATAAAAGGTAAGTCTTCAAAGGGTTAAGAATTACACGGCACAAGCGCACAAGAATACGCAGAGAGTGTAACAAACGAATTATGAAAACAAATTTAATGGTAGAAATACGAGTTGCTACTGCACTGATGGACTATCTCAGTGGTGCTAAAAAGTTGACTCAAAAGTAGACGAGACTGTAGTGGTGCTTTCCACTACAGCGGTTATCGTCCTGGAGTCACGCTCAGGGCGTTTAAATGAGGCTAGTATTGCCTTTGGTTGAAAATCGACCAATTGTGTTTACAATAGTCACTGGGGGTAAAATTTTACGTATCATAACGGTGGCCTCGCGTGATTATGTTCGCAACATCAACAACACGATAAAAAATCTTTGCCCATTTGTTCGAACCACATAGAATAACTTGATTAGTGTATCGTACAGACCATGAAGTAAACAAATAATCCTGTTCCTGATTTATGGTTGACAGGTTCTTGTACGTACCCTCGTCCGCTCTTAAAGCGAAGATTCCATGAGAAAACATCAGCGTTGTCAAACGATTGGCTGAAATGAAGACTCACAGGATTCTCACTATTCAGCATCTGTTGCCAACATTATCATAGTAGGTCGCTGGTATATTTGGTACAATTTAACCGTTATTAGGAGGTATGAAACGGTATCTTTTAGGTGTTAAGGAAAATGCCTGACACAATAACGACCAACAAATAAAAACGGAAGTATATACTCCTCATGCCATTTTAGAATTATATAACATTCATTAGCCTAATATTTGAAATGGAACTGCAATTTCGGTGTTCGTATATTCATACAACGCCAAGAAATAATGTTATTTCGATACCGCGATATTCAGAATTCCAGGGCTGACGACATGTCGACTTCGGAGTTCCTCCCGTGCACCGCTACGTGCCTCTCCCGGCGCAACATCATTTATATCGGCATTGTCGACTTCGTAGTTTCACCCGAGCACCGCTAGATGCCTCTCCCGGCGCATTATCCTTTATATCGGCATTCATATGAAAACATCCATTTCCTTTGACCACTCTTAATCACTGCGAAAGTGAAGCATTTGAACGGCACAAGAAATTGAGTTGGGAGCACTCCATGTTTCGACATTCACTTATTTTAATACATACACACACACACACACACACACACACACACACACATATATATATATATATATATATATATATATATATATATAGAGAGAGAGAGATATATATATATATATATATATACATATATTTTTTTAACTAAAGTAAGTGCTGATTGTTGGAGAATGTAGAACTTGATGCAATCTGTAGATGGAACATTTCTACTTCCTTTTACCACTTTTAATGGCTAAATGTACACATAATATTTATATTTGTGAAATCAACGACAAACAATCTTTCGAATTATTGTAATTAGATTCCATTTTGTGCCAGCCCACCACAGAATTATAATGAAATAAAAGGTTTCAGCTTAGTAGACCATGTGAGATGTTTATTTCATTAAACTTCAAAACATATCGATTTAGTCCTTATGATGGGACATCATCAGTGCAGAACTCAAGTCACGATGACCTATGTGCTCTGCTTAAAACATTTTTATCCGTCATGTCATAAAATACATTTAAAAGGTCTTGCCGGTACAAGTCACAAGAGCTACCTGATTTTATTCTTGTGACTTGTACCGGCAAGACCTTTTAAATGTATTTTATGACATGAAGGATAAAAATGTTTTAAGCAGAGCACATAGATCATCGTGACTTGCAATTCTGCACTGATGATGTCTCATCATAAAGACGAAATCGATATGTTTTGAAGTTTAATAAAACAAACATCTCACATCGGCTACTAAGCTGAAACCATTTATTTCATTATATTTCGAATTATGTAACTTTCATTGGCCTTCTTGTACTACAGTTTTCATGTTAGCGTATTTACATAATAATTAGATTAAATTAGTTGTTCGTTCCATAGATCCGCGTTGTGGAGATCTTCGTGAATGTGGAACATGTCTTCTCTTTTTACAAGTTGATAATATAATAATACTAATACAGGTCCATACATTTCTTACAAGCTGATAATATAATAATGCTAATAGTATGAATACAGATAAATGCATCATTTGGTTCTATTTCAGAATTCGTCAGTGGATTTAGCCACTAGAAAGTCTTTCAGGCTCGTCTTAAACTGAACTTTATTTGTAGCTACATTTTTTATGGTTGTTGGTAAATTATTGAAAATATATGTTCCTGAGTTGTCGACCCCTTTTTGAACTAAAGTAAGTGCTATTAAGTCCTTGTGTAGATCATTTTTGTTCCTAGTATTGTTGGTATGAACTGAGCTGTTTGTTGGGAAAAGGGATGTATTATTTATGACAAATTTCATTAAGGAATAAATTCAGTGAGAGGCAGTAGTTAATATACCCAGTTCTTTGCAGAGGCTTCTGCAGGATGTCCGAGAATTTACACCACGAATAACACGTATTACACGCTTTTGGACTATGAAGACTTTTGACTGACCTGAAGAGTTACCCCGAAATATTGTACCATATGACATTATGGAATGAAATTCAGCAATGTATGCAAGCTTTTACAGTTTTTACAGTGCCTCAGCTCCGCGGCCGCCCTTCCAGGTGTGGGTTTTTGATGACTGCCCCAATCAATTTAGGCAAATGCCGACGTTTCATTTGACAGGGATCGGCTGATGTAATTCCCCACTGTTAATTAATTTCGAGCTCATTCTTCCTCTCCAAAGATGGCGATGCCGACGGCATGTTGAATCCTTGTCGCCCTTTCTTGCGTTAAGTGCTTCTGCTTTTGTCCAATGCACAAGACTTCCGAAACTTCCCTTTTAACCTCAGTAGTGGCTAAGAGTTATCGCTATTACTTTAACAACAGTTGAACAAAGTAATTATTTTACAGAATTCCTTCAGAGATAGTTATTCTTGCATAACTAACTCGATGAACTAGTTCAAATGAAGTAAGTATGAGAGTGAGTCGGTAAATAGTCGCAAACTGAGGCAGATACACCAGTACTGCGTTTACAAGCCTGAAAATTTCTTTACTTTTCAGCTGACTCCACATCTAAATTTAAACACTCGTCCCATCGTTCGAGAAGGCTTTAAAAGCCTGGAGTTTGGAATTTTTGTGGCAGCGTTTCTATCCTGTAAGTGACGCTCTTGAGCTGTGACTTTATTTGGTTCCTTACACTGCTGTCGTAGTGGTACACAGTGCGCAGTACTGGCGTGGCTACCTCAGTTTAGCAACTTATTTACTGACTCAACCCCGTAGCTCATTTTTAACGTTACAGTACTAACAAATTAGTTAATTTCAGACCTGTCAAAATACGAAAGCGAATTTTCTTTTTAGGAACGGATATAAAAACTTCAGCAGCATCTGACAAAAGAAAAATGTCGTGTTTATTTGATACGTTGTTTGTTACAAATGGCTTCAGTTGCAACCCGCAGTTATTAACGCATAATATTTAACAGATATTATAGTATCTACATTTCTAGCTATTGTAGATCTGGACAAAGCTTTTGGCAATTTTGATTAGAATAGACTCTTTCAGATACTTAAGTGGGCGCGGATAAAATATTGGGAAATTTTAACACAATTTCGTTCAGTGTGTAAATTGAGTCAGTTGTGAGAATATAAGTAAGGAGAAATTCGGATAAGGAATTACTATTTGGGATAAAGAAATAAATACTTTGAGTTTTGGTGAAGACATTGAAATTCTGTCACAGACTGCAGAGTTTCTTGAAAGGAGCATATAAGATGAACATTAAGAAAACAATCAAAACAAGGGTAATGGTTTGCAGTCTAAGAAAATCAGGCGATTCTGAAGGATTAGGTAAGGAACCATAAAGACAGTAGATGAATTTTCTTAGTTGGGAAGTAAAATAAAGTACTATGAATGCAGTGAAGAGGATATAAAATGGGTTTGGCTTCATACGGTAGTGAAAGCTGGGCAATAAATACTGCAGAGAGGAAGAGAATAGAAACTTTTGACATGTGGTGCTACAGAAGAATGCATCGGTTTAGGTGGGCAGATAGAATAACTAATATGGAGTTACTGAACAGAATAATAGGGAAAAGGAACGCCGCGGTGGAGTAGCCGAGCGGTCTAAAGCGTCTCGCTGCGGAGCGCGCGGTTGCTCGCCGTGGAGGTTCGAGTCCTCCCTGGGGCATGGGTGTGTGTGTTTGTCCTTAAGTTAGTTTACCTAAGTTTAAGTAGTTCGTAAGCTACGGACTGATGACCACGCAGTTTGGTCCAATAGATTTACAAACATTTGAACATTTTGATTTGAAAAGGAACTACTGGCATACTGTGACTAAAATAAGGGATCGATGGGTAGGACACATTCTTAGACATCGTTAATTTACCTTTGGAGGGAGTCAGGTGGAATAAAAGTCTCAGAGGGAATCCAAGAGACGATTACAGTAAGCAGGTTCAAATAGATGTAGTTGCTGGTCTTATGAGGAAATGAACAGGCCTGGTTAGGAAATACGGTGTGGAGATTTGCATCAAACCAATATCCGTTATTTGAATGAAAAACGCCGTTATTCTTATTGCACACAAAAATTCAGTTTTAGTGGTAACCTGCTGTGCTCCACTCGCGTTGCAATGCGTTGTATTTCAGTACGCCTGAGATTTTATACACTTTCTTAAAACATTTGCAAAATGCATTGAAAACTGCTTCAATAATAAAGAGAGAAATTGTGAAGCTGCCTTTCACACACAAATATTACCTCCGAGCATACTTATTTTGCTGTGTAGTTCATTTTTACGCTGACACAATAAAAAGTCGAAACTGGTAACAAGTAAATTTCATGTGCCCTATTGTGTTAACATTACAGCCGACATTCACTGTCTTTGACAGAGATGGACATATACTGTGGAGCGATATGATTTTGGCGTCAAAATTTGGGAAACATGTAGGTACTGTACGCAAAATATCTTGAGAATAGCGTTCGTATTATCGGAGTAGTGGAACAGCAGGTCACGGCTGATACAGCAGTTTTGCGTTTTGAGAGGTGTCGGCGAGAATTTTCACAGATGTTTTAAGTTTGTTGCTGGACGCTAATTTCACTTACTGTCAAACAGAACATTTATAAATGTGGCTATTTTCACGCAGTGGTAACTTTGCCACCATACGGCGCATGTCGAAAGATCTCATATTTTATGACATTATATCGCCTTTAGTGTGGCTCTGTAGAAGGGTGGTGGAGTGCAGGACTATGAATTCAAAGATCGCAGATTCGATCCCCTCCAGATCCTAGGCGTAAAGTAAAGCAACGTGGCGTTCAAACGAATCTTCGGATATCTGTCTGTTTTCCCCTTTTTATCGTCTTTAGTACATGTCATACTTCATTTTTTTTTGGGGGGGGATAGGAACCGCCCCGAGCGTACGGAGAAAAACTCACTAAAACATCATCACATACAGTTGATCGTACAAAAGATAGAGGACAAACATGCAAAGAATAATTTTTCATATCCATACTAATATTATAGGTGTGAAAGAACTCTGTCCGTTACGTTTTTACGAATAAAACGCTTAAGCGTTTTTTTATGAAACTGTGTATGGAGATACCTTGAACGCTGAAGGAGAACTTACGCTACTTTTCAATGTGTGTAAATGAAGGTATTTGCGTACTTCAAATATATGATTCGAAATGTGAAATAATTGACCTTCAACGTTTCTCTGTTAGCTTTTGAGATGCTTGATGAGTTCTTGGACACAATATTTATTCTTTGACTTTTGAAATGAATGAGATTTATTAAAATACTTTCAACGGTTGATGTATTGTACATAATGCGATTCAATATAATGAATACAATGCTTACACAACATATCAACGTCTTCAAACCGCGGATTCGATTTAGAAGACATTTGAATCCTGCACCATTTACACGTTGTGTAACGTATATCTTCTTCAATCAGCGGATTAGTCACGATGTAACAGAGTTACACAGCATTCTCTAAATCTTTTTATTTCATCTTAAAACAAGGAGCACAGTTTTTATCGTCATTCAACGCATAGTTTATATTGAAACAGGAAAATTGAAAACTTTATTTTTATCCTGATGATCATGGTCATAACTAAACAACAAAGTTGCGAAATTATTGTACTTCCGATGGTTTTTGATACGTATGCAAGAACGCAACGAGAGCGAAGCCGCGTGCGAAGAGCCACTAGTAAATATAAGTTATTAATTTCCTATCTTTCACAAAATATTGCTAAGAAAAATTGTTTAAATAATAAACGTTACAAATCACATATTTGTGCATCGGATTGCTTACGGTAATGCTGGTTCAAGATTCGTTATTGTTCTCAGCAGGAGGATACTGAACCGAATCCTATCACACTGCTACCGGGCATCATAGTACAGCGTCACTCCACCTATTTGTATACAATGTGATACTAAGGCTATTAAGACCACTTGGGACGCAAGGGAAACTTGAAAGTCGTTTTTCAGATTCTGAGCTTCATCAAACTCTTTCGCGTAATCTGCTGGTATATTTGAGTTCTGAACTTTTCAGGTACTAGAAATTTATTAAAAAGTTACAAAATTACTGCTGGCGTGCAGTATCCTTCAATGCGAACAGCTCTTGTCTTCCGATCGGAAGGAACTCGCGCACTTCTGAAGTGAACAGAACTTGCTGGGCTAATTGAGTTCACTGAACTGTTCCAATGCGACATGGTTATCACAGTTCGGAAATGAACTAAATTAACTAGCGGAACCGTTTCGGTCTTCCTATAACACACACAGTTCATACAACTCCACGTTAGCAGTTCAGAGACACAGACATTTAAATCCTGCAGTGTGGTTTGTACCGAGAAAGGGAAAATTCGCGCCTGTTCATTCTAACTTCCAGAAGGTACGGAAAGATAATGTTTATAGGACACATTTCAATTAAATAAACGCCGCTGCAACCTGTTACTTTCCTAGAACGGTTCGTTTCTACGATTTTGGTCACGAATCACACATCGCTAGAGAGTAGCCCACTGCAATAGTGACTGAAGATGACCGACCTGCCCTTACTTGAAAAGCAGGATACTAATTTCCAGTAAAAGTACTTTCCACAAGTGGCATGGGTTGAAAATGTATTGATACGCTGGTTCCCAGAAAGTATTGCATCGCTATTTTCTTTCTCAACGAGAAAAATATTGCGGAAACAAAACGTTACTGCTTAATTATTTGAAACACACTGAGCGCGCACACAAAATTTATGCGTTTACAGACACACAGCGTAGCTGCAGATCTGTTAAAACATGGCGTCCGTAAGTGATGTACTTTGAAAGCTTCGTGGCATTATTTATCACTGCATAGGAAGATACAGTGGGGAGTACTGGAAAAAGTTTTTGGAAAGTTGACATCAGTGCAGCTAGTCGCTGAGGCGATAAAAAGACTGATACCCGTAGCTGCAATATTTGCAGCGGTCGGAGAGACCAGACACGGCTGTCACACCTGACAACTGCAGCAATCTGATGAAGTCAATGTTTGTGAAGCTTATGGGATTTAACTGCGGGGTCATCAGTCCGTAAACTTACAAACCACTTATGAACTACCTTATACTAAAGACAGCACAAACATCCATGGCCGAGGGAGGATTCGAACCCCCGACGGGGAACGGCCTCACGCATCGGAGCATAGCGTCTCAATGCGCTCGGCCACTCCGCGACAGCGATAACGTCCTTCGCGAGAAAAGGCGCATGGTGACTCGCTAGTTGGCGCTGAATCTGACAATCAGGCAAGGTAGTGTGGATGCAACTGTCTGCACTCTTAGGCAGTGAAAAGTGTGTGCAAGATGAATTCAACAGTTTGTCATAAAACTTAAATGTCATAGGAAAAACGTTTGTTCTGATTTGTTGAAACATATCAAAGCTAAGCGGAAGGCCGTCTTGGGCGGCATTGTGACTGGTGATGATACTTGGGTTCACTGTTTTCATCCTAAAACGAAACGACAACTTTTGGAATGGCGGCGTCATTGTTCTCAACAAAATAAAATAAAAAATAATCAAAGCAACTGCTTCAAATGTTCAAATGTTCGCAGATGTAAGGGATTAATTACTGAGGTTGTCAGTCAATAAGCTTACAAACTATTTAAACTAACTTGAACTAACATAAAAACAATGCACACACACGCACACACACACACACACACACATACACACGCCCGAGGAAGGAGTCGAACCTCTGGCGGGGAGCAAACGCGCGCTCGGCAGGAAGGTGCCTTAGAGCATTCGGCCATTCCACCGTGTGGAACCTGCTTCAGCCGGTAACGCCATTATCACTGTGCTTACGGAATTGTAAGGGTGTGGTTCTCATTGATGTGATGGCAAGAGGTGGTGTCTGTCATCCACACAGGAGCACACCCCAAACCATCGAGAAAAGTCACCCAGGAAACGCTTTAATTCAACACGATAACGCTCGGCCCCACATGAGACTGAGGACTAAACATATCACGAAACGGGGTTGGAATTGGACCCATCCACCCAACAGCTCACATGGTCTTCCACTTCCTTGATCATTAAAGAGGGCCATTCGAACAAGACCTTTTAACGGTACCAGTCACACAGTGAAGAAATCACTCCGTGACCAGAACAAGGGTTTTTAACGGCAGGACGTACGCACCTTTGTTTCACGTCGGAGAAACAGACCTTGCAACGTGTCAGAGTTTAGGTCGATAAATAGGGTGTGCACATGAAGTAAATTTGTTGTGTGTAATTTTCATTATATGCAATAAATAACATCCTCGTACAAGAAGTTCCTCATTTTGGTTGTCATGTGGTTCTTCTGTAATCACTTCTAATACAGTTGTGGTGATTAATATTGCTCATTTGCAGAACGCCAAACTTTATGAGACTAACAAAACGTAAGACACTTTGCTAATAGCCAGTGAAGCTCCTGATCGTAAGAAGACCTGCAGCAATGCAGCTCCGGCAGTTTCTGGGCCGGCGCTACCGCTAAGCTGTTGGGCGGCGGAAATTGTGTGCGCAGCTGCGGGTTTTTCCCACGGTCGCAATTGATGGAAGCGAGTGGTGGGCCGGAGCGCGGCTCTGCGATAAATCATAAGGGGTGGGGGTAGCCACGTGGCGGACTAGTATTGGCCGCCAGATATACGGGCCTTTGTTTCCGCGGCGCCCGGCCTGGAAGGGGGGCGGCAGAACGCATCGCCACGTCCACTCAAATGGAGTCGCCAGGAAATATACACGCACCCTCCACACCACGAGATGCGTCACCTGGCAAGTTACGACAAGCAGCGATAAGTCTTTGTTTCAGAAGAACGTAAGTGCAACTATATCTTACTGAATTTCTTTCGTGTAAGAAACACATGTGTTCGTTGGAGGCAATGTAGATTAAAAAAAAAAAAAAAAAAAAAAAAAAAAAAAAAAAAAAAAAAAAAAAAAAAGAGAGAGAGAGAGAGAGAGAGAGAGAGAGAGAGAGAGAGAGAGAGAGAGAGAGAGCTGACAGGCATTTGACTGAAAGTTTTGTTTATTATCACTACCTGGTTTGGGCCTTCAGCCATTTTCAAGTGCTGTGATAAAAGATGTCATAGGTTTCTTTAGGTCATGGTCATAATAATAAAAAGAATTAAAAAAATTATGAGTTAAGTCCATGTCAGAGTTATAAAATTTGTCACCCATTTTATAATTCCGTCATGGACGCAAGGTCGAAACCAGGTATTGACAATAAACGAAACTTTCAGACAAATGGCGGACAGCTCTTTTAAAAAAAATTATACGACTGAGGCTCCTGACGCCTACAAAATCATAAAATGTGGAATAATTTTGCTATGGTTTTCAGCCAACATAGCTACTTACTTAGATTGATTATCGGTTTCGATGCATCTGTTTATCGTTTTCTGATGTAGAAAAGTACACAAACTGAAAAAAAGGGTTGCATAAATCACAACGTAATGTCTTTACCAATGCAAAACAAATTTAAATATAAATACATACCGCGATCATTATTAAAAACAAACTGCTGACGGTATCTATCATAAAGAGCAATATTACATTTGTCTTTCGATGTTTATAAAAATGACACTCGTATAACACCAAAGAACATAATACTATTCTCCACATTCATACTCATGACATAAAATTCTGTGTACCTATGATATGCTGTATGTATGAAGTTATAAAAAACAGTATGCATTTTCTATATTATGCTCTTATTCTGAGTACGGAAATTTAATCCAAATTACCGACCGGCCATTTGGTTATGGATAATTGAGACTTGAGCAACATCAATATCTCTACATTTAACGGGTTTATAATGTATCCCCATTACCAATAATAGAGACAGTTTCAATTTAACATATTATTTGCCTCATGAATAACACCCCCAATATCAAAAATGTATATCATCTCATATTAAAGCCTTTTTATGCTTCATGTACAGGGAAATATGAGTTATAGTTATATATCTACATTTAACGTCATGCAAGTTAGACTGTTTCTACAGTACACCTTTTAGGTGGATATTGTAGTGAATCACAAAGTATTGAATCATAAACTTGTTAAAAAATCTAGAGCATAAATAATTTTCTTCATAATTGTCCATTGTATGGATAAATTATTTTGTAATTTGTATTTTCAAACAATATCATAAACTAGCTTAATTGCCGCTGCTTCGCGCACGTAGGCTGTATGGTCTGCATCAGTTATTTCTACTTCTAGATTTAAATTTTCATAGATTTAGCTTAAAAATGCTTTTCCAATCGAGTATTTTGATAGAATTTGCCACCACCCGTTGTACCATAGATGGCATAATTCAAAACTCCCCAAACACATTGTTTTTTAATTCTAAGGATGCCTCCAAAACCAAATTTTCGCATTTCTACCATCACAATAGTCTTGTAGTACCCTTAAAAGATTTTCCCTTATTTCACCCGCTTAAAGGTTGAAGTTCCAAAAATATCGAAACACGTGTTTTTAAAATTCCAATCAAAAATATAAATCCGAAGTTTAGTATTTCTTGCTTCAAAACTGCCTGAATAGCAATGTATTTTCAAAAAATCTTCATCGCCTATTTCACCCCCTTTAGGGATGGGAATATTAAAAAATCGTTGATGCCTACAGTGTAAGATAAACAACGTCTACGAATGTCATGTTTCTATCGCCTGTAGATTCTCTTTTCAGCTCCGCGTTCTGTCTGTTAGAAACAGTTCGAGTACTCGAAATTGCTTTCTTATGCTTTGGTATCTTTCTTGGTAATTTTACTTTTCGAACTACAATATGCACATATTTTTCTTTATTTGTACGGCCGGCCGCGGTGGCCGAGGTGACTGAGGCGCTCCAGTCACGGTCTGCACGGCCACTACGGTCGGGGGTTCGAATCCCCCCTCGGGCATGGATATTTGTGCCGTCCTAGTTCGTAAGTAGTTCATAAGTAGTTTGTAAGTTTAGGGACTGATAACCCCGTAGTTAATTCCCATAAGCTTAACAAACATTTGAACATTTTTTATTTGTACGCTTGTTGCAGAAAAACAACTGAAGAATGTGCATCACGTTTAGCTGTATATAACCTCTTTTCTATTATGGTGTCAAAAGTAATCGCTGGTCTTGAGACCGAATTTTATATAAGCTGACGACTTTCAACCACTATATCTTCCACTGTGTTGTGGCTATCGACACGCAACTGCTATGGTGTACAACAACACTGAGAGATCGTTCGTCTCCATTGTGTAGTTTTTGCTGAACAGCATTGGCAATCACACTTAGAATTGTATATTAGTCGCTATTTTCAAATCCCATATCTTCCACCCAGTTATCGTTATTAACCCTCTATCACCATAGTGCACAATTGGTGACTGATACCTACTACCACATACAACCAATATTCGTTTGCGATATATAGTATTGGCTGCAGAATGGAATTTAGGTAGAAACACCTCAATTTTTATATACACCAAGATTATTTTGGACTATTGCATTCTAACTGTGTAAGTACATAGTATTATATGAGTTACCTGTGAAAGAAAGATTATACTTGATTATGTCTTAGACTGAACATATATACAATCTTTGACATTACCGCCAATAAGCTGTTAAATCTACAGCATACTGTACAGCTGACGTCAAGTATTATGAGGTATGATGTGGTTATTTCATCACACCTATGGAGAATACTACTAGTATGTTAATTGTTACGTTCCGTGTGTACTTTTTATTATCATCATAAGACAAACGTAACACTGTTTCTATGACAGATACTGTCAGGAATTACTTTTAAGACAATAACCGACGTAAGTACTTATATTTAAATTTGTGATGCATTGGTAAAGACGTTAAGTTGTGGTTTATGCAGTCCATTTGTTTAGTTTACATACTTTTGTACATAGAAGATGATGCGAAATGCATGATAACCGGTCATTATCCGAATGCAATATTCTCACCTGAAAAACATAATAAACTTTTTTCAGTTAGCTCTACAGCTATTTACGATTATGGCGGAATAAGACTCGTTCTTTAACACTGGTCGTGTGATTTCCATATTAGGTACAGTCAATGAGTTGTGAGACTTGACGCCTGGAAGATGGACGCAGATTCTGAGTATTGCACACGCTCCATAGATTGCAGAGCAGTCATGAACAGAGGAAAAATGCAACAAAGAGCGTTCCAGTGGATTTTACTCCCTGTTGAGCATTAAATTGTAATTAAAACTGATACGATATATATATATATATATATATATATATATATATATATATATATATATATATATATATATATATATATTTCCCAGACATATCATAGGAGAAGAAAACATGTCAGATTCCAATATTTTCCTTGAAAGGAAGGTTCTGTGCATGTTGACAGGTAATAAGTAATTACTTTCTCATTGTTAAATGAGTTATAGAATTTTTTTGATGTTTCCCATGCATTGGAGAATATTTTCTATATTGCGCTAAAATAGGAATCCATGCAGAATAAGGTTAAAGTAACAAGCTTAGTGTTTAACGCCCCGTCGACAGCGTGCTCAAGCTCATTAGAGGCGGAGCTCACGCTCGGATATCGGGCTAAGTTTGATGGAGGAAAAGTAAGTATCCCAGCATTTGCATGGAAAACCTAAATCTGGATGGCCGGAGATGGATTTGAACCACCATCCCCGGGATTGCGGGCCCAGTGTGTTACCAGTGCTTTGGCCACTCACTTGGTTATGCCCTATAGGCCGTCATGCCTTCCGTCTCAGAACTTCGTACTACGTGTATGTACTGAGCTACATATAACGACATAAATTTACCTGCAGAGATAAATTCTATGACGGCACGTCGCCTATAAAGTACATGTCTTAAAGACAATTTTTTGTAGTATACATACTACTGCGCTGTCTGTCAGAAGTGGCAGAAATATTGCGCGCGCACCCACGTTACTTCAAATAATTGATTCGTAACCTTTCGCATTAGCAACATTCTTTTCGGTTGAGAGAAAAAAGGTGCGGTGCAATAGTTTGTGCGAGTCTCTCGTATAAGAAGTTTTTCAACCGCTACTACTTGTGATAAATACTTTCACTGGAAATTTCTGTTCTGCTCATTCGTCGCAGTGCTTTTAAACTAATGACATGTCGGTGATCATCAGGTAATGCACCCGATGATTATAGAAGCGAGCGATTTGTAGGTTGTGAAGTCGTACAAATGGGCTGCTGGGGGAAGGAAGCAGATTATAGTAGTGTTTATTTAATTAAAATATCATTCTTTTATCCTTATCTTACCGTACTTTCTGGACGATAGAAGGAACGAACACCAATATCCCATCTCTTAACTGGTAACAGGGAGTTCTGTGAACTGTGTCTGATCGTAAGGCCGACAACGTTCCATAGGTTAACTTTCTTCAGTTCATTGTCGAACCGTGCAAACCGCGTCGCATCGGAACAGTTCTAAGAACTCATTTAATTCAGCAAGATCATTTCGGATGCGTGCGAGTTGCATCGAATCGGAAGACCAGAGCCGTTCAGGTAGTTCCCATTGGGGGATACTGCACGCCAACAGTGATTCAGTGAGTTTGTAACTTTGCTGGAGGAAGACAGACAGATAGAAAGAGAGAGAGAGAGAGAGAGAGAGAGAGAGAGAGAGAGAGAGAACGAGTAATTTACTGCAACAATTTTATGCAAATCCAATTTCATTACAATCAAATGCATGTTTATTAGATTTTGGATGGGATAACGGAAGGTCCATTAAAATATATATTAGAATATATATTAGTAAACCTGTGTTGTGACGGAAGTACACACTTTAGTAGCGTTACTTGGAAAATTAAATGTTCCAGTATACACTCCGGGCAGTCACAAACTCGAACTAAAGTCTTGTTCGTCAGAAGAAGAACTAACAATGAAATGAAATACTTCTAGGAAAAAGTTTCCGAACAATATCATCGAATTAAAGACCCTAGCGCAAAGCCGGAGTGACGTTCAAAGACGGGCGAAGGTCTGAAGTTCCAGTGTAGCAGTGTGCGGTTCTATAGAGAGGAAATGGCGGAATTCTAGAGCGACGCGTCAGCTGACAAAAATAGTCTTAATGGCGTCCAAGAACGGTACTCGAGGCCAACTAACTCTTCGTGCTGCAGTGACGTGCTATAAAGGCTATTACAATCAATCAGATGACGGTGTAAGGACACAGTTCCGTACTTTGATTAGCCATCCCGTTCTGAAAAATATAGTCCATAAGAGTGTTGTACTATACACCGTCGGCTACACATACGCGACTTCTGTTCTGCGGGTCAGCCGAATCATTGGTCCGTAGGCGCAGCTGTACTTCAGGGGTTGGGCAGTTGGAAATAGCAACTTGCATACCTGCAAAGTTTGAGGGTATGTCAGCTGGCAGCGACCAACTAACGTGCGGGCACATGTCCGATTACTATTTATCTGAAAAGACCGGTCGACATATTTTGTGAGGAGCATTCACCACGGTTAGATTGCCGCCTTGAATTTTCTATCTGTACTAAAAAAAGTGTAAATATTCGATCAAAAATGTGAATATTCAAAAGTTATTGACTGAAGTCTTTGAAATTTTGGCAGAACTTAGCAGTCTAATATAGAGGTGTTTTTAGAAACTTGTTTTACTTTTATACGTAAATTTTGCGACTTTTGTGTCAAACTTTCTCCATTATAAAATTTATTTAACAAAATGGTTAAATATTTGTATACCTATCGAACCAAACTGCGTGGTCAACAGTCCGTAGCTTACAAACTACTTAAACTAAGGTAAACTATACTAAGGACAACACCCACACCCAAGCCCCAGGGAGGAGTCGAACCTCCGACGGCGAGAAACCGCGCGCTCCGCAGCGAGGTGCCTTACACCGCTCGGCTACTCCACCGCGGCAAAAAATATATTTATGTTCATAAGTTCTGTATATTAAAGGATAATATGTACCCAAATATGCGCATATTACAAGCATATATTTTGTCAAGATTTCGAAGTATTCCATCAAGTTCTGAGATTTGCAGTTAGGAACATCTGCATTTTCTATTTACATACGTATGTAAATTTTCGTTGGTTAAAAACCTCAAATCTCCTAAATTTCTGTACGAAATGCACTGAAATTATGGTACTATGTTGCATCCGGTTTCACACATGTTTTAGTACCTACTGGAACGCCACTGGTATACGTCTAATACGTACGTAATAATTAGGGAATGCTATAAAAACGGAAATGTTTGTTTATGCAAAACCTTTAATCCCCAAAGGTCTTTCCCCGATTGCTTGCAACTTTTGACATAACATTGCATTCTAATACAGGTAGGTTTTTAGATACATATTTCCTTAATATATCATACATCACAAACATATAAAAAACATTTCGAGAGCTTTCGGAACGTTTCCCGGTTATAAAAAATTGTATAAATTTATATATGACGTAATATTTTGAAACAGTAGTTACATAGGAAAACTAGCTTATAGGATTATGAGGCTACGTCAATATTTCAAAGCATTCGGTGGAAATTTCTTAGATTTTGAACTTAACAATGAACAAGGCTCTACATTACACAGAATTGTAAAAAGAGTTAGGTCAGGGTGAGGAAAATGTCTTACAAAGTGGACAGGATGCGATTAAGTTTGTTAATTAGATGAAGAGGTGGAGATGGTGTGGATGGTGGAGGAGATGCATATTGAGAAGGACAAAGTCACAGCTACTTGAATGTAACTGTAATATAAAACCTGTCACTATTAAGTGGTGTGAAGATCGTGTACCAGTACACTAAAAATTTTGAAGCTATTGTGTATATTGGTTCAGCATGGTCGTTTTGGATGTTGGGAATGAGTTTGAAATTAATTTACAATTAAGACACTTGCTCAATTAATCTATTCATGTTATAAAAATGCTTGTATTCCAAATCTCTTCCTGAAAAACTGGACCCATTGCAACATTCCTTTTATATGACAACAATCGTTGTGCGGGTACTAACCACCGACACCTAGTTTTGGGAATACGGTATCACTAGACACCGTAATGCGTGGAGTTATTTGATAAGTCAGGAATGCTTAGCATAATCTGGTCACCGAACTGCGGGATGAATTGATATAAAATGTTTTGGAAATGCAGAGCACTGGCTGTTTCACGTTCAGAGAATTATATGAAAATTCAGCATTCGCAACTATGGCGTTCTCTTCGTGATAGTATGCTTGATTCACTTATAGACCTGCGTAACGGAGTTAGTGCAGAGACCACGGTAAAATTTTACTTTGCTGCCCACGAGGTACTGGCTGTTATGTTGGCAACACACACCCCTGACTGTTAGTTAGGGATGATCATATAAACAGATTCTAGAAGGGTAACGTAATGCATTGTAATTAATTCAGATGGAGAGCATGATCTTCTTAATTTAAAGTTCTCAGGGACTTTTGTTGTGTATGACTAAGGAGGTGTCCGTTGCTAGCTCTAAACTGCTTATAGGACGACTAATATTTCAAAATATTAACTGCGTTGCTTGTATGGCTCATAGTAAAAATAAAGTCACTCTTCAGTAAAATTACTGTCTTCCACTTCCGTAAATGAATTTTCATAGAATTTTATGTTCAAGGTTGTGATAACAATGTAACAGTCGATCTGATTCCACTAAGGAACTCGACACTATGTGGCGATTCGATTTTACTGTTCTTAATGCAAAGCTAATGAAATTTAAGTTCGTTTTATAAATTAATGTCTTGGACTAAACTTTCAGAGTCTAATTCGGTAAATATTTTCTCACTTTCAGGAATCGTTGTAATTGCAATAAATTTACAGTAGGCTCTGTTTTATGGATGAACTGATATTGAAAGTTAGGTCGCGTCAGAAAATTTTACATACGCGGACTTACGTGAATAACAGGTTTGCCAATTCTAGACCACAGTAAATATTTCCTTTCGGAGATATTACTTTTATGCCCTTTCTTCAATCAACATTTAAACTTTTAAAACAGGTAAGTACTTTTGGTCACTGAAATCCTCTGCACTCTTATCACAATTGGAAATTATTGACTTCATGGATATTAAAGAAAAATCACATATACTATTTTTTCGAAGAGAACAAGGTAGATCTCGACTACTTGAAGTAAGAATACGTAACTTTTGTAAGTATTCTTCTGTTACATTTTCAGTAAATGTAGACATTAACAAGACAGAACTTATCACTTAAGAGCTTGAACAGAACAAGTATCATGATCTTTACATAACTGTTAAGCTACACGGAATAATTGAACACTGATTGACAATGATCATGGAGGTTTCGTTGCATGAAACACCTTGCTTTGAAAACCATTCTGATACAAAATATCACAGTACAGCATTTAAGATTTTAACATCGTTTTATACAAATAATTTTTTATGATTATTTCATTAAATGATTTTTAAAGTGCTGACGGGCAGCTGTACATGATGGAAATATGTCACACAACGTCGATTAATGCTATGCCTTTCTTCATCTCACCTCAGTTGTCTTCCTGCGATTACGGCAGTACACGACAGAAATTCATCGTATGTCGCAACGAGAGTGATATGATACAGATATGCGGCTATGTGCAGTTACGTCCAAAGAGATTTGCTAGAGAGAGGGGGAATGGATAATTTTTTTCCACAAAGAAGAAGTTATGAAACTAATGTCTTTAAAATAATCGTAAATTAGTTAGTATGCTTATCTTTATTATTAAATTCTGATTTGTATGACATGCCTGTCCTTGTGTCTTTTCTACACTCATGTACGAGAATAGCTACTACGTCTACCTTTGACACTTTCTTCCACGACTTGCATACAGCAGACATTGGCAACTGTTTGGTCAAGGAGACGTGCGCATGTAGCATATTGCATAACAGCGAACAGCGGGAAATCCGAGTTCGAGTCCCAGGCCGGCAGACATTTTCATATGTCCCCATTAAATTTTATAGCTGCTACTGGTACATATCACTGCTGCGAATACATTTCATTCGTTTAGTTACACAGATGTAGTCGCTGCAATTTTGATGCATGCATGAATGTCTCAAGGACATCTCCACTTCTACATCCATACTCCGTATGGTATGTGGCGGATTTCGCGAGATATACGTAGGGGGAAGCAATATATTGGAAGGCCCTATGCTATTTGTAAACTTTTCCAGAAGCTTTTAGCGCCATACACGATGCCTCTCTTGCACCGCCTGCCACCGTAATTTCCCCAATCATCTCTGTCACGAGGAGTGCTGCTCTCCGTTGCATATTCTCTATCTCTTCTACCGATCCCACAGTGATGAGCAATACCAAATCGCTAGCCGAACGACAGTTTTGTGACCTACCTCCTCTGTTAACGGACCACACTTTCCGAGGATTCATTCAATGAGTCTTAGTGAGTGCCACGAACAGATTTGGCGGAAACTGAATTTATCAAAACACCAGCGCTTGCCTTTTTTTCACTTAAACATATCACTGTTTGCCGATTATAGACTGTTTACCTTCCACCAATGACATTGTTTAGTAAACCTAATGTATATTGTCTTTCCCCGTTGTTTTCATGACTCTAATATCCTTTTTTCTTTATAGGTAAGTTGCCAGAGACACATCCGACACTGAATGCAGCCTGTTTCCGTAAGTAAACTGCGAATATCTACTCATGACGCAAAAGTGGAACTCGTCATTTGAAATATCTCTGCCTGTATTTCTTCAGCTGAACATGAAAGTATTTCGCAGTTCTGCACGTTGGCTCTAAATTAACAGAATGTGGCTTTGGCAAAATTTGAACAATTTTCTCCATGTGGCACAGCTGGGTTTTAGGTAATAAGTGAACACAGTGCTATGTAATTTTTGGCTCGACTTAACAGCAGCACCTCATACACTAAACGAGGGAATCCGACAGCAGGCCACAGCGTGAAGCACAATGTCTCTCCTGCAGCGCCTGCGACTGTGGTTGGCCGATCGTCTCCGTCAACTTTCGTGCTTACTGAGTGAAACTGTAACGACTCATGCTGCTCTCCTTTTAATCTCCCGCATTTCCTGTCATATGTACAAGTGTTGTGCTGCTGTCTAGCGACAATAACGTATGTAACAGGCGTGTAGGGTAAGGTGGTACAATTTCGATCAACGTAAGTTTTCGAGCCATTTGTCTGTCTCGTAGTGTCTCGTTGTGTCGCGTTGTAGAGTAGCAGGTTTCTACAGCTCCTCCTGTCTTTTCCAAGAATATACCGCCTTGCGGTAAGGAGATATAAATTTTTTCCCTTTAAAGAGGTAAGTGAAGCTACTTAGTCTAACGCGCTCTTATAGATCATCTAGTTAAGGGTGACTGGATTCGTTGCCAAAAATGCAATGTCTGGTACCACGAAGTATGCGTTGGTGCGTGACAGAAAAAGTGCTTTTTATGTGGAAGTTGCTCGTAATCAAAATTGTACGAGGAAGTGATCAGAATTGTACCTAGTGTAGTACATTTTCGATCGACTTTTCTCAAATCCGTAAACTTTTTTTTATGTTTATTCCAACATTTGTAACTGCATATTATTTGCGTTACATATTCATTAAACATCCAAGAACAAGTGCCATAGTTAAAATAATTCCTTTTCTCAATTTATTTCCAGTTATAATAACATTTGTCCGAAATGATCAAAATTGTACCATCTTACCCTATAGCATGTGAGTCAGTTACATAGAGTCTGTTCAGTAAGAAGGAAATTAAAAAAAAAAAAAAAAAAGTCTTGCGCATTCTACATTTTAACTTCAAATAGTTCAAGGTATGTTCCACTAGTAAATAGTGTGTTTCTCCTGTAAGGAAATTCTGTTTACTATAATTTGTGGCATTCATTCAGCAAATGACCAATATTTTGTAGACAATGCTGACCTGAAGGTGAGTACTTAGTTCATCGAAACTGGTAGCATAAAGAAAGGATGTAAAGGTGGTTCGAGTCCTCCTTTTGCATGTGTGTGTGTGTATGTGTTTTGTCTGTAGCGTAATTTAGTTTAAGTAGTTTGTAAGATTACCAGATGAAGGCCACTGTAACGTTGGCCGAAACGTTGGTTATTTAAGTAATAGCCTTACATCATGACGCGGTACCATACCCAGAAAACTTTTATGTCATTTGTAAGTTTCGTTCCTTAGGTTTACTAATATCTGAACACTTTTGGGTTTAGTACGTTACAATAAGGAGGGGGGGGGGGCAAAATAGTCAAATCTGAAGATGGCCCTGTAAGCCGAAAACTACTTAATAAAAATAAACTCGTAGAACGTAAACAAAAGTGTTATTTTAACTCAGTGTTTCTCTTCGTTATATACCTGGTCCACATATTAAAAATTACCCTCGTACGATCCATTTTTCATGAAACTTCTCAACAAGAGACACGACTTTATTTAGTTTAGTTTTGTTGTGTTGTGTTATAGACGTACCAAACCTTAAACGGCTCAGAAACTCTTATCGAGTAATAGGAGTAAGCTAGACATGTACACTGCTAGCCATTCCAAAGGCAACACTGACGCAAGCATGAAGATCAGGTGAAATATTCAGCATGCCTTTCTGTCGACGAGACATGCAGTTCGTAACACGTAGAATATCTACAGGGTATTCCAGGAGGATTAATAATGTTAGCATAGTCAAATGCAATAAAATGCAGAACAACACGTGTCCAGAATGAAACTTTCACTCTGCAGCAGAGTGCGCGCTGCAAAGGTCCCTGATTCGAGTCCCGGTTCCGGCACACCATTTTAATCTGCCAGGAAGTTTCAACCCGTGTCCAGTTTTATTGAGTACAGAGATAGAACTGCGTTAAGTGCTTTTCTAGTGTGTGCACGGACATAATTTTATCGAATTTTAAGAGCAGAGTGTTGATGTCTAAGTCGTGAGGACGTGCTTTATTTCCCTTGTGATTGCTTGGTCACGTCTACTGCACTGTAGCGTGTAAACATGCTGCAGGTATTCACACGTGCTCAGACTGCCGACCTGGTATTTGTGTATGGGTTTCGTGGGGAAAAGATGCTGCTCTTGCAGGGAATACGCCGTATGATTTCCTACCCGCGGACTACTCGTGCGCTTAATATTTCCCGCGCCCTACACTCATATTGCATTCGAACATATAAATGGACAACTGTTGATGAAGTAGGATACATTATTCAGTGGATAAAACGTAGTCTTTCAACTTGGACACGTATAGTTTTGCATACAACGGTGTTCCACATAGGAAAATATAACGGACATTGTTTATACACAGGATCCATCCATATAATTTACTGCTTATTCAAAACAAATGTGCAGGAGATGAAGATAGACGATTGTAATTTACTTGAAAATCGCCAAGCAATCCAATTTTTACTCTTCTCTGATGAAGCCATGTTCATTGGAGACGAGATACGTAACACTCGTAATTCACCTCACTGGTCGGACTAAAACCCAATGGCGTTGCAGAAATACGTTTTCAAGAGCGCTTGTCTGTAAGTAGTGTGGTTTGATAGGCAGTCAACTGATTGCGCGTGTTTTGTTACCGCATCGTGCGAAGCCCTTTTTGAACTCTGAACGAACTGGTAATATATTGATAATAAGTTGCGTCATGACGGCCGTCTGTCGTTTGCACGGGGTCGCTAGAATGGGCGTGCGATAATCCTTTCTCTCTTCTCTCCATAATAGCTTTGAATCTTACCATTCTATTTCTCTTCCTCTAACAAATCTACCTCTGCTATATCTCTATCACCACATTCTATAGTCTTATGTCTTTGCTTAATGTGATTAACTCATAATCTGTAAGAACGTAGCTAGGCAATTCCTAAATGGTAACTGGCCAGATGTTCACAGTATGAAACATGCTTACCGTCCTTTGCAAAGTCATTATTATTATTTTTGTCATTATTATTGTTATAATATTTGATTCTTATAGTAGATTATAAATTATCTATGCATTATTGTTACATTTATATTCTAATAATAATCTGTATTCCTTTCTTTTCACATTAATACTTATGCATGGTACGTCTGTAAAGTACATAACCAACTGTTCACTTTGAGTAAGCCTGGTTAGGTGTCAGAGAGGGCCTGAAGGTCGTAATCGCGCCAGGTAAAACAAGTGCATAAATAAATAAATAGGGCCAGTTGTAAATTCGGTACTAGTGGGTTCACTGCTCATACATGCAGTGAATTCAAATTATGTTAGTATAGATCTTCGACGTGTAAGCTGTGCTTAGAGTAGCTGTTACGGTAGCGCGCCTGCTGAGGTAGGCATGCTGCAGGACACTTGTATTACATGTCGCGCGCAGCAATTTTTCAAGATGACGTCATAGGGCGTGACGTAATCGCTTGCGCTAGAGGAGCTAAATACCCAGGCTGTATCGTCCGCCATGTTTTCCCCAAATGTTCAAATGTTTGTTGAGCTTATGGGACTTAACTACGGGGTCATCAGTCCCTAAACTTACAAACTACTTATGAACTACTTACGAACTAGGACGGCACAAATATCCATGCTCGAGGGGGGGATTCGAACCCCCGACCGTAGTGGCCGTGCAGACCGTGACTGGAGCGCCTCAGTCCCCTCGGCCACCGCGGCCGGCTGTTTTCCCCAACATGGTTGGAATCGCGCTGCACCAACAGCATAGAGGCGTACTTCCTGCCATCTTTCATAAACGATTTCGCGAAAACTAATTGGTAGAAAAATTCAATTCTTTCGCTGCTTAAATCTTCATATGTCAGCATTGTGACGAAATGCTCGTAATTTCGTTAATAGTTATAGTTAATAAGATATTGGCTTCGAAGTAAGAGACTGCGCTACATTAGGAAAAGTTTGCAGAAAAAATAGAGTCTGCTATGATGAAACTTTCCTAATGGATTGAATTTTATTTTCGACTTAGGAGGAGTCTTTACCGTTCACTCGTACCGCTAAACTTTATTTTATTTAGCGCACTCATTTCCGATGGCGATAAGGACAGAATGAATCATTGCGTAGAGGTTAGAGGTATCAAAATTATATTTTGACAAATGATAACATGCAAAGAAGGGAGTATTTTGTCACATAGTTACTACGCAAAACTTCATTAACTGTCGCGTTATTCAAGGAAATATGTAGTTGTAGAATGAAAAAGAGTAAAGTTAGTGATTTATTATTCGATTTGCAGATATTCCTTCGACACTCACAGATGTTTATTTTTTTGTTTCTTGTCCATTGTGTTTCAGAGCTAGTACTCAGTTTCCAAAACCTAATAGGAGTTACATTTTCTTCAGTTTAAAGCCCAGCAGTAACAGAACGGAAGTATGGTTCGTAGGCAGTATGGTTCGTAGGCAGAGAATGAGGCACTCTCGTCTTACTGTGTTTAAGGCTACTGATAAATATCTGCAGTCACAGCTACGATCAATCTGCCGTTTTTCTTTCTAGTGACGTGTATTTTGATTTGAGTGGAAGTTTTTGGTCGTTTCATCGTCACAAGGAACTTTCTGAACAAGTGACTGTATTGTAAGGTAAAAAGGTAAAGCAGTCAACAATCCGAAGACTGGTTTGAACACCACAGTGCTTTACTTGGCATGGTCCTGTTTGGAGGTGGTATGCCGTTGCCTTCCTCCGACCTTCGAACTGACTAACCCAGCCAGTTATATGGGGACCTACAGTTTAACGTGGGTTCCGAACCACGGTGCTACTAGGAATTATTTCACATGAGCAATATTGCCAGAGGTGGAAGAAGTGGAAAGTGACAGATTGAAATCCTAGGACCTGGCGGGGATGGAACCCGCGACCTTTGGATTATGTAGTCTGGCACGCTACCACAGTGCAACCCAGGCGTCTTTTCGTAAATATTTTCATGCAAGGTTTTAAAACTTTGTATATTTAATAATTACTTAATGATGCACTAATGTGAAATCAGTACTACTGTTGTTGTATTTATGGAATGGACTAAAGCTGCTATTATACTTTTAAGTGAGGTGTTTAGCGAAGAGCCAGCCCTTTATGATGCTGGGAATAGCCTGTACAATAATAAAGTGCATATGTTTTCGCTGATAGTCACAGAGATATTCGTTAATAGAACTTGAAGTTACAGCAACATCAAGTTTCTTTGTCTTCTTACTGCATACCAGAAAGGAAAATATGAATATGCTTCCGGAATTCATTTCGGTCCTCCGACATAAATTCGCTCATTACCATGCTGTTATACTTGTCGATTTTCTTCTTGTATTCTCTGAAGCCACGGTCACAAAAAATGTTCAAATGTTTGTGAAGTTATGAGACCTAACTATAGTGGTAATCGGTCGCTAACACTTAAAAACTACTTAAACTAACCCACAAAACAATAACAAACGAGAGTAGCTGCTCCCCATCCCTTTAGATATATTTTCGTTAAAAGCTCTGTAGAATATCTTACCTCGGCTTGTTTGCATTTCAAATGTTCAAATGTTTGTAAATGTATCGGAACAAACTGCGTGGTCATCAGTCCGTAGCTTACAAACTACTTAAACTAAGGTAAACTAACCTAAGGACAACACACACACACACACACACACACACACACACACACACACACACACACACACACCCATGCCCTAGGGAGCACTCACTAATCGCGCACTCCGCAGCGAGGCGCCTTAGACCGCTCGGCTACTCCACCGCGGCTTGTTTGCATTTCCCTCAACTGAAGCTAAGCCGTTGGCCTACCAAGCTTCTTTATTTAACATTTTTCTTCCAAGCTTAAAGCTAAGAAATTTGTTTCTAAAAGATACTGAACGTTGTTTTCTTTGATAATAAACAACAAGAACATATCCACATGTACATGAACACTAAAACACAGTAAGTAACTGATTACATTGTTAAGTGACTATAACAAAATGCATCTATTAGGATGAAGGGACAAGCTACCTTCAGGTCACGTGACACTGTAAGCAGCACCCTCTCCTAACATTGCGCATGCGCAAAGGCTGCTGTACCGCACATCTTTTCAATCAGTTAAGAATTTCTTACAACGAAGATTATAAACGTAATTTACTTTTAAAATCGCGACACATTTGCAAAAACGTACAAAGATATGTGGCAAGTAACAATATAAAGGCACAGTTGTTCCCAAATCTGTTAAAAAGAAGATTGGATTTAAAAACATGCTTTCAGTCGGTCTCGAACCGACTACCTTCGATAGCACAGCCCAATGCCGCTAACCACACGGCTTTTCCTGCTAGGTCATTATTATTCATCGTCGGATATTTGAACGCAGTTGCAGTTGATGCGCCTTTCATTTATACACCAGCCTCTCTGTAATCCGACACTTATCCATTCCGACACGTCCAGTAGTCCGACACAACGAGCCGAAATTACGAGACGCGGACTAGTGGGGCCACTTTAGCAAACAGTACATTTCATCAGTTGTTGATTGTTGCATACATTGCGCAGTCGAATTAGTATCCTTTCGAGTGTTTCAATCATCCCTACAATGTGTCTCAAGCACGAGATAGTGGAACACATAAACACAGGTCAATGACATTGGTTGAAAAATCCGAAATTATTAAAAAAAATTAATGATTTAGCTTTATTTTATGGCGTTGGTCGTGCTACCATTTATCACATTAAAAATCACGATAATATTGAGCTACAGCATTTGAACAGCAATGGCAGTGACAGGAAAGTGATTATGTTGGCGAGCAACCATTAATTGAAGACTCGTTGTATACCTGTTTTCTTCAGGAACGTAGTACACGCCGGCCTCGGTGGCCGAGCGTACTGCGGCGCGTCAGTCACAGTTTTCACGGCCACTACGGTCGGGGGTTCTAATCCCCCCTCGGGCATGGATATTTGTGGCGTCCTTAATAGTAGCTAGTTCATAAGTAGTTTGTAAGTCCCATAAGCTCTACAAACATTTGAACATTTGAACGTAGTAAACGACGTAAAAGCAGCTGGTAGTTTAAAGGACGCTGCAAGAGAAAGCTATAAAAATCTGATCTCTAAAAGCCGAAGACTGGCATCTTCATATCAAGGAAAAAGCCAATTGATGAATATAAACATAAAGACGATTAGTAAATTAAAAGTTGTAATTTGTTTCTCAGTTAATACGTTTGATCCTATAAATATGCACATAAACTATTGTTTACATGTGATTTTTACATAGTACTTCTGTTTTGTGAGTCATACTGTATATTGGAAACAGCACTTCTCATTGATAATCCAGAAATCCGACAATTTCTATAATCCAACATATCTTGGTCCAATATATAGCGGACTATAGAAACTCTACTGTAGTTATAGGATATTTTACCAAATATGACGTGTTTTTGATGAATCTTCAATGTGGCAAAAACAAATATGAATGGCGGATGTTGACTTCAAGGAAGATTTGCGCATGCGTAAGGCGAGGTTCGCAGTAGCTCCATTGTCTTGCTTCGGGAACATTCGTGCGTAACCGCCAAAGCTCGAGTATCCAGGAGCTGGCGTCTCTACCAGCTCCTACGCCAATGTTAAAAGCGGCGTTTTCCCTCGCCCCTCTCTGCCGCGGGTGCGCCAATATGATGGCTCCAGGGGGTTCAGAAGAGTTTTGAAGCTCAGCCACGCATGCGCATTGCAATGCCGCCTGTGTTAAGCGGCCGCGATAACGATCGCATGAGATAAAAATACTTGGAATGTGCATATAAAATGATATGTTAGAGGAATGATACGATGAGTGGTAGTTGAGAAACACTTTTTAATTTATTTACTTAGTTTTCTTCGCGACGACCTTTTTATGGGGGTTCACTGAACCAGTGAACACATAGGACACGCCGCAATCACAGACATATATTACTAGACTGGCGATGCCAAATACTGTATCATTGGTGTCAGTGAAGCCTTGCCGCCATATTTCTATACTATAAACGTGAGAGCAGTCGCGTGTGTTATTAGAGAAAAAAGTCGTAAAGTACGGATGAACTGACGTAACTACGCTGTCTTTAGAGTTTTGACATATGGGAAGTTCGTGTGTTGTATACAGCTGTAATTTTTTCAGCTGGTGTAAAATTGACACATATAGTAATGAGTTGCATGGATTTGCTGTTATTATTAATCTCTTACTAATTTCAGTCCATTTCGGATTTTCCTTCAGTAGTATGGTAATTATAAAAGTGTTGTTTATCGTGTATAACACGTATCATTCTTTTGAGAGTTCTCAGGAAATCTATAGTCTGCTTTCAAATATACACTAATGAGTCGAGTTTCCTGTTTTTATTAATTGGTTGTCAGTTTCGGTCAACTTCGGCTTATCTTTCAATAGTATGGCCTTGATTAATGTGCTGTTTATCGTGGATAACATATATATTTATTCTTCTTGGTGTTATTCAGATAACTACTTCTGCTTTCACTGTATTTAACGGTAACATTTTACCTACCATCCCAGCGGTCTCGAATGGTTATGTTGGCAACATCAACGAAACGGAAGAAGATTTTTGCCAAGATGTTAATATTCTCAGAAGTCCGCATTGAGTGACTTGATTAGTGTTTCGTTCAGATAATGAAGTAAATAAATAATGCCGTTCCTGCGCTTGGTTGACAGGTTCTTGATGTACCCTCGTTTACTCAGTAAAAGAAACTGCTCTGGTAAAACGAAGATTTCATGACACGCGACAGGATAATGCCAACGTAACATGACTGACAACCTAATCACGCGTTGGTGCCAAGTAGTTAAGTAAAATTTAACCGTACGTAAAACGTTCTTCTCATAACACGATTCGAAAGTGAATGTTTTAATTCATTGCGGAAGTATTGGCTCAAATGCAAATCCTGTTCAAACCAACTAATATTGCTTACAGCGTCATATTATGTCAGAAGTTCATACTAATTCCGTACAGAAATATTTTGATGTGACGTGAGGCAAGATGGCGGCGTCTGGCTTCAGTCACAGAGACTAGTTGGCCAGTCTAGTAATGTAAGTCTGTGGCCGCAACTGACAGTCAGCGATTTCATTTTACGAGAAGTGAAAATAAAAGAAAGAGAGAAAGCATTCGTGCACTGAAGTTTTCAGTATAAAGTCCGTGTAACGAAGTACTTGATTTAAAAAAGAGTCCTCGCAAATTCATGTCATGCAGGGTGCCCGCTGTCGAAACTGGGTGACAACAGCATCGGAACAAAGAGCCATCTGTGTGAAATTCAAACGGCCTCGCGTAAAGGTCAGAGGACGGCGCGACGGCCATGTTGAAGCGGCTGACAGTCGCGAGCTGTAAATAAATGTCCGCGCGGCGGCAGCACGGTCGCGCGCTTTTATTTTCGCACACATAAATCCCAATCGGGCCTTCTCATATTCCGTGGCGGAAATTTATCCCCGTCTGCGACCGCGTGCCGACCGCAGCGCCGCACAGCGAGAGCCGTCTGCATTAACAGCGCTTCTAATTGAGTCCTATTCCGCCTCCTGATCCGGCGAAATTTATGGCCTAATGGATATTATGAGTGTCATCCCGGGAGGGTAAAACAAGAATAACAGCGATCTGCGAACGTGCGGCATACATCGCTGTGTGTGTTCTATATGTGCAGTTGGAAGCCGAAGAGATATGAAAATAGTTAAGCTGTGTGCACATATACAAAGAGTGGTGATATATCTTCCGCTCCAACGATCCAGGAAAAATGCTGTATGTAATCCTGGAGTTTATGAGCTTTACAGCGTAACACTTGGCAACTGCAGTATCGACCCATCTGCATCTTTCCGGCATTATCCAGGGTCCTACAATAAATGGTACACCACTAGCTAACAGCACGATATCTGCAGCACGATATCTGCATTAAATTACTGTATGGTGACGAATTACAGTGATGATAATATTATCAATATTTTCTTGCAATAGCGAATTTCTTTTAGCGTCACTGTATAAGGCTGTATAAGGTATTGATGTTCTATCAACTGGTGATATATGAAAAATTTTCATAACAGATGCCTAAGCGAGGCAATGACGATAACAGCGTAGTTTAATGCCTCGTTGATTTTATTCTCCCTGGTGCGGGAATACAGATTAAGCTGCGAGTGCTAAGGGAAGAATGCAGTTGACTTATATGTGCAATCAGTGTGGCAAATGGAGGTTTGGGTCGATCCTGGAGTCGTGTTCGGGTAGCCTAGTGGTTAAGGCGACCGCTCGCGAAAAGCGGAAAACTCGGGTTCGAGTCCCGCCCTGGCACAAATTTTCATATGTCACCATTTACAGTGAGGCTAAACGAAATTTGCTATTGCGAGAAAATATTAATAATGAAATATGATTTGATAAAAGAAACAGACGAATCTGGCGTTGGATAGATAGGAGGCAATGTTATATACTTTTCAGACTTCAGCAAAGCCTTGGACAATGTGAATTACAGTTCATTACTTGCTAAACTTAGCAGCTTGAATTTCTTTCAAAGTGCGATGATATGGTTTCACTCATACCTAACGTGTCACCTACTGTGCGTTGTGTCCGGCATCAGAAAGTCACTGTTCCGGAAATAATGACAGCATATTGGAGAGCTCATATTAGGTCCAATACATTTTTGTTGTACGTTAATAGCGTGTAATTTTTTTTCTCTTAGTAAAAATATGTTCAAATGTTTGTAAAGTTATGGGACCTAACTGGAGTGGTCATCGGTCCCTAAACTTACAAACTGCTGAAACCAACTTAACCTAAGAACAACACACTCACACACACCCATACCCGAGGGAGGACTCGAAACTCCAACAGTCGCGCGCACCGTAGCAGGGGGCCTCAGTGAGCACAGCTATTCCGCCGCGGCTCTTTAGTAAATAGCACAAAGAAGTAGATGACCTCCATCTGCATCTACGTGAAAAACCAAGAAACCTGAAGACCTGTCGATACTGATCTATGTGAACCATGAAAATGGACACAGAATGTAGAATTAAAGGTGAATTCAAGTAAAACACACGCGATTCTGGTAGGTCATTCTAGGCCGGAAACTTTGTGCATCTCTGCCATCATTAATAGGGGATTTCCTGTCAGAGAGGACCCAGTTCGTAGTAATCGGTGGTAAGGCATCGACTAAAACAGAGGTGATATCGGGCGTTCCACAAGGTAATGTTATTGGTCCTCTGCTGTTCCTTATTTACATAAACGATTTAGGGGGAAATCTAAGTAGCTCTCTTAGGTTGTTTGCAGATGACGCCGTCATTTACCGTCTAGTAAAATCATCTGAAGATCAAAACCACCTGCAGAACGATATGAATAAGATATCACCAGGGTGTAAAAATTGGCAATTGACTCTAAATAATGAGAAGTGTGAAGTCGTCCTCATGAGTGCGAAAAGAAAAACGTTAAACTTTGTTTACAAGATAAATCAATCAAAAGTGAAGGCCGTAAACTTCACAAAATACCTAGCAATTACTTTTACTTCAGACTTAAACTGGAAAGAACATGTAGAAAATGTCGTGAGAAAGGCGAACCAGAGATTGCGTTTTATTGTCACAACCCTTAAAACATGCAACGGAACTGCAAAAGAAACTGCGTACACTACGCTTGTTCGCCAATTTTTGGAGTATTGCAACCCAGTGTGGGATCCTTATCAGGTGGGTTTGACGGAAGACATCGAAGGAGTCCAGAGAACGGCAGCTCGTTTTGTCTTGACACGATACACGGGAGACACCGTTACGGAAATTATACAGGAACTGGGATGGGAATCATTACAACAACGGCGCTTATCTCTGCGGCGTGGGCTACTTACGAAACTCCAATCGCCAACGTTATCCTTCGAATGCGAAAATATATTGTTGACTCCCCCTTACATAGGTAGAAATGATCATCAGAATAAAATACGAGAAATCAGAGCTCGAATTGAGATATTCAGGTGTTCTTTCTTCCCGCGCGCTACTCGAGATAATGGTGGTTCGATGAACGCTCTACCAAGCACTTGAATGTGATTTGCAGAGTATCCCATGTAGATGTAGCACACACTTACACAATTTAATAAGTTATGGCAATTTGTGGTAGAATTTAATAATTTTACATTTCCAGATAGCAAAATTGCTTTTCGAGTGAACATTGAGGTACCTGTACTTATTCAAACAACATGATAATTTTTAATTCAAAACAAGGTCCTAGCTAATTATCATGTACAGTAATTTAGGTAATAAAGTGCAAACAAAAATGAGATAACGAGCACATTATTTGACATACCAGTTTGCTTATATGTCTTTGGAATTTTCCACAACTATCTATTTCTTTCATGCCGTACGACATCTACGAATTGTTTCACAAAAGGTACCACGCAGTTCATTGACATAAAGCGGTGCGAGCGGCCCTTCCACGTCGGAGGTTCAAGTCGTCCATCGGGCATGGGTGTTTGTGTTGTTTTTAAGTTATTTTAAATAGTTTGTAACTTCACAGAAGCTCTCCTGAAGTTTAGAAAGTAGAAAGCGAGGTACTGGCGGAAGTAAAGTTTTGAGGCGGCGTCGTGAGTCGTGTCGGGATAGCTCAGTCGGTGGAGCGCTTGCCCAAGAAACGCAAAGGTCCTAGGTTCGAGTCTGGTTTCCGGTACACAGTTTTAACCTGCCAGGAAGTTTCGTAATGATAGTACCTCTTCACATATTTCATCCATCTCTCCTGTGTAAATCTCTGCCAACTATGGGTGTAGCCACGGACGACGCTCATCTTGAGCTACTCAGCTTCCACTGTTCTTTGGATACAGCTGAAGCACTCTTTCCTGCCCTTTGAAACTCGATTACAGCGCCGTTTGTCACGCACCGACATGGTTAGCCGCGGTGGAGTGGCAGAACGTTCCAAGGCGCCTTGCTGCGAAGCGCGCCGCTGCTCGCCGTCGGAGTTGCGAGTCCTCCGTCGTGCATGGGTGTATTTGTTGTAAGCATAGGGACTGAAGGTAGATTTACAAACATTTTTGGAACCGACGTGGTTATTTTTGATGCCGCCACGTTACACACTGCAGTTCCGACCAGAGGGTTAAAACTTCCGACGGAAAGGGGGAAAGGGGACCGAATAATGAGAAAGGCATGTGGGTTGGGGAACGTGTGGTTATTGTTTTTATGTTAGCCGTGAAAACCATACGCAGGCAGTTTTCAGGACAGAATTAAAAATTCGGTTCAGTCACTACATCGCATGTATTCACTTTGACAGATATGTAAATAAAGAAAGCGTCCTGTTGGACAGCTAACAAAATTTTTCACTTTGGACTCTTTCTTTTTGTGATATAACGGAAAACCTGCTACATTGAAGAGAGCTGCATTGTATCGCTGAAGCGTCGTTAGCATACGTGTCTCTCAGATAATTTCCCGGACGTTGTTGCTGTCGCTACTGCTGTTCAAACACGTACGCAGCCCTGTCCACACGCGTCACCTCTCTGTGGTCAACAACAGCGAGAACAACACGCGAGGCTGCGGTGCTCTTGGCCGCTGCGGGACGCACAGCACGCACCGTGCGTGCCTGGCTGCACGCACGCCTGCCACGCAAACACGCATCAGAGCCGCCTCGCTTCGCAAACGCAACCCCAATTGAATACGATAGCGGTTGGGAGTTACGAAACAAAAAGAATACCCTTTTGTAGGCTGTGTTATCATCATGTCTCACAATGCTCGATTGGATTTGTAAATCCAGTCGTTGTGTTTTGTAAAGTTCATACCCCAACTCAAGTAATAAAATCCGGAGGCCACTAATTCGAAGGTTCCATTAGTACATGACTCTTAGACGTCAGTTTCCAGGTTAAGTAGTAGTCTGTTTTCATTCTGAATTATATACGTCTTGGAAAAAACTATCAGTGTCCCCCTTCCCTCCTCCCCCAACCCTTCCATCCTGTACGACGCAAAAAAAAGAAGAAAAAAAACTTGCAAAGTAACTAATTTCAAGCAGAAATAATCAAGAACTACGATGACGATTCTTTCGCACATGCCCTATAAAACGTTGCTGTGTAATGTTGGAGCTGGTGGTAAATACTGTAATCAAACCATCCTGACATATAAAAATCTGTGCCGGGGCTAGTAGTCGACCCTGGCTCACCTGTACACTGGGTAGGTGCGCTAAGTAGTACGCCAAGCAGCTTCACGGGCTTCACATTCCTATACGGACTGTTGAAGAACGTAACGCGCAAGCAATAACTAACCAGAAGCCCTCACTTTGAAGTACATCCCAACACAACAATTCATTCATCCGTTGTTGGTTACAAGAGCTACCAGCAGCTGAGACCAAATTACCCCAGCTCTGACAGCAAATCGGATAGTCTTTAACCTTATTTTCTAGCCATAGTGCGGCTATAAAGGAAAGTATCTGCGTCTAGAGACGCCGACAATTGATAATCAGTGTGGGTGCTCGTGGTTTCATTTTGAATTACCCTCTTTGGTCACAAGCATCAAAGAATGGGCCAAGCTGTGAACGTACAGAACTCGCGGCTCTATTTCTATGATTTTTGCTAACACCTACAAAAAATACCAGTGATATTTGTAACACTGTCATTAGGCATCTAGAGAAAAGCAAGAAAGGAGATCCATTACAATTTTAGCGGTATGTCAGCTGCAGTAGTTCAATATTACAGAAACCAAAAAGTTATTCATTAATTTTAAATTTATCACCTCTGGTACCTTCAGGAAATTTTTACGAAATATTAAATAGGCCAGACGTCTGAAGAACGCTAAAATTTCGTTACTGATTTGCCCCTCAGACAGAAGCAGATATTCTATGAATTTTTTGATTTCGTCATTCATGTCTTCTGTTAGATGCTGTTTACACTGAAATGATTAAGTTGTTAAATTGCATGGTTATGTCAGTTAGTAACGGTAATTTTAATATCCAGTTTCAATCTTTTGGACAATGCACTTATGGTCATCAGACTCTAAGCTTATAAACCACATAAACCTAAGGACAATATAGACACCCATGCCCGAGGGAGGACGCGAACATCCGACGGCGAGCAACGCGCGCTTCCCAGCATGTGTTGTGTATTTGCATGGACGGATCTATGATATTTGGCGCCCGGGACAACATAGTCATTTGGCGCCAAACCCTCTCCTCCCACCCTCCCTTCACAGTCGAAATGACGAAGTATGAGATTTAATAAAAGCAATTGAAATTAGGTTTTCATTGACTTATTTTATTCACAAACACGAGTATATGTACTGTATGTATGAAGTCATAAATGAATGTTGTAGTAATACATTGATGAATTTAAACAAAATTATTGGATTCCGCCATTAAATGGTAGCGGTCGTGATTTCGGTAGCAAATACAACACCAGAAAGCAACATTACAGAAGAAGTCGGCGGAATCTAAATTTTACCTTATTGAGAGCTGGTACTAATATTTCAGTCATATTCTGTAGTGATTCTAGCTGAGATGACTGAATATTACTTTGACAAATTGATGCTGGGATTGTGCATTTCGTTTACTATTGTTCTATGACCGTGTTGAAAATTAATCATGGCAGTCGCCGAAAATTGCAAAATTATCGGACTTTATAAACATCGCAAAGATTTTTTTGCAAGCATGAACATGTAATAAACCATTCATAGACACGAAATAAATAAAAGTTGCATAGAGAATGTTCTAGTACAATCGCGACAATACCCGAGCATCGCCTTATGAAGTACTTGATCTGATGAAAATAAATAAATTTAAAATTATTGAGAATGGAGAAGGGATTGTAAGTAAGTAAGATATTTCAAATTAACTGTGGGGCTTTATTGCAATTAATGAAAAAAACTAAGCTCACACTTAATCAGACAAAATCCTGGAACACGTTCTAATACATTGAGGAGAAAACAGTAAGTGACGAACAGTTCCGCTCTCTCCCTTCACCTTGTTGCAAAAAAGGTGAACGTGACAAATGTCATATGTTTATCGATACGCTGGCAGAGAGAGGGCAGAAGCCAGTGACAAGAATCGCACAAGTTATTTAAAAAAATTCATTAATGTATTACTACAATGTAAATAAAAAATAAATTTAAAAATCTGAGGCCTAGGCCTAACTTAAGAAAAAAAAATTTACCAATAGATGTTTTCAAATAATGCAAAATATTTAGATCCAGCGTGAATTTACCGTAGCACCAGCTCTTCTATCTGCTATAGGGACCTTAACGGTGACCTTTATAAAAATGCTAAAACTGCTTCTACCGCTTGGCATCCGAAGTCACAACTCATTGTATCTGCAACCAATGGCGGACTAAGGCTATCGGAGGCTCGGGGCGGCGGCAAAATAAAATGAGGTCCCCCCGTCCACTTGGAAATTCATGTATTTGGAGACCCCTCACGACGAGAGGCACGAAAAAAAAAAGCTTTCGATATTTGGAGGCCCCAGAACGGGAGGCCGAGGGCTCTCGAAAAAAGAAAAAAAAAAAAAAAAAAACGTGCTCTCGATGTATTTGGAGCCCCCCGCCCTCCCCCCGAGATGAGTGGCCCAGAGCGGTCCGCCCCCTGCAATCCCCTTTCCCCTTAGTTCGCCTCTGTCTGCAACACTTAATTTCTATGATGATACGCTATCTGCGCAAAACGCGTAATTGGACACAATAATCAATTATAAATTTCCAAAAGAGACTGTTAACTATTTGAATTATGTAACATACAAACTTAATCTCACGAGCCTTCCTTTCGACGTATTAATAATCGCATTATATGAGATATTAGACGCCAATTGATGATCAATGCTAATTGTATCCAAGTCTGTAAGGCACTTTTGTGCCGTTATGTTTCTTAAATATGTTTTTACTGGTTTCAATTTACTGAAACTCCTTTTGTTTGCTGAAAGTGAAACAACATCGTAACAAAAACCAGAAGTGTCGTTGTCACAATTGGATATGCCTCCTGTAATTTTGGCAAATTAAGCTCAAAATTTTTTCAGTAGTTGCTGTTTCCATCGTCGGTATTAAATTAAGCACATGGTATTTAAAACTTTGCAGTTTTGTTATTAATTCATCCTTATTAAGGTCATTATTATATATATCAGCATAGTGTATTGCCCGGATTTTAATATCTTCATTCATTAGTGTCTGCAGCTGAGCCCCATGTAAAAATGCATGTGAAACCTGTTTCTCAGTTGATGCATGATGCGGTCTATTATTTCTGCGATCGTGTAATGGAACCTTTTTTTCAGCTGTCTAATCCCAGCTTTCGTTTTCACAATCTTCGTCGACCAACCTCTTCCATTTTCGTAGGCGCAATTCTTCGAATTGAGGATCCAAATTAAGCTTTTCAGTTATGGCCTTGGCTTCTGAGATACCTGTTACTACTGTGGCGTTTGTTCTAGTTTCGTCAAACTCCTGGATAAGTTGATTTATAAGATTAACAAATTGGTCAATGGTGATATCGTAGGATTGGCGTAGACAGATTTTTAAATCTAAATCTCTTTCAATTTCTTGCAAAGTTATTTCAGAAAGAGCCTGCCATGTCGTGTCACTAATCGTTAAGAAGTCAATAAAACTTTCACGTATCTCTGAACCACTTTTATTGAATTTTACATATCTCATAATTTGCGACATCTGCTCACATTGGCTTACATCAGGAGTGTAATCAAACGTGATAAAGAAACATTTTGCTTCTTCAATATTAGCCATTATTTGTTCCCTTACTTTCGATCCAGTTATTTCTAAACATTCATCTTGGATGCCATGAGAGATATAGCAGAGTTGACCTTTCTTGTGGTGCCGTATGCGCTCTCTCAGTGCGGGTCAGTAGCCAGACAATAAGTCAGTAGTGTTTAAAAACTTTCACCGCTTGGAACACCAAAATAAAGACTTTCGTCTGAACCTCTGAAGGGAGTGCACTGTTTTGCCAAATGCAGAATCACATCAACAGTGACATTTGAAATCGATTTACAATGCTTCTACTCCTCCGATATTTGTTGTTGTACCTCTTTGTCAATACAACAATTTCTTAGAGAAGCCTCTAATGTTTACGGAGAACAAAACCGTTTTTTGTGGCTTAATGAGTTTTCGTGCACTGAAATCTTTTCGTTTAATTTTTTCCACTGACTGGGACCATTCTTAACAACACGAGAAAGTTTTGCCTCGAATATGCTCTCATGAAATAGTTTACATGGTATGCAAGACATAGCATGTTTTAATTTACTGTAGACTAACCAAGAACGGCATACCTTTTGTCACAGAGAGCTGTTTATAATACTAGTTTTGACAATTTCTTTCCTCTCTAAGAAATCACTTGAGTCTGGTTCAGTTTTTTCTTCGCTTAACAGTTTTTCAACACTGAGGCATCTCTCTGCATCCGAAAAGCACTCTGACCAGGTCACTGGAACGTTAAAATCTAATACAGATTTTTGCTGACTTGCCGAGGAATCATGAGTAAAAGTAATGACTGTAGGCGTATTTGAAGTTCCTGGCATTCCCTCTGTTGTATAAGTAGATCTTAAATCACATTCTAGAGAATATATGGGTTCCGCTTCCTCGTCCTTTGAATCATGGGGAAGTATTAGAGCCTCGTCTGTAGATAAGTGTTCGATAATACGCCTACTAACTTCATGTGTAGTTCTGCTATCAACTGAAATAAAAATATAACCGAAGCTGAACTTCTATTCGATCACTTATAGGTCAAGCAGCATGATACGCATAATTTTTCGCAATACATATTGGGAACGGGGTAGGCCTACTTTATGTCTACCTTCTGAAATTATTGTAGACCTAGCCAGGTACATTATATTTTAGAACTATGAAAAGAAATGTATTGTTTTTAATAGTGTTCTATCACATTCCATATGTTTTAAATTGTTCATTTAAACATAACCCAAACATTTAAATCTTAATAGTAGATATCGCTTAGTAGGTCTTGTAAAACAATGTTCGTCAGAAAAGTCATCAACAAATGGCATTTTTCCATAAGGTACCCCCACTTTCTGGTAACACGCGTCACGGAAAATGTGCTGGTATTGCTAAGGTTGAGAATTTTCCTTAGTAAGAACTGAACGGCAGGGCTATGGAACACAACTATTTTTATTGACTTATTTAATTTTTTTCGCGCGCGTTTTTAATGGTACATAGGTAAGTGCGAAACATAAAATATGAATAACGGCGATGTTAAAAAGTGTGGTAGATTTGAATGGAAGTCATTTTGGACTAACTTCAGTGAACAGTCATGACTGATTAAAGTGATGAACAAGTGTCTTTTTTAAGTTACATTTCCGACGAAAATCGACAAAACGGAGAGGTAGTGAGCCTCTAGCTTTATGATAAATAGATTTTTGCAAAAATGTTTTAACAGTAATATATTCCGAATAGTAAATACAACTGCTACATTTCAGATATATTTGTGAAAAGAGTGATCACTTTACAAATAAAAAAAGTCGGAAATTAAACAACAGACGTGTGAAAAATATAATTCTGACTCAACTAAAGATTATATATCTAATAACTCTCCTCCCACATTCCCTCTCAACCGGGTTGACATTAACGAAGAAGATTTCTGAGCTGCTTCTTCCTTTTCTCGGGCTTTCCTCCTGAATGCCGCTCCACACACACACATATATATATTCCCACACTTTACGCTCCACACTTATGTAACAGGCCAATGCTTGATACTTATAATCTTATATTCAGAGTTAGATCAATGGGAACTCTTTTAGTCTCAAACATTTCGAATGCATTCGTCAAAAGTAGAAGGTAGAAGGAACAACAGAGAAACAATGTCACAATTAAGTCGATTACAACAAAGAAAGTCGCAGTTCGTCTTTCTGCCACTAGGGGCGGGGATGTCGCAATACTACTGTATTAGCGTACAGAATGGTCCGTCGATGGTCAGCGCATTCGGGATAAATGGCTAATTGTTTGGTTATCTAATACCAGGAGTGCAGCGGCGGCCGCAACATTATGTATTCAATAGTTGCAAACGGCCAGGAGTGCAAATACAAGTACTTATAATTACTTATTACTAATGTAACGACAGTCATACTATAGTTTACAGTAAAGTTGATTTAGTTCCAGTAATTATCTATTCAAAAACCATTATAATAACATTAAAGATTTTGCCCATTTTGGCGTCTCCCTGAACTCTGCGCACGGGGCAGCTTCCCCCTCTTCCTCCCCCCCTCCTCCCATAGATCCGTCGCTGTGTATTTGTGCCAACGAATTTTAAATTCTAAGGGCTACTTTTGAACTGACATAACTGTCTTCTACCCTCGTGCGGAGTTTGAGCATACTAGATGTCGAAATGATACTCAGATGTTATTTGTACAATCTTTTCCCAAGGAACTGACAAACGGAATAAGCAACATTCTGAGGGCAGAAACTTGTTTAGCTATTACACCGCCGTTATAAGAATCGCGCCGCGGTGGAATGGCCGAGCGCTCTTAGGCACCTTAGTGCCGTGAACGGGGTTGCTCGCCTTTGGAGGTTCGAGTCCTTCCTCGAAAATGGGTGAGTGTGTTGTCCTTAGGTTAGTTAGATTAAGTAGTTTTTAAGCTTAGCGACTAATAACCAAAACAGTTTAGTCCCATATATTTACAAACGTTTGAATATTTGCACATGATAGGAATTTATCTAAGTACAGTGACCTAGACAAGATTATTTCAAATGTTCAAATGTTTGTATAGCTTATGGGGTCATAAACTACAAACTACTTATGGACTAACTAATACTAAGGACGGCACAAATATCTATGCCCGAGGGGAAATTCGAACCCCCGACCGTAGTGACCGTGCAGACCGTGACTGGAGCGCCTCAGTCCCCTCGGCCACCGCGGCCGGCCAAGATTATTTGTCAGGAGTAGTGCCCATGTTTTATAGACAAAAATGGATAGTAAATTCAAGGAAATCTGTCAGTTTTTCGTAACTCGTATTACCAAATCAGGAAACGAGAACATGTTTGTGTCACGTAACCTTTATTATGTGTACGATGCTTTGTTTGAAGACATAATTAATGGCCGCGGTGGAGTAGCCGAGCGGTCTAAGGCACCTCGCTGCGGAGCGTGCAGTTGCTTGAAGTCGGAGGTTCGAGTCCTCCCTGTGGCATGGATGTGTTGTTAGATTAGTTTAACTCAGTTTAATTAGTTTGTAAGCTACGGACTGATGACCACGCAGTTTGGTCCGATAGATTTACAAACATTTGAACATTTGATAATTAATGACAAAGTACACATACAGCACCCAATCGACACAAGAAGTAAACTATTCACAAATAACGAATTCTACAGGACCTGTAAATTAGTAATTTCGTACCAGTGGAGTGCTGGTAATCCCTGCACCTGCTTGGTGTTGGATGTGTAACGGCCAAAAGGCTAATTATTGTGTGACTGTCAGTAATTGTCCTGTGCTGTTTTCAGTAGAGTGCGAATTTCGAGTGGCAGGTTCAGAGCAGAAACACATCCGCGTAAAATTTTGCGTGCAAGTCAAGAGAAGGTATACTGGTACACTAAAGTCGCAGGAACCTTACGGTGATGGTTGATTAACCTGTAGTCGGTGTTAACAAATGGTTCGCGCGGTTTAAAAATGGCCGTATGTAAGTTGAGGACGCCGTTCGACGTCTACCAACGATTCTCCTTTCAGGAACGTCAACGAAACTGTGCGTGTCAATCGAAAACTGTCCGATAAACGGCTGAGTAGTGTAAAGTTTCAGGTGGATCGTATCATGAAATCCTAAAACAGAATTTTGCAATGCCATTGTATTCCCGTCAAATTGGTCCGACGTCTCGTGAGTCAAGATCTCATAGGTCATCACCTCGAAGTCTGTGAAGAGTTTTTGGTTAGCGTAGATGAGGTGTTCCTTAGGAGAACTACGAAATTTTTCTATTTCCAAAGGTGAAAACCCAGTTCAAGGGACGTAGAATTTCTTCGTGCGATCAACAACAGATGTAATAAGACTGATTGGCGTTGGGAACGATGTAGCAAGTACGAGGGAGACTATTTCTAAGAACAACATGCAAAATATACAAAACGTATGCGTAAAAAAATTGTAAAGTTCACCTATTTTTTTAAACACATCCAATATAATACGCCGATCAGATATATTTTTAATAAGCAAATGTTGATTTTTATTAAAATCGAAATAAGCAGGAGCACAGAAGTAAATCGAGGAGTAGTTAGAGTCCCAGTTTCGCAAAATAGATCGGAATTCCCCAAGAGAGTGTTTCAGCTACGGCGTGCGCACGCAGAATCGTATTTTGCCCTCAGTTCTGCCGTGGGCCATTCAGAGGTCTCTGCTAAGTGGATTCAGGCACAATAGACGCCGCAGTCCGCTGCCTGTAAGGCCGACGCATCGCTAACAGGTTTAGTGGAGCATCTGTACGGGAAACACAATGGCATGTCTTAGAAGTCGTAGGTGCATTAGAACTGGGAAGGTAATGGAGTACACAAAATCATCCCACTCAGCAGAAATTTAGAGACATTTGTAAATAAATAGTACTGAAAGTTTCACAGCAAAATACGCAATCCAGCAAGGATTGCAACAGAGCCGGATCTCATTCGATGAACAGTTGTAATGGAAAGTATTTGGTAGAAAGTAAGAGTTACGTTTACATGAATGTAAGAAAGTAATCGAGGAATGGAACGTAGGTAATTATGATCCATTTACTACAAACCTTCATTTAGTTTAAATGTAATTCCATTACGTCAGAACATAAATAATAATTTCACTTATTGAAAAATTATTTGGAAGCTATATGCGTAGTAATAAAAGTGTTTTGGAATCTGAAGAGCAAATTATTACTACTTCGTTGAATACCCGTGGAATTTTTTCACAATTTGTTAATCTGTAGGACTTAACTACTGAGGTTATCAGTCCCTAGGTTTATAAACTATTTAAACTAACCTAACGACAAAACACCGCCACCCAACAACCCTCCCACCCACCCACACACACATACACACACACACAATTGCTGCCCAGTGTGGGATACTTAGCAGGTGGGTTTGACGGAGGACATCGGAAGAGTCCAAAGAAGGACAGCTCGCTTCGTATTGTCACGATACAGGGGAGACAGCATTCCGGAAATGATACAGGATCTGGGATGGGAATCATTACAACAATGGTGCTTATCGCTGCGGCGTGGGCTACTTACGAAAAACTACAATTGCCTACATTCTCCTCCAAATGCCAAAATATATTGTTGACTCCCAGTTACATAGGTAGAAGTGATCATCAGAATAACATACGAGAAATCAGAGCTCGAACGGAGATATTCAGGTGTTCATTCTTCCCGCGCGCTATTCGAGAATGGAATGGGAGTTAAAATAGTATAAAGGTGGTTCGATGAACCCTCTGCCAGGCACTTGAATGTGATTTGCAGAATATCCCATGTATATATCCCGAGGAAAGACTCCAACCTCAGACGGGGAACAACCGCTCGTTCCGTAGAAATGCAACTTACAGTGCTCGACCATTCCACCGTGGCTAATCAGCGAGGCTACGAACTTTTATAAAAGAGTGCCCATAATACTTTTTGCCATTCGCCCTATATACAAGAGCAGAATCTTTAGTACAACTTCCAAGACAAAGACGTTGTTCAATCCATTACAAATGTAATGAACTGGTCTTTTGCGTGGACAATCTAAAATACTTTTTGTTTGGAAGGATATTTTAACAGTTTGGCTGCCGCGATGACGTCAGAGGCGCGCCAGAGCCGCCTGCTGTGGCTGCCGGCGGCCGCACGGCAACCAATGTGTTAAATGACCAGGGGTCTCTTATAATCACTGTTATGAAGAAACATCTAATTACATTGAATATTCTTTCTGCTAAGTTAAAACATGCACCTTTCTAAAATATCAGTCAATAATCAATTTTCGTCCTATTTGGACAAAGACATTACCATTACATCTAGAAAATCATCAATTCTAGTACCATACTTATTGGACAGTATCTTGTTCAATCTTGATATTTCATTGCAAAATCTATCTCGGCAGTCTTACTTCTTCAATGTGTGATTTACGTGATAGTAGTCCACTATGTGAGCCTCCAATTGTAGGCTAAAATCTTGATTTTTCTACAGATCTTCGCTAACAAACAAAACTTCCTGGCAGATTAAAACAGTGCTGACCTGTATTCGAAACTGTGACCTTTGTCTTTCGCAGGCAAGTGCTCTACCGACTGAGCTATCTCGGCCCGTTATCACAGCTTTACTTCCACCAGTACCTCGCCTCCTACTTTCCAAACCTCACAGTCGTTCATTTGCGAACCGTGCAGGACTAGCACCCATGTAAAATGGATATGGCTTAGGCACAGTACAGAGGTTTTTCTGGGTTAATATTTCCACTTTGCTGCGAGTGTGCGCTGATGTGAAACATTCTAGCAGATTAGAACTATGTGACGGACCGAGATTGGTACCTAGGACATTTCCCTTTCATGGACAAACTGATTGAGTTATCCTGTCAAAGGTCCCAGGCTGGAATCCCGCAAATTTTCATCTGCTAGGAAATTTCATAGTGATATCTCTAACTGATTGGTGGATCATTTCAACCTATTCCCATTTTTTGCTCATTTTTTGATGGAGGGTATTGAGAAAAAAGTGAAAATACAGCAACAGATATCACTTAACGCATCTGGCGTGTGTATTTGTTTAAAAAATGATGTTGGCAACAGATACGAATCTGATTATGAGAAGCAAAAGAAACTGGCAGTTCCAGTGAAGCGGCACACTTCGCTGAGGCACCCACTCCACTTCCAACAGTACACTTCCGACTAAGCTTCAGCCATCGCTAAAGAGATCAACCCGTCCCTCATCCTCAGACAAAGAGTCCGTGGGCATCTGGGCACAGTGGAGTGCCTGTTTAAAGTGGCTGTGGGGCTAGACTGTCGCTCGATAAGAATGGGCAGTGGGAAATCCTCAACGGACACTCCCTGTTACATAGTCATTCAAGAACGTCTGCAAGACTGACGGCTAAGCTGTGCAAAGTTGTGGCGACACTGCCTCCAGGCTTTTCCGTTTTGCTAACTAGCTGCACGTTGAGAAGCAAATATGCGTTGTCGACCAGGAGTCGTCTCCTCACACCAAACTTCCCCAACATCAGGCTAACATCTCTCGAAACACTGAAATTAATGTAGAAGCTGCAAGGGGATAGATTGGAGTATGAAATTATTGCGAAAATAGGGCACCACCCCTGTTTAGAATGATGAGGCTTGAAAGAAAGATGTGATTGTGACAGTGGAGATGAACGCTGCCCACATACATCCCCTGAGCGATAGTCTATGCCTGCTGATATCACCTTCCATAGCTGATGCCTTGCGAGAGGTTCGCATTCCTCAGTCAAATTACAGGTGGTGCATGATGGGTGTAGCTGTGACGGCAGTGTACACATCCGGCTTTGTAACGCTACCGGTGCCCAGAAGACATCTGTCTTCACCCACACCCTAGCAGAGACGTCACATTCCCAATATGATGTCATCCTGCTGAGCTAGCCGAGGTCCAGGTGAACTGACGACTGGGAGATAGTCGAGGCCCAGCTCTGACAGATACTACACTGTCTGTCACAGACATCCCTTGAGGCCAAAGACAGGTCGCCGTGCAAACATCAAGTCACGTCATCAAGGCAGGCTTCAGACAGCGCGACCGCCAGCTGAATAGCTCGCCGCCATGAGACAGTGGGCTGTGCCAACATCCAGAGGCAAGGCCTCACAACCGTCTGTGACATACCAAACCAATTCTTATTGTACTTCAAGCACCAGTTGTCAATAATAAAATATATATGTCAACACGACATGTTTCGGGACGACATTATCCCATTATCAAGTTATGTAAAACAAGGAAATGTAGAATAATAAGGACGCTATATACAAACGACTGTACTAAAAAATATTCCAATGACAGTAACCTATCTACCATAAACCTTATCTGTTTCTTTATGTCCAGTGAACAAGCTAGCCACTCCATTCCTTCAATTCCCTCAGCTTCAAGCATGTTGTTGCTCTGTAGGGTCGAAAAAGCATGGCACCTGCATATGGTACAACAGAAGCTGGAAGAATCTCGTCACTATACCTCTGAGGAATCAAAGTGCCATTCTGAATGACAAAGACGTCCGTACGTCCGTCAGTACTGACTCCTGCCCACATAAGTCCTCCATCGAGATATGGTGATGTTTGCTACAGATAATGAGGATACTTTCGAGATGCACGTTCTCTCCAGGTGGAGGAAAGACGTTTGTCGGTGTGAACACCAAAATTTCTTGGGTCATCTCTGAACAGAAATCTGGGTCATTCGTCACACTCCAAGTTGCGTCCCTCCTTCTGTCTTAACGGGCTATTAACCGGAGACATCGGTCTTCTTTTTCTGATGTTACTCGTGGACAACCTTGGCTTTCCCTCCTTTTTAACGTTCCCTGTTGTCTGAAATACCGTCCAGGTCCTGGAAATTACACATTGAGACAAAACTATAGATGCAGGCAGCTCCCTCGTTTGCTTCCAACCTTCCTATGGCTTTTCATGCCATAGCTTCTGTACTTGCTTTTGTAATTCGACTGGTAAACTAAATACAAGTCAACAACAAATTCCTCTGCAGTAACTTTCTATTATTACCACTATATCGGTTGCCTTATTGTTAAACCCTTTTAACGTCATTCTGCCGATAACAATACTTCAGAATCTCTATATCTCAATTGATCCGCTAATTGTTAGCACCAAACCCTGAGTCGCTACCGCTGACCTAGAATGAGTTATGATGTTCAGCTCCATCGTTAACAACATATTCAAAAATGCCTAGCTATGGTTTTATCTGTTTGTTATAGCAGGATCATTTCAAGAGATAAAAAAATATGAACTGTACAATTTCTGCAACTCAAGCTGAGATAGAACATATCTAACGTGTTGAATCATTATTGGCTGCTTTCATTATTAACAAACTGAAATACTAACTGCCAATATATCTAATTTTATTTTCTTAACCTGCAGTTTAGTGTCTGAAACATGCCCCTGAATTAATCATACAAATGACGAATCGTCTACCTTCGGTGTGGATAATCATTACGTAAGTAGGCGGTGATTTCGGTAACCTAATCTTACAGAAAGGAAAAGGACATCGAGTATTATCAGTGTTAGATTCATTGGACACATATTTATTTCAGTTTCTAACAACGTTTTGAATTATCTCAGTTTGTATTTGCTGAGAAGAAATCACTATGCACCTAGCGATTACAGTTGAACTTAACTTCGAACGTGGAAGTTTCGCTAGTCAATTATGGCCCGAGTTCTGGTGGGAAGTAATCTGGGATTAACGTTTATAAGCTTGATCTTAGATCACTTTCCGTCTCTAACCAAGGTTAAACATCTTTCACAAATGGCTCTAAGTGATCTAAACAGGGACTAAATTTGCTTTACTCGTCGACCTGCAAAGAGTTCCAGGAGACTAGACCCGACAGCTGTTGTGGTCTGGTGACACCATGACGATTTCATTCTCTTATCTCGCAGTCCACGGACCAGCACCGGCTGACTAACTAGCCTGCTAACAGCTGTGGGTACCGTCTCCTGATTTAAGTTGTGCTTAATCGCCGCGGCGGAGCGACTGAGCGCATTGCGGCGCTATGCTCCGATGCGCGACGCCAAACCCCGTCGGGGGTTCTAATCCCCTCTCGGGCATGGATGTTTGCGCCGTCTTTAGTATAAGCTAATTCATAAGTAGTTTGTATGTTTAGGGACTGATGACCACGCAGTTAAGTTCCATAATCTTGAGAAACATTTGAACATTTTGTGCTTAATCCTGCTGTTTTAGTCGTGCTTTTCGCTCTTAAGGTAAGACACTGATATCTATGTTAAAATTGAAGAACCCGGATATGCCTCGCAATTCACACATATACCTAGGATTACTACTCTCCCTGCTGCCTAACACTTGCTGTTTTTATTATCTAGCTGAAGTTCCGGCGTTGTTCAGGTACTTATTCATCCCACATACTCGTCACTCCTCTGCCCCTCTTCCCACCTTCTCTCAACCAGTCTTTGCTCCTCTTTCACCGACGAGACATCCTCTTTCTCCTCCTACTTCGCTCCCTCCTCCTCATCCTCCTGCACCGCCACCTTCTCCGCGCCAGTTTCCTCCTCTCCTCCGCCACCTCCTCTTCCAATTCCTCCTTATACACCCTCTATTCATCTATCCATTCGCTTATCCCCAGTCTCTGCAATACTCCTCCTGTACACTGTCACTGTTTATCTAATCCTACCCCCGTAGATATATCTACCAAAATGCATGCTGATCGTTCAGATGGAATCGGTCTCCAGTGAGATTCTCTCAGCCAATTACCGTACGAAAACTTCTGCATATCGTGATGTTTTGTAGCATGTTTCACTGAGATGTCAAAGATGGCATTCTCTTGTGGAACATGGGCTCACTCGACTCATAGGGAGAGGGATGCGGAATACCACAAGACTCCAAGTTTAAAAATTTATTTAACAGAAATTTTACAACAATTCTGAGGACTTGAAACCCCTTAATCTTGCAGTTACACAAGTGACATGCTAAACAGAATGTACTTGAACAAAACGGTCCGGCTGTCTCGAAAGAACATTTACATTCAGAGAATGATTGACCTAATGTTGGTCACCGTTGCGGTGCGAGCCTCGGCTGCAAGGAGCGCTCAGTGAAGATGCTGGCACAGCGGCTGATTGCGAGGAAGTGCTGCCATGCGCTGTGCAGACAGAAGGCCTCAGGGCCCCCGTGGAGGCGGGATCATGCCGCTCTGCCCGGGATGGCGTGTGACGGCTATGGACGGCGAACTCGCGTTCTCCGCTGGGGGATGACAGGAGGCTGCGCCCACCACAGACAAATATATACAGACGGGTAACATCCGTAAGGGCCCGGTCCCACGCTCAGGGGTGCGGGGCGGGGGATGCTGAAGCAGTTCCGTAAGATGTCCCATGATGGCGCTGCGGTCAGATGGAGCCCTTTAACCTGGCCAGAGCAGGCGGCAGGTAGCGGCTGTCCCCACCACCACCTCCCCTCAAACGCCAGCAAGCCGGACACAGCCGTGGCCTCATAGCAGGCGGCACGAGCTCTCCCCTCAGCCTCCCCTTTACGCTACCCTCTGACGTGCGAGAGGCACCATCAGTACTGCCTCTAGTGGTCTACAGGTACTAAGCCAGGGAACCGCCTGACACCTGCTAGCATCTTACGGAACTACTAGGGGAGCGTAGGACAATGGTTTAGGGGGGGGGGGGGGCTGCTTCTCTGTATATGTTACTCTGTCCCCACCAAGGCGATGAAGGTAGCGCTCACCGACTGGGTACCAGGTAAGCTCCAATTGTCTCCGCTGCTACGCTTCCATCCTCCGCGTTGCATGGGAGCTGACTGGCTCCCGTTGGCCCCTGGTCTTCTGGTGTCGAAGGCACGACCCTCCGGTAACTGCTAAGGCACCCCGGCGCTTTCGGCGGTTTGGTCCGAACTCTTGTCTGATGACTCTGCCGACCTGTGCATAGAGGGGTCCGTTTATAGTCGAAACGTTGCTGCTAGAAGGTTCTGGTTGCTCCGGTGACTTGCTTACGTTAGCGTAAGACACTTAAGTAAGATGACAAAGTCACGCTCAACATGTAGCCTGTGTTGTTGCAAGAGTTCCCACCTCGGGCGCGCACGTGCCTCAGACGAATAACACTCCGGCCACCACTGTGTACAGCTGATTTTCGTAACCGCTGCTACTGCTAACCCACTGTCTGTCTCCTCTACTTGTCCATTCAAGTACAATTCCCATACTTATTTTATTATTTAATATTATATCCTCACACTCTATTGATTTATTTTAGACTTTTCATTAGTACACTCTACAGTTTCTCTTCTTATGAAGGTTTCGTTATTCTATATGTCTGCGAATTAATTACTGTTTACACAAAGAAATTGAATGTTATCAATAAATGATATCTGCTAATACTAATAAACGCCTCTGCAATAATAACTAAGTTCGTGTTGACAATTTGAAAGTGGTGTGTCGTATTTCTGAACTAAATCTGAGCAGAATAGGGTAACTAATTTCAGATATGAGTGATTAACACCTGATTAACACATTTCACCAAATCTTCATTGCATTATCAATCAATGAAAAGATAAAATTAATTTCAGTCATAGCGATGTGCCCCTGACAATGAGTGACTGTTATGTAGAACACACAATTTGCTGTCCATAAACTGAACACAAGATAAACTTTTTTTCCTTGAATATAGCAAACCAGAAGAAACTATCCAACTGCCGTACATAACTGTAAACAGCGATGCAGCTGTCGTACTACAATGATGCAAGTTGCACGAATGCTCACTACGAATTCCCACTTTTAATTATAATCGAGATTCTTTCAGGCTTTGGATTTAGTAAAAAATTTGCGTCATCAGGTAAAAATAAGGTAGCTGACGTTTGATGTTCAAATCTTACTAATCAAAAAATGTTCAAATATTTGTAAAGCTTATGGGACTTAACTGCCGGGTCATCAGTCCCTAAACTTACAAACTACTTATGAACCAACTTATACTAACGACAACACAAACATCCATGCCGAGGGAGGATTCGAACCCTCGACGTGGGAGGCCACTTACTAATCGTTTGTCTTTTCTGACATGAAGACTTAACACAGGAAAATACGATCTCATTTAATCTGTAATAATTAATTGTGCGAAACCATGGAACCTTGTGAAGCCTCCCTTCGGCTAGCCGCCGTTCGAAACAGCGAAGTGTTCTCCAATGCGAATAAAAAAAAAAAAAAAAAAAAAAAAAAAAAAAAAAAAAAAAAAAAAAAAAAAAACACAAGGGCCACCAATTTCAAGTGAGGTCGAAGATGTTCTAATTATGTCACATTCGCACCATATTTCACCATACTTCAGCTCAACACCGCCCGGACAGCTCACACAATGGAATTAACCGCACCGCCGTTAACAATTAACACGAAACTGCCACCCCCAACCCTTCTTTTTTGCCCTTTGTATTTTGTAACGAATACTACTGTCAGATGCACAGTGAACAACAAGACTACCTTCCTCACCACTTTCGACACTTTTCACACCTGCACCATTCAAAACTTCTTTCTGAACGTCGAGGGGCTGCAACTCCAGTGAACGTGATATGAACACTTTCCAGTGTAGACCAGCGCAATCTCAGTTGTTTGTTCACTGATACAAGACGGTGTTACCACACTCTGGTTAAACCACTTCACATAATTTTGACATGATCTAAAGTAGAATAGGTTGTTTATGCTTTTGTAACCCTCATGTGGCGTGATCACAGGGTAGTAACGAGGGGTTCCAACGGCAATACAGACAAACGTAAAAGAATAAAACGGGAAAGGACCCTACGTCTCCTCCCGTCACCTCTCTTCTCCACTATCCAATAGCGGCTACATTCTCGGTGTTATCCGTTTGTCTTTGGCACGTTCAGCTCATAAAGTTGACCTGTTAAGTGATTTCTACAACAATATACTTCTTCTGCTCTAGCTCCTGAGAACAGAGATCTCCTATGACATTGCCGACAGACTCGAATGCTTACCAAGTAAGTATCACAGTGTGGCAACCTGAACTGCATTACTTACTTTTCTGTCCGCAACCAACCACTGCTAGTGCAGCTGTCTTCTTAATAAAGTATACATACTATTCGCTAGATAATAAAATACAACTGCAACGGAACTACAGCAAAGATTCCCAAGGCACTAACCTTCTTTTGCAGCGGAATAAATCAATTTAACCGTTAACAAACGAGTTTTCCCATCTATGCCACCGTCTTGTCAGTGCCCCATACAATATGATAGCATCGCAATTCAGTAAAATAGCTCGCAGTCCACGTTTCGTATATGTAGCTTCTATTGCTTTAAATTAAGTAAAGGTAACTGCTTAGATTAATTTGAATAACATGATACATTCCGGGAGGTAGTTCTTAACTTAATCTGTGAATTTGAATTTTTTAAGACAATAATAACTATTTTAAACGCTTGTACTGTTTAAAGTAGCATACTCGTTTTTCCACCTATTTCTAGAGCAGCAGTGTAGAACATCTCATGAAACAGCATCCAATCACGCAGCCTGAAAACGCACAGTGCCACACCACTCCTGCTGTGAAGGACCTTTCCCGCCGTTGGCAGTAGAAAATTCTGGAAAATCCACAATATCCCGACATGAGTCCCTGTGACCGCCATCTTTTTCCCAAAGAACCACTGTGACGAATCCGGTACGATGCCATGGCATAGGTCAGTCAATATGGGAAGACAACAAAATCGAAGTGAATATGACATACAAAGCCGACCGGAGATTTGGGAAATAATAATAAATAATTGTAATGAATGTGTGTAACAATACGAGCAAAGTCGTTACAGAGAAAAATTATAGTTACTTTTTATCCAGTAGTTTTAATAAATCATAGTTAACAATTCCGTGTAGAAATGTTGTAGCTGGTGATATTGAATTACTCAAAGTCTCTAATGAATTCCATCGCAAATCTGCCACATAATGTGCAACCGAACAATTATAATTTCATAAGTTTCAATTACCAACTTCTCGATAACTTTGCCCACTTACGAGAAGCAGTTATTAGAGCTATCTTAGTTGCATGCCGTGTGAATTGAAATGGTAATTACGGAAAGTTATTAATTCGTTCCGTCGCCGAAATATGATGCGACATTTCCATCAGAATTAAGGTGAAATATATATCTGCTACTAAAATATCATAGATTGTGTATCACATCTTTGACGACAAATGATCGGTAGTTCTTTGATTAACCTTAGTGACTTGTGTTGTTATTTGCGGATATCGGATTTCTTTTTATGTACTATATATTAATACTCAACTCCATTTAAATCACTATCATAAATAAACATAATTAAATATGAAGGGATATTATTCTGCAACATAAGAGAGTAATATCCCTTTGTAGTTAAAACATAGATCACAAACGTGAAAAATAACAATATTGAATGTAAACATTCAGTTTCACATACTTTTAGCACGTCGCCCCATTTATACTGCACTGGTATTTCTTTTACGGCCTATTTAGTAATACCGCTACATTCCATGCATGATGATAACCGTAATTTGGAAAGCTGACAAGTATAGTATTGGGAATTTAGTATTTTGGGCAGAAATATTTGCGAGAGGTAAAACTTTTAAGCAAAGTAAGATTCTACAAAAGTGAAGAGACCAACGATTCACGCCCAGAAAATAATTACAGCCTCTCACCGATGAGACAACTGCACGGCATTCAAGACAGGACGCGTGAGGAATGTCTGCCATCATGACTAGCTTAGCACGCTTACTGGAAGCACAGTAACAGGTGACGAGACTCCCTCTGTTTTGCATAAGTAATTGTCGTGTTTGTCACTATTATTTCACTGATGGTATTAATTTATACATCAGATGTATTCGCCTTCAGAGGATAAAGTCCTGTTAATTGATTTGGATGTGCAGTATGTAGCCAAGTTACTTCCTGTAGTCAGGATTACGTTTAACTGAGAACTGGGATGTGCAGATAAGGCTCCAAGCGTGCAACGTGGAAGGTAAGGTGCTGAAATCTTTTGTAGTTGTTCGTGTGGCTGAGCAAAGGATTATTTTTCTTCCTGGCCAATTGTCTGTGCAAAATTCCTTTAGGATTGACAGCTACTAGGGAAACAGTAGTCTATAGGAAGCGGCCCGGTGGGAGATACGGACCTAATCAGTCAACGCACGACCCTGGCACCAGCCGTCGAGGTAACACACCCAGCCGCAAACTTTCACCCAACACCAACACACTTACCGCTGCTACTCTGTTTGACTTTTAGGTGGCTTGCTGTCCTCCATACATTGTCATTTTAGGTATTGTCGTTTTTATGTTAGCAGAAACCAATAGACAAAATGAAAGGAGGAAAGACACCAGGGATTGATAAAGTAAGTGTGGAAATGGTGGAGGTAACTGGGGAAGTTGGGAAACAGTGACTGTACCGGGTGATGAGGGTGATATGGAAGGAAAAGAAGACCCCAGAAGATTGGAAGAAAGGATTGATAGTCCTAATATTCAAGGAAGGAAGTAGAAAGGAGTGCAGAAATTACAGAGGAATCACGCTGATGTCACAATGTGAAACATATATGAGAATATATTGGAAAGTAGAATTCGAGCCAGAGTTGAAAGGGAAATGAGAGAAGAACAGTATGGATTCTGACCTGGAAGATCGACAGTGGACCTCATATTTGCAGTAAGGTAATTTGAAGAACAGCATTATGAATATGGGGAGGATCTGTTGATGGCCTTTCTACACAGAGAGGAGGCTTATGTTAGTGTGTTTAGGAAAAAGGTTTGTGAAGCACTTGTAATTAGAGGAGTGGAAAAAGAGACTGAAAGTAGAGTGAAGATATATTGTGGAAGTATGAATTGTGTGAAAGTTGGAGAGGGAAGAACAGAATGGTTCAAACAAGTGTGTGGGATGAAGCAGGGCAGTGCATTGTCACCCCTTCTCTTCATTGTGGTCATGGATGACATAATGACGAAGGCAGCAGGGAAACTTGAGGAAGGAAAGATGAAAGCAATGGTGTTTGCAGAAGATCTCATGGTCTGGGGCAACAAGGAGGAGGAAATCCAGGAGCAGATAGATGCTTGGGAAGAAACAGTGGGAGAATACGGACGGAAATTCAACATACGTAAATATAGTAACAGCATGAATAAGGATAGGCCAGTGAAGGGATAACACTTGGAGGTGAACAGCTGAAGAAGGCAGAAATCTTCAAGTACCTCGGAAGTGTGATTGACGAAAATGGAAGAAGTGACAAGGAGATGATAGAAAGTGTCAGAAAGGCAGAAGTATTTATGAGAAGTGTTAGAAGTTTAGTGTTGAGTAAGGATGACCACAGAGAAGTACACGAGTGCTACACCAAAATTATTATGTTCCGATATTGACTTGTGCATCGTAAACTAGGGTGACAAAGAAAAGAGATAGGAGCAAAATACAAACAGGGGAAATGAAATTTCTACGAAGCAGAATAATGATAACAAGAAGAGACAGGATGAGGAATGAGAAGACCAAAGGTATAGTGAGACAGGAGCCCTTACAGGATAGGACAGAGACATTGCAGTGGTATGGCCATTTAAAGAGACTGGAGGAGAAGAGGATCCCCATGAGGATACACGAAATACAGTTACAGAACAAACGACCAAGAGGAAGACCGAGGGAAGATGGTTAAAAGGCTGGTGTCGCAAACAGATCCTGCCTGTGCCTGGAAACGGTGCAGGATGATTATGAGGATGAGAAAACATTATTTCATTTGCTGCTACTGTGATATTTCGTGTGGTACTAATCAGTATCAGATTCGTCGAATTGTAGGTGCCAAATTACACGTGCGTCGTATTCGCCAACGGTTGCAGAACGAGGTAAGTCGACACACTTTTTTATCACATTTCGTGTCTGCCTTGCTAACTGCTGTCCATTACCTATGAATTTTATATAAATGCTATAGCTCTGAACAAAAAAAAAAAAAAAAAAAAAAAAAAAAAAAAAAAAAAAAAAAATCATGGAGAATATTGAAGAAGTACAACATCGGAAACTCTTGGGGAAAACGTGTGCATCAATGGATTACCAATATCGTTTCTTTTACTGCGATTACGATTTACCGTTATGCTTATGATTTTCGCTTCCCCACCAGGGGGCTAATGACCTAGGCAGTTTGTCCCCCTGTCCCTAACCACCAAACAACCAATCGGCTGCACGTTGATGCACATAATTTACAATGGTAGGTAATTATATATCAGTGAGAAAGTGGTAGCAGCAACAACTTCCAAATGAAGTTTGTATCAGCAATCTTAAATATATTTTTTAAATTTTTTTTTGCTGCTCCCTTCACGTATATGAGCAGCCCTTAGTGGCAAGCCTGATATTTTATATTTTTGAACAAGTGACGTAAGCTTCATCGCTTACATGTTCTTTTGTTATGTGACATTACAGTGGTGCTACCATTCAGTACATTAGATTACAGTCTATGTTTTGTTTCCATTATTTAAATTCTTTCTCTTTTAAAATATTGTGCAATTTATGTTATTGATAATTTTAATAATTTCTGATGAAGGCACTCTTAGCAGTTGCCGAAACCTGCGATTTTCTTACTACCATTTCAATCATAAATATTACTTTTGACAATATGACGTCTGTAACACCGAATCACTTTAACTCGCTGTTGCGTATTTCAAATACATTGTCACGTCACGAAAAAGCAGCTTAAATCTTTTATTTTAGAAGTAACTGGGAATATCATAAAAAGTAAATTATTTGGCACATTAATTCATTTATAATGATATCAGACGTTTGAAGTAGTATGTAAATGGAAATTGAGTTCCTCGTGTATTTAGATAATACTGGAAGAGGACAACGAATACTGAGTTAAACTCCATGCAAGATGGCGGCTACTTACATCGATTCTGCCGAAAAATGTCACATTTCAATGGCGACATTCGTCTCCTCGATGCCATAATCTGACAAGCCATATTTGTCTTTCTACGCCTCACATTGCAGAGGAACCTGGAAATTTAAACTGTCTTCAATATCAGATACTCTTATGCGTCGGTGACTGGACGGCTTTACGTGTTTTCGTCCACTCTTTGACAGTGAGTTGTAAAACATTTAGTTGATTGAAAATCTTGACACTGACATTAGTTTTTCATGAATTTTGTTTTATTCATTAATTTCTTTAAGTTTTTTAGGATTAGGGTATGTTGTACATTAAGGAAATGTAATGTTTAAGATGAATGATAACAAAAGTGAGACAAGGGTAATGGCATGCATTGTAAGAAAATCAGGCGAAGCCTAAGAAATTATAAAACAATAAAAGTAGTAGATGAGTTCTGTTATTTGGCTAGCAAATTAACTTAAGATGGTCGAAGTGAACAAGCTGTAAAATGCAGAATGGCGATGGGAAGAAATGTAATTCTTAATAAGCGAAATTTGTTGACTTCCAATAATAATTTAAATATTAGGAACTTCTTTTTGAAAGTATTCGTCTGCAGTGTAGCATTGTAACTGATGAGGATGTGCTTGATAGAAATGGGGAGAAACGGAGCTTCTGGCATGTCGTGGCTACAAAATGGAAACTCATTCTGAGACATGAATGAATTGTCAGCTTAACGTTAGAAGGAAGTGTGTACGCGGTAAAAATCGTAGAGGGAAACAAAGTGACGAATACAGTAAGCAGATACAAAGGGACGTAGGTTGCCGTTCTTACTCGGAGATGAGGCGGCTTACAAAGGACGGAGAAATATGGAGAGCTGTATCAAACCATAACAACACAATGTTTCGAACAATACTGATAAAAGAACATAAAGTTTACATAGGTATCAGAGGCAAAGAGCAACAATAGCGAGAGCTATGGAAATGTTTTTGTTTCAGGAGCGGGTACCGACAGGATAGTAGATAGCTAAGAACTTGTGTTTTTGTTAAAATGAAATAGAAGATATTTAAACTGCGTGGTGAATTATAGAGATATTTGCGCACTGTTCGTTCGATGGAGAAGTGAGCACTTAGTCGTAAATACTGTAAATGGGCTACAGAGCACTGTTTCGCTCATGTGGGCGAATATTGCAATTTGAAACATGTGCATGCATTCATAGTTAATTCTATGGACTGACCGAGTATTTGGTTTCGTTTTAGGCCAAAATATTTGTTTCGGTAGCAGTTTTGACCAGAAATTAGTCGAATCTTTGGCTTGGCCGAAACTACAAGTCTTGGAATTACGAATGAAGTTGGGTCGCGTTCGGGATGGATTCCATGCACGTAAGAATTGCATCTTTGTTTTTAATCACAATAAAACGCAATCGTCTGTTCCAGTGATATTGTTATACTTGTGATATTACAGATAAAGGCGGGATTTGCCAGGGTGTTGGGTTCCCCAGCCGGCCGGCTACCAGTTTGGACCTAGTGAATGGAATACAACAGGTAGTCAGGTTTTTCCTACTGTGCTCGGAAACCGGAAACGCTTGGCTAAGCGAGGGCGGCTATTCCAGATTGCAACTGAAATACAATATAGCCACACACATTATTCTAAAAATCCACATAAAATCAGGGAATGATCATACGGCAAATATAATTATATGAATGGATTCAGGAGACTTGGGTGAATCAAACTCTGTAATTGTAATTTCAATATCCCTTACAGATAAAAAGCCGACAAATTTCAGTACTACAATAATATTAAAAGACTTATATTTACAATTATTGATACGTAGTGTTTGTCAGTAACAATTTAAGAGGCAAATGGGCAGGATTGCACTACGCTACCAATCTAAAAACACGTACCACGTTATTTCCGTCTTCTTTCGATAAACATTATTTTACTCTCTTGTTCTGCTTTTCGTTGAGATAGTAATATTCTTGCGTCAGAAAATATATTCCACCACAGATACACAAAACGTAAACCCAGCAATGCGCATTACATTTATATATGTATTTTATTATATTTCATATTATTCTCAATAACGTTAATTTTTAATGTTGTAGAGTGCCGACTAAAATAGTATACATGCAGCAGATAATTTATATATAAACAATTATAAGTATTTATGGACAAGAACTGAATATATTTGTATAAAAAGCCATGATAAATAATAATTGTGTAACTTTATTTCGATTGCGCCATACTTAATGGCTATCTTAGTAAAGACGTTTCAGTCTCAACAGTTTTTTAGTATTGTTAAATATATATTTGTTTGTTAAATGTAAACAATATTTGTAGGGAGGTGGTCAAAGCATTTAATTCTGTGGTTTTCAAATTTTGGAAGGGAAATTGTATTTTAAAGATGAGGCGTTAGGATGCGCGGTAGTATACAATTTTGGGAGCAGAGGAAGCACGCTTCGAACGCTTGGGAAGGGACTCGTAACTTGGACTTGGTGGTGAAAGATTGTGACGCTGGGCGGTCTGAAGCCGGGATACGAACTTGCGATTTGAAGAGATAGGCATGTGTGGGCTTAGAAAATTTACGGGACTGTGACTGCAGAACTTAGTCTCTGCTAGAAAAGTGATAAACATATGCATGGTAGTAGGGCTGTGGAACTGTGATAATTCAGCAATCGTGTACTCGTGTGATGACAAACTGTGTTTTATAACAAATACTTTATCGCGGCTTAACTTGGAACTGCAAAGTTTGATGGACAACTTTAACTTACGATTGATAATTTGGAACTTTTATTCTCGAGTGCGTGTGATACTTATTGTGCCTCTCATGAACAATAGTTGGGGAAATATGTAGTTACTTACCGATGTATAAAGTAGGACCACCTCCGCGGTTAATGTCTAATAAGAGTAATAAATTCTATTTATAAAGAATTACTTCGTGAGTGAATCTCTTCTTTATCTTAGAATCAATTTTGTTGGTTATTCAGAATTTTTATTTATGTTTGTTAAATATATTTTCACGACATCATATGCAGATTGATAGACTGGCTGAACTACAGATTAATTATTGATCTTGTTTAAACAGATTGGGTAGCTGTTTAGGGCATAGAAGCTGACATACATAACTCACACCTTTGAACAGAGACAACAAGCCATAAACTTTTACTACCCTGAGTTATATATTACCCAAGTCTTATTGGTGAGAACCGACAGGAAGGTCGCATACTGTAAGGATTTAACTTATTAGGTATTGTACTTAATGGAACGGATTTTGCTGAAAGATTTGTCAATAATTTTCCTTAAAAGCGAGAGGCTTTTTTAATAACCAATATGAGTTTAGCAAACATTGATCACGCGGTACAAAGCTTTTCCTGTTGAGCTTGCGTAAATTTACACTGAGAAAACTGATACTGTTAGAGGAAGTGAGGCATTATTTTTCGAAATATTGCAGCGCTGATTGAAGTTGATTTACTGACAGGAAGTCATGAGCACTATATAACATCAACTTTACTTCGCTTAAATCAAATTTCTGAGATAAACAAATGAAAAATGATGATTTTAACGTAGAGGTACGAACACCTAACGAAATTTTACGAAGTACATTTGTACGAGGCATTGGTTGCGCGTAAGTCAGGTCTGTGGGTAATACGACCTAATGTGAGTCTGTCATGCTTACTTATCAACGTTAACGTGCGCATGTTTGTCTGTATTACAGAGCAGTCAGCAATAAACGTCGCATAACTAAGATCCCGGACATTATTTTGAGGCGATACCTACTCGCAACAACTTAGTATACCTTCAGCTATTCTGCTTTGCGCTACGACAACTGAGGGAAAACATGGCTGTACTGATAACACGCTTACAAGATTAAGGAGTGGTTGGCTTAGTATTCGCAACTGCCGGATGGAAAATTCAGGCCAATAAATCTGTGAGTTTGCTGTTTCATCTTCTACGGAGACCATAAAGTCTCTCTACAGCTTCAAACTTTTATTACAACGGCAGATGTTGAAATATTTTAACAACATTTCTTTAACTATAATCACTGTTCATAAAAGTTTTTTGGCAGTGTTTCATAGGCGTCTTTATGGGCGCCTTTAGTTGCACGGAGAACATCAAGACGGTACTCAATTTCTTGCCGATTTCGCTGTAGCATACCGTCATCAGTGGTGGCAATGGTATTAACAATACTTTACTTCGAGTCAGCAATGTCCCGTATCTGTGTTTGTTGCTCGATATCTATTACATACTCCCATAAAAAAGTCCAAGGGAGTGATATCCGGCGAACGCGGTGGCCAAGGAATAGCACACCCTGCCCAATCCATCTGCCTGGAAATATTTCAGCGAGGAATCGACAAACATGCAGTCCCCAATGTGGTGGTGCGCCGTCTTGCTGAAAAATGATAGTCAATGAGTTGTGACGCCTCATATTCTGTCAGAAATTCGTAGTAAACATCTTCAATAATTGTTGACACTTTGAAGAAAAACTGTTCAATTAATCTACACCACCCACCCAAGTCACATGGAAGTATTCAGCCCCCAGATTATCACCTTTTGTCTGTTTAATATGCCAGAAACATGAAACGTTGCCTCTACACTGAAACAAATTAGCGTGAGGAATCCTACATCCTTGGAAATGCGTTCCAGGATGTTAACAGGAAACTTAATCTCTTTTGGCTTGTTATTTGGTTGTAGTGTCTGTAACAGTTGCACTCTGTAAGCGCAGATCCACAGGTTGTCGATGAGGATTTTTTGTACAGATGAAGTGGTAGCTGCAACTGTCTGGCAGCAGTGCGGATGGACTTGGTGGGTGAACGAGTGAAGACGTTTAAAACACGATCGATGTTTCCCTCGGATGTTCTTGGTCGCCCGCTCCTCCCCTTTATCCAACACTGTCCCTGTCTCCATCAATTTTTTGTGCTATGCACACATTGCAGGACGCGATGATGGATCACATCCATACATCGTTCTGAAGTTTTCTTGAGTCTCAACATCCGATTTTGTCTCAATAAACCAATACGCACATTGAGCCATCGCTTGAGGAGTTGCAATTACATAGAGGTCAGTTTCTTCCATCGACTAGTTCTTTACTCACGTGAACTGAGATCGATTCCGTATTTCTAGATTTCCAGTAGGCTACTAACACCGCACCTCATAAACGGCCTTTGATCAAATGGCATGGTTCTGGTATATCGCCCCAAATTTGTGATGGATAGGGGATTTCCTGTCACAGAGGACACAGTTTGTAGTTATCGATGCTAACGCATCGACTAAGACAGAAGTGATTTCGGGCGTTCCACAAGGTAGTGTCATTGGCCCCCTGCTGTTCCTTATTTACATAAACGAAATGGGAGAAAATCTAAGCAGCTCTCTTAGGTTGTTTGGAGATGACGACGTCATTTACCGTAATATCATCTGAAGATCAAAACCAACGGCAGAACGATCTAAATAAGATATAAGTTTGGTGTAAAAATTGGCAGTTGACTCTAAATAATGAGAAGCGTAAAGTCGTCCACACGACTACGAAAAGAAATCCTTTAAACTTTGTTTACAAATCAATCGAATGTGTAGCCCATAAAATTCACTAAGTACTGTAGGAAGTACTGTTACATCAGACTTAAATTGGACAGAACACGTACCTAATGTCGTAGGAAAGGCGTTTTGTTGGCAGAACAGTTAAAAGATGCAACAGAACTACTAAGGAGACTGCATACACCACGCTTGTCCGTCATTATTTGGAGTATTGCTGCCCAGTGTGGGATCCTTATTAGGTGGGATTTGATGGAATCCGTCGAAAGACTCCAAAGAAGGGCCACCCGTTTTGTATTGTCGCGATACAGGGAAGACAGTTCACGAAAACGATACAGGTTATGGGATGGGAATCGTTACAACAATGGCGTTTATTGCTGCGTCGTGGTCTACTTACGAAACTCCAATCGCCAACATTCTCCTCTGAATGCGAGAATATATTGTTGACTTCTACCTACATAGGTAGAAATGATCATTAGAATAAAATACGAGAATTTAGAGCTCGAACGGACAGATTCATGTACTCTTTGTTCCCGCGCGCTATTCGAGAATGGAATGGAAGATAAATAATATAACAGTGGTTCGATGAACCTTCTGCCAGGCACTTAAATGTGATTTGCAAAGTATCCCATGTAGTTGTAGACAAAATATAATAAACAAAAATTTTGATATATATAAAAACTATAGTAAACAGTGATCACAGTAAAAGAAATTTTGTTAAAGTATTCCAATTACTGCAGTGGTAATAAAATTTTGAAGTTGTAAACGAACTTGATGGAAACCCTGTAAACTGGGGTTATAAAATTTTAACTTAATTACGTAAGTTTCGGTTTGGGCCGCATGTGAAATCAGATCTGTGATTCGTTTCCTAAATGCAAATAACGTTAAACCAAAGGAAATTTCTTGGGAAATCAACGAGTTTTAATGACAAAATGCTATCAGTGATTCAATTTTAAGAAGATGGGATCAGGCTGTTGAATGAAAGACGTGATCAAGTGCTTGATGAATAACGAAGTCGACGCCCGTTTGTATAAACTGAAGAACTGGTTCACACAATTGAAGATTGAGCACAACCGTAAGTTTACACTTAGTGCCATTACTACGGAAGTTACCCGGGTCTCATGACTGTAATTCATGAAATTGTTACTGAAAAACTGAAATTTCTAAAACGTTGCTCACGTTGATTATCGACAATTCGAACTGAACAACATCAAAAACAACGGATGGGCAGTGCACTCCAGTTTCTGACGCGCTGCAATGAATAAAGCGATAGATTTCTTTCCGGGATAGTCACGGGAGATATGGATATGGTACGACTCCCCTGAACCAAAGCTATAAAAATGGAATGGAAGCACACTTCATCCCCAACGAAGGATAAGCCTAAGCAACTCCTGATATATCTAAAACTCATGTGCACCGGTTTCTGGGACAGAAAAGGCACTTTTACAATTGATTTCTTACCACGAGGCCAAACAATCAAAATACATGGTTAGTGCCACACCATTAACAAATTGCGCCGCGCAATACAGAATCATCGCCGAGGATTACTGTCAAAAAGTGTTTTTTTTCGCACGATAATGCCCGACCTCACAAGGCGAATGAGACAAAAATGTCTTCCGGGAATATCACCGGGACGTGTTTGATCATCCTCGGTACAGCCTGGACCTCGATCCTAGCGACTTTCATCTCTTCTTACAACTAAAAATCTGTCGTTGGTGGTAAACACTTCAACGACGATGACGAGATAAAAGAACATGTTGACATAATACACAAGCGGCAACCTTCTATGAAGAATTCGTAAAAAACCTTGTGCCACGCAATGACAATTGCCCACAAAATTTCGGTCGGAGTGTAGTTAACTAATATTCCAAAAAACAGTTTCGATCGCAATAATAAAAAGTTTCTATTGTCCGGTTACGACCTGATGTAGGTCATCTTCGGCACAAAATGCAGCCCAAGTAGCCAGTGCTGCACTCGGTTGGGCTGGGCTGGGCTGTTCTACTGCCAGCTGGTAACTGTTCTAGCTGGCAGGAGAACAGCCAGGATAGCCCAACCGAGTGCAGCATTGGCTACATGGGCTGCATTTTGTTTCGAAGATGACCTACATCAGGTCGTAACCGGACAATAGAAACTGTTAATTTTTTTGCGATCAAGACTGGTTTTTGTAATATTGTCGCGTTGAAATGAAAGGAGGCTTGACTTCGAAGGCAGAATTATCAACTTACCACAGCACTTATACTGAAATCAGGTTTATTGCGAACTGAAACTTGCACGCAGCACTGACTACCTCTCGGGTAGAGTGGTCTGCTATTTATACACAGAATGTACCAGAAATTAGAAGAATAGTTAACATAGGAAACAAGTAGAAATTACAAGTGAACATAAGAAACATGTAGTACATTCTGGAAACGATAATTACAAATAAATAAATTTTTGCCGGTGGACGGGATTGAACCATCGACCTTCAGCACCGTAAGCGGTGACGCTATCCCTTGCACCAAGGTGACAGTCGGTTAATGTGGGGTCTCGCGGCAATATTAAGCAAACTAAATAGATCGCTGTTTCTCTCCTTTGACAATGTTCTCAGTCTCTTGTTTGGAATTTTTGCTGTTTTTGGGCTGGTTTCGTTCTTTATAATTGTTAGCGAACTTGTGACTGGGCAAGACGCTTAACAAAAAACCGGCGCTGGGCTGAGAGACTTGCGTCACTGTCGGTGTAGGAGGCGGTCGCGGTATCGCTGGCGAGACGGGCGGGGTGCCCCCTGGGGCAGGGCCCAAGTCTGCGGCTGACAGGCGCAGCGGTTAATTAGGGGGCGGCGTCACGGACAGCTGCGGGGGCGGCGGAAAGGCAGCGACGCCGGCGTCACCAGGGCCAGCCCAGCCCAGCCAGACCCACCCTCTGCCACTGCCACTGCTCAGGCGGCCGCAGACGCTCCAGTCCAGGGGGTTGGGAGCCCTGCTGCACAACAGCCGCGCCACACCCTGCCCTGGACAGCAGGTGAACCACAGCAGCAGTCATTCCCAATGCCTGGAGGGAGAATTGATCGTACCAAGGCCAAGGATATGAGACCAATCAGTCTACCTCCTTCAGTCTTAAGACGTTGGAAAAGCTGGTTAATGCGCATGTTGGAAGGTATTCTGTGAGGAAGTGGAGGGCACGGCTGCTCAAGCGAGACTTCATAAAATACTCACTAGGGTACCAACTAATCCAGGAGGAACATTGAGAAAGGAGGATGGGGAGTATACAAAGACAACATATGAAACGCTGGAACTGCTCCTCAAGACTCACTTTCCTCAATATACTCTGGTGCATAACTCAGAGCCGGCCGCGGTGGCCGAGGGGACTGCGGCGCTCCAGTCACGGTCTGCACGACCACTACGGTCGGAGGTTCTAATCCCCCCTCGGGCATGGATATTTGTGCCGTCCTTAGTAATAGCTAGTTCGTAAATAGTTTGTAAGTTCAGGGACTGATGTATCCATAGTCAAGTCCCATAAAGCTATACAAACATTTGAACATTTCATAACTCTGACCAGAATGCGATTCCTGAGAGACAACGGTTCTCAGGTATTCGCAATGATTAGATTCCTATGCAGTTTATTCAGGGTTAGCCTAGCAGCAGGAATCATTCCCAATGTCTGGAGAGCAGTGAAGGTTGTTTTCATTCCCAAACCAGGGAGAATTGACCATACCAAGCCCAAGGATACAAGACCAATCAGTCTGTCCTCCGTCATTCTTAAGACATTGGAAAATCTGGTTAATGTGCATGTTGGAAGATATTTTGTGAGGAAGTGGAGGGCACGGCTGCTCAAGCGAGACTTCATAAAATCCTCACTAGAGTACCAACTAATCCAGGAGGAACATTGAGGAAGGAGGATGGGGAGTATACAAAGACAGCACATGAAACGCTGGAACTGCTCCTCAAGACTCACTTTCCTCAATATACTCTGGGGTATAACTCAGACCAGAATGCGATTCCTGGGAGACAACGGTTCTCAGGTATTCGCAAAGAGGACTGGGATCTGGCAAAGGAGTGTGTCGATTTCAGTAAGGTCCGATGGGTTGTGGGAACATTTCAACCGTTCAAGTCACCTGGCCCCGATGGAATCTTTCCAGCTCCCCTGCAACAAGCGGGAGAACATCTTATTAGATTCCTATGCAGGTTATTCAGGGTTAGCCTAGCAGCAGGAATCATTCCCAATACCTGGAGGGCAGTGAAGGTTGTCTTCATTCCAAAGCCAGGGAGAATTGATCATACCAAGGCCAAGGATATGTGACCAATCAGCATGTCCTTCTTCATTCTTAATTTATTGGAAAAGCTGGTTAATGTGCATGTTGGAGAAAGGAGGTGAAGTAGGGCCATGCTTAGTGGAAGAAAGGTAGACGCTTCCAAGATGAATGAAAAAAATGGTAATCAACACCACTAGGGGTTGCCCGCAAGGAGGAGTTCTTTCCCCTTTATTGTGGAATCTAGTGGTGAATGATCTCATTGGAGAATTAAACTCTAGGCAGTACTTTTGCCAAGGATACGCAGATGATCTTGTCATAGTAATACTGAGAAGTAGCAGAGGCCGTAACCTCTGCTATAGTGACCTCATACCAGGACAACTGCTCCATCACTAAGAAGTGCACAAATAGGAGTGTGTCTTGGTGGAATACTAACCTGGATATGCAAAGGAAACAGGTACGAAGACTGTTTAACCTTGTGAGGCGCAAAGGACAATGGGCAAAGTATCGTGAGGCCATTGTCAATTACAACCTTGCCATCAGACGGGCAAAGGAGGCATCCTGGAAGGTATTCTGTGAGGAAGTGGAGGGCACGGCTGCTCAAGCGAGACTTCATAAAATCCTCACTAGAGTACCAACTAATCCAGGAGGAACATTGAGGAAGGAGGATGGGGAGTATACAAAGACAGCACATGAAACGCTGGAACTGCTCCTCAAGACTCACTTTCCTGAATATACTCTGGTGGATAACTCAGACCAGAATGCGATTCCTGAGAGACAATGGTTCTCAAGTATTCGCAAAGAGGACTGGGATTTGGCCAAGGAGTGTGTCGATTTCAGTTGTTGTTGTTGTTGTTAGGTTGTTTAAGGGGGACAAAACTACAATGGTCATCAGTCCCCCGATATCAGTAAGGTCCGATGGGCGGTGGGAACATTTCAACCATTCAAGTCACCTGGCCCCCGATGGAATCTTTCCAGCTCTCTTGCGACAAGCGGGAGAAAATCTTATTAGATTCCTATGAAGGTTATTCAGGGTTAGCCTAGCAGCAGGAATCATTCCCAATGCCTGGACGGCAGTGAAGGTTGTCTTCATTCCTAAACCAGGGAGAATTGATCATACCAAGGCCAAGGAAATGAGACCAATCAGTCTGGCGTCCTTCATTCTTAAGACATTGGAAAAGCTGGTTAATGTGCATGTTGCAAGGTATTCTATGAGGAAGTGGAGGGCACGGCTGCTCAAGCGAGACTTCATAAAATCCTCACTAGAGTACCAACTAATCCAGGAGGAACATTGAGGAAGGAGGATGGGGAGTATACAAAGACAGCGCATGAAACGCTGGAACTGCTCCTCAAGACTCACTTTCCTCAATATACTCTAGTAGATAACTCAGACCAGAATGTGATTCCTGAGAGACAACGTTCCTCAGGTATTCGCAAAGAGGACTGAGATTTGGCCAAGGAGTGTGTCGATTTCAGTAAGGTCCGATGGGCGGTGGGAACATTTCAACTATTCAAGTCACCTGGCCCGGATGGAATCTTTTCAGCTCTCAACAAGCAGGAGAAAATCTTATTAGATTCCTATGCGGTTTATTCAGGGTTAGCCTAGCAGCAGGAATCATTCCCAATGCCTGGAGAGCAGTGAAGGTTGTCTTCATTACAAAACCAGGGAGAATTGATCATACCAAGGCCAAGGATATGAGACCAATCAGCCTGTCCTCCTTCATTATTAAGACATTGGAAAAGCTGGTTAATGTGCATGTTGGAGAAAGGAGGTGAAGTAGGGCTCCTCTACATTCAAACCAACATGCATATCAACCAGGTAAATCATGTGAGACAGCTCTCCACCAACTTGTTGGGAAGGTGGAGAAAGCACTACACTTTCAGGAAATAGTCCTCTGTATCTTCCTGGACATCAAAGGGGCTTTTAGCAACACGGCCTTTGATTCGACGGTTAGGGCAGCAGAGGTGCGAGACCTAGGGACCACTATATTTAGGTGGACTAGGGCCATGCTCAGTGGAAGAAAGGTAGAGGCTTCCATGATGAATGGAAAAATGGTAATCAACACCACTAGGGGTTGCCCGCAAGGAGGAGTTCTTTCCACTTTATTGTGGAATCTAGTGGTGAATGATCTCATTGGAGAATTAAACTCTAGGCAGTACTTTTGCCAAGGATACGCAGATGATCTTGTCATGGTAATGCTTGGAAAATTTGTTTACACAGTCAAGAATATGGCACAAGGTGCATTGGCAAGACTGGTGCAGAAAACAGGATCTGGGGGTTAGTCCTAAGAAGACTGTTGTTGTACTATTCACAAAGAAGCATATCCAACATTTAAGTTGGAATCTAAAGTTTTTCAATGAAGCGCTACCTGTGAAGCGGACCGTGAAATATCTAGGGGTTACCTTAGATGAGAAACTGACATGGATCCCTCAAATTAAGAATATTTGCTCCAAGGCAATATGTACTCTGGTAAGTACCAGGAGAGCTAGTGGCAAAAATTGGGGCCTGAGCCCCAAGGGTATGCACTGGATATACACCACGGTGATTAGAACCAGGATCACCTATGGGACGGTCGTGTGGTGGAAGAAGGTAGAACAGCGGGTTGCTGCTAAGGAGCTTGGTAAGGTGCAGAGACTAGCCTGCTTAGCCATAACAGGCAGAATTAGCAGCACACCAACAGATGGGATGGAAACCATGTTGGATATGTCTCCATTACACCTTTGGGTCAAGATGAAGGCAGCGGCTGGTGCATACAGACTCAAATCTGGCAACAACTGAAACTATTTGGGATATCCAGAATCACACAATAAAATAGTGAGTGAGGTAAATATAGGAAAGGTTGGGGAAATGCCAGCCGACTATATTATAACCCCATACTGCTTCAACAAGCCTTTCAATATAGCAATTGGAAGTAGGGAGCAGTGGGAGAAAATCGACACCATACGGGGGATAATGTGTGGTTCACTGACGGGTCAAAATCAGACCAAGGTTTTGGGGCCAGGGTATACGGGGTGCAGCCAAGACTGCAGGGCGTCATCTCTCTAGGGAAACTGGCCTCAGTATTCCAGGCCGAAATCACTGTCAGGGCGTGTGTTGACGAGAATTTGCGTAGGTGCTACAAACACCGTAGCATCTATATCTATTCACATAGCCAGGCAGCCCTGAGATCACTGGCAGCTCCTGCAACAAGGTAAAATTGTTGCAGAATGTCACAGGGTTCTGGTGGAGCTAGGGGAAAGCAATAGAGTAAACCTATTATGGGTGCCTGGCCACTCGGGTATCAGTGGCAACGAACATGCCGACAGATTACCCAGGATGGGGTCAGAGACTCAATTTATTGGACCGGAATCAGTCCTGACAATCACCAAGGCAATGATCAAATTGGAGCTACGTATCTGGCTCAGAAGACAGCATGTAGAACATGGCAAGGTAATGATGGCAAAGCCATGTTTTAAACGAAGCTCTGCAATCCTGGGCCTGAACAGGAGAGAGATTAGACTCATGGTTGGATTGCTGACAGGCCATGGGAATTTCAAAAAACACCTACATACAATGGGAATAACAGAAGAGGACCCTAAATGTAGGATCTGTGATGACGGTGATGAAATTGCATCACATCTAATCTTTGAATGCATTGCATTGGGAGTAAAAGGTACAGAACATTTGGAACAACCAGACCCGAAGAAATTGTGTCTAATATTAAATGGTAAAGGGACTCCGTGCACTGTTCAAGGGCATTGGTTGGCTTTACTAGCTATACAGGGACCGATACAGCACAATAAACTTAGTTTCGGTGCGGGCAGTAACGGATTGAACCGACAAACGCTGGGACGTTGTAGGGGACATCAAAACAAATATTTTTCCCTAATGTCATTTTTTACTATGAGGAGTATTTAAACCGGTGGAGGCCGTATTAAATGGCGGTCACTATTACAGTTTTCTCGCCAGAGCAGTGCCAGAATTGCTGGAAGACGTCGCGCTCCCTACAAGACAACGCATGTGGTTCCAACATGACGGGGCTCCGGCACATTTCATCCGTTGTGTGCGTCGATCCCTGGACCGACGGTTTCCAGAAACGTGAATTGGCAGAGGTGGTCCCGTACCATGGCCTGCTCGATCCCCAGATATGTCCCCTCTGGACGTTTTTGTGAGGAGAGAGATGCACAACCTTGTTTACGTAACTCTTGTTGCATTGGAAGAAGATCTGGTTGCCCGGATAGTAGCAGCAGCAGGAAAAATTCAGCAGAATCCTGGTGTTTTTGTCCGTATTGACAGATCATGATCCGACGGTGTAACCTTTGTTTACGTGTCAATGGATGTATTTTTGAAACTCTACTGTAATTAGAATTGGTTTGTGTTAATGTATTGTCTCTTGGTAATAAAAGAAAAACGGAAATGTGTTTGTTGGTTTAATTAATTTCCCACCAGAAAAATATTTTTCTACCAGTTTAAATACTCCTGATAGGAACAAAACGACATTAGGGAAAAATATTTCTTTTTTATGTCCCCTACAATATCCCCGAATTTATCGGTTTAAATACTTTACACCCTGTATGTTCTTTTGTTTCCCTCTAGCAACAGATGATTTAAAATGCGATGTGTAACAATGTACCTTTTTGTAACAGCCAATAAGCAATTATGTATGTAATAACTCAAGCTATTTATTTACGGCATCGCTGTTACGTAATATAAATACATATTTTATTGTAATCTTTGAAACAAAAAACTGTCATTTCTTTCTATTGCTCTGCTCTCTCATTATTTCAACTTATCGATAAATAATCGTTCTTGCCTTAATTAAATTTCAATTAATTCACTTCAGAATGCCCAGCCACACTTTGTGGTAGGTGTTGCAGTCTATAGAAGCAATTCTACAAACAGAGATGGCGAAGGCGTACACTTCATTTCTCTTCCCACTTGTTATCAGTCACTCCCCTTTTCCCCTCATCCTCGTGTGTGATGGAGTGCGAGTGGAAAGCAATAATATTTCTATGGGATTTGGTAAAAAGGGAAATATTGTAATCTTTGGTTCTGGCAATGTAGTTAATGGCGGAAAGGACTGCCTAGCAGCAAAGGTTTTGACATTCTGGAGTAGTCGGGTGTTCTGCCGGATGTTTGTGCACCTGGGAAGCACCTGAGGAAGACAGTGAGGCACACTGTCGAAATATTGTGTGAGTTTGACACAAACATCCGGCAGAACACCCGACTACTCCAGAATGTCAGCATTTCGCCGGGAAAGCATGAAATCAAGCAAAGGTTTTGTTTGATCTTTGAAGTATAGCGTCGTGATGGTCAAGCCAGGAGTTTGCGAAGGTGGTAGAGTAACGGACACCCGGTGTCCAGCCAATCAGGGCGCTCTGCCCCGCGAATTTGAAGAGGGGCCGCCTGGCGGGAGACAGAGATCGTTCCTGGAGCAGAGCAGACGTGAAAAGAGCTGGTCGCTGGTGGTTTTGGATTTTGGTAACGATTTGGTGAGAATCTTTAGCAATGTTACTCATGATAAGGCTTTCGCCACCAGTTGTTACGGTGCGTAATCAATAGGTATCTATTTTAACATTTTTGGGGGGATTTCATGTCATAAAAATCAGATCTAGGACTTGTGTGCTTTGTCGTGGGTTAAAGTTACTACTAAGTGGTTTATTTATTGAATTATCATGGGGAGTATTAGTTCTTTGAACGGGTTTTTGCAGTTCTTTCTGGTACATAATCATTCGAGGCGTTTTATTCAAATTTTTAGTTTTTAGAACTGCGCGCGAAACGGGGAGATTGCAGTTTATGAGTACAGTTGGTGCAGTGGTAATCTTTGTTGGTCATAATTTGATCCTCGTGTGCTTTCGATTTGTTTAATGCATAAATGTGGAAAAATACTCTCGGAATTATAACGGTTTTCTTTGTCTAATGTGATCAGGATCTATGTTGTGCCACTTGGTGACCAGTACAAAGTGTGGTAACGGAGGATCTGTTGCCATTGCTCACCCTGCTCACGCAGTAATGTTACAGTAATTAAGTGTTGTAGATTTTCGCAAATTTTGTTGGGTTTCCTTTATAACCCACGGGTTAGTAATAGTGTTGCCAGACGTGATATTATACCCAAATTCCATAGAAGTAAGAGTAGATTCAGAGTGGTAGTAATTGTTTTAAATTAAATTTCAGTAACTTGGTTTTATTTAATTAATAAATTGTTTTTTGTGTGTGGGGGGCGGAGGCACGCTGATCGTGTATGTTCATTTCGACGGGCATTGTAATGTTGTGTGATTCATTGACATGTTCTCATACTAATCACTAGGTCGGCAATGCAAATCTTATTCTCGCGTAATAATTTGTGTACTTAAGTAATGTGTCGGTCCACGCCACTTTGCTGCCCCTTGGCACGTAACGGCCGAGCGAATTCAATTTAGTTGTCTCGCATAGTATTACTTCCTTTACATGCCTTATCCGTTTCCGGGCGATTAAACCATGCCTGTTCAGTCGTCTGTAGACTGTGAGTCTGGAGACAACTGTTCCAATAGCTGTAATAAGGTTCGGAGCAAGGCTACCAGCAATAATCCCTAGCCGTCTGAGGGCACTGATGGTGAGATATCGGTTTTCTTGTAGTGTTATACATTGTGGAGGTCCCGTACCGTAGCGCCTGGACAGGTTTCTTGTCTAATTCGGATAACACTGTCCCAAGAGATAAACAGCGGTCTCTGTTCACTGTTGTTGTTGTGTTCTTCAGTCCGGAGACTGGTTTGATGCAGCTCTCCACAATACCCTATCCTGAGCAAGCATCTTCATCTCCACATAAGAACGGCAACCTACATCTGTCTGAATCTGCTTACTGTATCCATCTCTTGGTCTTCGTCTGCGGTTTTACCCCACACACTTCCCTCCAACGCTAAATTCACAATTCCTTGATGTCTAAGAATGTGTCCTACCAATCTATCCCTTCTTTTAGTCAAGGTATGCCAGAAATTTCTTTTCTCCCCAATCCTGTTCAGTACCTCCTCATTAGTTACGCGATCCACCCACCTAATCTTCAGCATTCTTATGTAGCACCACATTTCAAAAGCCTCAATCCTCTTCCTGTCCATGTTTCACTCCCATACAAATGCCTTCAGAAAGGACTTCCTTAGCCTTAAATAAATATTCGATGTTAACAAATTTCTCTTTTTCAAGAACGCTTTTCTACCCTTTGCCATTCTGCATTTTATATCATCTGTACTGCGACAATCATTTGTTATTTTACTGCCCAAGTAACAAAACTCATCTACCTCCTTTATTGCTTCATTACCTAATCATACCTACTCCTTTAATAGCCCCAACTGATTTTGTATTTATATTCTTGTACTCGCCTGACCAGAAATCCTGTTCCTCTTTCCACCGAACTTCACTAATCCCCACTATATCTAACTTCAACCTATCCCTTTCCCTTTTTAAGTTTTCTAATTTTGCTACCAGATTAAGGGATTCAACATTCTACGCTCCGATCCGTAGAATGCCAGTATTGTCTTTCCTGATGACAACATCCTCCTGAGTAGTCCCCGCCCGGAGATCCGAATGGGGGACTATTTTACCTCCGGAATGTTTTACTCTAGAGGATGCCATCATCATATGTTCATACAGTAGTGGTGTATGTCTTCAGGAAAAGTAACGGATGTAGTTTCCGCTTGCTCTCAGCTGTTCGAAGTAACTGTGTGACAAAGCCACATTAGCTGATGTTACAAGGCCAGCTCAGTCAATCATCCAGACTGTTGCCCCTGTAACTACTGAAAAGGTTGCTGCCCCTCTTCAGGAACCACACGTTTGTCTGGCCTCTCCACAGATACCCCTCCGTTGTGGTTGCACCTACGGTACGGCTATCTGTATCGTTGAGGCACGCAAGCCACTCCACCTCGGCAATGTCTCTGGTTCATGGTAGTGGCTCTGTTGACTATATTTTTCTATTATAAAAAAGTCTCGATCACAATCCTGCCCGCCTACGTCAGCGGCAACACGCACAATACAAAGGCGTCGCGGGTTGCCGGGAAGCTAGACGAGCAATAAAAGTTCAAAGTTCAAATGTTTGTAGAGTGTATGGGGCTTAACTACGGGGTCATCAGCCCCTAAACTTACAAACTACTTATGAACTAGTTAATCCTAAGGCCGGCACAAATATCCATGCCCGAGGGGGGATTCGAACCCCCGATCGTAGTGGCCGTGCCGACCGTGACTGGAGCGCCTCAGTCCCCTCGGCCACCGCGGCCGGCGGCGAGCAATCCACGGGCCTCTACGAGTGCGCAGGCGGCGCTATCAGCACGCCCAGATGGCGCATTAAAACGGGACCTGTTCCCGTCCACCGTGCCCGTGATCGCGGCGTTCAGGGCAGGAAAATATCCTTCTGCGTGCACATTTAACGACGAGCACCGCTTCGCCTCGGCAGTCGGACGCCAGCGAAGGGGTCTGTCACGCCTCCGATGCCGCCGCCGAACTGTAGGTCGACACCGTGACGTGAGGTGTGAGGAACTGGAAATGTAACTTATTTTTATGTTTGTGTCTTTTGTTCTTGTGTAAACCTAGAACACCGTCAGAGGAGTACTGACACTAATGTTCATATTCTAATAAACGGTTTTGGAGCATTACACGTGTGAGATTCTTACAGTAGATTCATCATTCGCTATCAACACGACCTGCTGTGTTTGACCAGCCTCCAGTCACCCTAGTATTCTACCCATCATAACGTCATCAGTATGTGTTCTTTGAGCAATTTTCAACACAGAGTCGCCATAAGCACGTCTGAAACTGGCTGCACACTTACTCGCTGCACTGTATTCTTACATGCACCAACACACCTCGTCGTATGTGGACTTCTGCCCGACGTGATTTAAACCGCAAACCGTCCACCACTGTATATATAAGAACTTTACGGGCGACGCTTGCATAACATGTGAATCTACGAGAATTTGGCTAGACGGGACGCGCGCTACAATAGCCAGATGGTTAAGACGACCCCTGGAACAAAGCGTGAATCTCGGGTTCAATTCCCGGTCCGCTTAGAAACATTCGCAACCAATGCGATTTTTGTTGCAGTGCTTAATGCTGAAACTGATCGAAAGTTCAGCTACGCATCTACATAATATTTCGTAGTACATAATATCTCGAACTATCCAGCCACTCCGTCTCTAATGACCACGCTGTCGACGGGACGTTAAACTCCAAGCTTCCTTCCTTCCTATCCAGCCACTACTGCAGCAACTTTGCAGTGACCTCTCCACATGAGGCAGCCGCCTGTAGTTTCTGATACTTCTACAAGATTTGCTGCAGCTCGTCCTCTGTCTTGAAATGCTCGTCTCATAAGAAGCGTGTTATGTCAACAAAATTGGGAGACATTCAGGCCCCCGCAGCTGGTGATAAAAACATTGTTGAAGTGTCATTGTTGACACTGCAGTCTGAAGGTGAGCACTGCTAAGAAGGACAACGCCTGATGACAACATTCCTCTTCGCTTGTCCTGAAATGTCCTTCGTAATAGAATTACTACAAGTGTCTAATTCACTCGCTGTAATGAACCAATAACTAGTTTTTGGGAATAAAAACTCCGTTTTCTTCCAGCGATTTATTTATTTTATCCAGACTCATTTGCGTTTTTATAATTTTTTTTATCTATTTCTTAATTTTACTTTAAGGCATCTTCAGTGGACTCTAAATATTACAGTTATGTTTTTAGATATAGTCTTTTGAGTCTGGAAAAAAATGAGTTACAGATGTAAGGTTGCGACATTGATGAATAAAAAATTTAAAAAAATCACAAAGTTCCTGGGGCCAAGCGGTGTGTTCCCAGCTTTAGGTCAGGCGCTAGTGAGCCGGCCGCGGTGACCGAGGGGACTGAGGCGCTTCAGTCAAGGTCTGCACGGCCGCTACGGTCGGGGGCTCGAATCCCCCCTCGGGCATGGATATTTGTGCCGTCCTTAGTTGTAGGTAGTTCATAAGTAGTTTGTAAGTTTAGGGACTGATGACCCCGTAGTTAAGTCCCTTAAGCTTAACAAACATTTGAACATTTTTTGGGACGCTAGTGAAACAGAATTATAGTTGACAAATTTTATTCCGTAACATACATAAGTTTGATGAGGGCGCTAGCTGGACAGGAGCTACAGCAGTAGGCGGCGTCGTCTGCGAGCTGCAACCTTGGTGCTTCGTATTATGGTAGTGCCCGCGCCGCGTCGCGATGCCGGGAAGCGATGCAAACACTGTTATTGTGTAGTGCTCTATCCCTTCTCCAGGCTATGCAGCGGCCAGTGGATCCACGCAGGGACCCCTCTAAAGTCGGATGTCGTGCTGATTCCCGACTCGGGACACCGGCTGGCCGGATTAGCACCAGAGTGCTAACTCGACGACAGGAACATTGGCCTTTAGTAACCAACCACTGTAGACTGCACTGGCCTCAGGCAGCCACCATAGAGGTGTGACGTCGTCAGCACAGCGGATCACTATCTTCCCCAGATGATGTTTGGTGTTAAGTATGGCCTCGACCAGACTCCATCTTTTAGCTGCCTCTAGCAGCTACCCGTATGTACTGCTGTCTGTGACAAAGACTGAGCACAACGATTAGGCCAGTGAATTGACGACTACCTCCTCGGCATCGTCAATTCAGAAGACAAAGTGACTGCTACTTCTATATGTGGGAGTATTTATACATAAAATTGGCTGAAGCTATGACGTATGAAACGGTTTTAATGTGTTCCCTTTGAACATGCAGTGTTCGCCAGATGTGTCTTTACCGCTGACGCATCCGCGGTCTTAACGCACACTTGTGACAGAGTTACGTGTAGTTATGAAATGTTTACTAGCTGCGTCTCTGTCTGATAGCCATTTCACTCACAGTCAGTTCGCAGACGGTAGGCTTTCCATCTTGCCGACGCAGCGGCTGCCGTCATCACGCAAGGCGTGTGAGCGTTTTCTGCTACCGGCTGCTGGCCTTATTCCGTCTGGCTAAAGTGAGCAAACCAAGATCTTAACACATTTCCCTGTCAAAGTTGTAGAATTGTGTTCAAATATTTGTAAATCTATGGGACTTTCTGGCCATCAGTCCCTAGGCTTACAAACAACTTAAACTAATTTATGCTAAGGACGACAAATACACCTATACCCGAGAGAGGACTCGAACCTCCGACGGCGAGCAGTGGAGCGCACCACAGCTAGGAGCCTTGGAACGCTCCATGGCCAGAACTGTGTGCCATCATTCTATTGCTATACTAGTAGAACCACAAAAATCAAGTCCGAAAGACGATAAACGAAAGTAAACAGTTATTTAGTTAATAGAAAAGACGTTAACTGTTTAGAATCTGTAAATACTATATCTAAACAACTGTAGTTCCTAGAAGCAAATGAAATTTGAAGTAAAGAAAAAATGAAAGAAAGGAAAAATCGCACTGACGTGTTTTACGGCCCACTTTGGATTTTTTGTTTTCTAAATTTCTGCAAACATTTTGGAACAAAATAATAATCTAAATGATAAAAAATTAATTAATAAGAGTGTCTGAAACCCTTTTAGGAAAAAAGAATTTTAGTCACTGCCGGGTTCCGAACCAGTGACCTTTAAGAATCACAGTTCAACGTGTTGCCCACTACGCTACGGCTAGTAGGTAACCTTCATTAATCTCACACTATTCATGGCCGTTGTTAACTAATGCTAATATGGCATTTGTAGATACTAGATTATCATTTATCGTACGAAGAACGGCGTCTTTTTGTTAATTCTTCAGTGCGTCATTGCTTTGAAATAACAACGTGTAAGTTACAATAAGAAAATCATCAAGTACGCAACGCAAGATGGCACATGCCACAGAGTTTTCTTGGCGAGGAATGTCACGTGACATCTGCGAACGGCTGGTTTTCGTTAATTCAATGGAGGGTGTCAAAACTCGTTATTTTTGCAGATATCTCTCAAACGATACGAAATATGAAGAAAACATAAGGGAACAAAGTTGTAGAGAAATTTCTCCTATAAATTCGTTTATTCAATTATCGCGTCAGATGAATGGTTTATTTGCAATTAAAATTATATTACAAACGCCTTTTTTGTATTACTTACGTATTTCTTTGTCCGACATATTTCAAAAAGCGAGGTTCTGGTCTCTGGTAGCCAACAATTATGTCTCTAAAATTTGGTGCCGATCGGTTGAACGGTTCGACCTAAAAATGGGAACACGTTACAGCCAGACAGACATCGTCAAATCGCAGTTATTTTTACAAATATCTCTGCAACGATGCAATATATGAAAACAACATAATACAGCGAAGTTGTAGAGAATTGTCCCCTTTACCAATTAGGTTATTCAATTTTCGTGTCAGATGAACGGTTCGTTTGAAATTAGAGTTACATTACAAATGGCTTTTCTGGTATTACTACCGTATTAGTTGTCCGAAAAATTTGAAAAAGGGAGGTTCTGGTCTCTGGCGGCCTACAATTATGTCTGTAAAATTGAACGGTTCGTCTTAGAAACAGGGAACACGCTACGGACAGACAGACAGAAAGAAAAGGCGTAAGATGTGTGGGTGAGGAGCAAAATATCGGCTTTTTATTTACAAAAGCGAATGATTCGGAGCTTATTGCAAAAGATAGCTACACAAACTAACTTATTACATCAATGGTTTACACTCGTTTCTTTCACTTACTACCTGCACCTTGAACATCTGCACGTCATGCTGCAAAAGTATGTCGACAATAAAACATTTTAGTTTTTGGTACAATAAGCTGCATCTCTGTTGTAAGCCCATTACTCATATTACCTATTTACAAACCAAAACTTGTAACAATGAGGTATTAGGAATCTTCTATAATCGATGCTTGCAGTGCAAAATCGCTGCATGTTGCAAATTTAGGATTAGTCACAACAGTTTTTAAAATAACCTACGTAAAATGATTACTTTCCTATAGCGCACTTACTGCAGTATTACAGTTATTTTGTATTTACAGTGTTATTTATAAAACAACTGATTAAAACAATTAATGTTTTTAGATCGTCATTGATAAAAGAAAACATTAAATCCCTACTACCATTGTCTTAGTATAAAACATGACGATACAATGAAAGAACAACCTTTTTTTCCAATGACCTGTTTTATAATATAAATATGTAAAAAATTCACGTTCTAAAGTTACGCCGCGGTGGAGTAGCCGAGCGGTCTAAAGCGTCTTGCTGCGGAGCGCGCGGTTGCTCGCCGTGGAGGTTCGAGTCCTCCCTGGGGCATGGATGTGTTTGTTTGTCCTTAGGTTAGTTTACCTAGGATTAAGTAGTTTGTAAGCTACGGACTGATGACCACGCAGTTTGGTCCGATAGATTTACAAACATTTGAACATTTTTTTTTCTAAAGTTACGGTTCATTAAGCTACCGAGTTGATAAGAAAAGCTTTAATGTACCCGTCGTCGTTTATTTTATAACCTCGTGTCTGAACTGTGATTTTACCATTGTGTCTATTAGCCCGGTAATTGTGCACTGAAGGGGCCTACCGCAATATGACTGCCACACGTTTTTATGTGGAATTACTTGTTCACATAGGCTTTATGGGGTTTGAGTACACATATTGGTTCCACCTACTTGCGAAATAAGCACGTCCGACAACACCAGTGAAATTTAAGAGACACAAGACTGACCCGCGCAACGCATAACGTTACAAAAGCGTCTGAGCTAAATAAAATGATCCAATATATGTACTAAAATGGAACAGTTACCTTACTTTAACATTTATGCTCTTGTGCAGCACTGCAAGTCACAGCAAGATTAATAATGGGATTCAAATGTTCAAATGTTTGTATAGCTTATGGGACTTAACTACGGGGTCGTCAGTCCCTAAACTTACAAACTACATATGAACTAGCTAACACTAAGGACGGCACAAATATCCATGCCCGAGGAGGGATTCGAACCCCCGACCGTAGTGGCCGTGCAGACCGTGACTGGCGCGCCTCAGTCCCCTCGGACACCGCGGTCGGCAAAAAATGGGATTACTAGTGCTCAATAAGATCATATGAACATTTAGAAATAGCTTCGACACGCGTGTGAGGTAAAGTAATTATTTATTAACAAATCCTTTTAAATAATAATGTGAATTTTCTTGCGAATTTTAGTATAAATGAGAATTTAAGTGCAGCTTTAGTTTCAATCATCTCATGCTACATCCAAATGAGCCTCCTAGCATGTTTTCGAGAAAATAGGTTAATCTCGTCAGTCGCAAGGATATGGGAGCAAGGAGTATTCTCAGTCTCACTGCTATAATTTATCACAATCACGTGTGCATGTTGATCAAATCCTATATTGATGCGCAGGAAACAGTGGAGCTTTGTAGCATATGTGTTTTGGGATGGTTTTCTCAACTTATCACCAATACCGTGAACATAGAGATCTGTGTCGTGTGTGTTCCCTATGTGGCTATGCTACTAACACTGGTTTTGTGTACTGCCACGTTGTGTGGCATCACAATCTGCAGTATCCTTAATTCATGAGGATGAGTATGTATAGTGTGTGAGAGAGTGGAAATATTTCTAGTTGTGACTCACAAAGGTGTACTGAACAACAATAGGGAGATTTGTCATTTGGGGGTCTGTTTTATGTCACATGTTTTTAAGTTAGCTCCTCCATGGATTCGTAGCCCCAGGACTCTTATATTCCTCGAGATGTGGGGTAAAGCCCTGCGGCACGCCTCGTGATGGTGAGAGTGAAGGTCACACTGCTGCACGGAGTACGGTCAGTGTCTTTCAGTACGTCTCCGGTATGCCAAAACAAAGAACCTCAGCTACGTTTTTGTTTCTTGTGTGACATGACAGAGAGAGGAATAAGTACCTACACAGTGGTGTATCCACAAATTGAGGTACCACATATATTTAAATAATTGCTATTACACATATAATAGTCTGTAAATGTATTTGGTGTGGTATGCTTTCTGGAAGTGTACAAAAACCAGACACCACAACAATATACTCATATAAAAGATAAAATGTTTCCGAACACAATTCCATGTCGAAAATAAAGGATATTTTTTAATCTGTTATTCGGCAGAAGTGCCAGATGTTTTATGTTCTTGTCACCATATTTCGGCGCAGAGTCTTCCTACCATCTACAGAGGAGTACCGCCTAAGTACCTAGCACAGAAATATCGTAGCAAGAAGTTACAGAGATCCGGCAGTTCTTCCGAAATTTGATGGAACAATCGGTACGCGGGGAATGTTTTAAATTTCACATGTTAAGAAGTTACTTCGTAAAATAAATGTGCAGTGTGTTTTTGGGTGAAGCTGCAGTTTTTGTTTTATTCTACGGATCTCAAATTTATGGGAATCAATATCCGGACTCGAAATGCCGAAACTCCATTGTAACACGCTACGAGATATATCCCAAGTCGAAATTGTGAGCACATGGGTAAGTAGTTGGGAAGCGTATCTAACTGGTGAGAGTAAAACATAGCCCTCATAAATTTTACATCTACATACATACTCCGCGATCCACCGTAAAGTGCTTGCGGAGGGTACACAGTACCACTACTAGGCATTTCCTTTCCTATTCAACTCTCAAGTAGAAAGACGGAAAAAAAGAATGTCTATATACCTCCGTAGGAGCCTTATCTTCTTTTGTCTTTGTGATCACTACGCGAAATATAAATAGGCGGCAGCAAGATCGTACTACACTCAGCTTCAGATTCCGGCTCTTTGAATTTAGTCGAAAAGAACGTCGTCTTTCCTCCAGCGATTCCCAATTGAGTTTCCGGAGCGTTTCCTTGACACCCGCGCATTGGTCGCATTGACCATTTGGTCAACTTACTAATTCCGAAATGGAGGACATAGTAATAGATATTTCCGGTGTAGAGAAGTAGCCGAGAGAGCTAAATACAAAAAAGTCTGATGGCCCGGATGGAATACCAGTTCGGTTTTACAAAGAGTATTCTGCGGCATTAGCCCTTTACTTAGCTTGCATTTATCGCGAATATTTAATTCAGTGCAAAGTTCCTAGTGACTGGAAAAAGCGCAGGTGACTCCCGTTTATAAGAAAGCAAAGAGGACTGACCCACATAATTACAGGCCAATATCGTTAACATCAGTTTACTGTAGAATTTTGGAGCATATTCTCAGTTCGAATATAGTAAATTTCCTTGAGACGGTAAAGCTACTTTCTACGAACCATTTCAGGAAACATCGTCCATGTGAAACTCAGCTTACCATTTTCTCACATGACATCTTGCGAGCCATGGATGAAGGGCAACAGGCAGATTGTGTTTTTCTCGACCTCAAAAAGGCGTTTGACGCGGTTTCACACTGCAGACTCCTAATGGAGATACGAGCTTATGGAATAGGTTCACAGATTTGTGACTAGCTGGCAAGTAATAGAACGCAGTACGTTGTTCTCGACGGTGAGTATTCATAAGAGACGGCTGTATCGTTAGACATGCCCCAGGGGAGTGTGATAGGACCGCTATTATTTTGTAGCTATGTATATGATCTAATGGACAGAGTAACTTGCAATTTGCGGCTGTTTGCTGATGGTGCTAGGGTATATGGGAGGATGTCGTCTTTAACTGACTGTAATATCATACAGGATGACTTAGACAAAATACGTAGTTGGTGCTAAGAATGGCAGCTAGCCCTCAACGTAGAAAAATGTAAGGTGATGTGCATAAGTAGGAAAAACAATTCCATAATGTTCGAATACAGCATTAGATGCCGTTGCGTCTTTCAAATATCTAGGCGTAACATTGCAGAGCGATATGAAATGGTACGAACATGTAAGGACAGTTGTGAGTAATGTGGTGTCGCACAAGTCTGAAGTGCGCGCCACCTACTTACGCCGCGCGCCGCCTTGCACGCGCGGTACGGCGTCCTTACGACGTCAGCCACGAGCGCCCCTGCTAGAACTCCGCTCGTGGCCACCACTGAACGACATCGTTCACTTGGGAATCAGATAGGCACCAGTTAAGTCTTGGCTATCGGATAGGCACTAGGAATCATCAGTAGACAGGCCTCTATCTAATCTATGTATCAGCATTCTGCGGTCAAGAACTATGTAAAAGTTAAGTATTACTAAGTCTCTATGAAATATATATCTCGTTCTAATTTACTCTAGTGTTTCCAGTTTCTGCTGTCCCACTGGCTGGTCACCTCCGTGCCTGCACAAGCGTGCATCCTTTATTCCTGTGTCGGTCTCTTTCTACTCGCCCACCGACACCTACGACCATCGGCGGAAACGAGACACAAAAGTGGCGACGAGCCTGGGACAAAAAAAGTAAGGTGGAAAGCCGACATCGGTTCATTGGGAGAATTTTGTGAAGATGTACTTCATCTGTAAAGGAGACCGCGTATAAAACGCTTGTACGACCACGTCTTGAGTATTGCTCAAGTGTTTGGAACCCGCAGCAGATCAGTTTAAAGGAAGACATAGAAGCAGGTTTGTTACTGGTAGCTTCGACCAGTGCGCGAGTGTCACGGAAATGCTTCGGAAAATCAGTTGGGGATCGCTGGAGGGAAGACGACATTATTTTCATGAATTTCTGTTGAGGAAATTTAGAGGGCCGGAATTTGAAGATGAGTGTAGTACGATCTTGCTGCGACCTACTTACATTTCCCGTAGTGATCACAGTGACAAGATAAGAGAAATTAGGGCTTGTACGAAGGCATATAGGCATTGTTATTTTCCTCGTTCTATTTGGGAGTGGAATAGGAAAGGAAATGCCTAGTAGTGGTAACAGTGTAGCCTTCGCCATGCACCTTACGGTGGATTGCGGAGTATTTACGTAGATGTGGATGTAACGATGGTAGCTGCTCGCCTCTGAACTGCTTCTACGTCTTCATTTGGTAATGAGAGTGGGCAGGTCGGTTTTGGGGATGAACTGTACATTACAGACCCGCATTTTGCGACGTATCAACTCAGAACGCATGTTAAATGGCGGGTCGACAGTGTCCTCTTCGAGCATAAACCGCCGCCAGACAGCCTGCTACTGCGACCAGAGATTAGGCTGTCATTTGTCACAAGTGACGCGCCGTGGAGCACACGCCGGCTCTTAGCCGCTAGCTGCAGGTAATGAACTGCCGACGCGAGCCACGGCCGTTTATCTCGCACAGGAATTCCCCGATAATTTACGACGGCGGCGTGATCGGAATACCGGCAGCGGGAGCTGCGCCGCATGCAGAGTGCTTTTAAAAAGTGAGGCCCCTCTGCTGCGTCCATTTCCCTCTAAACGTTGGGCGCAATACAGGCGAGGAGCTATACATTGCCGTAATCAATATCTGCTCAAACAGAAAGGTGCCGACATCGGATCAAAATCCGCTTGCCCTTAGCCGGAGAGGGCTGGTACAAAAAAAAAAAAAAAAAAAAAAAAAAAAAAAAAAAAAAAAAAAAAAAAAAAAGAGACTATTGAAAAACGCATGCCTGAATACGCAGTTATCGGCGTGAAGATACTGCGGATGTGTCTAGTAAGCAGGAGCTCCCGGCCATGGCGTAAATTTTAATTCAGTGCCTCCAGTTCATTCGAAACCATGTTTAGAAGCTGCCATGCATGTAAAAAAAATACAAATAAATAAATAAAACCATAGCCGGTATGTCTGCACGGATAACACAGACCATGCGGAATGCAACGTCCTGGGAGGTGGTACACATTTGAACAACAGATAACAGAGGGAAAAAGTTACAGGAATATTCCATACTATTAATATTCATTGCTGGGGTGCTATTCCGCCATTGGAGAGACTAGGCAACATCGGTACGTATTACACTGGGGAACGAGAGGCAGAACTGAAGTTTGTGTTGTGGAGGGAGACGTGCCTTAAGACAGTCCGTGCCGTCGCCGTAGTCATTAAGTCAGGGTGACTGTCATAGCGACTGTCTAGTAAGCAGGAGGTCCCGGCCATGGCGTAAATTTTAATTCAGTGCCTCCAGTTCATTCGAAACCATGTTTAGAAGCTGCCATGCATGTAAAAAAAAAATACAAATAAATAAATAAATAAAACCATATCTAGAAATAAAAATGATCAGATGTTTGTAAATCTATCGGACCAAACTGCGTGGTCATCAGTCCGTACCTAACAAACTACTTAAACGAAGGTAAACTAACCTAAGGACAAAACGCACACCCATGCCCCAGGGAGGACTCGAACATCCGACGGCGAGCAACCGCGCGCTCCGCAGCTCTCTAGAAAGAAAACTTTACAAAAGTGACTACGTTTTCACATCATCTGTCAAACTTTTGACTTACGTATTTTTCCTGTATCTCCTTCGTGGAGCATAGGGCATCAATGAACTTCCGCCATTGGCCTCTGTTCTACGCCATTGTCTTTATCTCACTCCAGGTCTTCCCTCCTTTCTCAGTCCCTTCTGCTATTACACTCCTCCTCTATGTATTCCTTGGTCGGTCTCTTGTCCCAGTACCCTGTGGGTTCCATTGAAGGGCTTGTGTTGCCATTATCTCGCCGTAATGTATGCTCAATCCACTTCCATTTCCTTAAGCGCATCTCAATATCATTGGGTGTTTGGTAGGTTCCTCTCCAGAGTTCTTCACTGTAGATTCTTTGTTGCCACCATATCCTCAAGATATTCCTAAAATTTCTGTTTACAAATGTTTGAAATCTGCTAATCAGCTGTTTGTTGGTTTACCCATACAACAGTATTGGATTGACATTTGTATTGAAGATGCGTAGTTTTGTATAGGTGTTAAGTACCCTTGATATCCAGATTGGATGCCCCTTTAGTATTACTTATTCTGTTTGCTATAGCCTACATAGTTCCTCCATCAGGGGTGACTATACTTCCCAGGCAGCTTAACTGATTAGCTTGTTTCATCTCTTAGTTTTCTGAAAGAAGATAGTGCTCCACTTCGGTTACTACAGCGCATCTCCTTAATTTGCTTTCCATTTATCATCAATCTCTCCTCTGATGCTTCGATTTTTCCATATCCTTGAAACTGCTGGTTAGAAAACACGTGTCACCTGCGAAGTCCAAGTCCTCCAACCTGCCTGTCAATCCCCATTTAATTCCTCTTCGGCTTCTGAATCACAAGATACAGCACCATCAGAAATAGAACAGGATACAGAAAACAGCCTTGCTTGTCTCCTGTGTCTACTGGGATGGGCTCCGACAGTATACCCTGATGTAAAACTTGACGTGTGTAGTTCTGATATATATAGTCGGTTATTTCCATAATTTTCTTTCGGATCGCAAATTCTTCTTCCTCGTTACACTGTCAAATGTCCTTACAAAGTCTACCCGAGTAGATACACCTGTCAAAACGATTATCAAAAATTTTAATTAACGCCAGTTTTTAAAGGTCACAAACTTATGTACAGTAATTGTTTATTTTGTTTATCGCAAATTACCGAAGTGTCAGTACTGATATTCGATGAAAGCAACCCAAAATCTAAAGTATGTCAATTCTTACAAGCCAACAAAATCTATATTTGATAAAGGCAGATTAAACCTTTCTGTTCACTAGGTCAATTTCTAGATACTGATTTAGAAACATCTTTTCTCCATGTAAATGAATGTAATATTTTTTAATTCCATTACACGTAGAATATAAACGGATTGTACTAGATTCAGGTTCACAACCTATAATAAATATCTATTTTTCCAGATTACTAATTTCTTTTGTTTACAGTATTCATACTGGTATTCAGAAATTGTATCAGATACTTTGTTTCTCTTATATTAATGTCTATTCATAAAAGTATTGTTTTCAATACAATTACTAGTGTGGTTTGAAAAGTTCTCGTAATCACTACAAGATGTCGGCGTTACCGCAACAAGTTGTTCACGTGATATCCATTGGACTGTTTGTTGACTCTAACACAGCGTGCCACGTCACTGCACCTGGAAGAGACCTGTGGCGGTGACGTGGCTCTGTTGTTGTTGTCACGTAGTGATTTGAGAAGATGGGAGAAATCGAGATTCTAGCAGTGATTAAGTAAAGGTGTAAAAGAAAAGCAGATTCACGGAGAACACTGGGGGATTCTGGTACTTTATATTCAAATGTTGCTAAGTGACCAAATTCATTTAAATTTGCTCAGGAGACCTTAGATGATAATCCGTGCAGTGATCGGCCAAGATGTGTCACTACTCCAGAAATCATTTCAAAAGTGCACAAAATAGTCGCCGTGAAATTGCTCACGTTTGCCATATGTCATCCGAGAAGGGAACATCACCTTTTGATATTAGATATGAAAAACATTATCTGCAAGATGGGTGCCGCGACTCTTGACGCTGGATCAAAAACGCACGAGAATGGACATATCGGAACAGTGTTTGGGCCGTTTTAGGAGAAACGAAGAAGATTTTTAGCGTCTGTTTGTGACCACAGATGAAACGTGGGTGCACTTTATACCCCATACACATCAGTCAAAGCAAGTTGATTCTCGGCCAAGGAAGAAAGAGAAGACAATTTACAACTCTAATTTTCATTATGTTAGATCATATTACTCTTTGAATTATTAGTATCAACATTTGTGGGGCGCTCCATGCGACGTTATACGAGACCATTTATAAATCAACCATAAAATCTATCTGACTTATTTTACGGCTCTGACCGAAATTTCGCAAAAGTTTTACATTCCAATAGAGTAAGCCCTGTAAAATATTTTGTTTAACATTTTCGGGACTGAATGCACATCTATTTGTACACATAACAGAGCGTGTTAACAGAAGGAAATCTTGAGCATAGCTCGTACGACCCTTACACGAACATCACTTTTCGAAATTTATACGAATGACCTACGTGATAATGTTGGATTTCCAGTGAGACTTTTTCGGAATCCTCTCTTCCAGCGAAATGGAGAAACGTACGCGGTGTCGGCAATTGGTGCAGATTTTGGGGGAAGATATACATCTGAAAGAAATATATCGTTCAGAAATTAAGCAAAACAGATTCGTTATTGTATTCCTAAACGATTGGACGACGATAACCAAAAGTAATAACAGCCATTTAACAATGGACAGTATAATCATGAATGTGCCATGCAAGGTGTGTTCTGCAGTAAAGCATTATTGCGAACTGCATAGTTACTGTAACTACATATGAGAGAGAGCACTTATGAGATGTTGCAGCGTTATTTGGTGGTGTCATAATTTATAAAATTACCTGCTCACTGCTAATATTCATCACGAACTGTCACGAATGCGACGCTAGCAATCTAAGCGACTGCACTGCAGTTACCGTTGAATGGCGTCTGGCTCTCCGCTAGGTGGGGGCGGGGGGGGGGGGGGGTTACTGTTGTTCCAAATGCTAGACGTAAACTTTTACGTATAAGTTAATAAATATCTTGAACCATTCGCTACCAAACTTCACAGGGTCATCCGCTCGGCTGATCTGAAGATTTCTTGATGATCAAAAAATTAGTCCAGCCAAGTGTATTTGCAACATACGTACATACATATACACATCCGCTTTTATAGATACTTAAATAATAGTCACCCTCCCCTTCGTCTCCCTCCCTCGCTTGGCTCTCCTTCCCCTAGGAATCCTTACACCTCCCGGCTCCATCCCCCCTGCCCTCCCTTTCCCACCCGTCCGCACCTCACCTTCCTCTCCTATCCCTGTGGGTTCCAGTGTCATGTTTTAACAGTGCTTAGTATAGTGTTGTGTCGGTGTTTTGCTTCCTTCGTGTTACTTTAAGATTTTAGCAACCACTGAACAGGCAGAGCAGTGTGTTGCCGTGTGCTTTTACCAGTGTCTTGGTGCTAGTCGCCGTTATCTGGCTAACTTCAATATGTTTGTAGCCACCGTGGCAGTTTTCAATACTGAATATGTTAACACATCGCCTTTCATTGTATAATATACGCCAGTTTTTATCACCATTATATTTTAAAATTCTGCATCTATTGTCTCCATTTCTATGATTTATTGTGCAATCGTTGATCTTTGTGGCTGAAGAGGAGCGTAGTGGCCTTTCCATCCGAGCAGAAAATGACAAATAAAGAAAAAAAAAAATTTCACCCTGGTAACCCTTAAATCACGAGGTTCGATCTCTTGAACCGCACATTTATTTTCGGACTCGTTTTGGCGGGATGATGCTGTGCCCTTCCTACACTCATTAAATCACGAGTCATGCGATGTTTTATGGTCGACTGCATCATAATCTTCGGTATTTGCTGTAAACACAAATTGCGGTATCCCAAACCTCGACTCGTGAACTACGTATCTTTTTTCTACAGTGCAGTACATTTTTTGCAGCAACTGGTCAATTTTAACGATCCCAGTTTTTACGACATTGTTACTTAGTGGGTGGAGGAAGATGTAAGCAATATATGCGAAGAAATATATTTTGCTGTCGTCAGTGATCACAGTTTTAGTAGAGAATACGATATTGTTTCAGAGAAACAATGGTGATGGGAATCAATCTGTTTCTTCTGATTTACAAGAGTCAGGACCCGCTACACGGAAAGAATATTACTACGGCAGAAATGGTTTCAGGTGGTCAAGTGAACCTCTGCAAAATCGATTTTCACGACCACTGAAGTACAATATTGTGTTGCAGGTACCTGATCGCGTCTTGCAGCTATCTGTTCTCATCCTGAAGGCAGAGTTCTCGGGCGTTATGTGGAGCCTGGAAAAGTCTGGAATTTACAAACTGAAGGAACAATGTTGCAGGAGTACTACCATTCTCAAACTTCGATGTGAACGAGTAAAGTGGAAAAGCACAGATGCTGCTGACACGAATGAACTCAAAGCATTTATTGGTCTTCACATCTATACATCTGTTTTCAAATATGACAAAGATTACGTTTGTTATTATATCCCAGCTGCAAAAATAATGAACTTGGAAACTTGGAAAGGAACTTCTTACTCCTCACACGGATTGAAGAATTAAAAATATCCACCTTTCACGTGACCTGAGGCCTTGTACTTGGATAGTTGTGGGAGTGAGTACAGAAACTGAATCAGTGGGTGCAGCAGACGACCGTCTTGAGAAGAAGACGTCTTGTGAACCTGCATCCAAAGAAAGAAAATGGAAACGGTGATCATGTGTATAATGTGCAAGATTCATATTTGTCTTCAGTGTTCCAAAAAGTCTGTGTAAAATGTCTTTCAGAACTTTAGGTGTGGAAATCAGTGTCTTCAGTAAACAGTAACATTTTCAAATACTCATTTCTTCAGAATTTAAATACTGTACGTAAAGTGTTATTTAACAGTAGTGTATTGCACTTGGTAATAAATAAAAATGTATATTCCAATACCGAGTGTCAATTCTACAGAATTTCTTTTTGTACCCATCGACTGCACATGTTTCAACTCTGAAATTAAGGCTTATGTGAAAATGTCGTTATTCCGTAGACATAATAGTTCAAATGTTCAAATGTTTGTAGAACTTATGGGACTTAACTACGGGGTCATCAGTCCCTAAGTTTACAAACTACTTATGAACTATCTAAGACTAAGGACGGCACAAATATCCATGCCCGAGGGGGGGATTCGAACCCCCGACCGTAGTGGCCGTGCAGACCGTGACTGGAGCGCCTCAGTCCCCTCGGCCACCACGGCCGGCCATAATAGTTCAGAAACCGCCACTTACTTTTCTAAAACTCTCTTTGTGAGTGCCATTTTCAGTAAAAATAAATGATATGCAATTTAAAATGTACTGTCAAATGATTTAGTCCTTAAACTATGATTTGGAGAAAAGTTAGTGTTTCCCACAAATATTCCGCGAAGTTCGCAAGGAAGGCAAGAACCAATCGTTCTTCTTGCAGGACATTTGCTGCTGACGCCCAGAAGGACGTAACGGGGTATGTCTCATTAAGTAGCCTCTGCCACACACTAAACGCAGGTTTGGGAGTATAAGCGTGCATGTAGGGAGTGACAATAAAGTGATCGGCTTAAAAGAGTGGACTAACAGCGGTAATAACACGCGCTGTCAGCAGCGAACTTGAATAAAAGGTGGGCGGACAAAGTTCTTCCACGCCATGAGCCAGTGAGAAGGCCACGCTGCAGCCGCCGCAGACGGCCCCGCACCCTTAATAAAGGCACCCCCTGCAGTGTTGCGAGACAGCGCGCCCCGCGGCCGCTGCGTCCCCCCCCCCCCCACCCCCACGCGGCAGAATCTAGGGGGCGGCGCCGAGTTTCCTCCACTGCAGTTCTGTGCGCGGACTCCAACTTCGTATCTGCCTTCTACACAAAAGAGAGAGACAGCCACAAACTCCTCGACACGTCGCAGAGTTTCTGGGCCATTGTTATTTTAAGTGGCCTTTTCTGCTTTTAGAGAGAAAGGCCCCACAGAATAAAGACTCGAAAAATCTATGACGCGGAACGGATATGAATCAATTTTACATTTAGTGTATGGTGCCACAGAGTAACATATACAGACAAGCAGCCCTCCCTAAACCACTGTCCTACGCCACAGACAAATATATACAGACGGGAAACCTCCGTAAGGGCCCGATCCTACGCTCAGGGGTGCGGGGAGGGAGGGTTTCCAGCATTTCCGTAAGATGTCCCATGATGGCGCTGCGGTCAGAAGCAGCCCTTTAAACTGGCCAGAGCAGGCGGCAGGTAGCGGCTTTCCCCACCACCACCTCCCCTCAAACGCCAGCAAGCCGGACACAGCCGTGGCCTCGTGGCAGGCGGCACGAGCTCTCCCCTCAGCCTCCCCTCCATGCTACCATCTGACGCGTGAGAGGCGCCCTAAGACAGGGAACCGCCTGACATCTGCTAGCATCTTACGGAACTACGAGGGGAGCGTAGGACAGTGGTTTAGCGGAGGCTTCTCCTCTGTATATGTGCCTACGCTTTCCTCGTAGTTCCGTAAGATGCTAGCAGGTGTCAGGTCGTTCCCTGGCTTAGAGTGCCTCTCGCACGTCAGAGGGTAGCATGGAGGGGACGCTGAGGGGAGAGCTCGTGCCGCCTGCCATGAGGCCACGGCTGTGTCCAGCTTGCTGGCGTTTGAGGGAAGGTGGTGGTGGGGGCAACCGCTACCTGCCACCTGATCTCGCCAGTTTAAAGGGCTGCTTCTGACCGCAGCGCCATCATGGGACATCTTACGGATCTGCTGGAAACCCTCCCTCCACACACCCCTGAGTGTAGGACTGGGCCCTTACGGAAGTTTCCCGTCTGTATATATTAGCGAATCAGGTGCGAAGCAGGGACGGCCCCAGGGATTTTGCTTCCCCGTGCAAAAATTTCAACCGCTGCTTCCCCCCCTCCCCCCGCCGCTGGGCATTTTTCGACTTCGTCAGCTTTACTCATATATGACGTCTTATTTTCACATATTACACCCATACGTCTCTTTGTCGTTAATATGTCTTTAAGTTCATAGCAGCCTCAGTGTTCCATTTACATTTAAGCCATATCTTCGAAATTAATATGTCCACCAAGATTAATTTAGGTCAGCCGCAGAGCATAAAACTAAAATGTGTTTACTTTTTCTAGTTCCTTGAGTAGAGGTGGAGCGTTTTACCGACTAATTGCTGTGTAAATCACATGTTCCACGAAAGCACTTGGTACAGAGACGATTATCTACACAGGCGGCACATACTCATCGCAGCTCATAATTCGACAAAGAGACAATAGGACGCCTGTTCACTGCGCACTGAACTAGGACCAGGACCTAAAGAGATAAATATAAGCGATATAATCTACTGTTGCTACTGTCCGTACTGATACCATCAATTAACCGAATTAAAAATATCTCACGGAACTATAAAGAAAGGTAGTGTACTACGTAAAGCCTCCAACAATGAGTTTGCACAGGCAGATGACAATATCCACCTATTTCATCAGTAGACAAAACAAATGTAGGCATATTCTACAACAAATCTACACTATGCAAATAACTGAAAAAGTAGAATCATATTTTACTTATTTCACGATACCGTTATGAGTGCAACCCAACAACCAGTTATGGTCTACGTGTGGGACATGTTTTTGAGCGGACGTAACAGAATACAATATAATTCAAGGACTTTGACTGTCATCAACAAGTTATTTTACATAAAATCAAATAACATTTTTACTGAGTACAGCAACGTCTAATTTACAATGAAATATTGTGATTTTTTTCTAAAAGCCCTTCCATTTTATATAATGTACTAGGTATTTAATTAATCTTTAACACTTACAAATGACGAAATTATTTCGTTACAGACTCTAACAATATGTACAGATGACATTATTCATCGGTTAAGGAGGCCGTAATATACAATTTTCATTACTAGAAATCAGTGTAAGTTTTCTGGCCGTAGTGAATAGTAGCATTCTGTTCCTTTGTGTTTATGCTTATATCGCACCAGTTTTCTTAAATTAATGCTAAACGGAACACTGCCGTAGTCGAACGCAAGAACACGCCTCGCCCTTCTACCGCTTCTCACGATCGACAGTGACGTCACGCGGAAGCGCCCGAACGCTGTCGAAAACATTGGCTCAAGCTCCTACGTAGTAACCTAGCATGTTTATTTTGCTTGTAGAATAACGCAATATCACTGTTGTCTGTATCAATCTGCAAAAATTTGTATCTCCAACTTATTTTCACATTTCTACATGACACTTTCACTTTTCATTAACTTGTCTAATTTAACCTATCGGAAGTAGATAAAAATTCAGGAATTTGCCGCCCCCAAAAATATGCTGCCATGGGCAACAACATGCCCCACCCCTAGAGCTGGCCCTGGTTCGAAGTAACATACACTCCTGGAAAATGAAAATAGAACACCATAAATTCGTCGATCCAGCAGAGGGATAATTTATTGACACGGTCATACAGAGAGAGCCGTACATATGTGAGTACAGTCAGCAGAGCGTGCGCCATGTCGACGCTAGTGCCACGTATATCCTCCTTTAGCAGCGATGCAAGCTGTAGATCTTCCCTGGAGATGATCGCTGATGTCCCAAATGTAGTGTTCGGGAATAGACTGCCCATTTCCACATGGTGACTCAGTCGGGCCAGATTTCGCGCTGGTCGTGCAGACCGGGCGAGATGACGTTCCATCCGATACCAAACACGCTGAATGGAGGACACATCTGGAGATCTTGCTGGCCAGGGTAGTTGACATACACCTTGAAGAACACGTTGGGTGGTACGGGATACATGTGTACATGCATTATACTGATGGAAAAGCATATCACCGTTTTGGTGCATGAACGATAGCAAGACAGGTAGAATGATGCTTTCAGTGAACTGTACACTGTTCAATTTTCTATTGACAATCACCAGAGGAGTATGGCCCGTGTAGTATAGGGTCCTTACACCCTGGTGCGGGGTGTCGGCCCCGTGTGTATGTGTTGTATACTCTACAGATTTTTGCACTCCCCTGCACGCATACGACCATCACTGGCACCGGGGCCAAAGGGACTCTCATGAGTGAAGACGACACGTATCCATTCGTTCTTCCGTTAGCGTCAATCGCGACACCACTGGAAGGGGCTTAATGATGTTGGGCATGTACGGAAGATTCTGTAAACGGACACATAATCATGCGTCATGGACTGGGTAGCCATATACTACAATGGGCTTTCTCCTCTGTGTTCATCAAGGGAACACTGAACAGTGCACAGTATACTCAAACCATCATTTAACCAATCTTGCTACTCTTCATGCACCAACAAGGAGATATACTTTTCCAGCAGGACACTGCACGTCCACAGGTATCCCGTAACACCAAAAATGATCTTCAATCACCCTGACCAGTCCCATCCACACATATGGCCCCCACTGACTTCGTCTGGGACCAGATGAAAAGTCATTTTGTGTGGTCTGCACGACCAGCACAAAATCTGGCCCAACTTAAGCACCATCTGAAACTTCAATGGTACGCCAACCCCAAGACTACATTTGGAACGTCTACGATCGTCCCGTGAGATAACTGCAGCTCACATTGTTGCAAAAGGAGAGTATACACTGTATTAGCGTCGACACAGAGCACGCTCTGGTGACTGTACTCACATGCGTATGACTCTGTCTCTGTGATCGTGTGTTGTATGCATCCTCAAGAATGTGTCAACAATATTTCTCTCTGCTGGGTCAACGAATTCATGGTGTTCTTTTTTCATTTTCCAGGAGTGTATGTTACGTGCAGAATTGTTTTGTCAGAAGCAGGCAACTGCTTAACAACTCCTTACCCTTATATTCCTCGCCGCGGTGGAGTAGCCGCGCGGTCTAAAGCACCGCGCGGTTGCTCGCCGTGGAGGTTCGAGTCTTCCCTGGGGCATGGGTGTGTGTGTTTGTCCGTAGGTTAGTTTACCTAGGATTAAGTAGTTTGTAAGCTACGGACTGATGATCACGCAGTTTGGTCCGATAGATTTACAGACATTTGAACATTTTTCTTATGTTCCTCACACGCAGGCGGTAGACCAGCAACCGAGCACTACTCACATCGGTATCTACTCACTGAACCCCCGTTAGTTTTATTGGTAATGATGCAATGGATAACGCTTCAATAACCAAACAGAGATCGAGCGGCAAAGCCAGAAGAAGGAATAAAGCACTATAAAAAAGAAGCCAGATAGCAAACGATGCCAGTGTAAGATGTTGCAACATCGAGCAGCTTACAAACCGTGCGATTTGGTACTTATTTATAAAGCACGAGATATCTGCTAAGAATATATTCCCATCCCAAGTAAATATGACGAATTATACATGTATGGTGTCTGTTGTTTCTGACATGACACTTCTCATCCTGCAGTTGTTATCTATTCATATTTACCGAATTTATGGCATTAACTGCGAATGTATAAAACTGAAAATGTGTAGTCTACCCAGCCGTGATTCGAACCAGGGTCTCCTGGTTTCTCGGCAGTTGCGCTGAGCCCCACACCACCGGAGATACAACGATCACCACACCTGCACGGAATTACTCAAGTGCCCTTCCGTCAGATACTAGTGGGCAGGGGTAAAGTTGAGAATTTGAATTTCATGGGATGCGTTCTTGAGTAATTCCGTGCAGGTGTGGAGATTTCTGCGTTCCCAGTGATGTAGTGATCAGCGCTACTGTCGAAAAAGCAGGAGACCCTGGTTCGAGTCACGGCTGGGTAGACTACACAGTTTCAGGCTTACCCTTTAGCAGTTAATCTAGTACATTCCATGAATATGAACAAATGTGATGAATTATATATAAATGCAGCCGCGATGGAGTGGCCAAGGTCTCTAAAGCTCCTTGACACGGAACAAGCAGCCTCTCGCCGTCGGAGGTTCGAATCCTCCCAGGGGCATGTATGTGTGTGTGTGTGTGTGTTTGTCTGCGTGTGTGTGTGTGTTGTCGTTAGGCTAGTTTATCAGTTTGTAACGCTAGCGATAGACTACCATTGGTCCACTACGTTTACAAACGTTGGAACATATTAAGTTTAGGCTAGATGATATATGCACCTCTCATAAAAAGAAAACATAAAGTGAACAAGTTTGAGCTATATATAAGCAATAATTAAATTCCTTCAGATATATATTGTCTCATTATTCTTATATCGCCTCTGCCTCATTGTTGGGGTGCTATTTAAATATTGGAAAGCCTTGGCAACTTTGATGTGTATTTCGTAAGGGAACATTGAGACAGAACTGAAATATGTGTTGTGGAGGAAGCCGTGCTTTGAGACATACCGTATACACGCTTTATCCGAAAGGCTGTGTTAGCTGAGCGGTTGAGGAAATGATTCATTCCAAATTGAAGGTTATAAGGACAGATATGGCAAAATTTTATGAAGATGTTGCCCTGGTTAACATTAGAGTCACCACAGTAGAAAAATTGGAGAAGATGCAGGAAGAACTGGTTGGCGGTGTACAAAACGGTGTGCGGAGGCAAACTACATATGAGGAAGTAACCAAGTTTGTTAACAATTTGACGAGTAGAGTGGTAGACCGTGAGAAAGAAGTGACTAACAATATACAGGAATTTAAATATATAATGAATAACCAAATACCGCAGAACCAACAGCAGAATCGAGATTTTCGGACTGAATTGATTTCTATAGCAGAAAGTCATTCTATTCCAGTTTTCCATGCATGAGTACGGCAACAATAAAGTGTTTTCATAATAATGGAATATCCCATCCAGTGAATTTTCTTGCCGCATGTAAAGAGAGAGTTTTGCGCAAGATAACTAAATTTGTTAAAAAGCATTTAGAAGTTGACGGAAAATTGTGGGCAAATTCAATGGTTGTTTCTCTTATCCCATATGAATTGTTTGAGAGGTGTTTCCTAAACAAATTATGGAGTGAAGCGAAACAAACGCGACTTCAGAATGAGTGCCTAAATGGACAGAGTCTTAAACGCGTTAGTGGGCGATGAAAAATGTTGTGTGGTTGAATTGTCTAAGTTGAGGAAAACAAAACGCATCAGTTGTGAAAAGAAGTTCTAAGCGAATGTATGTCGATAGCTGACTGCTGTTAACGACAATTTCTATACCTCACGTGTTTCGTTTTTTCTGTAAAAAGCATTTTCGTAGTTCTGTAATTATGGATAGTAATTTTCATATATGAAAACGTCTAGAGCGCAGAATTGACTCTTGAGTATCAATAAGTTTCGACACACTGTTAGGCCATCTTCAGGGTGTTCCTCCGACAGTGTGGAGCGAAGCAGGAGCTGTGAGTTCCTCAGATCCTGTCTCTGCATAGTGTCGAAACTGGTTGATAATCAAAAGTAAATTTTGCTCTCGAGACTGTTTTAAATGAACAAAGTTATAATATTGGCGGTGTTTTCCCTAAGGGAATCAAAATGTTTTCAAAAGATATGTATACGTGTTTGTATATTTTGTTTTTATTTGGTTGGTAACATCCTAATGCTTTTTCCCTGTCTTGTTGGCTGATGGCGATTTGCACTCAGCAAGATTTCACCAAGTTTTAGCAACTTCAGCTTAAGACGGCCACCAAATAAACATTAATGATATCTCTTAGCACATTTAGATTGGTTTTATTTATATTTGACTTCACGATTAGTGAATACGAATTTACTAACTGAGGGATCGCGTAAGTGTCTTCCTTGACTTCATTGGCAAAGCACGGGATTGTGAATGCTGTAGTATGTCGATAGCACAGTGGATTACTAGTACGGTCAAATTACGGTTTCACCTCGGAATGAGAGGTAACAAGCTGAATATTTGCATGAGCCTTTGTTTCGGCATTCTAAATGATGTGTCAAAAGTCTCATAAAATCTCGTGTCCGCGTCTTAAGTTATTAAAGGTCAAAGGTCACGAAAATCAGGTTTTCGCAAATATCTCGCTTCCTATGCGTTAAATGGTATTTGCATCTCCGATAAAAGTTGTAGAGCGTGAAATTCTCTACAATTTTTGTTTTAAACATTTTTTTGTGCAATTCATCGTTCTTTTAGATAGAGCGCACAGCTCACAGCGCTCAGACGTATAAGACGTAATGCGAGTCAACCGCGAATCACAGTCAGTGGTAGGTTGTTTAAAGTTAATAAATCATTGAAACAAAAAAAATAACAAACGTTCATTGTTTATGAATTATGTTCAATATTTCATAATATTATTCATAAATCAAAAATATTTGTTTAATAATATTTACTTATTTCTTGAAATTATAAAGTTATGAAGCCAAATACTTCAAGTATATTTTAATTATATTCTAATATACCTTAATTATGTTTCATATAGAAAGAAAACAATTAAGATATATTAGAAAATAATTAAAATATACATCATAAATTTAAAATTTCAAGAAATAAGTAAATATTATATTTTTGATTTATGAATAATATTATGAAATATTGAATATAATTCATAAAGAATGAAGGTTTGTTATTGTAATTGTTGCAATGATTTATTAACTTTAAACAACCTACCATTGAATGTGATTCGCGGTTGACTCGCATTACTTCTTATACGTCTGAGCGCTGTGAACTGTTCTATCTAAAAAACGATTAATTGCACAAAAAAATTTTATAACAAAAATTGTAGAGAATTTCATGCTCTAGAACGTTTATCGGAGATACAAATACCATTTAACGCATAGTAAGCGAGATATTTGCGAAAAACTGATTTTCGTTACCTTGGACCTTAATATCTTAAGACGCCGACACGAGATTTTATGACACTTTTGACACAAAATTTAGAATGCCAAAACAAAGGTTTATGCAAATATTCAGCTTGTTACCCCTCATTCCGAGGTTGACGCCTTTTTCAGCTTATTTTTTCGGCTTATTTGACTGGACTATACGCACGTTTACGTACCGTGCTCAGAAACTGAACGTCTGCCTCTCGAAGTGAACGTTCGTTTAGGTATGCAGAGTGTATCCCGAGCAGCAGGTACAGGTCATTTAGTTTCACTTGGGAGCCGTGTGCTGCAGCTATCCCGATACGAGTGTTGAATAGCCGATGCGGCTGCAGCTCACACACAGAATGGGCCGCTAATCGCCCTCTGTCTGCGGTTGTCTACAGCGCCGCTGCAGTGCTCACAGGTAGCCTACGTCATCGCGGTAATCCCGTAATTGCGTTTGCGGTGGCTCTCTGCTGTGTGCGCCGCCGAATGCAGATTACTTTGTTGTCTGTTTTCCGCGGTCGGTACGCAGCAGCTGCGGTTCATGTATCGAATCTCACAGAGAGGCCAGCGGTGCAATACAAAGAGGTGGCAAAATTCGTCGAATCGCTATATGCACAGGTGGCGCTAATATCGCGTACGCGGCGTGTAAAAGGGCGATGGAGTGACATGGCTGTCAATTATTCCAGCGTCCAACACAGAGGGCCGCGTAACTTGCTGACAATTTCTGCAACTTTGCAACGGTAGTAGCAACAGGCGGCTACCCCGTATAAACGTACCGCAAACGATTGTGTGTTGAATGTGTATTTGGAATGGAGCAGCAGGTTCAAAATGAGGCCGTATGTTCCGGGTGATCAAAAAGTCAGTATAACTTTGAAGACTTAATAAATCACGGAATAATGTAGATAGAAAGGAAAAGATTGACACACATGCTTGGAATGACATAGGGTTTTATTAGAACAAAAAGAAAAAAAAGAAAAAAAACACAAAAACAAAGTGAAAAATATGTTCGACAGATGGCGCTGGACAGGAAAACGTTAGTGACTGCGCATGAAAATCGTATATAAAAGGAGCAGTAATGAAAGAGAGAGAACTCCCCTCCCATAACCCTCTAGTATCTCCTCTCCTCCTGGATCTCGGGCCCCTGCCACGTCTTTACCGCCACATCCCTCCCTCCCTTCACCTCCACACCCTCTACGTCCTCTCCGAGGGTGGCTTCCACCATCTACCTCTCCCTGACGATGTTCTCCACAACCGTCCCAACATCTATCCCTCCTTCCAACGTTGACATCTGTCTGTAGATTATCGCCCCCTCCACCCTCCCCCTCCCCTCCGTCCCCCGCTTGGCTCCCCCCCTCCTTTCTCCACCTCCCCGCGAGTTCCTTCCAGTTGCACCCCTTCTCCCCTCCCCCGTCCCCTTTCCCCATCCCACGCGCTTTCTCCATCCTCCCCCTCTCCCCCTGCAGGGCCAGCACAGTGCTAGTGTTTTTTAAGTGTTCAGTGCTTCATGTGTCGTGTTTCATCGCCCAGTGTTTTTTAACGTTGCGTACACGCCTTTGGGAAACCAGTGTTCAGTGATTTTATCTCAATGTCGCCGTCACGTTATGTCTCGTCGTCTGCAGTGAGTGTTTTTTAGCCACCGTGGCAGTGTGTTGTTTTAACAATCATGTATGTTCTGTCCACTTTCATGTTGTCTTTCTAACGTTCTCCCATATTTTCATCTTGTAATTAAAAAAGCAGCATTTTATCACCTTTAATTTTATATTCTGTTTGTCCATTGTTTCCATTCGCTCGGCTGTAGAGCAGCACCATCGGCTGCTGTGAGCCTGCCTGTATTAGGGCATTAAAATTCAATAAAGAAAAAAGAGAGAGACTCAGATGCACCAGTAGTCGCAGCATGTTGACGTTACCTGAAAATGCGCTTTTAGTGAAGCTGTATTATCATAATGGGGAATGTGCTAGTTCAGTATTACGATCCTACCGCCATAGGAAGGGAATTCGGCCGGCCGCGGTGGCGCTTCAGTTATGGTCTGCACGGCCACTACGGTCGGGGGTTCGAATCCCCCCTCGGGCATGGATATTTGTGCCGTCCCAGTTCGTAAGTAGTTCATAAGTAGTTTGTAAGTTTAGGGACTGATGACCCCGTAGTTAAGTCCCATAGACTATACAAACATTTCAACATTTGAAGGGAATTCGAACGGGTAAAGGTCCGTTGACAAATGCAGCTGTGGCGAGAATGATTTCGAAGTTCGAAGCCACCGTTTGTTTAGATGATAGACCCCGTAGTAGCCTACCGAGCAGAAGGCGTAATGTTGCCGAGACAGTTCAGGAAGAAATGGAAACTGTAGCGGGTTCGTAAATGCACGGGGAAGTCAGCGCTCGTGCAGTCGCACGTCGCACCGGCATTCCATACACTACTGTTTGGTTGGCACTTAGGCGTACCCTCCGATGCTATCCTTACAAAATCCATCGGCATCATGAACTGTTACCTAGCGATTTAATGAAGCGGAGGGCGTTTGCGATGTGGGCGTTTGACGATTGGTTGAGTAACGTGTTGTGGACCGACGACGCTCGTTTCACACTCCAAGGGTCTGCAACGCCCACAACTGCAGAATTTGGATTACCGAAAATTCTAGAAAAATTGTGGAAACTCCATTGCACGACGAGAAAGTCACGTTATGGATTGGATTTACCTCATCTACCGTTGTCGGGCCTTTTTTCTTCGAGGAACTGCTTGATCCTGGCTTTGTGACTGCTACCGCGACGGGTGAGAGGTTCGCCGTTATGTTACAGAATCGCATATTTCCCAGCCTGGCTGATAAACACCTGTTGGATCGTACGACTTTTATGCTGGATGGCGCTCCATCCCATATTGCTAGACGCGTGAATGATCTCTTGCGCTCGTCGTTTGGTGATGATCGTGTGCTCAGCCGCCACTTTCGTCATGCTTGGCCTCCAGGTGCCCAAATCTCAGTCCGTGCGTTTATTGGCTTTGGGGTTAACTGAAGTCGCAAGTGTATCGTGATCGACCGATATCTCTACGGATGCTGAAAGACAACATGCGACGCCAATGCATCACCATAACTCCGGACATTCCTTACAGTGTTGTTCACAACATTATTCCTCGACTACAGCTATTGTTGAGGAATGGTGGTGAACAAATTGAGCATTTCCTGTAAAGAACAGCGCCTTTGATTTGCCTTGTTATGGTAATTATTGCTTTACTGATCAGTTGAAGCGCCATCTGTCGGACATTTTTTGAACTTTTTTTGTTATAATACAACCCCACGTCATTCCAAGCATGTGTGTCAATTTTTACCTCTGCATCAACATTATTCCGTGATTTATTAAGTTTTCAAATATGCACTGACTTTTTTATCACCCGGTAGAATAGTGGCTGAAGAGCAGGGTAAGTCAGGAGGAAAGTTACGTGCTTTGAGTATCATACTACTGGTGACTTCGAAGAAAAAAACTTCTTTTAAAGCTATGTCCATTTCTTAACCGTTTCCAGGTAAACCAACGAAACCAACAGGGACAGTAAAAGTAGAAGTGACAGTACATTAACAGACAGTTATTTTATAATCTGTTTAATTTCCCCAGAGATGTTCAACACCAGCAACTTCAGTGCATTTTGCTGCTCTTGTAGACAGGTGTTGCCGATCGAAGCTCAGTTATGCATTCCTTTATTTGAGCACAAGCATGTAAAATACGAGCTGGAAGTTCTTCTGCCGCGGTGGAGTAGCCGAGCGGTCTAAGGCGTCTCGCTGGGGAGCACACGGTAGGTCGCCGTGGAGGTTCGAGTCCTCTCTGTGGCATGGGTGTGTGTGTTTGTCCGTAGGTTAGCTTACCTAGGTTTAAGTAGTTTGTAAGCTACGGACTGATGACCACGCGGCCGGCCGCGGTGGCCGAGGGGACTGAGGCGCTTCAGTCACGGTCTGCACGGCCACTACGGTCGGGGGTTAGAATCCCCCCTCGGGCATGGATATTTGTGCCGTCCTAGTTTGTAAGTAGTTCATAAGTAGTTTGTAAGTTTAGGGACTGATGACCCCGTAGTTAAGTCCCATAGGCTCTACAAACATTTGAACATTTTTTTGATGACCACGCAGTTTGGTACGATACATTTACAGACATTTGAACATTTGATATTGAAGTTCTTTTCCCGTGTTCAATCTGCGCTAGTACACTTTGCTCTTCAGCCACTCCCATAAACAGTAATCCAGTTGGGTATTATGGGGTGGCCAAGAAATGACGACTACGATACATTTTGTTGGGGTTCTGTGTCACTGGCCGAACGGAATGTGTAGGAGCTCCATCATCCTGAAGGTTTGTAGGAGCTTTTGTTGCCTACCTAATATCCTCCAAGTATTCTGGTAACATGTTATGAAGAAAATCAAAATACTGTCAAAGAAGGTTACCTACAAAAACTGTACCGATGAGTTGATCACAATTAATACCGCACCACACGTTGACTGTGAAGCGTCGTAGAATATTCGTTTCCACAGTAGCGTGCAGATTTTAATCTTCCTATACGTGAGAATTGCACGTGTCGTTGATTCCGTAGCCAATAAAAGTTGGCTCCTCAGTCAACCTAATACGTGGAACTAATCGACCATTGGCAAAGACCAATTAACAAAATTCGTGGCAGGCGGCAGCATTTTATTCATCCAAATGTTATAGAATCTGGCGTGACTACTTTGCGTCAGCCTTGTGTGTGGAAAATCAATTGGGCAGCATTTCTTGAGAAGTAGGAGTTGGGCTGCGCTCCACTACTTGAAGAATATTCTCAATTTCATTCTTTCTGTTGAGCCATGTTCCCGTACATGCAGGGTTAGCTTTGTTAAATACGGATTTGGTGTGTGTTAATATTTACGAGGTGGTCGGAAGCCCTGCCTGTTGCCACCCCATGTCTCCCGGGAGAAAACGTGTCCCCCAAATGACAGCGTATAGTGTTATATGTGGAAAACTGTTTATTGTTACGAAATATTTGAGAAGCGTGTATGTGAGACGAGACTTGGGGACCAGCCCGTTATTCACCTATGGGGATGTGGATAAGACTTACATTCACAATTATTGATACGTAGAGTTTATCAGTAACAGTTTAAGAGGCAATTGAGCAGCATTGCACCATGCTACCTATCTTAAAAGATGTACCACATTATTTCCGTATTCTTTTACTCTCTTGTTCTGCTTTTCGTTGAGGTAATAATATTCTAGTGTCATAACATAGATTCCACCACAGAAACACAAAACATGAACCCAGCAAAGCGCATTACATTTATATATGAATTTTATTATATTTAATATTGTTCTTAGTAACGTTCGTTTTATGTTGGAGACTGCCACTTAAATATTTTGTGGCCGACTAAAAATAATAGATATGCAGCAGACAATTTATATGTAAACAATTATATGTATTTGTGGACAAGTACTGAATATATTTACATAAAAACCATGATAAATTAAATATTAATTGTCTAACTATTTTTCGACGGCGGCAGTATATTTGAACAGTGTGACGCTACCTGAGCAAGGAGCTTCAGTCTCAACCGTTTTTAGTATTGTTAAATATATATTTGTTTGTTAAATGTGAACAACATTTGTAGGGAATTAGTCAAAGCATTTAATTCTGTGATATTGAAATGTATAATATTTTGGAAGGGAAATTGTATTTTAAAGATGAGGCGTTAGAATGCGCGGAAGGATACAATTTTGGGAGCAGGGAGAGCATGCTTTCGATCGCTTGGGAGGAGACTCTTAACTTGGACGTGGTGGTGAAAGGTTGTGACGCTGGGCGGTCTGAAGCCGCGTTACGAACTTGTGATTTGAAAAGATAGGCATGTGTGGACTTAGAAAACTTACGGGAATGTAACTGCAGAACATAGTCTCTGCTTGAAAAGTGATAAACTATGCACGTTAGTAGGGCTGTCGAACTGTGATAATTCAGCAAACGTGTACTCGTGTGATTACAAACTGTGTTTTATAACAAATACTTTAATTTACGAGTGACAATTCGGAACGTTTACTATCGAGTGCGTGTGATACTTATAATGCCTCTCATGAACAATAATTGGGGAAATATTCAGTTATTTAGCGATTTATAAAGTAGGACCACCTCCGCATTTTCATATCCAGAAAGAGAAATAAACTCTATTTATAAAGAATTTATTCGTGAGTGAATCTCTTCTTTATCTTAGACTCCATTTTGTTGGTTATTCAGTAATTTAATTTATGTTTCTTTAAATATATTTTAAGTAATCATATGCAGATTAATAGACTGGCTAAACAGATTGGGTAGCTGTTTAGGGCATAGGAGCTGACATAAATAACTCACCCCTATGTACAGAGACAAAGAGCCATAAACTTTTACTACCCGAGTTATGTATTCCCCAATTCATATAGGAAGGTCGCACAACGTCGCTTTGAAATAACGACCAGGAAACGGAACTAGATTCCACCATGTTTGATGTTTTCTATATCAGTTATTCCCCTCCAGCCGATGCTCCTCTGTCAACAATATAGTGATATCGTCTGTGGAGCTGGGAAAATTAATTTTATAGTGTTAATGACACAATGAAGTTTGGAGGATTGTTAATTAATTATCAGTCTGGGTTTGCTACATTTTGCTTGCGGTTTAATTTGGAATTAGAATCCGTCGCCGGAAAGAAATTATTATTTGAATAGCTCTCTCTCTTTCTTTGTTTATCTGAACACTTATGTGGACAGACGCTGCGGTTTCGCCACGTGTCTTTCACGGTTCATCACGTTACAGCGTTACACCTTCAGTTTATCCAAGATCCGTCTCCTTATTTACCTATCATTCTGCAGTTCCGTCAGTTTCAGTCTACAGTTGCTAATCAGTGAGATGGGGTCATGTGACTGTTGAAATTTTCCCGGCGTATTTCTTCTTCCAATAGCTTTCGGGTGTGCAGCTGGATCCCATCGACATTCCGTTACGATATTTCTGTTCAGAGACGTCTGGCCATCTTCAGGTGAGTAAACAACTACTGAATGGTCCAGGTGCAGTTGCGGTATTTATACTGGTTCTGGCGCAATCCAATAGTTTTGCGCATCAGTTAGGTGGTGTCATACACGGTGTGGCCAAGTTGTACGTGCTGCTACTTCTAACCACTGATTATCGATGGATGACGTCGATTACGGTGTGACTGAGTAATATTAATCACAGGATTCTAATTGTTAACCGGATGAAAGCCGTTGTCATGATTTTGTTGGCAAGACGTATTTTCGCCGATTCCTTAATAACTGAATCCCAAAAACTGGAAACTGGACCTAAAATTTTGGTTTTGTTATATTCTATCGCTTGTAATTTTCTGCAACTGCTGATTTTGTTGGTGGCAAAAGACGGGTGTGACTTTCAAGTTCTACACATCGTTCTTGTACAGTTCGTATCGTATGATCTATATAAGCAGGTGGCTCACGAAAAACAAAATCAAACTTATCTTTCGTCCACCAGCGAATAATCATCATGGATGAACTGCATGCGACAAAAGCGGGTATTTACAAAATTCCCTGTCAGTGTGGTTCTGCTTTAGGTTCAGTTTCCATATTTTGCGACTCAGTTATTCAGGAATCAGTGGTAATTCGTCTTGCCGACAATCTTTTAAATCGTAACAACGGCTTTCTAACGGATAAAAATTGGAATCCGGTGGTTAATATTATTGAGTCACAGCGTAATCGAATTCAACCATTGAACGTCAGTGATGAGAAGAATGTTTCGCTTCCACCACCGAGTGCAGCACATACATTTTATCGGTACCGCGTATGACACCACCTAACGCAAGCACAATAAGACATTAGCACTATTGGCTTGCGCAAAAACCAGTATAAATAGCACGACTGCACCTGGAGTCTTCAGTATTTGTTTACTCACCTGAAGATGGCTCTGGATGTCTATGGCCTGAAATATTGTAGAAGAATGTCGACGATACCACAGTTCATCAAGAGTATGGCGTATAGTGACGAGTCAATTGCTCGGCCACTATTGACCAGACGGTTTCAATTGGTGAGAAATCTGGAGAATGTGCTAGCGAAGGCAGTAGTCGCATATTTTCCGTATCCAGAAAAGCCCGTACAGGACCGGCAATATGCGGTCGTGCATTATCCTGCTGAAATGTAGGGTTTCGCAGGGATCGAATGAAGGGTAGAGCCACGGGTCGTAACACATCTGAAAAGTAACGGCCAGTGTTCAAAGTGCCGTCGAAGCGAACAAGAGGTGACCGAGACGTGTAAGCAGTTGCATCCCATAGCATCACGCCTGGTGATACGCCAGTATGGCGATGACGAATACACGATACCAATGTGCTTCCACCGCGAAGACACCAAACACGATTGCGACCATCAAGATGCTGTAAACAGAAACTGGATTCATCCGAAAACAAGACGTTTTGCCATTCGTGCACCAGATGATGCATCGTCAATGGTAACCGCAGCCATGGTCTCCGAGCTGATAGTCCATGCTGCTGCAAACGTCGTCGAACTGTTCATGCAGATGGCTATTGCCTGGCAAACGTCCACATATGTTGACTCAAGAATCGAGACGTGGCTGCACGAACCATTACATCCATGCGGATAAGATGCCTGTCATCTCGTCTGCTAGCAATACGAGGCCGTTGGGATCCAGCACAGCGTTCCGTATTGCCCTCCTGGACCCACAGATTCCATATTCTGCTTATGGATCGCGACGAACGCGAGAAGCGATGTCGCAATACGATAAACCACAATCGTGATAGGCTACAATCCGATCTTTATCAAAGTGGAAATCGTGATGGTACTCATGTCTCCTCCTTACACGAGGCATCACTACAACGTTTCACCGCCGGCCGCGGTGGGCGAGGAGACTGCGGCGCGTCAGTCACGGTCTGCACGGACACTACGGTCGTGGGTTCGAATCCCCCCTCGGGCATGGATATTTGTGCCGTCCTTAGTGTTAGCTAGTTCATAAGTAGTTTGTAAGTTTAGGGACTGATGACCACGTAGTTAAGTCCCATAAGCTATACAAACATTTGAACATTTTTTTACAACGTTTCACCAGGCAATCCCGGTTAACTGCTGTTTGTGTATGAGAAATCGGTTGCAAACTTTCTTCACGTCAGCACGTTGTAGGTTTCGCCACCGGCTCCAACCTTGTGTGAATGTTCTGAAAAGCTAATCATTTGCATAAAACAGCAACTTCCTCCTGTCAGTTAAATTTCGCGTCTTTAGCAAGTCACCTTCGTGGTGTAGCAATTGTAATGGCCAGAAATGTATAATTTAATGTTAATAAAAGTGTATCACAACGAGACTTGCGCTTATTACAAGTGAGCTACAGCTGCCGTAACTGATCCCTCCCTACCAGTAAACCACACCAATACGCTGCAGCAGATTTGGAAATGCAGTGGAGCTTGTGATACTGACGCGCGCGCTCTGTCGTGTGGCACAGCTCCCAGGGTAGGTCGGGAGCTCGTCGCCTCGGCAGGTCAGCCCCGTCAGACTTTTAATGAGCTGCCCGCACCCCTCCTCGCCGTCCCAGTTGTGGCGCAGGCCGGAGGGTTGCGTGGCTGCCGGCCACCCCGGTGCCAGCCGCCGCCACGGGGAGGACACCCCCCACCCCCACCCCTGGCAACAGCCCGCTTGGTCACTGCCGGCAGACACGGCAGCCGTCACCCCTGACCTTAGCGCGCAGGCCGGAGAATCAATGGCCGTGCAGCCCAGTGTGAAGCGGCAGACACATCAAACACGGGAGGGCCGATTCATTACCTGGCAGGCGACTCCACGAGTGACCACCGCCACACTCCTGTCCCGTGTGGAGGCCTGTTTTATTCAACTTTGTGAACGATTCTACCGCCCTTTGACTGCTTTACATGCTTTCACTTTCACGAGACATGATTCGGCATCAGACCATTTTCTAGTGATGTGACGAAATTCATAAATTCATACAAATACAGATTTGTACTTACAAGCTACTAGTTGCCACCATCCAGCACAAACAATGGGCGTCCTCAAGACTCTAATCCATCGAGCCCATACCATCTCTGATGCCGACAGCCTTTACACGGAACGGGAACACAGTGTTCCTAAAGAATTGATATACAAGGAAGCAAGTAAATCGAGCGATGCACACCTCCAAACGACAGAACAAGGAAGAAGAGCCTTTCAAATCGACTGCTTGTTGTTGTTATGTTGTTATGGTCTTCAGTCCGGAGACTGTTTGATGCAGCTCTCCACCCTACTCTATCCTGAGCTAGCCTTTTCATCTCCTCATAAGAACGGCAATCCACATCCACTTGAATCTGCTTACTATACGAATCTCTTGGTCTCCCTCTGCGATTTTTACCCCACACACTTCCCTCCAATGCTAAATTTACGATTCCTCGATGTCTAAGAATGTGTCCTACCAAGCGATCCCTTCTTTTGGTCAGGGTATGCCAAAAATTCCTTTTCTCACCAATTCTGTACAGTACCTCTTCATTAGTTATGCGATCTACCCACCTAATTTTCAGCATTCTTCTGTAGCACCACATTTCACAAGCCTCTATTCTCTTCCTGTCCGCACTGCTTATCGTCCATGTTTCACTTCCGTACAAGGCAACACTCCACACAAATGCCCTCAGAAAAGACTTCCTTACCCTTAAATTAATATTCGATGTTAGCAAATTTCTCTTTTCAAAAATGCTTTTCTTCCCATTGCCATTCTGCATTTTATATCCTCTGTACTGCGACCATCGCATGTTATTTTACTACCCAAGTAACAAAACTCATCTACCACCTTCACTGTTTCGTTACCTAATCTAATTCCTTCAGCATCGCCTGATTTTCTAAGACCGCATTCCATTATTTTTGTTTTGCTCTTGTTAATGTTCATTTTATACACTCTCTTCAACACACTGTCCATTCCATTCAACTGCTCTTCCACGTCCTTTGCTGTCTCTGACAGAATTACAATGTCATCAGCAAAACGCAATGTTTTTATTTCTTCCCCCTGAACTTTTATCCCTATTCCAAAATTTTCCTTAGTTTCCTTCACCGCCTGCTCGATGTACAAATTGAATAATATCGGAGAAAGGCTACAACTCTGTCTTACTCCCTTCCCAACTAATGCTTCCCTTTCATGCCTTTCGAGTCTAATAACTGCCGTCTGGCTTTTGTACAAGTTATAAATAACTCTCCTTTCCCTATATTTTACCCCTGCTTATCTCCCATATATTGGGAACATTTCATCGCAGATAGGCAGAATACTAAAAAAGCATAAAGTAAGAGTCATCTTTTGCCCTCCTCCTAAAATTTCATCGCTGTTGGGTTCTGTCAGAGACGATCTGGAGCTGCGTAAAGCAGGTGTTTACAGTATTCCGTGCGAGTGCAGCAAGTCATATATAGGGCAGACGACGCGCACTGTGCAGGACCGCATCGTGGAACAAATCCACAATCGCCGAACATTGTATTTCCACAGGTCATTCAATGAAATACAATGAAACGAAAATTGTGGCCCACACATCAAACTTTTGGAGCTCAATTATTAATGAAGCTGTGGAAATAAGATTGTCTGACAGTGACACTCTTATCAATAGAGACAGCGGTTTCCAAATAAATGCTGCATGGAATCCTGTCATTGCAAAACTGGCCGGCCGCGATGGCCGAGGTGACTGAGGCGCTCCAGTCACGGTCAGCACGGCCACTACGGTCGGGGGTTCGAATCCCCCCTCGGGCATGGATATTTGTGCCGTCCTAGTTCGTAAGTAGTTCATAAGTAGTTTGTAAGTTTAGGGACTGATGACCCCGTAGTTAAGTCCCATAAGCTTTACAAACATTTGAAATTTCATTGCAAAACTTCGTAGTCGGCGTAGTTTCCTGCAACTGATTGACAATGAGAATCGATCTGATATCGAAGCGGCAAGCCTCTACCACGGAGAGCGCTCGGAGCAGCGTACGTAGCTGTAGTGAACGCGCGCGCTAGGTACGCGCATGCGCAATGTCGGCTGAATTGGGCATAAATAGCACAGCTCAGTGCGTCTTCGCCAGTACTTCGTCGGTCCTCACCTGAAGATGGCCAGAAGATTCTGCTCCGAAATATCGTGGCAAAAAGTTACGGACATCCGGCAGTTCGCCCGAGATTTTATGGAAATTCATAAGGTAGAGGTTACAGATATGAAAGTAGCCAGAATCTTTAGGCCGGTATTACACTGTAAAAGATCTTTGACAAAGATATTTGTCAAAGATTTTATCCAAGATCTTTGACGAAATTACTTCACAGGAGCACATTACACTAGCGTAAAATATTTCGTCATAGTTGCTCGGAATAAGACTCCAAAATCGTAAAGAGTCTGTGTTATAGTACGTAATATAATGTTGCTCGGGAGTGCATTCATTGGAAAGAACGAAAAATGCAAACAATTTTAGGAAAAACCGTGAATAGCAAGAGGAAAATACGAAAACTGTTCTCACAAATGTACTTCACGAGCTACACTGCTGGGAAATAATAACCTAAATTGTTTAACAATGTGTGACCAAATATTTTAATTCGCCCACATATTAATAAATAGTTCATCATAATCGATGTGCCGGCCGCGGTGGCCGAGGAGACTGAGGCGCTCCAGTCACGGTCTGCGCGGCCACTACTGTCGGGGGTTCGAATCCCCCTCGGGCATGGATATTTGTGCCGTCCTTAGTCTTACCTAGTTCATAAGTAGTTTGTAAGCTTAGGGACTGATAACCCCGTAGTTAAGTCCCATAAGTTCTACAAACATTTGAACATAATCGATGTTTCAGGAAGCTGTGTCAATGGGTAAATAATGAAAAACTGAAATAATTTAACGAGTGTCATGCTAAACATAACTTCGTTAGACACTTTATCATAATTAAGAAGAGAGAATATTTTCGTAGTTCTTTCATGTTATGCTTCATTGAGGATTATGCGCTGCGATAGACATTTTTATAGTTTGCTGCAGTCTGACATTCGTTTTGCCTGATTTTCCGAAACAAAATATCAGTATAAATACCTGGATTTGTGGTTAAATGTCGAAAAGCATCGGGCAAAGCGAGAAAAAATATGGAGCTAACTAGTGCAGTACCTCATTACGCAAATCATGAATCCCTTTCCACTGAAGATCCTCCCATTTATATCCACATACAAAATACAGCAGGCAGTAAAATACACGAATCCTACAGTGTAGGCTTAAGATTTCACGTATTATTCCAGACATAATCGAACCAAGATGTAAATCACTTTAGGAGGAATTACGGGGTAGGTTAGAGTGCAAATAAAAACCTTTATTTCACTTATGCATCTCCATATATCCTTTGATCCATATAATTTCTTCCCTATCATCAACCTCAGTGAGACACTTTGAATTCAACTGACAGCAGTAGATTTTTCTTTATAAGAATCTAACGCTACATTTTAGTAAATGTGCTTTGTATTAATAAATACTTCGCACACTCTCACTTTGAAACGATCACTGTGGCAGTAGCGACACAGCAAATACACTTTTACGTTAATTTGTAGGTGAAAAAGCGTCAAAGCAAGGAAAGACGCATGTATACAATGGCGAACTTTTATTAAAGCTAGGCTCTCTCTCTGACTTTTATCAAATATCATTTATAAAAGAAATCTTTTATAAAAGATGACCCATTACACTGTCAAAGATTTGACCAAAGAGCTTTGATAAAAGATTTTTGGCAAAGATCTTCTACAGTGTAATACCCGCCTTAGAAAGGTGAACAGGTGGGGCATAACAGCTTTGAGATAATTGCAGAACGACATTTTGACCATAGCTGTTTATTTTTTCTCGATGCTACCGGTTTCGGTCATTTACCATTATCAAGCGTTAGCCTGAAGTAGTTGAAAGTTATCGAAGCATTAGTCAATCACATAAAACATTAACAAAAAATACAGTAAGTTTCATGTGAAATACTTACAGAGATTAGCTAATAGCTTAACATGTCGTAATACAGGAATTCAAAATTGTAACATAAGTATTTGTTGTCATTGCTCTAGTCATTGATATTATCACAGTGGATGACTGATACAGACTGAAGAATACATTGATGAGTGTGAAATAAAATTATTTTAAAACCGAAGATAACGTAAATGCTTACATTAAATCTCATTGCACAAAGATAATAGGACATACAGTTATGCTACGTCTATGACCATCTTTGGTCTTCATTAGGATCTATGATTGATTTAAACAATGCGATTGCTATGTTTATAAACAAGTGCTATACAATATGATGACGTGGAAGTATGATATGTACATATGCACTCCTATGAAGCTGTGATGTTAATATACTCTACAATTTGTAGCTATACATTACATCAATAAAACACCAAGTGACTATTTAGGTTATGAGACGAGAAACGTAATTTCAGATACTAAAGTAAAGAATAACGTAATTACGAAAACCTTTTGAGTTAATTGTCAAGCAGTAAAAGGAACATGGGTAGTGTGATTTCTATTAATCTGAACACAAAAATCTGAAGTGAAAAACTTAATAGCTCATCTTTGTTTTGGTGTAAATGTAGCATAGTTATAACATATTAATTTAATTGCCCAACAGTGAAAATAAAACGTGTGAACCAAAATAACATTCTGGTGCTTTTTATACTATTGTCTAATATGAATGCATGAAGAGAAACCATTGACAACCATTCCTTGTTTTGGTGTTAACATAACGAAGTTACAGCCGCACTGGGGCGCCATACTGCAGCGCGTGCGTCCGATCGCCGTCGGGAGTTCGAATCCCCTCGCGGGCATGACTGATTGTGTTCTCCTTAGGTTAGTTTACCTCAGTTTAAGTAGTTTGTAAGCTACCGACTAATGTCCAAGCAGTTGAGTCCGATAGATTTACAAACATTTCAACATTTTGGATTAAAGTGGCTAACGAATCTACTAGCATGTGTACCATTTAAATTCTGAACACAACGCAGGATTTTCGATGTCCCTTACTTTTTCAGTTACAGACCACATGTGCTCTGGATAAGTATCATGTGTATTTAATGCAGTGCTTTCAATTTTACCCACATCTTTAGATTTATTCTGGAAATCACATTACACTGCCTGACAGATGGTTCATTGAACCACTTTCTTAGCATTTACCTACGAATCAACTCTCGAATAATGAGTGGAAAGAAAGAACAACTAAATCTCGGTTGAATATTGCGCATAGCATTCGTACAATAATAGAAGCAAAACAAATTTACTAACATGCACTGCAAGACGTATCATTAGTCCACCAATTAAACCCTACCTAACAAGTCTTTGCGCAACGTGTTTTAGTTCCATATTTCTACACTGTGTGGTACCAGCAGTCGGCAAACTTCCAGTAGATTTACAATGGCGGCAAGAAAGACTTCTTGACAAGCGTTGATATCCTTGTTTTGGCATGTGAAACTATCATATCTGACAGCCAGTTGATTTTATATCCATGTTACTGTAAGATACAGATGCAGATCATAAAAAGTTGTGGTGAAGGCCCAAAACAGACAATTGTGCGGGTAAAAATTTTTGAAAATAAATTTATTTTCTTTCTTGTAATGAATATCTCTATGTAATTTGAACCTTAAATGTCCCTCTCTATATTAATTTCCAATCACGTACAACCTTAGGTCTGAAAGGGATAATGTTTTAGAATCAATATATACTATACTATTTTCTTCTTTTGGTATCAACAAACTCTCCCTGAATTTTGTCGTATTAAATCGTTTCTACATGAATATTTGAATGATTATTCCAAAGTAGCCACTGAAGTGTCCACAAGAAGGTTCATCGAATTATTTTCAGAGTATTTCTCATTTATCTCACTCTCGATTAGGAGCGGAAAATAGCATTCGACGCAGTTGCGAACTAACCAGTTACCAGGTTTATCCCTCCCTGTGTAGGTGAGGGTAAAAAAAAAATATTTTCCAGTTAGATAGCGGAAAGAGGCAATTATATTTCGTAAGTAGACCACGCCGTAGCGATACACACCAGTCACTTAACGATTACCTACCGCTCTCGCGTGTCACATCTGTAACACTCTCCCCGCTTGTGTATAAGAAAACAGAACGAGTTATCCTACTTTGTTCCTTCTAGACGTCCTATGTCAATCCTATCTGATTCTGATACCACACCGCGCAGTGTACCAACAATCGATTAGTGACCTACCTCTACGGTGGATTTGCTGCATCTTCTCCTTCTTCCCAAGAATATTATCTACGTAGTCTATCCAATAAAAGTTGTCTCCTTTTCTCTACTCTTAAAATCTCTCTCTCCAAAGCCTCCAGACTCCGTCTATGTCTATTGAAACTCCAATCCACAGCCAGGCGCCAATGTACAGCCAATCACGGCTTGCGTTCGGGAGTCGGACAGCTGAACCCTCTTACTATAAATCAGCAGCCAATAGCCAGCTCTCCCGCGTTTCCAACGGTCAGGCCTTGCCTTTACGTCCAGCATTCTCACTGTAGCGGTGGATGGCCTTCAGGCATCCTCGAAAACACGGCCAGCAAGTTGTTCCCAGCAAACGGCCAACTCCATCGCTATTGTATAATTGCGGCGCCCGCTAGCTTGGCGCCAGAGACGTACAATGTCCTAGAGGGTGCCACCCTGGCGTTCGCCAACTCGCCGCCAGACGTCTCAGCTCTCCCCTGGTAAAGCACCGTACACCGCCCGTAGAGGCATATTGTATTGCTCCAGACGCTATCATCCAGACGATGCCAGCGTCGGTGGCGCCAGCCAGATGGCGATAAGGTGTGCGAAAATACTTAGAAGGCTCTCACCTCAGTCCTACCTGCCGTGGCCCACAGCCATAAGGCGTCCTCCGGAAACCGCGGACCCTCCGAATAACAGAGCCACCTTCGTGTTCGCCACCGGTCGCCGTTACCTATGAATGCGTGTTTCTTCTCCGCCCTTCCAGGCCTCAAACAACGAAGTAACAGAGTATTTCTCTTTCGCCAGAAGTTATTAAATCGATAACCTACGAATAATCTAACAAAATTAACAAGGTTACATTGTCCTTTTAGGGTTGGAAAGCAATGTGGCAGTACTGAAATCTCTCACAAATAAGGTGTGTGTGAGCAGAAGTGTCAACACGAACTGTTGCCACCAGTCACTATCATTGCAACTACAGGCACGCGCGCCTCTAGCCCGTCTTTCGCCACAGCGTCGACGTGCACGGCTCGACTGCTGCCACGATGGCGGGTCACGATCTTTAGCGATGGGAGCAAATTCTGCCTGCTTACAGGTGATGGACGTTTGTGTAAAACACAAATCTGTTGAGCGCTGCATTTTTAGTGCCCATGCGTCCGAGACACACCAATCCCAACCAATGCCTTATGGCCTAGGCCGCGGTGTACTGGCCCAGCGTGTAAGGCACCTTTCTGTGGAACGCACGAATGCTCGTCGTCGGAGGTTCGAATCCTTCCTCGGGCATGGGCCTGTGTATCTTGTTCTCGGCATAAGTTTAAGTAATTTTAACAAGTTTATAAGCGTAGGGACTGATAACCATAGCAGTCAAGTCCCTTAGATTTAGTAACATATGAACATATTACGATAAACTGCAACTCTGTTTCACCTTTTACGTTTTTCTAAGGAAAGCTGGCCTGCGCTCAGTACGTGAACAATGTTGGAAGAGCCTTCATGCAGCATGAAGGTGATGTGGTGTTCCAACACGATAGTGCTGACAGACAGTGTGAAACTCAACGTACTCTGGAATATGTGCATAAGTTTCCTGTCCAGTCCGATTCCCGGATTTGTTTCCATTTAAACACGTGTGGGGTATGACTGGAAGACAACTGACACATGTTATTCGTCAACTGCCAACTCTTTTAAGACGACTTGCACGGAACAAGCAGGCGTGCAATAATGCATCCCAAGACAGTATTCGCCGTTTGTATTGACGAATGTATCACAAAATCAGCGACCGCATTGCCACCCGTGGATCGACCCCTGGTACCTCAGTACCGCTTGAACTGTTGATCTATAAATGTAATCATTTCATGTACTTCATATGCACTGTTTGAACAATAAATATTGAGTGAAATTGAAAACATGAAGAGGATGTACTGATTTTTCCGTCAGTGTATATCAACCTTTACCAAGAAGGATTCGTGTTGTGATTTTCTATTATCCCCTCTTGAAAAAAAAATTATCTTATATTGCAATTAGTGTATTAAAGATTTTTCAGATTTTGCATGCATTAATTGATAATCACTTTATGTTTTAGGTTAATAATTATAACAATAAAAAATTATTATCCTATATATTATGTTTTGTATGAAAAGTCAGTCGGCCAGGCCGTTTTATGCGACTCAATTTTCTCATTTTCGTTTTAAACGAAGGTTATTCATCCACAGATTTGCATAAAGTATCACAGTTTATTTGAATTTTGCTTTTATTTATAGTCAAACGCGATTTTGTTCCGTACATTTCTTATGGGATTGCCCTTGCTGCGAACTAAAGTCAATCAGACCGATTTCCTTCTTTTTTCGTTTTAAATGGAAGGCATACATGCACAGATTTCTCATGAAGTATCAGAATTCACTTAACTCACGCTTTCCTTTGTTTATACTTAAACGCTGTGTCCTTTTATCCTTAATATGAATACTTCATTCAGTTTGTTTTACTATATCTTCGTTTCTAATTAAGGTGCACTATTATTTTTAATCAACGAACGTTCAGCGAATCAAGCTCTCTTAGTAGCTATGTTAAACACTTGCATTGATTGATTCTAGAGAAAGTTTGAGTCACATTTAACCTGACTTCCAGTTTGTCCCAACATTTTTTGTCATTCCAGTAAGCAAATGTTCGGTTCTAATCAATTAATTAATTACTGAATGGTACGGGGTTAGTAGACAGAAAAATGTACAACAATATCATAGTTTAGAAGCTGCAGCTGGCGCGTGCATTGGGAGATAATACTGTTACCTCGCATATGTTTGACAGCATCTGACATTAAAATGCCAAGTTACCTTTTGAACGACTGCAATTTACAGCGGTTTACTGCCTGTTGAATCTCTGGAACAGTTCTGAAGCGAGTGCCTTGAATTGGTTCCTTCATCTTTGGAATCAAATCAAAGCCAGGACTAGTTAAGTCCTGAGAGTATAGAGGATGGTACAGTTCTTCCCAGTACCATCGAGCGAACATAGTAGCTACAGTTTGCGCTGTATGCACCCGGGCCTTGTCGTACAAAATAATGAGTGGATTGCGCAGAAAGCATTGCCCCTTCTTTCGCAAAACTGGTCGCAGGTGATGATCCAAACACGAACAGTAATACTGTGTATTGACGTTTGGATAACACCATCACAGTCGTACATAGTGACACCGTCACGTCAGACCGATCGTTCACAAGTGACTGTGTGTCGCTCTTTTGTGCGCACGTCGATGACGTTGGATGGGCGAGTCCATTAGCTCGGAGGTAAGGTAGTTATATCAACAACGTGTGCTACGAGCGACAATGGTAGATTCCATTGCATTGTGTCACCGCAGCAGTGGCACCACTATTTAAGTTCCAAACCTCCTATTTACGTGAGTGACCACTAACGGTTCCAATTATCTGCACTGTTCAACTAGTATTCATTATTACTATGTTGCAAACATAATGTGCACCACAACTTCATAATGAGTTGTGTGTGCAACCACCACATATTATAATAATAAAGATAATAATACCAGTAATAGAGATTTCCGAATGGTGGTATTACATAAAATATTTGTTGAATAATGTCGCGTACTGTTATGATTCACTGAATGGACATCTTCTTTGAAGAGTCCAGAGGATAACTATCCATGTACACTGACTAGTTGCAGACAGGTTACAAATAAGGACTTGGTGGGAATTACTTCAGAAACATTTTACATACTTTACACATAAACTCCTGGCCATTAAAATTGCTACACCACGGAGATTATGTGCTGCAGACAAGAAATTTAACCGCCAAGAAGAAAATGTGATATGCAAATGATTAGCTTTTCAGAGGAAGGTTGGCGCCGGTGGTGACACCTACAGCGTGCTGACATGGCCAGCCGCGGTGGCCGAGGGGACTGAGGCGCTCCAGTCACGGTCTGCACGGCCACTACGGTCGGGGGTTCGAATCCCCCCTCGGGCATGGATATTTGTGCCGTCCTAGTTCGTAAGTAGTTCATAAGTAGTTTGTAAGTTTAGGGACTGATGACCCCGTAGTTAAGTCCCATAGACTATACAAACATTTGAACATTTTTTCGTGCTGACATGAGGAAAGTTTCCAACCGATTTCTCATACACAGATAACACTTGACCGGCGTTGCCTGGAGAAACGTTGTTGTGATGCCTCGTTTAAGGGGGAGAAATGCGTACCATCATGTTTCCGACTTTGATAAAGAACGGATTGTGGCCTATCGCGATTGCGGTTTATCGCATCGCGACATTGCTGCTGGCATTCGCCGTGATACAATGACTGTTGGCAGAGTATAGAATCGGTGGGTTCAGGAGGGCAATACGAAACGCCGTGCTGGATCCCAACGGGGTAGTACCCTTAACGCTGCATGACAGACAGGAGCGCCTGCGATGGTGTACGCAACGACGAACCTGGTTGTACGAATGGCAAAAGTAATGTTTTCGGATGAATATAGGTTCTGTTTACAGTATCATGATGGTCGAATCCGTGTTTGGCGAAATCTTGGTGAACGCAATTTGAAAGCGTGTATTAGTCATCGCCATACCGGCGTGATGATATGGGGTGCCATTGGCTACACGTCTCGGTCATCTCTTGTTTTGAAGAATGGCCGTTACATTTCAGATGTGTTACGACCCATGGCTCCACCCTTCATTCGATCCCTTCGAAAGCCTACATTTCAGCAGGATAATGCACGACCGCATGTTGCAGGTCCCGTACGGGCCTTTCTGGATACGACAAATGTTCGACTGCTGCCCTGGCCAGCACATTCTGAAGATCTCTCACCAATTAAAACATTTGGTCAGTGGTGGCCGAGAAACTGGCTCGTCACAATACGCCAACCACTACTCTTGATGAACTGTGGTATCGTGTGGAAGTTGCATGGGCATCTGTACCTGTACACGCCATCCAAGCTCTGTTTGACTCAATGCCCAGGCGTACCAAGGCCGTTATTACGGCCAGAGGTGGTTGTTCTGGGTGCTGATTTCTCAGGATCTATGCACCCAAATTGCGTGAGAATGTAGTCATATATCAGTTCTACTATAATATATTTGTCCATTGAATACCCGTTTATCATCTGCATTTCTTATTGGCGTAGCAATTTTAATGGCCAGCAGTGTAAATCTCAATTGAAATGTTAGTGAGGGGTAATGTCAGGCATGTGCGAGCGGTGACACCAGACCAGGGTCGCATTATCCTTGTTCCTATGCTGTACTGACCACTTGTAGTTGTTATTGCTTTTCTTTCGCAACAGTCTCGTAAAAGCACATCGACTTCTCACATGTCGCTGCTACTCAGTCAGCTGTTTCTCACCCCCTTTGGTGTCCGCCACAGAGGTGGACGCTGTGGCACTGCGGGCCCTGCCCCCTGTGTCGCTGACATCTGGACTGCAGACGAATGTCTGCAACACGACACTCGCACTCGCGTCTTCCCCAACACTAGATGCACTCGTCTGCACTTCGGTGTTAGTGTTGACTCCGCTGACGTTGTACAGGATGATAGGCATTTTCTATTTGCCGTGCCTCGACGATTTTGTCCTTTTTATGGCGGGAGTTGGCGTTGGCAATGATGTCTATTATAGTGAGTCATTCACTATTTCTTGTAGGTTCGTATAACGATAGGTTAGTGTCTATGATACGATTGTCTCCATAGCGGCGTCTGGAAGTTTAGTGTCGTTGGGCCGTTGGTTTCGAGAGGGCGCTGACAGCACGTGAAAGGATCAGACATTTAGCGCAAAAACGAGTGAAAGGAGAGACTTTCTGAAGAAACAAACCTGTCGAGAGAGGGAGCAACGCCGTCATAAACAGGATGGGCTATGGATAGCGGTGCGGCAGTGGTAGTGGCTGTACCACATCTACATCTACATGGGATACTCTGCAAACCACATTTAAGTGCCTGGCAGAGGGTTCATCGAACCACCATTATACTATTCAATTCCATTCTCGAATAGCGCGCGGGAAGGAAGAACACCTGCATCTCTCCGTTCGAGCGATGAATTCTCGCATTTTATTCTGATGATCATTTCTACCTATCTATGTGGGAGTCAACAATATATATTCGCATTTGGAGGAGAATGTTGGCGATTGGAGTTTCGTAAGTAGCCCACGCCGTAGCGATAAGCGCCGTTGTTGTAATGAACCCCATTCCAGATCCTGTAACATTTCCGTAACGCTGTCTCCCCTGAATCGTGACAATACGAAACGAACTGCCCTTCTCTGGACTCTTTCGATGTCCTCCGTCAAACCCACTGATAAGGATCCCACACTGGGCAGCAATACTTCTTTTGTAATTCTGTTGCATCTTTTAAGCGTTCTGCCAATAAAACGCAGTCTCTGGTTCGCCTTTCCAGTTTAAGTCTGAAGTAATAGTAATTCTTAGGTATTTTGTGGAGTTTACGGCCTTCACCTTTGATTGATTTGTCTTGTAAACAAAGTGTAACGGATTTCTTTTCGTACTCATGTGGACGACTTCACATTTCTCATTATTTAGACTCAATTCCCAATTTTTACACCATAGTGATATCTTATTCAGATCGCTCCGCAGTTGGTTTTGATCTTCAGATGATTTTACTAGACGGCGACCTCTGAAAACAACCTAAGAGAGCTACTTTGATTTTCCCCTAAATAGATGATATAAATAAGGAACTGCAGAGGACCAATAACACTACCCTGTGGAATTCCCGATATCACATCTGTTTTAGTCGATGCCTTACCATCGATTACTTCGAACTGTGTCCTCTCTGACAGGAAATCCCTTATCCAGTCGCAAATTTGGGGCGATATACCACGCAATTTGATTAAAAGCCGTTTGTAAGGTACGGTGTCAAAAGACTTCTGGAAATCAAGGAATACGGAATCGATTTGCTAACTCTTGTCGATTACACCCATCAATTGGTGTGAGTAAAGAAATAGTTGTGTTTCGCATGGACGATATTTTCTAAATTCGTGTTGGCCTTAGGTCAATAGATCATTCTCTTCGAGATAATTCATAATATTTTAATACATTACTACCGAGAATAACACGGACGTGGTGGGAGCGTGTCTTCCTGGCTTTGGAGATAGCCGTGGTTTGAAATCTGAACACTGTACGTAATTAAAATCTCACTTTTTTTTAATGAGTGTCAGTAACTGTAAAAAAGTAAGTCTGTATTTTAGCCTCAACTCATTTTTACAAGCCAGCAACGTATTTCTTTTAACACTCTTTCACACTCACTTTCTCGTTGAAGAGTTCAGCTTTGGTTATTCTTTGGTCCAAGATTTGACAAAGATTTGTCAGATCCCCATTACGTAACCAGTGTAACGCCGCTCGATATCTTTCGGTAATGTCCACAGCGTACCCCCACGATCACCCGTAAAGCATCGGTTGGAGCAGTAATAGTAAAGCTCTATATAAGGAAAGTATGGGCATCCTTTTCCGCGCCGCGTGCCGCCGTCTGCAGCTCGTGATTGGCTGAAATCGAGTCACGTGGTTCTCTCCGCAATCTTGGTCCTATACGTTGCTTGGCTGCCATAAGAGGTCTTGTGAATTTCCGTATGTTTGGGTTTGAATAATGCCACAGTGTTGTACTTTTGGGTGTTCTTAAGAAGAGAAGAATGGAGGTACTTCTATTAGATGTCAGAAATGCAGGAACATGAACAGTATGACTGATGGAAGTCTTCAGAGAAAACTAGGAGTCCTGAAGCGACCTTCGGTTCTTATGCTGTAATGATTTTAATTCATAATTTTAATTAATAGATTAAAGATTCACTGATGAATGGATTAAGCAGCAGATATCTATATATTTTTAACTTGAATAAATTTGTGAAGAAAATTACTGCATAATGTCGTGAGGTTAAATTATTCACGCGTCATTGTTTTTATCTGCAGGTAGTTTGCCGAAAATACACAAATTTTTTACATACTAGTGAGTGAAATGGATTCTCGTTTGGATATGAAATTAATACACAGTTCCTGAAGCATGATTTTCTCACTCGTTTTCATGTGTTAAGTATATCGTTACAGGAAACAACGAATTTAAACAAGACAAATATTAGACATTCAAATGTAATTGGCGTTGTAAAGGCACCTTTAATTTCTTTCTCTCTCTCTCTCTCTCTTTTTTTGGCGACAGTTATGTAGTGGGTATCCCCTTGCATTTTTCGTAGTTCAAGTAAGTACATAATACGGAAGAAAATACTCATCAAAGACTTATCCATGATCTCATTTGTGTTCTTAATTTACACTATGCTCCGATGACGACATGTTCGCGGTCTATCCCCATTTGGCTACGGTACAGTCAATCTGAATTTATAGGTCTACTCTTTAGATCTGGAGCCACAAACCAAACAGTTTTCTTCGGACGATAAGTATTTTGTAGAGCAGTCAGGGCCGCATGGACAGAACTACGCGAAGTTCCCGCATCTGTCCGTCGGATATAACACCCTGTATCTCGAGAATGGAAAGCGTTATCGTTGTGCTCTCAACCTTAAATAAAGTTTCCAAATCTTATCTACATTTCGTCCGTAGCGTCAACCATACGCAAAGTCTACACCATGTGATTTTTACTCTGCAAACTCTTCAAAATTTTGCGCAGTAGTTTACTTTAATTTGATGTAGCACGGAAGCTCTAAGTAATAATGAATAGAAAATTAGATCATTATCGAACGAATATACGAGGGTTGTTTTTTTAAGCAAGCGCCGTTTTTTATTTTTTTTAAAGATACAAATACTGTTGTAAAATAACTTTTATTTTCTGATTCTACACTCTTTTACCCATTTTTCTACATAGTTGCCTTGTTTATTTAAGCACTTGTCATACCGAACAACAACGTTTTTAATTCCCTCTTCAAAGAATTCGGCCGCCTGCTCCTACAGCCAAGAGTTCACGGCCGCTTTCACTTCATCGTCGTCATTGAAGCGCTGCCCGCCAAGATGGTGTTTCAGGTACCGGAAAAGATGGAAATCGCTAGGAGTAACGTCGGGGCTGTATGGTGCATGGTCCAAAACGTCCCAGCCAAAAGAATCAATCAAATTCCGAGTCTGGGTACCCATCGAGAACACGGTTTCTTAAAGTTTAGGTTTTCAGACACACTTTTGTACAAAACCAATCTTGAAACTTGTGGAAAATCCAAAAAAAAAAAAAAAAAAAAAAAAAAAAAAAAAAAAAAAAAAAAAAAAAAAAAAAAAGTGAGAGTGGAAATTGTGAATCTTCTGTCCTCACGAATCTTTGTTTCGACTGCAGCCACCAAATCATTAGTGATCACACAGGGCCTGCCTGAGAGTTCTTCGTCTTGGACGTTTTGACGGCCATTTTAAATTCTCTAACCCATTGACGCACTTTACCTTCACTCATTGCATTCAAGCCAAAAACTTCTGTTAACTGACGATGAATTTCTGCTGCTGATAGGCTTCTTGCGTTCAAAAAACGTATCACTGTCCCTATCTCACACGCGGCGGGCTATTCAATAATCGTAAACATTATAAAGTGGCACTGCGATGCGTACACGACAGCTACTGACCTGCAACTGGCATCAGGGTGAACGGGAAGGATGCCGGCAAGTGGCGCGGTGGCTTGTTGCGGCGTCCGCGCGAACTACGGGACTATACGCACGAACGGCCCTTACTTAAAAAACAACCCTCGTATCACACTATGACACGTGAAAAAATTAAAATTTTTCATCGAATAGTTTTCTCAAAATCCGTTGATAAGTATTGTTAAGCGCTGGGAACGTTGTACCGGTCGGTGCGTAAGCAGCAGGGGAATAGGCCCTGAATAGCTGCCGCTGCACGGCTGGCCATACTTTCCCTATGCAGAGCTTTAAGAACTAGAGGATACCTTTTTTCGGAGGACACCGCTCTCTGCATGTGGTGTCGCACAAGTCTGAAGTGCGCGCCACGTACTTTCGCCGCGCGCCGCCATGCACGCACGGCGCGGCGTTCTTACGACATCAGCCACGAGCGCCCTCCGCTCGTGGCCACAACTGCTGCATCGGCCACTTGGGAATCAGATAGGCACCAGTTACGACTTGGCTATCGGATAGGCACTAGGAATCATCAGTAGGCAGGCCTCTATATAATCTATGTATCATTCTGCAGTCAAGGACTATGTAAAAGTTAAGTATTACTAAGTCTCTATGAAATATATATATCTCGTTCTAATTTACTCTAGTGTTTCTAGTTTCTGCTGTCCCACTGGCTGGTCACCTCCGTACCTGCACACGCGTGCATCATTTATTCCTGTGTCGCTCACTTTCTACTCGGCCACCGACACCTACGACAATCGGCGGAAACGAGACACAAAAGTGGCGACGAGGCTGGGATACAAAAACTATGTCGTCTGTAAGCCGCAACGTATTTATTCCCTCTCACTGGAGTCTAATTCCCTCATCAGTTTAATCCTTGCATTCCTTCACAGTTTGCTCAATTTACAGATTGAACAATATTGTGGAAAGGCTACAACCATCTCTCACTCCCTTTCCAACTACTACGACTCTTTCATGCCCTTCGACTCTAATAATTGCTCTCAAGTTGACTAAGTTATAACACTTCGCTCCCTATATTTACCACGGCTTCCTTTACAATCTTGAGAATGTGTATTCTAGCCAACATTGTCAACAGCTTTCTTCAGATCCACAAATGCTAAAAACGTAGGTTTCCTTTTCCTTAATATATCTTCTAAGATAAGTCTTAATGTAAGTATTGCCTCACGTGTTCCTACATTTCTCCTAAATCCAAATCAGTTTTCAGCAATGTCGGATTTCATCAGTTTTTCCATTCGTCTGTAAATAATTCTTTTTTGTATTTTGCAGCCTTGACTTATTGAACTGATAGTTCTGTAATTTCATTTGTCTGCACTAATTTCTATGGAATTGGAATTACAATAATCTTTCTGAAGTTGGAGTGTATTTCCCGTGTCCCATACAGCTTGCATACCAGGTGGAGCAATTTCTTCATGATTGGTTCTCCTAACGATATCAACAGTTCAAACGCAGTATCATCTACTCCAGGGGCTTGTTTCGACTCATATCTTTCAGCGCTTTGTCAGATTCTTATCGCAGTATTATATCTCTATCCAAACTTCCTCATCTTCGTCTTCCATTTCTAAAATACTGCCTTGAAGTTCATTTGCTTTGTATAGGCCCTCTATATATTCCTTCCATAGTTCAGCTTTCCCCTCTTTGCGTAGTACTGGTTTTCCGTCTGCCTCCGTCTGCCTCTGCACTTGTCAACATTAAAGAGGAGATGCCGTTAGGGCTGTGTGATGTAAGAGTGCTTAGGCGTGAAACGAAAGTGAATGACGCTGAAGTTTAGGTGGAGTAAACGAGCGCCGGCAGAGATGCTGTGCTTCAGCCCTTGTGGACGAGGGCATGAAGCGGCCGCCGCCCCCCCCCCCCCCCACTACACCACACACCACACAAAGGCTTCTCCGCTGACGCTGCTCGCCGTCAGCTCAATCCGCCGCCACACAGCGCCCTGATTGCCGCCGCCAGGCACGCGCTGCGGTCGGTTGGGATGCCTATACTACAGGCGCACACCGCCGCCGCCGTCGGAACACAGGGCAAAGGCAATGGAGCGCGGTCGCGGAATCTCATCGCAGTCGGCAAGTTCCTCAATCTGGGGAAACTCTCACGCCACATATCTTCAGTCAGAAAAAGCTTTTGCTGCAGCAGATTCTCTGCGAGTGGAGTCCTCTTGTGAAACATACTCCATGAAGGGTTCCTCAGAGGTCAGTGTTCTATCCACTACAATTCTTCTCCGTACGTGCTAATCCATTTGAATTCGGATGAAAAATGAAAAATGGCAAAAATGAGAATTGTTGTTGTTGTTGTTGTTGTGGTCTTCAGTCCGCAGCCTGGTTTGATGCAGCTCTCCACGCTACCCTGTCCTGTGCCAGCCTCTTCATCTGAGAAAACGTTCCGAGACCTACATCCCTTTGAATCTGCTTACTGTATTCGTATCTCGGTCTCCCTCTACGATTTTTACTCACACACTTCCTTCTAATGCTTAGTTGACAATTCCCTGTAGTCTCAGAATGTGTCCAACTAATCTATCCCTTCTCTTACTCAGCATATGCCAGAAACTCCTTTTTCCCCAATTCGGTTAAGCACCACCTCATTAGTCACGTGATCTAATCATCTAATCTTCATCATTCGCCTGTAGCACCACACTTCAAAAGCTTCTATAATCTTTTTGTCTGAACTCCTTATCGTCCACGTTTCACTGCTGTACAATGCTACACTCCAGACAAATGATTTCAGAAAGGACTTCCTAGCATTTAAATTAATATTGGATGTTAACAAGTTTCGCTTCTTTAGAAACGCTTTTCTCCCCATAGCCATTCTGCATTTTATATCTTCTTTACTTCGGCCATCAGAAGTTATTTTGCTACCCAAATAACAAAATTCATCTACAACTTTTATTGTCTCATTACCTAATCTAATTCCTTTAGCATCGCCTGATTTTGTTACATTCCATTCCATTACCCTCGTTTTACTCTTGGTAATGTTCATCTTATATCTTCCTTTCAAGACACTGTCCATTCCATTCAATTGCTCTTCCAGATCCTTTGCAGTCTCTGACAAAATTACTATGTCATCGGCAAAACACAAACATTTTATTTCTTCTCCCTCAACTTTAATTCTATCTCCAAACTTCTCCTTCCATTCCTTCACTGCTTGCTCAATGTACAGATTGAACAACATTGTGGAAAGGCTACAATCCTGTCTTACTCCCTTCCCAACCTCTGCGTCCCTTACTTGCCCATCGACTCTAACAACCGCTGTCTGGTTTTTGTATAGGTTGAATATAACTCTTCGCTTCCAATATTTTACTCCTGCTACCTTCAGAATTTGGTAAAGTGTATTCCAGTCAACATTGTCAAAAGCTTTTTACAAATCTACAAACGCCCAAAACGTAGGCGTGCCCTTCCTTAGCTTATCTTCTAAGATAAGTCGTGATGTGAGTATTGCCTCCAGTGTTCCTACATTTTTCCTAAATCCAAACTGATCTTCCCCGAGGTCGGATTCCCCAAGTTTTTCCATTCGTTTGTAAATAATTAGTTTTAGTATTTTGCAACCATGACTTATTAAACTGATAGTTCTGTAATTTTCACAACTTGTCTGCACTTGCTTTCTTTTGATAATTAATAATTTCTACATGTGCCAATTAATGTAAAAGAAAATAGCTGTCATGAACTTATGATTACACATCACTTAAAACTTCCGGGCTCAGGTATCGTGGTCCATACATAAAACTTCCCCCTGACGTTTCGCTTTCGACTGCGGAAGGAATCTTCCGTGGTAAAGTGCAGTCGAAGGAGAAACTTCCGGGGGAAGTTTTATGTATGAACCACGACAGCTTAGCCCGGAAATTTTAAGTGATGACAATACCTGCTGTGAAAGCCTTCATTTTTATTTTTTATTTATTTATTTTTACTTAAAATTGGATGAAGTTAGCTTTATTTTCCGGACGCGACACTTTGTGTGTTGTGTAACCCAAGATATACTGGATTCCATTGCACAGCGGTTCATTTGGAAGCTGAATATCGAATGTTGATACAGCTTTATAACATGAAAACAATTAATTAATTCATGAGAAATGCAGGGAAAAACTTTGGTCGCACGAAATCGTTATTGCTTTTTATTCGTGTGTTCACTCTTGTAGTGGGACTGACGAATACAAGACTTTATTGGGTAAGAGGCAGCCTGAAAAACTGTTAATTCCTTTTATTGCTAAGCAAATTACGATTCACACTATAATAGCATAGAAGTTGTTTATAGCAGACCTACAAACTTAAACTTTGATTTTAACCGTGGATAGACTTCGTTTCCGATTTGCCGCCAACTAACACACGAAAAGTTATCATTAAGTTCTTCCTCTCTAAGAAGTTCTAAGTATTTTAGTTTCATTCAACACTTAGGTCTATGTGCACTAGAGCCAGGAGTCACAAATGATTTCATAAAGTATTACCTTGAAGATATTCCGACAAGTAAAAACTCACGTAAGTTATTGCAAGTGTTTCAAAAGGTGGTTACCCTTCAATTTAAATATCCAACAATGAGTTATAATTAAACTCTCATAACTTCGCCGTTCACATAAACGTAAATTCCCATTAAGTTTTTTTTTATATTCCAGAACATTTCTGAAGTGTACTCTTCATAGAAATAACTGTGGTAAGTAACATTCATTTCCATTTAAACTACCTTACACTTCAATAAAATTCATATGTAGTAATATATTTTAACAAAATTTCACATTTATTAATATAATATGATCGGTACAGCTTGACATGACAATTGGAACTAACTTATTTTTTCAAAGAACTTTCTCGATACCTTTTTACAAAGAGAAAACCTATTAATTTTTTTAGTAAATGTCTTCTTCGATCACGACGCAACAACGGGCTGCAGTTCCTCCACGTTACGCCACATGGCCGTCGACCCGCGACGTTTGGAGATCAGCAATCACATCTTTGGTTTCAGCGTGGCGGACTCTGCTGACTGCGTTGTGACGCTCTCGAAGAGACATGAAACAGAAAAACAAAAACAAACTTCTAAGTACACAATTTATAAAAATTAATAACATTTAGTACAGAACATTCAAGGAAACAAATGATAGTTTTTGACGCTCACCTGACAAACTGAGCTTATAAAGAGCTTTTGACGAGATGTAGGTCTTTGTCCCACTACACTCTGCACCTGGCTCCTGATGGTGTCGTCTGTATGCAATTAATTCATTTTTGTACAACCCTTTCTCGTTTATCTTGTTATATATCGGGCCCACAGCGTTAGAAATGTATATTGACATATCACACAAGATATCTTTCAGCATTAAATGCCATCGTCAGGTTTTTCTGCAAAAACATTTTCTTATATCAGTATGTATCCAAGTGCTCCATAAAAAAATTTACGTAAATAAGATTTTACTTAGAATGTGTGCAATAAGTACGGTATTTAGAGGTTGCAAGTTTTTCAACTGACTATTTATTAGGTGATGTTTTACATTTTCCTTACGAATTGTAGCCAGTTCATGACGCGTTTTTTTTTATTGTATAGCTATCGATTCATAGCGTCGCTCCCAGAATCGATTGCAGTCCTCTGGTCTTGTACCAGAGAGCAATTTCTCTACCTCCGCCATCAGTTGGAGAAACGTACGTGTGCACTGCACGAAGGACGCCTCTGCTACGGCAGCATAGTACGGGTCGAGCGCACGTTGCCTATTTCAGGTTAGATATATTCCTATTCAGATCGGAGAAAATTCTGAGTCATTAACGGTAGCGTCTATAATAACAGAATGTAGAAAGAAAATGTAAATATAGTTACTCGTAAGTGCAGGAGCGTATGTAAGAAGATCCCAGAAGTGCACTCGATTACAAAATCACAATGCTCACATAGGACCATGGAAGGAAGCCGGTTGAAACCTGATGGCAATAATTGGAACATCCTAAAATCAAAAAAATGTTCAAATGTTTGTATAGCTTATGGGACTTAACTACAGGGTCATCAGTCCCTAAACTTACAAACTACTTATGAACTAGCTAATCCTAAGGACGGCACAAATATCCATGCCCGAGGGGGGATTCGAACACCCGACCGTAGTGGCCGTGCAGACCGTGACTGGAGCGCCTCAGTCACCTCGACCACCGCGGCCGGCTCCTAAAATCAGATAGGCTGAATACGGACGTCGCAGGTGTATTTATAGTCATAAAATATAATATCGAGTTAGTGCTTATATAGAATACGACATTATTTGGGTGGAGGTCAGTGTGAAAAGCGGCTCTAACGCGTTCACAAGATGTTTTTCTGGATGGTCCGGCTCAGCAGCATTACTGGCGAAACATCTGACGAGATACGTGTGAAATACTTCATGTAAATAGGTCATGTGGTATTATCAGGTCCTGAATTTAAATTACTGGATGTAGACCAGGAGAGGAAAATGTTTGAAGGGTAGCAGGAATAGAACCGTATGAAATTGTTCTCTTATCCGAAAATTACGTTGAGCAGTTAAATACAGAGCTGACTCATACAGAAAAGGTGGCGATAACAAACATACTCACACTTCTTGACCAAATTAGGGCTGAACAGGAAATCAGTTACATAACTCACTACAGATATAAGCAGCATTATCAAGAAAGCTGGGAAGACCTTTCAGCTTAGCAACTGTAGAAAAAACACATTGTATAGTAGTGGATGGTCGGCACGAAATTTTCGTTCCCAACACTGTTGAGCATCAGTTCCAAAGATCAAAAAAGTCGTACAACATGCTTGAAGGACACTACGTGTCGTCTAAAAGTATGGTAGATGGGAATGACATACGGTGGACAACAACCAAGCCAGAAAACTGCTACTCAAGGAACGAGAGCTTCATTGCACATTTCAACGAAAACAAAACCTCACAGACAAGGAAAAATTACATGATACCAAAAATAAAGTAAGGAGATAATTGCATTTTGCATGCAAAGACATCGAAAGTAAAGCTCTACGTACCGATTTCGTAGAAAATACTGAGACGTTTGCCGCAGTGGCGTGGGCGAGCGTTCCAAGGCGCCTAGCTGAGGATTGCGCTGACGTCGGAGGTTCGAGTCCTCCCTCGGGCATGGGTGTATTTGTTGTCCTTAGTGTAAGTTAGTTTACGTAATTTGTAAGCCTAGAGACAGATGACCAGAAGACTTAACTCGCATAAATTTACAAAAAATTCAACTAAGAAGTCTTAATGTCATGTTAAATTAATGACATGATATAAACGAAATGTCCTGACACTCGATGACGACAATGGCATTAGAACAGAGAATGACATGCAAAAGGTGAAATACAAAAGGTTTTTCTCCGCAGGTGTTTAGTTCCCCCTCTGATTCTTCGGATGAACGAATAAATATCAGATATTCAGATACGTGACATAAAGATAAAAAAAAAAAAAAAAAAATGCAACTGAAATCACTCGTGAGAGGAAAGGCGGCATGACCTGATGAGATACCAGTTCAATTTTATTTTGAGTATGCGATGAAACTTGCCCCCGCTGCAGCAGCAATTTATCCTAGGTCTCTGGAGGAGCAACACATGTGCTAATGATCGATGTGATAATGATCGGAAAAAGCGCAGCTCACGCCCATTTTCAAGATGGATATCCGATGTGCAAACTATGCGGTAATGTTTATTTTTACTTTGGTTTGTTGTACATTTTTGGACGTGCTTCGCAGTGAATTATCGTGACGTGTGTTGGGACTTTAACTCTCCTGTATAAGAATCAATATTTGTTTCGAAAGGTAAGATTATCTGAGACCTAGACTGCGCTATTCCTCCACGAGAGCGTTAAACGGTAGATATCGTCTCCCGGTAGATGCCGTGTTTCTTTAATTTGGCAGTTCAATACCGTTTCACACTGTCGCCTAGTTGGTAAGCTACGAGCTTACGGAGTATCAGACAGATTTTGTCATAAGAGTGAAAGGTTTCTAGCTAAAGCAGACGTGAGAGTGATTTCTGCCATGCCCCAGATTTATGGGAAAGTTGCTTATCACAATACTTATGAGTAGAAAACAACGAAAGATGCTATAATATATGGAGGTCAGAATAGTGGAAAATCGAAGCGAAATAGAGGAGAATATGCAGAATACTTACCAAATTGAGTCTCAACATTAACAAATGTGCTGCGAATACTTTGAAATAAAGGTGCTCTCTTGTATTAGCAGGAAATTACAAAACAATCAGTCAATGCCGTTACTTCCATGAAGAATTTCGTAGTAGCCATTATGAATTATATTATTTGCAACAATCACGTAAAATGAGTCGTGCTTATTACAGATATCAAGACTTATATTCACTGTAAAAATCCCCTGGATGTGTAATCCGTCAATAAAGAAATTAGGTTACAAACATTGTTCGTCCAAAACTTTAATATTTTAATCAGTTTGAGATCCATACGATTTTGCATTCATAAGCGAGACAGATAATATCGGAAGATGAGCTGCTCACGGCGTTACAGTTTTCATGAAGATGATCGGCAAGATGCAGAGGTAGACGGTGTAGGAGGAACAATCCATATCAACTTCCGAGGGCATACGTTTCTTGATGAGTCCATCAATATATTCCCTCCTTGTACGTTTATGTCGAGAATGGACATAGTAGAGGTTAGGGCCCACACGGAGACTTTCCGGAAATAGTATGTACCCCGAGAACCACACGCGACTGGATCAGCAGGAAGTGACCGTAGTGTACAGTCAAACCTCCGTCACAAATCGTGAGGTGCCTTGTGGAGTATGTATTTTACACTTAAAATACATAGTCACAGAATATATGACATCAACTGCGAATGGGCAAAGCTGAAAAAACGTGTATCCAGCTGGGAATTGAACCCGGGTCCCCGTTTTCTGAGCAGTGGCGCTGACCTCTACTCCACTGGGGACACGGTGGTCACCGCAACTGCCCAGAAAGCGGAAGACCCGGGGTCGAATCCTGGCTGAGTAGAGATTTTCAGCTTTGCTCATTCGCAGTTGATGTCATAACGTCTGGTTACAACACGTCTTAACTTATCTATTTTTATCTGATGACTAAGTGCTATGTTGCGTTTATTATATTATGTCCATTTCTTAAATAAGGTGAGCAGCTTATAAAATGTATGTGACCAGATGGTGGTGGCACAGTCCTCCAAAATCGGTCGTCACTAAATAAATTATTGATTCGCGATCTTGGCGTTTCATTTTTGAAGAATATAAGACTATCAGATCTCCTCCTAAAATGTCAATGTCAAGTAACGTTATTCATTATTTGGTTGCTTGTCCATATACCGATATTCACACAGTACAGATGTATCACCTCAGACACTGTCTCTCAAAGCTTTGGAATACCTCATGTTGCAGTCTGTAACCGACACACAGCCGTATTTTAGATAATATCGATACAGCGAACACTCCGTTGCAGAGTGAAAGATGAGTTGTGGTCTCTCCAGGCTGTTCATCTCTTCCACGTGTTGTAGTTGTTGTGGTCTTCAATGTGGAGACTGGTTGGATGCAGCTCTCCACAGTACCCTATCTTGAGCAAGCCTCTTCAACTACACGTAAGAACGGCAACCTACATCTGTCTGTATCTGCTTACCGTATCTACATCTACAACCATACTCCGCAAGCCACCTGACGGTGTGTGGCGGAGGGTACCTTGAGTACCACTATCGACTTTTCCTCCTATTCCAGTCACGTATTGTTCGCGGAAAGAAGGATTGTCGGTATGCCTCTGTGTGGGCTCTAATATCTCTGATTTTATCCTCATGATCTCTTCGAGAGATATAAGTAGGAGGGAGCAATATACTGCTAGACTCCTCGGTAAAAGTATGTTCTCGAAACTTCGACAAAAGCCCGTACCGAGCGACAGAGCGTCTCTCCTGCAGAGTCTTCCACTGGAGTTTAGCGATCATCTCCGTAACGTTTACACGATTACCAAATGATCCTGTAACGAAGCGCGCTGCTCTCCGTTGGATATTCTCCAATTCCTCTATCCCACCTGGTACGGATCCCACAGCGGTGAGCAGTATTCAAGCCGTGGGCGAACAAGTGTACTGTAGCCTACATCCTTTGTTTTCGGACTGCATTTCCTTAGTATTCTTCCAAGAATCTAAGTCTGGCATCTGCTTATTCTGCGGTTTCTACCCCAAACACTTCCCTCCAATGCTAAATTCACGATTCCTTGATGTCTAAGAATGTGTCCTACCAATCGATCCCTTCTTTTACTCAAGGTATGCCAGAAATTCCTTGTCTCCCCAAATCTGATCAGTACCTACTCATTAGTTACGCGATCCACCCACCTAATCTTCAGCATTCTTCTGTAGCACTACTTATCAAAAGCCTATATCCTTCTTCTGTCTGCAATGTTTATCGTCCATGTTTCACTTCCATACAACACAACACTCCACACAAATGCCTTCAGAAAGGACTTCCTTAGGCTTAAATCAATATTCGATGTTAACAAATTTCTCTTTTTCAAGAACGCTTTTCTACCCATTGCTTATTATATCCTCTGTACTGCGACCTTCGTATGTTAATTTACTGCCCAAGTAACAAAACTTATCTACCTCATTTATTGTTTCGTAACCTAATCTAATTCCTTCATCATCACCTAATTTTGTTAGATTGCATTCCATTCCCCTTGATTTTCTCTTGTTAATGTTCATCTTATATGCACCTTTCAGCACACTGTCCATTCCGTTCAACTGCTCCTCCAGGTCCTTTGCTGTGTCTGACAGAATTGCTGTGTCGTCGGCAAAACGCAATGTTTTTAATTCTCTATGCTGAACTTCAATTCCTTCTCGAAATTTCTCTTTGGTTACCTTTACAGCTCGTCCCCTTAGTTTGTAGCAATTCGCTGTTTACGTGCAGCGTAATCACTGTAGTGGGCAACAGGCGTATTGTGTTTTTCCCGACTTCAAAAAGGCGTTCGACGCGGCGCCACACTGCAGACTGCTAACGAAGATACGAGCTTATAGAATAGATTCACAGATTTGTGACTGCCTGGAAGATTTCCTAAGTAATAGAACTCAGTACGTTGTTCTCGACGGCGAGTGTTCATCAGAGACGAGTGTATCGTCAGGCGTGCCCTAGGGGAGTGTGATAGGACCGCTATTATTTTCTTTCTATATGAATGATCTGATGGACAAAGTAAGTTGTAATTTGCGGCTGTTTGCTGATGATGTTGTGGTGTATGGAAGGGTGTCGTCGTTAATTGACTTTATAGTCTACAGGATGATTTAGACAACATTTCTAGTTGGTGCAAAGAATGGCAGCTAGATCTCAATGTAGAAAAATGTAAGATGATGCGCATGAGTAGGAAAAACAATCCCATTATGTTTGAATACAGCATTAGTAGTGAGCTTCTTGATGCTGTCCCGTCGTTCAAATATCTAGGCGTAACATTGCAGAGCGATATGAAATGGAACGAACGTGTAAGGACAGTTGTGAGTAAGGCCGACAGCCGACTTCGGTTTATTGGGAGAATTTTGGGAAGATGTACTTCACCTGTAAAGGAGACCGCGTATGAAACGCTTGTACGACCACGTCTTGAGTATTGCTCAAGTATTTGGGATCCGCAGCAGATCGGTTTGAAGGAAGACATAGAGGCGGTTCAGAAGCGAGCAGCTAGATTTGTTACCAGTAGGTTCGACCAATGCGCGAGTGTCACGGAAATGCTCCGGCAACTCAATTGGGGATCGCTGGAAGAAAGACGACGTTCTTTTCGTGAATTTCTCTCAAGTAAATTTGGAGGGCCGGAATTTGAAGCTGAGTGTAGTGCGATCTTGCTGCCGCCTACTTACATTTCGCGCAAAGATCACAAAGACAATATAAGAGAAATTAGGGCTCGTACGGTGGCATATAGGCATTCTTTTTTTTCCTCGTTCAATTTGGCAGTGGAAAAGGGAAGGAAATGCCTAGTAGTGGCACAGTGTACCCTCCGCCACGCACCTTACGGTGAATTGCGGAGTATGTATGTAGATGTACCGCTTCTACCGGCAGCGCACAGTGGCTGCCCCGCCCGCCGGTAGCCGTGCTCGCCACCTGCCAGCGACACGCCCTTTCCATCACGCCCCCGCGTTATCGCGTTTCCCCTAGCCACCCCTCTCCGCCCCTCCTTCAGGGCCACTTAGCGACACCGGCCGCCGTGTCGATACCTGATACGCGGCGCCACGGGTTGAAACCCCCTCCCAGGCCCCTTCTACCTCCCCTCTTTTACCCCCTCCCCTCTTTTACCCCCTCCCCTCCTGCCGCCATGGAGCAGCTTGATGTGTGCGGTGCCTCTGATGCAGGGTCGGTCGCCCGCCGCCGCACCCTGCTGTGACACACACACGTAACGACCGACTGTGATTCTGTCGGCTTCCTCACCGCCGGAGTCACAGCGGTGTAACGGGCGACCTTCATTCAAACGTGTAGTCTGTCTGTAAACTCGTGACCAAGAGGGCGCATCACCCTCTAACTGCTCAGCCATGTCACGGGGTGCCTCGGAGGGCTCTTGCACAATAATAAATTACAAGCAGCAGGTATTTTCTGTCATTTATCAAAGGCATTTGATTGTGTGTACCATAACATCCTTTTGAGTAAATTAGAATTCTACAGTGTCACGGGAATTGCTGCAAAATGGTACAAGCCGTATGTTGTTAACAGTAAACAAAGGGTGTCAGTGCAAGGGACTAATGAATTAACCCAACAGTCATCATCAGATGGGGAACAAATTATATGTGGTGTTCCACAAGGATCCATCTTTGGGCCATTGCTTTTTCTTGTGTACATTAATGACTTCTCATCAGTTACACTGCCAGAAGGAGAGTTAGTTTTGTTTGCAGATGATACAAGTATTGCAATAAATATCATGTCGAGCTTAGTTTTATTAATGATATTTTCATTAACGTTAATAAATGGTTTTTATGCCCACTCACTGACATTAAACTTTGAAAAGACTCACTACATGCAGTTCAGAACATGTAAGAGAATCCCATCCAGTGTATGCATAAAGTACGAAGTACGAAGAAGAGCAGATACAAGAGGTTGACAGTATAAAATTCCTGAGATTACAGCTTGATAATAAATTCAATTGGAAGGAGCACACCACAGAACTGCAGAAACGACTTAATAAATCTGTATTTGCAATACGAGTGGTATCAGACATAGGAGACATAAAAATAAAAAAAGCTTGCATACTTTGCTTACTTTCATTCCCTAATGTCATATCGTATAATATTTTGGGGTAACTCTTCAAGTCAAGCAAATGTTTTCACAGCCCAAAAGCGTGTAATACGTATTATTTGTGGTGTAAGTTCACGAATATCGTGCAGAAGCCTCTTCAAGGAACTGGATATATTACCTACTGCCTCTCAGTATATTTATTCCTTAATGAAATTTGTCATAAATAATATATCCCTTTTCCCAACAAACACCTCAGTTCATACCTACAATACTATGAACAAAAATGATATACACAAGAAATTAAAAGCATTTACTTTATTTCAAAAGGGGGTCCACTACTCGAAAACACACATTTTCAATAATTTACCAACAACCATAAAAAATTTAGCTACAAATGAAGATCAGTTTAAGAGGAGGCTAAAAGACTTTCTATTGGCTAACTCCTTCTACTCCAGTGACGAGTTCTTAAATAGAACCAAATGATGCATGTATTTGTAGTCTTACTATTAGCATTATTATATTCAACATGTAAAAAGTGTATGTGATATTTTATTATCATCTTGCTAAAAAAAAAAAAAAAAAAAAAAAAAAAAAAAAAAAAAAAAAAAAAAAAAAAAAACCACATGCTCCACATCCACGAGGATCACCTCAACCCGGATCTATGGAAGGAACCAACTAATCCAATCTAATCTCCTGTACCGTTCCTACCGTGCACGCTGAATCATTGTCGGCCCTGTGAGGAATGCAAGGTTCTACGAATGAATTCAGTTTCGAAGAAAGCGTGGAAAATGACAAGCATTGAAAACCCTGTGGCACAACAATCGATTTAAAGCTTGACAAAATAAATGAATTTTATACGTAACTAGCTGAAAACCTGGCGTCGCCTTGAATTAGTACTTGTCTTATCCCTTCTATCTCCGCCCATCTGCATTTTTTATAAACATTACTTCTACTATCACTCCACTCCATATTTTTATGTTGCTGCCACAGAAACCGAAATAGATATTTTGGTAAAAAAAAAAAAAAAGAAAAAAGAAAAAAAAACAGTCTTGGTTGCACAAAAGTGATATTTCATTTATTAGGTAACGGCTGACACCCATGGTAAAATTGTTTACACCACACATGCAATCTGTAAGCTGTTGTCGCACACAAGCGCGCCATCTACGATCCTTCTGCGCACCTTCGACGCGCAGGGTTGAACAGTTGGTAGCAAGACACGTGCGCGGAAGCAGTCCGCGGTTGTCGCAAGGAGCGGCTCTTACGTAAGTAAACAAACCTTTGCGCGGCTAAATTAGGTTTTACCAATGACTTCTTTGCCCCCCTATTCTTGAGCAATAGACATCTGTTGTCATGGTTCTATTTTATTGAATTTAATAATTTCACGTTCTGCATCCTCATAGACAAGTAATTTTATTTGTTAAGCTATGTTCTTTACCGGTATTCATTAGTCCAATCTTCATTCCCCCCCCCCCCATACCAAAACGTGAATGTGGTCATGTGGGTAGCAGTTTTATCAATCTACACTTTCCCTGTTTCTAATATTTCTTGCTTAGGAAATATTTTAGATACTTTTAATTCTGTTTTTTAAACAAGTGTGTTAATTTTTTACCCTTTCATCACCTGAAGAGGCCAAACGCGTCATGTATAAATAAATGAAACATCATTTTTTTTGCAACCAAGACTGTTTTTTCTAAAATGTTATATTTATGGGAGAATGTATAAGAAATAAGGGTGTCTTGCATAATGTACAAAATTATAAGTGCAGTATCCAAACAAAGGAAGATAGTAATGAATGTGAAATTGACATATAAAATTAGTACCATCTCATATTTATTGAGTTATATGTTGTACAATTGTATAATTCTTCAGGTATATATTCACTAGAATAAGTGCTGTATGTCTATAAAATCTATTGCGAATACAGTTCATAGTGAAGAAGTAATAGATTGGTGCGTGATGGGGCGGTTTTCCGTAAACGTTTCTATTTATCTACTCATATCTCATGAACTACGTGCCGTACTCTGAAACAATTTAGAAGGTACATTTAGCTACATGATTGTACACTGACTAAAATTTTTCGCGCCTGCAATTTGTATTGCAGAACTTATAAATTGTAACATACAAAATGCCGTAGTTTCAGTCCATCAACAGCGGGAAAGTAATAAGCTAGAACCTTTTTTCCTTTCATCATTTTGCTGTCGATGTCAGCGAGAAAAAAATATAATAAAGTTTTGCCATTATCTTTAATGTTTGTTGCATGTCGATAAGTACTCTCATCCTCATACAGTGTATGAATAAAATCTCGACGAATTATGTGAGAGTTTATAGCGATTTTTATTGTTTATGACGTCATATCACCTGGACAATGTCCCTTACGCGATTCTTAACCCTGCAGAAACTGTTACCTCACGGTAAGGAATTTGTGTATCCAATTTGGTTCAAATCGGCCGAGTAGTTTAGGAGGAAATGTGTAACATTGTTGCGTTATGTAGCAGATTTTCTCGCTTCTCAATGTTTATGACGTCATGTCTCGAGAACTATGTGTTTAACGTGATCCTTATACTTACGGCGACCGTCCTCATGGACTGAAGCTTACGTAAGAAATATTTCATAAAGATTTATATATAAATATGGCTACAGTTAAACCTCGTATTACTCTATAATACCCGCTAACAGTTTTTATACACATGTCGTATTCCGACTTTCTACTGTATTACTTGTTTAGTTACCATCACAGTTTATATTTTAACAATGAACTCTAATATCGAATGTTGAAACATGCAAGTGAGTATACAACCATCTGGAGTTACTTGACTCAAATAAATCACAGTCAGGTGCGACACAAAAAATGTTTGTAAATCTATGTAACTTAACTGCTTGTTTATTAGCCCCTGGATTACACATTTCTTGAACTAAGATAAAGTAACCTGAGGATAACTCAAACACCAATGCCCGAAGGAGGAAGCGACCCCCCGACGGCGAACGGCCGCGCGCACCGCAGCACGGCGCCCCAGTGCGCACGGCCAGTACGCCACAGCCAGTTGCAACTGGTAGCAAGTTTTATTCTACACCCTATGAAGCAATTGACTATGAAAGATCACCAAATCACTATCACGGAATGCGATGATGGTTTTATATATAAATTTGCTCATGTAACGAAATTGTTTCGGAAATACTTCCGTTAAATTCGATTAGAAATATTTTTGTGAGTTATATCGCCCTGACAGTTCCCTGTTACACATCACGTTGGGTAAGAAACAATTCTTGATATCCGTATTCACAACAATAATCGTGTTGCATCTAGAAACATTATCCGTGAAGCCACTGAACGGCAGGACCTTGCCAAAATTTTTTATAAGAGATGTTGTTGCCCACCAAAGGTTCATCGATATATGATACCCAACTTTGTGACTTGATTCTCGAATTTTGTTGCTCGATCTAATATTTACATCTTCGGTCAATTGCATCCGTTCATTCTACGAAAATGTTTCTTGTACTAACATACCTCATCGAAGTAAATACCATTTCAAACAGTTCTTTTATAAAATAACTTTCTGCGAAGAAAACTGGACATTTTAGATCAAAGAGTAATCATCTAAAAGTGCACCTTTCGTCAAAACAAATCACCGACTTTGTGCAACTTTCCGTAAACGATGTGTTTATGTGTGTTTTGATTTCGGGATTCCCGTAAAACATGTGATTCATTTTTGCGTTATTTTGTGATGTGTCCTATTGTGCATTGTCAGAAGTTTTTGTCAAATGCATATCTTTTATTCTGACTAGTAAAATTGGGCAACAATTCTTCTTGCGCCATCCACTTGACGTAAACTGCGATCACATTAGAGACCACCGAACGCTCTATACTCCGAATAATAACTCTTTATCCTGTTACCCACGTTTTCGTGCTATTTCGTACGTTTTCCGTAACATCTGAATACCTTAGTTTATCAGAAAATATACAAACTGATGTTCGCTGATAGCTGCAGTGACGAGAACAACATCGTCGTAAATGACCGGAAGGTTCGCTACACCGCTGGACAGGTAACGGCCAACTGAATTTTGCTGAACCTGTAGTGCTTTCACAGGGTTCTCCCAGGAAAGACCACTTCACTCACCAACAGCGCTGATCGGTCGTGAATTTACAGACTATACTACACGGCACGATATCCTGACGTTATATTTAACTGCAATCTTGCAAAATAAACTTACACTATTGGTGAGACTGGTCCATGAAACATATTCTAAAGCCGTCTTCTATGAGTAAGAAAAGACAGATGTCTTTCGTTGCTTCGAATGTGCTGTCAGCGTTTCCGTGATCAATCATGTTTCATTGCTCAGGGACGATGTACTATTTCCTAGAAAATTCTTATCATCGGAATGTAAGTAAATCACTTGATAAAGGAATTTTTTGTACTACTTCTTTATCTTCATCCGATGAAAGTCTGATTTCACAGTAATATTATGAAACAACGGAACGCCTTGAAGATCTAAAGACAATGTACATATTCATGGGACTCTGAGGTCAGTATATTATAGAGAAATTATTAGGATTCGAACGATATCGACCCGCAGTGTCAACATCAACATGGATAGCGTCGAGTAATATCACTTACTGCTGAAATATACATACGACCCGCGTTCTGTCTACATACCGAAATAATCCATCACTGTGACATCAGCAGACGTGCACGATGCCTCGTACACGTATGAAACATTCATGCACGTTCCGTACATTAAATTTCCTCCCTATACTGCATCGCATCCCTCTTGCAGTTCCATCTGCACCACAGAGAAGCATAGCAATCCGTATCGAGCAGTATGCTCTTATTTTCAAATGTTTGTTAAGCTTAAGGGACTCAACTACGGGGTCATCAGTCCCTAAACTTACAACTCCATGCCCGAGGGGGGATTCGAACCCCAGACCGTAGTGGCCGTGTAGACCGTGACTGAAGCGCCTCAGTCCCCTCGGCCATCGCGGCTGGCGTTATTTTCAAATAATACGTTATTCTATACTTGAAATTTATTTTTGTGCTTTTACCAAGATTTTGTTTACGTTAAGTATGTCTGAACATTCGAAATACAGAGTGGCATGTTTCCACCATGTTCGAACTCTAGGTATTCGTCCAGGAGCAGATACGGAACAAAACAGGGTTAATGACCTTGTGTCCGGAAATGTATGGTTTCCAAGCCAGAGGCCATTTATTGAATCACTCAGGGGCTGTGGTCTAATGCAAGCTCTACCATGGAGCTACAGCTGCAGTGTGTGTTGAAAATAATGTATCTCAAGACATGCGCATTCTCGCTGCCTTTGAGTCAAGAGCGCTAAAATCACTTTGGTGACACTGCTGCAAGAATTCGCTGGTCATGTGTCGACAAATCTGGCGTGTGCTGCTCATAGACGACCCTTCTTAGTTCTACACGTAATAACTAGAAATCGCACTGTTTCTGATTTGGTGAATCGAATTGGATATTCTCGTCCGATCCATCGACCAGGAAGGAAACACGGTTGCGTTCGGGCGTTCGCTATGAAGAGGCTGGAGCACCATCCTGTAGCAGCCACACAACCGTTTCAGTCATTAATATCACAGTATGAGTAATAGTGCCTTAATCTAGGAACAAAACATACATACTTTAATTGTGGCTGCATGGCACAACACGTATCACGCCGAAGTCTCTGCACTAATATGGGATTGAACAAATAGACTCTAACGAAGAGAGGTCCATTTCTGGACATAAGTTAATTAGACATTTTTCCTCCCGTATTCTCTCCTTCAGAAATCCCTAGAATTTGTACATAGCGGAAAATTGTCATGTTTCCTACTGCAACATACAAATACCACAAAAAAAAAAAAAAAAAGAATTAGGCGGCCGCGGGGCTGAGGCACTCCAGTCTTGGTCTACACGGCCACTACGGTCGGGTGTTCGAATCCCCCCTCGGGCATGGATATTTGTGCCGTCCTTAGTATTAGGTAGTTCATAAGTAGTTTGTAAGTTTAGGGACTGATGACCCCGTAGTTAAGTCCAATAAGCTATACAAACATTTGAACATTTTGAATAAATAAATAAGAAATAAAAAATCCTAGGAAACATTAACCTTCAACCCGTATACCCCCTTACGGTACACAAAGCGTACACTCGGACTTTAAGACCGGGGTGCCATTTCTTTCAGTTTCTTACAGAAGTTTTACCATCTAATTGTCTTAAAATCCATTTAGTGCACCAATCGCTCTCTCCCTTCCCCACCATACACCGCCCCCATATTTTTCTCACACACTTGATATGTAGATTTCTCACAATTTTACAGATATCTAGTTGACTGAAAGGAAAAACATACAACTTGAGCGTACAGGGGGGGTACATTGGACAGGGAGAAATAGAGACATTCAGCGTACACCTCGGTCTCTTCGACAGGTAGCGGAGAGTGCAATTCGTTAATTACAGAACTTCAGACAGATGCACAACGGAGAAAAGACTGACTTCGACTTCCTCTTCAACGGCCTAGAGGCTACTGTGGAGGGCAGAGCGCTGATACACACCCAGAGAGAAGGGAAGGGCAGAGAAGGGGGCGCCCCGGTCCAAAAGACCGGTGTACGGGATAAAGGTTACAAAATAAATTCATTAAACAAAGGTAAGGTAGAGAGTAAAGTTCTACGAGGGATGGAATGTAAATAGTGCCAACACTGCTGTGGAGACACTGTGCAATGGAATTTACTGCTCACGCTGACAGCACCTGTTGTTGACATGCCCACCGAGCAAATGGACTCGCCTATCCCACGTCACCGGCGTGCGCACAATCGAGGGAAACATAGTCACTTGTGGGCGAGCCGTCTAACGTAACTGTGTCGCTCTTGTTATTGAAACAGGAACAACGGAGGTGAATCAAAAGTTCAAAGTTCAAATGTTTGTAGAACTTACGGGACTTAACTACAGGGTCATCAGTCCCTAAGCTTACAAACTACTTATGAACTAGCTAATACTAAGGACGGCACAAATATCCATGCCCGAGGGGGGATTCGAACCCCCGATCGTAGTGGCCGTGCAGACCGTGACTGGAGCGCCTCAGTCCCCTCGGCCACCGCGGCCGGCAGATGAATCAAGAAGGAATGCACAGTATTACTATCACCTGCGACCACTTTGTGAAAGAAGAGGCAGCACTTTGTGTGCAACCCACACATCATTTTGCACGACAATGCGCCGGCGCCTACAGCGCAAGTTTTAACTGCTCTGTTCGGTCGATGGGACTTCGAAATTCTGTGCTACCCATCATTATCCCCGGACTTAACACCTTGTGACTTTAATTGTACTCCGAAGATGAAGGAACCAGTTCGTGGCATTCGCTTCAGAATTGTTCCACAGATTCGACACTCGGTAGACTGTTCCATTAGCACTGTCAATAGCAGAGGCTCTGCTAACGGTATACTATACCTTCTACATTGCTGGCAACTGGTTCTACACAATGCTGGTGACTACTTTGAAGGCCAGTAATAGATGGAAACATGTAACGCTTTTGAAACTTCCTGGCAGATTAAAATTGTGTGCCGGAACCGGGACTCGAACTGGGACCTTTGCCTTTCGCGGGCAAGCGCTCTACCGACTGAGCTACCCCGACACGACTCACGATGCCGCCTCACAACTTTACTTCCGCCAGTACCTCGCCTCCTACTTTCCAAACTTCACAGAAGCTCTCTTGCAAACACGCAAGACTAGCACTCCTGGAAGAAAGGATATGGTGGAGACATGGCTTAGTCACAGCCTAAGGGATGTTTCCAGAATGAAACTTTCACTCTGCAGCGGAGTGTGCGCTGATATGAAACTTCCTGGCAGATTAAAATTGTGTGCCGGAACCGGGACTCGAACCTGGGGCCTTTGCCTTTCGCGGGCAAGCGCTCTACCAACTGAGATACCCTGACACGACTCACGATGCCGCCTCACAACTTTACTTCCGCCAGTACCTCGCCTCCTACTTTCCAAACTTCACAGAAGCTCTCTTGCAAACACGCAAGACTAGCACTCCTGGAAGAAAGGATATGGTGGAGACATGGCTTAGCCACAGCCTAGTCTTGCGTGTTTGCAAGAGAGCTTCTGTGAAGTTTGGAAAGTAGGAGGCGAGGTACTGGCGGAAGTAAAGTTGTGAGGCGGCATCGTGAGTCGTGTCGGGGTAGCTCAGTCGGTAGAGCGCTTGCCCGCGAAAGGCAAAGGTCCCAGGTTCGAGTCCCGGTTCCGGCACACAATTTTAATCTGCCAGGAAGTTTCATATCAGCGCACACTCCGCTGCAGAGTGAAAGTTTCATTCATGTAACGCTTTTGTATCTGTTGCGTATAAATACGTGTCAGTATTGAAATTCCAACCCCCCCCCCCAAAAAAAAAACCTCCCTCTATCTACTGAACCTACAAGAATGTTTCAAATAGTTTCAAACTAGTCCATTAATTTTACCAACGCAGTTCCTTAAGTCCACCTGTGAACTGAGATAGGTAGTATACAAATTAATATTAACCCTATATACTTTGTGTCCTTCATCCCCACGATCACGCAGAAGTGCCGCAATCGCTCTCTTAAGTGTTGCTGGAGGAAGATGACATCATGCATCCTGCAGCGGCTGTCCGCAAATCAGTAAATGGTGGGTTGGAGAGCTCTTCTACACAAGAGTTTGAGAGGCATCCTAGATATGGTCAATAATGTGCACTTCTTGGTACAGTGGTGTAGTGAAGGTATTTATACTCAGATGCTTGTGCCTGGCACAATTCTTTAGCACTTATACACAGGGTGAATCACCTAACACTTGCACCGCAAATATTGCGGAGACGGAAAGTGTGATTGATGTGCGGTTTTCACAGAATGGATTGGTAGTCAAGGGCTCGTATTGTTAGCCAATAAAAAGGTTGTAAAAAACACTAGAAAGTGTACTTTGTATGCAAACCTACAATTTTTCAAATGGAACAATGGTTGTTTCTACCATGCACTGGAATTTGTGACACCTGCTGTGTACAAAGAATTTTGAAAGACATTTGTATCCCATTTAGTTTGGCAGCTACAACCATTCAAAGTTATGGGGATGGAGGCTACGACAGCATAGGTGACTGGCTGGTGGTCATGAGACAGTGGGCCGTGCCCCAAGGGCTAATCACCCTGCCAGTCAGCTACGCTATCGCAGTCTCCGCCCCTGAAACTCTTAACGCTTTTAACTGCCAAACTAAAAGTGACAAAGTGACATTCAAAATGCTTTGTATACAGCTGATATCAAAAATTCCAGTGCATGCTAGAAACAAACATTGCTCCATTTTAAAAACTGATGTTTGCATAATAATGCACTTTCTAAGTAATAATACAATCTGTTTGTTGGCTAAAAATACTAGCCTCTGGCTACGAATCCATTATGTGAAAACCGCACATCAATCGCACTTTCCGTTATCGCAATATTTGCGACGCAAGTGTTGGGTGATGTCCGAAAGAACAGGCGTCAAGTTTGATCCTGAAGTGATTATCTATTCATATTCATGCAGTGTATGATTTTCTTCAGTGTGGAGACACGACTATTCCCTTACTCTTACGGAAATCAGTTTACAAAAACTACAAGTTTGAGTTCTGATGGGAGGCGTACTTGAGTAACTACGTCCAGTTGTGGTGACCTCTGTACTTCCGGTGGTATAGGGGTCATTGTAACTGCTTAGAAACCTGGAGACCCGGGTTCGAGTCCCGCCTGGGTATACATTTTCAACTTTACCCATTTGCAGTTAATATCATACATTCCTTGAATATGAATTCTGAAGGTGTGGGTTGATGGATTGTCCTGCTGAAATTCCCCAAGTCCGACGCAGTTCCCAATGGTCGTGTTGCAGGTGATTAGCCATCATGCCAGAGTTGTATCAGGGGTTCCATATCGCTCCAACTGACCACGATCCACAACATTACAGAGCCTCCGCCAGCTTCAACAGTCATACAGCGTCCCTGGATTCAGGAAGTTGTCTCTATCCGTGTTCTCATCCATCAGTTCTATAAAATTCTAAACCAAACTCGTCAGACCAAGCAGCATGTTTCCAGTCATCGACATTCAAATGTCTGTGTTGACGAGCCCACAGCAGTCGTAAAGCTTTGTGAAGTGCAGTCAGCAATGGGAAACGAATGGGCCTTCATCTCCGAAATCCCATATTGATGATGTTTCGTTGATTGGGTCGTACGCTGACACTTGTTGATAGCCCCGCACTGAAATCAGCAGTAGATGCTAAACGGTTGCACTTCTTTCGCGTTGAAAAATTCTCTTCAATCGTCTTTGGCCACGTTCTTCCAGGCTCTGTTCTCCGGCCGAAGGTTTGATGTTTTACCGGATTTCCGATAGTGACGGAGCGCTCGTGAACTGCTCGAACTGGAAAATCCAACGCATTCGTAACCTCGAAATTGCTCTCGCGTGCCCCGACTGTGACACCGCGTTCATTTGAGTCGAGATAACCTGACACTGTAGCAGGAGTGACAGATCTAATGCCTGTGGCAGACCCCAGTTGTCTTATGACACTGCTGACCGCAGCGCCGTCCTCAGAGTGTTTACATATGACTGTGTTTGATTCACTTGCCTATACCAATGTTTTTGGCTATAGAGTGTGCTCTTGTATGAATAGACGGCAACTAGAAAGTTATTTTAGGACTATCTGTACAACAATATTGATATTCGAAATATTTACACATTTCCACCGTTTCAGGGCATTGAAATATATTCAATGGCAAAGTTGGAAATTCGTGCTGTACCGGTATTCGAACTCGGATTTTCCGCTTTGGGCCAGCGGTCGCCTTAACCAATCAGGATATCAAGGCGCGCTACTCTTACAAACAAAATTCTCACGCCGGCCGCGGTGGCCGAGGAGACTAAGGCGCTCCAGTCACGGTCTGCACGGTCACTACGGTCGGGGGTTCGAATCCCCCCTCGGGCATGGATATTTGTGCCGTCCTAGTTCGTAAGTAGTTCATAAGTAGTTTGTAAGTTTAGGGACTGATGACCCCGTAGTTAAGTCCCATAGACTATACAAACATTTTGAAAATTCTCACCTTGTAGCACACTACGATTGTAGTGCCCCCTGCCCATTTGATTCTACTTGCTCTCAGCCGATGCTGGATACCCACAAAGTGTCGAGCATATTAATGCGTCCGCAGTGAAATTATCAGGTACATATTGAGGGAAAATTTACAATTATTGATATAACAAGAAGATCCACGGCCTAAATTTTCCCAATTAATGCTAAAGTTTAAATGAACGTTAATTTACATTTTCATTACTTGAAAACTGACGTATTGGCCACATTGTTACTGCTTAATCCACATGAGTGTGAGCGTCAAACGCACGTTTAGTCCTGTGCGCTGATTGGCACACAAACAATTGCTTTAATTAACCGCTCAGGGAAACGGATGGGTGGTCGTTTGCGAAAGAAAAGCGCCCAGCCAGCCAGACTGAGATAACGTTTTTACGACACAGCCGGCCACTAATTGCTGCCAACTCTGAAAGCAAGAAACGAGGGACGCCGCCTTTGTGCACCCGAATAGTCTCTGTAATCCCCGTAATTACATTCCAGTGGTAACTCGCCCAGAGAGATAAGGCGGGGCTAAGAAGTGCCGCTGGCCGAGTAAACAGCCGCGGTGTACCCAGGAACTCCGCGGAGAGCCTGCAGTACTCTCTGGAAAGAGCTACCACTTCAAAGGCATCCAGCAGCCCCCAGGACATTCCAGGATTGCTGGCAGAAAGCAATGGAGTGCACAGTAAACTACTGCGCCGTTCGTGACGACAGGAGATCATCTCAGGATAAGGTGGCCATCATAGTATACAACACTTCTATGAGCCAACCCCACCCCCTCTTTGTCGTTGCTGTCAGTTTTGTGCAAAGCATGAACCTTAAAAACTGTCATCTCCACTGGCCGTTGATCCATGCCCAAATAAGATATTTTTACACAACGGAAAGATTTTTGTTCCTTTCTTCTAATGTAGAAATGTCAACATGGCTACCAGTGATGTGCTACTGGCAATATTAATTTAAAATACAATTAAACTCTATTTTACGTTTCCAAAATTAGATCTGTGTTTTGTCATACTAGCTTAACTATAAACTACCCTCCGATTGTAGTTGACATTACATTATTTCTAATAAACAAAGTTTAACATTGTTTCGCTGATTGTCGTCACTTTCTGCTTAAAAATTCATTGAATCCACCCGATCCAGTAAAAGCCACCACCTGCGTCCATAGGATCAATGCGACTTATTTTTCCGACATTTGTTTAACGATTCATAAATGTATCGTCCTTTTCGGATATACGTAGAAACTAAAGATTCTTTAAGATGTGCAATAAAAGGATTGTCCGTCTGTAATAAGTTAAGAGTCCAAGAACGGAGCACTACGTATGCGCAAGTTCAAAAGTGCCACTCTTCCTAACTCTAGCGGTCCCTGGCGGTTCAGTCTGGTGTTCACAACGTAATACAGAAGCAATGTGATAGTTACGTTACAGTATATGTTGAGTTTGATTGCAGCTTAGCTTTACACATCCTATTATTTATCTTAGAAAAATTTATTCGAGCAGCTGGAAACGGTTGAAATATTAGTATTCCATTTGGTAAATTTCAGCAACAACGATCGTTTGGTATCTCCTTCAACGGCTGCGTGAATAAGATAACGATTTGCGAACGAAAGGGATGCGTTTTGGAATCCAACTGGAATCAGTTTTCTTTCTTTTTCCTTTCAATCTTTATACCTGCACATGTAGTATTGTACACATTACTTCGCTACAAATTGTGCACTTATAGCTTTTACAGGTTCTACATTTGAAAATGTTACATTTTATAATGGTCATAGTAAAAAATGTTGAAAACTGATCTATTTATTTACAATTACTTCGACCACTACGTAGTGAGTGTATAGTTTTCAACTAAGAGAAATGTATCAGCTCATTAGTATATTTTTGCAAGTGCTTATTCGAGGTTTCCACGAGCAAGAGGATGTCTCTTCCAGCACCTGTTGTTTCCAGTTTAATGTTCCCTCTTTATATACAGAGATACTCCACCGTTACGCTAAAATAAATGACACAACATTTGCGATGCGATAAAAAGAAATATAAAAAATCAGATCCGACACGTAATACAGAATCAGTGCAGTAAGACGATACGCTATGAAGGAGCTGCAAATGTTTTGTTTTTAATGGAACTATCGAATAGCCGTACCGTAGAAACAGGAGGATTACTAAACTGGAAGGCATAGCCTCTCGCTTGTGTAAACCGCCAGTAAGGACTTACAATCAGTCGAACGTTTCTCTCGGTTGTATACACACTAGGTGGTGGACGAAGTAATTAAAAATAAATACATTCATTTTCAACATTTTTCTACGACTATTTATGTTTAGTTCAAGAAGTAGTCCACTATAAAATGTAATATTTTCAATGTGGAACATGGAAAGCGTACAACTGCGCAAGTAAGGACTGAAATATTGCCTATGATCGTTGCTATTCCAAATGTAACATGAAATCACCGACGAGGTATGCGCCCATTTATTTATTTATATTATTATTTTTATTTATTTATTTATTTTTATTGAACAGTGCAACACTCAGATATCTCAGCAAGGCCATGAGGTGATACTTTTGTATGAAACTGTACCCCAGGTTTAGATTCGCACGACGAAGTTCGAAACGCGTAATTAAGTGAATAGCCGCAACACCACATGTGGCCATTCCATTTGTGCAGCGTCCATAATAGCACTGTTTAATAACGAAAAATATTCAGAGAAACAAAGGGTGACTCCAGTTAGATTGGAACACATGTTCCGTACGTTCGCAAACAGTCAGCCTATCCGCACTGAAGGATATCTCAAAAGCTGGACGTTGTAGTAAATTTACCTATATAGAATTTTTGTATTTCAACAGTTTCCACCTGTTCGGTTCATAATTTTCAAATTAAACTATAGGATGTGTTTATTTATAATCGTCCGCGACGTATGCTGTGCGCAAACTACTATATTGCTTCCATTTGACAAGATAAACACGAAGCTGAAGCCCCACAGACCGCCACAGTTGAGAACACTGGCAGTCCTAAACTTTGGCACGCACAGTCCTCTGTTGTTGGACTCTAAATATATTCGGACCGAGCAATGATTTCGCCTCCCGATGTACAAAACTGTAAAACTTCCAAACTGTACGCTTTCAAGGAAGGAAGGAGAAGGAAGGAAGCTTGGAGTTTAACGTCCCGTCGACAGCGTGGTTATTAGAGACGGAGCTTACACTCGGAATGTTTCGGTAAGGATGTGGAAATCGGCCGTGTCCGTTCAAAGGAACCATCCCGGCACTTGCCTGGAGTGATTTAGGGAAATCACGGAAAACCTAAATCTGGATGGCCGGAGGTGGATTTGAACCACCATCCTTCCGAATGCGAGTCCAGTGTGTTACCACTGCGCCGCTTTCGAGGGAACTTAGGTGAAAATGTTCAAATGTTCAAATATTTGTATAGCTTATGGGACTTAACTACGGGGTTATCAGTCCCTAAACTTACAAACTACTTATGAAATACCTACAACTAAGGACGGCACAAATATCCATGCCCGAGGGGGGATTCGAGCCCCCGAACGTAGTGGCCGTACAGACCGTGACTGAAGCGCCTCAGTCCCCTCGGCCACCGCGGCCGGCGGTGAAAATGTGGCCAGAAATATGTTGCCTTAACGTATACAGTGTTAAATACAGACGAGTGTACTAATGGTGTGGACCGTTACAAAATGTTCAAATGTTGGTATATCTATCGGACCAAACTGCGTGGTCATCAGTCCGTAGCTTACAAACTACTTAAACCTAGGTAAACTAACCTAAGGACAACACACACATCCATGCCCCAGGGAGAACTCGAACCTCCACGGCGAGCAACCGCGCGCTCCACAGCGAGACGCTTTAGACCGCTCGGCTACTCCACCGCGGCGGACCGTTACAGCCGATTTATTAACAACTGAAGTATTGCAGACAGCGAAGCCACCAATATAGCACTATCGATACAGATAGTCACGGCCACAAGGACACACACAGTACTATTAGTTTCTGGATTCCGATCAGGGGCCGCGCTAAACGAACACTTTCACGTGTCTCACACCTGGCTGGTAGAAGTGTTAAGTGCTGTTAAATTGGTGTGAACCGTGTCGGTAGAGTGTAGAATGCGCCAGCGTTGTACTATGATGCACGATAGAGCACATCATCTTGTCAGAGAGTACACCGTTTTGCTGTACATACTTAATTTCCATTATTGCTACAAGGGCTCGCAGTGCCTGAAGACTTAGTTACTTTTTGAGATTTAGAAATTATAGCACACTGTCGAGGGAACTTTCAAGAATTCACTTAGATGCCTGGACTTAAATGATTTCGAATTGGCATGGCTACACTTTCCCAGCTGCCAAAGAAGAAGATTCTTTACTTTGTAAAAAATCAGAAATGGTACTGAAGTTGTGGTACCCTTCTGCGTACCTACGCCACATTACCAATAACACCCACACAACACGAATTAGCAGAGTGGTTTGTCAGCTTCTGTGGTATGTGACAGCAACTGACAGACAAATAGTGATGCGGAGCTGGAAGCAAAGCTAGATAAACCATATTCATCAAGTACTTAACTTCTTCAGACTTGAAGAGGGAAATCAGACAAACATAACACTCTGCTAGATTCTTCTTACTGCTGCTCTCCAGTACCGTGTATGACTGTCTGGCACGTCCAACAATGTGATGTTCTACAGAGGGCGCTGGTACCTGCGTCAACCTGCAGAGCCTGTATAGGAAGAAAAGTAGCCATGCGTGATGTCGCCGCTGATTGGCTCAGAGACAAGAACGCCATGTTTTTACCAAACCTGGCGGACTCTGTCCGTGTCTGGATAGCTACAGTGTGGGTTTCTGTACTGTAGAGAGTCTTTAATGCTTCTGACAGCGATTTCCCTCTATAGTTGTAGACGGGCTGTGTTACAGTAGGCACTGCTCCACTCTTGCACGTCTTCTGTCGCTTTTATTTACGTAAATTAATGTGTTGTTCGTCGGTAGTTTACGATAACTATAAAACTTCACGGCAATTGTTTAAGTCAAATATTGATTTATCGTGATTTACTCAGTGTAATTAATAATGTGCATTACATAATCATTCAGGACAGTCAAGAGAAATGCCTCGATGTTCCGCTATTAACTGTAAAAACCGAAGTCATGCTTGCCTTCGCAAGGAATGAGGTAATACGGAAACAGTGGGCGGTGAAAGTTACCCGAGAAAGCGGGAGCCGTGAAAGGTGATTTATGGGAACCAACGAATTATTTCTCTCTCTGTGAAGTACGTATTCTAGGCTGCCCTCCCCCCCCCTAACACACAAACACACATACAGTTCTCGTATGGTGAAGGGGTTGCGTATTCAATTCATAATGTGAAGGTCGCGAGTTCTAATCCAGTAACTGGGAAGTTTTTATCAGTATTTTCTAGCTTTTTGTTAGTCCATGGTTTTCGTGTTTAACGTGTAGTGCTACAAGGTATGTTTTAACATGGCTACTGTACGTCCCTCTTGGCTGTGTATTATTGATGATTCACAATTTTGTTGTTGGTTACAGGATGTAACATAAGAGAAGAGGGCGGAACTTTAGTAGCAGTATTGGTATTTTTCCGATTTTTTGTGGTACTGTGTTCCTAAAAGTATGTACAGAACGACGTTTTTGGTATTTCCCAGTATAGGAAAAAATATAAGATCGACAGGAACACACATAAAGTGCATTATATATCGACGAAAAGCGATAATATTGTACTAATTTCTCCGAAGGATACGCAGACAGAAAAATGTGAAATAGCACCACTTTCTTTGAGATACATAACATGAAATATCTCTCTTATTAATCAACTGCCTACTGCCGTCGAAGTTACCAGAACATCGTAAAATATGGTATTAATATTCGGCAGACATAGGTACTGCTTTACGAGACTTTCATTTGCTCACAAATAATAGATGAATGCCATTTGTCTTATCCACGTACTGAGTTTTAAGGTAAAAGCTCTGCTTTGGACTCATACCAAAGAAGACGAAGTGAAAACTCCAGTATTCAATCCAAGAACAGCTGCCAGCATGACAAACTTAGAAGTAGATGTTCCTGGAGTAGTAAAACAACTTAAGTCATTAAACCAAAATAAATCTTCCGGTCCAGATTGTATACCAACCAGATTCCTCTCAGAGTATGCTGATGCAATACCTCTGTACTTAGCTATAATTTACAACCGATCACTAAGCGAAAGATCTGTACCCAAAGACTGGAAAGTTGCCCAAGTTACTCCAATATTCAAGAAAGGCAATAGGAGTGATCCCCAAAATTACAGGCCAATCTCATTGACGTCGATTTGCAGTAGGATTTTGGAACATATACTTTGTTCGAACATTATGAACTACCTCGAAGAGAACGACCTATTAACCAATACTCAACACGGATTCAGAAAGTATCGCTCTTGCGAAACACAGCTTGCCCTTTATTCACATGAAGTGATAAGTGCCATCGACAGGGGATCTCAAATCGATTCCATATTTCTGGATTTCCGGAAGGCTTTTGACACTGTACCCCACAAGCGGCTTCTAATGAAATTGCGTGCATATGGAATATCTCCCCAACTGTGCGATTGCATTCACGATTTCCTAACAGAAAGGACAAAGTTCGTTGTAATTGACGGTAAGTCATCGAGTAAAACAAAAGTGATATCTGGCGTTCCACAGGAAAGCGTTATATAATACTCTTCCTCGTATTTATAAACGATTTAGGAGGCAATCTGAATAGCTCCCTTAGATTGATGCTGTCGTTTATGGGTTAGTGAAGTCAACAGAGGATCGAAAGCAACTGCAAAGCGGTTTAGACAAAATTTATGCATGGTGCGAAAATTGGCAATTGATACTAAATAAAGAAAAGTGTGAAGTAATACACATGACCACTAAAAGAAATCCGCTGAACGTCAATTACGTGATAAATCAGTCAAACCTTAAGGTCGTAGATTCTACCAAATACCTAGGAGTTACAATTACGAACAACTTTGACTGGAGAGAACACGTAGAAAATATTGTAGGGAAGGCGAACCAAAGGTTACGTTTCATTGGCAGAACGCTTCGAAGATGCACCAGCTCCACCAAAGAGACTGCCTACATCACACTAGTGCGTCCTCTCCTGGAATACTGTTGCCCCTTGTGGGACCCTCACCAGGTGGGACTGACGGAAGACATTGAAAACGTTCAGAAAAGGGCAGCTCGTTTTGTTTCATCACGTTTCCGGGGGGGGACGTCACGGAAATGTGGCACGAATTTGGGTTGAAATCAATAAAAGAAAGACGTTATTCATTGCGGCGTGATCTGTATACGAAGTTTCAATCACCAACTTTTACTTCTGAATGTGAAAATATTTTGCTAGCACACACCTACTGAGGGAGGCATGACCATCCCAATAGAATAAGAGAAATGAGATCGATAACGGAACGATTTAGGTGTTCTTTCTTCCCGCGCGCTGTTAGAGAATATAACGGCTGAGAAAAGTTATGAAAGTGGTTAATGAACCTTCTGCCAGGCACTTAAATATGATTTTCGGAGTATCTAAGTAGATGTAGATGTAGATATGGCGAACTGATGTCTTATTGTCATCATTAAGGAGCTGCATTTCTTCTTGGATCGCTGTCTAAACGCAGGTCCCGCGGGCAATCTGGTTGGCTACTCTCTCCTTGTATAGGCTCTGTACATCCACTGCGTGCCTCGCCGCACGTCTTCCGCACTAGCGCGTGTTCTGGCGCCAAATCTCATTGTCGCTTTGCTCCGCTGGTTGGTGTGTGCTCGGTGTCTTACGACTGCTCATTGAGAAGACTAGAATTTGTGATTGAGATGAACAAAGTAAAGATTTTCCTTTCCATGAGTGATTTTCTTTTTCTAAACACGAATCATTTGAAAGTTAAATACGTTTGTAGTGCTATGTTTGCATCGTAATTCTGCCCCGTTTGTGTATCTAAAAGTATGAATGTATCACTGTACATCAAACTGTTCGAATAGACCAATATTGCTGTGCCTGCCTGACGGTCACTATATTGAGTCATCACTAAGTCGTGCTACTACATCATTATGGACTGCTTCTTTAGGGTGTATGTAAGCGACTGTGGTCCGTTTCAGGAGAAATGTAGCTGCCATCTGGGAGGAGTCGTTGAGTATTCTGTCATCTTACTAGTACTCTACAGGAAAGTATTGCACATTCTCTAAAATAAAATTACAGTCTTCCAAGTTCTAATTTTATTAAATCATCTGATGCTATCGTAATGATAATCTTCAGATTCTAACAAGAGCAAAAATAAAGAGACTGAGTGTAGTCACGCTGTGTGAAAAAGCAACTACAATAACATATCACCGTTTTTAGAAAAGGAAGGTGTAGAGTTAAGACTTTTCATAGACCAGTACAAAAGTGTCATGAACCACATGGCCAGGCTTTAGAACAAAGAGAGTTTGGCATAAATAAAATAATTCTTAAATGTCTGAAAAATGACAATTCGTTTGAATTATTACAAAATTAAGTCCGATTAATATTCAAGAAGTTGGTAAAATTAATAGCCAATAACATTATATAAAACTAATTTTTCCCGACAATCTAAAATTACCGTTTGCTTGCCTGACCAGAGGACCATCGTCTCGTGGGGGCGAAATAATTTTCCGGGTCCTGTATTAATTACTATATTAAATTGGCTAGTTGGCCACAAAGGCTGCCGGAGCCGTTACGTTCAAACCCGGAGAGCCAACGTCTTCGCGGAAGGACACTTCTGTTCCCGCCCTCTTTGACGAGTTGCCGCCAAGACAGGCCGCCACTCTAGGAGGCGAGAAACCGGGTCTTCTAGGCCAGAACGAACTCTTAAGTGTGCTCTGGTCAGGTTGGTAACACGTCACTAGTTTTGCTGGCGGAAGAGTCAGCGGTGCGAAACTCGCGGTAACAAAACTGGCGTGAGCGACGTGGCCGCTCGCAGTCCGGCAGTTGCTTCAGATGCTGGCAGTTCTTAGGAGGACAGGTCCGCGATCGCCTGTTGTGCAGAAGCCGCCATGCTCAGTCTTCGTGATATTTCGTTCACCGACAGGAACTTCACAGTTCCACCGAGCAGGTATTCGCGATTTAAGTTAACTAATTGCATTCGGTCGTGAGTTTAATAATAGATGCAACGGTCTGCATATCGGGCAATAGGCGCGATGATTACTAAGATGCTTTGTCTGTGGTTTTTGTGCCGCCCTGTTTCGGGCTCAGTCTACTGTTCTCATGACCAACAGAAATTTACATGAAACGCAACACACTCTTTTTCTCTTTCGTTAAAGGCTGGTCGAACTATTTGAATGTGCTTTATTTTCGATGTTTGCTCTCTATTCTGTGTCTTGTCCTGAAGCAAGCATCAGTAACCGTTTAATAAGATGTAACTGGCTACGTCGTAATTCTGTATACTACTTTCAGAATACAAAGATTATTTCAATGAACTGTCCGACTTCCTGTCTGTAGCCTTCCCCTCTTGCTATCATTTTTTATTGATGTACAAAATAATAGAATCCCCTGCTAGAAGAGAGGAGGTTCGATGCTCAAAGGAAATGAAATACATAGCCGTAACTGTAGTAAAGAATCATGAACGGAATTTAAGGGCTGCCATTGGCACAAAGAGCAACCAGCAGCCACATAACCAACTGAGAGGCTTTGCCATCAGGTCCCTTTGACACTATTGTATTTCTAACGGCGTGAAATAACGTCAGTGATGTGATCTCTAACGTTCTGTGTAAAACAAAACAGGATACGTTGAAATCAAAACAGCGAGCGCTTAAATATAGGCGTACGGAGTAATATTATGAAAGCCAGTTCAAAAAATGTTGCTGCATTGTGTTAAGAACACAATACAGTCAAGTTAAAGAAGCATTAAAAGTACCCAGAAACAAAAGGCTCGCTACAACAGGGCGAAAAAAACCAGGCCGCAGCTAAATTTATCGTTCCCCAGCAGAATATTACTTGAAATTATGGAGGGTAGCTCGCAAGAGGTGTCTGTATTGAATACATGTTAATTGAAAGCTGCGTGCTAATAAACGAAATAGTAAACAGCTGAAAAATGGTCCTGCCGGAACTCGGGAAAGGCGAATATGTTCTATGGCACAAAAGTGTGGAACCAGCTGCCTCAGTCCTCATTCTGACTTCCTCACCAACAATTTTGGCCAGCGAACATATTCGCGCACTTTTAGCCCATAACTTTGTAAATACTTTTGTCGAGTTAAGCCGTCATAGTCGGCAATGTCGTCACACTGTCAGTGTCTATATATGTCTCTGTCCGTTTGTTTGCTGTCTCTCCCACTGCCGCTTTCTGTCTGTGTCCAAATTTCAATGTATTCCTTTCCCTCTCGATTCCTCACCGCTGTCTGTTTCTGCCACATTCATCGTCTCTCTGCACCACTGACGTTGTCCCATTCATTTCCTGTCCTGTTGCCAGTATCCTTTCTTTCTCAGAGTAGGCTTTTATTGTCTTCAATCACGATTGTCTCCTTTACACATATGTCCATGGGGATGGTTTGCTTGGGATTTGACCTATTAGCCGCACGCTCATGTTTTATGTATGATCTCCAGTCGTCTCAATTTCTCACTGTTTTCTCTTTTGCTCCAATTGCTACTATCTGCATCTTAGTTTGTTGTTGCCACTGTTTCTGACTTCCGACATCTCGTTTCGATTCCCACTGCTGTTTTTCATGCATATGCCTTTCTCCTGAACTGACACTTTCTCTCTGCCTGTTGCATTGTCTCTGTCCTAATCACATTCAGCACAAAAAAGCGCGAATATGTTCGCATGCCGAAAGTTTTGGTGAGGAAGTCGAAATGAGGTTTGAGGCAGCTGGTTCCAAACTTTTGTGTCAGAGAACATATTCGACTTTTCTATGCTCCCACAGGAGCATTTTACAGCTGGTTACCGTCTCTTTTCCTGTTACATCAAAGTGTACTGCTAATGTAACACGAATTCAATTGTGAATAAAATTTAGATAGTATTTTATATACTTTGATACATTTGTACAAACGTCAGACCAAAGTGACTATGTAGTAGTTTATTAAAAGAGCTTCACATTCAGATGACTGCTAAACACGCTTACTGATTTCAAAGAACATTTTTACACACTACCAATATTGTTCCTTAAAAATCATGTAAATATTTTCGAGTCCAGCTGAGAATTTAGTTTTATATGATGTTGCTATTTCACGATAATTCAAGTCGTTCACGTTGATACAACCATTAGGATGACGAATTTTGCACGTCCAATGCCTTGACGTGAATGTTGAAGAAATATCAAGGGATTAATAACACAGCATGTTTGTCATGAATATGTGAAGTTGGAGCTTTTGATACCAAAAATTATAATTTTTGTAGCGTATCGCGATAACGACTACACATTTCCAAAAACGGTAAACGGATTTTCCAGATAAACACCTAAACAACATACACAAAACAGTCATTTCCTGTTCCTCAAGATACGTTACCTCACAATCAGAAAGAGTGTTTTCAAACCTATTACTGTCGCGTGCTATCATTTACGGGCCGATATCTCAAGAACCACATAAGATATCATTCTGCTCCAAACTTTAAATAAAATTTCGAAATGTTATCTACATTTAATACGCATCTATGTGTAACCTAAAATCAATCATACGAGAAGTCTACGAAGTGTGTTTTTACCTCTGCAAACTCTTTTAAATATGTTGCAATAGTTCACTAAACCGGATGCTGCATATTGACTGTAAAGTAAACTAAAATCACCCCTTCATCGACCGAAGATTTCAATATTTAAGATGTGCAAAAATCAAATTTTTACGCCGAGTGCCCTTTTTTCACATCGCAAGGTAAATTTCAGAGCTGTCCGAACGCCGTCTTTCAGCACAATACGCACTTTTTCTACAAAAAAAATCTCGGTTTTTCGGTCGTATCTTGCTAAGATTTACGAAAACTGAAAAATGCCGTTTATAGATAAATGTCTACAGGATGTATTGCAAATATTTGAACTATTTTCTATGGTTAGTTATTTAGATATTTGCGATTCACGGTGCTAAAAGGATAAAAATCGGGTTTTGTGATTTTGTGTAAAACTATAATTTTCAACCTCTACATCTGGGTAACGGATAATGATATCGAAAAAGCTTAAAAACGTCCTCGCGAATATCATCATAAGAACATATGGTAAAAATTTCGAAGATTTGCAATGAATAGAAAGTATGGAAATGACTATCCCCACAATTCGTCTTTCTTTTGGTACCCAAGAATCATGCTATTTTTTTAAGATTTTCTCAGGAATCGCCAAATGAATGAATGGTGCTTTTGTAAGACGTTTAATGCCCGCCATAGACTACACGTCATGTGCATAAGCCAAGTGATTTGCTCAATTTGGATGGGTAACTTTGAAAATTTTGACGATGTACTGTATGATAGCTACAGTATACCCATTCTTCTAATATATGTACACAAATGATCACTAGGCCAAGATCGATCCAGAACACTTTACCCTTTCACTCTGAGATGAATAGAACCTGAGATATGGGCCCCTGAAGAATGGCAAATTCGCACGCGCGGTATGATAACCCGCAATAGGTTCGGCATAACAGAGAGAGAAACAGCGGGCTGAACAGAAGTGAACCCGGTGTACCTGGAACGATTCACTATGTGAGGATCACAATCATGGCCATTAATCTTATTTTCTCCCTTCGTTAAGAAGACAGTTATGTTAAACTTTATTATACTATTTTAATAATGTTGCATATTCTCTTTTTTATCATTCTAAACATGATAATGATTGAATGAGGCAACCAAATAAAATAAATATTTAAATAGTTGTGATAAGAATCTGTACTGATTTTAGCACACTTCTCCTAACGTTGCTTTCAAAATGGCCTTATCTTCCCTTACCTTTTGAATTCTGTTATTTTTCATTCATTTAATATGTTCTGAGTGCGGTTTTGTGGTACTGTATACTTACATAAAATATTTCACCTTCCTTCCTTATATCAACACATTTTTCTCGATACCACCATTTCTTCTCCTGTGCCAACCCCTTTCATTTTGGAGTATCACTTGCACCCTAAATCCACAATTATTGACTACATATGTTGCAGCTTCTGCCTCCCACGTTCAGTTTTAGACTGTGCAGCTCTCCCTAAGCGACCTAGGTGATTCAATGGTAGGCTGGACTCGCATTGGGGTTGTTGATGGTATTTTAAAGGACTATTATTCGAGTACCTCAGTGATTAAGATTGTTCTTAAATGAATTAATAAAAGAGTAAATGCTTTGTTTATTGTATAATATTTAAGAATACAATAGAAACCTTAGTATCATATCTATGTACGGTCCTGTGAACACCCCACGTCCCTAGTTATGTTATGGATGCTCACCTCCCCAGTTAAAAGTTAAACATAATATTCTCACAAACAGCAGAACCTTTAGCCCAAATATACACACTCTCGTGTTCATCTACCTTACGCCTTCTACCAGACCTAACAACAAAAGTCATGTTAAAATTAAAATAAGACTTTCTGTAATCTTTTCCACCAACTTCACAAATATTAAATGTCCTGTAAGTGCGAGAGGGATTCGGAAAATAATTTGCTACTGGACTCTTTGGAGGGTGCAACCATCATTGTTGCGCGGTACTGTGTCACACTGACGAAACTGAAAGAGGTGATTCGTAAAAAAGCGGCCTGGCTTTCTGAGATCTGACGTTCTGCTGTTGGATGACAATGCAAGACCACACTCGGCGACTGCAACACACAGCCATATTGCAACTCTTGGTTGGGAGCGCCTACACTATTCGCCATACGGTCCTGATCTCGCACCAAGTGACTGTTCCCAGCTTTGAAGAAGACTCTAGGTGGAAGGCGCTTTGGAAGCAATGCTGACGTCAAACAAGCCGTTCAACGCTTCTTCCGTAGGCAACGCCCAAATTTTTCCTGGGCGGCTTTTTGAAACTTATAAAGCATTATGACAAATGTCTCAATGCACTTGGAAATTATGTAGAAAACTTTGGAGGTCCTATTACGAAGGAGAGTTGGAAAGTAAGTTTCCCTGTCGACTATGATCAGAGGTGCGTGTGGAAGTCATTAAAAATAAGACAATGTATTCCATACGCATCTCTGACCATAGTCGACAGGGAAACTTACTTTCCAACTCTCCTTCGTAATCATCAAAAACTAAAGCCTATGCCTTGTCGATTTAACCACGTCCCTCTCTCCAGTGTCATCCTCTTCAATTCTTCATACGATTTTATCCCCATATCTTCTTTGACGTTATTAAAATACGTTGCTCTTGGCCTGCCTCTTGGTTTTATCCCTAAAACTTTTCCTTCAAATACATTATTTAGGAACTGGTTGTGTCTCATTATGTGCCTATCATTTTTGATTTTCTTCTTCCTAGATAATTTAGCAGAGTTCTGTTCTCATTTACTTGTCTTAAGACCTGTTCATTACTTTTCCTATCTAGCCAGCTTGTTTTCGTCATTGTTCTCCAGAACCAAATTTCCATTGCTTCCAGTCTCTTTTTCTCCGTCTTTCCCAGAGTCCACGCTTCACATCCGTATGTTGAGACACTCCAAACAAAAGTTTTGGCAAACTTTTTCCTACTTTCTAGGCTTATATGATTGTCTGTTAGTAAATTCCTTTTATTTTGGAATGCTTCCTTTGACATGGCTATTCATCTCTTTATATCTTACATTCATTGTGGTCAGTGATTGTGATCCCCAAATAAAGGAAGCTCTCAACCTCCTCTAGAACATCTTCTAGTTCAATATTAACTTTACCCTTTTCTTTTGTGTTCCCAACTACCATAGTTTTTGTTTTCTTCTTATTAATTTTTAGATTAAATTCTCATATTATTTGGGCAAATTTTTGTTACATAAACTCCATTTCCTTTACTAAGACAGCAAGTACTACTATATCATCTGCAAAACAGATACAGTGTATTCATTCCCCTTTAATTTTAATTAAAATACGACCTCCAAATCCAGTCATTGTTCCATGAATAATGATCGCTACAGTCAGTCATCTACTTTCTGCTTGACATGTTTCGTTCTTTTCAATTCAAACACTGCCGTCCTACATTTGTGTGGGGACCGTCCAACATTTTTTTTAGTTCTTAGTGACGGGTAATAACTGCTAATTACTATTTTCAGCATATTATTCATCATGTGCATTCCGAAAAGGAATTCTCCTGGCGTGGTAACAAATACCATTCCGCATTCTGGGTCTCTTAATTCCCATTGTGCGAGCGCATTCACCTCGGAAAGCTTTTCACATAATTCACCGGAGTAAACATCACAGTTCTTATAATGAAACACATTCTTATACCGTGTATAGGCTATACAACCGCCATCTGTTTTTACGAAAATCACTATCCTATTAAGTTCGTTACGTTTGGGAATTCCATTGTAGTGGAATTAATTTTCGATAAAGAGTTCCTTATCGTTATCATGCGCCCACTGTACCGTGCGTAATAACTGGGTCGCGTTTGGAGAGGGCGCTTATCGCATTCCGCTGTTGTGACGTCACCATCAATGGCAATTTGACACAGCGCGCTAACCATTGTGCGATGTTACGAGCTGCCCGGCCGGTGACGTAACAGATTAGCTGGCCGCGCTTTCTCGTTTTCATTTGGTGCACCTCGCTACACGACGTATGCAGAGAGAAACAATAATATGTTCATATCAGAATGAAACTTTCACTCTGCAGCGGAGTGTGCGTTGATATGAAACTTCCTGGCAGATTAAAATTGGGTGCCGGAACCGGGACTCAAACCTGGGACATTTGCCTTTCGCGGGCAAGTGCACTACAATGTGAGGCGGCATCGTGAGTCGTGTTGGGATAGCACAGTCGGTAGTGCGCTTGCCCGCGAAAGGCAAAGGTCCCAGGTTCGAGTCCCGGTTCCGGCACACAATTTTAATTTGCTAGGAAGTTTTATATCAGCGCACACTCCGCTGCAGTGTGAAAGTTTCATTCTGGAAACATCCCTTAGGCTGTGGCTAGGCCATGTCTCCACCATATCCTTTCTTCCAGGAGTGCTAGTCTTGCATGGTTCGCAGGAGAGCTTCTGTGAAGTTTGGAAAGTAGGATGCGAGGTACTGGCGGAAGTAAAGTTGTGAGGCGGCATCGTGAGTCGTGTCAGGATAGCACAGTCGGTAGTGCGCTTGCCCGTGAAAGGCAAAGGTCCCAGGTTCGAGTCCCGGTTCCGGCACACAATTTTAATCTGCCAGGAAGTTTCATATATTCATTTGTTTGTAAAGCTTATTGGAGTTAACTGCGGGGTCATCAGTCCCTAAACTTACAAACTACTTATGAACTAGATTATACTAAAGACAGCACAAACATCCTTGTCCGAGGGGGGGATTCGAAACCACGACGGGGAGCGACTCCGCGCATCGCAGCAAAGCTCCTCGATGTGCTTGGCCACTCCGCCGCGGCAAATAATAACAATAAGTGTGATGAAAAATAATTAGTTAGAGACCATGCTTAAGACTGAGGTCATAGTGAGATGTCTTCCGGATCCTGTCCCATGTTGGCTCCCACTGGCACTTTCCAACGCCATACGTAACTATAGAATAGGGCATCAACAGAAGCGCTTGAGAACTGTGTGTCTCTTGTGTAATGGCGACTTCAGTGCACAGTAGAAACCGCTTCTAAGGAAAAACTGACGTCTGTTCTTCCATATAAGACGAGAAAGTCACTTAAATGTACATTCCAGTTGCTGCTGCATAATTGCTCTGAATCTAGCATTGCCCGTTGCCTCACTCTTTCCCTTTTTAACCCCCATCCACCACTATACCAGTCCCTGTTGCCTTACGTCACAGTGTCCAGGGCACTGTAGTGAATTCGGCTCGTCGTTTCTTTATTAGGTTTCTCAATGTTTATGACGTCGTATTTCAAGAACAAGTGTCCTATATTAATTCAATTTTTCAGGCACTGTTTTTGATACTTGTTGGTAAAGTAGCAGTAAACACGTAAGACGTTGAAACCCAGGCATGAAGGGGCGGTATTTCATTCATATCCTGGTTTATGACTTTAAACCTCGGCACTTAGTTTTTGTGACTGCCATTCGTCGCGTATCACACCAGTAACATTGTCTATCCCCTGTTTCGCGATAATACAAAACGAACTTCCTTGCAGGCTTTCGCTGCCATACATACAATGTCATCTGTTTGGGATCCCGTAACACTCGACAGTGTTCTAGCACAGGAGCAGCTAGTGCCGGCTCTCTCTTAAGTATGTTTCTTACATCTTGTAATGGTTATACCAGTAAACGCGTTTCCCACAACGTTATTCATGTGATAGATTCAGTTAAGTGTGCCTCGGTTGCACAGTGATAGAGTGCCAGGCTACAAATACGAAGGTCGCGGGTTCGATCCCCACCACGTCCTACGATTTTTATCTGTCACTTTCCACTTCTTTCACCTTTGGCAGTATTGTTCATGTGACAAATACCTAGTAGCACCGATGTTCAGAACCCACGTTAAACTGTAGGTCTCCCTATAACTGGCTGGGTAAGTCAGTTCGAAGACATACCACCTCCAAACAGGACCATGCCTTGTAAAGCACTGTGGTGTTCAAACCAATCCTCTGATTCTTGACTGCTTTACCTTTAGATTCAGTCAATGTTGTTCGTACTTCTAACACTAGCTATTTACTTGAACTGACAGTCGCCTCATTTATGTGACATATGATGTAATTAAAATTGATGAAATTTCTGTTAGCACTAATATACATTACATCCAGTTTTTCATTACTCAATATCATTTGATGCTTTCAAATCAAATGTTTAAATGTTTGTTAAGCATATGGGACTTAACTATGGGGTCATCAGTCCCTAACCTACAAACTACTTATGAACTAAGGGCGGCACAAATATCCATGCCCGAGGGGGATTCGAACCCCCGACCGTAGTGGCCGTGCAGACCGTGACTGGAACGCCTCAGTCCCCTCGGCCACCGCGGCCGGCACTTGATGCTTTCAGCATCATATATGCATATAGTGTGAATCAATTATCTGTTGGATTTCATCTCTCCATCAATTTACTAGATAGCAAGAGACATCATTAGACGAAGAAAATCTGATGTGGCTGCTCAGATTGACGTCTGTATCGTTTACACCCATCACAGACGGGCGATGAACCTGTAACTGCTCAGTAGCGTTATCAAGACATGATTTATATATTTTGCCGGCCGCGGTGGCCGAGGGGACTAAGGCGCTTCAGTCACGGTCTGCACGGCTACTACGGTCGGGGGTTCGAATCCCCCCTCGGGCAAGGATATTTGTGCCGTCCTAGTTCGTAAGTAGTTCATAAGTAGTTTGTAAGTTTATGGACTGATGACCCTGTTGTTAAGTCCCATAAGCTTTACAAACATTTGAACTTATATTTTACTCGATGACCCTTAGTCAACTTTTAAAAACTGCGATGATTCTGTGAGGAGATCACTAATGCACTTGCGCACGTGAGGCTATACTCCGTTGGCGGTCATTCTGAACACGCGCATGAGACAAATTTACGGTACAGTTAACAGAAGGGAATTGATGTCTTCCTTGAATGCGTGGTCTTAAAATATGCTGAAGAACAAATAGGATTTTTAATAATATCTCTTTCACCTCACAGCTGCATTTACCTTGGGTAAGAATCTGAGAGTCTTTTATCGTAAACACGAGTTCATACGCTATTTGCTCCCGTACTCGCTTGATATGAGCACGTAGTGCTGGTTCGGTCTTATGCTGAGACCGAAGGTCTCGAAGCTTCCTGGTTATTTTCAGGTGTAGTGACCACTTATTCCTGAGATACTGTTGCTTTTTCGGTACAAAGCTCAAGGAGAAACTCTCCACGGCACCCAGAAGCATAACCGTAACAGTCGTGTGCTGACCGGAACTACCAATAGCAAATCAGGCAGTCCATTCGTGAAGTCCTTCATCTAAGCTGGCCTGAGGAATCTAAAACGCGTTAAGTGTCGAATTCTACTAATTTAATGCTAATTCCTTATCATAAATTGTTAAGATAAACTTCCTTTCTGAAAAAGGAGGCATACTTGTAATGTTTGTAAAGGATGTCTCTTTATCACTAATATTGTTAGCATTGCCAACTTTTCATAGTCACCTTATAGTTGATCTTAAAATGATTAAATCATACAATTCCTCTGGTTAGGTAACTCGGCCTCAAACACACAAAATATATTTCAGGTCGCATAAAGATAGGATGATACTAGAAGTAAATAATCGTTACTAGAATAATATTGATTAATTTACTTTTCGAAACTAAGAATAGTAAATCCGTTTTGAAACACTGCATGGTTACAATTCAGAATCCTATTTGTGTTCAGGTACTTTAAATCTGGCATTGCTATATGGATGTAGTCTTCTGCGTTTTATCTCATGTAATTAAAGTCGAAGAAAAGTCTTATCAGTGGAACAAAACTGTATTAACTACCTATATAGGGGAAACGTTACAAATATACGCGGAGTATGTCTGTGATAAGCTTTTTGTATTCAAGACACGAATATAAGAGATCTCCCCCCACCCCCCTTCCCTCAATTTCCTACCGCTTCAGATAAACGTAGTAGTTTCTTGAGAATACTGCAACAGGTAGTTAAACCCAAGTAACATCACCAAGGTGGAAGTTGCGGAATTTCAGGTCACGTCACTGAATTCGAGATTTATTATAGCCGTGAAAACAGCAGATGATAGTCGGCAGATATAATAAACTTTCTAATAATTAGGAAAAGTGTGCATCATATTTTATAAAAATGAAAGAAACATGACCTGCTCCCTCCGAACTTCTTTTTAGACAACCTTGGCCAATAACATGAGGCGAAAATGGTATACCACAGTTAACATTAGAACCACTTCTGAAATGATAGTTAAAAAAGTAGTCAACTTTTGCGTACTTATATTCCCTTATGAAGTACGGTGTTCTTTTCCTCTGATTCAAAGATAGTATTTATTGTGCAGAAACTGGTGGTTGGAGCAACATGTGGGTAATCTTGCATACTTATTGTCGATCCCTGTTCAGCAGCTTGGGAATTTTCATTCTTGCGTCTCAGTTACACATTGTCTTTCACGTGGTCGGTTGTTAATAATATTTGGTTATTCCCAAGAGTTAACAGCTTTAATTCAGTTACTACTAGACAGAAATCGAATCTGCATTTGGATGATACTTCCTCGATCATTGTGCGGAGCATTATTCTGCCGCGTCAATTTTTAGTAAGGTGCCACAAGAATTCAAAGAACTTAGCAGTAATCCTCGACTTTCTAGGGAAAATTGAAAAGTTTCCTCATGGCTCACTCTTTTTATTCTGTCAAAGAATTGAGAGAAGAATTAAAAACCCAAGTACCCTATATAGATCGATAGTTATTCATTTTTGAGTGGTTTATTGCATATTTCCTCAAGGCCAAACAAGGCTCCTCACGCCGACCTCCCTTGAGTCCATAACCACTGGATTTTCCAGTCACGTGTCTATACACAAAGCGAGCGGACAGACAATCGTTTGATAGATGAGAGGCGCCGCAGACTCAGCAGCTGTCAAAACAGATAAAGATGCCCGCGCGTGTGCGCATTTTACCACAGAACTGCAGACTTCAAGAGTCTCCAGAAAGTTGTGCCATTACAATAGTCTGGGTCGTTCCCTTGTGCTCCTTTATGAAAAATGAATTTCCAACTGCGCGTAACTGCACATCATCACGAACGTCAGAAACTACTGTTTTTTCTTTCCTTTTACTGATGAATTCAAAGGCCTTTCCTCTACAGTTCTCGCTGTCATTTGTGAATACTCCTGTCACAAGCACATATAGCCATCAAGTGTCATAACTTCTTCTGCTGTCTCTTCATCAAATTCATCTTCAGACAACACTTCATTATCGGTCAGCGAAATCAAGTAGTCCAAAATATCCTTTTCTGCCAATCTCTATATTTCTAGAAACAGGAAATTACAAGTTATCACTAAAAGTTAGACGATTTATTCTCTTTGTGTTATCTGGCGAGTGTACGATTCAGTTTACCTTCTTAGTTCAAAAGGAAACAGCTGAATGCGATATCGTATTATATTTCAGTATGAAACAGTAACAAGCAATATGACGTTTTCCTGTTCCATACCAGATCAAGATAAATCAAATATGTAAGACAAAAATACGAACAAAAGGCGCAATAGAAATTCTGTACACACGCTGGCCATAAGGAAACCAAGAATGTTGAAGCGATTTACCAATAGATATGTGCACAAACTTATATATTCTTAGGAACCAAACTAAGGAAAACAATACATATCTTTACTAATCTTATCTACTTCAGCCAAGACAAAGTAGTACATAAGACTGCTAAAACAAATAAATAGCCGGCCGCGGTGGCCGAGGTGACTGAGGCGCTCCAGTCACGGTCAGCACGGCCACTACGGTCGGGGGTTCGAATCCCCCCTCGGGCATGGATATTTGTGCCGTCCTAGTTTGTAAGTAGTTCATAAGTAGTTTGTAAGTTTAGGGACTGATGACCCCGTAGTTAAGTCCCATAGACTTAAAAAAAAAAAAACAAAAAAAAAAATACATTTCGATGGTAATGAAGAAGATGCGTTTAATGTTCTTACATCAGAGAATGATTTTCTCCCACAAGAATCTTTGTCAGAAGCTGACAAATGAAGCACAATCTTCGTATTGAGCAAAGATGAAGATAACATTTTTACCGATAGTGCTTTTTTACTGCCTCAGAACTTTAGAGTTCCTTCAAGAAAAATCATTACCCACTTACCTGGTCTCAAATGAGATTGAATTTTATTGTATATATTTTGAGCATTTATTTCGTAACAATTCTATTTTATTCGCCCAAAATTATGAATAAAAGAGTATATTAAGAAAAAACGAAGTGCGTATCTGTTTTTTAAAATTTAGGAAATGACAACCAACGTTGCAGAAAGTGCCTTGACATTTCACGCTGTTTACCAAAGGTTATGTTTGACACTTCAACCTCTTTATTTTTAATTTTTGTTCTTCTGGTAGATCGGTTCGTTGCGGTCGTTTGTTACTTTTTCTTCTACATTGTTAGTTGACTCTATGCTCAGCTTTTTTGTTACAGAAGGCAATGAGCTATGTGATTGAGCTTGCCGAGCTGAGACCTATGAATCAGTGGACCACGCTTCCGCAGGTATGGTGCAGTATTGTGCTTAAGTTCGTCAAAGGAGGATCAGATAATCAGAATAAGATTAATTTTCTCACTTTCATGCAGGTTCTGAGACACATTTGTTGTATCTAGGTACTGTATGAGCCAGCTTCCTACATTATGTGGTTCTTGTATTTTAATTCCGGAGAGATGAAGTCGAATAATGTTGTGTAGAAATTTCCAGAAATCAGTCGTAAGTAATATTTATTGGCAGATCTAGATTTCGACCAATGTGTGGTCATTATCAATGCTTAAAAAACGATTACAAAACATAAAACATCAAGTTCCACCATGGAATCAGGTCTGAGTCAAATAATGGTTTCAGACAATAAAAAGGAAGAATTAACTGCCTCTAAAGCATTCAAAAGGAAACTCTAAACATTTTTAAGAAGAGTGTTTTGATAGTAAAGGGTTCGGAAATGCGTGGTTGAAGCGTGATTCTGTGGCAATAATTTTTCACTTCCCACAGAATCTGTTGCCGAAAGTGTCATCAATAAAACAGCCAACAAAAGGACAAATTGCCGGTATATGTCCTACTTTTGATCACTTTTGAATGTTTTTCAATGCAACCCGGAAGTAAGGTATACAATGTGCAATCTCAGGTAACACTAAGAACTATAATATTCGCAACCTTTGCGCGTTTAAACAAACTTCGTCGAAGATAGCATATTTTTATAAATACATAATTTCTTACGATACTTATGAAGGTTATATGTGCGTAGCTAGCGAAGTAATAACGCGCGAAACCACTTAGTTTGATAAGGACTGTAGCGCGCCGTTCCAATATCACCGCTCCCCTGGGGGGGGGGGGGGGGTTAATGGTCCTTTCGCGAGTACGTGCGTGGCGAGTTTCGCGCTCCGAGCTAATGCAGTCTTTTTTCCGCTTGTTTCCTCCCTGGACAGCCTATCCCTTTCTCATTTTTGCTATTCTCTCTCCTTCCCCTTCCCATTTGGGAGAGAGGACTTTAGCAGTTTGGTTCCACTGGCCTAAACAAACATACAAGCAAGCAACCAATCCCAGTACCACGAGACGTGAGCGCAGGAGATGTGGTCAGAACTGTAGTTTTGCTCATCCTTATGCTTACTCCATAGATATATGGGCACAGCTACTGATAATTGTGGTGTCGCACAAGTCCAAAGTGCGCGCCACCTACTTTCGCCGCGCGCCGCCATGCACGCACGGCGCGGCGTTCTTACGACGACAGCCACGAGCGCCCTCTGCTAGAACTCCGCTCGTGGCCACCTCTGAACGACATCGCTCACTTGGGACTGAGATAGCAACCAGTAAAGACTTCGGAATCAGATAGACACCAGTGAAGACTTGGCTATCAGTCAGGCACTAGGCAGACCTCTAGCTCAACTATGTATCAGCACTCAGTAGTACTGAATATGTAAAAGTTAAGTATTGTATAAATTCTGTCCAATATATATCTTGTTCTAATTTATTCTAGTGTTTCTAGTTTCTGGCTGCTCCCCTCCGTACCTGCACCAGCGTGCTATCTTTATTCCTGTGTCGGTCTCATTCCACGCGGCCACCGACACCTACGACGGAAACGAGACACAAAAGCGGCGACGAGACTGGGACCCAAAAATAATAGGTTGTTCATTCGTCACGACCGAGACACGACATATACGTCACAGCCTTCTTGCCATTTGCTTCGACCTTGCGCTTTCGAAACGTACATGACAGTTACCATTGTCCAACTACGACCATCGAAATTTGCGATAATCGGTGTTGCCGGAAAACATCTAAAAACGTAAGTACGAGGGTTGGAACTTAAATAGTGGCAACTATTTATTTACAACCGGTAAAAAGTGTTATATGTCTGCACCTGGTACTCTCCTTCAGCGTAGTCACCAGAGTTGTGTAGCACCCGTTGTCAGCGATGTGGAAGTCGTAGTCTAGCGTTAGCAGAGCCTGTGCTGTTGGTGATTCGAATGGAGCGGTCTACTGCCTGCCGAAGCTCTGGAACAGTTCTGAAGCGAATGCAACTAAGTTGCTCCTTCATTTTCGCTACCAAATGAAAGTGAGAAGGACTTAATTCCGGAAAGTCGACCGAACAGAGCTCGCGCTGTATGCGCCTGCGCATTGTCGTGCAAAATGATGGGTTGTTTGCGCAGAAAGTGTTGCCGCTTCTTTCGCAAAGCTAGTCGCAGGTGATGCTCCAAAAAGGAACAGTAAATTTATCGTGTGAACTGACGTTCTGCCGTGGAGGAAGGTAATGCGTTAGGATAACATCGTCACAGTCGTACACAAGAATCAAAATGTTCAAATGTTTGTAAATCTATCGATCAAACTCCTTGGTCATGAGTCCGTAGCTTACAAACTACTTAAACTAAGGTAGTCCAGGGAGGACTCGAACCTCCGACGACGAGCAACCGTGCGCTCCGCAGCGAGGCGCCATAGACCGCTCGGCTCCTCCACAGCGGCTACACGAGAATCACCATAACTTTTACTTTACTGGGGCTATGACGCACTTGAAGACCTTGATGACACTGTCGTGTTGTGAGATCTCTGGCACATTCGATATTGATACAACTCCGTTGTTCGTGTTTTCAATACATAGCGACAGCGTCACTTTAGACGCTCGCTCAGAAATGACTGTGGTTCCCTCAACTGTTGGCACGTGGGTGACGTCGGACGGGCGAGTGAATTTTCTCGGAGGTAAGATATGTGTGTGAACAACGTGTGCTATCAGCGACAATAGTACATTCCATTGCATGGTGTCCACGAAGCAGTGTTGCCACTATTTAATTTACAGCCGTCGATTTTTTTTCCGGTACTTCCCATGCGATTTCGAATGTGAAACTTTGGGAATTAGCCGTAAACAGATGTTATTACAAATGCATCCGAAATCAAAAACTCAAATTTTTTTATTGATAAATATGAAGCATTGAATTAAAATTTGTAGTGCGTCCGGGAATCGAAGCCGGACCTCCATGCTTACTAGGCAGACGTCTTAACCGTTAGACTACCACACCTCTAACGATTAAGGCGCCTTGGAATAGTCTAAGTACGATCTCCCTCCACATCACAAACTTTAATTCAGCTTCTGTGTTCCAAAGATAATTGCCACTACTGTCAAGGCTCTCCATGCAGCGGAATAGCACCTCGGCAATGGACATAATGGAAGAACCCTGTTTAGGTGATATAAGTATCAATTTAATAGAAATAAACAATCCCTGAGACGGATTTTCGTCTCAAATTTGTCAAAGACATTATTGGTAAATATGAAGCATTGAATTAAAATTTGTGTTGCGGCTGGGAATTTATTTATCAATTTATTTATTCATTATTTATCAGTAATGTCTTTGACATATTGGAGACGAAAATTCGTCTCAGGGATTTTTTTATTTGTATCAAATTTTTTGTCTATTTTTGGCATAATCCTACACAAGTTATCGCAGCTGAGCCCAGTTGCTGAGGTCCGGTGCCTGCTACGCGGATATGAGTGCGGGAGTCGGTATTTAGTGACTTGCCCCCGGGTTTCGGCGTAAGCAGCGGCTGAGCTGTGTCAGTGAGGCCAGAGGCGGCAGTCAGGCAGACAGGGCTGCCGGTCTGGGCAGAGGCCGCTGCTGTAATGAGTTCCGGCCGGCTGTGAGCTCGGCGCATATTGTGTTGACTCTGCGCCGCTACACGACGGCCGCCAGGCAGGGCCATGCCACACCGCCACGCCCAGCTACTGTGCGCAGGCTGGCCACACGCCACCAGAATACGGCCGCTGCGGCGGAACGACCTCTTCGTGCGGCGGAACGTGTGCTAAAACCTTATCTTCAAAAGCACTCGTCTTGTATGATTAGGGTTGAATGTGGCCGTGTCAGACTTCGTAATCCTTGAGGTGTCCACTCGCCCATAAAAATTTATATAAAAGTAAAAAAAAAAAAAATATATGTTCATGTAAAATCTTTATACGTTGCAATATTTTAAAATCAGATTCTTGCGCCAAGGGAAGAAGTCTTTAACTGTCACTCTTGTTAAAATACTTCTAAGTTCTCTCATAGATAAGACGGTCAAAAGAAATTCTTCAGTTTGTGGTGGTTGCTATAGCCACAGAGAAAAAATAATATTTCTTCAATGATTATCGATGAATGTGTATGATCGATTAATCAAAGTTCTAAAAGAAACATTTATCGAAGTCTTCTTGACGTAACTTTTCCACCAATAAAAATTCATAAAAAATGCTTCCTTCACATTGAAGAATATCTAAATTAAATATTCTCCTCGTTTCATTAATATATTATTTATCGTAAAATAATTCTTCATAAATGATGTACTCTGACACTTTCGTCAAGTTTAAACACGATAACATTTATTGCTTTCTATGATATTACATACGTAGTCATTGACAGACAAAAGGGAACTGACTTTAAAAAAATGTTATTTTAACATTAAATGTCGACAATAATATCAACTCTCGCGACGACAACCGCAGAGATCAACATCTTCTTGCCTCGTGGCCGTCGACCCGCGACTTGATGTGGCCGGATATTTACTCCTTGGAATCGGCGTCGAAGATGTTGTCCTCGTAGGTTGACTCGCGTCACAGCACATGAAACAAACAAAAAAACATACAAAAAACTTCTTTAAGAATCATAACATTAAACATTTACATAAAAATCATTTAAGAACACAAATATAAGTAAGTTATCCTGCATAAACTGAGCTGACATGAGATATGTAGCGGAGACAATAATCCGTCCCACTACACCGCCACAGCGACACTGCACTGCCAGACCCAAAACACACGCTCTGCAACTCCACACTCCCTAAGGGGAGACGGAAGGCAATTTTTATCACTATTCTGACAATGATATTTTACCCTTTGAATGGGTACACTTTTCAACAGAACTATAAAGGCTAGTTTACTCGACGACACTCTAGGCTAGTCTACACGACGACACTAGACTGCGACACTCGTTTCATGAAATGAATTGCGCGCAACTGTTTTCGTTTGTGTCTGTAGACACGGCGCCAATATTATACACTTCAGTTTCGTTCTTTTGTGAGTGCCGTAGTCGGCGTAGAATGGAAGTTTTGGTAGCTGTAAGAGTTGTGGCGGATCTATTGCTTCTCTGTGTGATGTCGCTGCAAAAGACTAAACATAAAAACATAAAAAGAAGAAGAAACGTGTTTCAATTTGATTGGATTAAAAAAAAAAAAAAGACATCAGTTCGGTTGCTTAGCGACCTTGCTGAAAGAAATTGTAATTGAAGACCCTAGAAGCTATTTCTTAGAATGTCACCAGAGCAGGTTTACGTTCCTTTTAAACAGAGTTAGTAATGCTATAAAGAAACAAGATACTGTTGTGCGTGAAGCATTGTTACCAGAACTGAAATTACAAATTGCATTACGTTTCTTGTCAAGTTGATATTCGTCTCTACAGTAAGTGTACTGTTTTTCCAAATACACAATTGCCATAGTTCGCATGTATAGATATTTCTAATTGAATGTATTTTAGACTGCAATTCACTGATCGTCCACCCATCAATATTTAATTCACAAATAATTGCTTCAAGAGCACTAACACGCCGCTGCTTATTCCTAAAATTCACATCGTTAAAATCGCACAAACACCAATACATCGCGTATATGTTCGAAAACCGAATATTTTTTTCGTTCCTCCCTTGATGTTGTTTTGTTCTGTATTGGTTATAACCTAACCTAAAAACACGTGCAACCAGTTTCGCCCAAGTTGGAAGGCGCCGAAACTGTTTAGTTTCGCCAACGAGTTGCGTGAACGCCTGCCGCGCATGCGCACGGGCAAGTAGCGCAGTTTCATGAAACGTAGTGTCGTCGTGTAAACTAGTCTTTAGTGTTACTTTTCTATAAAATGGCCTTATTCAGAAAGACAGTTATAATTACACACCTACAGTATAATCGTCTCCGTTATTTGTGAACGTTTGTCAGATGAGCTAAAGGCGTCGTACACTATAGGCTAGTTTACACGACGACACTACGTTTCATGAAACTGCGCTACTTGCCAGTGCGCATGCGCGGCAGGCGTTCACGCAACTCGTTGGCGAAACTAAACAGTTTCGGCACCTTCCAACTTTGGCGAAACTGATTGCGCGTGTTTTTAGGTTAGGTGATAACCGATACAGAACAAAACACTACATAAAGGGGGTAAAGGAAGAAATAATACGGGTTTTGAACATATATGCGATGCATAGGTGTTTGTGCCATTTTAACGATGAAAATTTCAGGAATAAGCTGCGGCGTGTTAGTGCTCTTGAAGCAATTATCCGTAAATTAAATATTGGTGGGCTGACAATTAGTGAACTGCAGACTAAAGTACATTCAATTCCAAATACCTATACAAACTAACTATGGCAATTATGGATTTGAGAACAAGGTACAGGTATTGTAGAGATATCTATTTGACAAGAAACGTAATGCAATTTGTAATTTCAGTTCTGGTGAAAATTCCTCACGCATAACAGTATCTTGTTTCTTTATTGCAATACTAACTCTGTTTAAAAGGAACGTAAATTGCTCTGGTGACATTCTGAGTTAATTAAAATAACTTATAGAGTCTTCGATCACAATTTTTTTTCAGCAACCGATCTGACGTCTTTTTTTTAATCCAGTTACAAACCCAAACACGTGTCTTAGTCTTTTTATGTTTAGTCTTATGCAGTGACTTCACACAGACAAGCAATAGCTCCGCCACAACTTTTACAGCTACCAAAACATTCATTTTACGGCGACTACGACACCCACAAACAACGAAACTGAAGAGTAAAGTATTGGCGCCGTGTCTACAGACATACACGAAACCACTTATGCGCAACTCATTTCATGAAACGAGTGTCGCAACCTGGTGTCGTTGTATAGACTAGCCTTTATACACTTCAGTTTCGTTGTTTCGTGAGTGCCGTAGTCGCCTTAGAATGAAAGTTTTGGTAGCTGTAAGAGTTGTGCTGGAGCTATTGCTTCTCTGTGTGTAGTCACTTCATAAGGCTAAACAAAAAGAATAAGAAACGTGTTTGGGTTTGTGACCGGATTAAAAAAAAGACGTCAGCTCAGTTGCTTAGCGACCTTGCTGACAGAAATTGTGATCGAAGACCCAAGAAGTTATTTTAATCAACTCAGAATGTCACTAGAGCAGTTTACATTCCTTGTAAATAGAGTTAGTAATGCAATAAAGAAACAAGATACTGTTATGCGTGAAGCATTGTTACCAGCACTGAAATTACAAATTGCATTACTTTTCTTGTTAAATAGATATTCGTCTCTACAGTACCTGTATCGTGTTCCCAAATGCACAATAGCCATAGTTCTTTTGTATAGGTATTTGGAATTGAATGTACTTTAGTCTGCAATTCACTAATCGTCAACCCATCAATATTTAATTCACGAATAAAATCTTCAAGAGCACTAACACGCCGCTGCTTCTTCCTGAAATTTTCATCGTTCAAATGGCACCAACACCTATGCATCGCATATATGTTCAAAAAGCGAATTATTTCTTCCTTTCCCCCCTTTATGTTGTATTTTGTTCTGTATTGGTTATCACCTAACCTAAAAACACGCGCAATCAGTTTCGTCAAAGTTGGGCTGCGCCGAAACTGTTTAGTTTCGCCAACGAGTTGCGCGAACGTCTGCCGCGCATGCGCACTGGCCAGTAGCGCAGTTTCATGAAACCTAGTCTCGTCGTGTAAACTAGCCTTACGTTTCATGAATCTGTGCAACGGGTCAGTGCGCATGCGCGGCAGGCGTTCAAGCAACGCTTTGGCGAAACTAAACAGTTTTGGCACCTTCCAACTTTGACGACACTGACTGGGTGTGTTTTTTAGGTTACAACATAAAGGGGGGGGGGGGGGAATGTAAGAAATAATTCGGTTTTTCAACATATATGCGATACATAAGTGTTTGTATAATTTTAACGACGAAAATTTCAGGAATACGCAGCGGTGTGTTAGTGCTCTTGAAGCAATTACTCCTGAATTAAATATTGATGAGTTGACGATTAGTGAATTGCAGACTGAAATACATTCAATTCGAAATACCTATCCAAACGAACTATGGTAGTTGTGGATTTCAGAGACGAATATCTACTTGAAAAGAAACGTAATGCACTTTGTAATTTCAGTTCTGGTAACAATGCTTCATGCATAACAGTATCTTGATTGTTTATTGCACTATGAACTCTGTTTAAAAGGAACGTGAACTGCTCTGCTGACATTCTAAGTTTTTTTTTTAAATAGTTTCTAGGATCTTCAACAACAATCTCTTTCAGCAAGGTCGCTGACCAACCGAGCTGACATCATTTTTTAATCCATTTACCAATCGAAACTTGTTTCTTAGTCTTTTTACACTTATGAAGTGACTTCACCTAGAAAAGTAATAGCTCTCTAGCAACTCTTACAGCTGCAAAGACTTCCATTTTACAACGACTACGGAACTCACAAAACGGAGAAACTGTGGTGTATAGTTCTGGCGTCGTGTCTACAGACACAAACGAAACCAATTGCATGCAACTCATTTCATGCAACGAGTGTCGCATCCTGGTGTCGTAGTGTAAACTAGCCTTAAGTGATAAAACAATGAAATTTTTACTGCATATATACACGCCTGGCCATTAAAATTGCTACACCACGAAGATGACGTGCTACAGACGCGAATTTTAAACGACAGGACGCCAGTTATTAGCTTTACGGAGCATTCAAATAAGGTTGGGGCCAGTGGCGACAGCTACAACGTGCTGACATGAGGAATGTCTCCAACCGAATAATCACACACAAAAAAAGCAGTTGACAAGCGTTGCCTGGTAAAACGTCGTTGTGATGCCTTGTGTAAGGAGGAGAAATGCGTATCATCACGTTTCCGACATTGATAAAGGTCGGATTGTAGCCTATCGCGATTGCAGTTTATCGTATTGCGACATTGCTGCTCGCGTTGGTCGTGATACAATGACTGTTAGCAGATTATGGAATCGGTGGGTTCAGGAGGGCAATACGGAACACCGTGCTGGATCCCAACGGCCTCGTATCACTAGCAGTCGAGATGACAGGCATCTTATCCGCATGGCTGTAACGGATCGTGCTGCCACGCCTCGATCCATGATTCAACAGATGGAGACGTTTGCAAGACAACAACCATCTGCAGTAACAGTTCGACGACGTCTGCAGCAGCATGGACTATCAGCTCGTAGACCGTGGCTGCGGTTACCCTTGCGCTGCATCACAGACAGGAGCGACTGCGATGATGTACGCAACGACGAACCTAATCAATATCAGATTTTTTTTATTTTCTTTAATACCACGGAGCGTACACCCAGACCTCCAGATCTTAGACAGATCGGTACCAAATGATATAGAAGGATTCAGTACAACCAAATCTCTGATATAATTTGTGCTATATGATGCCGTCCAGGAGAACGTGCATAAATTATAATAATAGGTAACACCTGAGCTAGGAAGTAGAGGGAAGGCATCACTGTGACGGCATACTATATCGAAATCCTGTGGGCAAGTTAAGAGAACGTTAGTTACGTATACCGAGGGTAATGGGTGCAAGCCATTATTATATGTGGCAACGTGTTCCTGACATTAAAATACTGTCGGATTTTATAGCAGTGTGTTATCGGCAGTTTGCTTTTGCTTAATTTATATAAAAGTAGCAAACTTACAAAGTGTATTCGTAGTTTCAGTGAATAAAAAAGCAACAATTACTTAAAAAAACCGCAACCCCACTGGAGCTCATTACGACTCACATTCTCCGATAGGCTTTTCCTGTCCTCTGTAGGATAGGTGTTACTTAGTTCTTGCCGTGTAAGCACGTTCTTCTGGACGGCCGTACATAGCACGCATTATATCGAAATTTTGGTTGATACTCTATACAACGTTTGGTACCGGTCTAACTGTCTGACATCTGAAGATTCGGGTATAAGGAAAATTTGCGCTGGCAGTAGGAAAAATGTCGCAGCGTCAGCTTCAAGAAACAGAGTCGCGTACCACAGCAACACTGAATGTCGCTCCGAAGCGAGACGGTACTTCCGAGAAGTGACGACTGACTCCGAGACAGCCAGAGCCTTAATGGTCCTCTCGTGACCCGAGGGGTATTTCGCCCGCGTGGTCAACCCTCGTGTAGACTTTCCGTATTGTAGACTTCAGTTTATCCATTGTAGTACACGAACTGTAGATAAGATTTACAAATTGGGAGCAGACCGATATCTCTCTCTTCATTCTCGAGATATTGGATTCCTACCCAAGGCCAGCCGTGTCCTCTTCCATCCCTACGAATATGAGATCCTACCTCATAAAGATAGTCGTGTTTCATGAAATGCTTTTCATCAAGATATGCAAGGCGCCTGCCCACAGCAGCACGCAAATTAGATCGCAAAGCTTTTATTTACTATAGACCAGTTTCGACCTATGTAACAGTCAGTTTCAGAATGCACGCCCCACCAGTCCATTCTGATGATCACTGTTACATAAGTCGAAAACAGTCTAGAATAAATTATTTATTTATTTATTTATTTTGCTGGGTTGACTTAATTTGATCAAATACGTCTTACCACATATCACTGTCTCTCTTGTTCCAAAATAGAAAACGATACCTGTTAACATATAATTTCCTGAAAAAATCAAATGCGCGCTTTAACACGTCCAGTAACAGTGGTACGCGTTAACGCATCTAGAGCAGTCGTTGGTTAGAAATGACCAAAACATACGGGACCATAAAAATATTGCGTAAATACTCGCCCTGAATGTGTACCATTGTCGGATTGAAAAGTAACTAGTTAATGATGAGTTAAGTCAGGGTGGAGCATACCCACCAGCACAATACTTTTAAGAAAGTAATTTAACAATGTGGCAGTCACACAGGGATGAACCGAATGTTCCTCGACATACGGCGAGAAACTCCGTTTAGTAGTTGAAAAACTACGCTTTTTGGTCGATTAGTTACCATATCAGCTTAACAAGTTTTATGAAACGTACGCTGGAGCCTTTGTTATTAAAATAAACTGAAAAACAAAGATATAATTCTGTTGTTGATGTCGTTGTCGTCGTCGTCTTCAGTCCCCAGACTGGTTTGGTGCAGCTCTCCACTCTACCCTGTTCTGTCCAAGTCTCTTAATCTGATAATACGAACGGCAACCTACATCGTTTTCAGTCTGAATACTATATTCGTCCCTCGGTCTTCCTCTACGATTTTTATCCCATACTCTTCCTTCTAATGCTATGTTCACGATTCATTGATGACTCAGATTGTGTCCCTTAGGCAAGATTTGACAGAAACTCCTGTTCTCTCCAATTCTGTTGAGCACCTCCTCATTAATTACGTCATCTACCCATCTAATCTTCATCATTCGTGTATAACACCACATTTCAAAAGCTTCTATCATATTTTTGTCTGAACCCCTTATCGTCCACGTTTCGCTCTCATACAATGTTGCACTCCAAATGGTGTCTGAAACGACTTCTTAACATGTAAACTAATATTGGATGTCTACAAATTTCGCTCTTTCAGAAACACTTTTCTTCCTACAGCCGTTCTGCATTTTATATCTTCTTTACTTCGGCCATCAGAAGTTATATTGCTATCCAAATAACAATACTCTTCTACTACTTTTATTGTCTCAGTAACTAATCTAACTCCTTCAGAATCGCCTGATATCCTGGCATTACATTCCATTACTCTCGATTTACTCTTGTTAATATTTACCTTATATCTTCCTTTCAAGAACTGTCCATCCCATTTAATTGCTCTTTCAGGTCCTATGCCATCTCGACAGAATCACTCTGTCATCAGCAAACCTCAAGGTTTTATTCCCTCTCCCTGGACTTTATTCCTTCTCCAAATTTCTTCTTGCACTGATTCACAGCTTTCTCAATGAATAGATTGAACAGCATTAGGGAAACCCTCTCTTACTCCCTTCCCAACCACTGCGAACCTTTTAGGTCCTGCTATGTGGTTGTTTTTAAGGCATGCAGGTTTTGCGCCAAATTAGTTTTTCCTTGACCTTCTGCTAGTGTTTATTTATTATGGCGCCCAAATTGCAGAAATAATTCTATTGCTTCATATTTCTAACTTTTACAGGTATTAGTAATTTTTAACTGTGACAACTTTCGTCACATTACTTTATGGAACCCTATTAGGCAGCAATTAGTTTAGTCTGTAGTGCAAAAAGTGCCGGATGTTTGCCATGTCGTCATGCCCTGACAGCTCGCATTAGGTTAATGAGCTGCGTTCTGCATTTACGTAATTTGGACGTCCGCTATGCGGGCCACACCCGCCGGACTGCACAGACCATGACGTCACCATAGTCTCCGCCATGTTGTGCTGCGCAGATCTATAATCGCTTAACGTCATCTCTCACCATATAAACACTAAACATTAACTGGCAGTTGTTCCTCTGAGGTCGTACATCCTCGGGTCTAACACAAGAGAGATGATGAGCTGGTCACTGATACAAAATGTGAGTTACGCAGAATATTGGAAAATACTATTCGAAATACATTCTTCTGTCTTCGGGTGAAATACTCGTACCTTTTCTCCGAGCTATTGCCAGTTTGGATTTCAGCAAATGAAAATTCCTGAGACGCGATTTATCTGTTGTTATGTTATTTTTGGTGTTGCTATCGTAACGTGTACTACATTTTGAGATTATTTCATTTTGTTTCTCTTCGCTGATGTGTTTTATTGTTGATCTCATGGTGTTTCATATAAAGAGTGTAAAATCATGTTCTTAGCGCCATCGGTTAAATAAATAAGCTTTTCTAACACTAAAAAATTTGATGTCCCTCGTTTGCTTTTGTAAATTACCTGGATTTCTTTTCCTCATGTCATCACACAATGATGATGTTGTTCTGTGATAAAGTTGAAAGCTTGTTCATCGTTGTATTACATAGAGCCTAGCTTCAATTTCTCGTTTATAGTGATCGTAAGTGTAGATTGTCACACTGGCTACCTAAACGTAATCTAACGGGATAAGCGTATGACCATCAACATTTGAAAAGAGATCTAATTTACCAGATGATCAAAAAGTCAGTATAAATTTGAAAACTTAATAAATGACGGAATAATGTAGATAGAGAGGTAAAAATTTACACACATGCTTGGAATTACATAGGAAGAAAAGAAAAATAAAAGAAAAAAAGTTCAAAAAATGTCCAACAGATGGCGCTTCATCTGATCAGAAAAGCAATAATTAGCATAACAAATTAAAACAAAGCAAAGATGATGTTCTTTACAGGAAAAGCTCAATATGTTCACCATAATTCCTCAACAATAGCTGTAGTCGAGGAATAATGTTGTGAACAGCACTGTATAGCATGTCCGGAGTTATGGTGAGGCATTGGCGTCGGATGTTGTCTTTCATCATCCCTACAGAATTCGGTCGATCGCGATACACTTGCGACTTCAGGTAACCCTAAAGCCAATAATCGCACGTCTAGAGGTCTGGGGACCTGGGAAGTCAAGCATGACGAAACTGGCGGCTAAGCACACGATCATCACCAAACGATGAGCACAGGAGATCTTTCACGCGTCTGGCAATACTTTTTCCTTTGGTTCTAATAAAACCCCATGTCATTCCAAGCATGTGTGTTAGTTTGTAATTTTTGGGTTTGTCCTATTGCAACTGAAATAAAGGAATATCTTTGACTGCCATGTGTGTGACGCCTTTATTGTGTACAAGGCATCTTCAGTGGCCTTAAATATGGGATACACTGATTTCATTATAAACCATTTCCCTTACATTTAGTTATTTCTTTTTGTACGGACGTTAGAAACAGTTGTCACACATGATTTCCCTTACATTTCGGATTTTCTTTTTGTACTGAGTTTACAAAGATTTTTGGCACATTCTTCTTCATTATGGTGTAGTGGCATATAAATATTATAATGTTTGTATATATTGGTCTGCATTTGGTCTACTGATATACTGCGTTTCCTCCATTATCGTTGATTTTCGTGTCTCCCAATCGAAATTACGTTATTCTAGCACTAGGAAATGACTGTATTCTTTATTTCGATGTTATTCAACTTTTTTTTTCTTTTTTAAAATTTTGTTTGAATTTGCGAAATGTGCTACAAATTGTTGTGTGTCTGTGATATCAGTGATCTTTCAGTCCTTTTTCTCCCTCTCTTTCTCTTGCTCAATAATAATTATAAACATCAGCGATATTTAACAGAAGGGGAGGCACTGAATTGAAATTTGTGATATGGCCACGTTTCTAACCTGGGACCTTCTGCTTACTATGCAGGCACAATACAACTAAGTTAATGAATATGGCGACTGGCGGACTGCCTTACGGCCCGTCGTCCTCCAGAACACAAACTCCAATTCTGTGTTACATGTTCCCCTATGTAAATACTATCAATCTTGCCAAGGCTCTACAATTGCGGAATAGCACACCAGCAATGAACGTTAATGGGAAATATCCTGCCTTGTTCCTCAGATACAGGTGATGTATATGCTTGACTCTCTCTCTCTCTCTCTCTCTCTCTCTCTCTCTCTCTCTCTCTCTATATATATATATATATATATATATATATATATAATCAGGGGTATTAAGCAGGATGTCCCGGATTCATAACCCGGCCATCGCACGAAATATTAATTCCATGCCTCTTTTCAGTTTAATATCCCTGACATATATTGAGAGAAAATAAGTTTGTTGACAATCATTTATTATTTGACATTTGCATGTATCACCTGTGCCTGAGGAACAAGATAGGATCGTTCTCATTAACGTTCATTGCTGGGGTGCTATTCCGCTATTGGAGGGCCTCGGCAACGTTGACGTGTTTTTACATGGGAGAACGTGAGGCAGAATTGTAGTTTAGGGCCCGGTGGTCTTGGAGTAAAGTGCTTGACTGTAAACCGGAATGTCGCGGGTTCGACACATGGTCGGACCTGCGTTTTAACTCAGCGTTCATCGCAGAACGATATGAGCAGTCGCCAGGAACAACACGTTGTTCGAATTCCACGTTAAGCTGTGGGACCCTTTTCCCAGTTGGATCAATGGGGTAAGTTAGGGACACGCAAGTCGCCGAAGTGGCGTCAAATTGAAAGACTTGCACCAGGCCATAGGCTGTCGTACGTATTCTCAGATGAAGAGGCTTGCACATGAAAGGATAGCGTGGAGAGCAGTATCAAACCAGTCTGCGGACTGAAGGCAACAACAACAACTGAAACACGTCCACTGAATGTGTTCCATTTTGATTGATACATTAACCTAAAGTGTTTCTGCAACATTAATGCCATCTAATTGTGTGTTAATTATTTTATTTTTATCAATGATCAATGCCCCATGTTTATATATCTTTGCCCCATATTTAAATATGTTTACACCCGTGTGATTGATCTTGTGTGATCATGTGAATGTGGAAGGTTGCTTTTAATACTGACTGACTGCAGCGCAATGGCTTACAGTCGCCGCTTTCCGCTCTAGGCCTCGTTTTGCTGTAGTTATGAACGCATGGCTTCGTTTGTTGTCTGCGTTTGCTTCTGTTTCGAATGACATAGGGTTTTATTAGAAAAAAAAGAAAAGGAAAAGGAAAGAAAAAAAGTTCAAAAAATATCCGACAGATGGCGCTTCATCTGATCAGAAAAGCAATAATTATCATAACAAATTAAGACAAAGCAAAGATGATGTTCTTTACAGGAAATGCTTAATATGTTCACCATCATTCCTCAACGATAGCTGTAGCCGAGGCATAATGTTGTGAACAGAACTGTACTTACTTGGCAAGATGGCAAGGTGGCCGTGTTCTTAGTGACGTACCAACCTAATCTTGGATGACAGAGGTGATAGGAGACCTCTCTGGGAGCGGTTGTAAAGGGAGTTCACCAGGTAGCAAGGGTTAATAAACACTAGTCTCTGAACGCACTCTGCGCCGCTTTTAGCGCGCTCTACATCCGATGTATGGCGGGGGGAAGTTTTTCCATGGCATTAGAGCTTCACTCTGCACTGGGCGTTCTGGTCTAGACGACTGTGGAAGGAAGTACTGCGCCGAATCATGCTGAGGGGAAGGAATGCTGTTAGAACTTTGATTTATTTACGATCAGGTAGTCTTGGTTTGTCAGTGATGGTTCTCTTCACTATGAGAGGCGACGTGTTTCTTAATTTACAGAACTCGAGTAAATTCAGTGTAAATTTATTATTTTCATTTTCATTCCAATGATGAGTGTGTGTCCGGTTTTTTTCAAGTTGAGGTGTGTGGCCTTCAGCCTTTGTGTAAACTTAATATGTTTGAATTTCCTTGCTGGTTTTAACTAACTTTTCAACATGCATCTGTATCTGGGAGTATGTTAAATATTTATCAGATTTTCTGATTTGATTCCGTCTTTCCTGTCTTATGTGACAGATTGCACCACTTGCTTTCGTAACGGTCGTTACTTCAGCCTTCACTCATGGTTTTATCAATACTAACTTTCTTCTATATGAATTCTCACGTGTGCTCTATTCACTTATTCTGAATTAATTTCCTTTTGTAAATTCTATGTAATTCACCATGATCACACACCATGTGGTCCTTAAGAATAGTATGCTGATGCATTCCTACACCTGAGTTCGTTTAGTGAAAAGTATATTTTAAAAATTTGTGATCAAGGCGCCTGTCATCTTATCATGACGCCGCCAACACTTCGTTTCGCCACTGTTTTCATGTGTTCCAGGATTGTAATGTATGCTAATCATTATGTGCATGCCTGTGAATGAATGAATGTGTTTTCAGTTACCTATTGTGTGTTTGCAAATTTCCTCCCATGTTCTCTCCACATTCATAAAGGACAGAAAGAATTTTAGTACAGGCAGTAATTTTATGACTTAATTCAGTTTTGTACAAGGCGTGTGCTTCATTTGGTCTCCCCAAATCTATTTGCTTATTAGTTTACTGAATAGATTATGATTTTAAAGTATCAGACCTTTGCTTTATGATTTCATGATCCCTGCTCCATGTTTAATTACTTATTCATTTATTTTTTAACGTTGATTTGCGTTTGTTAAAACGTTGGATGCTCCCTTATGGAGTGAGCAGTTAGATAAGTCTCTGTTGTGCTTGTACTGTGGCCACTCAGAGTAATTTAGAGCAGCACTGAGCCTTTTAACTTTCATTTGCGGGTCTTAACTGGCCAAGATTTTGCTTATTTTAATAACAGGCAACTTTCACAACATTATTGCGATATACGTGACAGACTGTCATGGAAATGATGCACATGTTGGGGCGGAAATCCTGAAAAGAATGGCGTTATTCTTTGCTGAGATTGATTTGCGAAATTTCTTCTACCAAATGTTTCTTCTGCATCATAAATATTTTATTGTCACTCACCTATGTAGGGAGACAAGACCTTTTCAGCAAATTACATGGAAAACACAAAGATTCAGATGTTCCTTTTTTACATACGCTTTTACAAAATGGAATGGTAGAGAAATATCATAAAAGCGGTTCAATGAACCCTCAGACATGCACTTGAATGGGAGTTGACTTGATTCTTTCAGGGAAGGCAAAACAGTCTTGGTCTAACCCACCACTGCCCACACCGAAACTAAGTTTATTGTGCGGTATCGATCCCTATATGTCTAGTAAAGCCAACCAATGCCCTTGAATAGTGCAAGGAGTCCCTTTACCAGTTCTTTATTAGACACAATTTCTTCGGGTTTGGTTGTCCAAAATGTTCTGTGCCTTTTACTCTCCAATGCAATGCATTCGAAGATTAGATGTGATGCAGTTTCATCACCGTCATCACAGATCCTACATTTAGGGTCCTCTTCTGTTATTCCCATTGTATGTAGGTGTTTTTTGAAATTCCCATGGCCTGTCAGCAAGCCAACCATGAGTCTAATCTCTCTCCTGTTCAGACCCAGGATTGCAGAGATTCTTTTAAAACATGGCTTTGGCATCATTACCTTGCCATGTTTTTGTTGATGGACTTTGGTCCAATATTCTACGTGCTGTCTTCTGAGCCAGTTACATAGCGCCAATTTAATCATTGCCTTGGTGATTGTCAGGACAGGTTCCGGTCCAATAAATGGAGTCTCTGCCCCGATCCTGGCTAATCTGTCGGCATGTTCGTTGCCACTGATCCCCGAGTGGCCAGGGACCCACAATAGGTTTACTCTATTGCTTTCCCCTAGCTCCACCAGAACCCTGTGACATTCTACAACAATTTTAGACCTTGTTGTAGGAGCTGCCAGTGGTCTCAGGGCTGCCTGGCTGTCTGAATAGATATAGATGCTACGATCTTTGTAGCACCTACGCAAATTCTCCTCCACACATGCCCTGATGGCAGTGATTTTGGCCTGGAATACTGAGGCCAGTTTCCCTAGAGAGATGACGCCCTCCAGACTTGGCTGCACCCCGTATACCCCAGCCCCAACGCCTTGGTCTGATTTCAACCCGTCAGTGAACCAGACAATATCCCCCGTACGATGTCGAACTATTTTCTCCCACTGCTCCCTACTTCCAATTGTTATACTGAAAGGCTTGTTGAAGCAGTATGGGGTTATAATATAGTCGGTTGGCATTTCCCCAACCTTCCCTACATTTACCTCACTCACTATTTTAGTGTGTGTTTCTGGATATCCCAAAGAGTTCCAGTTGTTGACAGATTTGAGTCTGTATGCACCAGCAGCTGCCTCCATCTTGACCCAAAGGTGTAATGGGGGCCTATCCAGCATGTTTTCCATCCCAGCAGTTGGTGTGCTGCTAATTCCACCTGTTATGGCTAAGCAGGCTAGTCTCTGCACCTTACCAAGCTCCTTAGCAGCAACCTGCTGTTCTACCTTCTTCCACCACACGACCGCTCCATAGGTGATCCTGGGTCTAATCAGTGTGGTGTATATCCAGTGCATACCCTTGGGGCTCAGGCCCAAATTTTTGCCACAAGCTATCCTGGTACTTACTAAAGTACCTTTTGCCTTGGAGCAAATATTCCTAATGTCAGTTTCTCATCTAGGGTAACCCCTAGATATTTCAATGTCCCCTTCACAGGTAGAGCTTCATTGAAAAGCTTTAGATTCCAACTTGAGTGTTGGATATATTTCCTTGTAAATGGTACAACAACAGTCTTCTTAGGACTAACCCCCAGATCCTGTTTTCTGCACCAGTCTTGCACAATGTCCAAGGCACCTTGTGCCATATTCTTCACTGTGTCAGCAAATTTGCCAAGTATTACTATGACAAGATCGTCTGCATATCCTTGGCAAAAGTACTGCCTAGAGTTTAATTCTCCAATGAGATCATTCACCACTAGATTCCACAATAAAGGGGAAAGAACTCCTCCTTGCGGGCAACCCCTAGTGGTGTTGATTACCATTTTTTCATTCATCATGGAAGCCTCTACCTTTCTTCCACTGAGCATGAGCCCTAGCCCACCTACATATAGTGGTCCCTAGGTCATGCACCTCTGCTGCCCTAACGATGGAATCGAAGGTAGTGTTGCTAAAAGCCCCCTCAATGTCCAGGAAGATACAGAGGGCTATTTCTTGATAGTGTAGTGGTTTCTCCACCTTCCCAACAAGTTGGTGGAGAGCTGTCTCACATGATTTACCTGGCTGATATGCATGTTGGTTTGAATGTAGAGGAGCCCTACTTGACCTCCTTTCTCCAACATGCAAATTAACTAGCTTTTCCAATGTCTTAAGAATGAAGGAGGACAGGCTGATTGGCCTCATATCCTTGGCCTTGGTATGATAAATTCTCCCTGGCTTTGGAATGAAGACAACCATCACTGCCCTCCAGGCATTGGGAATGATTCCTGCTGCTAGGCTAACCCTGAATAACCTGCATAGGAATCTAATAAGATTTTCTCCCGCTTGTTGCAGGAGAGCTGGAAAGATTCCATCGGGGCCAGGTGACTTGAACGGTTGAAATGTTCCCACCGCCCATTGGACCTTACTGAAATCAACACACTCCTTGGCCAGATCCCAGTCCTTTTTGCGAATACCTGAGAACCGTTGTCTCTCAGGAATCACATTCTGGTCTGAGTTATCCCCCAGAGTATATTGAGGAAAGTGAGTCTTGAGGATCAGTTCCAGCGTTTCATGTGCTGTCTTTGTATACTCCCCATCCTCCTTCCTCAATGTTCATCCTGGATTAGTTGGTACTCCAGTGAGGATTTTATGAAGTCCCGCTTGAGCAGCCGTGCACCCACTTCCTCACAGAATACCTTCCAGGATGCCTCCTTTGCCCGTCTGATGGCAAGGTTGTAATTGACAAGGGCCTCACGATACTTTGCCCATTGTTTTTTCGCCTCGCAAGGTTAAACAATCTTCGTACCTGTTTCCTTTGCATTTCCAGGTAATTATTCCACCAAGGCACACTCCTATTTGTGCACTTCTTAGAGATTGAGCAGTTATCCTGGTATGAGGTCACTATAGCAGAGGTTACGGCCTCTGCTACTTCCTCAAACTCTGCTGGATTCCTAATCGAAGTTTTAATTTCCGATAGGCTGAAGTCAAGGTCTCTCCTATATGTCTCATAGTCCGTTTTCCTGGGACTCCTATAGGCCATGGTCTGTCTGGTTCCTATTTCAACCTTGAATTTAATATACATGTGATCTGATGAGGATGGCTCCAGGACCACATGCCACTGTTTGACGTAACTTCCCATCATCATGGAACCAAAAGTTATGTTAATTACTTCTTCCCTTCTACTATTCCTGAATGTAGGTTCATCACTCCTATCCAGGATCTCCAAGTTGTTAGATAGGAGAAATTCAAGAAGGTGCTCACCTCTACTGTTGGTGTCCTTGCTGCCCCACGATAGATTGTGGGCATTGGCATCACAGCCCACCAACAGTTCGTCACCTAGCCTCCTTCCAAAGGAGGAGGAGAGCTGCCTTCATAAGGAAGGTATGCCGAGGCCAAAACAATTTCCTTCTTGATGCCTTCCTCACGTTGCTACATCCTGATGGTCACCAAGTCCCTGGAACAACAATCCATCATTGGTAAGAATGGTATTCCATTTCTAACATAAATGCATGTTCTGGAGTTTTTTTAGATTTCTAGCATAAATCAGCTTACCTCCAGTACCACCGAGGCCCAATACACCCCCTTTATATAAATAGGGTTCTTGTATCAGGGCCACGTCCACCTCCTGTCTCCCCAGGCGACGGCTCAGGGCAGCAGTGGCCCTTTACTGTGCTGCAGGTTTATCTGCAGCACTTCCAGTCCTCATCTTGCTGCCATTATTGCCTTTAAGGTCTTTGATTACCCTGACGGCAACCTGCGAGAACCCTAAAAACAGTTTCAGGCCTTGCTCTCGCATTGCCTTCAGGGACTTCTCTCTGACCTCCACCACCAGGGTTCGTCCTTCTGGAACTACCTTTTGGTTAATTACCCTCCAATCCTCTGTCGAGACTTTTGGGTTCTGGACCCTTATTTTCTCGAACAGAGTCTTTGGAGGGACATCCTTAAGGATCTTTGGTACCCATATTGATACCTTTGCGGTCTTCAGGAGTTCGGTTGCTGTCTTGACCAGCAGCTTCGCGTCCTCCCATGGGGATATCGTTGACACCTTTTCCTTAAGCCATTCTGCTGAGTGCTCCCCCTCGCAGACAAAAATGAGGGCACCGCGATCTAGATAGACCCTCCTGTATTTGGGTCCTGGACCAGCGTCTCCCCCAATCTCTTCAAAGAGGGCCATCCGCACGAGCTGCTCCTGCTGCGACGTGATGCTCACCAGTGGGTATCCTTCCTGGACAACCGCCATTCTAAAGACCGAGACTGCAGTACTATAGGTCTGTTTCCCTATTTCCTGCCTCAGCCTTTTAGGATCACGTTTTTCCAGAGAGGAGGGAGTCTTAGGTTCCTCCCTAACCCTCTTGCCACCTGTCTTTGACGTCGAGGGGGTCTGTGTATCCCCTCCGACATGAGGCAGTTTCTTTTTGGTGGTCTTGGGCGCAAGCCCTTTTCATTCCCTCCACTTATGCTTAGGAAGCCATTCTTTTCCTTCCTTTTGCTTCTGTTCCTTAAGAAGTCTCCTCCTCTGAGCTCCAGACAAGGCCTTAATCCTAATCTGGTCCAACTTCTCTGTTATGGTTCCCACTTCTTGCTCAGGTCTAGACCCTGATTCAGAAGTAGGAGTGCAGTCCATCAGTCCTGATCCCGATGTCTGAGTATCTGAGGTCTCAGATTGCCCCTCAGATTCTTTTAAAATACTTTCTTTCTCCGTGTTCATCTTAGTCCCACAAGATTTGGGGATTTATATGGTCCACACCACGATAACCCCGCGTGGTGCAAGGCTACTTACTCAGGGAGGTCGCCTGGTATCCCTGAGGCTCCGTTCGAGACACATCCACCCATGTGCCACGCACCCCTCGGCACGGATCGCATCACACCTTGGGTTGGGAAAGGAATTGGGAAAGGACTGGGAGATGATAAGGAAGACGGGACGTTGTGGGACACGCTTGGTCTGATCCATCAGCTGAGGCCTTTCCGGCAGTAGGTTCTCTACCTTCGGTATAGCCCTCAGCTTCATGCGGATACGCAAGCTTCTCCACCCGCACGGACAGTGCTTCGTCAAGGTGGTGTCCCCCGGAGAGGTGAATGGGAATTACTGAGTATTAATGTAGCTGTAGATGTTTATGTATCAGAGTCAATATGCAGTAGTTACACCTTACCACTGAAGCAAGCGTTTCGTTAGTTGTTTACGTTGGTGAACTCCATTAATAGTTTTTCCCCCGCTGCGTGAACCTAGCTGGTGCAGATTTTTTTCTGAAGCACTTTAATTAGTACTCTGATTAGGAAGGAAAACACCATATTTTTAGTTTATCAAGTAACGTTTCTGTATGAGATCTTTAGTTGTGATACTGGAGTTACAGGAATTACATGCTTTGAATAACCAGACATCGCCTGTTGGTATCTTTGTCATCTCTCAAAGACTTTTGATTGTGCAAATCATGGGATTCTTATAGATAAGCTTACGTATTGTGGTATGAGTGGGACAGTGCATAAATGGTTTAAATGATACTTAACTGGAAGAATGCAGAAAGTTGAAATAAGCAGTTCACTTGATATAGAAGAAAAATTAATTCCTCTAACTGGGGAGTTATCAAAAATGGGATCCCATAAGGTTCGGTCTTGCGTCCTTTGCTGTTCTAAATATATATTAATGACTTGCCATTCTACATTCACAAAGATGCTAAGCTAGTTCTTTTTGCTGATGGTACAAGTATAGCTATCACGCTTGACAAATGGGAATTAACTGATGAAGCTGTAAATGATATCTTTCAGAAAATTATTATGTGGTTCTCTACAAATGGACTCTCATTAAACTTTGATAAAACCAAGTATATACAGTTTCATACAGTAAATGGCATGAAACCATTAACAAATTTAGACTTTGAACAGTAAACTGTAGCTATGGTAAAATATTCAACATTTTTAGGTGTTTGCATTGATTGAAACACAGTGAAGATCTGCTGAAACGTTTGAATCCAGCTACTTCTGCTATCTGAGTAACTGCAAAATTTGGTGATATACATCTCAATAAATTAGCTTACTACGCCTGTTTTCATTCACTGCTTTCATATGGTATCATATTCTGGAGCAATTCAACATTGAGTAAAAAAGTATTCATTGCACAAAAGCGAGTAATGATCTAGGGATCTTCACTGTAGCTTCACAATATATATATATATATTAACTTCAATATTCAATGTTAAATCTAACTTTGGCTCAGAAAGGGGTAAATTACGCTGGCACAAAAGTCTATGGTCACTTACCAAGTAGCATCAACTTAGCAACTAGTATTTAAAAAGAAATTAAAGAATTTTCTAAATGGCAACTCCTTCTACACTGTAGATGAATTTTTAGAGAAAACATTTAAAAAATAAATAAGTAAATTAAAGAAATAAAATGTAGAGTGAAGATCTCTCGGGTGTGCAGCCGGATGGATTGATCGCTGAACATTGTTTGGAAACAAAACACAAGATGAAATATGAAGACACAGAGGTTCTATACAATACATCGCGGTACTGGGACTGTCTGTATAAGGAGGCCATCGAAATCCGGCTACGCGAGAACCTCATAAACAAGGACAGTGGATTTCAATTAAGCCAAGCATGGAATCCGGCACTAAAATTTCTTCGATCGCGGCGCAAGCAGAACACCGAGCACAGCGAAGGCAGAGCGCAAACTGAGGTCCGCCACTCGAGTCCAGAGCAGGACCTCCCCCCACCACCGCAACATCCTGGTGTCCGCACTCGAGGTGAGTGGACGGGGCTGACCGCAGGTATATATAGCACAGCCGCCGGTCCAGCGCCTCAGTCAGCGGGAGTAACCTGATGATGATGGCACGTTACGCTATCGAAAATTCGTTCTACAACGATCAATCCATCCGGCTGCACACCCGAGAGATCTTCACTCAGCATATTCACCGGAAAAACCTACGAACACACAAATAAAATGTAATTAAAAAATCTTTAAAATATTGATTGTCATGTATAGACAACATGTACTAAACTGACACGTTCCACATCATTACGAAATGTAGTATATATGATCTATGGAACAAGTATTAATCTCATCTAATCTAATCTGAACTTGTAAGATCCTGGTGGTGACGAGGCCGCGCTTGTTGCAGGAAACGGCGCCAAGCAGGGCTACGACCGGCTGCCGGCGGACGAGGGTCACGTGACCGCCACGTCATCAGACAGCGGCTCCGACGTGTCCGAGGACAGCGAGTACGGTAAGCTCTGCGGCACGAGACGATGTTCTCTGGCTGCCAACGCGCCACTGCTACAGAGGACCGTGTAACATGCTGCTTAAGGGCAATCGCACCACCCAAAATGCTAATTATGAAAATATGGATGTATATGCTTAATTTGGTGATGGTTTTATTCGATTATTAATATTTTAATCAAAATATCCACGGGTGTACTGCCGGTCTATAGTGTCCAACGGGCACAATATTTCGGCGATCATACATGTCGCCACCATCAGGTGTACTGACGGACTGAGCTCCTAGAGACGCGCCGGCACGGAGATCCGCACGCTACGGCTGCTCGAAGGGAACTGGGTTCTAGCCCGGTAGCGGGCCATTTAAATACCCTCGGCCCGCGGAGCGACCCCTTCGCGGCCCGCGCCCCGCGCCGCGGCCGCGCAGTGGAACCGATTGCGACGGCGTCTGAGATGACGTCGGTGTGAAGGCTCTGTCCGCCGTGGTCGTCACTTCGTTACGTTTGCTAGATTTACTCTTAATTAACCCAATCGCTGGTTCTCAAGCTTTGCTAAGATTATAGCCACGGTCACGATTTATGAGGTCGTCACTTGTGCGAATTTCAATGGCCTCTCTAACGACGCAGTCCCACTATCTCGACGTCTGTACCAGAATCGTAGTGCGTTCATACTCAGTCGCATGATTCTCCGTCAAACAATGTTCAGCGACCGCCGACTTGCTCGGATACATCAATCGTGTGTGCCTCTGGTGTTCAACGCATCGATCCTCGACGGTACGCATCGTCTGTCCAATATATGACTTTTCACACTGACACGCCGGCCTTTCTCAGGATTCTGGTACAGACGTCGAGATACTGGGACTCCGTCGTTAGAGAAGGCATTGAAATTCGCACTAGTGACGACCTCAGAAACTGTGACTGTGGCTATAATCTTAGCAAAGCTTGGGAACCAGCGATTGGTTAATTAAGAATAAATCTAGCAAACGTAACGAAGTTACGACCACGGCGGACAAAGCCCTCACACCGACGTCATCTCAGACGCCGGCGCAATCGGTTCCACTGCGCGGCCGCGGCGCGGGACGCGGACCGCGGAGGGGTCGCTCCGTGGGCCGAGGGTATTTATTTGGGCCGCTACCGGGCTAGAACCCAGTTCCCCTCGAGTAGCCGTAGCGTGGAGATCTCCGTGCCGGCGCTTTTCCAGGAGCTCAGTCCGTCAGTTCACCTGATGATGGCGACATATATGATCGCCGAAATATTGTGCCCGTTGGACACTACAGACCGGCAGTACACCCGTGGATATTTTGATTATCAAATACGCCGGGAGAGACTGAAGAGTCACATTAATATTTTAAATAAATATTTGAAAGTAATCATGCACTGATATGTCTGAGAATTTTGTTTTTCAGTCATTTCGCATATTGGCATTTTTCTCTGAAACTATATAGTCTAGAAGGCTGTGGTTCCCTTTCTTTGTGGAATACTCTACGTTTCGTAAGTTGCCTACACAACCGTCACTCTGCAGTAAACTCTTTGAACTGTACATTTGTTTGTGTTTGAAATCAACAGTTATCCACTAGTTGTGTTTTACTTCCTGTGTTTCCTGTGATAGTTTTCATCATGGTGTTTTTGATTGTGTTCTTACTTTTAATTATGGCTATTCTGGAAGACTAAAGCTTTAGTATATCTTGGGATACTTAGAGGTTACAACACCACTAAAAGTTTGTTGGACTTAGACCAACTGAGAATCATGAAGACAGATATTACAGCAAACAATATGTCAAAAGAAGCCAGATCCAAGAGAATGAGGGCAGTACTGAATGAGGAAGATGAAGGAGGAGATGAGGACTACCATCTAGGAGGATTCTAACATATTTTTATTGTATCATTTCGCTGTATGTTATAATTTTTCTTTAAACGCAATTTTCTCAAAATGACGTGTTTCAATATAAATGCCCCTTTTTCTCAGAAACTTCTAAATATACAACAATAAATTATTTACTGCATAACAAAGTACAATGATGTTGTAGTTCTATTGTAGTAGTGTTTACTGTAATAGTTGAAATTCAAGAAATTAAAATTCTTATAATTTATACCAAAAAAATTACGTGTTTAGGGAAAAAGATCATAACTTATTTCCAGCTGTCATTTTAAAGTGATTGTAGAGAAGTACAGTCACAAAACATGGGCAAACTAGCTCTTTCTTGGGAACTAGTTCGCTGATAATTGTTCTTTTTTTTATCTTTTTGGTACCGTTCCTTGCTACTCGTTCGCCGTTTCCTTTTATGCAATTATTTTCCAGAAACGGTTAATGAAAATTGTAATATAGAGTATTTAAGGCTTTTACTGATAGAGAGAATATACGATAATCACGTGGTGGCTGGTGCTTCAGATGACTGGGGGTTCACTTCTTTGAGTGCCGGGTCTCGACAGTGCTCCGCCTCCCCAGCCCCCCACCGCTCAGCGCGTCTGTGTTTGGGCGCACCCCTTCCCCCCCCCCCCCCCTCAGGCAACTTAGCGCAGTAAAAATCTGCAGAACGCCTTACCTCGGCTTGTTTGCGCTTGCTTCAACTCGAGCTGAGGCGTCGATCTACCAAGCTTCTTTATTTCACACTTTTCTTCGAAACTTCAACCTGAGTAATTTGTTTCTAAAAGACACTGAACGTTGTTCATTTTGGTCCACTTTAGGTTACGTTAGTAACAATAAAAGTGGGCCTTTGCGATCGTCTTTTGACAGCTCGAAATTAAAATACAAATAACGGCTTAACCATTCACCGGATAGGAAAACTGAATAACTGAATTTGTAGAGGAGAAAATTCTCTACAACTTAGCGCTCTTATGTTTTTTTCAAATCTCGTATCTTTTCAGAGATATTTGAAAAAATAACGTCGATATTGGGATGTATGTCTGTCCGTCTGTCTGTCCGTAAAGTGTTCCCCGTTTTTCACACTAACCGTTCAACCGATCAACACCAAATTTTACAGACATAATTGTAGGCCGACAGAGACCAGAACCTCCCTTTTTCAAATTTTTCGGACTAAAAATACGGCAGTAATACCAAAAAAAGCCGTTTTTAATATAATTGTAATTGCAAACGAACCGTTCATCTAACACGAAAATTTAATAATCTAATTGGTAGAGGGGAAAATTTTCTACAACTTCGCTCTATTGTGGTTTTTTTCATATCATGCATCGTTGCAGAGATATTTGCAAAAATAACGGCGATTTGACGATGTCTGTCTGGTTGTAACGTGTTCCCACTTTTTAGGTCGAACCGTTCAACCGATCGGCACCAAATTTTAGGGATATAATTGTTGGCTACCAGAGACCAGAACCTCACTTTTTCCAATATTTCGGACAATAAATACGTTAGTAATGCTAAAAAAAGCCGTTTATAATGTAATTTTAATAGCATATAAACCGTTCATCTGACACTAAAATTGAATAACCGAATTTGTAGAGGAGAAGATTCTCTACAGCTTTGTTCCATTATGTTTTTTTTTTTTTTTATATCTCGTATCGTTTGAGAGATATTTACAAAAATCACAAGAGTTTTGACACCCTCCACTGAATTAACGAAAACCAGCCGTTATCAGATGTCTCGTGACATTCCTCGCCCAGAACTCTCTCTTGTGTTGCGTATTTGATGATTTTCTTATTTTAACTTACACGTTGTCATTTCAAAGCAAAGGTGCATTGAAGAATTAACAAAAACACATCGTTCTTCGTACGATAAATGATAATCTAGTGTCTACAAATACCATATTAGCATCAGTTAACAAGAGCCATCAATAGTATGAGATTAAGGAACGCAACTTCTAAGTGTTGGTTGTAGCGTAGTGGTCAATGCTTTGGAGTGTGATGTTGAAGGTCAGTGGTTCAAAACCCACCACTACCTTTTTTTTTCCTAAAAGGGCTTCAGACACTCTTATTAATTATTTTTTATTCTTTACATTATTATTTTGGTGCAAAATGTTTGCAAAAACTTATAAAATCACAAATGTAATGTGAACCGTAAAACACGTCAGTGCGATTTTTTATTTGATAATAAACACCAAGAACATACGAATATTCCAATTAACACTAAAACACAGCAAGTAACTCATTACACTGTTACGTGACTGTAGAAAATGAATTTGTTACGATGATGGGACACGGTACCTTTGAGTCACGTGATACTGTAAGTAGCCCCCGCTCCTAACCTTACGCATGCGCAAAGGCTGCTCTCCCCTACAAATTTTCAAACAGTTAAATATTTTTTCACAATGAAGAGTATTAATATTATTTATCCACAAAATTGGGACATATTTACAAAAAACGTCTAAAGATATGTGGCAAGTAGTAATACAAACGTCATTGTCGTTCCCATATCTGTTAAAAAGAAGATTGGGTTTAAAAAAACTTACCTGCAGTCGGTTTCGAACCGACTACCTTCGACGGTGTTACGCAATGCCGCTTACCCCACGGCTACTCTTGCTAGGTGGAGAATGTGTCAATTGTTATTCATGACTTTTTCAGATGATGCGTCTTCAGTTTATAGTTGTAAGTGAATATGACGGTTATTTGAAGAATCTTCAATGCGCCAAAACAAATATCAAGGGGGAATGTTGCCTTAACGGAGGATTTGCGCATGCACAAGACGAGGTGCGCAGAAGCTCCATTGTCTTTCTTCGGGACCATTTGTGCGTAACCTCCAGGGCTCGAGTAGGCAGGAGCTGACATATCAACCAGCTCCAACGTCAATGCTGACGTGGCGTTTTCCCTCGCCCTTATGTGCCGCGGGAGCGCCCATATGCTGCCTCCAGGGGGTTCACAAGAGATTTTGAACCCAGCCGCGCATGCGCATTGGAACGCAGCGGCCTATGTTAAGCGGTCGCGCTACGACCCGTATACGTGCTGTCTCCGCGACGTAAAACGTTTCTTCATGCGATAAAAATACTTTGAAGGTGTACATAAAATGATCTCATACAAGAACGAAACGAAGAATAATAGATTGAAAACACTTATTTTATTTATTTACTTTTTCACGACGAGATCTTTTTCCTGTTTTCAATCAACCAGTGAACATACAGGACGTGCTGCGACTGGTAATCACTAAACATGTCGCCAGAAAGCATTACTTACATCACGAAACAATTTCATTTTATAAACCACTGATCGTTAAATGTCACATAGGTCTTTGAATTTGAGACGTTAAAATTTAAGGTGCTGGACTGGGCTTCTAATTTGGATCTCATCTTTTTCGGTATTCGACCCCCTCGGAACAACATGCATAGATCAATTTGTTCCTTTCGCCGAGATTGCAGACTTCTCTAGTCTCCTGGAAAGCATGTATGTGGATTCGAAACCTGGTCCAGAACAAAATATTTATGAGCTCATATGAAGCCCTTGGTAAAGCACACTATATCGTAGAAAAAATAATTTTCATGTCTGTTCATGCATTATCAAAGACAATGACATGTACCATTGTTTGTAGTCACACTTGCATGCATCATCATTCCTGTTGAGTTAACATTTTAGATTTAACTTCTGTTTATCCACAGAAAGGACGTCGATAGTTTCGGAGTTCGATTCCCAGTAATGCATGTCGCTGCTGGTGGTGAAAATATTCGACTACTAACATCTGACATTACTTATTTATCATCCAAATAAAGTTATGATATGAGAACTGATACTTGTGGAAGAATCTCCGATATTTACTACATCTTTATGCCTAGTCAGCTATGACGATCGCAGTGATGTCTATCGATAAGACACGAATTCAAATCAAATATTTGTAAGGCTACTGGGACTAGCTTATACTAAAGTCGGCACAAACATGGATACCCAAGGGGGGGGGGGATACGAACCCCCGACGGGGAACGGCCGCACACATCATAGATGGCGCCTCAATGCTCTCGGCCGCTCCACTATAACAAGAAACGAATTCTTTGATTCGTTAGCAATGGCTGCAGGTGATGGATCTCATCTAAAACCAGAACAAGATAGTTTGTCATATGATTCAGAGTTAACAAGTGTGTTCAAATAATGGTTTGGCCATAGTACAGATAAATTGTTTGTGATACGCAGTTAATATTGGAGTTTCCATAGAGCGTTTGCTGTTGTCAATCGAGTTTCTATTATCTGGTTAGTTCCACAAGCCGTTTATATAAATCCGCTCACCACACGAAGTTTCGAAGTTGTGAGAAAACGATTTAGAGAACTAAAGTACTTCCAATAGGAATTTCGTAACTATCGTAAAATCTGTTGTTCATACTGTTGTTGTGGTCTTCAGTCCGCAGACTAGTTTCATACATCTGTCCACGAAACCCTATCCTGTGCAAGCCTGCCGGCCGCGGTGGCCGAGGGGAATGAGGCGCTCCAGTCACGGTCTGCACGGCCACTACGGTCGGGGGTTCGAATCCCCCCTCGGGCATGGATATTTGTGCTTAGTGTAAGCTAGTTCATAAGTAGTTTGTAAGTTTAGGGACTGATGACGCCGTAGTTAAGTCCCATAGACTTTACAACCATTTGATTTTTTGTGCAATCCTGTTCATCTGAGAATACGAACGGCAACCTACATACTCTTGAATCTGCTTACTGTATTCGTCCCTCGGTCTCCTTCTAAGATTTTTATCCCACACAGTGCCTTCTAATGCTGACAATTCCTTGATGTTTCAGAATGTGTTCTACCAAGCTATCCCTTCTCTTAGTCACGATATTGTAGGAACTCCTTTTCTCTCCATCTAATCTTCATCATTCGTCTGTAGCAACATTTTTCGAAAGCTTCTACCATCATTTTGTCTGAAATCCTTATCGTCCACGTTTCACTCCAATACAATGCTACACTCTAGACAAATGCTTTCAGAAAGGACTTCCTAACATTTAAACTAATATTGGATGCCAACAAATTTCCCTTCTTCAGAAAAGCTTTTCTTCCCATAGCCATTCTGCATTTTATATCTTCTTTACTTCTGCAATCAGAAGTAATCTTGCTACCCAAGTAACAGAACTCATCTACTAATTTCAATGTCTCATAACATTGTTTTAATCTTGTTAATGTTCATCTTTTACGTACGTTTCTAGACACTGACCATTCCGTTTAATTGCTCTTCCAGTTCTTTTGCTGTGTCTGACAGAATTACTATGTCGTCTGTAAACCGCAACGTATTTATTCCCTCTCCCTAGACTCTAATTCCCCCATCAATTTAATCCTTGCATTTCTTCACAGTTTGCTCAATGTACAAATTGAACAACATTAGGGACAGGCTACAACCATGTCTTACTCCCTTCCCAACCACTGCGACTCTTTCATGCCTTTCGAATCTAATAATTGCTGTCAAGTTGACTATAGCACTTCGCTCCCTATATTTACCCCTGCTTCCTTTAGAATCTGAAGACGTGTGTTACAGCCAACATTGTCAACAGATTTCTTCATATCCACAAATGCTGAAACCATAGGTTTCCCTTTCCTTAATCTATCCTCTAAGATAAGTCTTAATGTAAGTATTGCCTCGCGTGTTCCTACATTTCTCCTAAATCCAGATTAATCTTCAGCAATGTCGGATTTCACAAGTTTTTCCATTCGTCTGTAAATAATTCGTGTTTTTATTTTTCAGCCATGACTTATAAAACTGATAGTTCTGTAATTTCATTTGTCTTCACTTGCTTTCTTTGGAATTGGAATTACAATATTCTTTTTGAAGTTGGAGTGTATTTCCCCCGTCTCACACAGCTTGCATACCAAGTTGAGCAATTTCTTCATGATTGGCTCTCCTAACGATATCAGCAGTTCAGACGGAATATCATCTACTCCAGGGGCCTTGTCTCGACTCAGATCATTCAGCGCTCTGTCAGATTCTTATCGGAGTATCATATCTCCTATCTAAACTTCCTCCACTTCGTCTTCCATTTCTAAAATACTGCCTTGAAGTTCATTTTCTTTGTATAGACCCTCTATATATTCCTTCAATCTCGTTTTTCTGACGTTTGTACTCCCTTTTGCCTGCGTCACTTGCTGAATTTTAATATTTTCTCCTCTCATCAATTCAATGTATCCTGTGTTATCCTGGGATTTCTATTAGGCCTTGTCCTTCTGCCTATATGATCCTCTGAGTCCTTCACTACCCTATCTCACAGAGCTACCCAGTCTTCTTCTAATGTATTACTTTCAGCCGTTTGAGCCAATCCTTCCCTAACGCTCCCTCTGAATCTCTCAACAACCTCTTGTTCCTCCTATTTTTCAAGGTTGCATCTCCTACCTTTTTTACCTTTCTGAAGTTTCTAAAGTTTCAGTCTGCAGTTCATAACCAAGAAGTAATGGTCGGAGTCTATATCTGCCCCTGGATACATCTTACAGTTTAAAATCTGGTATCTAAATCTTTCTTGCAATTACAAAGTGAATCTGGTACTTTCCAGTGTCTCCTGGTCTCTACCACGTATGCAGCCTTGTTTCAGGATGTTTAAATTATGATCATTAAATTGTGCTCTGCACAAAATTTTACCAAAAGATCTCCTCTTTCATTCATTTTACCCAGTCCATAATCATTTCCTTCTCTTTCCTTTCCTACTACCGAATTCTAGTCACCCATTACAATCAAGTTTTCGTCTCCCTTAACTTTCTGAATGAGTTGTTTTATCTCCTCATACATTTCTTCAATACCCTCCACATCGTCTGAGCCAGTTGGCATATAAAATTGCACTACTTGGTTGGTCTTGGTTTTGTGCTATCTTTGCCACGATAATGCGTTCACTATGCCGTTCATAGTAACTTATCCGCATTCCTATTTAAATATTCATTTTCAGACCTGCAATACCAGCAACTGGTTTTGTATTTATAATCCTGTACTCAGCTGACCAGAAATCTTGGTCATCCTGCCACCGAACTTCACTAACCCCTGCCATATCTAACTTATCCATTTCTCTTTTCCAATTTTCTAACTTACCTACGCCATTAAGGGGTACAACATTCCACGCTCTGACTCGTAGAATGCCTGTTTTCTTTAATTATTTTATTTATTTATTTATTTATTTTATGACGACATTCTCCTGAGTAGTCCCCCCCCCCCCCCCCGAAGATCCGAATGGGGGACTATTTAATCTCCGGGATATTTTACCCAAGAAGACGCCGTCATCATATATTCATACAGTGGAGCTGCATGTCCTCGGGAAACGTAACGACTGTAGTTTCCCTTGCTTTCAGCCCTTTACAGTAAATGCATGGCAAAGTCATGTTAGCTGATGTTACAAGGCAAGCTTAGTCAATCATCTAGACTATTTCGCCTGTAACTACTGAAAAGGCTGCTACTCCTCTTCAGAAACTACACGTTTGTTTGGCATCTCCACAGATACCACTCCGCTATGGTTGCACCTACGGTACGGCTATCTGCATCGTTGAAGCACGCAAGCCACCCCACCTTGAGAGGACGACGGTGAAAAATCGCCTGCGATCATCCTGATTTAGGTTTCCATAAAACGCTACAGGCATTGTTCATTTGAAAGAGCACGGCCGATTTCCTTCCCAGTCCTTATAAAAAGAATTCTGACGTATCTTACAGCGACCTTGCCGTAGATGGGATGTTAATCCCTAACCTCCCACCATCCCTCACATGAATACGTTACACTATCGCACATATATGATCTCGAAGTATCGATCTCATCTGCATATAACAGGTCTCTTCCTGTACCTCTTCTCATGAGCTTTCCTGTTAAATTAACAGTGTATTTACTGATATTCCCCATCGATGCTTGCTCCTGTTTTTTCTTGTAAATCCGGAATGCAGTCTATTCGAGCATTTCCATCTCTTTGCGTGAAATGCGAAAGTTTTTCCTTTGCCACCACCAGTGTTGGATATGGATGTTTGAATTTCGATACATTTTTATTGCCGTGTTTTGTGGTTTACCGGTTAGATTTTCTGTCGTCTATACAAAACACCTGATGGACACGAGTCAGTGAAAAGTAGATATAGCCAATATGGATGTTTCTTTCTTGGCTGACACCCGATGTCTGATGCTAGGGGTTAGACTACCAGCCAGGCAGTGTTGTTTGTCATTAGGTGTTAGCTTAAGGCAACCTGTGATAATGCAAGATTCATTGAGTGCTACATTCACTAGTTGGGCACTCATAGGTATCCTCTGAAATCGCATACGTTGACTATTCATAAGAAGGAATGGGAAGAAATATCCGACATTTTTTTCCTGTGTCATATTAATAGAAACGAGCACGAGGAATATTATTTAAAAGTTATTTAATATATACAGGGTGTTACAAAAAGGTACGGTCAAACTTTCAAGAAACATTCCTCACACACAAAGAAAGAAAATATGTTATGTGGACATGTGTCTGGAAACGCCATGTTAGAGCTCATTTTATTACTTCTCTTCATATCACATTAATCATGGAATGGAAACACACAGCTACAGAACGTACCAGCGTGACTTCAAACACTTTGTTATAGGAAATGTTCAAAATGTCCTCCGTTAGCGAGTATACATGCATCTACCCTCCGTCGTATGGAATCCCTGATGCACTGATTTAGCCCTGGAGAATGGCGTATTGTATCACAGCCGTCCACAATACGAGCACGAAGAGTCTCTACATTTGGTACCGGGGTTGCGTAGACAAGAGCTTTCAAATGCCCCCATAAATGAAAGTCAAGAGGGTTTAGGTCAGGAGAGCGTGGAGGCCATGGAATTGGTCCGCCTCTACCAATCCATCGGTCACCGAATCTGTTGTTGAGAAGCATACGAACACGTTTACTGAAATGTACAGGAGCTCAGATGTTTGTATACGTTATGGGACTTAACTACGGGGTCATCAGTCCCTAAACTTACAAACTACTTATGAACTAACTAACACTAAGGACAGCACAAATATCCATGCCCTAGGGGGGATTCGAACCCCCGACCGTAGTGGCCGTGCAGACCATGACTGAAGCGCCTCAGTCCCCTCGGCCACCGCGGCCGGCTACAGGAGCTCCATCGTGCATGAACCACATGTTGTGTCGTACTTGTAAAGGCACATGCTCTAGCAGCACAGGTAGAGTATCCCGTATTAAATCATGATAACGTGCTCCAGTGATCGTAGGTTGAAGAACATGAGGCCCAATCAAGACATCACCAACAATTCCTGCCAAAACATTCACAGAAAATTTGTGATGATGACGTGAATCGAGGAATTACAGTACATACTAACGATACAATTGGGTATTTTGACAATTGTCTGCACGAATTATTTCAATTTACATCTAAAGAGAAATACTAAAGTGAGCTCTAACATGGAAATTAAGCGTTTCCGGACACATGTCCACGTAACATATTTTCTTTCTTTGTGTGTGAGGAATGTTTCCTTAAAGTTTGGCCGTACCTTTTTGTAACACCCTGTAGACATGCAGCATTCCGTAGGAATTAAGAATTAAATGTATGAAATAAATGAATGGAGCAGTAAATGTCGGAAAACGGAAACACATAAGGATGTACACTATCTGCTAAAAGTAATGCTGAGGTTTAAATTTTACTGACTGAACATTCATTTTTATGGGATATCACTTATCGTAACATTAAAACTAAAAGTTACTGGGGCCTTGCTATAATCTTAATGTGAACATAATACACATTTCGAATATTCATAAATTACTGATATATAAAATGGAAATGGGATTAGCCTAACAAAAAGCAACACATGTGCTCAATACATTCATTCCTAAATGACTGAAGGGAAAATAAAACTAAGAGAAAAACAGCATGCACTACAAGTGTCTAATGACAAAGGGAGTATGTTCGCCTAGTGTGGCGCAACGTACAGAAATTCGTCTATGTATTGGGGGCCAATCTACCAGGATTGATTCTCGTTAGGTAAGTAAGAGAAATCAACTATTTGGTACGAACACAACCACATGGCCCAAATCAGACAAACCGCAGGCATCTTTACTTAAGTCGGTTAATGAACTACATAGAAAGGAAAATGATGATACATGTGAAACTGGTTTAACGCTGACTGGTTACTCACAGAACGAAACCGTTATTAAACACATGGCATAGAAAGAACAAAGCCATACATGTAAAACTGACATCAAACGGGGAACGTGAGACAAACTTAATAGTCGTAAAACTTAAAATATACATGTGCCCATTAATCCTGCTTAATCAAACATATTTCTTGCGCCTACAGCAGAATTATAATGAAATGTACCCGTTCCCAGAAGGAAACTATCACTTTGCATTGGAGTGTGCTTTAAAATGAAACTTCCTGCAGATTAAAATTGTCAGCAGTCACACTGCGAAAGGAAAAGGTCCCAGGTTCGAGTCCCGATTCTGGCACACAATTTTAATCTGCTGGGAAGTTTAAATGTACCCGTTATTGGTAGGATTGAGCAATTAACAAACTCTTATACCTTAAACCAAGACGAATTGCATGATTACACGGATCACAAGCTGCAACGGAGACGAATTAAACCTGACCTGGAGTGAAACTCCACACATACTGAAAACCTCCATGAGCTCTCTCCTGTGGATACCAGGACTAAAAACCAACACCTTTCACAAAACCCGGGTCTCCGCAGTCACCACCGGAAGAAGCTCAGACATGCAAACTGCGCTCTGCCAAGTTAGGCACAATATTGCTTCGATAAGAGGGGAACGAAACGTCTTTGCCCATCCCAGAGGTCACGAAAGTTTGGCTAATCTATCACAGTAGCAGACAACAAAGTCCACTTTCTACCAGACACTGAAAAAATAACTCTACACACACATTAACAAGCACCGTCATTCAACGAGAGTAGGAACGGCGGAAGAAAATAATTATGATATAACTTCATTATAATTAAATGTGAGAGAGTACAGACAAACATGAATGTCAAAATGTTGGTATCAGACAGACTTAGACTAAATATGTGTACAATTAACGTGTTGAATTGTGGCTGATGGTACAAACCCCACTGTACTCGCCTTTAAAGTACGAGAACTGAGATATAATAGGACGAGTGAAAGTGATATAAAATTTATAGAAATGTTACGAAGAGGGTCTTGTGGAGACCTATCAACATGACTGGAATTTCAAAACACAGGGTTTACGTGTTCCGCTACTGAATGTCGCAAGGGTAGTCCCCGCTGTCCTAGGTTCAGCACCCGATATACTGCCTTCTAGTTCGCGCACGAACTTGTTTCTTGCAGCTACTATACGCCTGGAGTTCACACAGTTGTCCCAGCAAGTGGACTCTCTGTATGGGGCGACAAGTGCATATTTCTGGTTGTACAACGCGATAGTGATATTCCCTCGCATGATATTACGATTAGAATTTAACATTAGAGTCGAGAAATTTCCAGTAACTTTCTGAAATTTGGCAATTGCAGCGCCGCCAAGCGATTGGGTCGTAAAAACAGTCAACGAGTGTGAAAGATCTATTGATCGGATGCAAATTGTAAATTTTACAACCCTATCTATAACATTTTCAACTTTATTGTATTTTACGCATAGCTTCCGTTGATGGCTCGTGGAAGTTTTGAATACGAGTGGTGTTTTCTGCAGGTGATGTTTAATCCGTCTCTGTTGCAACTTGTGATCAGTATAATCATGCTGCAGCACATTGAAAATACCACAGTATTTAGGAGTATTTGAGGCGCAAAAATTATAGCAGCTATCAAAAATATATCCGGAAACCTCTCATTAACAGTTTATTACCTTCAAACGTCGGCTGTTAATAAGAGTCGTAAATGATAACCACTATTTCATAATATTTATGCTGAATAAAAGTAAATAACTTTTACTATTACAATTAATCAACTACTGCATTAATGCCTGATTAGTTTCGTACTTCAGTTTCGCAAAAATTATAGGCATTTTTACCGACATAATTTTGCGATTTGCTACTAGTTTCAATTAAGTAACTGCGTAGCTACAAATACTTAACATATCCGTGTATAAACTATTAATATTAACACGTCACCTATTCAAGATATTCAAATTGATACCTGCGAAGTAGTTAAAAGAATCATGATAGGTACACAAAAGGCACAGAAGAAAGGACGAAGAGATAAGAACATTTGGAAGGAGATGTAGAACCTGATCTCCAAGGAGTCTAGTTTTCACAAAAAATAATATGCACACTAGACATGGTTTTGCTCATCTGATTTGGGAGTGACGTTACATGTTTGAGTTCATATTTTAACTTCGTAATGAAATTTTCCTTAAAAAAAAGATGCCTTCCAGAACAAGGATAGCTGTTACCACCAGGACGTACTTATTATTTTATTACGGACTATCTGCTAGATTTATCTGCTTTAAGTGATATAATCACAACACAAACATTTCATGTCTAAAATAATATCAGACAACAAGGCATACAGATGGCTACAAAATCTCTTGATGACAAGAAATGGAAATAAAGTCGGAATTTTGCAGAAGAATGGGTTATAAAACGCAGTACTCATCTTGAGACAAACAGGGAACCAACAACAAGAGATTTAATAACTCGGTAAGATTACGACTGTGTATGTTCTTGTAGATACTGGAAAAGGGACTATCATCTCAAGCCTTACGTTATGTTTCCTCTGCGCTATTGCTGGGTCTTTCAGCTCGCTTTGTGCTCGTCATATACTATCCGCCACTGGAATATTTCCAACTATAAAAGTTATTGAGGCTGTCATATTCACCGCTGTATTTGTGGAGTTCGTGCGTTAAACGGCTTGTTTCGAATAATTTAATGGCTTCACTCAACAGGCAGCAGAATTGTTTACAAATATAAAACGTTTCATGAAAAGCGTTATGATAACAGACGCGTCGTAATTTTCCTCACTACACTGTTTTCAGCTCTCAACACGAGACATGGTAGCAATGCGTATAGTTACGGCGGTAAAGAAAGAACACGCACCTCATATAAGGTTAGGAAAAAAAAAAAAATCACTGAAATTTCGTAGATGATGAATTAACCCTGTCTTGATTTTATACTTTTTGTTTGGAGCAAACTATTTTTTCCCTTTTTTGAAGTTTACAACCAAAATTAATGATTTTCTAACTAAGCACGCCGTGTTAACTGGTATAGAAGATTTTTCAATAAAAATTTTTTGTCAGTCAGTTTTTTCCATAAGCCAACAAACCAGTTCCTTCAAAATTTTGTTTCCTAGTTAAACCTAATTTGCGATATGCAATTTTAATTTTAAACTCATTCTACTGGTCAAATTTGTAATATAACATCTTAATTACATGGCCGGCCATGCTTCTAAAATGTTACGATTAAATGAATGAAAGTCGTTGTCTGGGTACTTACTGACGCCAATTTTGATAGAGGTTTGTAAATTGAATATCTAAACTCGGTGTCATATGGTAAAGTTCGAAATAAACACGTTCTACTTAAGAGGAATGCAAAATATCAACCTCCTGAAGATTGCATAAATGAGTGGCATTGTATTATTGTCATTGTTATAACTTATTTTACGCTGATTTAAATAGCATCACGAGTAAAATTTTATTCTATACATTGTAAAATAAAATAAATTCGCCTAATGCCTTCTTTTATTGCATCCGATAGGTTGAAAACAATGCGACAATAGCAGCTAGGATAAGAGAAGACGTATGAAACGTGTTCATGGTCCAGCACATGAACTCACTGCATTCCACTGCATTCTCCACCAGGTAATCTACGCGTAACATACAATAAAGTTGAAAATTTTATGGATAATGTATACGGCTGTCAAATTTGCAATTTGCATCCGACCAAGAGATCTGTGACAAATTGAAGTCTTTCTTGAAGAATGTGGTGGTCGGTATGGTGATCTCCCTGGTTGAACACCGGTAATGTGTTAGATACATTCTTTATTGAAGTGACAGCATTATTCATCACTAATGAAAATGGACCTGTTCTCAGTTGTCAGAAGAAACATGGATTTATTATTAAGCAGTCCTTTCTCATGTAACAGGTCACTTACATGAGTTAAATACGTCGGTCCATGGAAAAGGTCTCCTCATAAGCAATATATGTTACACAATTACAGGCTTCAAAATGGAGCTGGATCTGTGGGCGAAGCAACTGCCGGCTGGGAACACTGCACCTTTTTCAGAAGCTATCGCAGGTGCGTGTTCCTGCTTTTAGTATATCTGAAGAATGTTTCCAAATTCTGCAATCTCTTCAAAATAATTACACTTTCAATGTAATTATTTGCCCCTTACTTCCATGGTACTTTTCACGTAAGCTAAACAGAGGTGCTGTATTTCAGGCATACAAATTAAATGGAATTATTATCCGCAAAATAATCCATTGAAATATTGGTGTCTGGACGATAACAGACCGTCTGGAAACAGTAAATAAACGCAAACTTCAAGAGCGTGCTTAAGGTTGGATGGCGTGCTCTCTGGCAGAAGATATTTTATTGTTGTGGCGCTAAATTCAGACGGAGTATCTCCTGCAAGAGCACTCTTCTACTTCTGAACTTTCAGGGCAGTTAGCAATTCTTATTATCTGAGAGGAGAACAAAAAGTTTTAAAGACGTTTTCCCGCTGTATTTAGAATTAAGGGCTCCGGCGAATAAATTTCATATTTCCGTCTTATGACTATTTAAGGGAGTCGTAGCTTAAGGCTTTTATTGTGATGAGAGATGCCATTTACAACACGGAGGGGCTGCATTAAAAGTTGTTAAGTGGACTCAGACGTTCCAGTAAATTGACTGTTGCATCTCGTTCAGTCTGCACCCGCTTTTATCATGTTAACGGAGTTTACCTCGTTAAATCGACGTTCATTTTATTCACCATTCAAATGAGTTCATTGGTACTTCACGGTTACAATGATAGAAAATATTCTTCATATTTTTTGTGTTACATGTCATGTTTGCAACGACTATGCAGCTTCTGAAATACAGAGTACAAAATTGGTAAAATGAGAAAGAGTAGGGGAGACGGATATTGCTAGATGAAAGTATACTCGGTAACGCACGATGGTTTGAGTTCGGTAGAACACCTTTTAGTGACATATTAAGAAATGTACACTAGATGCCGCAGAAGTAATTGCTGTTGTTTTTGACATATGAATAACTTTTAAGCAGTATCTATGAAATATATTTCATGTTGTAAACGAAGCTGTAATTATTAACGAATCACGAAGTATTTCTTCGTGAATTATAGCTTATATAAATGTATCAGTATTATTTTCATTAATTTCCAGATATTTTATGTGTCACGATAATTTACTAACGTTTGGAATACAAAAAGTAACAACTGTATCGTTAATTAAGTAGGAAAGTAAGTAGGTCGCCTTACGCGCCTCTAGAAACACCGGTATCGTTCCAAAAGCCAGTAGGTAAATATTTTCAATGTAGCCATTGTAATTGTTGGACTGCAGAACCGTTTGCAGTCTTCTGGAGTTAAGTGTGCAGCTATGGATTTGCAATGGTAAATAATAATAGAAATTGACCTGTTGAAGAAGGATCACACTCTAAAGTGTCTTCACCATAACAGGAAGTTGTGTAGTTGAAATACGCTGTCAATTAACCCTCCAGAAGTGTTCACGCGCAACAAATTTAACCGTCAGGTGTTCTGAACGGTCGCGGTTGAGTGGTTGAGCGGTCTAAGGCGCCTCGCTGAGGAGCGTGCGGTTGCTCTTCGTCGGCGGTTTGAGACCTTCCTGGGGCATGGATTTGTGTGTGTTGTCCTAAGGTTAGTTTAAGTAGTTTGTAAGTCGAAGGTCTGATGACCAAAGAAGTCCAATAGATCTAGAAACATTTGAACATGTTGTTTAAGAATCACGGAACCCGGTTGTTCCACCGACTCTCTCACCACTGTAGACAAATGACTGCCGTGTCTCACCGACCAAATAAATTTGCAGTATTTATCACAATAAAGCTGACCCTTTTCGGATTATCATTATCAAGAGATTTTCGTATCGATATTTTGAACCGTTTATGAAATTAGACAATTTATAAGGCGCACGATTGCCGACGACCAGGAAAGGTGCGTGGCGGAGGTACGCTGTACCACTACTAGGGTTTCCTATTTCACTCCAAAACAGAACGAGGGAACAAAGAATATCTATATGCCTCTGTAGGAGCCCTAATTTCTCTTGTCTTTGGGATCTGTAAGTAGGCGCCAGGAAGACTAGTTGCTCGCCTCTGAACTGTTTCTATGTTCTCCTTTAAAATGATCTGCTGCGGATCCCAAACACTAGAGCGATATTCAAGGCGTGGTCGTACAAAAGTTTTATTCGCGGTCCCCTTTACAGATGAATTACATCTTCACAAAATTCTCCCAATAAACCGAATTCGGCTCTCCGTCTTAGAACTGTCCTTACATGTGTGATCCATTTCATATCGCTCTGCAATGTTGTTGTTGTTGTGGTCTTCAGTCCGGAGACTGGTTTGATGCAGCTCTCCATAATACCCTATCCTGAGCAAGCCTCTTCATCTCCACATAAGAACGGCAACCTACATCTGTCTGAATCTGCTTACTGTATCCATCTCTTGGTCTTCTTCTGCGGTTTTTACCCCACACACTTCCCTCCTACGCTAAATTCACAATTACTTGATGTCTAAGAATGTGTCCTACTAATCGATCCCTTCTTTTAGTCAAGGTATGCCAGAAATTTCTTTTCTCCCCAATTCTGTTCAGTACCTCCTCATTAGTTACGCGATCCACCCACCTAATCTTCAGCATTCTTCTCTAGCACCATATTTCAAAAGCCTCAATCCTCTTCCTGTCCGCACTGTTTATCGTCGATGTCTCACTCCCATGCAAGGCAACACTCCATACAAATGCCTTCAGAAAGGACTTCCTTAGGTTAAAATCAATATTCGATGTTAACAAATTTCTCTTTTTCAAGAACGCTTTTCTACCCATTGCCATTCTGCATTTTATATCCTCTGTACAGCGACCATCATTTGTTATTTTACTGCCCAAGTAACAAAACTCATCTATCTCCTTTATTGTTTCGTTACCCAATCTAATTCCTTCAGCATCGCCTGATTTTATTACACTGCACTCCATTACCCTAGTTTTGCTCTTGTTAATTTTCATCTTATATGCACCTTTCAGCACACTGTCCATTCCGTTTAACTGCTCTTCCACGTCCTTTGCTGTCTCTGACAGAATTACTATGTCGTCGGCAAAACGCAATGTTTTTAATTCTCCCCCCTGAACTATAATTCCTTCACCAAATTTCTCTTTGCTTTCGTTTATAGCTTGCTCAATGTAGAAATTGAATAACATTGGACAAAGGCTACAACTCTGTCTTACTCCCTTTCCAACCACTGCATCCCTTTCATGTCCTTCAACTCTGACAACCGCTGTCTGGTTTTTGTACAAGTTGTAAATAACCTTACGCTCCATATATTTTACTCCTGCTTGCTTCAGAACTTGAAAGAGTTTATTCCAATCAACATTGTCAAAAGCCTTCTCCAGATCTACAAAGGCTAGAAATGTAGGTTTGCCTTTCCTTAATCTATCTTCTAGGATAAGCCGTAAAGTGAGTATTGCCTCCCGTGTTCCTACATTTCTCCTGAACCCAAACTGATCTTCCCCGAGGTCGGCTTCTACCACCTTTTCCATCCTTCTGTATATAATTCGTGTTAATATTTTGCAACCATGACTTATTAAACTGATGGTTCTGTAGTTTTCACACCTGTCTGCACCTGCTTTCTTTGGAATGGGGATTATAACATTTTTCTTAAAGTCTGAGGGTACTTCACCTGTCTCTTACATCTTACACACCAGATGAAACAATTTTGTCATGGCTGGTTCTCCCAGAGACTTCAGTAGCTCTGAGGGAGTATCATCTACTCCAGGGGCCTTGTTTCGACTTAGGTCTTTCAGGGCTCTGTCAAATTCTTCTCTCAGTACTGTATCTCCTATTTCATCTTCATCTACATCCTCTTTCCTTCCTACAATATTGTCTTGAAGTTCATTTCCTTTGTAGAGCCCCTCTATATACTCTTTCCACCTTTCAGCTTTCCCTTCTTTGCTGAGAACTGTTTTTCCATCAGTGTCCTTAATATTCATAGAGCTGTTTTTTTATCTCCAAATGTTTCTTTTATTTTCCTGTAGGCTGTATCTATTTTTCCCCTATTTATACATTCTTCTACATCCTAGCATTTGCGTTCTAGCCACTCCTGCACTTCCTGTCAATCTCATTTCTTAGTCGTCTGTAATCCATTTTGCCTGTTTCATTTACTGCATTTTTATATTTTCTCCTTTCATCGATTAAATTTAGTATCTCCTGTGATATCCAAGGATTTTTTGTAGGTCTTGCCTTCCTACCTATTTTGTCCTCTGCTGCTTCACTATTTCATCTCTCAATTTTACGCACTCCTCCTCTACTGTTTTATTTTCCCCTGTTTCTTAACAACTCCAGGTTCCTTCAATTTATCCAGGTCCCATCTCCTTATTTTCCTACCTTTTTGTAGTTTCTTCAGTTTCAGCCTACAGTTCATAACCAACAAGTTATGGTCAGAGTCTATATCTCGCCTTGGTTATGTCTGGCAATGTTACGCCTAGATATTTGAACGACGCGACTGCATCTATTAATGCTGTATTCGAACATTATGGGATTGTTTTCCTACTCATGTGCATTTACAGCCAACTGCCGTTCTTCGCACCAACTAGAAATTTTGTCTAAGTCATCGTGTATGCTATTGCAGTCAAAGAGGATACCCTCCCATACACCATAACATTATCAGCAAAGAGCCGCAGATTACAACTTACTCCGTCCATCAGATCATTTACATATCTAGAAAATAATAGCGGTCCTCTGATGAACACTCTCCGTCGAAAAAAAAAAAAAAAAAAAGTAAAATAAAGTAAAATAAAATAAAATAAGGACTGCTTTCTGTTGCTTAGAAGTCTTCCAGTTAGTCATAAATCTGTGAACCTATTCCATAAGCTCCAATTTACATTAGCAGGGTGGAGTGTGGCACCGTATCAAATGCCTTTTTGAAATCGAGAAAAACATAATCTGTCTATTGTCTTTCATCTATGACTCGCAAAATGTCATGTGATAAAAGGGCAAGCTGAATTTCACACGAACGATTGGTTTCGCTTTGAATATGGAACGGATTACGTCGAGAATGATACGCGATAGCGATATGCTCTCAATTGTAAGTACAAAATCGGTATCCAATCTAAATTTTGTATTTTCCAATGCATGAATTAAAATCAATCGTGTGCAAAGAGTACAAAATGAGATATTATCTCTGCAAATTAATAAAAAAAATTCACAGTATATATTTATTGCAGTAAAATAACAGTCACGAAGAACTAGAAGAAATTCAGTCCCTCGTCGAACAAAAATATCAAGCTCCAAGATAAAAAAAAAATAATAAAATAAATAAATAATTAAATGAAAAATTTCTTGATCGGATGATATGTATTTTTCAGGGCATAAATCATCAGCTTTCAGCGCAGGCAAGAAGTGCAAAAATAAATAAAACATATGCGCTGATCAAGAAAACGTTGGGAGCACGTCTGCAATAGCGAAAGAGTTAATACGCCAACAGTTTCTTTGCAGTTCGTTTGTACTGAAATTTGATGCTATTGTGACAGTTACTTATGTTGGTCAACTGTGACAATAATGACAGAGTACAGTGCAAAGGAACTGCAGAAGACCTTGTCGCGTGACAGATTGTTCCATGGATAACACACGATTCAGAAAATAACCTGAAGATGGTATTATAGCCGAAATGGCCACAGTATAAAATAAATAAATATTATAGCAGCAAACTGGTGGCAATATACGAGGCGCGTCCAGAAAGTAAGTTCCGTTTGGGAATAAAATGAAATTGTACACAGATAAGAAATTTTTATTGCACAATATTCTACCACTCTTAAACTACTTTTCCACATAACTACCGAAATTTTGCAGGCATTTGTCATAGCGTGGCACGAGGTTTTGGACACCTTCATAGAAATCTGCCGCCTGTGTCTTCAACCAGTTGGAAACGGTGAACTTTGGGGGAAGTCCATAGCGAGGGCACTAATTGGAAAACTATTGTTTTCCAGGATCTTATCAATCGCGTGAATCAGTTCTTCTGTAACCAAATGTAGACGCCCACTTCGTTCTTCATCGTGCACATCACTAAGCCCGCCATTGAACTTTCTGACCCATCTTCTCACCATCGAATCACTCATCGCATTTGGTCCGTAAGCATCGCAAATTTTCCGATAAATTTCACTTGGTTTTACTTTCATCATATTCAGAAACCGAATCACCGACCAGATTTCACAGGCGGCGGGATTTTCAATCAACGCCGACATTTCAAACAAGCACAACAATGTGTACGTAACTAACAGCGATCTCCAAATGGCGCATGTTCTTCTCCTTGATACACGTCGTCCACAGCGCATGTCGGAAGTGCAATCGCAGCGCTGCAGTGGAGATAAATTGAAACGCAACTTACTTTCTGGACGCGCCTCGTATTTATTTATTTATTCCTGCTTTGAGTTAGTACTTTTTGTGGTGTCGCACAAGTCTAAAGTGCGCGCCACCTACTTTCACGACACAAAACTTTTACTATCCTTTCTCTCTCCATTTCCTTTTTTCTAAGAACATGCTATATTTATGGAGAATAAATAGAAATAAGGCTGTCTCGCATAATCTACAAAATTATAAGTATCGAAACAAAGAAAGATGGTAATCAAAACACAAATGGCACATAAAATGCGTACTATCTCATATTTATTGAGTTATATGTTGAACAATTATATTATTTTGCACGTATGTATTCATTTGTATAAGTTCTGTATGTCTGTATTAAAAGAAATTTATTTTTTACTGCTTTCTTTATTTATTCTTATATTTCCTTATTCGTATGCTTATCCTTACAGAGAAAGAGCTGAAGACATTGTAGCACGCATAGACCAAAGATATGGTCTGTGGCGTGACGTTTCGCAGTATGTAACCTCCTTGCTTTAGAGTCGCAATCGTCATCGCAGGCCTTCAGTCTGATTTTTTTTTATAATTTGAGGACTTTCAACCACCATATGGTGTACAACGGGAGACATCGGATAACAATTACACACCGACCATTCGCTTGCGTTATGTAGTTATGCGGAGCGAAATATTAACACACACACACACACACACACACACACACACACACACACACACACACACACACACAGAATTTTATATACACTGATAACATTCCATCCCTATATACTCCACCCTTTTATCATTATTAACACTCAAGCAACAATGCAACCAATAAAACCATTTTAAAAGAAAAAGAAAATTTTCAGAGGGTAATTATTGTTCCGAATTTCGCGTTATATTCTTCAAATTACTAAATATCTATCAGATCGCTATGAAAACTGTGCCTAAAACCTTCCTCAGGTATAAATTAGCAACTGTACAAATATTTAAGTGTCTGCGTTGTTGTTGTTGTTTAGAGGGGACTAGACTGCGTGGTCATCAGTCCCAAGTGTCTGCGTCTTGTAGTTCGGCCGTCATAAGCGTAAACCAAACAGACATTCACATTGGTATAAATAGACAAATAGCTATCCGATCGCCACAAAACCGTGCCTAAAGTCTTCCCCGGGTAGACATTAGTAACTGTACAAAATTTTAGCTCTTTATGTCTTGTGGTTCAGACGTGATAAACGTACAGCGAACAGACATTCACATTTATAGATGTAGATTATGTCGTTACTGCGCTGCTGCACCAAAAGATTGCAATCTGAGGTGCCTGTTATAGGAGAGCTGAGTTTCAGTGAGACGCCTGCTTTTTTCGCTGCGTTGCTCAGTGGTGTGGAGGCTGATCGGCAGCTTGGGCCATCTGTCTGCCGCCTGGGACAGCACACCACCGTGTGTTACCAGGCCTTCCTGCTCTCGCCTCCACGGCCACGGCGCGATCACCTTGTTTCGCTGGGTTGCCTACCTGGCAGCGGCTAGGCGCCGCGGTGGGATTTGTCATGTAACGGCCCATTGACACCGCGGCGAGGGGTGCGCGCGCGATGGATGGGCCCTGGGAGGCGGCCATTACGGGAAATGGCACAGAAAGCCGTTCCCCGTTTAACCCCCACCCCCTACCCCTCGCCAATAGCCGCCTGCCGCAGGAATTGCGGCCGTGCCGGAGCGGCCGGCCAGAAGTTTCAGCTGGCGGTAAAGACTCCATCCATCTGGCCGCTCCGGTGCGGGGCCCGCGGTCAGGCCGATAACTGGCCGATTTAATTACGGCGAGCGGAACAGCGCGTTTCCGAGGGCAGCGATTTAAAACTCGCTCCACCCAACAGTCTTGGAGGGGGGGGGGTCTACAGTAGAGTTACATCCTTCCATCAACGACGCGGTCATTAGATGTTACCAAAGGTTAAGAAGGGAAATTCCTCTTGGCCTTCTCCAAAGAGCCAACTCCCCATTTGCCTGGAACCAACTTGAAAAGTCGCGGAAAATTCAAATCTGTTGAGCAGACTGGAATTCGAACAACGTCGTCTTCGCGAATAAGAATTCAATGTCTTGATCATAGGTGAACTCCCTTCTTCATGAGGTACCCGAATTACTTCGTAATAGAATTAGCACATTTTAAGAAACTATGATGGGGGTGGTTGTCCGGGTAGGCAACTACAACTAAGAGGCGAATATTGTTACCAGACACGTTTCCTTTGAATGATATTAAAACTTCTTTAGTTGTCTGTAATTAGATATTTACAATCTGTTTTGATATGTGGATCGAAAACAATTCAATAGGAAATAAATTTAAAGTACTATTTGGTTACTTACAGAAAATGTTGGTCTTTGTTTTCACCTTACATCATGCAGTACCGATTTGTTTCCTGGATATTCTTTCCTAATCACTATTTCTCTGCTAATCTCCACTTTCACTGCTGCACTGTCCATAATTCATTTTTTACATATCAGGTGTATTTGTTTTGAACGTGACAGAGTTTGCACAGAGTGTTGTTATAGTGTTGACAACTTTGCAACTGAATGTTTTTTTCTTTTAATACTCTATATCAGTATTTAGTTTCGATGTAAGTGATGTAGAGTTATGACGAAACTATAAGTTTGTGTGATGACTGTTTCGGGAGGGGGGGGGGCGAGGAATTGGCAGGGAAAATATGACTGAATAGTGGTTCAAAGAAGTATGTAGTGAAGTAGTGGAATGCAAAGAGCCGCGGCGGTATAGTGCGCTGAGGCGCCGTGCTGCGGTGCGCGCGGTCGGCCGCCTTCGTGGGTTGGAGTCCTACCTCGTGCATGGGTGTATGTGTTTTACTTAGGTTAGTTTAACTTAATTTAACCAGTTTGTAAGCTAGGGACTAATAATAACCACACAGTTAAGTCCCATAGATTTACAAACATTTGAACATTTTTTAAATGCAGAGCGAGATGTAAGACAAGAGTGAGTGTAGCAGGTAGAGTGGTGGTTGGGGGTTGGGAGAGGTTTCAGAGTTGAATAAGTAACAGTAATATTGTAATTATGGGTGGTGAGTGCTTCTGTGTAGGGGAGAGGGTGGTGTAGGAAAGTAGAGTGGGATTTGGGATAGAAGGCGAAGACAGAGCTTGGGGTGGATGATTGGTGGTGTAGATGGTCTTATTCTGAAGAAGTGAATGTGAAGGGGTATTAATAAAGTTGAATGTCTGTGGGGACAAGTGAGTAGCAGATAGAGTTCAAGTAATGTGTGTGCGTGTGGGAAGGGTGTGGGAAGTAATTCACAGTTGGGAGTTTTATTTTAAAATGAGCAACACGTTCTGAGGATCTTACATTGGGGGACAGGTGAGTATGTAATTTGATATATGTGGAGTGAGGAATAGTGGGATGTGGAGTGAGATGTGGGAGAAGATTGAGACAGTTGGTGGGCAAGAGGTTGTGAGGTTTATGAAGTTTTTTCCTATTTTTGTATACAATGTTTCGTTTCCAACAAAAAGAAAAAAGAAAAAAAAGAAAGTAAATTGCCGTTGCATTGTTGATAACACTACAGCACACTATGTATACTCAAACACATTCAAAACAAATACACCTGACGTGTGAAAAACGTAATTATAGACAGTGCAGCATTGAAAATGGAGATTAGGAAAAAAATAGTGATTCGGAAAGAAGTATCTCCATTACCGCAGGAAACAAATCGGCACTGCATGATGCATGATGAAAACCAAGACCAAAATTTTTTGTAAGTGACCAAATTGTACTTTGCATGTTTTGTTTAGGTACGTATCAAAAACAAACTGTAAATATATATTATTACAGACAACTAAAGATGTTTTACTATCATTAAAACGAAACGCGTCTGGTAACAAAAAGACACTTCTTATTTGTGGTTGCATTGACGGACAAATAACCCCATCTTAATTATATAAGCAATTACAGACTTCATTGCCACACCGCACCAGGCATGTCCTGTTATGTGTATTTCATCCACTTTTTCCACAGTCGACAGTACATTCGTCCTAGACACAATACTGAAACCGCATATATAAGCAGACTAATACTATGTTTCCTTAATCTTCATCAGTACATTTTGAAAGTCTGTAAGTGAGTCGTTCTTGATTTAAATAACGAAGAACTCCCCCAGTTAAGTGAAGAAGCACACTGCAATGGAAAATGACTTCCGAAGCCAAATACAAGACGAATTCCGAACAACATAATAAAAGGAAATCAAACGTTTGCCATTACAGAAGAAGCGAACCATATAGGCAAGTGTCTGACCTGCATATTTTATTACGTTAAAGTTTCTCGAAGGATGTAAAACGTACTTGGTGACGTGAAGTCACTATAGCTTTCTACTCAAACAAATTGTAACAGATTGGTAAATACACATAATCGCTTGTAAATATTGCTCTTGTTTGTACATTGGAGAGATGCATGGATGTTCAGATTAGACACACTGAAGACGTCAACTGCTACACGCACACACACACACACACACACACACACACACACACACAAACACAAAACCCAAGGCAAAATCTTCAGAAACTCAACAGAAAAACTCCAAATACTACTGTTTCAAACGTTTGTATGAACACCTCCTGCTTGTGAATGTTTCAGTCCTCAGTGACGAATTAGACGGCAAATAAATGTCTACCAGCCGCGGAGGAGCGGCAGAGCGCATTGAGGCGCTATAATACGATGCGCGAGGCCGTTTTCCGTCTGGGGTTCGAATTCCCCCCCCCCCCCCCTCAGCCCGTTGGGCATGGCTGTGTCGTATTTAGTATATAAGGTAGTTCATAAGTAATTTGTAAGTTTAGGGACTGTTGACATCGCCGTTAAGTCTCTTAAGCTTGATAAACATTTGACCATTTTTGAACAATACCTAAGAGGTTCACATGCATTTTATGACCTGAATATTTTTCATGAACATGATCATTTCCTCACAGATTGTATTCAAAATTTACAAAAACATACAATACAAACATACCTGATAATTAAATGGTTAATAATTGTAAAAGGAAATTTATAACTGGATAATTTATGTAAGTAATGTAATTCATAAAGAGGAGCACTACGTAATGCATAAAAATTCTGTATGAAATCATACTGCATTACATCTGTTGAGCGTCTGTTAATATTAAAAACTGAAAATGTCTGCCGCGGTCATCCATTTTCAGCAGCAAGATCAGCAACTTTAGACAAACTTGTGTTCATTTATTGAGATTTTGAGTCGAAATCATGCTATTACAATTTTATTTTCAATTTCGTTCATTATCAAATCAGCCTTACTAGTTAGTCCTAAGAAGACGATTTCAGGTCATTCTACCTTTTTTTCTTATTAATAGATTCCAATCTAAGCAGTACTGATAATTCTAAAGTTCGGGAGAGGCTCACTTTCATTCTTGCAAATGCATGTATATCATTTTTCATTTTAGGATAATATCAACGCCTTCATTCTCAATATGTTTTGAATATGGTCATTACGGACAGAAGCCTGATTTCAATTAGTCTGTGATCCATAACCGGTATTTCAGAAATAAAGGCTAATTCACCCAATTGCAATAGGTGCTGTATCACATTTTGTTGTTGATGTATTTGGACGTTTTTGTTATACTCTTGTATGTAAGCCAAGTGATATTATAATACGTTTAGTTCCCTCGAGATTTCATTATGTAATTACTGCCGTACATATTTTCCTTATACGTACAGTGATTACTTCGACGTAGTATTGCATTCGAACTGTATCAGCTTTTTCGTTAAACTACCATCACAGTAAATGTATTATTGTCCACCATGGAAATGAACCCAGTCCTTATGTATCCTTACATGCTATTTTCCTATGATTATCGTGACATAGGGAAAAAGTTAGTCGCTATACGTCAATAACTGGTACTGAACCCATTTACAGAGTGTATTGTGACGCACCGGAGATGACTACATCATATCGATAGACAAGCGGGAGCATGGACGGCTGCCACTATAAGTTCCCGTGTTCGCACGAGAGGCCACACACTACCAACAGTATCAAGTGCACGAATCAAAATTTAACAGTCCGCACATATGGCCTGTGAGGTGATACTGTGCCTCGGGTCATAGAGAAATGTGCCTCCTGATCATCCGGAATGCGACATGTGTCTCAAATTAGCAGTGCTTCGATCTAGCGGACTCTTAGTTAGTAGAAGCGATGATTTACAATTATATCGGACATTATTTGGACTTTATCAGCCACAATTGTACTCCAGCAACACCAAGTTCACTATATCAATCACTACTGAAAAGTACAAAAAACATCTTGACATAATGATGCATAGAGATGAAAGAAATGGTTACTGAAATGACATAGATACAAAGCTAAACAACAAAATAAAATCAAAAATATAAGAACAAAACAAAATAGACCCAAGGAAACAAAACCCCATTCAATAAAAAACACTAAATATCATAACAATACCCAGAATAACAAAAAATACATAACAGAAGACACAAGATGGTACACAATAACGCAAAGAGACCAATTCACTCATCAAATAATCTACATTTTAGAAAGGCAGGACGTAAATACAGCACACACAACTGATAATTCTATTCAAAAATACACCCCACAACTGACAAACTCAAAGACTGGAAAATACCAATTAAAAATTAACTCTTGTGATGGAAGATAGCACTGTATAGGGCACCACCAAGAACCCAATTTCTTCTGATCTCTGAGGAACAAGACTTGCTTTATCGTCAGCCTTGAGGCTTGTTCCACTGATTGTGGTGACAGTGTTAAGATTTGGTGTCCTTTATTGATAGGGTCTTTTGGGTGTCAGTACTTATTTATTTCATCTGCGTTAACTTAGTGGTCTGACGAAAAGGGCAAATGGCCGCTTATAGAGGTTCTCTGGGACAATTGGTGCTCTGAGCTGTCATGTAAGATGGTTCTCAAATTAATGTGTGCGATGGTAACATCTGCGAACAGCTTCTTCAAACATCTCTTCAACGAGCTTCTCCAAATGTTCAAATGTTTGTAAATCTATGGGACTTAACTACTCTGGTCGTCAGTCCCTAGGCTTACAAATTACCTTATCGTATGCTAAGGTCAAGAAATACACCCATGCCGGAGGGAGGACTCGAACCTCCGACGGCGATCAGCGGCGCTCTGCGCAGATAGGCGCCTTGGATCGCTCGGCTACTCCACCGCGACGAGCTTCTCGTGGACATTTTGTGTACGTATTTATGCAGAAAGTCTCTCGGTACCAGGAAAACTCCGTAATATATCTTTTGCAAGCTCTATAACCCTTGGATGCGTGTCGATGCGGCGTTGCTCAAAACTTCAAACCATAGTCCATTATGTACCGGATAATTGTTCGGCATAGATGTGATCCTCTATCAGTCGGTAGTTTGGAGTTTTCATTCACCAGTGGGAACAGAGCGCCCGCTCTCTGTGAGGTCAGCTTGTGGATTTGGGTCATACGTTGCTTTCATGTGAGTGTCTTGTCGAGTGTATCATAGCTGTATTGGTCAATTCGGTGGCCAAGGAGTCGGACATTCAGTATTGTATTCTGCACGCTTCTTACTCAGCACCATCCGTTGAGACTTCGCGGCGTTGAATCAAACCCTCCAGTCGGTAGCCCATCTTTAGAGATCTCCATTGACTTCCTGCAGTCTTCCGGGCACGGCTTCTAGATATCCACCAATCGTGATGAGTGCAGTATCGTCTGACTGATATATACGCCAAACAAGCGAAATGTTTGATTTCGCATATAAAGAATACATTAGTACCAGGAAGAATGGAACAGACCACACCATGTCAGCTATCCAAGATCCAGAGAAGAACACTTGAAAAAATGAGAAGAAACAACAGAAAATCATTACAATAAATAAATAAATGAAAAAACGAAAGGAGAAAAGAAAAACCAGTTGAGTGTACATGTACATATATAAAACAATTCACTGTTCACATTAATAGATGCAGAAAAATGCTTACTGTCTACACTTTCCCATTAACACTCCCCCCCCCCCCTCCCGGTTCACGAAACATCAAATTATAAGATGAAATCATACAAAATACAATAGTTCGTCCTACTATCTGAGACTACGAATACACACACACACATAAAATTACAGCATCATTTTCGCAGACACAGACCACACACGTTCCATGCACATGGTCATTTCTATTGGCAACAAGTCTAAACAAACGAATTTCGAAATGAGATACAGGTTCAAGCCTGTAAAACAGTTAATTTCGAAATAGTGATCAAATGATGGAGAAACTGTATAAATCGTGACGAAGTTGTTCGAATTCAAAAGACTATAAAACGGGAGTAGCCTACATGTATTTCGCATAAAACAAAGTGAAGTGTTTATAATTTGGTAAACCTAATTCTGTAAACAATAAATGTAACATTTAGATATGTAATATACTGATGATGCCCTAAAATAATAGAGCACGAAACGCGTATGAAGGAAATAAAGAGATTGCAAAAAGGAAACGGCAGTTTTGTTACCAAAAGCGAATAAGTTGAGTATTCATTGATTTATAACGAATTTGTCATGTACTACAAACATTGTGAGATCTTTTTGTTTGATATCTTTTTCTTTAAGTGCATCTGCACACGCTCATTACCCCACAACACAAAGCTACGCTATTCGATAAATGACTTAGAACTATAGAAGGAAATGTAAAATTATCTGAGGGATGTGCCTCGCCAAGTGCGGTATTGCGTATCTGAGTGATTGTACGATGTTGAAAAGAAGTTGAAACATATAATACATCAAATAACTTTCAACTCATTATCAGAACAGTTAAGAGATTCGGTGTGTAAATCAAACAAGTTAACGTCCTTCCCAGCTGCAGAGTTTCCTGTTGCGTGCAGAAGGAGCACAGTGGCTCACTTAGTACGTACATCGAAGATGCTGAATTTTATTAACGTCAGATTTATGACAGGTTCCTCATCTGACAGCTGGTTACAAAGTGGAGCCCATAGGACAGTTGACCGCCCGCTTTTATTCGATTTTATACAGGAATTTCATAATTTAAAATTAATATTTTTGGCGCACGTAAACGTTATTGCAGTAGAACAATAGCAGATTAAATCGTACATCAGTTGAATTTCATAAAACTACTTTACAGGAAATACATCATAATGCGTGATTCAGACAATACAAAAATAACATTCGTTGAGTACATGAAAATTAAATTGAAACAAGTCACACGTGATTTGAGCGTAATGTGTAAACGTAGCTTCTTGACATAAAAAAGAATTTTGAAATATGGACAAAGCAGAAATGTTGACATTTAGTTAATTACATAATGTGTTTCAGCGTTAATAACAAAATTAACAGGAGTGCTTTTATTCGTTGGTGTTCAGATTTACAACACAGAATGGTCTTATAGCTATTTTAAATGAACATTTTACAGGCAATTATAATTACCCGTTACAAACAAATGAATGAGCGATTTGTGTTCCTACATGGCTGAATGATTACACGTTACTTAAGAGCGACTGAAAAAAAAATATGTTTAAGATATTAGCGAATGTTACCTTTAGTATGCTGTTTTCATTCTCAGCTGAATAGTAATAATACAGCGGTCAATCAAGCTTTCAGGAAATTAATACAAGATGTGAGTGGAGTAGATATCATAGACAAAAACAAGGATTGTGGAAAATATGGGCTATTACATTTCACAAGGTATGCAGAAAAGGAGGTAGGCCTTCCGGTACCTTGTGAAAAGTCCTTCCGGGCGCTCTTGCGTGCCTTGATGTCACTTAGAGGACAAGGCACTGCTGTGCACTCAGAAGCAAACGGAGGTCGTTATTTTCATACGAGAAATATAACACATTCTGTGCCGTTCATTTCATGCACCAGGGTACTGTAATGGCGCCAAAATACACTGTATTGTTGCACCTAGAAAACCGTCAAAATTATTCACCATGGGTTTTCCAAGGATATGTTCTTGTAACGTGAATGAATAGGTCAATGCCAGCGCACGGACAGAGTAAATGTGAAAACAACACCTGTGTATTCGGTTAATTTTTGGTCTAAAGTTTACAAAAAAAAAAAAAAAAAAAAAAAAAAAAAAAAAAAAAAAAAAAATGTGAAATGAATTTGTGCGGGTTACCTTCAAGAAAGCAACCACTAACACCAGCTAGACTTAGTCTAAAAGTGTCCAAACAAGCCTGAGGAAGAAATTACAGAGAGCAGGGATGCAATCGGAAAGGCAGGAAATCAGTACACAAATAACACTGAAAACAGTGATATTTAAGATATTTCAGAATATGTGGGCGATCTATCTTGTTACTTAAAAAATGGAAAATACAAGCTTAAATATATTTAAAATATGATTAATTTTTTGCCGGATTTGGCAGATCAAGGCTAGCATCATATGATTTGTGAATTGCATGCATTCCTACGTGAAACTATCTAATATTTATAAAATAAACATTAAATGTACAATAAACCTTTGCAAGATACCTGGCATACTTTTATACATGACAAGATTAGCAATCTATATTTTGAAATGTTGAGGTTTGATAGCACTTGCTCCTGGATATCATATCTTCATTTGAAAGTTGCTGTATAACAGATACAAAATAATCTCAAGAATAATGAAAGTACATTTTTATTCCCTGGAGGTATGAATTCGTCCACCACACTGTGAAGGAAGATGTTTAGAAAAGCATTATTAAATTACGCATCTTAATCAAGAAGCAAGCGTCTACCAGATCACAGCTACTGATATAATTCATGACGTCAGTGAAGGATTTAGGAATTAAGCACCTGAGGAGTCAGATTGAACTCTTAAGAAAGGGGAAAAAAACTAAATTCTTAGAGAGAAGCAGCGCTAAAAGAATGTGATGTCTCCCTGCAAAGTAAAATAAATTTTCGTCGGAGTATTCTTTTGTTAATGCGGACAAAAACGCTCATCTGACGTGAAAGATAAATACGAAATTACACAAGATGGTAACTGATGGGCAAAGAAAAATGCTTTGTACCAGCTCCAACACGATTCCTGGTAAACGAAAACAAAAGCATTAGACGGAATTCAGAACACGCCGACGTTAAGAGCTCTACCGGCAAGGTTACATTATTATTGGAGACGGAGATAAATATTTTTTCCCTCCTGGGGAATTCTTCAGAAATGGACAAAGAAATTGTAAATGCGTACCGAGTATTCTCCAAAATATGTGTATTCAAGGCAGATTTATTGCTCGTCACGGTCGTGGAGTCTGCAAATGGTCGTGCGAACATTGTGCCCAATAAAAAAAGAGGATCCTGCAGTTAATTATACGCTTACTATTGTTTAAGTTATAAGAAGAACATTTATATTGATTAGGGAACTTAATGAAGAAGCTAAGTTGGAAGCCATGAAGAAATGTCATAAGGAGGAAGCAGCTATGGACTGTTGACAATAGAAATATGGATCACGATTCCTTTAACATCTGCTCCTTCAAGGAAAGGAAGAGTTGATTATAATTTATTTCGTCCTGATGTGTACAACATATGTCAGGCCGCTTGAACTGATTTATCAAAAATTAATTGGGGAAACCGAAAATAAAATGAACAAGTAATAAACCGCAGACTCTGTGGTGTATCGCAATTGTCGCATGAACACACAGCAGCGCTGCGCTACGTAGCCTCACAGTGACGTCAGGGGGATTCAAGCCAATAGCGGGCGTTTCTACCGGAACGATCCTGCCTGGAGTCTCGCTTGACATGAAGACCTAGGGGATCGCAAGTCACAGGCATCAGAGAGGAGCAGAATGAAATGAAGATCAAATACAATAGTTGCCACTGAGCGGTCGAGGTAGAAAGTAAGTACACCGACAAATTGCCCATTCACCATGAAGAAAGAACAAACTGTCTTATATTACTACGCCTATTCGTGAACGATGTATGCGTCATTCTTGTCCATCACAAGCCTTGTTTGAAATATTGGAACAACGGCTTTGGCAAACCGGTAGCTTCATTCCAAAGAGGTCAGATTGCTGTCATTCCCGGAAGGGCTGCACTCTTGATGAAGACGTGGAAGTCCATTGACGACCGGTAACTGTCGACGACAGATGTTGTGCATGTATCCCAGAATTGCGCCAGCTGAGTTCCCCATGAATAACAACTTCTTCTATACTAATGCGAAATTTCACTTTATTTTGCGCTGCTTGCCGATTACTGTGCATCTGTCCTACACCACTGTGTCGACGTTCCAGACTTTCCTCCTTTCTTTCTCTCTCTTTTTTTATTTTATTTATTTATTTATTTGCCTACTCGCTCCTCTTAAGTTTTCATACTCTTTTCTCTAACCGACTACACTGACTACAAGGTCTCTGTCGTACTGTCTCCTTTTTCTCACTGGCACTTCGTGCTTGTCGACTCCTCCAAGTCACTCACTTTATCACTTTCTGTCAATCATTCTTATCACTGTCTTTGTCACTTTCATTCTCTCTCTACTGTTGTCAGTCCCAATGTCTTTTTTTTCTTTCCCATTGACTTTCTCTTTCTTTGTCAAGGTGTGTTCTCTGTCTCTTCAATCACCATTCTCTCTACACGTAAACATACTGATGGATTTTTCGAACTTGTGAATTCTAGCCCAGGAAAGATGAACCCGTGGCTGTAGATCGGTGAAAGTTGACAAAATTTTTCCTGCTCTTGGAATCCAAAAGGTACATAATGGAAACCATCCATCAAGTTTTCATTTCCACTTTCTCTATTTTATCAATCACTGCTAGTATCCATTTATATTACCACTGTCACTCTTATTATTAACATGACTAACAGCTACCTCTCCGTCTGCCACTGGCTCTGACTCCTCTGTTTTACATCGTCACTTTCTGTCATCTCTTTCAGCACACACACAAAAAAAGAACGCAAATATGTTGGCATTCCAAAAATTTTGCTTAGGAACGAGGAATAAGATGTAGAAAGCTAGTTCCCTCTTTTATCTCAGACTCATTTAAGCTGGAAAATATTTGTCATGTTTTCTGCGCCAATGAGAGCATTTTCAGCTGGTTCTCTTCTTATTCTTGCTACACCAGCGTGTTTCTCAAATAAAACAAATTTTGTAGATCTGACAATTTCTTCAAATGCGTCGACACATTTCTACACAGGGCATTAATTAAAGAAGACGGAATGATACCCAAAATCAGACTTTTTCCACAAATTAGTGAACACGCCAGTATTTCGTAGCAGCTGCTAAGTCTGTGTGTTCATCCGCTGGATATGAACCCAGTATCTCGAGAACGCAAAGAGATATTGTTGTGCACTAAATTTTGAATAATGTTTCGATACTTCATCTGAATGTCATACACTGCTATATTCAGCTCAAAGCAACTATACACAAAGTCTACAAAATGTATTTATTCCCTGCAAATTCTTTAAAACATGTTGCAGCTCTTTTGTGAATTTTGATGCTGTTCAGTAACGGGGACGAAGAACGAAAATAAAATCAGTCCATCGAGCGATGATATCTAACTGTAAGTTGTACAATACACTACAAATATTTCCCCGAGTAATTTTTTTAATGTTATGTATGGAACTCACTTTTCGTTGGGGGCGATCTAAATCAATATGCACAGGTTCTCAGCCAAGATTGCGTTTTTATTTTTAGGATGATCGGTTTCGACGTTATTCAAACGTCATTTTCTGATCTCCTATATGACTTGGTGAGATACAGGAGATCAGAAGATGACGTCTGAGTAATGATCATCACAAAACAAAAAACGCGATTTTGGGTGGGAAACTGTGCAATATATATAGGGTAGTAAGATTAACCTTTCTATTGTGTTCGAAACAGAGACAAACATATTGTTAATGGGTCAGTTAGACCCGCAATTTAAAAGAAATATATATTCTTCGATGTTACTTCAAAATATATTTTATATGTAGTTTTTCATGTGGAAAGACAGATATTGAAGCTTTCCAGCATTTATTGAACGTAATTACTGTAAAAAATTATTACATTTTAGATTGTGGAACAATGTTCATACAAGTTTTTATAAGTGAATTGTTGCATAAAAGTGCAAGCTAAAGCTTAATTTTTGTCACTTATTGCAAACACTAATTAACCTAAAAGTACAATGAAAAATGATAATTCTGAAGAACAATATTTAGCTTCAGTACATGCGTGTTGTATTAGCTTACACAATTATTGCAGTAAATATTTGCATGATATTGTCATAGGAATGATTGACAAATGTTACATTTCTTATTAGTCTTTCGATCTTTCTTCGGTCCACACTCTTTGTACTGGCCCCTTTTCTGTTCCTTTGCTCCAGAACTCGTTCCTGCAATATTTTCCAAATTTACTTTTATCTTTTTAGGAATATTTTTAGACATTCTGTTTTCTCGCATTGTTCTTGTTAGCTCTCTTAGAAAAAGGCGTCTTTCGTACAGTTGTTTCAATAGTAGCCTGGGCTAGTGTTTACATGCAACACATAATCATTTACTGCAGCAATGTCTAGCATGTTATAAAATGAACAGGCCATCGCTTAGTACACCTTTTACAGGAATACGTACTGGCGAGTGTATCTGTCATGTCAACTTCTCCTTTCGTTTTGTTGTAATGCAGTACTACCTCCGGCTTCTTATGCTCTTCTGCAGACACGGTAGAGTCATGGTGCATGGTAGAGAGTAATACATTTATTTTGACACGTACGAATCCAGTGGTACATACGTCTGAAATCCAAAGATAGTTGAAAACACTTGTCTACTCTTGTTTGTCAGCATTTCTTTTGGAATCTCAGCTTTGTTCTTTCTGAGGATTCGACAAATGTTAGAATTTTCTGCAGAAGTTATTTGGCCAGAGTGTAGTTCGTAAAGAAATTATCAGTGGTAATGTTTCGCCCAGTTTTCTCAATTCTTTTCACAAGCCTTAATACAACATTTCTACCTTGATTTACTTCTCGTGGTCCATTTTCCGGCTTTCTTCTATAGACCTCTGCTGCACAAACATATGCTGTTTTCACATCAGATAGCAACCATAATTTTATGCAATATTTTCCTCTTGGTTTTGAAGTCATGTACTAACGGAAGGGGCATCTTCCTCTGATTGGAACCTGTAACTTGTCCACTGTGACATTTTCATAAGGAATGAACATTTTAGGAAACTGTTCCACAAACAGACAGCCAGTTTATCAAGACGTCGCCTAGCTGATCGGTATTCTTTGTTGTCAAATCTGATAATTCTGATTGTATCGAAACGCTGAAGTGACACTGTTCCGCGAAAAACTGGCCGACCATTCATGTTGTCCCATGGCTATTGGAGAGATTCTCCAGCAGATCTCTATACACCAGCTAATATACGTAATCCCAAATAAGCCTTCATTTCCTGATTTGTAATAGAAATTTATTGTGCCCATCTTGGTTTTAACACAGCTGGAGGATTTGTAGACCACTATGTACCACTGCGCGACGTATATACATTTCTAGTTACGCTGGTTTCTTTAGACAAAACCACTCTTTCGTCTCCTTCGATCACATCACTCTCCTCACTTCTAATCGATACATTAGCAACATCACTTGAACTGGTAACAGAATCATGATCATTAATAGTATCATCTTCTGTTTCATCTTATGACTCATATACAAGCCTTTCTAAGTGTTCATCACTTAGAAACCGACAAACAAAATCAGACTGTACGCCTGTACGCCCCAATGTGAAATGCCTCTGAGACATTTTAGACCAATCACAAGTATTTCTAACAATTTATTCGTAGAAACTAAATAAAAATTTTCGCCTGGGTCTAAAAGACCCATTCACAATAAGTGTGTCAAAGCTGCGTATCTCCGAAAGTATTTTAGTTTTTGAAACGAAAATTGAGGATAACATAAATAATGACGTATGTGAGGAATACATAATGTCATGTTGCAAAATAAGTAACATTTAGGGGTTTACGTTAATTTTAGTAAACGAACTGGGTCAGTTAGACCCATTCACAATAGGAAGGTTAAAGGTGCAGGAATGCTGTCTATCAGTGCAATTGACACTTTTGATACACAACATGATTGTTCCTCTTGTTGATAACAGATGTTCGAAAACAGGAAAATTTCATTCATAGACAACTGATTACAGTATATAATGTTAAAATTTGAACAATTTCCTATGGTTAGCTATTATATTAGACGTTTGCGGCCTACGGTTTTGTAATTCTGTGCATTTGTTGTGCCACTTTCAATATTTACAACTTCGATGTGGATGAAGATATCGGAAAAAACGTTATTAATTATTTCGAGTTTATCACCATAAGAAAATGTTACAAATTTCGACGGTTTGCAAAACATAACCCCTTATCTCTGTATAAATAACACTGCAGATGTGGTCAGACGAAAAATTGAATTTGATTAGGAAGTATTGAAGTAGCCATGCTTACAATTGGTAGTTTTGGTACCAAAAATTATGTTTTTCTTTCGTGCCCATGAACAAACGGTGCCGTTACAAGGCGTTCGAAGTCCACCAGTATCACACATAAAGTACAAATTCAAGCTTAATTTCTCGGCTAGGCTGCAGCGGTTGCTGGATAGCTAAGGTTCACCCATTTATCTGGTAGGTATACAAATGATCAGTAGCACAATGTCTATCCAAAACACGACACTTTATCTCCATGATTAATAACACTGGAGATATGGTCCCATAGAGATCGATCTTTTGCATTTTAAGACATATTAGTACAGGGTGCTTGATGACGTAGCTGTTTAGTGCCATAAAACATCTATCACCATCATCATCAATTCATTGTTTCTGGGCATTGTCTTGTTTTTGCCACCCATAGCCAAGCGCCCCGTCAATATGAACACGGAAATGGGCACAGACTTCCGGCGTCTTGGCTGCCAGCAGTTGCAACACTACGAGACGGGACCGCGCGCTGAACTACTCGCGAAGGCGCCCTGGAGAAAAACTGCTGCCAGTTCCCTCAAGTCTGTCCCGCCAATAGCAAATTCCAATACAAAAGTCAAATGAGACGACTATTTTTACCAACAAGAGGCAAGAATGCAACCTCCAGTCACATAAAAACTTGTCATGAAAACACCAATCATTGACGCCCTTTTCCACCAATGGCGTGTAATAATATAAACAACAACATCTCACTTCATCTTCCTGAAACCGCTGTTAGTACAATTAAGAAGCTATCTAACATTCAGCGGATAGACAAAGACCCTTTTGAAAATCGCCAGCAACAGTGGCAGAAACGTCGGTAGATTTTATAAAAATGACGACGCGGTCTCAGATGCAGAATAATTGTGTTGACATTGACAACGGCCGCGAAAGCCTGCACTTGCATCTATCTTTAGTAGTGTTTACATGTTGAATAAATTGTGCTCGCCATGGTTTGTATCTAATATCGTTATATAAACGAATCTGTATTTCCTTGGGTCATGTCATAATTAATTCGCGAATGGCTATTTAGACTTGGCTAATAATATATATTCCTAACTCTCAGGACAAATTTTTCATGAAATAAATTATTTTTTGGAAATCAAACGGTAAATTTGTAAATTTGAGCGTTACTGAATAAAGCGTGTCCGATTGTATTTATGCACAAGGATCTACGGTTTAGCTCTGATTTTGATGAAATTTTGCAAACAAACTGTTGTGGCGTAAAGTCAGCGCCAAACGCCAGAAGCACGAGAACGATCGTGGAGAAGGCATCGGATGACCGGCAGCCAATCACACGCCGGCGTCACGCCTCTTGGAGGGAGTAACTGTAGAAGCGCGCCCTCTACAAGCAGCTGTATCTAGGCCGACATGCGTCTGGTAGAACCCTTCTGAACTCGGCTCTGAAATAGGCAGTTACTAGGACTCAGCCGGCCGCGGTTGCCGAGGGGACTGAGGCACTACAGTCACGGTCTGCACGGCCACTACGGTCGGGGGTTCGAATCCCCCCCTCGGGCATGGATATTTATGCCATCCGTAGTCTTAGCTAGTTCATAAGTAGTTTGTAAGCTTAGGGACTGATGACCCCGTAGTTAAGTCCCATAAGTTATACAAACATTTGAACATTTTTTTGAACTAAGACTCACCGCAGCTAGCATCTTACAGAAGACGCCGCCGCGAGAGGAGACAGACATATGTATCAAAGTTGAGTATTGTTTATTTCTCTAAATAAAACTTGTATTACTAATCTGTAAAGCTGTTATAGATGCGCACGCATCCTGGTAGAAACATTTCTGAAAGACAGCCCGGGAAAGACGAAACAGAGGCTGATCAGGGCACAAAACACAAACGAAGACCACTGGCTGCACGTATTATACTATAGTGCATGTCAAAGAGTAGCTGAGAAAAGACTGAGTGCTATTAAAGTTAACAAATTCGTTGAGTGTTCAAATGAAAAGCCACGAAACGTCTTAACAACCAAACTGGTTGAAATCTGAAAATGCCGCTTTGGGATAACGTAGTGCGACATCTAGGGACGCGGATTTTCTGTCGTTACTGTTGTAGCTTTCTGTGGCTACAACTTCGTCGTAAGGCATTCTGCACGGGAAGTGGAAATCACTCTAGACAAAGTTAGTTTAACACAAAATTTATTAATATGAAGAAACTTACAATTACGTAAATTTGATGTGAGCTGCCATCCATGACTAACTATCTTATACAATACTAATTACCTAGGCTGGTGTGACCTCCTGACTGACTGAGACTGTCGGTGCTATCCTAGACTACGCTTCGCGTCCTATAGGTTGTCGACTGCTGCATCGTCTTCTATCCTGTCCCATCGTTGATGTGCGCATCCTCTCGTCCCGGTGTGGAAGACGTCCAGAAGTAAGTGAAGAAATGGGCCTCTTCAGAAGTGAATGGCGCCACTACAGTCACTTTCCCCTAAAAAATTCAAGGCTGTGCTCGCAGCAGCCAGTGTGGTGCTCACCGTCTTTTTCGACGTCCGAGATCCGATACTAACCGTACTTTCGCCGCGCGCCGCCATGCACGCACGGCGCGGCGTCAGCCACGAGCGCCCTCTGCTGCATCTCCGCTCGTGGCCACGACTGCTGCATCGGCCACTTGGCATTCAGATAGGCACCAGTTAAGACTTGGCTATCGGATAGGCACTAGGAATCATCAGTAGGCAGGCCTGTATCAACATTCTACTAGTCTGCTGCTTTCCAAGTTAAGTATCGTACCGTTTCTATGAAATATGTATCTTATTCTAATTGTCTAGTGTTTCTAGTTTTCTGCTGTCCCACTGGCTGGTCACCTCCGTACCTGCACATACGTGCATCCTATATTCCTGTGTCGGGCCGCCCGCGGTGTCCGAGGGGACTGAGGCGCTCCAGTCACGGTCTACACGGCCACTACGGTCAGCAGTTCTAATCTCCCCTCGGATGTTTGTGACGTCCTTAGGATTAGCTAGTTCATAAGTAGTTTGTAAGTTTAGGGACTGATGACCCCGTAGTTAAGTCCCATGAACTATACAAATATTTGAACATTTGAATCCTGTGTCGGTCTCTTTCTACTCGGCCACCGACACCTACGACAACCGGCGGAAACTAGACACAAAAGTGGCGACTAGACTGGGACACAAAAGTTTTGTGTGCCTTTTTCATAGAATGTTGCCGCCTGCGTATTCAACCATGTGGTAAAATGTTCTGTGAGCTCGTCATCATCGTTGCAGTGTTGTCCACCAAGGACGGATATTAGGTGTAACAAGAGGATTACTGTCAAAAGAATTGTTTTTTCACGATAATGTCTGACCTCACACACCGAATGTGACCAAACAGTTCTTACGGAAATTTCAATGGGAGCTGTTTGATCATCCTCCATATAGCTCGGATCTCTCTTCTTACACCTAAAATTTGTCCTTGGTGGTCAACACGTCAACGATGATAAAGAGCTGTTACCACATGATTGAATACACAGACGGCAATCTTCTGTGAAGGATGCATGCAAAACCTTGGGACTTGGGACTGAGATAGGAACCAGTTAAGACTTGGGACTGAGATAGGAACCAGTTAAGACTTGGGAATCAGATAGGAACCAGTTAACACTTGGGAATCAGGCACCAGTTAAGACTTGGCTATCGGATAGGCACTAGGACTCATCAGTAGGCAGGCCTCTATCAAAACTGTGTATCAGCATTCTGCAGTCAAGAACTATGTAAAAATTAAGAATTACTAAGTCTCTATGAAATATATATCTCGTTCTAATTTACTCTAGTGTTTCTAGTTTCTGCTGTCCTACTGGCTGGTCACCTACGTACCTGCACACGCGTGCATCCCTTATTCCTGTGTCGGTCTTTTTCTACTAGGCCACCGATACCCAGGGCAACTGACGGACGAGACACAAAAGCGGTGACGAGGCTGGGACACAAAAAGAAAAGTTTTTTAATAGTATTTTTAGTACTTTAACCACTTAATGCCTGAATTAATTTCTACTGCAAGGAAAAAATAAGAACTCATATATTGTGCTCAATATTGGGGTCTTAGACCATTTATAACATCAAAGATAAGAAATGTTCTACACAGTTGGTATAATTAGTTATGTGTCAAATTTGCGACAACAGGCATTTGAGAAATAAAATGCTTACAACTCTTCATAGAGGGAAATTTTTTTATTGTTCTCATGAGATTTAATGAAAAAAATGAACATGCGTTTGAATTACAATTATGGTCACTTATAAGTCTAATGCAGAGGATCAACATTTCTTTCCTCATCAAATTGCCTAAAACAATTGGAATTTTTGTTTAAGCAAAGATCAAGTTTGCATTTCGCACACATAATGACTGTCTGCCCTTTACAGCTGGTTTTTTTTTGCATCTTTGCCTTCCTGTTACACAAGGCCAATGACCTACTTCATCGGTACGGGTATATTTATCAGGGACTGGTTTCATTGGACCCCGACACTTCTTACGTTGGATTTCCGTTTCCATACTTTGTAAGGGCCTACATCTCTTTTTTCGTGTCATGTCTTTTCCTTACAGAGAGCACCTGCTATTCTGGATTTGAATTCCAGAAGATCGTTTTGTTTGCGATGGGGAATTTCCAAAGCATCACAATCCCTTCGATACAGCAACCACGAATTCACTATCACAAGATCAACTAGGTGGAAAAACAATCTATGGTAATATTTCCTTGACTTTACGAAAAACCTATAACAGGAAATTAGAGCGTCAAGTAAATCCACCCCTCCCATAATGTATTGTAAACTGTAACAATGCTAGGGCATGGTACATGAGTGCGTGCTTTTTCTTTCGGTCCCATCTTTTTAATGTGATCACCGGATGAGCAGATGCAAATGCACTGGCAACACCTCTATTGTCAAACCATCGTCCTTTCTTCGTTTTTTTATCGCTTGCATTTCCCCTTAGAAGCGTCCAAGGGCCTGATGATGCATATTTTACACAAACCGTATTTACGTGTTCACTGAAAGTTTTATCTGCTTTATCACATCTAAATATGATATAAAATACTTAAAAGATATTAGAAAAACGAAATATAATTTTCAAAATGAAACTGACCTCTGTATTTAGCTGTATTTCACGGAACAATGAACACAAACTGAGGTCTTGGTTAGCAACACGCACAAAATACACAAATGTTGTCATAGAAAGACAGTCAGTGCTCGGTAGGTGGTAGCACATGTCACACGCACTTCCCCGGTCCCTGTAGAATCTGATACAACCGATGCTGGGGTCTGAAAACACTTATTCTTCCATTTATATGGGTCAAAACGGTATGAGGCGAATTTGCGACAACCGGTATTAAGTGGTTAATAGTATTTTTGTACAATAAATATTTTTTCTGTATCCGTACACGTTTGTTTTATATAACCAAACGGAACTTACTTTGCGGACATTCATCGTATAAGTTGAAGACAGGGACAGGAGGTCTGGCAGAATGTCGTGATTACTTTGGACCCTCAGGATTTCCAGTGATGCTGCTGCTTGTGGTGGCTGGCTTCAGTATCAGGAGAGGGCACATAGCTGTTTGTTCGACAGCAGAGCGCAATGGATGCGGGAGCTGCCCCGAGGCGCAATAACCGGCGACAGCGCGCGGCTGTGTTTGTCTTGAAGGCGCCGTGGCGGTAGCCGAGCAGCGGGCAGGCTCTCAAAAGGCCGCCCCTCTGTCCCCACACAATGACGGGGGTAGAGGGGGGGGGCTCCCTGGCGACCTGTCTGGGTGTGTGTGGGAGGGTAGGGGAGGCGCAACCTGTTGCCGCGGATCGAAGCCCGCCGGGGTCAGCCGCAGCCCGCAGCCCGCGGCTCAGCCGCTAAGTGATTGCCTCTCAGCGCCGCGGGGACGTCTCCAAAGTCCGGAGCCGGTCCGGTATTTAGTTTGGGATTTGACCGCAACCAGAGCTAGAAAATAGTGTCTCACATGTTCTTGTAGCCTGGATACTTTTGTGTCCCAGCCTGGTCGCCGCTTTTGTCTGGTTTCCGTCGTAGGTGTCGGTGGCCGAGTAGGGAGACCGACACAGGAATAAAGGTAGCACGCTTGTGCAGGTACGGAGGTGAGCAGCCAGTGGGACAGCAGAAACTAGAAACACTAGAGTAAATTAGAACGAGATATAAATTGCACAAAATGTATACAATACTTAACTTTTGCATAGATCAGTACTGCAGAATGCTGATACATAGTTGAGCTAGAGGCCTGCCTAATGCCTATCTGATTCCGAAGTGTTCACTGGTTCCCGTCTCAGTCCCAACTGAACGATGTCGTTCAGTTGTGGCCACGAGCGGAGTTGTAGCAGAGGGCGCTCGTGACTGACGTCGTAAGAACGCCGCGCCGTGCGTGCATGGCGGCGCGCGGCGAAAGTAGGTGGCGCGCACTTTGGACTTGTGCGACACCAGAGATACGTCAATGAAAGTAACTGTAGCCACAATCACTCTTCTTAACCCTACAAGCGCGGACTTTAATGCGAGAAGCCTAAGTAGTTACCACAACGAAATCCTGTCTCGTAATCTTGCAGAAAATCCAAAGAAATTCTGGTCATATGTGAAGTACACTAGCGGCAAAACACAAAAAATACCTTCACTACGCGATAGCAATGGTAATACTACCGATGACAGTACTGCTAAGGCAGAATTACTAAACACAGTTTTTCCGAAATTCTTTCACCAAAGAAGACGAAGTGAACACTCCAGTATTCAGTCCAAGAACAGCTGCCAGCATGCAAAACTTAGAAGTAGATGTTCCTGGAGTAGTAAAACAACTTAAGTCACTAAATAAAAATAAATCTTCCGGGCCAGATTGTATACCAACTAGATTCCTCTCAGAGTATGCTGATGCAATATATCCGTACTTAGCTATCATTTACAACCGATCACTCAGCGAAAGATCCGTACCCAAAGACTGGAAAGTTGCCCAAGTTACTCCAATATTCAAGAAAGGCAATAGGAGTGATCCCCAAAATTACAGACCTATCTCATTGACGTAGATTTTCAGTAGGAGTTTGGAACATATACTTTTTTCGAATATTATGAACTACCTCCTCGGAACCCACGTTAAGTTGTAGGTCCCCCTATAACTGACTGGGTAAGTCAGTTCGAATATCGGAGGAAGGCAACGGCATACCACCTCCAAACAGGACCATGCCTAGTAAAGCACTATGGTGTTCAAACCAATCTTCGGATTGTTGACTGCTTTACTTTTACCTCGAAGAGAACGACCTATTAACCAGTAGTCAACACGGATTCAGAAAGTATCCCTCTTGCGAAACACATCTTGCCCTTTATTCACATGAAGTGTTAAGTGCCATCGAAAAGAGATCTCAAATCGATTCCATATTTCTGGATTTCAGGAAGGCTTTTGACACTGTACCCCACAAGCGGCCTCTTATGAAATTGCTTGCTTATGGAATATCTGCCCAATTGTGCGATTGGATTCACGATTTCCTATCAGAAAAAAAACCAGTTCGTTGTAATTGACGGTAAGTCATCGAGTAAAACAGAAGTGATATCTGGCGTTCCACAGGGAAGCGTGGAGACAATCTGAATAGCTCCCTTAGACTGTTCGCGGATGACGCTGTCGTTTATCGGTTAGTGAAGTCAATTGAGGATCAAAAGCAACTGCAAAGCGATTTAGACAAAATTTCTGCATGGTGCGAAAATTGGCAATTGACACTAAATAAAGAAAAGTGTGAAGTAATACACATGACCACTAAAAGAAATCCGCTGAACTTTAATTACGCGATAAATCAGTCAAACCTTAAGGTCGTAGATTCTACCAAATACCTAGGAGTTACAATTACGAACAACTTTGACTGGAGAGAACTCATAGAAAATATTGTGGGGAAGGCGAACCAAAGGTTACGTTTCATCGGCAGAACGCTTCGAAGATGCACCAGCTCCACCAAAGAGACTGGCTACATCACACTTGTGCGTCCTCTCCTGGAGTACTTTTGCCCCTTGTGGGATCCTCACCAGGTGGGACTGACGGAAGACATTGAGAAGGTTCAGAGAAGGGCAGCTCGTTTTGTTTTATCACGTTACGGGAGGGGGGGGAGCGTCACGGAAATGTTGCAAGAATTGGGGTGGAAATCATTAAAAGAAAGACGTTATTCATTGCGGCGTGATCTGTTTGCGAAGTTTCAATCACCGACTTTTAGTTCTGAATATGAAAATATTTTGCTAGCACCCACCTACTTAGGGAGACGTGACCATCCCAATAAAATAAGAGAAATCAGATCGAAATCGGAACGATTTAGGCGTTCTTTCTTCCCGCGCGCTATTAGAGAATGGAATGGTAGAGAAAAGTTATGAAAGTGGATAATGAACCCTCTGACAGGCACTTTAATGTGATTTGCAGAGTATCTATGTAGATTTAGATCTATGTAGATGTACAAGTACCAAGCCCAGGCAAAAATTGCCCGTACATTTTTCTTTAACTAAAAATGATAGTAAATATCATTCCTTGTTTATGAGCGTTTTTCTATTTGTCTCTCATAAAGTACTACACTGTACATTTCTATGCTTACAATGCTTAAAACTGCAACTAAAATATAGAAATTGTATTCGCAACGGAACATTTTGCCCTGGGTTGGTACTCGATGCGACCATAATTCACTGTCTTCCCTACGAACATCAAAGCGAATCGAAACCATTGCAGTGATGCCATATGTCCTTCTCCCCTCTTCAGCCACCTGGGTACCAATATGGTAAAGTCACAATGACGTCATCAAGGTGGCTTCACTACTAGTTCTGGAACAAAATGGCCACCAGAGGTAGCCCAGGATCACGAAACCCTTCTCCAACTATGATATAATCTAAGATGGCGTTAACTAGGAAGTTCGAACGTAGATTTGTCCTTGAATGTTTACAACAATACTGCTGCTAGGGTGATGTACTTCCGTCCCATTCTTCTCCTCTTTCCTCTCCCTGTGAATCTTCTCCTCTACCCTCTCTCTGTCCTTCCATTCCCTCTTCTTTCTGTCCGTCTCCTCCTCCACCTACTTTTCTACCTCCTAGATATGGAAACATACATAAATGCGCCGTTTCATGCTGAATGGTCAAAGGATGTCAAACTCACAAGGGTCCCTCCTCCATGATAAATTCACCGGCCTTCAGATCATGAAAATGTCCTTCACGAAAACATAAATTTATGGTCTGAATTTCATGGTGACTAGTAAACATTTTTGTTGTAACATACACTGCGCCGTGCATCTGTAAAGGCATAAGAAAGGTAGCCCATGTAATAATTCGCCATATAAGCTACCTTCATTTCACATTTCATTCAATTCCGTCTAGCCGTTTCAGCTCGAGGAGTAACTCTGAAGTTAGCTCATGCGTTAATTCAGGGTATAAGCCTTCTGCATTCCTAATTTCATTCAAATCGGTCCAACTGTTTCAGCGAGAAGAGGAAAAATAGTAATAATAATAATAAACAATAAACAAAAAAAGTATTAACTGCTTTTTAATATACCCTCTGCCACGCACTGTAGTGTGGCTTACGAAAGGTAGCCCACGTATTAATCATGATATACCCTACCTCTGTTCCAAATTTCATTCATATCCGTCTAGCCACTTATGCGTGAAGTCGTAAGAAACGAAATAACGAATTGTAAAGCATCCTCCGCCATCCACCATATAAAGTTAGTTTTACTATGCCTGTAATCGAGTGGAAGCAATGAGTTGACAAAGTCTTATCGCAATCGGATGTACGGTATGGCAGTGCATAAATACGAAGAAAGAGACAAACAAACAAAAATTAGTTTTTACGTATTAGATTAAGGCACGCTACTCTGATGTTGTTCTAGCGATCAGACGCGTATACCTTCTGCACTATCCTACCGTCGCGGTGGCGCAAACAGGAATGAGCTACGTCCGCCAGAGCAAGAAGTCTCCGTGCGAGCTTTTTTCAGGAAGGAAAATTCTCGAAACGTGTTTACGCGCTACATCAGTAATTCATTTATTAAAACTAATAAGTTACAAAATTCAGAAGACATTGGCAAGTAGTCTATGGTTGAGAGAATCTTCTTATATAAGATCTGACAGTAAATTACAATCTATATAATATTAATTTAGGTAGTTTAGCGCCTGATATCACTCACTATCATGGCGACAACCGATCACATCTTTCACTATACTGGCGTACGTTCCCACGGAAAGAAACTGATGCAATCTTTTGGAACCGTCCGCTACCCCACACCATTGCTGACGTCATGGGAAAGTGCGAGAACTCTTCAGCTTCACCGTGCCTAAGAAAAATTATAATAGGAGCTGCCAAAGCCATAACATCACACGTACCCTACCTTATGATATTTCAGATTTGAGAGTTCTCAAAAACAAGTGACTATTTCGAATTAAATTTTGTGAAGAACCTAATTGAAAAATGCAGAATGTGCAATGGAAGGAAAGAGTTTTTGAAAAAGAGAAATTTGTTAACATCGAATATTAATTTAAGTGTCAGGAAGGACCACAGCGGAGTGGCCGAACACATTGAGGCGGTAAGCTCGGAAGCACAAGGATGTTCCACGTTGGAGGTTCGAATCCTCCCTTCGGCATGGATGTTTGTATTGTCTTTAGTATAAGTTAGTTTGTTAGTAGTTTATAATTTAAGTCCCATAAGCTTAACAAACATTTGAACATGTGAAATTTTAAGACATATGTCTAGGGTGTTGCCTTGTGCCGGCCACGGTGGCCGATGGGACTGAGGCGCTCCAGTCACAGTCTGCACGGCCACTACGGTCGGGGGTTCGAACCCCCTCGGGCATGGATATTTGTGCCGTACTAGTTCGTAAGTAGTTCATAAGTAGTTTGTAAGTTTAGGGACTGATGACCCCGTAGTTAAGTCCCATAAACTATACAAACATTTGAACATTTCGTTGCCTTGTACGAGAGTAATACTTGGACGAGAAATAGTTTAGACTGGATAGAGGCTTTTGAAATGTAGTGCTACAGTAGAATGCTGAAGATTAGGTGAGTAGAACGCGTAACTAATGAAGCGGTACTGACCAGAATTGGGGAGAAAAAGAATTTTTGGCGCACCTTGACTAAAAGAAGGTATCGGTTGGTAGGACACATTTTTAGATATCAAAGAATCGTAAATTTAACATTGGAGTGATGTGTGTGAAGGAAAAATCGCAAAGACGAATATAATAAGCAGGTACAGATGGATGTGGGTTGCCGTTCTTATGAGGATAGAAGAGGCTTGCTCAGGACAGAGTATGGTGGAGAGCTCCATCAAACCAGAGTCTTGTCCGAAGACCACAACATCAAGAACGAAAAAACTGAAACCAATAACAAGAATTTTCTCATTAACATTCCACTTACATTAATTACGTACCTAAACCAAGTCCCTAGCTTAAATGAACAAGTAAGTGAAGTTCAGAGGAACACTACAATCACATATTAAACCTAATCTCTGAAATTAGTAAACAAATCACGTACTTACGAAATACATAGACATAAGTGAAGCTAACGGCTTAGACAAAAAACTGACAGCAATTAAAGGAATATTAAAATTTCATAAAAAAGCAGAAACAGATGACATAAATAAAGATGAAAAATCATCTTAAAATTAACCTACCTAGCCTTAAAGAACAGAAAGATGCTGCAAATACAGGAACTAACACATAATGCATGACTTTTATATGCGTACATTCCTTGAATGCCATTAGTTACTTAAAATTAATATGTTTCTCTTATGTTTGTTGTAAATTTGCTGTTTTTCAACAAGTCACAAATATTTACTTCGTGAAAAAAGTAAAATTTTACATATGAAGAGGGTATAGATTCTGCAGTTACAAGTACACTTATATCTTGCATCGTCACATAAGTTTGTTGTGGGAAAGAAGGTATCATTTTTCAGCAAATCACATATATTTACTTCCTGGAAAACAAAATTTTATATATTAAGGAATAGATTCTGCCTTTACGAATACACTTACATCTTGTATCGGCACATAGCCGTTCATATTACTTTCATATTCATTACATCATATTCATCATCACCTAGAAGGCATAAGTGATGCACTCACCACTTATTAACATTTTCTTGAAGACACTCTCTGGGTTTGCTTCCCGTCCGAGTGGGGCCTTATTTCCGCTCGACACTTTTGTGTCCCAGCCCCGTCGCCGCTTTTGTGTCTCGTTTCTCGTCGCCACTTTTGTGTCCCAGCCTCGTCGCCGCTTTTGTGTCTCGTTTCCGTTGTAGGTGTCGGTGGCCGAGTGGAATGAGACCGACACAGGAATAAAGATAGCACGCTGGTGCAGGTACGGAGAGGAGCAGCCAGAAACTAGAAACACTAAGGTAAATTAGAACGAGATATATATTGCACAGAATTTATACAATACTTAACTTTTACATAGCTCAGTACTGCAGAATGTTGATACATAGTTGAGCTAGAGTCCTGCCTAGTGCCTAACTGATAGCCAAGTCTTCACTGGTGCCTATCGGATTCCGAAGTCTTTACTGGTTCCTAACTCAGTCCCAAGTGTACGTCCCAACTGTACGTCCGGATACCACAATATCATCTAAATAGTTCGAACAACACGGTACAGAAACTGTCAGCTGTTCCAAAAAACGCTGAAAAATAGCGGGGGCGGAAGAACTGCCAAAGGGTAGGCGTTGAAATTGAAAAAGGCCCATGTGAGTATTAATGTCGAAAAACTTTTTTGACTCGTCATCAAGTGGAATCTGTAAGTATGCCTCTGCTAAATCAATCTTGGAAAAGAAGCGAGACTGTCCTAATTTGTCCATTAGTTCGTCAGGTCTGGGCAGGGGATAAGTGTCTACAATCGTTTGACTATTCACAGTTGATTTGAAGTCCGCACAGAGACGAAGTTTTCCCGACGGCTTGGGTATAATTACTGAAGGCGAGGCCCACTGACTCGCAGAAACACGAGAAATCACCCCACTATCTTGCCAACGTTTAAGTTCTTCGGCAACTGTATCACGCATTGCGATAGGCACTGGTCTAGCTTTACGAAATTTTGGCACTGCAGATTCTTTTAAAGTCACATGTGCCACGAAGTCTCTTGCACAACCAAGTTCCGGCGAAAACAAATCACTATATTTGTCACACAATGCATTGATTTTATCCTGAGGCACTATTGACGAAATTTGAAGCACATCTCTTTGAATTGATAAACCAAACAAGTCAAAAGCATCTAGTCCAAAAATGTTCCGTGTCGATTTGGCCTGAAGAACTACAAAAGCAACTGTTTTTGTTACACCTTGAAAAGAGGCGGGCAGGCTACACGTTCCTAGCACGGGAATATTTTGACCTGTATAAGCTGTTAACACTTGCTGTGACGGCGACAATTTTGGCGAACCCAGAAGTTCATAAGTATCTTTATTTATTAATGTGACAGCGGAACCAGTATCAAGCTGAAATTGCACCGTCTTATTTTCTATGAAGAGAGTCACAAACAGTTTTTGCTTGCGGCGCTCGACAGGTGCGCGAATGTGGGCGCCGTCTGCTACGGTTTGTTTGCTGCACTTGCGCGGGCCGCGTAGTGAAGGAAGCGGCGCAGACTCGGCACGCAGCGGATTAACAACACTGTCACTAGATGGCACTACCGCCGGATCGGCGTCCTCGCAAGCTTGCGAAGCTACTCCAGATGTACTAACTACTGCACTACACTTTTGAGTAGCTACTTGATGTCTACTGTCACTAGCTACACAGTACTGGGCACTATTACAAGGAGCAGTTACAGAAGGCACTATTTTCACTACAGGAATGCACTGTTCATAGTCATTTTGCTTTTCCCGAACCCATTTCCGTTGCACTGTTTTACGCGCTCGTCGGCGCTTGCTACGTGGTGCACTATATAGTTTTGCCATAGGCGCAGAACTACTTTCTTGCAATTGAGATCCAAGGAAAGCACTGTTCAATTCCACAGCCCGTATAACATTTACAGAATGAACTGTTGTCGCACTCTGCGAAGCACTGTTTCTAACGGTACCGTTCTTTGAGTTTTTAATTTGCATACACACAGACTGTACATGTCCTGATTTGCCACATTGATAACAGGTTGCGTTGCGACTAGGGCAATGAGCACGCTTTTGGCGAGACACACACTGGGGGCAAGATTTACGTACATTTTTCTGAAATGAGCGTTGGCGCCCGTTATTCAAATCACTGTTTCTAACACGACGGGGCGACCTTTGTGTCGCACTTTTACACTGGCTACTGTTCACTGTCTGTTCAGCACGGCCTGTACTATTGTAAGAATCACTAGTGCTACACTGAGAACTACAGCTAGGAAAGCGTCCGTTACGGCGCACTGAATTTACACTGTGGCTTTGCATTTCTACATCTGCTAAGTCAAAAGTATCATGTGCTTCAATAAGCTGTAGTACACTGTCTAATGAAGGGTCAGACTGTTTCAGAATTGCTGCCCTAATCCTGGGGTCCTGAATGTTCTGCGTAATCGCATCTCTCAACATAACGTCACTATAAGAAAGTCCACAAGAGAAGTAAATTTACATTTGCGGGTTAAGCCCTTCAATTCAGTGATCCATTCCTGGTGTGACTGCTCAGGTAATTTTTTAAGTCTGAAAAATCGGTACCGTGCAGCGGCTACAAGAACTTTTCTCTCATAATGAGCATTTAGTGCCTCTACTATTTGTTCAAAGTCTATATCACGAGGAGATGCTTGCGGGAATAGTTTCTGCAGTAATACGAAGGTTTTGGTGCCCAACACAGATAATAACAGATGCTTCACTTTCTGACCTGTAATTTGATGAGCCGCGACGAGTTCTTGAAACTGTGCGAAGTAGTCGCTCCATTCTTCCTCACGTTCGTTGTACTGGCGAAACGTAAGAAGCGTTGCGGCGGCAGGTGTGGGCTGCTGAAGCGGCGGCTGTTGTTGTTGGTTAGCTGCTTGCGCTGTGAGCTGGGCCATCGCTTGCAGGAGTTGTGTTATTTGCGCCGTCTGTAACTTAATAATTTCCATTAAGTTTGGGTTCGGGGTAGTGGCCATGCTGACCGATTAGGCGCCGCGCATACAAGAAAATTAGTACAAAACACAAATGCAAGATAAATGAGGACGCACTGCAACAAAAAAGTCCACAAAACACGTAACAGAAAATGTTCCCCCAAAATTCTTATAATAAGGGTGGGCGGGCGGGAGCAATTTCTGCGTGCTCCGACTGCTGCTGTCTGGCTGCTGTATGCGGGCTGATCCAAGGTTCGTCTATCACTCCTCGTCGCCACTTTTGTGTCCCAGCCTCGTCGCCGCTTTTGTGTCTCGTTTCTCGTCGCCACTTTTGTGTCCCAGCCTTGTCGCCGCTTTTGTGTCTCGTTTCCGTTGTAGGTGTCGGTGGCCGAGTGGAATGAGACCGACACAGGAATAAAGATAGCACGCTGGTGCAGGTACGGAGAGGAGCAGCCAGAAACTAGAAACACTAGAGTAAATTAGAACGAGATATATATTGCACAGAATTTATACAATACTTAACTTTTACATAGCTCAGTACTGCAGAATGTTGATACATAGATGAGCTAGAGTCCTGCCTAGTGCCTAACTGATAGCCAAGTCTTCACTGGTGCCTATCGGATTCCGAAGTCTTTACTGGTTCCTAACTCAGTCCCAAGTGAACGATGTCGTTCACTGGTGGCCACGAGCGGAGTTGCTGCAGAGGGCACTCGTGGCTGTCGTCGTAAGAACGCCGAGCCGTGCGTGCATGGCGGCGCGCGGCGAAAGTAGTTGGCGCGCACTTTGGACTTGTGCGACACCACAGACACTGTGGTCGTCATTACTTGTGTGTAATAAGAGGTCGCGCAGAGAAGTAATGTCGTTGAATGTATTTACGATTGAACTTACCATACTCGATAAATAAAACACACTTTATTAAGATGCTTTAACTTTATTATTGATGTCAACATATTTATTTCGCAACGAAAGCAGTTCTCTCGAAGAGGGACGATTTTGGACGTACCGTCACTGTAGCTGACAGAACCAAAACGCACCTCAACTTGCACTGCATCAACACAAAGAGAAATGTTCGAAGTTCTTTTGAAGTTTGGAAGAGATCTAAATCAGGTAGGAATGATGTGGAGACATCATCCACAGGCTGAATCAAAAAGACTACCACAATTTTGTAAATTTATATTTAATCCAAGGAAGACGTTGGAATCTTGGTAAATTAGTCATTGTGAAGAGTACTTAGCCAAGGTTATACCCTCTAGATACTAGAATGATGTCAGTCCGTTACTCCAACTCGTTCCTCACTGTCTATAGCACCTCTGGCTTCTGTCGAGAGCTGCCTCGCCGACGATCCATTCCTTTGGCTATCTTTCTTAAAACAGCCGTGGACAAGTAAGTGCCAAAGGGATGGTGTCCCATTCTTTTGGAATATGAGCTGACGTGCTTCCTCGAGTCGAGGGGACAGTGAATTTTGAAAAATGTCCAGAAAGGTTTGCCCAGTTGCACATTCGAAGAAAAGAGGACCACAAGTCTTAGTTGCTGAAATGGTATAGGAGACATCCACCTAAGTTGAATCATGTTGTTGTTGAATTGCGGAAGGAGGAATAAATGCAATAACCAAATTCTTTCGCCTGAGATCCTGTAGACAGTGTGGAACGAGTTCGGGTATTGAGTTGATGTCATTCGAATATCTAGACGGATTTTTAATGAACATTTATGATTTTATACTAAAAAATAACTTTGGATAACTACTCTTCACATTAATTGAGTGCCCAAGGCCCATCTTTTTTTATTTTATAATACAGATTTTTAAAGTTGTGGTATTTTTTAAATCACCCTCTATATTACGAGGCTCACCTCACGGTATGTAGCGGGGTGTATTTTGAGTACCGTACCACAGCCACACCCTCCTTTTCCTCATCCAGTTGCGTATGGTTCGCGGGATAAACGACTGCAGGAAAGCTTCCGGTTGGTCTCTACTATCACTGATTTTATCCTCCTATATTTTCGCGAGTTATACGTTGATGAGAGAAATATATTTATTGAAGAACTATATTGGTAGACATAAGCCTCAAAGGTTTATAGTACTTTTCCATTATTCAAAACAACTCTTCTATAGCGTCTTTCAATGAATTAGGACGATAATCTTCGTGATCTTTTCGTTTTTACCATGTGAACCTGTCAAGAAGCGAGTTCCTGCCCATTGGATCCTCTCCGTGTCTTGTATCAATCATTACGAGAATAATTCAAGTATAGGTAGAACTACCTCGTTTGTTGATAGTCTCTTTTTGCTTAGGAGTCTTAGGGTGAGTCTGAGCCTGTCTTAACCACGATTAGTTTTATGTGGTCGTTCAACTTCAAAACGTTCCTTATGCACACTTCCATATATCTTGTGGAAGTAACTCATCCCAGTGACTCTTCTGCGTTTGTGTAAACGATCTGCATTATGTACGCGATCTTTCTTTTTATCTTTTCCCAATTGTTATTTGAGTCAATTGCAACTCACTTCTACCTTGCGGTGACACTCTAACGATCCTCCAACAATTCCTATACTACACCGTAATCCAGGAGAAGCCTCATTGAACAACTGATATTTTCTACTAGACCGTTTATATAGTTAAAATAATGCTGTTATAATATCCCATTAAAGCATACAAAAATCACTTCCACTTTAAAAGACTTCACTATGATGACAATCCGATGATGTGTTCTCTTTGTTAGAAAGTTTTCAATCCAGTCACATAGTCGATTTCATATTTCGTATATGATGTTTATTCCCTAGGCTGTTCATGTCCTCTTCCACTCCAGCAGTCCATTACTCCCCCTCCTCCTACCCTCACCCACCACACTCCCATATCTGACCAGTACGTCCTCATCCCGTTGTACGGTGTTCTTATCTGCCTCTGTGAGTCCAATTCCTCCTCCGGTAGTGTATGAAGAATTACGAATCCCAGCCAACTTCCACGGTGACCGATGAAACGATTATGCAGGTAGTAGCTTTCCTCTTGGTTTGAAGGTGAAGTGTACAAAATATCACCAATATTCCAATAAAACTGTACTGTGCCATCTAAGTCTGTTGTAATGTTCTCTCCATCATTCACCGCACGAAACGTATGTAGGAAGTGATATTACAGTTGTTTCGGAAGTTAAGTGTGCAAAATTTTATCACGATTAGAATAAAACCAAAGTCCTGTGAGTTACTAACAAACTCACATTCTCCTTTCGAGTACAGACATATGGTCAAATTGTTATTCAGCAGAATACCTGGATTTCAATTTAAATGTTATAGATTAATCGCGTCAGATGTCTACGAATTGAAAGTTCATTTTGAGAGGTTCCTTATTGCGGATCTGAACATGTCCTTTACTCACACGAATAACCCTACCAATAAGGGCAACAACAAGATGTATGAAAAACGTTTGACGCCTCTCCCAATTGCAGATTGTTTAGGTAGACATGTGAGAGTTACTAATATATGTGAGTAGCTGGAATATTTCTTTACGCCGTGCGGGAATAACCGTAGCTCAAAGGCACCTTGCTGCACAGTGCACTGATGCTTCCCGTCCGAAGTTTGATTCCTCCGTCCTTAGCATAACTTAAAGTAGTATGAAAACGAGGAATTTCTAGCTCTATGGTGATATATGATTATATTTATTAAAAAAATACATATTGATTTCGTTCCCATCATGGAACGTCATCAGTACAGATTGCAAATAATGATGACTGATGTAATCCGCATGAAATATTTAACTGTCAGATCTCGTTTTTATTGCATCATTTTGGTGGGCTGGCACAATCTCCATTATGGAGTCAGCAGTTTGTTAGTCAATGGGGTGATGACCACAGTAGTTTGGGCCCATAGCTTTACAAACATCTGAACATTTTTAGTCCTTGGCCAACACTGAGGGATTGGGAAACTGGTGTTATATTTTATGTCCATATTCCGTATTATTTTCTGACAATTTCGAAGTTTTTTTTAGAACTTTAGGTGGGATGTTTCATGGACATCGGTGCTATTTCTTGGGCAAAAGTAGTTGTTTGACAATTTCACTGTTTTCTTTTCTTTATTTGGCACTATACATATTTTCTTCCCTCTCTCCTTATAATAATTTTTTTTTTTTAATTTCGGCCTTTTAATTTTTTTCCAGCTTATCAGATACTTCGGTAATGTTTGAAAAGTAGTGTTCCTTTACAAATTCTTCGGCTGGTGACAATGAATATTTTTCTAAGAGCTTGTTTTGTGTCATAGTATCTTCTACAGTTTTGAGAATATATAAGGTTATCTCATTATGATGACATTATTAATGAAATAATCTACTTTCATAGGTTCAGATCTGGGTGGTATTCTGTATGGGATACGTGAACGCAACAGCAGTGACGATAGTTCCCTTGAATGTTGTGCTGTGAGGTAAGTAATTTAGCGCGCTATTGAGTGGAACTATTGTGACAGTAATAAAACTGCTGCGGGCTCTACTGAAATGCAGAGCGCTACTGGACGGGGTATAAACTGTTGGGAAGCTGTTTCCATTAACAGACAACAGCAGAGAAGGTTTATTGTCTAGTGTAAAACTACGGGCAATCGAACAGACACACGCGCTGTGGAATGTCAGCCGAAATTTACTCTCTGTTATTGTCCGACTTCCAAATACGTGACGCTTACACCGTTTCGAGCGCGGTCGAGCTGTATATGCGAGATTGATATGCGGTCTTTTATAGTCATTGTTTAGAAATTTTTTAAAAGGAGGAGACAGCGGAGCGGCGAAATGCGGCGAGTCGGACAATGCTGGCTGCGTCCGGCGGCGGCGCTGCTGTCGCGTGCGGCCGGCTGCAGCCGGTTGCCGGTTGCCGGTTGTCGGTTGTCGGTTGTCGGTTGTTGCAGAGTGCATTCCGTGTTGTTGCGGCACAATGGCGGCCTGCCGGACGTTGAGTGATGGCCGCTAGAGTGCGCTCGATACGGCGAGGCGAGGCGAGGCGAGGCTGCATCCCGGACAGCCGCCGCTAGCTGCTGGCTGCTGCCGTAATCCACTGCCCACTGCCGCCAAAATGAAGCGAGCCGGCACTGGCGCCGCGCGTTTCAAACGCGCCCACTGCACTGAAAGCGCACCTCGCTCTGTTCCTGTTTAGAGCTTTCATGTCAGCGAATGTGTGTGTGTGTTTGCGAGCTTGTGTACACGTGCATGCATAAAAGCACAAAAGCCAACGTACCTTTCCGAAAACTAGCTCAACTTTATTTTTACAGATTGTAGACTGCTTTCCAGCAGGGGAAAAACAATCGCACTGACGTGTTTTACGGCCCACTTTAGATTTGTAGTTTTATAAGTTTTTGCAAACATTTTGGACCAAAATAATAATGTAAATAATAATGTAAATAATAAAAAATTAATTAATAAGTATCTAAAACACTTTTAGGGGGGGGGTTCCGTAGTGGCGGGTTCCGAACCACTGCCCTTCAGTGTCACCTTCCAACGCATTACCCACTATGCTACTGCTAAAAGTTAGGAGTTAAAGAACATTATTTAATCTCGTACTATTGATGGCCGTTGTTAACTGATGCTAATATGGCATTTGCAGAAACTAGATTATCATTTATCGTGCGAAGAACGACGTGTTTTTGTTAATTATTTATTACGCCATGCTTTTAAATGACAACGTGTAAGTTACAATAAGAAAATCAACAAATACGCAACGCAAGATGGCGAATGCCAGAGAGAGTTCTGGGCGAGGAATGTCACGTGACATCTGCGAACAGGTGGTTTTCGTTAACTCAGTGGAGGGTGTTAAAACTCCGTTATTTTTTGAAATATCTCTGAAACGATACGAGATATGAAAAAAACATAAGACAACAAAGTTGTAGAGAATCTTCTCCTCTAAAAATTGGTTTATTCAATTTTTGCGTCAGATGAACGGTTTATTTGCAATTAAAGTTACATTTCAAACGGCTTTTTTTTGTATTACTAACGTATCTCTTGTCCGAAATATTTCAAATGCGAGGTTCTGGTCTCTGGTAGACAAAAATTATGTTTGTAACATTTGGTGCCGATCGTTTGAACGGTTCGACCTAAAAAGTGGGAACACATTACAGCCCGACAGACACCGTCAAATCGCCGTTATTTTGCAAATATCTCTGAAACGATACGATATATGAAAAAAACATAAGAGAGAAAAGTTGTAGAGAATTTTCTCCTCTATCAAATTTGGTTATTCAATTTTCGTGTCAGATGAATCATTAAGCTGTTATTTTCATTTAAATTTCGAGCTGTCAAAAGTCTATCGCAAAGGCCCAATTTTAGTGTTACTACCGTAACCTAAAGTGGGCCAAAATCCATACACGGTGTTTCAGGGGGAAATAAAACACAGCGGGTGCTTCGGAACTCGTGCATCCACGAGGACATTTTTGGAGCTGCTCAGCATCCACACAAAATGGAAAAATAAGATAAAACAAATAAGTGAAAATGATTCTTTTTAAAATAAAGACATTTAAAGAATGTGCTTATGTGCCACACTCGCTATATTAATTATAATATTTCTTTATTTTGTACAACTGATTTCAGTGAATGTGTGTCATCAGTTTCAAGTACGTCTGTATCATCAGAGACATTTTTAATCCTCTACAAGAAACACCTCTTCCCAAGATTAAAGTACTGACTCTATACTCATACAAATGATTATAAAAATAAAATTACTAAAAATGAAACATCCTGTCTACAATAATGGATTCCTACATCAGGTTGTTACATCATTCCTGTAATAAGAGAACAGGTCCTTTACAAGAAAACCTTTTCACAAAATTAAAGTGTTGACTCTGTACTATTACAAAGGACCTGCTGTAGGAATCCATTATTTTAGACAGGATGTCACATTTTTATTAATTTTATTTTTATAATCATTTGTATCAGTATAGAATCAGTACTTTAATTTTGGGAAGAGGCCGTCTCTTGAAAATGTTCTAATGTTTCTGAAGCTTAAGGGACTAAACTCGGGGTCATCGGTCCCTAAACTTACAAACTACTTATGAACTTACAAACATCCGTTCCCCAGGTGGGATTCGAACCCCCGACCGTCGCGACCGTGCAGACTGTGACTGGCACGCTGCAGACCGCTAGGCCACTGCGGCCGCCCAGAAGTTCTTCAGTGCAACTATTGGAGAAATCCTAGTGAATTGTGCACGTTTGGACGTCGCGCTGAGAAAAACAAGATCTACAGGTTCTGAAATATGACCGTCGTGCCCTAGGGTGGAACATTGACAACAGTAGTGGGTAGTGATTACTAATCACCCAGTTAATGCAGTGAGAGATGCTCCTTAAGTAATCAGTAGTGGTGGTCTGAACGGAGAGGAGAAGGGTGGTTGTTGGTACGTGATCCAATAGTCAGTCGCGTACAAATTGATTCAACACAATTATTTATTAACTTCTAGACTTATCAGGAGAGGTGTCCCACGTTGGCTTCTTCTTTACTAAGTTACTCAGTTATCTCAAAATTACCATTTGACTTCTAACATACTCAAAACGGACCATATTTTCGTTCTTCCCCTATCTTCTTCTTAAATATTACATAAAATCTACGAGCCGGCCGCGGTGGCCGAGGGGACTGAGGCGCTTCAGTCACGGTCTGCACGGCCACTACGGTCGGGGGTTCGAATCCCCCCTCGGGCATGGATATTTGTGCCGCCCTAGTTTGTAAGTAGTTCATAAGTATTTTGTAAGCTTAGGGACTGATGACCCCGTAGTTAAGTCCCATAAGATTTACAAACATTTGAACATTTGAAAATCTACGAAAACTAAATACAGTCGGTCAGACGAAACTACCCAGCCGATTTACTTCAAATGTTCAAATGTTTGTAAAGCTTATGGGACTTAACTACGGGGTCATCAGTCCCTAAACTTACAAACTACTTATGAACTAGTTAAGACTAAGGACGGCACAAATATCCATGCCCGAGGGGGGGATTCGAACCCCCGACCGTAGTGGCCAGGCAGACCGTGACTTAAGCGCCTCAGTCCCCTAGGCCACCGCGGCCGGCCCGATTTCCTTCATTTTTGTTTTAAACCAAAGGTATTGATCCACAGATTTGTCATCAAGTATCAGAATTTACACAACTCCCGCCTTCCTTTTCCTATACTCTAACGCGATTTCCTCCTGTGTATTTCTTATGGGGATGCCCTTGCTGTAAACTAAACTCAGTCGGTCAGGCCGTTCTATCCGACCGATTCCTTCATTTTTGCTTTAAACGAAAATATTCATTCGCAGATTTGGCATCGACTAACTGAATTAACTTAAGTCTTTCCATCGTTTATTTTTATTCAAACGAGGTATCCTTCTGTCCTTACATTGAATATTTTAATCGCTTTGTCTTACGATATCTTCGGTTATAATTAAGGTACACAGATGTTTTTGACCTAACAACACTCAGCGGATCAAGCTCTTTCATTTGCACTTTTAAACACTTGCCTTGATTAATTCTGAAGAAAGCTATGCGTGAACATTCAACTTTAGGCCTATGGAGAGCGATCGAAAATTTATATAAAGTACACTTTCTTCAGCAGAGATACCTAATTTATTTTCTGGTTTTTACCGGTTTCATTGCGCTATGTCATGATCTTCAGGAAGGTTTCAATATAGGACAACATTCTAACCTTTCTGACGATGATATAGCTAACTGAAACCGGTGAAAACCAGCAAATAAAATAAATAATCGATCTTGGCTGAAGAAAGTGTGCTTGATATAACTTTTTTGTCATTTCACTAACGGAGCGTGGTATTCACATGGGTCCTGTAGTTGTTCTATATTGCACAACTGACATACAGAGAATGGAGTAGCTGACTAACAGCTGTAAGGAGACATAACACTTGACAGAAAGACTAGTGTAGCCGGCCGCGGTAGCCGAGGGGACTGAGGCGCTCCAGTCACAGTCTGCACGGCCACTACGGTCGGGGGTTCAAATCCCCCCTCGGGCATAGATATTTGTGCCGTCCTTAGTATAAGGTAGTTCGTAAGTAGTTTGTAAGTTTATGAACTGATGACCCTGTAGTTAAGTCCCGTAAGCTTGACAAACATTTGAACATTTGAAATACTAGTGTCAATAACTACTTGTTTCTGTTCCTCTTGTATTGTAGATAACCTCTTACAACATAGGTGCCTTTCGCCCTACAGGTACCTCTCGCCACTGATAGCCATTGCTCTTGCTGCATCCCTCGTGACGTCAGAACTGTGACATCTGGAGACTGTTGATGCAGGCGTCGACTACCGCGGAAGCCTTCATCCATGGTAGATGTTGCTGGATAGCCCTCTTGATGACTGACTCCCCAGGCTGTGCTACCGACCCATTATCAATGCTCTTCTCACCTGAAATCAGCGTTTAGGCACATACAAGGTCGATTTATCTTTAACGTTTCGCAGCTTCCATATTCCGTAACTCACAAAGCGCTCTGTCGCAGCGCAAGACGCCTTCTCTGTCGTAAAGCGACCTTGTTATTCCTTGCTGCTGGAAACTACCGACTGCTCCGCCAGGTGCGAGCTGGCTATCAGCTTGCCGTCTTTAAAGTTCTGATCGGGCTTACTTAAATTTATGCTTCCCTTAATTACTGCACCCATGACATGACTTCGACAGAGATGACCATTTTGTAAACGGTTTCACCCGATGACTTACACGTCAGCGTTCCACCGTTAGGAGACAGACGTTATTTGTGCTACAAGAAAATTATGACATTATATGCCTGGGGACAATGTATCAAATCAGTGGGAAAGTTGAAAATCTATGCCTAGCAGAGATTAGAATCAGATTCGCCTGCTTTGTAGGCGTTTGAACTGACTACTGTGCCACCGGGACACAGTGAACTACATTACTGCCATGGCACGCCTCCCGCCAAATGCAAATATTTAACTTACCCACGCGCTACTAATGTGGTGCCTCTATCCGTTTTCACTCGCAACTTTCGGCTATGCTTCCGATTACTGTAAAGTGTCTATAATTTACTCGAAGATTTTAGTATTAAACTAATTGTAGACGGAGTGCGGATTACTTTTTGTATTATGAAAACAACCTAAAAACGGTGGATTGTTTACACTTAACAAATTTTGCTCGTTGAAAAATGCATGTTGTTGATTTTCAGGAGGGTTATTTCCCAATATTTCTGACATGCGCCGGTCGCAGTGGCCGAGGGACTGCGGTGCTTCAGTCACGGTCTGCACGGCCACTACGGTCTGGGGTTCGAATCCCCCCTGCATGGATATTTGTGCCGTTCTTAGTTGTAGCTAGTTCATAAGTAGTTTGTAAGTTTAAGGACTGATGACCCCGTAGTTAAGTCCCATAAGCTCTACAACAATTGAAATCCGGCGCCCCTGTTTCTACACATTATAAAAATGGATGTACAGTATGTGTGTTCATATGTACGAGGGCTCATCAGTAGGTAGGGAACTTTTTGGTATTTAAGACAAGTAAGTACAAGATAAATACACTCCTGGCCATTAAAATTCTACAACACGAAGATGACGTGCTACAGACGCGAAATTTAATCGACAGAAGAAGATGCTGTGATTTGCAAATTATTAGCTTTTCAGGGCATTCACACAAGGTTGGCGCCAGTAGCGACACCCACAACGTGCTGACATGAGGAAAGTTTCCAACCGATTTCTCATACACAAACAGCAGTTGACCGGCGTTGCCTGGTGAAACGTTGATGTGACGCCTCATATAAGGAGGAGAAATGTGAATCATCACGTTGCCACGTATCGATCCCCGAGTCAACAGATGGGGACGCTTGTAACACAATAACCATCAGCACGACCAGTTCGACGACGTTACCAGCAGCATGGACTATCAGCTCGAAGATCCTGACTGCGGTTACCCTTGACGTTAATTGTTGTTGTTGTTGTTGTTGTTGTTGTTGTCGTTGTTTATAGGGGACCAAACTACAAGGTCATCAGTCCCCAGTTCCAGGCAGTGATGTAACATGTGATAGAACGAAAACACAGAACAAGGATTGGAGAATTCCTTGAATGTAAAATAAAGACAAATACTACACTTATACACAGAGGAGTGCACAAAAGGAATAAAAGTACAATTTCACAGCAGAATGCTATGGCCGGCTGATCAATAAGATAATAACGGATCAGCGAGCCATGCTGTACACACTAAAAAACCACCTCAACCGAAAAGGTAGAGGCTATCAAGTGTAAAAATGAGGGTCTGTCAATCACTCAGAAGCGCCTTCCATTAAATGGAAGGGTAGAAACCAGAGGCGCGAATAAAAATTTAAAACAGTAGTAGCCAAGGAGGCATTGTCATCTAAAACTGATGGCAGCGAATCTGGTAGGCTAAAGGACTGCCGCAAAGCGGCTAAAAACGGACAATGCAACAGTATGTGGACCACAGTCAGCTGGGCGCCACAACGGCAAACTGGTGGGCCCTCTCGACGCAAGAGGTGGCCGTGTGTTAATCACGTATGGCCAATGCGTAGTCGGCAGAGTACAACGGACTCCCTGCGAGAAGCTCGTAGGGAGGACCTCCATATTGCCGTAGAAGGCTTAACAGCACGGAGCTTATTTGGTGCGTTCGATTCAGCCCACTCTGTATTCCAAAGGCTTAATACCTTCCGATGGAGCACCGCCCGGAGATCCCTCTCCTGGAGACCGATTTCCAGCATGGTTGAGGTAGTAGCCTCCTTCGCCAGTTGGTCAACACGTTCATTTCCAGTTATTCCAATGTGGCCTGGAGTCCAAAGGAAGACCACAGTGCGATCAGAAGTACCTAGTCTGTATACAGCTTCCTGAATGGACCGTACCAAAGGATGTTTTGGGAAACACTGGTTAAGGGCTTGCAAACCACTCAGGGAGTCAGTACAGATAACCACAGACTCCCCGGGGCAGGCTCTGAGATGTTCAAGAGCCCGCCAAATGGCGACAAGTTCCGCCGTAAACACACTACTCCCACAGGGCAATGAATGTTGTTCTATATGCCGGCCGTGGGTATAGGCATACCCAACATGGCCATCGACTAGGGAGCCATCGGTGTATATAAATTCAGCGCCATGGTACGAATCCAGAAAGGCCTGGAACTGTTGACGCAGAGTCGTTGGTGCAACAGAGGCTTTGGAGTCTCGGGACAAGTCCAACCGAAGCTGGAGGCGAGGAAGGACCGAAGGAGGAGAATGGTACTGGAAGGTGAGAGGAATACGAAGGGACTCTAGAGAAGAAAGAAGGGAACGAACACGAACCGCAATCGGGAGACCCGACCGGGGCCGTCGTCGTGGGGAAGGGAGTGCGACAGCTGGGAAGAGGAGCCTGCGATTTGGGTGGTGAGGTACGGAATGAATATGGACAACGTAAGAAGCCATTAGCTGTTGCCTTCTGAATCGCAGGGGGGGAACCCCAGCCTCAGCAAGAAGGCTTGTCACAGGACTGGTACGGAATGCCCCTGTTGCTAAACGGATGCTACTGTGATGAACCGGATCTAAGATCTGCAGTTGGAGCTGCAGAATCATACACAAGGCAGCCATAATCCAGGCATGACTGGATAAGTGATTATACAGGTGCAGTAGAGTGGGGCGAGCAGCTCCCCAACCTGTGTGGCTGAGGCAGCGGAGGATGTTTAGATGTCTCCAGCATTTTTGTTTTAATTGGCGAAGATGCGGTATCCAGGTCAGCCGGGCATCAAAAAGCATGCCTAGGAAGTGGTGTGTGTCCTCAACGCGAAGGGGTTCATCGTTCAAATATAGCTCAGGTTCTGGATGAGCTACCCAACGGCGACAAATGTGCATGACGCGGGTTTTCTGCGCCGAAAATTGGAAACCATGCTCAGAGGCCCAAGACTGTGCCTTTCGAATGGCTCCCTGCAGCCGCCGTTCTGTGACGCTAATGCTGCTGGAGCATAAGTAAAGGCAAAAGTCGTCGGCAAACAAGGAGGAAGAGACAGACGTTCCTCCTGCCGCAGCTAGTCCGTTAATAGCTATCAAAAATAACGGTACACTTAAACCGGAGCCCTGTGGGACACCATTCTCTAAAACATGAGCGGAGCTAAGAGAGGTGCCAACCCGAACCTGAAAGGAGCGTAGCGACAGGAAGTTCTGTATGAACGTTGGTAGGGGGCCACGTAAGCCCTATTCATAAAGTGTGGAGAGAATGTGATGCCGCCAGGTTGTATCATAAGCTTTGCGGAGGTCAAAAAAGACTGCGACAAGGTGTTCTCGGCGAGTAAAGGCGGTTCGAATGGCTGATTCCAGGGACACGAGATTGTCTAGAGTGGAACGGCCCTGACGGAAGCCACCCTGTTGTGGAGCCAGGAGACCTCGATCCTCCAGTAGCCACATAAGCCGTCGACTCACCATACGTTCGAGGATCTTACACAGAACGTTGGTGAGACTGATGGGGCGGTAGCTCCCAGCGTCGGACGGATCTGCGCCTGGTTTCATCACTGGGACGATAGTACTTCTCCGCCATTGTGACGGGAAAAGGCCTTCCGTCCAGAGACGATTATAAAGGGCCAATAGCTGCCGTTTAAAGTCCTCTGAGAGGTGACGGACGAACTGGCTGTGAATACGGTCCGGACCAGGAGAGGTATTGGGCGATGCAGCAAGAGCAGTCTGGAACTCCCACTCACTAAATGGAGCATTGTACGCTTCCTGTCGACGTGTGCGGAAGGACAATTGCCTCCGCTCAACTCGCTCTTTGATGGCGCGAAATTGTGCACTGTAGGCTGCGGTCGCAGAGCAACGTGCAAAATGACCTGCCATTAGCTCGGCAATAACCGTCGGGTCAGTACAAAGACTACCTTCGATTCGGAGTGACAGGATTCCGCTTGGTGGGTTGTACCCGAAGAGGCGCCGTACCTGCGACCACACTTGAGAAGTGGAGGCGCGGGAGCCTGTGGTGGCTACATATCGCTCCCAACAGTCCTGCTTACTCTGTTTGATCAGTCGCCGGGCTTGGGCCCGGAGACGCTAAAAAGCGATTAGATGTTCAATACTGGGGTGGCGCCGGTGGCGTTGAAGCGCCCGGCGTCGCTCCCGGATAGCGTCAGCTATCTCCCGCGTCCACCAAGGCCCGACTTGCGCCTAAGTGAGCCTGTGGTAGTCGGGACATTCGCTTCAGCAGCGGAAATAATATCCTCAGTGCGTTGTTGTACTGCCATATCTGTTATCTGGCAATGGAGCCGTAGCCACAGCTGTCGAGGTATAGCCATGCCAGTCAGCCCTATGGAGGGACCACCGAGGCACGCGTCCTGCAGGGTGAAATTGTGAGAGCGACAAAAGGAGAGGAAAGTGGTCGCTCCCACAAAGGTCATCATGGACCTTCCAAGATAAATGCGGAAGGAGACTCGGGCTACAAATGGATAGATCGATGGCGGAGAAAGAGCCATGTGCCACACTGAAGTGTGCGGGTGCCCTACTATTCAAGATGCAAATGTCAAGCTGTGTGAGAAGGTTCTCAAGGTCTCTACCACGGCCCGTGCTCTCATTTCCACCCCATAGAGGGTGGTGGGCATTGAAATCACCCAAGAGGAGGAATGGTTGTGGTAATTGGGTAACCAATGCACTGATGTCAGCAGGAGAGACAACAACGTCCGGTGGAAATTATATGGAACAGATGGTAAATTCCTCTATTGCCCGGAGTCGAACAGCCACTGCCTCCAGGGTCGTGTTGAGAGGCACAGCAGCGCTTGGGACGGTTGCAAGAACATAGACACATACTCCGCCAGATACCCTGTTATAGATGGAACGATTGTTGTAATAGCCCCGATAGCCACGAAGGGCTGGGGTCCTCTGTGCAGGGAACCAAGTTTCCTGCAGGGCTATACAGAATGCTGGAAATCGGCACAACAGTTGTTGCAGTTCGGACAAATGGCGGAAAAAACCGCCACAGTTCCATTGCATGATCATAGATGCTCGTAGTCGCTGGGACATGCAGATTGGGACGGTGCACTAGTGTCTGCAAGATTGTTTGCCGTCGCTGATGGCGGAGGCAGAGCCTCAACGTCCATCGCGTTTGGGGACTCAGCAAAAGCCAAGTCCTCAGGGGACGTGAGAATTTCTATTTCGTCCTCTGAAGCTGACGTTTGTTGCGGTGGCTCAGAAGCCACTTGGTGTTCAGTCTTTTTGGGCCTCTTTTTCTTCCTGTCCCGTTTGTCTTTTGGTCTCTCCTGCTGGGAGGGCTTGTCTGCCACATTGGGGACAGAGGATACCCTCGAGGCCCTGCGACCAGCAGGTAGTGGCTTTTTCAGCCACTCACTGGTATCTGCTGTACCAGCATCAGAGACTTTAGGAGGAAGGGCATCGAGGGAGCCCTTCCTTGCAGGAGGAGCCAGAGATAATTTTTGGTTCTCTGGCTCAGGGATGGGGACCGTTGTCCCCTGTGGTTTTGTATTCGTTGCTCCCAAAGTAGGGACCTTGGGGGCAACAGAAGAGGAGGCGCCCCCTGACAGTATGGGGGCAACTGGTAACTGTTGGGCCGGAGGGCCCAGGATGGTAGATTGAACTTGAGGTGATTTTACCATTGATGTTGCTGTAGCATATGTAGACTTCATGCTGACAGGATGAACCTTTTCGTATTTGCGCTTGGCCTCGGGATATGAAAGTCTGTCCAGGGTCTTGTACTCTATTATCTTTCTCTCTTTTTGAAAAACTGTGCAGTGTGGCGAGCAGGGAGAGTGGTGCTGGCCACAGTTAACACAGACTAGAGGCGGTGTACATGGGACGTCTGGGTGTGACGCACGTCCGCACTCCCGACAGGTGGGGTTGGCATCGCAGCGAGATGACATATGGCCAAACCTCCAGCACTTAAAACAGCGCATAGGGGGAGGAACGTAGGGTTGGACGTCACACCGGTAAACCATCACCTTCACTTTTTCGGGCATTGAATCACCCTCAAAAGCCAAGATGAAGGCACCAGTGGCGACCCTGTTGTCCTTCGGACCCCTGTATATGCGCCGAATAAACTGCACACCTCTCCTCTCCAAGTTCTTCCGGAGTTCGTCATCGGACTGGAGTAAGAGATCCCGATGAAAGATAATACCCTAGACCATGTTCAAACTTTTATGTGGTGTGATGGTAACGGGAACGTCACCCAGCTTGTCACAGGCAAGCAGTGCCCGTGACTGGGCTGGGGACGACGTCGTTATCAAAATCGACCCGGATCTCATCTTAGATATTCCGTCTACCTCGCCAAACTTGTCTTCAATGTTCTCAACAAAAAACAGAGGCTTAGTTCACATAAACGATTCGCCATCTGTTCGACTGCACACCCGGTATCGAGGGGTATACGCCTCACCTTGATGACGGGCCCGACATTCCTCCCATGGCGTAGCCAGGGATGGAAACGATTGGGGGTCATACGATGCTGCAGTGAACGAAACTCTTCCACGCTTTGAGACGCCGTTTTCGCGGCCGGCCACGCTTTTGTTTGCTCGTTTCATGTTATTCCCACGAGCAGCTAGGGAACTAAAGGTCCACCCAGGCAGAGCCCCGCTTGCCTGGGTAAGCCTTATACAACTGAGGTGCGGCAGGTTCCTCAGAGGTTGCTCGCTAGCGGCTGTTCAACCTCAACAGCCATGCATCTTCTCTGCACGTAGCAAACCTTGAGATTGAGGGTTTTTTCATAGAGGTTTGTACCGTCCTCGCGACCCGGGCGATCAAGCCAAGATGCCCGGGCTCTGAAACGTAAAACGTTCCACCGTCGCGCCGAACGATGCTCGTTGAAGCACGCACAGAGCTTACGGTGTAGCGGACTGTTGGCGCGACACAGCCCACAGCTCAGGATCCCGGGTTCGCCAAGCCCGTACTCAGCAAATTAATGCTGAGCCCCTGAGGGGTGACGTTAATTAAAGAAAAGTGTGAAGTAATACACATGACTACTAAAAGAAATCCGCTGAACTTCAATTACGCGATAAATCAGTCAACCCTTAAGGTCGTAAATTCTACCAAATACCTATGAGTTACAATTACGAACAACTTAACTAGAGAGAACACGTAGAAAATATTGTGGGGAAGGGGAACCAAAGGTTACGTTTCATTGGCAGAACGCTTCGAAGATGCACCAGCTCCACCAAAGATACTGCCTACATCACACTTGTGCGTCCTTTCCTGGAGTACTGTTGCCCCTTTTGGGACTCTAACCAGGTGGGACTAACGGAAGACATTGAGAAGGTTCAGAGAAGGGCAGCTCGTTTTGATTTATCACGTTACGGGTGGGAAAGCGTCACGGAAATGTTGCACGAATTGTGGTGTAAATCATTAAAAGAAAGACGTTATTCATTGCGGCGTGATCTGTTTGCGTAGTTTCAGTCACCGACTTTTACTTCTGAATGTGAAAATACTTTGCTAGCACCCACCTACTTAGGGAGACATGACCATCCCAATAAAATAAGAGAAATCAGATCGAAAGCGGAACGATTTAGGTGTACTTTATTCCCGGGCGCTATTAGAGAATAGAACGTTAGAGGAAAGTTATGAAAGTGGTTAATGAGCCCTCTGCCAGGCACTTAATGTGATTTGCAGAGTATCTGTGTAGATGTAGATGTAGATGAATCACGGAAAGGAGCGCCTGCGATGGTGTACGCAACGACGAACCTGGGTGCACGAATGGCAAAACGTTATTTTTTCGGATGAATCCAGGTTCTGTTTACAGCATCATGATGGTCACATCCGAGTTTGTTAACTTCGCGGTGAACGCATATTGGAAGCGTGAATTCGTTATCGCCATACTGCCGTATTACCCGGCGGTATTGTATGGGGTGCCATTGGTTACACGTCTCGGTCACCTCTTGTTCGTATCGACATCACTATGAGCAGTGACACATTTCAGATGTGTTACGATCCGTGGCTCTACCCTTCATTCGACCCCTGCGAAACCCTACATTTCAGCAGGATAATGCACGGCCGCATGTTACAGATCCTGTACGGGCTTTTCAGATTACGGGAAATGTTCGACTGTTGCCCTGGCCAGCACTCTAGATGAAATGTGGTATCGTGTTGAAGCTGCAAGGGAATCTTTACCTGTACAGTATATCAAGTATGCCTAATTTCATCACGATCGGAGTACAAATGTAGATCGTAGTCTGTTTTTAAATAAGAAATTTCACCAACATCGGAAGAAGCCTAGATTCAAATCAAATGTTTGTAATCTTAAGGGACCAAACTACTGTGGTTATCGGTTCTACACTTACAAACTACTCAAACACTACGGGCACACCCATGCCCGAAGTAGGACTGGAAGCTCCGTCTGGTTCGGCCGCGCAGCCTCTGACATGGCGCCTAGAACCACACGGCCATTCCCGCGAGGGAAAACTAGATTACTGTGGAAGTATATATTAAATATCCTCCTCAGCGCTCCGCGCAGGATTTCATATACTGTTCTTCGTCTTTTCTTTAGGGTGAACTGTACCAGATTTCGTCAATTGAACGAAATGAAATTTATATCTAAGACAGTTGTAAAATACTTTCCGCCATGTACCACACAAAACTTAATGTAGACCGCGACCTGACTCTTCTTTTGATGATCAAGTGTGTAAAATTTCGCAATCGGTTGAACGGTGTGAAAGCTCACAAAGCAGGCTTATGAATAATACAACGTGGCGATGATTTACTTATATAATACGAATTTAGTTTCTTTTTTTTTCTATTTTCATCTGTATTTAGATATTCCCTTTTTTATTGATTTTATAAACCACCCCTGTATTAAAGCTAATAAAACAAATTAAAAAGAATTATTGATATTGTAAAACCCATTTCTGAGTTTCGCCTAAGCTAACGCACAGCAATTGACTTTATATGTAGATACTGGGGCCAAGTTATCGAGGCATCTGTGAAGATCTCTATTGTAATCTTAGTATGTGACGTATATGGCTGCGCACTGTCTTTCGCGAAGCATGTCGTTTACTAACGTGGATAGACGTGATCGAGTCGTACGTTTACTTCGCCTGGTAAGAAGCAGTAATAGGCGTATCACAGTCTCTTGACTCTTACTACGAAATATCTCTCCCAATACCCGAATAGTGCCTTTGCGCCAATCTTGATGAACAGATATCACTAAATTACCGGACGTTAATATGATGTTCCCAATTACGATCGACTCTTGCCGTATCGAGGTACTTGTGATACATCTTAGACAAGCTCGTACGTCAAAAGAGACGCACGCTAAATCTCGGAGGTATGTAACACACCCCATACCCGCGATTTGGGTACCTCTGGTTTGCCAAATCCTTCAACTCAGAGTGGCACTTGCTTCCTATGTTGTCAATTATTTATGTCTTTCATTACAATATGGGTCGCGAGAAATAACTGCGCACTCCAGGGTAGCATATCACGGATTAAGCAGCCGCTCCTCCCTCAGGTATGTGCTTGGTCTCTTTAGCTTATGGTAGTTTGTTTGGATGTTTAGGTTCCGATAACCAAAGTAGGTTGGTCCATTAGAATTATAAATATCTGAAACTTTTCACACAATCACGGTATCCTGTTAAATTTGTCATCTTCTGCAGAACTCTGTAACACCAGTCATGTTAGTCCGCGATGTCTTAACACATGTCCTATCACCCCGTCTTTTCCTCGCCGATTCTTTCCCCATTCAACTTCCTTGATGTCCGGTTTTACCACAGAGCACGCTGCTTTCTGTGCACAATTCTAAAAATGAAATAAATAAATTAACAATGAAATAAAAACTAAAATGAGATGGAATCCATAAAAAAGGTTATTATTTGATACTACAAAGAAGCCTTTTTTGACGAGGTAGGTTAGGTCTGCCTATGATAGTGTGCTTTCTATGTCATATTTGTTTCGTTCTTCACGTGTCAAATTGCTATCAAAACAGTAGTATTGCTGAACGTCCTGTATTTCTTGGTTAAGTATTCCGATGCTAAGTTAACTGACAATGGTATTTCTGAAACCATTACATTCGTCATTCCATATCCTTACATATCCTCCCATATCCTTCCATGTCCTTCTTTCTTAATTTCCACTGATGGTGCAGTGTCATTACCGAAACCTCTCAATGATGTCTTTCCATCTCGAATTTTTATCCTGTCCTAGAAAGTTACTTTTATTCTCTTCATTACTTCTTCGATGTATAGATTGAACAGTATGGGTGAAAACTAAATCTCACCTTACTGTCTGATACCCTTTGAAATCCGTTCCCCATAATGTAAGTTTATGGTAGTCTAATTATATACTGGAGAGTGCCATTCATCCATGCAAAAGATGCTCTCTCTCTCTCTCTCTCTCTCTCTCTCTCTCTCTCTCTCTCTCTCTCTCTCACACACACACACACACACACACACACACACACACATACACAAACACTCACTCACTTTATATCTAGATTCACTGCAGCATATTTCTCCACTTGGGTTCATTTCAGTTCGTTATGCACGCACATGCTGGGCCAAGTCAACATTGTTCTCCTTCTCCCAACAGCACTTCACTGTTTGTATCCAGATAGCGCAATCGCAAGAAGCTGTTATTTTAGATCGCTTTTCTTGAAAACGTTCAAATGTTGTAATTATATAGGACCAAACTACTATAATCATCGGTCCCTTGCTTGACAAACTACTTAAACTTATCATAAGAACAACATACACACCATGTCCAAGAGAGGACTCTTAACCTCCGACTGGAGCAGCCGCGCAGTCCTTGACATGGCGGTATAACCAGACGGCCATTCTCAATTGTCCCGCGTTTTCACCTTACTGAAACTGTCTTAACGCTTGTCTTTAAAGAAGCAATTGATAAACTAGGATGTGATAGAATGAAATTTTCTAAGTGGTACCCAGTTTTCTTCTGGGTGACATTGGTATTTAATATAATAGAAAACTTTGCATTGAGCTTTTAATATTATTAGGTGCTATGAATTTTTTTATTTCTGGAAGGTAGTTTGACGAAGCTTGTGAGGCAGTAAATTCCACACGAGTGGATATCAGCCCAAGTTCTTGTATGAGAAAACTGCTGAATACAAAATTACTGAGCACAAAATTATTGCAAACTGCAAATGGTTTCTACGATTCCAACAATGTTAAAAATTATCACGAATAAACTCGTCCTCCACAAATGATTTCTTTTGGGTAATTCAAAAAAATCTTAGAAGCTTACAATCAATATTTAGCATAAAGTTGTAGTTTTATATGCGTTTCATAGTGGCGCTCACACTTTTTCATGCGAATTATATACATTTTCTTGAGAACTGTACATATAGCGTCTGCTGTATTCTCGCTACACTGTTCAGTTACGCTTTGACTGCATAAAGTGACTTTACAATAATGTTATCAATCTTGATTCCATGTTGGCACTTGTGATTAATGACTGTTTTTTTGATATTCACACATCTAGATTTCGACCACTGTGTGGTTCTTACCAATTCTTAAAACAAAACTGTTAAAACACGTAAAACATTTCGACCTTCATGTTGGATGTTACGTTCATATGTACCGGTTTGAGCACTGCTAATGATCACACAGTTGTCGAAATGTAAATATGTGAAGAAATTAATATTTACGACATATTTTTGAAAACTTTTCTGAAAATTACAATAATTGCTTGCCTCATTTCGAATAGCTTCGTTTATTTTGAAATCGCACTATGCGTGTGAGGTTTCAGTAGCATCGTTTTATACTCATTTCTGATCCGATACACACCGCACATGGCTCTTTGTACTAGAATCAGGTGAAGCATAAATATAGTTACTTAAAAAAAATTAAACGTAAATCTACACGCAAAAATTAGTCATTATTGCATTCGAGGTGCTGTGCCACTTTTATTCAGTGAGTTTGTGCGGCTTATACAAAATTATGCTATTATTAATAAAGTCACTTATCGGATTGGTATCTGATAATGAATGCATTATGAATTGAAAGCCTCGCGTGCGTATCTCTCTCTCTCTCTCCCTCTCCTCTCTCTCTTTGTTTGTGTGTGTGTGCGTGTATGCGCTGCATTCTTTTATGACGGAAGCGATGTCTCCACACTGTGCCTTCTGTTGAACAACACTGCAAGGATTCCCAAAACTGTCGTTACCTCTTCAGGAAATAATAACCTTAGAATTTACCCTAAAATGACACCCAACTTTCAACGTGTAACGAGAAAAGCCATAAAGATGTTGTTTCATCGTATATAAGTATTCGTGCCAATTTTGAGAACGTTCTGATGCGGTCTCCTTCCCAAATTCTCCCAACAAACCGATGTTTACTATCCGCCTTCACCACTCCGCCTTCACCACAACTGTTGATACATGATCATTAGACTTCTTATATCTCTGTAACGTAGCGTCTGAACATTCAACCGACGCGGCTGTGGCAAGTAGCTAACAAATAATACATTACTCGAACGTTAAAGGTTGTTTTTCTTACTCATATCCACAACGTTACATGTTTCTACAGCTGGAGCTTCTGCCAAATTAGAAAATTAGTCTAAGGCGTCTAGTGTTGTACTACACTCAGTCACCGACGACAAGTTGCAGCAGGCCACAACGTTATCAACGAACAGCCGCAGATTGCTAGGCACTATGTCCGTCACATCGTGTAAGTACATAGAAAATAATGGCGGTCATATCACACTTCCTTGGGAAACTCTTGATGATAACTTTCTCCCTGAATAACACTCGCCGTCGGGGACAACGTATTGGGTTCTGTTACTTAAGAAGTCTTAAGAGGAGTCACAAATCTGTTCACAAATTCGACGCTGCGGCGGAGTGGCCCAGCGTTCTGCTCCGGTGCGCAAGGCCGTTCCCGTCGGGGGTTCGAATGCCCCATCGGGCATGGATAATTGTGTTGTCTTTAGTATGAGGTAGTTCATAAGTAGTTTGTAAGTTTAGGGACTGATGATCCAGCAGTTAAGTCCCATACGCTTAACAAATATTTGAACTTTTGAAATTCGACATTTTAGTAACTTCATTATCAGCCTGCAATGCGCGAACGTGTCGAAAAGCCTTCGAAATACAGAAAATATGTTGTTTCCCCGTTGACCTTCATCCGTGGCTCGCCAAGATCTCATACGAGAAGAGGTAAAATTGAGTTTTACACGACTGATTCTACCTAATTCGGTGTTAATGTATGGACAAAATGTTTTCCATCTCAAGGGCATTTGTACTGACTTGTGATTAGATTAGATTAATTTTTCATTCCGTTGATCCATGTTGAGGAGATGGAACGTGTCAAGAAACAAAATTTGTAAGGTGAATACTATATAATACTAATAACATAAATACAGATAGTTACATTTTTAATTTTTTTTATTTCATTTTTTTGAGCTTGTAATATCATAATACTAATATAGTATGCATACCGATACATGCATCATTTGGTACAATTTAGAAATTCACTAATGGAGAAGAATGAGTGAGCCACTAGAAAGTCTTTTAGGCTCTTCTTAAACTGATCTTTATTTGTAGCTAATTTTTTTTATACTTGATGGTAAATTATTGAAAATGTGTGTTTCTGAGTAGTGGATCCCTCTTTGAACTAAAGTAAGTGCTTTTAAATCCCTGTGGAGATCATTTTGATTCATAGTATAGTATGTTTGAAGCGAGCTGTTTGTTTGGAAAAGGGATATATTATTTATGACAAATTTCATTAACTAATAAATACAATGAGAGGCAGTAGTTAATATACCCAGTTCCTTGAAGAGGCTTCTACAGCCTTTATATTCTGAACAACATGTGCTGGCGGGAAATCTCTTACATATTCTGAACTGCATGTAGTGAGGCATTTCAAAGTTTGAAACGATTTATTAATCTTCATGGAAATATCATTATCAGACCTTTCTATAACTATGCTAGACGTACTTTTTATTGCAATACTTGTATCATCTGCAAACGAAACGAACTCTGCTTCTGGTAATGTGACTTATGAGACATCATTAATGTACACAAGAGAAAGCAATGCCCTAAGATGAATCCTTGTGGGGCACCACATGTAATATCTTCCCAATCCGCCGGCCGCGGTGGCCGAGGTGACTGAGTTGCTTCAGTCACGGTCAGCACGGCCAATACGGTCGGGGGTTCGAATCTCCCCTCGGGCATGGATATTTGTGTCGTCTTTAGTCTTAGCTAGTTCATAAGTAGTTTGTAAGCTTAGGGACTGAGGACCTCGTAGTTAAGTCCCATAATTGTACAAACATTTGAACATTTCTTCCCAATCCGATGATGACTGTTGGCTTAATTCACTACTCACATGCACTGACACCCTTTGTTTCCTCTTAGCGATGTACGACATGAACCATTTTGCAGCATTTCCCGTGACACCATAGGAATGTAATTTACTTAAAAGGATGTTACGGTTCGCACAATCAAATGCCTTTGACAAATCACAGGAAATACCTGCTGCTTGCAATTTATAATATATATGTGTACAAGTAATATGTGTACAAGTAATTTATATTGATAAGTTTAACTGAATTATTGTGTGTGTAGCCTATGGGACTTAACTACGGGGTCATCAGTCTGAATTATTACCCAAAGCCTAACAGTAACTATAATTAATTTGTGAATAAAGTGGTACAATATTTTTTCGGCGTAATTAAGTATCCTTAAGTACTTACATCGAAGTGCACAATTTTTGCTATGCGTAAGGATTTCACAAAAATTATGCTTGTTTGACCACGAGATGTAAAAATAACACCTGTCGTTCTTCCTGGTTTCGTGGCCTAGAAAAATAGCCTGGCAGCTGCGTAAATGAGTGACCTAGTGCAACCGACACTCCCTCGCGCTCCCACTGAAAAAGCTCTGCAGTTCTCCAAAAACAATAAATGTCGGTCCGGTCGGTGCGGCTAATTATACTGAATAAACGGAAGCTCTCCCAGGCCGGAAGCGCCGTCTGCAGCGCTGGGGCGAGCCGTTCGTCTGGCAGTCCGGCGGCTGCTCGCCAATTAAATTTAATCTGCAGCCGCAATTAAGGGCCGCTCCGGCGTTTCAGACAAATCCGCGCTGTCTTGCTTTCTCTCGCTCCCCAAGTCCCTTTTGTACTGCTGGAACGAGTTTACATAGAAAGTAAAATTTAGCAGCTTCTAGAACAACAGCGCAATTGAAAACGAAACAGAGTAAGTTGTAATATGCGGCTGTTTGCTGATGATGCTGTGGTGTATGGGAGGGTGTTGTCTTTAATTGTCTCTAATAACATACAGGATGGGGTAGACAAAATTTCCAGTTGGTGCGAAGAATGGCAGCTAGCTCTCAATAGAAAAATGTAAGGTGATGCGCATGAGTAGAAAAAACAATCCCATAATGTTCGAATACAGCATTAATAGTGAGCTTCTTGATGCTGTAGCGTCGTTCAAATATCTAGGCGTAACATTGCAGAGCGATATGAAATGGAATGGGCATGTAAGGACAGTTGTGAGTAGGGCGGACAGCCGACTTCGGTTTATTGGGAGAATTTTGGGAAGATGTACTTCACCTGCAAAGGAGACCGCGTATAAAACGCTTGTACGGCCACTTCTTGAGTATTGCTCAAGTGTTTGGGACCCGCAGAAGATCAGTTTAAAGGAAGACATAGAGGCGGTTCAGAGACGAGCAGCTAGATTTGTTACCGGTAGGTTCGACCAATATGCGAGTGTCACGGAAATGCTCCGGCAACTCAATTGGGGATCGCTGGAAGAAAGACGACGTACTTTTCGTGAATTTCTGTTGAGTAAATTTAGAGGGCCGGAATTTGGAGCTGACTGTAGTACGATCTTGCTGCCGCCTACTTATAATTCGCGTAAAGATCACAAAGACAAGATAAGAGAAATTAGGGCTCGTACGGAGGCATATAGGCATTCTTTTTTTCCTCGTTCAATTTGGGAGTGGAATAGAAAAGGAAATGCCTAGTAGTGGTACAGTGTACCCTCCGCCACGCACCTTTGAATTGCGGAGTATGTATGTAGATATGTAGATGTAGATATTCGACCTCGTTGTTGACTTATACACCATAAATTTGACTGACAATTTGATAAGACGTAGATAGTTGCTTGTGTGTTCTTTCCTTTTATTCCTTCTAACCAGTCTGTAACAAATAGGACCCATTACAATTTCACTTTCCTAGCTTGGTTATTGTTTCCTAACTTTAAAGTACTCCATCTTCTTTCCAAGTTTATCTTCTTTCTTTTATTCACGTATTCTAGATTTCATATTACATCCTTTTCTAGAGACTGTGGAAGGTTAAATTATTATTCTTAAAAATGTTTGTTTCTGTTATACGCGATTCTTACCCACAAGCCGCAAGCCGCGCCACGTTACTGATCGCGCGACCCCCCGCGTCGGAGGTTCGAATCCTCCCTTGTACATGGATGTGTGTATTATCTTTAGGTTAGTTTATCTTAGTTTAAGTAGTTTGTAACCCTGGGGAATGATGACCAACGTAGTTTGGTCCCACAGAATTACAAAAATTTGAACATTTCTTATCCACACTATTGTCGAAGTAAACCACAAACACAGGAATACTGCCATACTAAGCGTGATAGCAAGTTATCTTTCATCTAGGGGTGTCTGCGAAAGTCCTTAATCTTCATTTTGTCATACTCATATGCTCAAGATAATCGCAGTTCCCACGCGGGAATAGCCGAGCGGTCTGCATGGCCGCTGCGGTCGGGGGTTCGAATACCCTTCGGACATGGATGTTTGTCCCGTCTGGAGTATAAGCTAGTTCATAAGTGGTTTGTTAGTTAAGTCCCATAAGCTCTTCAAACATTTGAACATTTGGAGTAGTCAAGCGGTCTGGGGCGCCACGTTACGGAACGCGCGGCCTCCCGCATCGGAGGTTCGAATCCTCCCTCGAGCATGGATGTGTGTGTTGTCCTTAGGTTAGTTAGTTTAAGTAGTTTGTAAGACCAGGGACTGAGGACCAACGTAGTTTGGTCCTATATTATTACAAACATTTGAACATTTTAAGCCTAGTTCAGCGCATTACTACTCATGTTTCCAATGTTCTTCAAATACTGAATAGAATGAGAGGCACTGAATTAAAATTTGGGTCATGGACGGGATTTGAACCTGCACCTCCTGCCTACTAGGAATTTGCCTAATCCTCTCAGCCACCAAGGCCTTATGGATAACGTGATGACATGGAATACCGTAAAGTGGAGGGAGGCGTGCTTTAGGATGTTCCATGAAGCTGTGCTGGCTGACAGGATAAGTGCCTGAGCAGTGAGCAGGAGGTACCCGGTTCGAATCCCTGCCATGAGACAAATATGTATTCAATGCCTTTCTTTCTATTCGATATCTATGATAAATTGAGACAATATGTGTTTCTGGTATGAAACACATCCACTGAATGTGTGGTCATGTTCTATTTTTGAGTTATTCTTTAATCTAAAGTGTTTCTGCACCATTAATATTGTCTATTAGTATGTTCATTATTTTTATTCTGTTTATTAATGATCAATGTCCCATGTTTATATATGTTTGCACTTGTGTGATTGAACTTGTATGGTCATGTGAATGTGAAGTTTGTTTTTAATATTGACTAACTGCTGTGCAATGGCTTACAGTTACCGCCTCGTGCTTTAGACCTCGTTTACTTTAATTAAAAACGCATGGCTTCGTTTGTCCTCTGCCCTGGCGTCTGCTGGGTGGCCAGAGACAAGCTTACTTGGCAGGATGGCGAGGTGGCCGTGTTCTTAGTGTGGTGGCAATCTAATCTTGGATGAAAGAGGTGACATGAGACCTCTCTGGGAGCCGTTGAAAAGGGTATTTATTATCTTCCTCAGCTAAAGAGGGTTGGTAGACACTACGCTCTGAACGCGCTCTGTATGGGTTTTTAGCGCGCTACATTCGGTGTGTGGTGGGGTAGGTTTTGTTGTAGCCTTAGGCCTTCACTCTTGCTGCGACCGTGGAAGTTCGTCGAATTATGCTGAGGGTATTAAATCCTGATAGAATTTTGCTTTCTCTGTGATCAGGCAGTCTTGGTTTTTCAGTGATAGTTTCCTTGAGTAATTCTTTCGCTATGCAAGGCTAAGTGTTTCTTAATTTACAGAACTCGAGTAATTCGGTTTAAATTATTTCCATATCCATTCTGGTGATGATCATGTTTCTGGATTTTTCCAAGTTAGAATACTCGTGTGTGGCCTTCAGCCCTTGTGTAAACTTAGTATGTTTAAATTTTCTTGTTGTATTTTAACTATCGTTTTTGCGTCACATCTGTATCTGCGTGTATGCTAAATATTTCTCAGATTTTCTACTATGATTCCATCTTTCCTGTCTTGGTACGACCGACTGCACGACGTGCTTTCGTAACGGTCATTACTTCTGCCTTCAGCCATGCTTTTACTGATACTAGTTTTCTTCCATATGAATTCTTGTGTGCTTTACTTGCTTAATCTAAATTCTTCTAGTTAATTCTATCTGTCATGGTCGCACACCATGTGGTACTTAAGAATAGGATGCCACTGCCTCCCCAAACATGAGTCCGTTTGGGGCATAGTGATTTTTAAATTTGTGCTTAAAGACACCCGCCATCATGTCAAAACGTCGCCGACGCTTCGTTTGTAGCTGCTAACAAGTGATCCTGCATGAGTAAAGTGTCGCAAGCATTATGTGCCTATCTGTGAATGAATGACTGTGCTTTCCTTTTCCCATTGTGTATTTGCAAATTTCGTCCCACGTTACCTCCATATTCATAAAGGGCAGAAACAACTTAATTGTGGGCAGTAACTTTACGATTTAATTCACTTTTGTAAAACGTATGTGCTTAATTTGGTCTTCCCCATTTATTTTGTTGTTCATTTTATTGAATAGATGATTATTTCAAGTATCAAACCTCTGCTTTATAATTTCATGCTCCCTGTTCCATGTTTAATTATCTATTCATTTATTTTTGACATTAATCTTATGTTTGTTAAAAAGTTGACTGCTTCCTTAAGGAGTGAGCAGTCAGATAAGTTTCCATTGCGCAAATACTCGTAAAGTAATTTGGAGCAGCAGTGAACGTTTTAACTTGCATTTGTAGATCTCAACTGCCCAAGATCTTCCTTACATAATTTAACAGGCTACTTTAAGGTAGTAAACTTTTGTTTCATAATGAGTTCTTGACATATTTCATCTGGTACATACCTCCAATCTACGTAGTTTATAACTCAGCATTAATCATTATCAGGATTATAAAAAATATTTAACCAGGCACAATTGTATAAACATTCTTGTTTCGTTGTCTAATAGTTTTGTCTTTGTTTTGTGATTCTGCATATGTATTATTTTAACATCTTATTAAGTCACACATATGCTGTTAATATCTGTGTATGTGTCCCAAAACAATATAGGAACATTATATTTCGACTATATAGCCTACGAAACGCAATGAACCCAGGTTCGAATCCCAGTCTGGCACAGTTTTGATCTATCAGAAAGTTTTAATGCGTGTCGTTTTCCCTTTTTCCTGGATTATGGATTTCGACGGAAACCTGGCGAAATTAAATAAATAAAAATATCGCAGCGAACATTTTCATGCATTTTCTTACAACTGATGTTGAAATATTTAACGAGCTACAAAACATTGTTTTGTTGAAAATGTCTCTACTACATTTTGATCTCTGTAAAAAAAAGAAAAACCGGCGGTACGGTTTCGAATAATGGGGCTGTCTTCAAAGACAATACAAAAGTTATATTCACAACAACTGAACTGAATAAACTATGAGTTAAGAGGGATGCAAGTTGCATCAGAAATTTTCGATGAACGAACCGTAGATATACGACTCAAAATTTTAAAAATTAAGACTGGTATATTTCTTCCTTCAACTTATAAATTTCGAATTGTTACCTTCTTTTATTCCGCAACGACGTATGCCTTAAAATGAACCATGGGCAAATTACCCAGTGACTACATTTTTGATTGCAAACAAATATCGTGAATTATTTTACATATAATTGAAGTATCGCAATGTCTGCCATGAATATTAGAAAAATAGAAAACTCGTTATCAAGCTGTACAAAAAACAAATTTTTTTGCCTGTTTCCTGACACTCGACATATACGAGTATGTAACAGAGTAAAAAAACGTGCTTTTTAATTTTTTAAAGAAAAAGAAGATTCATTAACGAAAATCTATGTGAGCTGATGTAGCTTTGCTTCATTAACATGCAGTAATTTCGACAGTAATAAAATGGTAAGTTTTATTTTGCTGGAATGTTGCCTCAGTGGACATGCAGAGCTGCTCCTGGGCAGTGGCTTCCGTCGTGTTCTGCACAGCCGGAAGACAGAGGGGCCAGGTAGCAGTTAGCGGCTGCGTCTTGGACAACGCACCTTTGACATTTCCTACTTTCACTGAACACCATACCGGTATTCTCCAATGATTTTCCGTGTTTCTTCTCTCAAATTATATTTTGAACTAAACTATACCGTTACTGACTGTGGTGTCGCACAAGTACAAAGTGCGCGCCACCTACTTTCGCCGCGCGCCGCCATGCACGCACGGCGCGGCGTTCTTACGACGACAGCCACGAGCGCCCTCTGCTGCAACTCCGCTCGTGGCCACCACTGAACGACATCGTTCACTTGGGACTGAGATAGGAACCAATCAACACTTCGTAATCAGATAGGCACCAGTAAAGACTTGGCTATCAGTTAGGCACTAGGCAGACCTCTAGCTCAACTCTGTATCTGCAGTACTGATCTATGTAAAAGTTAGGTATTGTATACATTCTGTGCAATATATATCTCGTTCTAATTTACTCTAGTGTTTCTAGTTTCTGGCTGCTCCCCTCCGTACCTGCACCAGCGTGCTACCTTTATTCCTGTGTCGGTCTCATGCCACTGTGCCACCGACACCTACGACGGAAACGAGACGCAAAAGCGGTGACGAGGCAGGGACACAAAAATGACCTTAATTAGTCTTTCAAACCAACTGACGTGTTAGTGTTCGATTACTTTCTGTGGGGAGGCCCCAAATTTAAGGTGTACGCAACAACCCTCATAGTGAAATGCAGAAGAAAATTTGAGATGGCGCGTCACCAATTCCGGCACTCCAGCTACAACAACTTGCTCACCAAGGCTCAAACGTTATAAGATGTGAGCAATGGTCAGGTTAAATATCATCTATAGTGGCGTTAACTCTGTATTTCCTTTTCTGTAATATTTGTACCCTAGAAATCTGTTCTATGAGACACCTCTATTTGTGACAATTTCTAGTTTACGACTTCCTGATTAAATGTTCAAATGTTTGTATACCTTATGGGACTTAACTACGGGGTCATAAGTCCCTAAACTTACAAACTACTTATGAACTAGCTAACACTAAGAACGGCACAAATATCCATGCCCGAGGGGGGATTCGAACCCCCGACCGTAGTGGCCGTGCAGACCGTGACTGGAGCGCCTCAGTCCCCTCGGCCACCGCAGCCGGCCGACTTCCGGATTACATATGCTAGTGTGACGTAAATATCATGGAAATAGTTTCATTTTATTTTCTGCACCACTAGTTAATGAGTCTTATACTAGTTTTCACCCTGAAAAGTCTTTATCTTGCATTCTGTTTTTACATTTTCCTCGTCACGAGGTGATCTCGCACATTGCAACAATTCTATTTCCATGTTGGTGTTACGGGGAATTTGAGGGGAATAAACTACATGGTTATCACCCCTGTTCCTAGCAAAAACAATACAGCCAAGTAGGAAAAAAGTGAAATAGAGCTCAACACCCAGAAGGGAAGCATAAGAGGCAAAGAGTGCCAATGAACCTGACACTCTAAACACCAGGGAAGAAAACAGGAATACTCAACCAAGTGTTGAACGAAGCTAAAACAGATTTTGGAGACAACAGTGGCTGGCTGATCACAAACAAATACAGGATGAGCCATTCACTTGCCATTTCTAAGTGTTCACCCACAGAAAAACAAGTAAATAGCTAACACATGTCCTCTCCAAATCGTAGACAACGTTTCTGAGAAAATATTTTGTTCTACTTTAAGTGGTTTTCACGTGTCCCAATTTCCGCCAAAGTGGTGACACAACAGATAGCGCACTCTTCTCTTCGTTTATTTCCTTTCTTTTCCCCCATACATCTATCAGTAGAACACTACTACAGGAAACTTTCGTGTCCAGATAGTGGAGAAAATGAAGCTATACTGCACAACAGAGTTACACTTTTTGGAAACTGTATCTCATTACGAAGACCGCTAATCCGACAGAAGATTGTGATTAGGTACCTATAACCGTCCAGGCGACAGCACCGTCACCTCAAGAGGAACACTGCCAGATACAAGCACAGTGTATATAGTATATACGAGGGTGGTGCAAGTTTCCTATAGGGAACATTCACGCGAGCATCTATGGGTCCAGTAGAGCTGCAGCAATGCACCATGATGGCCATGATGTCGTATACTGGTTGCAAGCGACGAACACCCCTTAATGACGATAATTGTTTCCTATCGGCAGCGTCAGTTGTCAACAAGATCATGAGCCACGTTACATGGCTTGGTGTGAAGTATTGATAGAGAAATACAGTAGCAAATTCCAATTGTTAAAGTGGCCACCCATCTTGCCGGATCTGCAGGCGATCGATCTGGGATGTGACTGAACATCACACCGGAGCTCTTCGAACCCTCTTCCTCAATCATGCCGTCGCATTAATTTGCGGACATTAACTTTGGTGTTCAGATGGGGTTTCGACTCCCTCCAGGCTCCTACCAACGCCTTATTGCTACTGCCCCTCTAGTGGCTCCCAGTACTGTGCTACACCGCCGTGGCGACCAAAGTGAGCAGGTGCACCATCATGCATGAACCACACTGGTAATCGGTAATGGCAAGACACAACTACGAGCAAGATAGCATATGAATAGATAAAATCCAACAGCAAAAATTTTTTTGGAAAAGCAAAAATGTGATGATTACAAGAGAAAGTAACTGGAAAATTCACATTTTCAGCAATATGGTGTGTGATTACAGACGAAAAAATGTTGCACATATACCGGGTGATCAAAAAGTCAGTATAAATTTGAAAATTCAATAAATCACGGAATAATGTAGTTAGAGAGGTAAAAATTGACACACATGCTTGGAATGACATGGGGTTTTATTTAAAAAATAGTATTGCTAGACGTGTGAAAGATCTCTTGCGCGCGTTGTATGGTCATGAGCCGCCACTTTCGTCATGCTTGGCCTCTCAGGTTCCCAAACCTCAGTCCGCATCGCAGCGAGATGACATATGGCCAAACCTCCAGCACTTAAAACAGCGCATAGGGGGAGAAACGTAGGGTTGGACGTAACACCGGTAAACCATCACCTTCACTTTTTCGGGCATTGAATCACCCTCAAAAGCCAAGATGAAGGCACCAGTGGCGACCCTGTTGTCCTTCGGACCCCTGTATACGCGCCGAATAAACTGCACACCTCTCCTCTCCAAGTTCTTCCGGAGTTCGTCATCGGACTGGAGTAAGAGATCCCGATGAAAGATAATACCCTAGACCATGTTCAAACTTTTATGTGGTGTGATGGTAACGGGAACGTCACCCAGCTTGTCACAGACAAGCAGTGCCCGTGACTGGGCTGGGGACGACGTCGTTATCAAAATCGACCCGGATCTCATCTTAGATATTCCGTCTACCTCGCCAAAATTGTCTTCAATGTTCTCAACAATAAACAGAGGCTTAGTTGACATATACGATTCGCCATCTGTTCGACTGCACACCCGGTATCGAGGGGGTATACGCCTCACCTTGATGACGGGCCCGACATTCCTCCCATGGCGTAGCCAGGGATGGAAACGATTGGGGGTCACACGATGCTGCAGTGAACGAAACTCTTCCACGCTTTGAGACGCCGTTTTCGCGGCCGGCCACGCTTTTGTTTGCTCGTTTCATGTTCTTCCCACGAGCAGCTAGGGAACTAAAGGTCCACCCAGGCAGAGCCCCGCTTGCCTGGGTAAGCCTTATACAACTGAGGTGCGGCAGGTTCCTCAGAGGTTGCTCGCTAGCGGCTGTTCAACCTCAACAGCCATGCATCTTCTCGGCACGTAGTAAACCTTGAGATTGAGGGTTTTTTCATAGAGGTTTGTACCGTCCTCGCGACCCGGGCGATCAAGCCAAGATGCCCGGGCTCTGAAACGTAAAACGTTCCACCGTCGCGCCGAACGATGCTCGTTAAAGCACGCACAGAGCTTACGGTGTAGCGGACTGTTGGCGCGACACAGCCCACAGCTCAGGACCCCGGGTTCGCCAAGCCCGCACTCAGCAAATTAATGCTGAGCCCCTGAGGGGTGACGTTAATTAAAGAAAAGCGTGAAGTAATACACATGACTACTAAAAGAAATCCGCTGAACTTCAATTACGCGATAAATCAGTCAACCCTTAAGGTCGTAAATTCTACCAAATACCTATGAGTTATAATTACGAACAACTTGACTAGAGAGAACACATAGAAAATATTGTGGGGAAGGGGAACCAAAGGTTACGTTTCATTGGCAGAACGCTTCGAAGATGCACCAGCTCCACCAAAGATACTGCCTACATCACACTTGTGCGTCCTCTCCTGGAGTACTGTTGCCCCTTTTGGGACTCTAACCAGGTGGGACTAACGGAAGACATTGAGAAGGTTCAGAGAAGGGCAGCTCGTTTTGATTTATCACGTTACGGGTGGGAAAGCGTCACGGAAATGTTGCACGAATTGTGGTGTAAATCATTAAAAGAAAGACGTTATTCATTGCGGCGTGATCTGTTTGCGTAGTTTCAGTCACCGACTTTTACTTCTGAATGTGAAAATACTTTGCTAGCACCCACCTACTTAGGGAGACATGACCATCCCAATAAAATAAGAGAAATCAGATCGAAAGCGGAACGATTTAGGTGTACTTTATTCCCGGGCGCTATTAGAGAATAGAACGTTAGAGGAAAGTTATGAAAGTGGTTAATGAGCCCTCTGCCAGGCACTTAATGTGATTTGCAGAGTATCTATGTAGATGTAGCTGTAGATGAATCACGGAAAGGAGCGCCTGCGATGGTGTACGCAACGACGAACCTGGGTGCACGAATGGCAAAACGTTATTTTTTCGGATGAATCCAGGTTCTGTTTACAGCATCATGATGGTCACATCCGAGTTTGTTAACTTCGCGGTGAACGCATATTGGAAGCGTGAATTCGTTATCGCCATACTGCCGTATTACCCGGCGGTATTGTATGGGGTGCCATTGGTTACACGTCTCGGTCACCTCTTGTTCGTATCGACATCACTATGAGCAGTGACACATTTCAGATGTGTTACGATCCGTGGCTCTACCCTTCATTAGACCCCTGCGAAACCCTACATTTCAGCAGGATAATGCACGGCCGCATGTTACAGATCCTGTACGGGCTTTTCAGATTATGGGAAATGTTCGACTGTTGCCCTGGCCAGCACTCTAGATGAAATGTGGTATCGTGTTGAAGCTGCATGGGAATCTTTACCTGTACAGTATATCAAGTATGCCTAATTTCATCACGATCGGAGTACAAATGTAGATCGTAGTCTGTTTTTAAATAAGAAATTTCATCAACATCGGAAGAAGCCTAGATTCAAATCAAATGTTTGTAATCTTAAGGGACCAAACTACTGTGGTTATCGGTTCTACACTTACAAACTACTCAAACACTACGGGCACACCCATGCCCGAAGTAGGACTGGAAGCTCCGTCTGGTTCGGCCGCGCAGCCTCTGACATGGCGCCTAGAACCACACGGCCATTCCCGCGAGGGAAAACTAGATTACTGTGGAAGTATATATTAAATATCCTCCTCAGCGCTCCGCGCAGGATTTCATATACTGTTCTTCGTCTTTTCTTTAGGGTGAAGTGTACCAGATTTCGTCAATTGAACGAAATGAAATTTATATCTAAGACAGTTGTAAAATACTTTCCGCCATGTACCACACAAAACTTAATGTAGACCGCGACCTGACTCTTCTTTTGATGATCAAGTGTGTTAAATTTCGCAATCGGTTGAATGGTGTGAAAGCTCACAAAGCAGCCTTATGAATAATACAACGTGGCGATGATTTACTTATATAATACCAATTTAGTTTCTTTTTTTTTTCTATTTTCATCTGTATTTAGATATTCCCTTTTTTATTGATTTTATAAACCACCCCTGTATTAAAGCTAATAAAACAAATTAAAAAGAATTATTGATATTGTAAAACCCATTTCTGAGTTTCGCCTAAGCTAACGCACAGCAATTGACTTTATATGTAGATACTGGGGCCAAGTTATCGAGGCATCTGTGAAGATCTCTATTGTAATCTTAGTATGTGACGTATATGGCTGCGCACTGTCTTTCGCGAAGCATGTCGTTTACTAACGTGGATAGACGTGATCGAGTCGTACGTTTACTTCGCCTGGTAAGAAGCAGTAATAGGCGTATCACAGTCTCTTGACTCTTACTACGAAATATCTCTCCCAATACCCGAATAGTGCCTTTGCGCCAATCTTGATGAACAGATATCACTAAATTACCGGACGTTAATATGATGTTCCCAATTACGATCGACTCTTGCCGTATCGAGGTACTTGTGATACATCTTAGACAAGCTCGTACGTCAAAAGAGACGCACGCTAAATCTCGGAGGTATGTAACACACCCCATACCCGCGATTTGGGTACCTCTGGTTTGCCAAATCCTTCAACTCAGAGTGGCACTTGCTTCCTATGTTGTCAATTATTTATGTCTTTCATTACAATATGGGTCGCGAGAAATAACTGCGCACTCCAGGGTAGCATATCACGGATTAAGCAGCCGCTCCTCCCTCAGGTATGTGCTTGGTCTCTTTAGCTTATGGTAGTTTGTTTGGATGTTTAGGTTCCGATAACCAAAGTAGGTTGGTCCATTAGAATTATAAATATCTGAAACTTTTCACACAATCACGGTATCCTGTTAAATTTGTCATCTTCTGCAGAACTCTGTAACACCAGTCATGTTAGTCCGCGATGTCTTAACACATGTCCTATCACCCCGTCTTTTCCTCGCCGATTCTTTCCCCATTCAACTTCCTTGATGTCCGGTTTTACCACAGAGCACGCTGCTTTCTGTGCACAATTCTAAAAATGAAATAAATAAATTAACAATGAAATAAAAACTAAAATGAGATGGAATCCATAAAAAAGGTTATTATTTGATACTACAAAGAAGCCTTTTTTGACGAGGTAGGTTAGGTCTGCCTATGATAGTGTGCTTTCTATGTCATATTTGTTTCGTTCTTCACGTGTCAAATTGCTATCAAAACAGTAGTATTGCTGAACGTCCTGTATTTCTTGGTTAAGTATTCCGATGCTAAGTTAACTGACAATGGTATTTCTGAAACCATTACATTCGTCATTCCATATCCTTACATATCCTCCCATATCCTTCCATGTCCTTCTTTCTTAATTTCCACTGATGGTGCAGTGTCATTACCGAAACCTCTCAATGATGTCTTTCCATCTCGAATTTTTATCCTGTCCTAGAAAGTTACTTTTATTCTCTTCATTACTTCTTCGATGTATAGATTGAACAGTATGGGTGAAAACTAAATCTCACCTTACTGTCTGATACCCTTTGAAATCCGTTCCCCATAATGTAAGTTTATGGTAGTCTAATTATATACTGGAGAGTGCCATTCATCCATGCAAAAGATACTCTCTCTCTCTCTCTCTCTCTCTCTCTCTCTCTCTCTCTCTCTCTCTCTCTCTCTCTCTCTCTCTCACACACACACACACACACACACACATACACAAACACTCACTCACTTTATATCTAGATTCACTGCAGCATATTTCTCCACTTGGGTTCATTTCAGTTCGTTATGCACGCACATGCTGGGCCAAGTCAACATTGTTCTCCTTCTCCCAACAGCACTTCACTGTTTGTATCCAGATAGCGCAATCGCAAGAAGCTGTTATTTTAGATCGCTTTTCTTGAAAACGTTCAAATGTTGTAATTATATAGGACCAAACTACTATAATCATCGGTCCCTTGCTTGACAAACTACTTAAACTTATCATAAGAACAACATACACACCATGTCCAAGAGAGGACTCTTAACCTCCGACTGGAGCAGCCGCGCAGTCCTTGACATGGCGGTATAACCAGACGGCCATTCTCAATTGTCCCGCGTTTTCACCTTACTGAAACTGTCTTAACGCTTGTCTTTAAAGAAGCAATTGATAAACTAGGATGTGATAGAATGAAATTTTCTAAGTGGTACCCAGTTTTCTTCTGGGTGACATTGGTATTTAATATAATAGAAAACTTTGCATTGAGCTTTTAATATTATTAGGTGCTATGAATTTTTTTATTTCTGGAAGGTAGTTTGACGAAGCTTGTGAGGCAGTAAATTCCACACGAGTGGATATCAGCCCAAGTTCTTGTATGAGAAAACTGCTGAATACAAAATTACTGAGCACAAAATTATTGCAAACTGCAAATGGTTTCTACGATTCCAACAATGTTAAAAATTATCACGAATAAACTCGTCCTCCACAAATGATTTCTTTTGGGTAATTCAAAAAAATCTTAGAAGCTTACAATCAATATTTAGCATAAAGTTGTAGTTTTATATGCGTTTCATAGTGGCGCTCACACTTTTTCATGCGAATTATATACATTTTCTTGAGAACTGTACATATAGCGTCTGCTGTATTCTCGCTACACTGTTCAGTTACGCTTTGACTGCATAAAGTGACTTTACAATAATGTTATCAATCTTGATTCCATGTTGGCACTTGTGATTAATGACTGTTTTTTTGATATTCACACATCTAGATTTCGACCACTGTGTGGTTCTTACCAATTCTTAAAACAAAACTGTTAAAACACGTAAAACATTTCGACCTTCATGTTGGATGTTACGTTCATATGTACCGGTTTGAGCACTGCTAATGATCACACAGTTGTCGAAATGTAAATATGTGAAGAAATTAATATTTACGACATATTTTTGAAAACTTTTCTGAAAATTACAATAATTGCTTGCCTCATTTCGAATAGCTTCGTTTATTTTGAAATCGCACTATGCGTGTGAGGTTTCAGTAGCATCGTTTTATACTCATTTCTGATCCGATACACACCGCACATGGCTCTTTGTACTAGAATCAGGTGAAGCATAAATATAGTTACTTAAAAAAAATTAAACGTAAATCTACGCAAAAATTAGTCATTATTGCATTCGAGGTGCTGTGCCACTTTTATTCAGTGAGTTTGTGCGGCTTATACAAAATTATGCTATTATTAATAAAGTCACTTATCGGATTGGTATCTGATAATGAATGCATTATGAATTGAAAGCCTCGCGTGCGTATCTCTCTCTCTCTCTCCCTCTCCTCTCTCTCTTTGTTTGTGTGTGTGTGCGTGTATGCGCTGCATTCTTTTATGACGGAAGCGATGTCTCCACACTGTGCCTTCTGTTGAACAACACTGCAAGGATTCCCAAAACTGTCGTTACCTCTTCAGGAAATAATAACCTTAGAATTTACCCTAAAATGACACCCAACTTTCAACGTGTAACGAGAAAAGCCATAAAGATGTTGTTTCATCGTATATAAGTATTCGTGCCAATTTTGAGAACGTTCTGATGCGGTCTCCTTCCCAAATTCTCCCAACAAACCGATGTTTACTATCCGCCTTCACCACTCCGCCTTCACCACAACTGTTGATACATGATCATTAGACTTCTTATATCTCTGTAACGTAGCGTCTGAACATTCAACCGACGCGGCTGTGGCAAGTAGCTAACAAATAATACATTACTCGAACGTTAAAGGTTGTTTTTCTTACTCATATCCACAACGTTACATGTTTCTACAGCTGGAGCTTCTGCCAAATTAGAAAATTAGTCTAAGGCGTCTAGTGTTGTACTACACTCAGTCACCGACGACAAGTTGCAGCAGGCCACAACGTTATCAACGAACAGCCGCAGATTGCTAGGCACTATGTCCGTCACATCGTGTAAGTACATAGAAAATAATGGCGGTCATATCACACTTCCTTGGGAAACTCTTGATGATAACTTTCTCCCTGAATAACACTCGCCGTCGGGGACAACGTATTGGGTTCTGTTACTTAAGAAGTCTTAAGAGGAGTCACAAATCTGTTCACAAATTCGACGCTGCGGCGGAGTGGCCCAGCGTTCTGCTCCGGTGCGCAAGGCCGTTCCCGTCGGGGGTTCGAATGCCCCATCGGGCATGGATAATTGTGTTGTCTTTAGTATGAGGTAGTTCATAAGTAGTTTGTAAGTTTAGGGACTGATGATCCAGCAGTTAAGTCCCATACGCTTAACAAATATTTGAACTTTTGAAATTCGACATTTTAGTAACTTCATTATCAGCCTGCAATGCGCGAACGTGTCGAAAAGCCTTCGAAATACAGAAAATATGTTGTTTCCCCGTTGACCTTCATCCGTGGCTCGCCAAGATCTCATACGAGAAGAGGTAAAATTGAGTTTTACACGACTGATTCTACCTAATTCGGTGTTAATGTATGGACAAAATGTTTTCCATCTCAAGGGCATTTGTACTGACTTGTGATTAGATTAGATTAATTTTTCATTCCGTTGATCCATGTTGAGGAGATGGAACGTGTCAAGAAACAAAATTTGTAAGGTGAATACTATATAATACTAATAACATAAATACAGATAGTTACATTTTTAATTTTTTTTATTTCATTTTTTTGAGCTTGTAATATCATAATACTAATATAGTATGCATACCGATACATGCATCATTTGGTACAATTTAGAAATTCACTAATGGAGAAGAATGAGTGAGCCACTAGAAAGTCTTTTAGGCTCTTCTTAAACTGATCTTTATTTGTAGCTAATTTTTTTTATACTTGATGGTAAATTATTGAAAATGTGTGTTTCTGAGTAGTGGATCCCTCTTTGAACTAAAGTAAGTGCTTTTAAATCCCTGTGGAGATCATTTTGATTCATAGTATAGTATGTTTGAAGCGAGCTGTTTGTTTGGAAAAGGGATATATTATTTATGACAAATTTCATTAACTAATAAATACAATGAGAGGCAGTAGTTAATATACCCAGTTCCTTGAAGAGGCTTCTACAGCCTTTATATTCTGAACAACATGTGCTGGCGGGAAATCTCTTACATATTCTGAACTGCATGTAGTGAGGCATTTCAAAGTTTGAAACGATTTATTAATCTTCATGGAAATATCATTATCAGACCTTTCTATAACTATGCTAGACGTACTTTTTATTGCAATACTTGTATCATCTGCAAACGAAACGAACTCTGCTTCTGGTAATGTGACTTATGAGACATCATTAATGTACACAAGAGAAAGCAATGCCCTAAGATGAATCCTTGTGGGGCACCACATGTAATATCTTCCCAATCCGCCGGCCGCGGTGGCCGAGGTGACTGAGTTGCTTCAGTCACGGTCAGCACGGCCAATACGGTCGGGGGTTCGAATCTCCCCTCGGGCATGGATATTTGTGTCGTCTTTAGTCTTAGCTAGTTCATAAGTAGTTTGTAAGCTTAGGGACTGAGGACCTCGTAGTTAAGTCCCATAATTGTACAAACATTTGAACATTTCTTCCCAATCCGATGATGACTGTTGGCTTAATTCACTACTCACATGCACTGACACCCTTTGTTTCCTCTTAGCGATGTACGACATGAACCATTTTGCAGCATTTCCCGTGACACCATAGGAATGTAATTTACTTAAAAGGATGTTACGGTTCGCACAATCAAATGCCTTTGACAAATCACAGGAAATACCTGCTGCTTGCAATTTATAATATATATGTGTACAAGTAATATGTGTACAAGTAATTTATATTGATAAGTTTAACTGAATTATTGTGTGTGTAGCCTATGGGACTTAACTACGGGGTCATCAGTCTGAATTATTACCCAAAGCCTAACAGTAACTATAATTAATTTGTGAATAAAGTGGTACAATATTTTTTCGGCGTAATTAAGTATCCTTAAGTACTTACATCGAAGTGCACAATTTTTGCTATGCGTAAGGATTTCACAAAAATTATGCTTGTTTGACCACGAGATGTAAAAATAACACCTGTCGTTCTTCCTGGTTTCGTGGCCTAGAAAAATAGCCTGGCAGCTGCGTAAATGAGTGACCTAGTGCAACCGACACTCCCTCGCGCTCCCACTGAAAAAGCTCTGCAGTTCTCCAAAAACAATAAATGTCGGTCCGGTCGGTGCGGCTAATTATACTGAATAAACGGAAGCTCTCCCAGGCCGGAAGCGCCGTCTGCAGCGCTGGGGCGAGCCGTTCGTCTGGCAGTCCGGCGGCTGCTCGCCAATTAAATTTAATCTGCAGCCGCAATTAAGGGCCGCTCCGGCGTTTCAGACAAATCCGCGCTGTCTTGCTTTCTCTCGCTCCCCAAGTCCCTTTTGTACTGCTGGAACGAGTTTACATAGAAAGTAAAATTTAGCAGCTTCTAGAACAACAGCGCAATTGAAAACGAAACAGAGTAAGTTGTAATATGCGGCTGTTTGCTGATGATGCTGTGGTGTATGGGAGGGTGTTGTCTTTAATTGTCTCTAATAACATACAGGATGGGGTAGACAAAATTTCCAGTTGGTGCGAAGAATGGCAGCTAGCTCTCAATAGAAAAATGTAAGGTGATGCGCATGAGTAGAAAAAACAATCCCATAATGTTCGAATACAGCATTAATAGTGAGCTTCTTGATGCTGTAGCGTCGTTCAAATATCTAGGCGTAACATTGCAGAGCGATATGAAATGGAATGGGCATGTAAGGACAGTTGTGAGTAGGGCGGACAGCCGACTTCGGTTTATTGGGAGAATTTTGGGAAGATGTACTTCACCTGCAAAGGAGACCGCGTATAAAACGCTTGTACGGCCACTTCTTGAGTATTGCTCAAGTGTTTGGGACCCGCAGAAGATCAGTTTAAAGGAAGACATAGAGGCGGTTCAGAGACGAGCAGCTAGATTTGTTACCGGTAGGTTCGACCAATATGCGAGTGTCACGGAAATGCTCCGGCAACTCAATTGGGGATCGCTGGAAGAAAGACGACGTACTTTTCGTGAATTTCTGTTGAGTAAATTTAGAGGGCCGGAATTTGGAGCTGACTGTAGTACGATCTTGCTGCCGCCTACTTATAATTCGCGTAAAGATCACAAAGACAAGATAAGAGAAATTAGGGCTCGTACGGAGGCATATAGGCATTCTTTTTTTCCTCGTTCAATTTGGGAGTGGAATAGAAAAGGAAATGCCTAGTAGTGGTACAGTGTACCCTCCGCCACGCACCTTTGAATTGCGGAGTATGTATGTAGATATGTAGATGTAGATATTCGACCTCGTTGTTGACTTATACACCATAAATTTGACTGACAATTTGATAAGACGTAGATAGTTGCTTGTGTGTTCTTTCCTTTTATTCCTTCTAACCAGTCTGTAACAAATAGGACCCATTACAATTTCACTTTCCTAGCTTGGTTATTGTTTCCTAACTTTAAAGTACTCCATCTTCTTTCCAAGTTTATCTTCTTTCTTTTATTCACGTTTTTCTAGATTTCATATTACATCCTTTTCTAGAGACTGTGGAAGGTTAAATTATTATTCTTAAAAATGTTTGTTTCTGTTATACGCGATTCTTACCCACAAGCCGCAAGCCGCGCCACGTTACTGATCGCGCGACCCCCCGCGTCGGAGGTTCGAATCCTCCCTTGTACATGGATGTGTGTATTATCTTTAGGTTAGTTTATCTTAGTTTAAGTAGTTTGTAACCCTGGGGAATGATGACCAACGTAGTTTGGTCCCACAGAATTACAAAAATTTGAACATTTCTTATCCACACTATTGTCGAAGTAAACCACAAACACAGGAATACTGCCATACTAAGCGTGATAGCAAGTTATCTTTCATCTAGGGGTGTCTGCGAAAGTCCTTAATCTTCATTTTGTCATACTCATATGCTCAAGATAATCGCAGTTCCCACGCGGGAATAGCCGAGCGGTCTGCATGGCCGCTGCGGTCGGGGGTTCGAATACCCTTCGGACATGGATGTTTGTCCCGTCTGGAGTATAAGCTAGTTCATAAGTGGTTTGTTAGTTAAGTCCCATAAGCTCTTCAAACATTTGAACATTTGGAGTAGTCAAGCGGTCTGGGGCGCCACGTTACGGAACGCGCGGCCTCCCGCATCGGAGGTTCGAATCCTCCCTCGAGCATGGATGTGTGTGTTGTCCTTAGGTTAGTTAGTTTAAGTAGTTTGTAAGACCAGGGACTGAGGACCAACGTAGTTTGGTCCTATATTATTACAAACATTTGAACATTTTAAGCCTAGTTCAGCGCATTACTACTCATGTTTCCAATGTTCTTCAAATACTGAATAGAATGAGAGGCACTGAATTAAAATTTGGGTCATGGACGGGATTTGAACCTGCACCTCCTGCCTACTAGGAATTTGCCTAATCCTCTCAGCCACCAAGGCCTTATGGATAACGTGATGACATGGAATACCGTAAAGTGGAGGGAGGCGTGCTTTAGGATGTTCCATGAAGCTGTGCTGGCTGACAGGATAAGTGCCTGAGCAGTGAGCAGGAGGTACCCGGTTCGAATCCCTGCCATGAGACAAATATGTATTCAATGCCTTTCTTTCTATTCGATATCTATGATAAATTGAGACAATATGTGTTTCTGGTATGAAACACATCCACTGAATGTGTGGTCATGTTCTATTTTTGAGTTATTCTTTAATCTAAAGTGTTTCTGCACCATTAATATTGTCTATTAGTATGTTCATTATTTTTATTCTGTTTATTAATGATCAATGTCCCATGTTTATATATGTTTGCACTTGTGTGATTGAACTTGTATGGTCATGTGAATGTGAAGTTTGTTTTTAATATTGACTAACTGCTGTGCAATGGCTTACAGTTACCGCCTCGTGCTTTGGACCTCGTTTACTTTAATTAAAAACGCATGGCTTCGTTTGTCCTCTGCCCTGGCGTCTGCTGGGTGGCCAGAGACAAGCTTACTTGGCAAGATGGCGAGGTGGCCGTGTTCTTAGTGTGGTGGCAATCTAATCTTGGATGAAAGAGGTGACATGAGACCTCTCTGGGAGCCGTTGAAAAGGGTATTTATTATCTTCCTCAGCTAAAGAGGGTTGGTAGACACTACGCTCTGAACGCGCTCTGTATGGGTTTTTAGCGCGCTACATTCGGTGTGTGGTGGGGTAGGTTTTGTTGTAGCCTTAGGCCTTCACTCTTGCTGCGACCGTGGAAGTTCGTCGAATTATGCTGAGGGTATTAAATCCTGATAGAATTTTGCTTTCTCTGTGATCAGGCAGTCTTGGTTTTTCAGTGATAGTTTCCTTGAGTAATTCTTTCGCTATGCAAGGCTAAGTGTTTCTTAATTTACAGAACTCGAGTAATTCGGTTTAAATTATTTCCATATCCATTCTGGTGATGATCATGTTTCTGGATTTTTCCAAGTTAGAATACTCGTGTGTGGCCTTCAGCCCTTGTGTAAACTTAGTATGTTTAAATTTTCTTGTTGTATTTTAACTATCGTTTTTGCGTCACATCTGTATCTGCGTGTATGCTAAATATTTCTCAGATTTTCTACTATGATTCCATCTTTCCTGTCTTGGTACGACCGACTGCACGACGTGCTTTCGTAACGGTCATTACTTCTGCCTTCAGCCATGCTTTTACTGATACTAGTTTTCTTCCATATGAATTCTTGTGTGCTTTACTTGCTTAATCTAAATTCTTCTAGTTAATTCTATCTGTCATGGTCGCACACCATGTGGTACTTAAGAATAGGATGCCACTGCCTCCCCAAACATGAGTCCGTTTGGGGCATAGTGATTTTTAAATTTGTGCTTAAAGACACCCGCCATCATGTCAAAACGTCGCCGACGCTTCGTTTGTAGCTGCTAACAAGTGATCCTGCATGAGTAAAGTGTCGCAAGCATTATGTGCCTATCTGTGAATGAATGACTGTGCTTTCCTTTTCCCATTGTGTATTTGCAAATTTCGTCCCACGTTACCTCCATATTCATAAAGGGCAGAAACAACTTAATTGTGGGCAGTAACTTTACGATTTAATTCACTTTTGTAAAACGTATGTGCTTAATTTGGTCTTCCCCATTTATTTTGTTGTTCATTTTATTGAATAGATGATTATTTCAAGTATCAAACCTCTGCTTTATAATTTCATGCTCCCTGTTCCATGTTTAATTATCTATTCATTTATTTTTGACATTAATTTTATGTTTGTTAAAAAGTTGACTGCTTCCTTAAGGAGTGAGCAGTCAGATAAGTTTCCATTGCGCAAATACTCGTAAAGTAATTTGGAGCAGCAGTGAACGTTTTAACTTGCATTTGTAGATCTCAACTGCCCAAGATCTTCCTTACATAATTTAACAGGCTACTTTAAGGTAGTAAACTTTTGTTTCATAATGAGTTCTTGACATATTTCATCTGGTACATACCTCCAATCTACGTAGTTTATAACTCAGCATTAATCATTATCAGGATTATAAAAAATATTTAACCAGGCACAATTGTATAAACATTCTTGTTTCGTTGTCTAATAGTTTTGTCTTTGTTTTGTGATTCTGCATATGTATTATTTTAACATCTTATTAAGTCACACATATGCTGTTAATATCTGTGTATGTGTCCCAAAACAATATAGGAACATTATATTTCGACTATATAGCCTACGAAACGCAATGAACCCAGGTTCGAATCCCAGTCTGGCACAGTTTTGATCTATCAGAAAGTTTTAATGCGTGTCGTTTTCCCTTTTTCCTGGATTATGGATTTCGACGGAAACCTGGCGAAATTAAATAAATAAAAATATCGCAGCGAACATTTTCATGCATTTTCTTACAACTGATGTTGAAATATTTAACGAGCTACAAAACATTGTTTTGTTGAAAATGTCTCTACTACATTTTGATCTCTGTAAAAAAAAGAAAAACCGGCGGTACGGTTTCGAATAATGGGGCTGTCTTCAAAGACAATACAAAAGTTATATTCACAACAACTGAACTGAATAAACTATGAGTTAAGAGGGATGCAAGTTGCATCAGAAAGTTTCGATGAACGAACCGTAGATATACGACTCAAAATTTTAAAAATTAAGACTGGTATATTTCTTCCTTCAACTTATAAATTTCGAATTGTTACCTTCTTTTATTCCGCAACGACGTATGCCTTAAAATGAACCATGGGCAAATTACCCAGTGACTACATTTTTGATTGCAAACAAATATCGTGAATTATTTTACATATAATTGAAGTATCGCAATGTCTGCCATGAATATTAGAAAAATAGAAAACTCGTTATCAAGCTGTACAAAAAACAAATTTTTTTGCCTGTTTCCTGACACTCGACATATACGAGTATGTAACAGAGTAAAAAAACGTGCTTTTTAATTTTTTAAAGAAAAAGAAGATTCATTAACGAAAATCTATGTGAGCTGATGTAGCTTTGCTTCATTAACATGCAGTAATTTCGACAGTAATAAAATGGTAAGTTTTATTTTGCTGGAATGTTGCCTCAGTGGACATGCAGAGCTGCTCCTGGGCAGTGGCTTCCGTCGTGTTCTGCACAGCCGGAAGACAGAGGGGCCAGGTAGCAGTTAGCGGCTGCGTCTTGGACAACGCACCTTTGACATTTCCTACTTTCACTGAACACCATACCGGTATTCTCCAATGATTTTCCGTGTTTCTTCTCTCAAATTATATTTTGAACTAAACTATACCGTTACTGACTGTGGTGTCGCACAAGTACAAAGTGCGCGCCACCTACTTTCGCCGCGCGCCGCCATGCACGCACGGCGCGGCGTTCTTACGACGACAGCCACGAGCGCCCTCTGCTGCAACTCCGCTCGTGGCCACCACTGAACGACATCGTTCACTTGGGACTGAGATAGGAACCAATCAACACTTCGTAATCAGATAGGCACCAGTAAAGACTTGGCTATCAGTTAGGCACTAGGCAGACCTCTAGCTCAACTCTGTATCTGCAGTACTGATCTATGTAAAAGTTAGGTATTGTATACATTCTGTGCAATATATATCTCGTTCTAATTTACTCTAGTGTTTCTAGTTTCTGGCTGGTCCCCTCCGTACCTGCACCAGCGTGCTACCTTTATTCCTGTGTCGGTCTCATGCCACTGTGCCACCGACACCTACGACGGAAACGAGACGCAAAAGCGGTGACGAGGCAGGGACACAAAAATGACCTTAATTAGTCTTTCAAACCAACTGACGTGTTAGTGTTCGATTACTTTCTGTGGGGAGGCCCCAAATTTAAGGTGTACGCAACAACCCTCATAGTGAAATGCAGAAGAAAATTTGAGATGGCGCGTCACCAATTCCGGCACTCCAGCTACAACAACTTGCTCACCAAGGCTCAAACGTTATAAGATGTGAGCAATGGTCAGGTTAAATATCATCTATAGTGGCGTTAACTCTGTATTTCCTTTTCTGTAATATTTGTACCCTAGAAATCTGTTCTATGAGACACCTCTATTTGTGACAATTTCTAGTTTACGACTTCCTGATTAAATGTTCAAATGTTTGTATACCTTATGGGACTTAACTACGGGGTCATAAGTCCCTAAACTTACAAACTACTTATGAACTAGCTAACACTAAGAACGGCACAAATATCCATGCCCGAGGGGGGATTCGAACCCCCGACCGTAGTGGCCGTGCAGACCGTGACTGGAGCGCCTCAGTCCCCTCGGCCACCGCAGCCGGCCGACTTCCGGATTACATATGCTAGTGTGACGTAAATATCATGGAAATAGTTTCATTTTATTTTCTGCACCACTAGTTAATGAGTCTTATACTAGTTTTCACCCTGAAAAGTCTTTATCTTGCATTCTGTTTTTACATTTTCCTCGTCACGAGGTGATCTCGCACATTGCAACAATTCTATTTCCATGTTGGTGTTACGGGGAATTTGAGGGGAATAAACTACATGGTTATCACCCCTGTTCCTAGCAAAAACAATACAGCCAAGTAGGAAAAAAGTGAAATAGAGCTCAACACCCAGAAGGGAAGCATAAGAGGCAAAGAGTGCCAATGAACCTGACACTCTAAACACCAGGGAAGAAAACAGGAATACTCAACCAAGTGTTGAACGAAGCTAAAACAGATTTTGGAGACAACAGTGGCTGGCTGATCACAAACAAATACAGGATGAGCCATTCACTTGCCATTTCTAAGTGTTCACCCACAGAAAAACAAGTAAATAGCTAACACATGTCCTCTCCAAATCGTAGACAACGTTTCTGAGAAAATATTTTGTTCTACTTTAAGTGGTTTTCACGTGTCCCAATTTCCGCCAAAGTGGTGACACAACAGATAGCGCACTCTTCTCTTCGTTTATTTCCTTTCTTTTCCCCCATACATCTATCAGTAGAACACTACTGCAGGAAACTTTCGTGTCCAGATAGTGGAGAAAATGAAGCTATACTGCACAACAGAGTTACACTTTTTGGAAACTGTATCTCATTACGAAGACCGCTAATCCGACAGAAGATTGTGATTAGGTACCTATAACAGTCCAGGCGACAGCACCGTCACCTCAAGAGGAACACTGCCAGATACAAGCACAGTGTATATAGTATATACGAGGGTGGTGCAAGTTTCCTATAGGGAACATTCACGCGAGCATCTATGGGTCCAGTAGAGCTGCAGCAATGCACCATGATGGCCATGATGTCGTATACTGGTTGCAAGCGACGAACACCCCTTAATGACGATAATTGTTTCCTATCGGCAGCGTCAGTTGTCAACAAGATCATGAGCCACGTTACATGGCTTGGTGTGAAGTATTGATAGAGAAATACAGTAGCAAATTCCAATTGTTAAAGTGGCCACCCATCTTGCCGGATCTGCAGGCGATCGATCTGGGATGTGACTGAACATCACACCGGAGCTCTTCGAACCCTCTTCCTCAATCATCCAGTCGCATTAATTTGCGGACATTAACTTTGGTGTTCAGATGGGGTTTCGACTCCCTCCAGGCTCCTACCAACGCCTTATTGCTACTGCCCCTCTAGTGGCTCCCAGTACTGTGCTACACCGCCGCGGCGACCAAAGTGAGCAGGTGCACCATCATGCATGAACCACACTGGTAATCGGTAATGGCAAGACACAACTACGAGCAAGATAGCATATGAATAGATAAAATCCAACAGCAAAATTTTTTTTGCAAAAGCAAAAATGTGATGATTACAAGAGAAAGTAACTGGAAAGTGTAACAAAAAATTCACATTTTCAGCAATAAGGTGTGTGATTACAGACGAAAAAATGTTGCACATATACCGGGTGATCAAAAAGTCAGTATAAATTTGAAAATTCAATAAATCACGGAATAATGTAGTTAGAGAGGTAAAAATTGACACACATGCTTGGAATGACATGGGGTTTTATTTAAAAAATAGTATTGCTAGACGTGTGAAAGATCTCTTGCGCGCGTCGTTTGGTGATGAGCCGCCACTTTCATCATGCTTGGCCTCTCAGGTTCCCAGACCTCAGTCCGTGCGACATCTCTAGTGATGCTCAAAGACAACATACGACCCAATGCCACACCATGCCTTATAGTGCTGTTCAAAACATTATTCTTCGATTACAGCTATTGTTGAGGGATGATGGTGAACATATTGAGCATTTCCTGTAAAGAACATCGTCTTTGCTTTTTCTTAATTTGTTATGCTAATTATTGCTTTTCTGATCAGATGAAGCGCCATCTGTCGAACATTTTTTGTAATAAAACCCTTGTCACTCCAAGCATGTGTGTCAATTTTTATCTATCTACACCATTCCGTGATTTATTAAGTTTTCAAATTTAATTTTTTTGATCAACAGGTATATTATAGGCACGATAATATTAATATAAATAGCTACTGGACATGATGTGTTTCTGCTCAAAAGTGTGGACATGAGGCGTTGCTACATAAAGTCGCTGTCCACTATCTGTCGCTGGAGCTCAGGTGGTAGAGTTCTCGGTTTACAATCGTAGGGTTGATGGATCGAATCCTGCAGTGAAAAACTTATTTGCTGGTAGAACTTCCGGGTTATAAGGTCGTGGTCCATAAAACTTTTCAGTTTGTCCTAACGTTTCGTCCATAGCTGCGCCGGACATCTTCGGAGGTCTCCTTACTTGAGTCTTGCCTACTGATGCGTCGGGTGTCTGAGAACGACATATCTCGCTCTCAGACACCCGACCCATTAGTCGGCAAGACTCAACGGAAGTAAGAAGACCTCTGAAGATGTCTGGCGCAGCTCTGTACGAAACGTCAGGACAAACTGAAAAGTTATATGATCCACGGCCTTGTAACCCGGAAGTTCTACCAGCAACTATGACATCTGTCCCTGAAAGCCTTCATTGCATGATCTCACAGACTTATGTTTTTTTAAAGTTTTTTTTTCGTTGTGTTCGAATAATTAGACAATTTTAACATATAATGGTAATTTTTACGAACAATGCATGTATATTTGTTTGTTTGTAATTTTGTATTTGTTGATGACAGTGATGGTTTCAATCAAAACACATGTTAAATTTTTACAGTATTGGCTTCCCTATTAGTTGACGACAGTAGTCTTTGATTGTGCAGTTTGTGGAGAGCTACGACACTGTTTCTGGAAAGTCATCACCATAGCTACAAATGGTTTTCCAAGCAGCTAACCTTCGTTTCGGATGATGAAAAGGCGTTCCCCTGGTCTACATACACAAGAACTGACATGTGGAATAATAAATCCCAAAATAATTTACGTAACTGAATTCGAAAAGTACTAAAAAAGATATTTGTTACAGCGGGATTCGAACCATCAACTCTATGGTTGTGAGGCCAGAACGCTACTATCACAGCTACGCGTACATGTGCTGGAACTGTTTTAATTATTGGTACTTATGTGTACTTGTAAAACTTCAAAGTCGATTTTCTCGAAAATTTTGAGAGTTATGTCGAATGGCTTTGGTTGATTGTTATTTCAGTTTTTAACTTCATGTGACATAAATAATTCAAAAATCCGATACCCACGTTGTCTTCTTGTCAGTGACAGAACAGAGCAAGAGTAAAAGAATATTACGCAGCAGAATGTGAACTGGCCAATCCTTAAAAACAAGTGTGACGTAGTGCTCGAGGCGTTACATCCTTCTGTAGTGACAGTATGTTGTGTAGCTTTTCATCGGTACAGGCGCCTCGCTATGCTGCGCACTGGCTGTAGTGTTTGGCTAGTCGCCGCGCTCGCTACCGTGGTCTGCGGACGCGTCTTTCATAGTGCTTGTGGCGTTCTGTTTCAGACGAGCTGGCGTGCAACGTGTGCGACCGCACCTTCTGCAACCCCCGACAGCTGGCACACCACCAGGAGAAGAAGCGCCACTTCGCGTAAGTACCCAGCAGCTGCGCAGCCGGTATTACTTGTAACTAGCTTAAAACGCTGCCCTACCCGGACATGCATTTATTCCATTCTTATGTCAGCTCACTTCCTTCTCAACCGTTACCTTGTGTCCTTTTCCACTGTATCTGTAGTGAACCTCAACTTGTAGCTTCGTTTTCACGTAGCTCAATACTTATCACAATATTTCTCCTCAACAAAGTGGCACATAACAAAGCAATAGTTCACGAGCTAGAGTGGAACATTAAGAAACTGCAACTAAATTTTTTTGCGAGTAGATAGTTGAGTCGTTGTAAGTTGGTCCCTTGCAGTTGCAGTAAGTCTGTCGCTACCGCCTTCTGCGCTTACTTCTACAAGTCGCGTACTGCAATTTTATGTATGGCTGACAATTCCACATTATCGCCAGAAGCAGGTTGCACTTCCTTGCTTAACGCTCGCCATAGCCATGGTAGTTGTCATGGACCAACTTACGCCGACACCATTGTAGTAGAGAAGACGTTGCAAATGAAAACCTTTTGAGTGAGTGGGTGTTTATCATCCTTCTAATTTTTTATGGCGGTATATTTCCTGAACAATATGTCTTAAGTGATTCTTGTCTACATCAACTATTACCTCACGATAAGGAAAATGTGCACCACATTTGGTTGAAATCGTTCCTTCACTTCATGCAGTTTCACGCATATTCCATTCTTTATGATAGTATATCTCATACGTGTTGTATCCAATCCTTACAAGCCAAAGCGACCGTCCTCTTGGTTTGAAGCTTAAATGCCCCAAATTTCATCAAATCGCAGCAAACCCATGGACTTTGTCGAAGTCTAGTACCCTCTACCACGCACCGCGTGAAATTTCTTAATTTATAGTGATATTCGTCTTACTTTGAAGGATAATGTGCGAAATTTGTCAGGATCGGAATAAAGCTGTACATTTTGTCGAAGTTGTAAGTAAACTACCCTCTGCCACGTACCATATCTCCTGAACAATTGTTGTAGGAGGCTCTTAAATCTACAGCCATTGCTAACTCACGGATAGGAATATGTGTATCATTTGATTTAAATCTTTCAAATTGTTTAGGAGAAGTGCAAAAATGTCGCGTCGTGCACCAGTTTTTTGCGAATCTCATTGTGTAAGACGTCATATCTTCTGAACAGCAGTTGTACGTGATCCTTATACGTACGGCGACCTTGGTTCGAAGTTCAAGTGTGCGGAATTTTATCAAGATTGGAACCTGGAGATTCGTAACACAAACATACAAATACCCGGACAGTCTCCCTTATACGAGGGTTGGGACTACATAGTGCCACGTACTTATTCAGAACTGATACAAAAGCGTTACATATTTTCACCTGTTACTGTCCTTCAAAGTAGTCACCAACGTTGTGTAGAACCCGTTGGCAGCGATGTGTAAGGCGTAGTACACCGTTATAAGATTCTGTTCTGTTGATGGTACGAACGGACCGGTCTATTGCCTGTCGAATGTCTGGAACAATTCTGAAGTGAATGCCACGAAGTGGCTCCATCTTCGGAATCAAATCAAAGTCACAAGGACTTTAACATCCACCATACTCCCTGGACTTAAAGTACTTCTCAGTCCCATCGACCGAACATACAAGGCACAGCTTCTGCTGTATGCGCCGGCGCTTTGTCGTGCATTTTGATGGGTGAGTTGCGCAGAAAGGGTTGTCGCTTCTTGAAGACCTTGATGACGCTGTCGTTCTGTATGACCTCTGAGCGTAGTCAGTGTCGATCCAACTCCGTTATTCCCGTTTCGAATACATAGTGTCACCATTACGTTAGGCTGCTTGCTCACAAGTGACTGCTTTTCACTCGAACCTCGGAGGTTCCTTTCACGTACTCCTTATAGATGGTGCTTTCCTTGAACATACCGTACTGTTTATTCATAAAAATATGTGGCTTCGTTATTGCGGTGGGTGATTAACCCTTCGCCAGCTTAAAGTGCTGGTTAGTGACAGGATTAGGCCAAAATAAACAGAATTCACAGCTGTATACCAGATTATTTATTTAGTAAAGCAAAGCAAATCTTTGAACTATTAAACAGTTGCTAGAAATCGCAAATCAATACTACAGCAACGGATTCAGTAAAATTCTTAAACGAATCACATCAAATAAAATGTAGACCAGAACAGAAATAAACCTAGGAAGAGAGCTGTTTATTAAATAAACTAATGACTTGCATTTATATTCAGAATAGTAGTAATATCTTTTTTCTTTTAAGAATTGTTTCATCCTATATTGCAAAAAGGAACTCGTTAAAAGAACTTTATTCTTGAATTGAGATGCATACCGCTACTTCATCAAATCAATAGAAATCTATACATTAGCAGATCTCAAACATCAGTCCAGTTGTTGCATTCACTCAAAGAATTTAAAGTTTTACAGCGCATAAAAATGCAGTATATACTCTATAATGGAAGGGCCAAAAAACTAAAACTAATTTTAGAATCTAATAATGATGTATCGTTTTGCACCAAAATTAAATTAATTAATTTCACAACATGTAATCACCTTTTTTTCCACTTTATTACTACGTTTGTCTTAACCTTCCTAAGGTAATAGAAATGAATATCTTCAAGTCAAATTGGAACGGACAACACCAACCTGGAACAACTGCATAATAGCTTACTACCGTACGATCTCCAAGGGAAGCTTCCTTTAGTATTTTCAGTTTTCTATTACATCCACTTAGACGGGGAAGCAGCCTAGGTTGAACGCTAATTGTTTCGAAGTTTCTAGCCCAGAGCAACAGCGCTGACAATGGTTTTCTATCAAACTAAGTAGGCAAAACAACTTTAACTTAACCACACTGTGAAACATCAAGGAGGCACACCTACCTAAATGGTCTCAGATTTGCACAGGAAGTCAATCCCAACTATAATGCAAAGCAATTATCTCAATAACAAACTTATAAATGGTTCTTGTTTCCAGATTGCGTAACACTTAACAAAACTTCTAAAGTACGTTATTACATAATTCCAATTACTGGCTGATTATTAGTCAGCGTTCTGCTAGCCAGTAGGATGAAATTATCGTCAAAACACAAATATTTTTAACACTACGCACAACTGTCGAACGGCATTTTGACACATTCATATGTTATTCGAGATATCGTTCGTGGGGAAAAACTGATTTACATAGCTAAATACAGGTCTAAAAATACTAATTTCAATTCGTACTAAGAGTATAAATCACATCTTAAAACTTATTATGGACCAATCTATGAATTTTAATTGCATTTGCTCCGTCGTGAATTTTTCTGCTCTTGAGTAATGGGGCATAATTTTGAAGTTTTGTGATAAAATTCTAGACCAGTCGAAACAAGTAAACGTCACAAGGTTGACAAATAAAGGTGCATTTCGGTGGTATCACTATAACAGTGCAGGTCATCCACTACCATTCCACCGAAGAACAATTGAAGGAAGACGTGTAAGCTTAATAACAGAGTACACACAATCGAATTTGCAAAAGTGTTAAGTGATGCTAAAGGAAAAACGTAAAATTATTGCCTGTGTGTTGTCCACAAGAAGGTGGAAGTGAAAGTGTGAACCAAAACAAACCGGAAGTAACAGACAACAGGTTGATGATCGATATATCCCTACAAACCAAATTTATGTGTTCACACTAGAAATAGCGTTTCAAGTCGTCACAATCTTCACGCTGGTTATCTGGTTGCAGATGACAGCGCTACCATTGTGTAACTATATAGAAATTGTCCAAAATGACCATGATATATAGAACCAAGGTAAACGAGAAATAAGACACACCACATTTAGTCTAATATTCACACATAGGACACCATAAGGTAATGTATTTAGAAAAAAAAAGTGGCTGATATTGGCACGGGGGTACTGAAACATGTTTGCGTGAAAAGTAAAAAGAATGTCTTGCTTATCAGATGCACTTAATACCTACAATTTTTTACTGCAAACACGGAAATCATAACAGATGAGCATCGAAAATGATGAATAAATGTATATTGTGCGCCTCGGTTGCACAGTGGTAGAGTGTCAGACTACAAATCCAAAGGAAGCGGGTTCGATCCCGACAGGTCCTAGGATTTTTATCTGTTACTTTCCACTTCTTTCACCTCTGGCAGTATTGCTCATGTGAAAAATACCGAGTAGCACCGTGGTTCGGAACCCACGTTAAACTGTAGGCCCCCTATAACTGGCTGGGTAAGTCAGTTCGAAGGTCGGAGGAAGGCAACGGCGTACCACCTCCAAACAGGACCATGCCTAGTAAAGCACTGTGGTGTTCAAAACAATCTTCGGATTGTTGACTGCTTTTTGAAATGTATATTAATAACAATATAAATGTTTTTATGTAAATCCGTTGATTTCAGTAACTTATTGAGCAATTACTTTGAATTTTTCACACAATGCTACATTGTAATAACGTAATAGTTTCAGATAACTAATTTTCAGTATATGATGAATAACCAAGATATGTAAGTAACGGTTTTCGTCTTTAATGAGAAAATTTTGCTAGTATGAAAGTTATATAAATTCGTTTTATAAATTGTTAAAAAAAGAAGAATTTGAAAAAATGTTCGTATCCCACAACAACGATGTCTTAATATTCCAAAGCATTCCGTCAGTAATGGGAACATCTACATTTTCTATATAGGTTCAAAATTGAATATACGTTATTGCATACTATCAAATCTCTCAATGTTGTTGACAGATTACATTGAAATTTTGACTTAGTGTTGCATTCAATTTAGGATATTTTTAGTACTTACTGTAATACCAACTGCTGCATATGTAATATTTATGTAAATATTGCGACACGTTATAAAAATATAAGTGTTTGTTTGTTATTGGCTGATTAATTTCAAATTTTTACACGACGTTTCATTGCAATAAAGGATGTTTTTTCTTCACCTTGAATTTATTATTATGTAACTTTTAGCGAACTTTTGTAATAATGTTTTCCCATTATAAAATTTATGTAAATATACGATATGTATGAAAAATTACGTATGTAGGAATAAGCACGTATTAAAATGCAACAGGGTCTCAAAGTTTCAAAGCATTCGGTGAAAACTTTCGTAGATACAAAATTTTGAAAACAACAGTAAACAAGGCTATATGTCAGGTTGAGAGTTAATACAAGATAAAGGAGGAGGAGAAGGAGGAGGAGGAGGATGACTTAGAGAGGAAGGTTACAAGTGAACATGGAAATCTTGATGATAAGATGCACACGGAGGATGTGGATATGCACAGGAAGAGGGATAAGGAGTATGGGATAGGCAAAGAGAGGGGCGAGGAGATGGTTGGGTTGACATGGACAGGAAGAGGTGGGAGGAGGATGTGATGTGAGTTAGGAGGGATGATGTGAAGGGAGAGAAGGAATGATCAGAGGATAGCGAATGGGGGAGAAAAGAGAGAATGTAAATTCCCATTCACCAAACATTATGAAAGAAACACACAATTTATTAGAAAATATGTGTTTTTCCTTTCTTTTTAATATTATCTGCAACTTCTCAGAGCAGCATGTGGCCAGATAGACATACTATTTTTATAAAATAAGATACAAGAATCAATAAAGAATGTACAAATAAACAATCCCTGAGACGGATTTTCGTCTCGAATAAGTCAAAAACGTTATTGATAAATCCGAAACATTGAATTAGAATTTGTGGTGCAGCCGGGAATCGAACTCGGACCTCCTTGCTTACTAAGCAGACGTCTTACCGTTAGACAGAACAAGCTGAATTATAGCTTGTGAGGTGCAGGGAAGTCGGGCTTAGACTATTCCAAGGCGCCTTAATCGTTAGTGGTGTGGTGGTCTAACGATTGCCGGGCGCCGTGGATCAGCGCGCCCGGTCAGAGTGCTGAACGTCCTCTGTAATAAAAAAGCTGAGCCAACTGATCAACGAACGACCAAGAACGAACAATGAAAAACTACCGCACATCATAGATCTATCTGAAGAACAAAAAAAATTAATAAATAAATAAATAAAAACGGTAAGACGTCTGCCTAGTAAGCAAGGAGGTCTGAGTTCGATTCCCGGCCGGACCACAAATTTTAATTCAATGCTTCAGATTTATCAATATTAAAGAATGTTTTCCCAGCTGCCAGGAAAACACGTTATATACGAGGCGCGTCCAGAAAGTAAGTTCCGTTTCAATTTATCTCCGCTGCAGCGCTGCGATTGCAGGTCTGCACATGCGCTGTAGACGATGTGTATCAAGGAGAAGAACGTGTGCCATTTGGAGATCACTGTCAGTTACGTACGCTTTGTTGTGCTTGTTTGAAATGTCGTCGTTGATTGAAAATCCCGCCGCCTGTGTAATAAGGTCGGTGATTCGGTTTCCGAACACGAGGAAAGTGAAACAGAGTGAAATTTATCGGCAAATTTGCGATGTTTACGGACCGAATGCGATGAGTGATTCGATGGTGAGAAGATGGGTCCGACAGTTCAATGGCCGGCGTAGTGATGTGCACGATGAAGAACGAAGTGGGCGTGCAGCTTTGGTTACAGAAGAACTGGTTCACGCGATTGATGACAAGATCCAGGAAAATCGTAGGTTTACAATTAGTGCTCTCGCTATGACTTCCTCCAAATTTCACTGTTTGCAACTGGTTGAAGACACAGGCGGCAGATTTCTATGAAGAAGGTATACAAAACCTGGTGCCACGCTATGACAAATGCCTGCAAAATTTCGGCAGTTATGTGGAAAAGTGATTTTGTGCAATAAAAATTTCTTCTGTATCTGTGTACAATTTCATTAAATTATCAAACGGAACTTACTTTCTGGACGCGCCTCGTACATAGCTACTACATGGCGCCAAGAGACTCTGAACATATCCTCCTCCCACCATACAGTGCATTCAAACGGACCACATATATTACGATGGGTAAAATCGAAGGTCAGGAATCTACATGTCCATTATAAAAAAAACATCAGGTTAAAAAATTCGTCCCGATCGTTTCCGCACCAGAGCTCCCGAACAAGAGTTCATACAGTCCCTCTTCATAACATCGGCACGATATCGCCCTGAATTCCGGCTGAAGAGCGGCTCATTGAGTGTCCGTTAGTTGTGAGACTCCGGCGGCAAGTGGCTGTTGTTGTTCCTGAGCAGGTGGCGGCGGTTTGGGGCGGGTGGCAGCGACACGGCACAGCAGGGCAGGGCAACGCAGGCCGCAACACGGCGCAGCACTTGGCTCTTACCGTAATGAGCCCAGCCGCAGGCCGCAGGAGATGAGCGTTCTGCCGCTTTACATGCTTGGCGGGGGGGGGGGGGGGGGGGGAGCTACGACCGCCACCCTGCTAGACAGCAGGCTGCGGATGGGCGACGGGGGTCCGACCAGATGGAGAACGAAGAAACTAAGCAATGGCGGTATGATGATTCATGTAGAAAACTGGTTGCTTGAAAAGCAATAAATAAAAATCAATTTTACAATTTTGTAAAATATAATCCCCTTGATCCATTTTTCCAAGAACTCATTGATACCTTCCAATTCGCTGAGAGTGAAATATTGTGCTCGCCCTCCCTCCTCTACTTCTCCATCCATACTCCGCAATCCTTACTTATGATGCGTGGCAGAGGGTACTTTGTGAACCATTTTCCTTTTCCGAACATGTCTGGTTCGCGGGAAAAATGACTGCCTTTATGCCTCCTTGTGGCCTCTCATACTTGCGATAGCTTCGCGAGATGTAAGTAGCAGCAATATATGGCTTCACTATTCAGGTAACTTACGCTTGTGGAACTTTTGCAGAAGCCCGTACTGCGATAGACAACGTCACTCTTGCAGCGTCTGCCTGTTGTGTCAGTGAGCAACAGAATTACACGTGAAAAAAAGAAGTTTATTAATACATGAACAGAACACAGCCCTTCTTCGGGAGAATCACAAAAACAACTTAAAATTGGGGTTTGTCCTAAGTTCCACAAAGATCTGCTTATAGGTGTCATCAGTCTAAGTGACGGTCAGCCCCAGTCAGTCGGAGAGTCGAGGCTACAACACGTCGGCGGATCCGTAGCGGCGGCCGGGCTGCGCGGAGTGCGGCGGCTCTGTGTTGCAGCAGACTCTCGGCGACTCGCTCCGTTGTCAACTGACTGCGGTGCTTTCGACGTGACACTCCTGAATACGTTTAGGACCAATTTTCCATCACGTGACTCGCTGCGTCCCTTACTGGCTAAAAGGCTGCCGTCTGTTGGACACGTGCCAGCCGCGGTGGCCGAGGGGACTGAGGCGCTCCAGTCACGGTCTGCACGGCCACTACGGTCGGGGGTTCGAACCCCCCCTCGAGCATGGATATTTGTGCCGTCCTCAGTTGTAAGTAGTTCATAAGTAGTTTGTAAGTTTAGGTACTGATGACCCCGTAGTTAAGTCCCATAGACTCTACAAACATTTGAACATTTTGTTGGACTCGTCGTTCGTCTTTATCACCCGCTCTGGCCCCTACTATGTCCGGGACCCGCCTGATAGCTGTGTTCTGCTAATGGCCGAAGCTGCAGGCGCTGAGTCCGACATGTATACTGCCACTGTGTTCCTACTGATCTCTGATACTTTCGCGCTTACTAAATGAGCCCGTAACGAAGCGTGCTGCTCACCTTTGGATCTTTTCTGTGTCTCCAATTACCCCTACCTGGTACGGACACCACCAGTAATACTCAAGCACTGGCTGAACGAGGAATTTTCCAATTCACATCCTTTCCGGACACACCACACTTCCTGAGGATTCTTCCAATGAATCTGGCATCTATCTCGCCCACGATTATGTTTACATGGTCGTTACATTTCAAATGCATCCTCTCAGTGTTTTCCTGTTACTGTGTATTTATATAATAAACGACCTTTCTTTCTAAGTAACCGCAAAACTTTACACTGATTTATGTTGAGGCTCAGTTGCCTACATCATGCGTCAATACGCTGCAGATCATCCTACATTTAGCTACCGTTTTCCAATGTTGCGACTCGTCGAAGAAGTACAGAAACATCTCCGACAAGCCTCATGTAACTTCCAATATTACATACGAGATCATTCGTTTACATATATTTCGGAAAGCAACAGTCCCATTACACTCCTCTGGGACAGTCCAGACATCACTCTAACGTCTCAACAGTTCTCTCCGTTCAGAATGTCTTTTTGCGTTCTGTTAGTTACGAATATCTATATCTACATGGGATACTCTGGAAATTACATTTAAGTGTCTGGCAGAGAGTTCATCCGTTATACTGTTTTATCTCCCATTACATTCTCGAATAGCGCGCGTGAAGAAAGAATACCTGCATCTCTCCATTCGAGCTCTGATTTCTCCAATTTTATTCTGACGATCTTCTCTGCCTATGTAAGTGGGAGTCAACAATATATTTCCACATTCGGACGAGAACTGTGGTGATTTCAGTTTGGTAAGTAGCCCATGCCGCAGCGATAAGCGCCGTTGTTGTAATGATTCCCATCCCAGATTCTGTATCATTTCCGTAACGCTGTCTCCCCTGTATGGTGACAATACAAATCGAGCTGCCCTTCTATGGACTCTTCCGACGTCCTCCGTCTAACCCAGCTGATAAGGATCCCACACTGGGCAGCAATACTAAAAAAAAAAAAAAAAAAAAAAAAAAAAAAAAAAAAAAAAAAGAACGGGCAAGCGAAGTGTATGCAGTTTCTTTAGTACTTCTCTTGCATGTTTGAGGGGTCTGCCAATAAAACGTAGTCTCTGGTTTCCCTTTCCCACGGCACTGAAGTTTATGGCCTTCACTTTTGATTGATTTAACTTGTAAACAAACTTTAACGTATTTCTTTTCGTATTTATGTAGACGACATGACACTTCTCATTATTTAGAGTCAATTGCCAATGTTTACACCATAGTGGTATCTTATTCTGATCGTTCTGTAGTTGGTTTTGATCTTCAGATGATTTCACTAGACGGTAAATGACGTCGTCATATGTAAACAACCTAAAGAGCTGCTTAGATTTTCTCCCTAATCGTTTCTGTAATTAAGGAAGAGCAGAGGACCAACAACATTACTCTGTGGAACGCCCTATGTCACCTCCGGTTTAATCGAAACCGTGTCCTCTCTGACAGGAAATCCCCTACCCAGTCGCAAATTTGAAGCGATATACTATAACCAGGCAAGCCGTTTGTGAGATACGGTGTCAAAAGCCTTCTAAAGATCAAGAAATACGGAATCAATATGAGATCCCTTATCAATAGTACTCAACACTTTGAGTAAAGAGCTAATTGTGCTAGTGACACAGTGAGTGCAAAATGGTGAACGGAAGGCCGTAGAACACGACGACAAGGGTCAGGTCCCACCACCCAGACCACTGCCATCTCCCGAGAAGATCTAAACCTGATGCCAACGTCAATGCAGTGCACATGCTCTTCGACTCTGATGGAACAGTGGAACACATCGGACATTGTCAGCGGTTACAGTCTGTCGCCGCTTATGACGTCATGGCTCACGTGCTCGCCGTCCCCTTCCCGTCTACCATAGACTAATGTGTAGCAACGGCAGGATGTAACAGAAAACCGGGTTGCATATAATGATGCTGATGACGTGGGGACATACAGTACTGATTATTAGAAGAATTTATTTGCAGATCAAAAGCAGTAATTGCTTCGAGATTTGAAGCAGGGACCAGTTATACCGTGGAAAAAAAAAAAAAAAAAAAAAAAAAAAAAAAAAAAAAAAAAAAAAAAAAAAAAAAAAGACTTGACTAACAAACGTAAACTGAGCTGGGCTAGATTCTTCTGTCTGATTGTTCTGGACATAGCTCGCGGGTCCAGTGGTCAACTGTGATGAAGCAGGAACAAGATGGCCAGCGGTGTTTGAAGCAATTTCGACAGCGCATATTGAATCTAGCGGTTGGGTGTCACGCAAGGTGCTCCAGAGAGGATCGCGATCCCCGCGGCGGCCGCTCCTCGTTTTTGCCCGGATAACCCGCTCCGACGCGCCGCCGGAAATGCGCTGAATATTGCGGAAGCCTTCACCCCCCCCCCCCCCTCAGCCTCCTGGGGAATCCCTCGGGCGGCACCCCACGCTGCGCGCAATATACACGCATCTCGCTGCGGTATCGCTGGCCTGCGCTGCTGCAGAGTCAGACGGGATCAGATGTCGCGAATGCTCGAGCCAGGGGCTGCGTGCCGACCTCAAGTGACAGTTCGCATTCCGCATATGCATCAATTACAACTATAAGTCCAATACACATTTAATAAAACGTAAAATATACATATAAATATAAGTGGAATTATTTACGAAAGATAAATATTATACGGCCAATACTACACACGGACAAAGTCCAGGAGAGTGCCTTTCGGACGATTCGCGTAGCTTCTGAACGCCACGTTTTTTCTTTTGTTATGGCGCTCAACTACAGTGGTCATCATTAGCGCCCGATTCTGACCCTAGATTGACTTGAAACGAGGTTAAAGAGAAAAAGTTGCACTGACGTGTTTTACACGGCCCACTTTAAATTGTAATTTTATAAGATTTTGCAAACATTTTGGACCAAAATAATAATCTAAATAATAAAAAAAATTATTAATAAGAATCTCTGTAAACCTTATAGGAAAAAAAAATCAGGTACTGGCGGGTTCCGAATCACTGACCTTTAGCGCCACAGGCCAACACATCGCCCACTACGCTACAGCTGACCGTTATAAAAAATTCAAATATTTGTTAAACTTATGGGACTTAACTACGGAGTCATCAGTCCCTAAACGTACAAACTACTTATCAAGTACCTTATACTAAGGACGGCACAAATATCCATGCCCGAGGGGGGATTCGAACCCCCGACCGTAGTGGCCGTGCAGCCCGTGACTGGAGCGCCTCTGTCCCCTCGGCCACCGCGGCCCTGACCGTTATAAATTGCGTTCATTAATCTCATACTATTGATGGCCGTTGTTAACTGATACTAATATGGCGTTTGTAGACATTAGATTATCATTTATCGTCCAAAGAACGACGTCTTTTTTGTTAATTCTTCAGTGCGAAATTGCTTTGAAATGACAACGTGTAAGTTACAGAAAGAAAATAATCAAATACGCAACGCAATATGGCGTATGCCAGACACAGTTCTGGGCGAGGAACGTCACGTGACATCTGCGAACGGCTGGTTTTCGTTAATTTAATGGTGGGTGTCAAATCTCCGTTATTTTTTCAAATATCTCTCAAACGATAGGAAATATGAAATTAACATAAGGGAACAAAGTTGTAGAGAATTTTCTCCTCTACAAAATCGTTTATTCGACTTTCGTGTCATTTGCAATTAAAATTACATTACAAACGGCTTTTTTTGTATTACTAACGTATTTATTGTTCGAAATATTTCAAAAAGGGAGGTTCTGCTCTCTGGTAGCCAAAAATTATGTCTGTAAAATTTGGTGACGATCGGTTGAACGGTTCGACCTAAAAAGTGGGAACACGTTACATCCAGACAGACATCGTCAAATCGCCGTTATTTTTGCAAATATCTCTGCAAAGATGCAAGATTGAAAGAAAAACATAAGAGAGCGAAGTTGTAGAGAATTTTCCCCTCTATCAATTACGTTCTCTACCAATTAGGTTATTTAATTTTCGTGTTCGGTTCGTTTGCAATTACAATTATATTACCAGCGGCTTTTTTTGGTATTACTACCGTACTTTTTGTCCGAAAAATTTGAAAAAAGGGAGGTTCTGGTCTCTGGTGGCCTACAATTATGTGTGCAAAATTTGGTACTGACCGGTTGAACGGTTCGTCTTAAAAACAGGGAACACGTTACGGACAGATAGACAGACATACATCCCAAAATCGCCGTTATTTTTGCAAATATCTCTGAAACGATAGAAGATATGAAAAAAAACATAAGAGAGCAAAGTTGTAGAGACTTGTCTCCTCTACAAAGTCGGTTATTTAATTTTCGTGTCATATGCATGGTTAAGCCGTTCTTTCATTTATATTTGGAGCTGTCAAAAGACTATCGCATAGGCCCACTTTTAGTGTTACTACCGTAACCTAAAGTGGGCCAAAAAGTGCCAATAAGGAGAATGTCAAAATGTCACTAAAACGAGGAATAAAAAATATCATTATAAGGAATTAGATGTCCTTGGACAAATTAGTCATATGTATAAAACGCACTACTCTAGCAGCTGCTCGTGCGTCATCAGCTAAAATGTCCTCCAAAGTGGACGGCAGGTTTACTGCAACACGACCATGATTAAAATTGGGGCAGAACATTAAAACATGGCGTACGGTCATCGGGTGACAGCAGGAACATACTGGCGGGAGGTCGACTGTCAATAAATGTCGGTGGCTTCTCAAAGGACTCTCAACTACGTTGTAGCTCATTGTCTGCGTGCCACCACAGCCACATATACTGCAAATGGAAAAGCCCCACTAGCGCACGTTATATTTGCACAAGCCTTCTCCAGTCCTGTATTCAACTGTAACCACACCTACCTCAGTTGATGAAAGCCTAGAACTTTCACTCTTGGATTGTCTGCATGTTCTTGGTTCCGTAGTCTCGTAGTATGCCCCTCACTTTCCACTCTGCGTCGTGGTGAATTCTGTGGAGAGCAGCTGGACCCATGTTTAATATGCTGGTCTTCTGGTTTCAGGCGTTTCCTAGGCAGTGATATGAGAGTAAGTTGTTGTAAAGAGGGGCTCAGTTGTTGCCGGAAATTTGCCGGCTAAGATTTAAAAGAACTGCCTTTCGCCTTTAAAGAATAATCGTGTGCCATCATCCATTCCTACTGTAAATATATGACGTATCCATACAGTTAATCCTATCAATTCAATTGATAATATAAATTCCACGTAGTGCTGCAAATGGTTCAGTATATCCTATTTCGTGACAAATAATACGCGAAATCATACCAAAGTCTAGTAGTATTAAAATATGTACTTCTGGGCGTTCATAAACTCAGAATAAATGTTATTGACATAATTGTAATAGGTTTTTCCAAAACAGCGTAATATATTATTTTATATATTTATTCACGAGACATCTTCTCTTCGTAAGCGCCGTCGCCAGGTGTCTGGTATTTAGAGGGTTAAACTGCTTTAACTGACTATAACGTTTTCTTTTGTATTTCCACTAACAAATTTTAATAAATGGAATTATAAAAGAACACCTCATAAATGACTGTAACGGATCGTGCAGCCACGTCTCGATCCCTAACAGATAGGAACGTTTCCAAGACAACAACAATCTGCATGTACATTTCGACGACTCTGCATGACAGACTGGTGTCTGGCGATGGTGTACGCAACGACGAACCTGGGTGCATGAATGGCAAAAAGTCATTTTTTCGGCTGAATCCAGGTTCTGTTCACGGCATCATGATGGTCGCATCCGTTTTTGGCGACATCGCGGCGAACGCACATTGGAAGCGTGTATTCGTCATCGCCATACTGGCGTATCACCGGCATGATGGTATGGGGTGTCATTGGTTACGCTTCTCGGTCACCGAATCGATGGCACTTTGAATAGTGGCCGTTACATTTCAGATTTGTTACGACCCGTGGCTCTACCTTTCTTTCGAACCCTGCGAAACCCTACATTTCAGCTGCATAATGCGCGACCTCATATTGCAGGTCCTGTACTTGCCTTTATGGATACGGAAAATGTTCGACTGCTATCCTGGCCATCACAATCTGCAGATCTCACCAATTGAAAACGTCTGGTCAATGATGGCCGAGCAACTGGCCCCTCACAATCCGCCAGTCACTACTCTTGATTAACTGTGGTATCGTGTTGAAGCTGCATTGGCATCTGTACCTGTGCACGCCATCCAAGCTCTGTTTGACTCAATGCCCAGGCTTATCAAGGCCGTTATGATAGCCAGAGGTGGTTGTTCTGGGTACTTATTAGTATCTATGCAACCAAATTGCGTGAAAATGTAGTTACATGTCAGTTCTAGTATAATATATTTTTACAACGAATGCCCGTTTATCATCTGCATTTCTTCTTGGTGAAGCAATTTTAATGGCCAGTATTGTATATTGTTGACTGCCACTTACATAGATAGAAAAGTTCATCAGAATAAAATACGAGAATTCGGTGCTCGAACGGAGAGATTCAGGCGTTCTTTCCATTTTACCTTCCATCCGACTCTTGTATGAAGACGGAAGATTTTACTTTCAACAAGATGGTAACCCATTTCGCTACCAAAATCGTGTTAGGGCTTATCTCGACGAAAATCTACCAGGAAGATGGATAGGCCGTAGGGGTGCTGTGGAGTATCCACCACGTTCCCCAAACTTAACTCCTCTGGACGTTTACCTGTGGGTAACACTAAAGGACGTCGTTTATCGACAAGAGCCATGTACAAATAGCCGCGGTGGAGTAGCCGAGCGGTCTAAGGAGCCTCGCTGCGGAGCGCGTGGTTGCTCGCCATCGGAGGTTCGAGACCTCCCTGGGGCGTGTGTGTGTGTGTGTGTGTGTGTGTGTGTGTGTGTGTGTGTGTGTGTGTGTGTTGTCCTGAGGTTAGTTTACCTTAGTTTAAGTACTTTGTAAGCTGCGGACTGATGACCACGCAGTTTGGTCCGATTGATTTACAAACATCTGATCATTTTGAATATGTGCAGTTATCCAAATATACACGTTGCAGTCAGTAGTTCGTGCTGCAGTTCGGCGGCATCGTTTGTGAGTTAATGTTAATGGTGACCATTTCTAACACCTACAGTGATTTCTCTAAGATGGACTTTAAGCTACACTTTCACCAAAAATGAGACATCTCCGTCAATTAGTTTGCAAGTTATGGACCTTTAAACAGTGGATACATGTTTTTGACCGCTCCGCATTTCTTTGGAAAAAATTTACATCATATATTTACAACGCAAAAATTCGATAGTGCAATAGGCAACTTTGACATCTCTACATTTGAACATAAAAGTCGTTTGTCTTCGGTGTGATGCGAAATGTAACCGCTTGAAGCGCTAGCATCGCTGCAGCTCACGGACCGCCGTTAATTGAAAACAAACCTCCTTGTTTGGATACATGACGGGCGGCGCATGCGCCGTGCTCGCAAATATATAGGACGCAGAACTTCGGTTTAGCATCAGTATTCAGTGGGAATCAGCAGCAGCGTCGGTTCCTGAAGCTGACGGACAGCTGTACCGTCGAAATATTGAATCAGATTTCAGTACCAAGAAAAAAAGCCGAAGAGATTTTCAAAATTTAACACGCCGCTAAACCTTACGACGTAGAAGTTTAGTTGGTGTGTGCCGTCCACGACAAAATTAATCGAACTTTATGTAGTAGGCGAATCACTGTACAATCTCTGACACGCAGATTGTAAAAACAGATTAAGAAGACTCGAAATTTACCAGAGAATAGCGTATTCAACAGAGAAATTCGGCCTGCGTGAACAGCCGAGAATATTAAAAAGAAGATTATATATAAAGCAGAGTTTTATTATCTCTCCACTCTTCTCAATCTAATAATAATCGATGCTGTTCCTGCTCTTGTTAACAGGTTCTTGTATGCGCTGTGTCCGGCCAGTTAATATTTTTCGTATAGCTATCATTTTGTTGCCAACATGAGCACGTTACGCCGCCACGCCATAAGTAAAATTTAACCACCGCAGCGAGAAATTGCTGTGTCACTGTAAACTTGTCTTCTGTCGATATACTCTTTAATGTATGGAGCCACTTTACTGAGTAAATACCGATACGTTGTATCATCCACTCTCCAGTAATTTATGTATAACTTGGTGTCCCTCGCTTGCAGCTCCCGCGATACGAAATGATTTCCACTGTTTCCCCCAAGTACGTCCCTCTGTTTTCATCAAAATTCAGTGTCCGTTTCAGCCATGACAGCGCATAACAACATGTGTTTAGTGTACGCCATCTTGAAATATGATCAAAAATATGACGACAGTGTAATTAACATCGAAAAATGTTAAGAACTTTTCATGATACGAGCCGCGTCCAGAAAGTAAGTTCCGGTTCAATTTGTCTCCGTTGCAGCGCTGCGATTGCAGTTCCGCACATGCGCTGTACACGATGTGTATCAAGGAGAAGAACGTGCGCCAATTGGAGATCGCTGTCAGTTACGTTACGCTTTGTTGTGCTTCTCTGAAATGTCGGCGTGGATTGAAAATCCCGCCGCCTGTGAAATCAGATCGGTGATTCGGTTTCTGAATGCGAGGAAAGTGAAACCAAGTGAAATTTATCGGCAAATTTGCGATGTTTACGGACCAAATGCGATGAGTGATTGGATGGTGAGAAGATGGGTCCGACAGTTCAATGACGGGCGTAGTGATGTGCACGATGAAGAACGAAGTGGGCGTGCAGCTTTGGTTACAGAAGAACAGGTTCACGCGATTGATGACAAGATCCAGGAAAACCGTAGGTTTACAATTAGTGCTCTCGCTATGGACTTCCCCCAAATTTCACGTTCAGTGATGCATGTAACTGTTACCAAACAAATGCAATTCCGTAAACTTTGCTCATGTTGGGTACCAAAGATTCTCAATGAGCAACACAAAACGCAACGGATGGGCAGTGCACTTGAGTTTTTGACCCGTTATGCTGAAAGCGGCGAAGAATCTCTGAGACGGACAGTCACATGAGATGAAAAGTGGGTTTCTTACGACACCCCTAGGAGTAAGTGGCAATCAATGGAATGGAGGCACACTTCATCTCCAACAAAGTTAAAGCCGAAGCAAATCATGACACCTCGTAAAATGATGTGCACAGTGTTCTGGGACTGGAAAAGCATCCTACTCATTGACTTCTTACCGCGTGGTCAATCAAAGCAGATGCTTATTGCGGGACACTTCGGAAATTGCGCCGTGCAATTCAGAATAAGCGCCAGGGGACTGCTGTCAAAAGGTGTTGTTTCGCTTCACGACCACACATTGCAAATGTGACGAAAAACCTCCTACTGGGATTTGGCTGGTAAGTGTTTGACCATCCTCCGTACAGCCCTGACCTCGCTCCTAGCGACTTTCATCTGTTCTTACATCTGAACTCTTTCCTTGGCGGTCATCACCAATGACGACGAGCTGAAAGAAACTGTTTCCAACTGGTTGAAGACACAGGCGGCAGATTTGTATGAAGAAGGTATACAAAATCTGGTGCCACGCTATGACAAATGCCTGCAAAATTTCGGCAGTTATGTGGAAAAGTAGTTTAAGAATTGTAGAATTTTTTGCAATAAAAGTTTCTTCTGTATCTGTGTACAATTTCATTTTATTACCAAACGGAACTTACTTTCTGGAAGCTCCTCGTATTTTCATGTCAAAGATTTCATCAAGAATTTGATCGTGTAATACCGGCCTTAGCTACGAGTGAACTACGACTCACACACCGCGTTGTCAGTGACATCACGTCCCCGCCGCGACATTCGTCCCCGGCGCAGAAGGTAAGAGGGCCGCATGGTCGCAAGGCGGGGCTGAGAAACGAGATGCGGATGGTGTCGCCCTGGGGTCCCGAGAGATATGCGCGGGGGGGGGGGGGGGGGGAAGCTGCATTACGCACGTGGTCGCCTCCGGGGAAGTGCCTGCGGAACGACCAGAGAGCGCAGCACACCGTGTGTCGCAGCAGCCGCAACAGAACGTCAACGCCAGACACTGACAACGCGACAGGAGGGACACCACATCGCACCCTCTCTATCTATCTCTATCTCCCAGATTTATTGGTAGTAGCCACTATAGGTTCGTTTAAGCAGCTGCCAGAAAGCTACATTCAAGCGCGAGCAGGTAGGCGTTATTGCGCATGCGCAACTACGATGACGTATTTGGAGCTTGCACTGCTTGAACGCTTTTCGTCCCAATTCTGGTAGGATTCTAGTGCGTAGCGGTTAAACAACTGAACTGCGACCTCGTTATTGTGGTATTCCTATATAATGCCGAGCAATTATGCAGAACAACAATGGTTTATTTTTCGGTTTTATTAGTGTGACTTAATGAAACCATGACAAGAGTATTAAAACTGTTCACGTAATACATCATACGTACAAAGTAACGAAAATGTATACAATGATAAAACACTGAACGATTTGTTGGTAGTGTGTTCCAATAGTATGCCAGGGAATGTCAGTCTATAAATCTAAAACGTAAAAAATACAAATTAAGCCTAGAGAATGTACCAAAAATATATGAAACATTGTTTCGTGGGTAGTGGGTGCCTAAAAGGAAACATTTTTTTCTTATTAAGCGGTCAATATCGGTATTTATTTTATTCTCAGTTACTGACTAAATCGCCCGTGTATTAACCTTTACTAATACCCGTTCGTGCAGCATTAACAGATCCTACAAACAAACAACACATATGAGGATAAGGCAAGAGTTCAATTTCGTAACCTTACTCGAACAACTATTCGCCTGTAAGAGTATGTCCAGACAAACGTAGGTGTGCTTGATATTAAGGTTTTCTTTGTGGTTTTCAAAATACCAATTTCCTTTAAGTATACCCACTTGTTTAGTTCTTTATTATAGCATAATATGAAATCTGTTAACAGAAGATGCATTGTAAAAATAAAACGCGAGCTCTTTACAACACAGTGAACAGTTTAAACTAGGCAACAGCCTGGAATATTGCTTCTTTGAAATAAATTGACGCCTCTGTGGCAAAGAACAGATTATTGTAGTTGATTGAAAAAAGCCAAATTTTTTCGTAAACCGACAAAAATAACTTCAATGTTCTTCAAATAGAATAATTTTTGATCTTATATGAACACTCGATAATGAGTCGTGTGACAAATAACTACAATATTACAACAGTAACAGATATTTCCACTTGGTGGTTATTATATAAAATGTACATTTTTTTAATATAGCATGTCGATTTCGTTCACGGAATGATCATCTTCAGTATAGATTAAGTCCAGGAAACTCATGTACACCGCGCAATTTTCAACAGCTAAAATATATAAAATGACCAGTCAGGTGTGAATTACACTTTGAACTCAATACTTGATCTCTGCTAATAACGTGGAAATAAAATCAGAAAACTGAAATATTATCATATTATTATATTAGCCATTAGCAATTTTGTGAATAAATTCACCTAACAGTCACAGAAATCCGTTTTGTTTTCATATGACAAGACACTTGTAGACGAAAACAAACAAATCAAACTATCACATAACGTAAACACAGATCAAGTGGAGCGCCCTCCCACTACAACTCAGACAGTTCTGCGCATGCGCGAATCTGACAGCTTGAGCGCACCAGTAATATTTTTCCGGGTAGAATCTGGTAGCTTGCGGTTACTGCTTAAACAGCAAACAGCTGCTCGGCAAGTAGCCAGAAGCGGGAGAAGGCGCTGCTTGAACATAATTTGTGCTCTGCGAGTACCTCGCTGGCAGCTGCTTAAACGAACCTTATATGTCCGTGATTTGCAGCGGATGTTAAAAGATGGGCCTCTGCATATCAACGCCTTTAAGCGTCCTGGATCTCAGTAAAAAATTCTCTGTCATTTCAGTTGTCCTATCCAAGAGACAACATAAAGCTGAGCCTTGTAGCCGCTGTTGAGTATGGCTAACGACTCGGTCGTTTTCTGAACATGGTTATTCGAAAGCAGAACAGATTCCAAAGTACGCAACGAAATTACTAAGCAAATTACATAATAATCGACTGCCCTAGCGAAAAAAAACCTTATGTAATTAAACCCATCGATATAGGGTAAGGTGTTACAATTTCGGACAAATGTTATTGTAACTGGAAATATATTGAGAAAAGGAATAATTTTAACAATGGTACTCGTTCTTGGATGTTTAATGATTATGTAACACAAATATTACACGATTACAAGTGTTAGTATAAACACAAAAATAGATTACAGAATTGAAAAAAAAAACCGATCGAAAATGTACCACACTAGGTACAATTGTGATCATGCCGGCCGCGGTGGCCGAGGGGACTGAGGCGCTTCAGGCACGGTCTGCACGGCCACTGCAGTCGGGGGTTCGAATCCCCCCTCGGGCATGGATATTTGTGCCGTCCTTAGTATTAGCTAGTTCATAAGTAGTTTGTAAGTTTCGGGACTGATGACCCCTTAGTTAAGACCCATAGACTCTACAAACATTTGAACATTTGAATTGTGATCACTTCCTGGTACAATTCTGATTACGGTAATCTTCCACATAAAAAGCACGTTTCCATCAGGCACTAATGAATGCTTCGTGGTACCAAACATTGTGTTTTTGGCAGCGAATCCAGTCACCCATAACTAGAAAATTTATAAGAGCGCGTTAGACTACGTACCTTCAATTACCTCTTAACGGAAAAAATTTATATCTCCTTGGCACAAATTGGTGTATTCTAGAAAAAGACAGGAGCAGCTGTAGAAACATGCTACACTACAACGCCACACAACTAGACCCTACGAGACTGACAAATGGCGCGAAAACTTAAGTTGTTCGGAATTGTATCTATATCGAATTTGTACCAGCTAATGGAAAGAATAGCGTTGTATTTTAAGTACAGACTAGAGGACCCGTGTGATTATTTCACACCGTTAGTGGAATGACAAAAAAGTTAGGAAAAAATGGAAGTAAAGTTGAATGTTCACGCATAGCTCTTTTCAGTGCAAGTGTTTAAAAGCGCAAATGAAAGAGCTTGACCCGCTAAGTTTTGTTAGATGCCATAATTATAAAAATTTTGTGTGACTCATTTGCCTGGTGCGAGTCTTTCAATTAGACGCCAATTCGGCGACTTATGAGTCCCAAGCCTACCTCAGTTATCCAACCGGGGAAAGGATAGGGGACCTACAGCTTAACGTGGAATCCGAGCCACGCGTCGTATCTGGTGACTCCTCACATCGGTGAGAGGTGTGATGTGATCACCTTTTTACCTTTCAAATAAAGGTTGACGGAGTGCTGTTACAATTCGCATACAAATTTTTCACAACAATGTATTTAAGAAATCCAATCACTGGTGACAACCTACGATTTGACGCTAATTTTAAATAAATCAACCAAATTTCTTAAACACTCATTAATAACTTTGCCTGAAAGGCTATTTAGTCATGACACACCGCTCGATGAGAATAAACTGCATTGGCGTAGAGTGTTCTATGTGACAGGCTTACCACATTACTTCTGAAGGACACCGCATATAAAACTCTTCTACGATCCGGTCTTGAATATACAAACAATTCAGAGACGTGCGGCTAGGTTTGTTACTGGTAGGATATATCAATGCGGGAGTGTTAAAGAGGTACTTCGGGAGCTCAAATGGGAGTTGCTGTAGGAAAGGCGACATTCTTTCCAAGGCTACTGTTTAAGAATTTGAATCGGAGTGCAGAAAGATTCTAGTGCCCCTACTTACAATCCGAGTAAAGACCACTAAGATAAGATCAGAGAGGTTAGGGCTCGTAAAGATACATACTAGCATTCATTTCTCTCTCGTTCTATATGGGAGTCGAAGAGGAAAGCAAGTGACTAGTAGTGGTATTGGGTACCCTCCGCCACGCACTTCTGAGTCGATTGCCGAGTATGTATGTGCATGTAGATGTTTTGAGGCAATACACGCAATATGGTCTTCATTGTTTCTTTGGTGCAAATCAAAGTTCAAAGCCGCGCGGGAATGAATGCGCGCTTTAAGGTCACTGCGCAGCCACTGCTGCCGGAGATTCGAGTCCTCCCTAGGGCAGGGATGTGAATGGTGCTTAGCATAAATTAGTTCAAATAGTTTGTAAATCTAGCGACGTTGACCTAAGCACGGAGTAACAGCATCTATTACTGGTTTATTACTTATTTGGTGCACTACGTAACTAACAGTAACAGCACGTCTATCGGTTCCTTGCTGTACTACACCACAAATTCCAAATCACGTTCCTCCACCCCCCCCCCCCTCAACACACATTATCCGATTGTGATGAAACGAAATCTTATATGCTGTCCGAAATTATTCTCAATATACGTGTGAATCGCCATAAAATGTTGCCTAGCACTTCTGGAGATTAGCCTGTACAGATAGATACATGCCACTGCTTTCAGAAATATCTATGAATAACTTTACTTCCCCTGAGCCGTGGCTGAGTGGCCGAGCACATTGTGGCGCTATACTACGATGCGCAAGGCCTTTTACCGTCGGGGGTTCGAATCCCCCCTCGGGCACGGATGTTTGTGCTGTCTTTAGTATAATCTAGTTCATAAGTAGTTGTTAAATTTAGGGACTGATGGCCACCCGCAGTTAAGTCCGATAAGCTTTACAAACATTTGAAAAATCGAGAAATATGCATTCTGCCTGTTGCCTATCACGCAAGATTTCTTGAGAGCAAAGGGCAAGCTGGGTTTTACACCATCGATGCGAAAAATCAGTACGGATGCATGAACAGAAGCTTTTCCGTCTGTAGGAAATTTACTATGCTAAATCTGAGAATATGTCCAAGAAATTTGCAGAAAACTGGTGTTAATGAGTGTGTAATTTCGTGGGTCCCTTATTTTTACTTTCTTATACACAGGAATTACCTGTCCCTTTTTCCAGTCGCTTGGAACAATGCGCTGGATCGAAGATTCGCGATAAGTGCAAGCTAAGTAACGGGCCAAAGCCACCGAATACTCTTTGTAAAACCGGATTCGTATCCCATATTGACCTGTCGTCTGTTTGAAATTCTCCCTGCTGCTGCTCTACATCATCTCTGTGTATTACTAGGTCCTCCATTTGGGATTTAGTGTGTCTATCAAATGAAGGTATGTTTGCATGTTCCTTCTGCATGAATGATTTCTTACATGTTCCACTGAAAACTTCGGCCTTTATTTCGCTTTCTTCTATCACCATCCCAGATTGATCAACGAGTGACTGGATGAAACGTTTGATCCGCCATGTCAAATTTCCGCTGCCTCCAGTAAGCGCTTTGTAGTGACCGAGACAACGTATATCATAGTGAATACAGTGAGTTCTTTCTTAAATGAACACGACATCAATGGATATGAAAAGAGGTGATTTGACATTAGTGAAGGAAAACAAATTGAAACCGTCAGTTTAGAAAAAAAATTTGGTTACGTATTAGATGGCAAGAAAAAATTCAAAGATATAGTGGCCTGTTTTGCGCGTGGAAAAGTATATTCTTACACTGTTTCATCGCAACTGAGTCAACAGCACAGCCGCGCACAAAATGCGAACAAACATACAAACGAATATTAATGTTTGTATATTAGATAAATGAAGACGGAAGTAATAAAGATTGACAATGTCATTTTAAAGCAACTTTCATAATGAGATACGGTGCACAGTGAAAGTGACGTATTTAGAAAGGTACACAAGGTATAGGGTGGCAGTAGCGGCAGGCGTCATTGACTCTTTTCGCTGATAGTTACCAATTAGAAGTAGACGGCAGTTTTAACACTTGAAATCACGTACTTAACTTTGTGTCACATAACCTCTTGTGCGTTAATATGGGGACAATAAAATTTCCATTTTGTAAAACTCCGAAAGAAATGTTTTTTTTTTCTTTCTATCTTTTTTTTTATTGAAAGTAAACAGTAAAATCTCCTCTATGCCGATTAGTTTTAACTACTGACATTTAAGAAAATGCCGTCTGAGCACACGGGCTCCGAAGCGCTACTGTGTGTGTCCGGAGCGCCAATGTTTTCTTGTTTGAAATAGCCAGTTTTGGAGTGGGTATAGATCAGTTACCGCGATTTGAGAAGTCAGAAGTACTTAAGTAGTCGCAGAAATGACACTCTAACAATAATTATATCATTACATACCATGGTTTTAAATCCTGCTATCTATTACTATTACCCATTCAAAACTTCAATACCTGCAGATGCGGATAACGCACTTCGGGATGCGGATAAAGTACCGCGGATATGGGTCTTGTGGATGGTGTGTGTGTGTGTGTGTGGATGCGGATAAGACTTTTCTTACTCGCACAAACCTCTAGCTTTCTCCTTAAGGGCTCCATAGCGCGCCTAATATCGGACCTTCGAAACAGACCCTTGGCCCACTGTCCAGGTTTCCTGCTTGGACCTTGTTGAAGGATCACCTCAGGATGAATGGGCGATACCACACGGCCAGCCTCCACATTGGCCCTCCACCTCGAACGTCGCGAACGTGCGACCCATCACTCATCCAGCGGCGAGGGCGGATCAACTGCATCCGGTACAACTGGAGGTGCCTGGGCAGTATTGATGGACAACCGACTGTTTTTAACAATCGTTGGTCAATCGGTTGTTTTTTCGTTCAGTCGGTTTTTTCAGTCGAATGAAACAACCGAATGAAAATAGTCTCTGTGGCTGTATGAATGTTTTCACTCACTGGCGGGAATTGAGTGGTTTCAGCCGATGCAAAACAATCGAATGAAACCAGTCTCTGTCGGTTGCACCCGCTATATGAATGTTTTCACTCATTCAGTGGGTTTGAGGAGTTTCAGTCGATGCGCGACCACCGAATGAAACAAGTCCCTGTCCTTTATATGAATGTTCTCGGCATTGAGTGGTTTCACTTCATGCGATACAACCGGCTGGAAAAAGTCTCTGTCGGTTTCTGCAGTTATATGGGTGTTTTTATTAATTCACCGACTTTGTGTGAATTTATTTGCATACTCCTTCAGCGTTTTCAAGTATAAATGAATCGTGATTCAGCATGAAACTTTCTTAGAGACAAATCTTATAAATATAGCAGTGTGTCCGTGTGTGTGTTTCTGTTGCATGCAAATCTACAGTTTTGTTCCAATCTTGATGAAATTTTGCACACTTGACCTTTAAAACAAGGCGTAGGTAACTGTGTACAATAAATTTCGTAGGTGCATGGCAGACGGTACTTTACGTACTAACTTCGATAAATTCCGTTTGTATTCGAATTTTAATGATATATTTCACTCTTCACCTTCAAAGAAAGAGAATGGTCACAATCTACACATACTTTAGTTCGATGCATGACAAAAAGTATTCCAGACTTTGACGCCATGCGAGAATAAAGGTCGGGGTGAGAGTTTAAAATAGGGAAAGATTAATTTTTAAAACTCACAACCACCAGCTGCGAACCAAATTCCTAAACATGCAAAAACACTGGAACTGTGATTGCGACTGTTTGACTCGTTTTCTAGGGGATGATATCACACGTTCGCAGCTTTCCTTCCCTGCATGTGATTAACAAAACAAATTCATAATAAAATCAAGTTCATGAGAGAAAAGGGTGTACTAACTACTATTTTTGAAAACACGTGAAAGTTCACTTTATGTTGTTTATTTCACAATCTTAGAACCCTGTGGCTGATACGTCTGTACGTCAGCACATTTATCAAATAAAGTTATAGCTCGTGAGCCCCCAGACAAAAAATGAATATTTGTCGCAAATTGTTTTATCACCATGTGGCTGTCTCAAACACCGTTTATGTTCATGCCTATGCGACGACACGTGTTACATTAACAAATCACAGTCACTTTAATTCAATGTGATGCACACCTTGTTCCGCCGGCTAAATATTCACAAACACACAGTAGCACTCGATTCAACTTGGTGCAGTCTACGACGAGCATCCGCACGTGGCGATTGCCACACACAAATCTATAACCTCCACCTCGAGGTCCACATGCTGCAGAGCGACGCCGCCCAGCCAGCTACCCCACGTGCTCTCGAGTCCTCACTTCCTGCCCTCATGCGCGCGCACGCCAAAGCTCAACTGTCGGGGTTTTTTCCCTACGTCATCAACTTCCCCATGTGTGCTGTTCTAACCGATTTGCCAACGTACAGTGCTCAGCCAATACATTTCTAAAACTTTACTTAAAATCAAAATAATTACACTACACATTAAATAAATTGTCTTCTTAGGTTTTTATATTGGTATAAACATACTTTGTACTATTTATCATAATCGTGCAATTTCTTATGTCACAGATAAGTGATTTAACTGAATACTTCAAGATAAAATACACAAGATTAATTGAAAATAAAACGAGAAATAGTTAATATATTATTTTTATAAACAAACATTGCCATGCTAGTTGTGTAACTGCCTTGTCTTCGTTGGTAATTTATTACTTTTCATTGTCAATCAAACATATTACGCCAGATGTGACTATATCAGCTAATGTATTGTTTATTTATCAACAGGCTATTTTGTAATGAGGGCCTTAAAGGTTCCTAACTGCATCGTATTACTTCAAATGCCAGTAGTATTACAATAATTTATTTCACGCTGTGCACTGCACTGTGCCTGGCACTCGCCATTGTCCCTCTCTCCCCTCACCGGAAACGAACTGGAAAATCCTAAGCTGGAGCAAGCCACCAACGTCGGCCTGCTCGCTGGTCTCCCGTCAGCTACAAGCACACAGCAAATCTCAACGTGGATAATTTCTACCTATGGCCTAACTATAAATGTTGTCACCTAACTGTGTACATACATTGCTACCATAATTAATAAGATTAAAATTGTGTAACATTCATTGCATTGGCATGGTCAATGTTTGCAGTGAACTTCATACTGATTAATTATCAAATGCTATTAATTACCAGTATTTCTATTGGGCGGTAATCTTACAGCCAATATAGAGTTTTATTCCGATCTCGATGAAATTTTGCACACTTGACTTTCAAAACATGTGGCAGTTCACTGTTCATCTAAGATTTTGTATGGTACATGGCGGAGGGATGGAATAAACCTCCACACCGTTTCACCGATAACCACAGAAATATCTGTGACAAGAATGAACAATTATGAAACTTGAGATGAATGTCTTCATATACTGATGACGAATACAGACACGCTCAAGAAAATTTACAGCACTGATAAATGTTGTCGGTCTTCTCGTACTCCTTCAAATTAGATGGAATTAACAAAAATATTTTTATAAGAAATATTTTATACAAAATACTTTAATTAAGGCTTTTTACAATACCTAATGTTTTAGTAATCTTAGAATTTGGATCTAGCAAATATGCTCAAAGTTAACATACTTAACTCTGTCCTACTAGAACCGTAGATATGTGTGAACAATAAGCCGCAAACCGCACTTTTCTACCTGTTCCCGCTTTGGAGATACAGTATGCGAGATTAAACTTGTAGAGATCATTTTGGAACACCCTGTAGTTTCCACGCTTCTTTAATGAGACAGTAAGAAACCGACAACAATGGGCGATGGCACGCCCCGCCCCCCTGGCCAGACACTGTTGTGTGGAGTTTGGCGCGCGCCTGCTGGCGCTGTCAGCAGTGAAAACACAAGCGAGGCAGTACCCCATCTCGTGTCGCCGCTCACCGCGGTACTTCGTGGTCATCGGCCACTTATCTTCTACAGATTGTGGGTGTCTTCGAAAGTAATCTGATCGGGCCCAGATTATCGGCTTTTTTGAAATCTGGAGTGGACAATTAAAGTGATCACAGGCCTGCCCCAACGATATGACATCTAATTAGTTACTACTCATTGATGGCACCTCAAACAATTTAATCTACATCAAAATATGAATCACTGTTACTGTATATTATAACACGAAAAGTTACTTCATTCAGTACAAACATTGTAATACGCATTTTAACTTTGGCATACCCCTTTCCATGACGATATAATGTAACACTGCTGCAGTTATCTGATGTGCATGCCAGTTTCATTCATACAAATAAATGGATAGGTCTGTAAGCTAAAACACTAATGAGTCGTTTCAGTTGGGACAATGATTACATGGTTCAACCGACAGAAAAACTTACTGCCTGTTTTCACTTGAAAAGAAAGACTGTACAAAACTGCAAAACTGTCGCATGTTTTCATTCGGTTGTTCCGACAAACTACTTTCATTCGAAAAAAATAAACGAATATTAATCCAACATAGTAAAATTACGATAGGCTGACTGTTTCATTCGATTCTTCCCACTGACTGGTTTCCCTCAAAAGAACGAATGAAGAGGCCAACGTACTGTGTCAGTTTTTTCATTCTGTTGGTTGCATCGACTGATTTAACTCAAAAGAAAAGGAATGAGTAGTCCAACCGACTGTCGATTTTTATATTCGGTTGGTCCGACCGACTGATTTCACTCAAAAGAAGGAATGAGTAATCCAACCGACTGCGTCGATTTTTTCATTCGGTTGATCCCACCGACTGGTTTCACTGAAAAGAACGAATGAATCGGTTGTTTCATTCGGTTGGTCCCACCGACTGGTTTCACTCAGAAGAATGAGTGAATAATTAAAAAAGTTCAAATGTTTGTAAATCTATCGGACCAAACTGCGTGGTCATCAGTCCGTAGCTTACAAACTACTTAAACCTAGGTAAACTAACCTACGGACAAACACACACACCCATGCCCCAGGGAGGACTCGAACATCCACGGCGAGCTATGAATAATTCATCAGTTACGAGAAACTACAACAGAATGATCGACTTTTTTCCAACAACCGAATGAATCGAATGTTTTCATTCGATTTTTCCCATCACTACTGGGCAGTAGAGTCTGTGGGCGACCCGCGCGACACCTAAGGTGCCCCATACGACACTCCAGACTCCCCACCACCGCCACACCCCGAGGCAGCATCCTGGAGACTGCTGACCGCGGCCAACAGAGCGTACACTTGTTCATGAACAACGGCACACACACTGTTAATCCTATCACTGCTACTGAAATACCTAAAGAGTGAAACAAAAGCTAATAAATACATCAATTCCCTTCTACACTAGTGGTTTACTAATGACCTCTGGTAGCTGAGCGAGCTGTGATAAACGGTTTCTCACTGTTAAAGTCTCTTAAAACAGAAGCTTTACTGAAATGTGCCAAGTGCGCGAGAACAAAACTCTTAAAAACAGAAGCACTGAGGAATTTAAAAAAAATGACTGGCAATAAATTGCACACAAATCAAATTATGTTACTTAGAGCTCTGAATGATGTGATACTGGCGGCAGGTGGCAGTAGATTGGCTAATAACTAAGTGCAGAAAACTATATACAACAGTTCAAATTCAAATGTTTGTAAATCTATGGGACTCAACAGCGTGATTATTAGTCCCTAGCTTACAAACTACTTAACCTAAGGTAAACTAAAGACAACAAAAACACCCATGTCCGAGGGGGGGAGGGGGATCAGAACCCCCGACGGCTGAAGACCGCGGGCCGGCCGCGGTGGCCGAGGGGACTGAGGCGCTCCAGTCACGGTCTGCACGGCCACTGCGGTCGGGGGTTCGAATCCCCCCTCGGGCATGGATATTTGTGCCGTCCTTAGTATTAGCTAGTTTGTAAGAAGTCTGCAAGCTTAGGGACTGATGACCCCGTAGTAAAGTCCCAAAAGCTATACAAACATTTGAACATTTGGAAGACCGTGCGCAACGCAACACAGTGCTCCAGTACGCGCGGTTAATCCGTCGCGGCTACACAACAGTATTGTGCACTGCAGTGTAGGGTAATCAGGCTAAGAAAATTTAGTTCTAGTATTCTTTACACCTGCAAACGTGGTGTCAAGAATAGTATACTTATATTTATTTTAAACAAAGGATTTATACAATGATAACGGTGTAGCTTAAGTTACTTATTGTTTTCAACAGTTACAGCGGATAATCAAAATTATCTGTAAATTATTTTTTGACGGTGAGAAGAAATGACCTGTCGAAAACCTTACAAAGGAGGAGGAAACTATGTTACTATTGGGAGAAGCTCTGCAGATAATAAGGAAATATTTTGGAACAGAAGATATTACCTAAAGAGACTGGCTGTAGATGTGATGCGACCATACATGACGTTTCGGAAAACACAGAACTTTGTCAAAGCATCAGCCGTATCTTGGATCGACCACAGGAAGAAGAAAACCAAGGCAGTCCCAAATATACAACGAGGTGTGTGTTCTCTTTCCAACGACTTGAGAAAGGGAATTCACAGTTGTATGTGCTATTTGTAAGAAATTTATTTGTTGGGCCCATCGAAGAAAAGTGTTTGCTTCTTGTCTTCAGTACTGCAATTGCTTGTCTGTAATTTTTAACTTTTTGTTAAAAAAAAAAAAAAGCAAATGTTATTATATCTACATCTACATGGGATACTCAGACACTTGCACCAGGCCAATGAGCCACACGAAATTATTATTCTAATTATTATTATATTAGCATCTGAGGTGGAATGTTTCTGGATTTCAATACTGAACGAATAGTAAAGGAAAACTAGAAGCTCATTTTTATGTGTAGTGTATGAAACATGAGGTGCTATTCAGAATTTCCGAAATACCTAACATTCCACACAAAGAAATCGCTTTGACTTGTTTTACGGCTCTCTTAGGTTTCAAGTATCTCAGGCAAAACAAACTTAAAAGTATAAATAATATAAAATTGAATAATCTAAATAATAATGGAATACTATTTTATATATTTGATTCTATATTATTTATTATTTTTTCCGAAATATTTACAAAAGTGAGCCGGTGCAATTTTTATTTTTAAAATTTCTTTTAATTTCCGGCAAACATTACTATTTTTGGGAGGGAGCGTTCAGAGTTCTAAAGCACCTCGCTGCGGAGCGCGCGGTTGCTCGCCGTGGAGGGTAGAGTCCTCCCTGGGGCATGGGTGTGTGTGTTGTCCTTTGGTTAGTTTACCTAGGTTTAAGTAGTTTGTAGGCTACGGACTGATGAGCACGCAGTTTGGTCCGATAGATTTACAGACATTTTTGGAGCGTTCGGAAATAACGAAACTATCACAATACTCACAAATCATGGTAATTAATTATGATTTGAATTTTTTTATTTATTTTTTTTTTATATAAAGGTATTTTCCTGTGATATATTCATCTCTAGATGAAAATATCAGACCATTCTTCGAAGAGCGAAAGAGTGGAACGGTGGGGACACATGAAAAATTATAATTTTAGATGCTTGTAGTAACGTACTGAGTCAAAATATCGTGCAAACGTTCAAACAACTTCACTCGATATTGAATTCTGAACGACTCTTACTTGAATTTTTTCTCCGACGCATAATAGTCGAGACAGACCATAGTGCCGCCCTCCAGCGTCGTCCGGATCAGATGGAGGATCTGATGCCCAACAAGAACGGCTGTGAAAGAAGTTGCTGCCGACCGGTTAATGAGTGGCAGCATATATATATATATATATATATATATATATATATATGGTTAGGTACACCTGTCCATCATCATGCTTAAGTGTACTCGTCCTCATGGTGGGACAAGCTATTCCTCATTGTTAGTTATATTCGTCATCACGACTGAGTATAATTTTCGTAACGGTTAGGTGTAGTCGCGATAAAGCGTATTCGTCATCATGGTTAAGTATAATATTGGTGTCTTGCTTAGGTGTACTTGCCTCATTGGTTAAGTATATTCCTCGACATGTTTAGTTATAGGTTAAATGTTCAAATGTTTGTTAAGCTTATGGGACTTAACTACGGGGTCATCAATCCCTAAACTTACAAACTACTTATTTACTGCCTTATACTAAGGACGGCACAAATATCCATGCCCGAGGGGGATTCGAACCCCCGACCGCAGTGGCCGTACAGACCGTGACTGGAGCGCCTCAGTCCCCTCGGCCACCTCGGCCGGCAGTTATAGGTTAGGCATACTGGTCATGAATAGTTATAATTTTTTTATGGTTAGGATCATCAGCGTCGTCTGGTATACTAATCATCAATATGAGATGTATTCTACATCATGCGTAAGTATCATTCATTGGCATTAACGTTTAGATATATCCGTCAACACATTTAAGCATACCTGCAATCATTGTTAGGTATACTCGACGTTTCAGGTATAGTCATAGTCCTGGTGTAGGTGTACTCAACATCGCAGGTAGTTATACTTGTCGTAGCTAAGAATATTAGTCATCATGGATAGGTGTGTCAATCGTCATGGTTAGATGTAGTCATGCTATTATATGGCTATCACAAAGTAAAAGAACTGTGCTGCATACCCAGTGTATCATTTTCTCTGTATATTCTCAACTGACATACAAGATCAAGTAATGGACAGCGTCTAACATTGATTGTTACCGCACGCTGTTGGTCAGACACTAACAATTACCACATTAGGCAGTGAGTAGCGGGAGTAGCCGATCTGTCTGTAGCCTACGTTATGGAACGCGCGGCCTCCCACGTCGGAGGTTCGAATCCTCCCTCTGGAAAGGCTGTGTGTGTGTTGTCCTTAGGTTAGTTTAAGTAGTTTGTAAGAATAGGGACTGATAACCAACATAGTTTGGTCTCATAGGATTACAAACATTTGAACATTTTGTAAGCTCTAGTTAACGTCTTGGCACAAAATGTACTCACATATCAGTAGCTGTTCGGCGAGAACCCAAAAGAGTATCAGCGACAAGTGTGATTGCAATTGATAGTTTAGTGAGGCCTAGCGGTGTTGCTGCTCACGTGATGTAACACGGTTCCACCCGTGAGTTCCAATCATGATCTCCAGTCATTGAGGCTACTCTGACGGCGCAAAGAAACGTCACGATGTTCTCATCTGTTAGCTCTCGTGTGACGGTATCTGAAAGTATCATTTAAAATGACAATACTCGCTCAATATCAACTTGAGGTACTCCTGTGGCCAGTCCAGTCACTAGATCTGTCCCAAATTGTTTGGGAGAATTTAGGAAGTCAAATATCTATCCCAGTACCAGCCTCAAGGACATTACGTACCACTTACAACAGTTTTGGTAGGTCAAGAGTGGGTAACCAGCTACATTGCAAATATCATCAGTGCCTGCTTGCAGGTGACAGGGAGTGCAATATCACACTGAGAAATGAGCTCGTATTGCCAAATTGCACGTGAATGAGATTCCAAAATAACATACGTAACCTCTGAAATCTTGAAATTTATTTTGTTTCCTACTCCAGTTTTGTTAGCAAATGTCAGAGTATTACTTTTATATGTATATGTTAGTCAGCACAATTACCTTCAAAATAGTCTGCATCGATGTAGCTCATCGATCTCTGCATTTATTCCGCTCTCGGAACGCACCTTGGATGTTTCTTTTAGCGCCGATTCTTCTGTAAATCTTGTACACTGTATCAAGTAGTCCTCTGCCCTATACTTTCAGTTTGATCACATACAGCTTTGTTTGGTGTTTGTCGAAAAAAAAAGAAGAATAAGTTGGATTGTAGGCTTTATGTCGTTATGAAGTATGCAGTCATTAGCATGCCCTTTATGTGAACTTCTTCTCTTAATGTTCTACCTTAACGTCTTATTATGGCGTCGTTCAATTCTTTATTGACCGTCTTATAGAGTTTGTTGAATTCTCCATCAACAATGCATTCCAATAAGTACGAGACACCTCGATTAATACGCTATGTTGTACAAAGTACAAACTTCAGTGCAATTTTTGTCATATTCATCTCAAAAGCATGGGTGGTTAATTCGAATTTTCTTTGTAATCCATAAAAATATCGATAAAAATGCATGTAGTTATGCATGTGTTTGTGTTTCTAGGTTCGATAGTATTAGGTTGATTTAAAACGAACTTGGTACAAATACCAACTACAGTGAGTATTTCAGGAGATGTCATATTTAATTCCGTTGCAATGCTTTTCGCAAATTGCTTAATATGTTACTTTGCATAAATATAAATTATATTATTCTACAATAGATTGTTCAATAGATGTGTCGTCATAAGGACTGAATAACATTAAAACGAAATTGGAAGAGATAAAGTGTGGGTGAAAGGCGTTGGACATGGTAAAAAAAAGGGGGGGGCTGGACCAATACAGATATTGGACAAACACAGCCCGACAACACCGGAAATGAGGCTAACATGAAATAAATTCAAATAATTTCTCAAATTCACAAATAATCAAACATGTATTATTGCGGTTCTGCATCCACATGGATACTCTGCAGATCACATTTAAGTGCCTAGCATAGGGTTCATTAACCACTTTCATAACCTTCTCTAACGTTCCATTCTCTAACAGCTCGCGGGAAGAAAGAACACCTTAATCGTTCCGTTTTCGATCTGATTTCTCTTATTTTATTGGGATGGTTCTAGCAAAATAGTTTCACATTCAGAAGTAAAAGTAGGTGATTCAAATTTTGCAAGTAGATCTCGCCATAAAGAATAACGTCTTTCTTTTAATGATTTCCACGTCAAATCGTGCAACATTTCCGTGACGCTTTCCCGCCTGTAACGTGATAAAACAAAACGAGCTGCCCTTCTCTGAACCTTCTCACTTTCTTCCGACAGTCCCACCTGGAGAGAGTTCCACACTAGGCAACAATACTGCAGGCGAGGATGCACAAGCATGATGTATGCAGTTTCTTTGGTGGAGCTGTTGCATCTTCGAAGGGTTCTGTCAATGAAAAGTAACCTTTGGTTCACCTTCTGCAACAATATTTTCTGTGTTATCTCCAATCTAAATTGTTCGTAACTGTAACTCATAGATGTTTGGTAGAGTTTACGATCTTAAGGTTTGACTGATTTATCGTGTAATTGAAGTTCAGAGGATTTCTTTTAGTGGTCAAATGTATCACTTCACACTTTTCATTATTTAGTGTCAATTGCCAATTTTCGCACCATTCAGAAATTTTTCTAAATCACTTTGAAGTTGCTTCTCATCCTCTGTTGACTTCACTAACCGATAAACGACAGCATCTTCCGCGAACAGTCTAAGAGAGCTATTCAGATTGTCTTCTAAACCGTTTATAAACAGAAGGAAGAGTAGGCGACCTATAACGCTTCCATGGGGAACACCAGATATCACTCCTGTTTAACTCAATGACTTAAAATACATTATGAGAATTAGCTCTGAAAATGTAATGAACGATCGCTCTTTCTCGTTTGTAATACTGAAAAAGAATCTTTGTATCCTTTATGTTGTATAGCTTCCTGTTGGTTTCATTGTTCCATTGTAGCCAGCATTAAATTAAAACTAGCATCCACTAATCTGTGGGCGTCTGTTGTTAGTTACTTAGTGACATCTGTTATGTGACAGAGTATATAAATTATCAGTGTTTTGTTACGCTCTCTCCAGTGAGAAAGCGGAGCTGCTATTGAAATGGGTTGTTATACACACCTGTTGCTGAGTTACCATATTTATTCTTACGTGAAATAAACTGCTCTCGCTCTTGCCTCAGCTTACGTTAGCATTCTAGTGTACGTCGCGCGGTCTCTCCAGTGCAGAAAATTCTTTCTCATTATGTGTTAGAATCTGTATCACCACCACATTAAGATTATTACGTTTCGCTCCAGTGCCAATATTACGAAGTTAACATATCAGTCGATTCTTTTGAGACTGACCAAAGAAATTTGTACTTCTGCCTGATATCGTGTTGGGTCTCCGCGAGCACGCATAAGTACCTCAACACGAAGTGGATGGACTCGATTGATGTCTGATGTAGTGCTGTAGGGAATTGACGTCGGCTGTCCATAAATCTGTAAGAGTGTAAAGGGCTGGAGATGTCATCTGAACATAACGTTCCAAGGCCTCACAGATATGCTCAATACTGTTCACGCATCGGAAGTTTGGTGACCACTGGAGATGTTGAAACGTAGAAGACTGTTTCTGCATCCAGTGTGTAACAATTCTGAACGAGTGTGCTTACGTAGTCTGCTGCCAAAATTGCCCAAGTCAGTCGGAATGCAGAATCGACTAGAATGAAAACCGGGTGCTCACTTGTCTCCTCTCATATTCGTATCTTGACGTATCAGGGGTTCCACATCACTCCAATTTTACACGCTCTACACACCTCAAAACCCTCAACAGCTTCAAAAGACTCTTTCTCACATGTCTCCGTACAACTGTAAGTCCCTCCGCTCCATACAATTTCAAACGAAACTCGTCCAACCATGTTTGCAGTTATTAGCAGTTTAATGTCGGTGTTCACGGGCCCAGGAGAAGCATAAAGTTTTGTGTCGTGCAGTCAGAGTGGGCAAACGAGTGGTCGGCTCCGCAATTCCATATCGATGATGATCCGTTGAATGGTTCTCACTGTGGCACTTCTTGTTAGCCCATCAGTGAAATCCGCAGCAGTTTGCGGAAGGGTACATAGGATAGGATGTTTTGGGCGCACAACAGCAAGGTTTTACAAGAATTATACAATAGTCAATAAATAAGAACAGGCAATAGAAGAATATAGGTCTTGCCAAACACACACACCCACACACACACACACTCACACACACAAATATTGCAAATCACCGATGTAAGGTGGCAGACTGAAATATACAACCTTAGACGTTCTTAAAAGAGAATGTGGGAGTATAGAGGTACGCTGATCGCTGATGTTAAAATGGTCAGCGAGCCCTCTTGTAACACACTAAAACCTCCAGCCAGAGTCGAGGACGTTGACTGCGGAAGGGTAGCACTTCCGTGACGATGAAGAAAGGAAGGAATATTGCTGTTTAACGCGTGGTCATTACATGCGGAGCTCGCGCTTGGATTGTTTGGGTAAGGATGGGGAAGGAAATCAGCCGTGCCCTTTGATAGGAAACATCCTGGCATTTGCCTGGAGTGATTTAGGAAAATCACGGAAAACCTAAATCTGGATGACCGAAGGTGGATTTGAACCACCTTTCTTCCGAATGGGAGTCCAGTGTGTTACCACTACGCCATCTCGCTCTGTTCCGTGACGATGAACAGTACTCATCAGTCGTCGTTCGTCCCGTTCGGCCGCAGCGATGTCGGATATCAGATGTTTTATCGGATTCCGATATTCACGATGCACTCGTGAAATGGTCGTACGGAAAAATGAACACTTCATCCCTACGTCAGAGACGCTGTGCCCCATATCCCGTGTGCCGACCATAACACCACGTTTAAACTCAGTTAAATCCTGATAACCTGCCATTGTGGCAGTATTAATTGATTTAACGCCTGGGCCAACCTTCTGTTGTCGTATATAGCTGTTACCGACCGCAGTTACGACTAGTGAGTGATTACATATCTCTATGAAACATGAACTTTACCCGACGTAATGAATTTTCAAACAACTTACGGGTATGCTGCCGGATGACGTCTTCGATCACCGCCGATATTTCAACAGGAGCACACCCCGCCATTCTCAAGGCAGAATTAAACTCAGATATCACTGAGTTTATTTGGCTGTTTCGTATATATTGGTGTTGATATCGTTCGTTTCTTTGTGACTGATTCATCGAAAGCAGTAACCGCAACTAAAGTCTTTTCGTGTCAAAAAATACACGTGCATGCTGCATGGTAACACCTGCGAACAGTTATATCTGTTCATAATATCGGTTAATATGTTATACGTCGTTCATATTGCTCGGTCGACTTCCTTGCTGCTGTGCCGCCAAGTTCTCCTCACGGGGCTCAGCATTACGTTGCTGTACGGACTTGCTGAAACCTGGGCCTATGAACGACACCAGTCCTTAGACGCAGTAACCTCAGAGCACGCTTTAGCGATCACCGTCTGGCGCGGCGGTGAGGCGTTGTGTGTCGCAGGAAAAGGGTCGCGAGGGCGGTACAAAAATTTGCTTAAATAAATAATTAAAAATTACTGCAATCACCCCACTCCATACTTCCGTGGCACTGGTACAGCCACCGCAACGATTCTTTTTTTTTTGGCAGAAAACAGCCTTAGTTTCACAAATACAATAATGATAATTTCGTGTGGCTGATTGGCCTGGTGCCTTTCAATTGGACCCCACTTCGGCGACTTGCGTGTCCCTAGCCTACCCCAGTTATCCAAGCGGGGATAGGGGACCTACAGCTTAACGTGGAATCCGATCCAGAAGTCGTTTCTGGCGACTCCTCACATCGTTGGGAGGTGAAGGATGGGTTCGAACGCAGACTGAAAAATCCGAGGTCCGACCGGGTATCGAACCCGCGACCCTTCGGTTTCCAATCGAGCACTTTACCCCAAGACAACCGGGCCCGAAAAATACAATATTGTGTTTGTGCAACCAAGGCTGTTTTTTGACAAAAGTAGTAATTAAGAACTCCCCAACCTTTTCAACTCACACCACTTTGCGGTATCCACACCCCACCTAACAAGAGGGCCAGTATTTGGCAGAGTAACAGGACACAAGTTGCTAGCCAAGACGTGTTATTTTGGTAATTAAACGAATAGAAGGGAGCTTTGAAAAAGTTTCGCCATCTTATATTCAGAAGGGTCTAGATAGAAATACCGGTAATTTTAAATCTGTCAAACTGAATTATAATCCGAAACCTCCACTTCCAAATAGAAGCTTTAAAGGAGACGTTGGACATGTGTATAAGTGCACTGCACACGTATATCACTGACTGGCTTCTGGTTTACACCGTAACAGTCCAGAGAGTATACAATATATGTGTATATATGGTAGTACTCCGTTTGAAGTGATGGGGACTGAACCCTGCAAGTTTGTGAGTTGTCATATAATGTCATACGTTTGCAGATACAGTAATTACTGTGTCACTAACGCATGAAAAAGTGTTGTAAATATAGTTAGTACCAAAGACAGGAAAATGTCCTAGTGCCTCCACAGCACAGAGATAATATATTCTTATAGGTTAGAGAGAAACAAAAAGTTTCTTACAGATTTTTTATTGAATCAGTCATTTCGAAAAGGCCATTTACTGACCAAAGTAACTTTCTATAACGAAAGAAAACGTATTTTTATTTAAATACAGAAGTTTAAAATGTATTATTTTATATTTCGATTGCAGTGTAAGACTTGATCTTTGCACAGGGAACGCACCTTCCTTTGAGTACTTCCAGATTATGAACAGAAATGTGAATGTGGCAGTTATGGACACATGGCCTTTTGGAAATGAGCGATTCATTTATATTCAACGTTTGATGCGAGTCACTTACTGCTTTCATTGTACTGAAGCAATCAATTCCGGGAACTCGTATCTCGTGGGAAACACCAAATCATTTTCATCTTCATCCGTACTCTGACCATTACAGTAATGTTAAGGGCATCTCCGTCAAAAATGTAGCCTTGTGCCTGAAATTCAAGTCAATCGACGTACTACCTTTCAAAATGTTCAAATGTTTGTATAGTTTATGGGACCTAACTACGGGGTCATCAGTCCCTAAACTTACAAACTACTTAGAAACTAGCTAATACTAAGGACGGCACAAATATCCATGCCCGAGGGGGGTTCGAACCCCCGACCGTAGTGGCCATGCAGACCGTGACTGGAGCGCCTCAGTCCCCTCGGCCACCGCGGCCGGCGCACCACCTTTGGAGATCTACAAACACAACATACGAAGGCAAAATTTTTATCTATATGACGGTAACACTTATTCTGTATCCTAATGCCCGAATTAATAAAAGCACAAGTGCGGATGAGTACTGTTTTCTGTCTGTGTGAGTTTGTGTGTGTGTGTGTGTGTGTGTGTGTGTGTGTGTGTGTGTGTCTATCTCTATCTCTGACTCACTCTCACTCTCTGTATGTGTGGGAGTTTTCTAATTAATGTACGTCAACAGTGATGTATACACTCAGTTCGAAGCAACATATTGACTTTGGAAGTGTGTTGTGTTTGAAAATAAGCTGACTTGCATCGTAGAGAAACACGGTGAACGCGATGCAAAGATAGATAACAGTTGCGACATAGCGTACACCGTCATGACTAACGCTTTTGAAAGTTTCGTGTGTTTTCAGTGTTGGATTAAGCACACAAGTTCGCTGTTCACATTTTGCGAGCTCACCTCTATGAGAAAAGCCACAGGCTGCCGAGTCAGGCGAATGAAGTGCGTGCTCCAACGCTAGGACGCTGTACTTCGTTAGCACCCTCGTAACAGATAATGCGGTATTACGATGGGATGAGACGTTAAGCCCTAATAGTCATTCTTTCATTCCGGTATGAGATGGTGCATTTTGCAAATGGAAATGTTCTTTCACATCCAGACCGTAGTTTTCTTATGTTTTCTCATAACTGAGCAAAAATATCTAGGCAGTAATACTGGTTAATAACTTGTCCTTCAGTAACCCCAGGGACTAAATATAGATACACAACAGTGAAAATGGAAAATTAAAAAAAAGAAATAATAATAAAATAAATAAAAGGAATGGGCATGATTTTAATGTTCATTTAGTCATTCTAGTGTTCTTCCTCCTCCGTGAAGTTGTGCCCCTCCTAGCAGGACTTACCGCTCAGTATTTTCTATAGTATTCGGGAAGAAACTAAAATTCCATAGAAAATTCATATTTTCGGGGACGATCTGATCAACGGATATACTACCTAAAACAGCAGCGAAAGTCACAAATAATTTTAATTTAGATAACCTGCTGAAACCGGTTACCTATGTAAGTTCACTAGCGATCTTGGCTGTTATTTTATATAATAAACCACCTTTCGTAATACTTTAACACTGTTTCCAAAAATTTGGATAATTTTAAACAGCGCAGAAAGTTGTTAGTGTTTATTCCGTTTAATACTCAATACTTTCATTTCATTGATTACTCAAAAGATGGCGACCGTTTCGGTTTTACGGGCATTCTCAAGTCACGTTTTCTTTTTACAACATAATGTCCTGGATTGCTTTTTCTTTTAATTTTGTGTTCATTTAATTTTTAGATTTATTGAGCAGGCTATTATTTTCAAATGTGCTACGAAAAAATAATAATGCAAATAATAACTTGGTAAATAAATCATCTAAAAGATATATGAATACACACACTACAATAAAAAGCAGTGCAGGCTATTTTGCTGTAAACAGAAACTTGATAATGGCGAAAATCAGAAAGAGTCGTCGTCTTTAATTAATACCTCAAAAATAAAACAAAAATGGTGCAACATTAAATGGAATAAACATTTAAAATACGATATGCTGATTGAATATACGTTGCGTGACCATCTGAAAAAAGTCTATTGGAAGCACTGAAAGTATTAGTAGAAACATTTTCACAAGCTTCTTGTTGTTTTACTGTGAGAAGTTTTGGCACTAGCTCCGCACACACTTATGTAATGTGAAATTGTTAAGGTGTATTTTACCGTAAGTATTCATAAACCATTTCTAGAGTTTCAGCAACCGAATGATTACTCAAAAGACCCGTGAGTCATCTTCAATGGCTGATCGGCCACCTATGAAACACCTGAATCACTCAAAAACGCAATCCAGCCGCGGTGGAGTAGCCGAGCGGTCTAAAGCGTCTCGCTGCGGAGCGCGCGGTTGCTCGCCGTGGAGGTTCTTCCTGGGGCATGGGTGTGTGTGTTTGTACGTAGCTTAGTTTACCTAGGTTTAAGTAGTTTGTAAGCTACGGACTGATGACCACGAAGTTTGGTCCGATAGATTTACAAACATTTTATTTATTTATTTGCAATCCAATTATTTCGTTAAAGGATGGATTTTAGTATCAGATTTTTTCAACATATTTCGTTGCTGTATTAATACACTATTCACATTTTAATAAAAAAAATTACAGGTCTTACTGAGGCTCCTATGAACAGGAGCTTGCGTATCCGCCATTTTGTTCCCCATCGCTCGTATGTTTAACATGCTGCGGCGCTATAGGATTTGCGTCACGGCAATTTATCACGCCATTATGGCTGGTTGTGTTATACCAGGCAAAATTTTACTCACGTATGAGCGTATTGTATTGATGTTGGCAACTACCGTGGAATGCAGTTGTTGTGTTTCGGAGTTTTGGCGTTATAACTTATCGTAAGCAGTTCAAAATAATTGTACCTGACGTTTTATAACAAAACAAAGCCTTAGTTTAATTTCTTATAAGTAAATGTCAATAGTAAAGCCTATTTATAAGAAACTATAAGATAACTGACGCAAAATATTGGATAAAGTTTACTTATGGCTGCGGTGGCGTAACGTACGAATGTTGGCCACAAAATTGCGTTACAAGGATGATAAATTTACTGTCAAGGCTACTGGTCCATATAAATACCTGTCGACCTTAGAGAAGGAGCAGCGTTATTTATTTATTTCATGGTCAACACAAAGGATTATTCCCCTCAATGTTTGGGTTTTCAAACAGCACTCATCGGTTGTTGCCGATATCGGCACTCTTACGAGCGTAAGAGAACTTTTGATGCTGTACACTAATAGTCTTGTCCGTTACAGTGTTTGTAATACATACTGAAACTTTATCAATAACGTAATAGAATTCACCAATGTGAGTACAAAAATGGTGTATTTGTCACAGCAGACAAAAAAAAAAATGTTCAAATGTTTGTATAGTCAATGGGACTTAACTACGGGGTCATCAGTCCCTAAACTTACAAACTACTTATGAACTACTTACGAACTAGGACGGCACAAATATCCATGCCCGAGGGGGGATTCGAACCCCCGACCGTAGTGGCCGTGCTGACCGTGACTGGAGCGCCTCAGCCATCTCGGCCACCGCGGCCGGCAGCAGACAACAAATACGATACTTACTGTGAGACTTTAACATTTCCCGGCGTAATGAGTGTTCAAACAACTTACGGGTATGCTGCCGGGTGACGTCGTCGACAGCCGCCGATATTTCGGCAGGAGAACACCCTGCCATTCTCAAGGCACAAATTGTGTGGTTTTTTTTTTTTTTTTTTTTTTTTTTTTTTCATTCCACCCCATATGGGGATGGCGGGCCCATATTCGAACATCAAGTTCGTTTCAAGCCAGGGAAACTATCTACTTTTAGTACTGTGGTGACACATTTTATTTTAATACAAGGGAAAATTGGACTCTTGCTAAATCTTCTTATTGCTTAATGATTTTCTCTTGGGAGGTTACCCGCTATTGTTAATCTGCTGAGGAAAAACCTCCCTCAAAAAACCTCAGCGCTGGGGTAATATTGTGTTGACCATATTTCTGATTCCTCTTCTTGGAGTAATAAATGGTTATATAAATCCTCTTCTCCTATAATTGATTGTAAATCGTGTTTACCTGGATATAGATTTTCAATGGCTTGCGCTATGGCACTAGGTGGATAGGGGTATTTATACCTGGGGTAATTGATAGTGATTGGATTTCTTTGCAGCAACTCGGTTGTTTTTGTGCTTGTTGAGATTCTATCAATTCCATATTTTGCTGTCATCTTTATAAGCCTTTGTTCTAGTGGCTGAATATTAGCTATTTGATATAAATCATCCCTACTGGTGCTAGGGTTAACTCTGGCAGCGATTCGGAGAATTCTCCTCTCAGTACTTAATATTTTATGTTCATGAGCTCTTGACGTTAGCCAAATAGGTGCCGCATACTCGAGGTTAGGTCTAATATAACAGCAGTAGGTATAAATGAGGGCTGATGTTGATGCTCCCTTAATTTTACCTTTTATCATTTTTAGTAAGCCAATTCTTTTTCTAGCTTTATTTATCAGATCAATGATTGTAAATTTATAAGTTAAGGTAGTATCAAAGATAATACCCAAGTATTTGGCAGTATTCTGGGTCTGGATTTCTTTTCCCCATAATTGGAGTTTGAGCTTATCCGTGTTCTGTGGCTTATATTGCATTAAATTTTTGTGATGGAAAGCTATCAACTGACTTTTTTCAGGATTCGGGCGTATACGCCACTTTGCAAACCATGGTTCTAATATTTGGATATATTGTGTTGCATTTCGGTAGAGTACCTCGGACGTAGATGCATGGCACCAATATGCAGTATCATCTGCGTACATGGCTATATCTTCATTCCATCTGGTAGGTGTTGGTATATCAGCTGTATACAATGAGTAGAGTAGAGGCGAGAGAATTGCTCCTTGCGGCACACCAGCTATCGGAAAGAAAGGTGTTGAGAACTTTCCATTTATGTATATTCTGGTTGGTCTGTTATCAAGACAATTTTGTAACAGCTGTACTAGTTGATTTGGAAAGCCCATTTTAATCAGCTTATAATAGAGTCCTCTGTGCCAAACCTTGTCAAAGGCACGTTCTATATCTAATAATAGTGCCATAGCGCAGTCTCCTAAATTTAGAGCTTCGGTGACACTTGTGGCCAATCTCAGTATTGGGTCTAAGGTGGAGTGACCCTTACGAAAACCTGCCTGTATAGGCGGTATAAGTTTTTTCTTGTCTATAAAATGCTGCATTCTCGTTCTTATTACTGTGTCAAATGTTTTTCCGATGACTGATAATAATGTGATAGGCCTATAAGATTTAGGATCATTTGACGGTTTTCCCGGTTTCAGTATCATTATGACTTTAGCAGTCTTCCATTGTATGGGTATATTCATTTGGTGTAATGCTTGGTTAAATAGCTTTTGTAGAGATGTAATAAATTCTTTTGGCGCTAAACGTAAAATTTTTCGTGTTACTCCGTCAATACCTGGTGCATTATTTTTGCCATTCTTTATAGCTGCAATTATCTCTTGTTGGGTAATTTCCTGTAGTATTTGAGATTGATCTAGATCCATGTCTGTTTGTCTATCAATCAGGGATTCTATCTCTTGATTAACCAATTGCTCGTGCTCTAAGTTGAATTTTTCATCTGTTGGATGTTGGTAGATCTCGTTCAAAACCTTTCTGAAAATCTCGGCCTTTTGTTGGTCATCGGCTATTATTTGACCATGTTGAATTAAAGGTGGAGTTCCTTTATTATTGTCACCGGTAATGTTTTTAAATGTTTTAAATGTGCCTCTTCGACACAGTCTGATTGGGAATTTCAATCTGTAACGGCACGGCATTCGGCGAAATTTGAACGTTTCCTTGGCTCAGAGTCTGATTCCAATTTAGTTTCACAACGATCTGTGATCAATCTCACAAAGAACACTTATGACGACGCAGCTTTATCTGTGTTGGGGAAGGGTTTGAATTTCGCACCGACACCTAAGCGTTTGCCGGTCATTGATTTCATAAGTTCTATTGACCAGGCTGTTTCCAAACTACCTTCCGATTCTGCAGAAGAGGCTAGGAGGGAAGCTTGTCGTGTGTTGACTGGGGCCCGTCCAACCAAGTGTAATATAACAGCAGCTGAGGCGTCTGCTTTACGATCGCTCAGAATGGATCCTGATATTGTTATCTTGCCTGCGGACAAGGGAAACGCCACAGTTTTGATGAATAAAGATGATTACATTCAAAAGATGCAATGTCTACTTTCTGATTCGACATATCGTAGGATCGGTGCTGACCCCACAAAGAGTGTTGAGAGAAAGACTAATAACCTCCTGAAGAAAAGTCCTTTCTCACCGGAGACCATCAAAAGTCTTAATTCTTATTGTGCTGTTCCACTTAGGTTGTATGGCCTTCCTAAGGTTCACAAACAGAACATTCCTCTGAGGCCTATAGTGTCTAACATTGGTGCTCCGACATATCGTGTAGCTAAACATCTTGCTAGTTTGTTGAGTCCAATGGTGGGCAGGTGTGAACACCACATTAAGAACTCGGCGGATTTCTTACGTCGATTGCAGGGATTGCGTTTGAATGAATCTGATATTTTAGTGAGTTTTGATGTTGTGTCTCTCTTCACTCGCGTTTCTCTGTCAGATTCGTTGCAGCTCATTGTGGTTAAGTTTGGTGTCGAGTTAACAAACCTTTTTCGACATGTGCTGACTTCCACTTACTTTTTATTCAATGGTCAGTACTATGAACAAACTGATGGAGTTGCAATGGGAAGCCCGTTGTCACCTATTGTGGCCAATTTGTTTATGGAGGATTTTGAGGAACGTGCTTTAGCGTCAGCGACTCTGAAACCTGCGTGTTTTCTCACATATGTAGACGACACTTTTGTTGTTTGGCCTCATGGTAGTGAGAATTTAAATGGTTTTCTGGAACGCCTAAATTCAATCCACCCGAATATTCAGTTCACAATGGAGGTGGAACAGAATGGCTGCCTTCCTTTCCTTGATGTGTTGGTCAGAAGGAAGGTTGATGGTACATTAGGACATTCTGTTTATAGGAAGCCTACTCACACAGATTTTTAGTTGTCACCATCCAGCTCAGCGTGAAGGAGTACTTCGTACTTTGGTTCACAGGGCACATGTCATTTCAGACCCTGAAAGTTTGTCAGCTGAGTTGTCCCATCTCGAGGTGACCTTTCGTCAGAATAGTTATAGTGAGAGACAGGTAAAACGTGCATTGCGCTATCAGCCTTCTGTGCAACGGGTGAGTGACGATAGTAATGAAGTGGCACCTAAATCTATGGCCTTTTTGCCTTACGCAGGAAGTATTTCCAACAAGATTGGTCGTATTTTACGGAAATATGATGTCAAATGTGTTTTTCGACCACCTTTTAAGATAAAGGCCCTGTTGGGGTCCGTAAAGGATGATCTTGGTTTGCGTAAGGCAGGTGTATATCGTATTCCTTGCAGTTGTGGCATGTCATATATTGGTCAGACAATCAGGACTGTGGAAGACCGGTGTATTGAACATAAACGTTACACGCGCTTACAACAGCCCAACAAATCCGCTGTTGCAGAACACTGTCTTGACACCGGTCATCCTATGGAATATAACAACACGGAGATCCTGGCATGCACCTCCACCTATTGGGATAGTGTTATTAAGGAAGCTGTTGAAATTAAACTAGCAAGCGACCTTATAAACAGAGATGGTGGTTTTTGTTTAAATTCTGCTTGGAATCCGGCACTGTCTCTCGTCAAAAAACAGAGGGATAAAATTAATGCTGCCTCACCTATTGATTAAGTCGCTATCGATATTTTTTATGTTTGGTCACCTTTGGTTGTGTTGACTCTGCTGTGACTTGTACTGTGTGTGTGTTATCTTCCTTGTTTACACTTTGCAAACTGAGGTATTAAATACGCTTGCACATTGCTTCCTTAAGTGCATTTGTGCCTTGAGAATGGCAGGGTGTTCTCCTGCCGAAATATCGGCGGTTGTCGACGACGTCACCCGGCAGCATACCCGTAAGTTGTTTGAACACGATACTTACTGTAAGACGGCACGTAAACCTTGCGTATTGACAGTTATTATTCAAATACAAGCCAAGATTGTTTAAAACTTTTATGTAGGTGGCAGAATTAATCTTAGTACTCGATTTTATCAACGAAATGTAAATGTTTCGTGCACTTTTTTCCTTCATTCGGACAGCAGAGGAATGTAGCAATAAGTAAAGAAATAGCGTGATTTTTGTATCTAATCCAAATGCCGATGTAAAACAGAGCGGAATGCAAGACACTTCTGAAATATACCACAAAACGTGAAGGAAACAGTAATCAATATGACCAGGCTGTATCTTTAGGAGCTCCAGCTCTTACACGAACGAATATCACGCCCACACTCATTTGTCTACGGACACCAAACACGCCGCAGTCAAGTGAGAACGCATCACGCTTCACAGCAGTGATTACTAGAATTGCAACGCCTTATACATTATCACTGGCGATAATGAAGTCTCGCCGCCATATTTCTATACTACAAACGTGTGAGCAGTCGTGTGTCTGATTACAGGAAACCGTTGTTAAATACGGATGAACTGACACAACTCAATTGTCTTTGCAGTAATAGTCAATTAGTGTATTGTATGTGGCTGTAATTTTTTGTACAGTACACGGAAGAAACATACAGCAATGAGTAGCGTTGACCTGTTTTTATTCATTTGTTATCAATTTCATATAACTTTGGCTCTTATAACAGTGGTATGGTCGTTATGAAAGTGCTATTTGTTGTGTATAACACGCATTTTCAGTACTTTGAGTGTTATGAAATCTACAGTGTGCTTTTACTCATTCATTAATGAGTCGCGTTATTTGCTGCTTTTTAAAAATCTATTACCACTTTCGAATAACATCGGTTTTTCTTTTAGTGGTATGACCGATAATCTGTTCTATTTGTCACGGATCAAACGTATCTTAATTATTCTGACTGTTTTCACGATAACTACGGTCTGCTTCAACTGTACAGTAAATAATATGTTCTTTTCATAACACGATTTTGTGATAAATGTGTTGAACACAACTACTACGGCAGTAATAGTTCAAATTTAAAGCATGTTTAAACCACCTATTGAAGATTACAACGTTATTTAGCGTTAGAAGGTCAAGGTAGTATCATACGGAAACCTTTGGACGGGAGGTGTTGCAAGATATCGACTTCAGGTTTCAGTCACAGAGGCAACTTTGCCAACAGACATATAGTACTAGACTGGCAATGTCGTATGCAGTATAAATGGTGTCACTGAAGTCGCTAGCCGCCATATTTCTATACTACAAACGTGCTATCTGTCGTATGTGTATTTACAGAAAACAGTCATAAAAATGCGGATGAACTCACATAACTACGATGTCTTTAGAGTTGAGAGATAATGGTAAATTCGTGTGTTGTATAAGCTGTAATTTTTCGTATAACAAATGGAAAATATCATTGATTTGGCGTTTTTATCAATCTGTTACCAATTTCATCCCACTTCGTTTTTTCTATCAGTAGTACGGTCGATATAAAAGAACCATTTGTTGTGGATAAGACGTATCTTTATTCTTTCAGATGTTCTTACGAAAACTACAGTCTACTTTGATACATACAGTAATGAGTCCCATTCATTTGCTGTTTTTGTTTATCTGTTACCAGTTTCGATGAACTGCGGGCTTTTCTTTCAATGGTATGGCCGCTATAAATGTGATATTTGTCGTGTATAAGAGGTATGCTTATTCTTCTCAGTGTTTTTCCGTTAACTACAATCTTCTTTAACTGTATGTAATGGTAAAAGTTTACTTACCATCCCGGTTGCCTCGTATGATTATGTTGGCAACATCAACAAAACAGTAGCAATCCCTAACTAAGATGATATTCTTAGTAATCCATAGAGAGTGAATTGATTAGTATACCGTAGAGATGATAAAGTAAATAAATAATGCTGTTCATGCTCTACGATGAGCCTTGGTTCACTCAGTAATTGCCCTCGTAAAACAAAGATTTCATGACAAAACATTTGCATCGTCAAGCGAGCGGCTAATGCCAACATCACATGACTGACAACATAATCACGCGAGGCCGCCAGGACAGTAAGTAAAATTTTAGCGTACGTAACACGTTCTTCTCATAACACGATTTGACAATATAGGCCTATATGTTAAATTCAAATATTTCAGAAGTGTTAGCTCAAATAAAAATTTTGTTCAAACCAAATAGTACAGCTTACAACGTCATATCGTGTCAGGTCATAGTAGTACCGTATGGAAACTTTTTAACCTGAGGTGAGGCAAGATGGCGGAATTAGGCTTCAGTCACAGAGGTAAGTTTGCCAGTCTAGTAATGTATGTCTGTGACTTTGCCAGACTAGTAATGTACTCGTATGTCTGTGAGTGATTAGCTGTTGTCGGTCATCTTTGGCACATGTGTACATAATCTCTGACACCTCGAGTCTCGTTATATTACAGCCATATCCAATACATCACGAACCTTCTAAAATGTTTATCTAGTTGTATTTACATGTTGTGATTCATACTATCAGTAATGCTTAGAATTACTGATGAAATATAAAAAGCAATCAACGGAATTATACTGTTCTCATTGTAAAGTATAATTTTACAGTAAAGATTCGACAGAGCTCACTAAGTCTAGTATTAAACTCAGTAAATGTGTACATGTTTTTAAGGAGCGTAACTCACGGTAGAGAGCTTAACCATATTCTATTCATCCAGTAGGAAATGATGAGAGCACTTGCTGATTTCCAATATAATTTAAACATAATTTCAGATATATTCGAAACTTTCCTCCCTAATTGCTTTCTAAAATAAGGTAAACATCCATTAGCATATCTTCGCATGATGTTTCAAGTTTTTGCTTCTCCACTATTAAACTGCGAACTACATTTGACTATCCTAACATCAAAGGCGGCTTTCAGTTCCGATCTTTTCACAGGAGAGAGAGAATACTAAATACATATTAGAAAAAATTCTTTTCTTGTGCGAATTGTTTTGTCTTTTTTTCTTCTATGGAAGACGTGGCAACAATCAATAGTTATGTCGTGATAATCAGTAAAAACTGCACTCGGAAGTTTACGATATTGTCGGAGTTTGCTGGTTGTTAGCGATCCGAACAATATTTTAATATTCAGTTCTCAGCCAGCTCTTTATGAATAATTAATGTTGAAATACCAGGAACAATCAGGGAAACATCTTTAATTACTTAAATCCATAACTCGTACAACTAGTCAATTCACAAGAGAACATAAATGACTTGAATGACATAGCTGGAGACGGTAACTAAGTAAAGTTTATTGGATTGCACAGAGCGTGCTTGTCACGGAACATCGCACTGCACCAGCGAGTATTTTCATAACACAGCTCTCCTGGTGTGCGGACTCATTTGACAGCCGCACCGATAAAACAGCTGTTTGAATTATCGGCACTGTAGATCACTACAGTATGAACTATTGATTTTATCTTGTTTTTAAACTAAACCAAAGTATATCAGTGTATTTCTTGGATTAGTTTTTGCTGTTTTTGAACAACAAGGAAATAGTTTAAAATCTGGGATTTATGTACTTTTAAGAAATTACCCTGTTAACTGTTAATTTAAAATATACATACAACAAAGAAAGGGTGTCAAAATTTGAAGAAAAACAGATACTTAATGACCTGATCGAAATGTTTGTAAACTGAGTTCCCAAAAACGTTGTAGTAACATACATTTTAGCTATGGTTGATCTTGAACAAAAACCACGAATGCTTAAAATTTAATTTGCTCATTCTAGGGATAGGTGATCTTCTTTTACTTTGAATTAATATTATGGTAAAATATCAAAAGTAAATCTATTTGTTTCAACGACCGGTTTTCGTACACAGGGGTCTCATCTATTGGTCTGATATTTGTCCTCTATGGCGTTTTGACTGCTCAGAGGTATCGTATACAGACGAGATCCTTCGGCCTTTTGTTGTGCTCCACGCTGTTGCCACGGAAGATGGGTTCCTTCTGATGGACGATAACGCTTGTCCCCATTGAGCTGCATTGATGGAAGACATGCTTGAAGATGAGGGAATTGAACGGATGTAGTGACCAGCTTGTTCACCGGACGTACACAAGATTGAGCTCGTCTGGAATGCACTTGGCAGACGCAATGGAGACAGACGTGGACCTCACACAACGACTACAGAGCAGGATATTGCATTAATGGGAGAATTGCCAAATATCCCGCAAGAGCTGACTGATAACCTGTTACTAAATACATAAATACATGTACGTATTTAGTGGAGTGCTCGACGTACTAGTTGGTGTCAATGCAAATGTTGAGTCAAGCATAAAATCAATAAAAATATATGCAACAAAAAATACCATATTATACCTGATGTTCACTGTCCAAAAGACTTCATAATACAACAAGATGGTATCCCAGTGAACCGAAACCGGCCATCAAAACAATTGAAATTATTATTGCGATCTAGGCATAAAGTTAATTACTTAATATTTTTTATCACAATCTCAGTGTTCTTCCTGTGTAGTCTGATAGAACATATCCTCTTTCACAAAAGAAAACCGATTCCAAATTGAACAAAACGCAATACTAAACAGCGATGACCTACACACAGGTACACAGAACTTAATGGCTGCCTATTACGATCCCTGTGTTATGTTTGGCCACTGATGCAACTGGTTACCGTAATTCTAAAAGAACAGCTACTTACATTTGGCCGTATTTGAAGCAAAGTCACATCTTTAAATGGCTCTTCCAATGGTTTTTGCCAGTTTATGACACTAATTGAAGCTACCATCCAATTGAGAGAACTAAATACGGTAAAATACTATCAATATCACAAAATGGAAAAAACGCCAATGTTTGGTACTAGACAATGTGACCTGCAGCTGAATGTCAATGCACGACATATAGTTGAAGATATACAGGAGAAGTTGTTGCAGTCCCGAGAACAGACAAGTTCTGAATGGAATATTTTACTCTCCACGAATCGTGTAATTTTGAAGCACATATCCAAGGTAAATCGAATTTTAAAGTGACGGAATTAATCATTAATGGTATGAGTAACAACTTTCCGTTTAACACAAGTACTTATTTTATGGCACAGAAATAAAGGAAAAGTAAGAATTTTCAAATTAGGCTTTTTGTAACAACAACGGCTAACATTATAAACTTGACAAATATGGAAATTAGTTGAATGTTAACATCGAAGAATGGAAACGTATATAGCTAATCAGTCTAGTCGTAAACATTACTTTCTAAGTATAGGTTATATCTTAAACTAACCAGCGAGTGAAATTATCTTCTGTTGGAAAGTATATGCGCAAAGTGAGTGTTGTAAATTTTAAACCAGGATAGTCTGCAACAATCATTTGTCGTTCAAATGCCATCTTTTATTACCGCAAATGCATATGTCATTTATTAAGTATCCAATCTCGTTGTTAACATAGAGTCGAACTTCAAGTGTGTAAGTATATGACTCCCGAAATAATCAAACAGACGGTACTTTAATCTTTATACTATTTGTTTCACAGTGACGTTTCCAATATTTCAGGTACCCTTGCAGAAGTTATTGTACATTTGTCGCTTTTCAGACATACTAAGTTCTATAGATGTTGGCCAAGTACAAGAAATGCTGGTTGGTTATGTGGAGTCCTCAACACTCAGTAAGTTGCCGTTGTTACAGTTTATGAACTTTATAACAAGAGTTCGTAGTTTCATTTAAGCTAACATAGCAGGCAATCGTTGTTCAATACATGAAATGTATATTTAAAAATAAAAAAAAAGGTATGAAATACGCAAAAACATATTTTTCAAAAATCTTAAATGGGACAGGCATATTGTGTGTCAATTTATTTTCTATTAGCGATTAAAACCTTATATAACAGTAAAAGAACTGATTTTAGAAAGAGCAGAAGGCTGAAATAGATCTGGCTGTATAATACTTTGACTGATTACGTTATGTGTTGAATGTTAATCCTCAGTGCAGACCATAATGAGCAGGAATGGAGTAAGTTGGAAAATTTGAATGTCTCGTATATTTCTCATGTGTATTTTAACTGCCTAATATAGCCTCCTCTAATGTTGAAAACTAGCGCCCACTATACTCTAATATGAAAATGAATAGTAACTCATCCGGTATAATCTGTCATCAGTGTTATAATACGACATAAAATGTAATCAATCATACGATTATATAACAAGATTTATTTTGAATCTTCTGCCGTTTATAAAATCGATTGATGTAGTGTTTTTATAAGGTTGTATAGTGTCTAATGCAAAATTTGTGTACACTTAAAGAATTTAAGCATATTTTATTAATTTTTTTCTTTACTTTTACTAAACTACGATTAACTATAATGTTACCAAAAACTAATCTTCTGCATTTATTGTGAAGTACATATACCATTGTGTTAATAGCAACGGTCAACTAGCGAGTATAGAGAGCGCGCATACCAATGACGTTCCTTGTTCTAAGCCCAATTTTCGTAAAACATATCTGAACACCGAACTGTATAAGATGCATATGGAAAGTTTAAAACATTACTCCGCCGGCCGCGGTGGCCGAGGAGACTGAGGCGCTCCAGTCACGGTCTACACGGCCACTACGGTCGGGGGTTCGAATCCCCCCTCGGGCATGGATATTTGTGCCGTCCTAGTTCGTAAGTAGTTCATAAGTAGTTTTTAAGTTTAGGCACTGATGACCCCGTAGTTAAGTCCCATAAGCTGTACAAACATTTGAAAGATGAAAGAAATTATATCGAGACCGATTTAACTCTATCTGATAGCACCTTTAAGTTATATACCTATGGATTTCGACGTTGTATTTTAGCACTGAGAACGTATCGTTACTTGCAGAAATGTGGGTTTTCCGTAGTAAAAGATTGCATTTCAACAGCGACTGATTGCCGTTGACTACCCCGGTCTGAAACGTAATTAAACGCCTAATGTGAGCGTGAAATCGAGCTTCCTGTAATTCAGCCGCGCGCTGCGCGTTTATCTGCAATCGGCTGCTTTACGGCGTTTCAAACTTTCATTACTTCCGCAGGTTACAGCCGCGTGTTGGCAGGGAGATGTATTCGCGCTTTCGCACGCTGTAGGGGTTTACGGCCCGTGCTTCACGGGGGCTGTGACCCCCGCCCAATGCCGGCAGCCGCCTGGGGAAGTTAGGGGGTGTGGGGGGAGGGGGAGGGGGCGGAAACGTGACGAGGAGACCGTCTTTTACGGGCCTTCAAGCTACGGCCAGGCGAGCCTGCTGAAGCGACAACACGGGCGTTAGGAACAGCGAGAGCTGTTTGCAAATCGTGTTCATTTCATTCTCTCTTTCTTTTTTCCTATTTATATACCATTTTATATGCGAAATAACTAATACCTTGCTAATTATCACTTTTCTGAGATTCACACCGACAGCAGAATTACTTTGGACTCTTTGCGAAATCCGAAGAACCACAACTTGTTGATTGAAGAAATAAGAAGTAATATCAGAAGGTTACAGACACACAACTGGCTGGTGCATTTCGAATGGGTTAAGGCACATCAAGGGATATGGGGAAATGAACTAGCTGACAACCTTGCTAAAAGAGCAGCTCGATCACGACAGTCAACACGCTATAACAAAATACCTACAAGTGCCGTAAAGAAGAAACTTCGAGAAGAGTTTAGGAACAAATGGGACATTGAGTGGCACAGAACAAAAAACGGGGGAAGCACTAAACCGTATTTTCCTACGATCCGACAATGTTTAATGATGAAACTTCCAAAATCTCCGAATTTTACAGCTATGTTAACAGGTCATGGGAAACTGAAAGCCTACTATCAGCGGTTCAAAATAATTGAAGACGGAACGTGCACATGTAACAGTGCTGTCCAAACTATTGACCACGTGCTTTTTGACTGCTGCAATTTATTAAAAGAGAGGGACCATCTCAGGAAAAAAAAAATAGCTGCCAAAGGAGAAGGATGGCCCGTCAGTAAATATGACTTAGTACATAAATACACTACTGACTTTTACAATTTTTGTAATTCAATAAGATTTCCTAATGTATAAAACTTTTACAATTCTTGTAATTCATTAAGATTTCCTAATGTATAAAATTGTTTGTTCCTTTGTAAACCATGTCATCTTGTATACTGTACTTGTGTTTGTAAGAACATTTGATGTAACCGCCTGAATCAAACCATCAAACATGTAATATTGCTATGTAATGGGGCATGTTAAATAATAAATAAATAAAAATAAAATCATGCTAGTGTGCTAAGTTGTTAGGTCTTTATCTCGCCGCTTTCTCAGGTTCCTATTGGGATAATTTTGGGAAAGTGAGATTCATCTGTAAAGGAGACCGCATATAAAATGCTTGTACGACCCCGTTTTGAGTACTGCTCAAGTGTTTGGCATCCCAACCAGATATATTTAAAGGAGAACATTTTTTTGACTCGTTTCCGCCGGTTGTCTTGGGTGTCGGTGGCCGAGTAGAAAGAGACCGACACAGGAATAAAGGATGCACGCGTGTGCAGGTACGGAGGTGACCAGCCAGTGGGACAGCAGAAACTAGAAACACTAGAGTAAATTAGAACGAGATATATATTTCATAGAGACTTAGTAATACTTAACTTTTACATAGTTCTTGACTGCAGAATGCTGATACATAGATTATCTACAAGCCTGCCTACTGATGATTCCTAGTGCCTATCCGACAGCCAAGTCTTAACTGGTACCTATCTGATTCCCAAGTGTTAACTGGTTGCTACCTCAGTCCCAAGTGAACGATGCAGTCCAGTGGTGCCCACGAGCGGAGTTGCAGCAGAGGGCGCTCGTGGCTGACGTCGTAAGAACGCCGCGCCGTGCGTGCATGGCGGCGCACGGCGTAAGTACGTGGCGCGCACTTCACAATTGTGCGACGCCACAAACATAGAGGAAGTTTAGAGGCAGTCGGTTAGGTCTGCATCTGGTAGTTTCGATCAATACGCAAGTGTTACTTAGATGCTTCGGGAACCCAAATAGAAGTCGCTGGAGGGAAGGCGACGTTATTTACAAGAAACACTGTTGAAGAAATTTAGAGGTCCGGAATTTGCGGCGGATTGCAGAACGATTCTGCTGCCCCCCAACCTACATTTCGCGTAAAGACCACAAAGATGAGAGAGATTAGGGCTCGTACGGATACATACAAGCACTTGTTCTTCCCTCGCTGTCTATGGAAGTGAAACAGGAAAGCAATGAACTAGTAATGGTACTGCTTATTCTCCGCCACGCACCTTTAGGTGGAATGCGAAGTACGTATGTATGTGGAGGCAGATACTGAAATTACTTTGCAAACTCTGAGATTAGACCCATTTTTTTTTCCACATTACTACGTGAAATTCTAGATAGGCCCCAACCGCGGCGGAGCAGCCGAGCGCATTGAGGCGCCATGCTACGACGCGCGAGGCCGTTCCCGTCGGGTGATCGAATCCCCCTTCGGGAAGGGGGGAGTTCATAAGTGGTTTGTAAGTTAAGGGCTGATGACCCCGCAGTTAAGTCCCTTAAGCTTCCCAAACATTTGAAAATTTTTGATAGATATGCCCCTACTTATTAAGGAAGGTACCGTACAATTATAAAATAGAATAATTTTCAGTATATAGAGTATTGGTTCCGTATTCAGAAGGACGATCATGTACATCTACATAAATACCCCGCAAATCACACTGAAGCGCATAGCAGAAAGTTCATCGAACAGCTTTTTATGGTATCCCTCTACCATTGCTTCATCCATTAGCGTGCGGCAAAAAGCAACATCTCAATCTTTCAGTTTTCAATCTGATTTATTTTATTCTGATGATAATGTCTGTGTAGGTGAGCGCTAACAAAGTATGTTCGCCTTGGGAAGACAAAATTGTTGAAAAAAGTTCGAATTTTACAAATAGATCTCGTCGCAAGAAATAACGCCACTGTTTTAACGATTCCTACCCCCAACTCGTGCGTCATTTCCGTGATACTCTCTCCCATATACACCGCCATATGTTCACAAAAGGTTTTAACATATCAGGTCGTTATCAAACTGCAACTAGAATCACACACACATCACGTTTATCTATCGGAAATCAATGAATTGAAAAACGAGAATACATTTCCGCACACAATCGGAGAAAATATTAAAAATAATGATTCTAAGTTCACAAATCTAAGTTAAATGTGTTAGTCAGTGAAACGCTACCATCTCCAAAAACAAGAGCAGAACCAACCTTACCTTACCAGACGATCAGTACAGAATGATCGGACGCGGGAAACGACCGAAACCGGAAAATCCAAGAAACAGCGGTGGTGGGGACAGACAGAGAGACTCGCGCTAAAGAAGGCTCGTTGACTGGACTGTAACCAAAGGGTGTAGAAACATCTTTGGTAGTATCAGCAGCTATCGATACTGAGCCAGAGAGATCGATGCAAAGCGAGCTATCACTTCCCACATTCAGGCAGCCATAGATTCTCACACCCACTTAAAAGTAGAACAATTGCAACATTCTCACAGGGACAGTGGCGTAGCGGAGATGCCGTACTTGTGCCACATTAATATAATAATAAATTATTAACAAAAGAAAGTAAGAAAAACCTAGCAATATTACCTAATATTTTAATATGTGAAATAAAAATTCTATTCCTCAATCCTTGAAAAGAGTGGGGTTCAAGTTTTAACGAAATGATAATCTAACGACATTAAATAAATTATAACTTTACAGTAATATACAAAAAATAAATGGAAGACGCAGACGGTCGTCTTTCAAAGAAAAGATCGAAAGTCTCTCGCATAGACCACTTCTCCGCCCATCTTTGACTACTGTACAAAATTATGGTACAGAGCAATGCCGTATGGCAGGACGTATTTGGGGTCAAGAGTGGCATCAGGTAGTGTTTTCGAACGAATCCAGGTTCTGTATGTTTGGAAGTAATAGCCGCATTTTGGTTCTACGCAGTCAAGGGGAGTGGTATCCCTGTCACTGCAATCACATAAAACGAACCACAAGCTCAGGACCTTCTGTGGGCTGTTTTTGTGTTAAATCATCAGTGACATTTGATGCATGTCCAGGACACTGTGACCAGTTTGATCTACGTGAATGACATCATGCGACCTTCGGCCATAGCGTTCCTACACGACATCCCAGATGCCATTTTTCAGCAAGACAATGCACGATCACATGTTTCTATACGGACATGTACTTTTCTCGGGCTTCCGGCGGCGTCTTGTTATTTACTGTCCACGACATTTCTGCCGAGATCTCCAGGGCTATTGTCAAGTGGTTGACTGTCGAATGATTGCTGCTGTCGTCCTTATTTAGCTGCACTGCTGGCTCTGACGTCACTGGTGCTCCGCGACATGCCCATTAAATGCAATATTTTGGTCGTGTGCCTGCCGCTCCCGCTTCAGCCTTAGGATCGCCGGGTTTCAAGCCATGCACAGCTGCAAGACGCCTCATATATTGTCAGCCACTATGTTCTCAATCGCTTCTTTTATTACACTATCCAAGAAACTGTTCGTTCTTGTAATTATGGATGTCTCCTCAAACGCATTACGATCTATGTTTTCATGTGAATGCTCCACGATTGCTGTCTTTTCAGGATAGCGTAAACGATAACATCTTTCGTGTTCCACACAGCGTTGTTCAATAGTGCGCAGTTTGTCCTATGTAAAACTCTCGACACCCACAAGATATTTTATATACTCTCGGTGTTCTTAGGCCTACATAACCCTTAACAGCTTTAATCAACTGAAGTATTTTTGAAGGAGACCCGAAGACAATTTTGTGTCTCTTAAGGAGTCGGCTAATGTTTCCAGTGACTGAGCCACAAATCGGCAAAAACGGAAGTTTCTTTGAGTCCTCCTCGAGGGTCTTCTGCGTATGTGACTTCGGGAAGATAGCTTTCGCAATCTGGCGGTTGCTGTAGCCGTTGTCCATAAAAACTTTCCGTAGGTGGCTCAGTTCCTTCTTCAAATTTTCAATGTCTGACACTGCTTCCGCTCGGTGCACCAAGGTTCTTAAAACAGACTATTTCTACGATGGATAATGATGGCTTGTAGCGTGCAGGTACCGGTCGGTGTGGGTGCGTTGTCTCTAAACACCATAGCGGAGACATCCATTTGCTTTATGACGTCAAGGAACGGTAAGGCATCCTCATTCTCCACTTTCATCGTGAACTTGACCTCATCATGGATGCTATTGATGTGGTACAAAAATTCACCGAGTTTCTCACGTCCATGAGGCCAGAAAACGAAAGTGTCGTCAACGTACCGATAAAACAGCTAGGCTTTACAGTTGTTGTGTCCACGGCGATGTCTTCAAAGTGCTCCATAACCAGGTTTGCCATAACTGGAGCCAACGGACTTGCCATCTCGACGCCGCCCGTTTGATGAAAATAGGACAGAAAATAGGATGAAGTCAGAGTATGTTTAAATAAATCCACAATAGTATCGTCGACTAACTGGGAGAGCAGATCTATACAGCCCTTGATAGGGATGTTTGTGAACAATGACACAAGTTTAAAGCTGACCATCATATCCTCTTCTCCAAGTCGCGAGCATTTGATTCAGCTGATGAAGTTGGCCCTATTCTTGATATGGTGTGGAGTAAGGAGAATGGGCAGATGTTTTGCGAGTCTGTAAGTCGGCGCAGCAATCGTACTGGCGAGGTATTTATTTTATGAACCTTTCGGAGGTGCCTGTGTAAGTACGTTTTTAATATTACTGTCTTCCAGTGAGATCGCTGCAGCAGCTAGTACGTCTTCCTCAGTATTTTGGATGTTAGGACATTAGATAATTTTTGATATGTCAATTAAAGACGACATCCTCCCATACACCACAGCATTATCAGCAAACAGCCGCAAATTACAAGTTACTCTGTCCATTAGATAATTTATATAGCTAGAAAATAATAGCGGTTCAATCACACTCCTCTGGGGCACGCCTGACGATACACTCGTCTCTGATGAACACTTGCCGTCGAGAACAACGTATTGCGTTCTGACTTAATACGTCTTCCAGCCAGTCACAAATCTGTGAACCTATTCCATAAGCTCGTATCTTCGTTAGCAGTCTGCAGTGTGGCACCGCGTCAAAAGCCTTTTTGAAATCGAGAAGAAACATAATCCGCCTGTTGCCCTTCATCCATGGCTCGAAAGACGTCATGTGAGAAAAGGGCTAGCTGAGTTTCACATGGACGATGTTTCCTAAACCTGTGCTGATTCATAGAAAGAAGCTTTTCCGTCTCAAGAAAATTTACTATATTCGAACTGATAATATGCTACAAAATTCTACCGGGAACTGATGTCAACGATATTGGCCTGTAATTGTGTGGGTCAGTTCTCTTTCCTTTCTTATAAATGAGAGTCACCTGCGCTAGGAACTTTGCGCTGAATTAAAGATTCGCGATAAATACAAACTGATTAGGGGGCCAATGCCGCAGAATACGCTTTGTAAAACCAAACTGGTATTCCATCCGGACCAGCAGACCTTTTCGTGTTTAGCTCTCTCAGCTGCTTCTCTACATTGGAACTACCTATTACTATATTCTCCATTTCCGAATTAGTACGTTGATCAAATGATAATACATTCGTGCGGTCCTCCTGCGTGAAAGGTTTCTTAAAGGTTAAATTTAGAACTTCTGCTTTCCGTTTGCTTTTTTCTATTATTACCTCGGAATGATCAATAAGTGTCTGGATAGTGGGCTGTGACCCACTTATCGATTTTACATAGGACTCATAGGTTATTACTAACACACAGTTCAACATAACCTTACATTCCAAGTGAGACTAAAAGGTCAAATTTCTAGCTGTCCAGATAGATAGTGAGCTGTCATGGAAAACCCATCTTCATAATCTTGTTGAAAAATCAATGCTACATTTACCAATCAAAATTTCTGAATAACTTCAAAACAATAAGCTGTCTACGTTGTTTATTTTCATTCGATTATCACTAAGATATTATTTTTATAGCTCCTCTGGTTCAAAAACGGTATTGTTGCAGAAGAAAGGTCAATTAGAGAAATATATGGGGTAAGCTCACCTACCTCTTCTCGACCCCGCTGACATTAGCTTCTCAATACCTATTATCTGTTTTGTGTTGTCTATAATATTTTGTTATTCCCAAAAGCAGCTTTCACTCAATGGTAGACCGAAAGCGAATCCGCATTTGGATCACACCTCCTTGAGCTATGGATAGACCAAAAGAATTCAAAATAGTTAGTAGTAATCCTCGGATTTTCAAGGGTAAATTGAAAATTTTACTCACGGCTCATTTTTTTATTCAGTCGAGAAAGTCACGGAAAAATTAAATAATTTAGCTAATTTCTGTGTTGCGTTATAAGGGCTTTTTTTTTACTAGGCTTGCCTTGTACATAGGATTTGATGTACTGATGTACTGAGATATTCCATGGCCATGGAGACTTGCTGCTCAATTTGGTCCTGCGAAACATGCTCAATATAAATAAACAAATACTACTGGCCTGCGGAAATAAAGGCGTCCTGGCGCTACGAATACATGGAGGTACTAGCTAACCTGAAAACATTTTACTTTAATTTGACTTTACTACTGACATCCGGGGATATAGGCGTCCTGAAAACTATGCTTTCAATAGCTAAATGACAGAAGAACCATACATAATGTTGTTGAGTACACTGTCCTCTGGCACTTCTAGAAATATTTGCACTTACGCATGTTTCACCCTCTTTATTTCTATGGTGATCAGAAACTATCTTCCATTATTTACAGAGGACATTGTATGCATCAGGCAAAGAAGAAATGTTCTTACTAACATTCACTGTAAATAACTCCTATTCGTTACGCTCAATCGCAAAGTTGTACTGTCTGTTGCACATCATAAACAGCTAGGCGACACGATGGTACACAATGTAGATTACATGTGTCCTTTTGCACCTGACACGAAGGCTGAGAGCAAAGCAATTATATTCGAATTTTCAGTCGGTTGTAACATTAAGCGCGTTTTTTGTGCGACATGCAGCGGACTTCGCAAACGGATTTTATTTTAGAAACTGCTCTGTGGTTTCCCGCAATGTTTTCTCTTTGCACGGACGACGTATCATGTTCACCGTTGGGTTCATACTAGTTTCAGTGAACAAAGACACGTTTGATACATATCGTGCATGGGCTAAGAAATTTACGGATACCGGAGATAAAGTCATGTGGAGATAAATCTTATACCCAGAAAACGCGTATATGGCGTTAATTGTGTATTCCCCATCTTGTAGCCTCCAAATCTCCATTTATTTTTCTTTTATGGACCTCAAGAACTTCTATGACTACATAGCGCGTATTTCAGGTAGTTTCAAACCAACATACGATAGTGGTTTTCTTTTTTCTTTTTACTGTAATTTTATGAGTTAGCTTCATTATGAGTGAGCATTTTTGTATGAGTTAGCATTTGGGTACATACATTAAGGATATTGGACGATAATTTATGATAATTTACGAAATGAACCTTGCTGACAGATTAAAAGTGTGTGCCGGAACCGAGATTCGAACCAGGGATCTTTGCCTTTCCAAGCTTGCACGGACCGTCCTTACAACTTTGACCTCTGTTGACAGGTTTGGCAACCTGGAACCTCAGTGCTGCCAACTGTTGTTAAACTTCGAGATTCGACTACAAAGGCTGTTATTTCGCGTTTTTCATGATTAAAGTAAAAGACTTTTCAGCAACTGTGTATTACTATTTCATTACATGCAGTTTATAAGCAAATGTTGGTTTTAAATACACGATTTGCTATACAATCTTTGCAGCATTCCATAGGACATCTTATATAAGAAGCAATGGTCAGTGATGCAACTGTCTATTTACAGGAGCATCCTTTATACGGGGTTCGGAGGCTTCCCAGAATATTAGTGATGGAATTTGATATGATTTCATTAGATATGGATTCTTCTGGAAATTTAGAGTTGAAGTGGTTTTTTCTAAAATACACTGCACAGGGCTGAGGTGTGGGAATAATTTATTAGGCATGAGTTCTGGGCATTCAGAGGTTCAATATTTGCACTTGCACATTTGGTCGTCATGTAATTCTCTCACATAATACCGGTGGTATCATTTCTTATAAAATTTACCCAAGGAGGTCAGGGGTCACTCCCCCTTCCTACGTGGCTTCGTCTCAATGACCTGTACATTACAGCAGTCGTGATACGACACTGTTGATCTTGAATTGTGCCAGAACGTTGGTACACAGACTAGTATTTGATTCATCCGTCTCTTTAAATGTTGTTTCTCCAACAGACACATCTACGAAAAAGCTACAAATCGTACCTTTTAACAAGGACGTCTTCCGGATGGAACTCAATCTCATGAGTGATCCATAGTTGAAACACACACGTGTTAACAGGGGAGCAATTTCAAAGAAGACTTGCGACAAGAAGCGTAGTATACACATATAAACCTGTCATGCTTAGAAACCCCTCAAGCAAAATCTTCAAATGTTTGTTAAACTTATGGAACTTAACTGCGAGTTCATCAGTCTCTAAACTTACAAACTACTTATGAACTTATACTAAAGACAGCACAAACATCCATACCCGACGGAGAATTAGAATCCCCGACGGGCAACGGCCTCGCACACCGGAGCATAGTGCCTTAATGCGCCGGGCCGCTCCACCGCGGCGGGTGTTTGAGATGTTCATTCTACAGTCAGTTGTTCTTTTACGTCCCCTTATTGTATTGAAACAGAAATTTATTTGTGAATGTAGCTTTGCTCAGTTATTATGACACACTCATTTATTATTTAACCCATTAACTGTGAATGTTTTCCGTGTGTATAGTAACTTTCGCCACGCACCTTACCCGTAATATCTCCTCAACAATGCGTCGTAGCTGATTCTTGCCCCACTCAGAAATTGTTACCTCGCAGTAAAGTTTATGTGTACCAAATGTGATTGCAATCGATACAGTGGTTTAGGAGGAGACGTGTTGCGAGTTGCAGCAGGCTTTCTCGCATCTGACTGTTTATGAATGGTATCTCCTGAACTATCTGCTGCACTCATCCTCACACCTACGGCGACTGTCAGCTTGGTTTCCCGGCCTTGTCTGCAAAATTTGAACAAGATGGCACTAGAGTTCAGCTGAATACCGACCCAAGAATAATGAAATCTACTAGGATATGTGGTGGCACGGCAGCAGAGAGTGGAAGAAAGACCTGTTTAGTGTACTTTTCTTCTTTATACTGCGTAACCATTAAAAAATTGCATTCGATTTTTCTTCGCTGATAACACTGTACGAGGCGTGTTCAAATGTAAAGATGCGCAATGACACTTTGGGTATAACTGAACTCTTTATTCAAAAGTAATCACAAGAGGGCTAAACATAGCTACCCCATTGTTTAGCAATCGGAAGGATTTCTTGTTCCCAGACTTCCTGCGGCTGTGACAGGAGCCAAGCCTCTACTGTGTTCTTAAGTTCGTGGTCCGAGTAGAGGCGCTTCCCTTTGAGATGTTTTTATTTAGCGGACCAAACAGATGGAAGTCGGAGGGTGACATGTCCGGGCTATAGAGCCAGTACACGTTTTGTGACCCTATAGAAGTGTGGACTCCTCGGTTGCACAGTGGTAGAGTGCCAGACTACAAATCCAAAGGTCGCGGGTTCGATCCCGCCAGGTCCTAGGATTTTTATCTGTCACTTTCCACTTCTTTCACCTCTGGCAGTACTGCTCATGTGAAAAATACCGAGTAGCACCGTGGTTCGGAACCCACGTTAAACTGTAGGTCCCCCTATAACTGGTTGGGTAAGTCAGTTCGAAGGTCGGAGGAAGGCAACGGCATACCACCTCCATTAGGACCATGCCTAGTAAAGCACTGTGGTGTTCAAACCAATCTTCGGATTGTTGACTGCTTTACCTTTTTTAGAAGTGTGGACGCGCTTTATCTTGGAGCAGAAACACTCCCTCCGTGAGCAGCTCAGGCCGTTTGCTGTTGATGGACTTGCGTAGGCTACGGAGCGCCTCACAGTGCACGCCACTGTTAATGGTTCTTCCCTCATCGACAAATGTGATGAGTATCGTACCTCGGACGTCGATGAGCATCATCTTGCGTGCTGAGGACACAGCTTTGAATTTTTAGTGGGAGGTGACGTGTCTCTTTATGTTACAATACTTTATCCCAAAGCGGCGTATTCTGGGGTAATTCATCATTTAGTAAGAAAGTATTCATTGCCCAAATGCGGGTCATCAGAATAATTGCTGGAGCCCACCCAAGATCATCCTGCAGAGATTTCTTTAAGGATATAGGAATCTTCACAGTAGCTTCACAATATATATACTCACTTATGAAATTTGTTATTAACAATCCAACTGACTTCAAATGTAATAGCAGTGTGCATAGCTACAACACTAGGAGAAACGGTGACCTACACTATTCAAGGTTAAATTTACCTCTGTCACAGAAAGGGGTTAATTATTCTGCCAGAAAAGTCTTTGGTCACTTACCAAGTAGTATGAAAATTCTGACAGATAGCCAACTAGCATTTAAAAATAAATTAAGAGAATTTCTGAATAGCAATTCCTTCTACACATTAGATGAATTTCTAGATAAAAGTTAGTACTTTAGGGAAAAAAAATTCAAATATTGAGTGTCATGTAATATTATGTATAGACACATTTCATTTAACTGACACGTTCCACATCATTACGAAGTGTCGTATTCTGATCTATGGAACAAGTATTAATCTAATCTAATCTAACATCAACCGGTTACGTCGTTAAGATGTTTCGTACCTTTTCATTTGAACACCCCTCATAAATATGTTTAGCTACAGGGTCACTTCTGGTATTAATTTAGAGAGGCACAAAATAATTATTACCAATTTAGAAAATCCCCGCCCCCTCTGGCAGTGTCCACATTTTGACGAATATGAATGCGCCGCTTTTTTAATCTGCGTCGCGTCGCGCAGTACCGGCTAATTGTCGCGGTGACAGATGTAAGCGCCGGCCCTGGCTCTCGCAGTAGCAGTAGCGGCTAATTTATTCCTAATGGGTCGCGCGTAATGCCGGCCCCAGTGATTAAGGGCCAGCTGTCAGCGCCACGTGCCACAGCTCCAGCAGCAAACAACAGCAACAGCTCCAGCAGGAAACAACAGCAACAGCTCCAGCCGGAAACAACAGTGCGCCCTGTGGAAAAACTCCCGCTGTGTCCAGTGCGGGTCTGAAAACGAGGCGACACCTCGTCTGCTGACAGCCAGCCTGTTAGGGATCGATGGGACTATGGAACCTTTGCTAACGCCATCATTTACTTCTTCAGCTACAGTGTCAATTTTTCACCATGCACGAACAGATGACCAAGGAGATACTTTAAGTGGAGTTGCAATAAAATCAGGTCTCTGTATGTCCATCTTGCCTAAATGACTGAGACACGCCTATATAATTACTTATAAATAGACCAACACACTCCTTCCGACGTTATAGTAGTAAATCCTTTATTATTATTTTGGTAACCGATTGTTACCATCTTCAGGTCTTTTACAAGACCACAGTAGTGAACAATATAACAGGCTACTTCTGTAAAACAGAAGATTTAATGATTTACATAATATACGTGGTATGTATAGTGAATTAACAGCCTGCTCGGTTAGCCGTGTGGTCTAACGCACCACTTTCCGAGAGGGGAGGCGTACCGTCTCCGGTTCGAATCCGCCCGGCGGATTAACGAAAGGGGTCCGAGTACCGGCCAGCCTACATGTGGTTTTTCAAAATGTTCAAATGTTTGTAAAGGCTATGGGACTTAACTACGGGGTTATCAGTCCCTAAACTTACAAACTACTTATGTACTAACGTAGACTACGGACGGCACAAATATCCATGCCCAAGGGGGGATTCGAACTCCCCGACCGCAGTAGCCGTGCAGACCGTGACTGAAGCGCCTCAGTCCCCTCGGCCACCGCGGCCGGCGATGTGGTTTTTAGTCGGTTTTCCACATCCCTCTAGGTGAATTCCGGACTGGTCTCCAAGTTTCGCCTCAGTTACATGATTCGCAAACGTATCATAACACTTGACACTTTCCCATATATAACACTAGGCAGACATTTGGGGTACACATTTTCTCCAGGGGGGGGGGGGGGGAGGCAGGGGGTGGAGGCAGGAATGGCATCCGACCATCCTGTCAATATTAACACTCCAAATTCGCAATAAAAAAGCCGACCCTTCATGTACGGGAAGAGGGCTGAAGAGAAAGAGAGTATAGTGAATTGACACTCATGTCAGCTGATAAGTATGGGTGCAATAAATGGGGAACTGATAGGATGGTAACTATAATCAAGTACTTATGCAATATCACCTAACACCAAAAAATACCGTGGAAGTTTAAATCTCTCCTGTTGTAGTTTCCCAATTAATTAGATGTTATTCAAAAACAGTAGAGTGAACGTCAACAAATGCTTTTAAGGACAGCAATGCCATGCTTGTAGTATAATCACAGTGGACCTATGTTTGACACCACGACGTACTTCCATTACTTAGAGCTCTTAACTGACATCACTCTTAAAATAACCTACCGGAAAATACTTCTTGTGTATCAAGATTCAACCGTTTATATTTTGTTATTGCGGTGAATCGAAGTAATTGGTGACGTGACATATATACTTAACTAAGCAGTGTATCTATAGGCGAAAGAAAGATGACATCAGAATGAATTCACTACAGTTACCATGTATATTTTGTGTAATTTAATCTTCTGTTTTATACACGTACGTTATTAAATCTGTCATTATTATTGTCTAGTACAGGGTCTGATGATGGTAACAATGATTTACCGAAAGTAGTAATAAAGGATGTACAACATTAACCACTAAAGATGTGTGAGTCTCTTTATAATTATTCGCAAAAAATATTCAAATGTTTGCTCATGGGTGACTTCAATGCCAGGATAGGAAATCGAACTGAAGAATGTGAAAAAGTGCTGGGTAAGTTTGGGGAAGATATGGTAGCCAACAGAAATGGAAAACCGCTATTGGATTTCTTTGCCAACATGGGCTTACTTATAACAGACTATTTTTTAAGCAGGTTATTGAAATCACATCACCAGTTAACGTCAAACCACACATGCCTACAGGAACTACTACTGTTCATGTCATCCGATAGGAACCTTTCAATGGAGCATCAGACATAGTATCTGATCTACCAAATGGTGGAAGTCCATGGAAACAGAAGGACGTGGCCACGTCTAAACAAAACACATGGACAGCACAGTGCAATCTCCAACCAAGTGGTAACGAAGTCACTTCTACCAGCAGAATGTGGACATAAATAGCTGTTGTAAATATCACTGCCTCACTCAGGTGTAATACAATATAATACTCAGGTGTAATACAATATAATATAGACATTTATAGGTGCATAGGTATTATATGGATATCGCTACTGTTATTACTGTGTGTAGAAATGTCAGTAACATTGCTGGTTCTATTATTCTCAAATCATCCTACCCATTAATCTACTGCCAAGAAACACCAATGCAAGCACTCCACCACAAAATTTGTCCTACTTTAAAATCTCCCTGGACACTTCCATCCTGTAGACATTAGATGTTTTTATTACGTCACAAAAATGAAAGATTGATGCTTATTTAATGATGCAGTTTGTCTTACTCTTAAAACGCGAAACCCTTGTCGGAGGTTCGAATCCTCCCTCGGGCATGTTGTCCTTAGGTTAGTTTAAATTAGTTTAAGTAGTTTGTAAGACTAAGGACTGATGACCAACGTAGTTTGTTTCCATAGAATTACAAACATTTGATTTTTTTTTTTTTTTTTTTTTTTTTTTTTTTTTTTTTTTTTTTTTTTTTTTAAGCGAACTTAAAAAATCTATCTCTGGAACCTTCTTGTTCATAATTTTATATTGAACTGTTTTCCTATATCTTTGACGAAGGAATAAGACAAAAACTAGCATACCACTCTATCAAATTCCTGTGTAATGCCTGAAACAAACATGATTTGGCTACGTTTTACGGTTACATAACTGATCTAATATTGTTCTTGAGACTCATTGTAACGTATTGTTTACATTGTTTTGATTCTTTTAAATGATGTATTTAACTACTTTTGCTAAGTTGTTCGACATGTAAGGTTTACAGCGTTCTTCTAATCCATTCTAGGCCTAAGATTTATTATTCTTGGTATAATAACTTATACATGAACTGTGAAATTTCAATGTGTTCAGTGATATCTCAAAGTGTCAGTCAAAAGAATTTTGATATCACCAGACTCAGTGGTTGAATTTCTTGAAAAATAAAAGCTTGTGTAATCATTCAAGTGTTGATATTTTCTATTTTGCCATTAATCAAGTGGAGGAATATTAAGTACGTAATATTATTTTCAATCTGAGTAAAACTTAAATCTGGGACAAATTTTTCCAAGGAGTGGAGGAATTTTGGTTGATTAGTATCTGGTGAAACAGTAATATGGAAGTGAAAATATTGAATGCTTATTAAATAAACTAATTGAATTAGGGATTAGAATGTCGATTTGACATAAATTAAGGAATAAAGAGATGGACGAAGATCTGTGTAGCATACAATTTAGTACGGAAAGTAGAAATTAGAAAGCACAAAAACTTATTGCAGTTCTCGACATTTCTGGCAGAAACATCAAGTAATGGCAGTAGCGGACACTGGGATACATTTCGGACAGGGCGTCAACCAGTACACAATTCAGGAAAATCAACACGGCCACCAGGGCGACGATCAACTGCTATCATGGACCCTCGACTGAAGTACACTCAACTGTTCTTCATCTCGAAGAATCGTTACCACAGGCCAGTAGCTCACGGTACAGCCATCAGGACATCGACCGAATACGTGTTGCGACAACTGCCAAACGTGACCGCAGGCCACTAACCAAGTACATTAACCCTTCTTCATGTTCCTCAGCTACGTGAAATATTTGGTTCAATGAAAGAAAGCTCAGCTCGCTTTTCCAGGAGCTTCACAACATGAGCACGACAATTAGTTACTTACAGGGTAGATCGAAGAGACGTCATTCAGTATGCAGTATGCTGTCAGACAGTTCGCTGTCATGTAGTTCGTTCGTTCTGTCGACAGTCAGTGATTGATTTGGTCAGTCACTCAGAAGAGAAGAAGAAAGCCGTCGTTCGGAAAAAAGACCGGAGAGCATCATGACAGGACAGCACATGGTCACTGCCAAGCATTAGCAGCCAGCAGTTTGAAGACGAAAGCCATCATTCGAAAATAAGATCGGAGGACAAGTCGCCCTTATCCATGTCGTAAGGACTAAGGGATGCGAACTTACCTCAGAAGTCACCCGTGAACTAGAAGACGGGGATCCAGCAGTCGAGGGCGTGGAGCCTGCAGGCCACCAGTTCGAGTCCTGGACACATGATAATTCGCGGTCGACACATTTAATGGAGGCAGTCGTGATGCGTAAGGAACAGAATCACACGGACACTGCACCCGAGGTATTGCTGCGACGATTGACTGACCCAAGGCAATATCAATGTCTGTTAAAGGTCATTAAATAAATGTCTTTGGTAGAGATATTTCATGCACACACCATCAACGAAAGAACCGTGCATGCCCACACTTAATTCGGCACAACAAATAAACACTGCATACTCTGATATACCAAATCACATTACAAATTAACACCACGTTGCAGTTTAAAACTCAGTTTTCATCACTTAAGTTTGATTATAGTTGAATTACTAATTCTGAAGTGGCTACGGTTTTCAATGTAGTAATTTTATTTGTCCTAGTCCGATTTTATTTGCCCTGCTGTGGTTGAATTTGTCCTTATATTTCCTCGCAATGTAAGTGCAAAAATAAATTAATTAATTAAATAAAACAATTAAAACATCACCTCGGGCACGGAAACCTTGAAACCATCCAGAAATAGTAAAATATTCGGGGAGATTGAAAGGGTTCTGACGTACAGTTAACGGTCGGTGTAATAATCAGGTAAAAACGCCGTGCGTTTCTCGATATTCACCCCACCTACTCACCAGTTTGAAGTGCTAACAAACAAAGATAAATTTTATATGGGCAATATGAGCGCTCTTTCCAGTTTTACGTCACACCCCGTCCTTAGTGAAGGCACTAGTTCGCTTGTAAATGGTCTCATAAAGCTGTTGTACAGTCTCCTGCAGCACGCTCGCTCAAACTGTGGTAACTGCACATTTATATCTTGCGTACTGACACCGAGACAAAGAAAGAGCTGCTCCTATAGGTGTTCTTGCGACAGACGAGGGATCTTTCTGGATATACCCCTCAATTCGAAATCTGATTACATAGATGACGGCTTCTGAAGCTGGTCCTCACAGCATGACACGTCGTAAGAGTACCACAGAATGTTGTTTCAGTATTTCTTGTTATGTGGTATCTACATTTTATTCGTCCAATAGTATGTAAGTTATAACACAGATGTATCTTATACGTTCGGGAAATATTAGATAATGGAATTTAATTAAATATCTCATTTATAGAGCATTACATGAACATTTTTAGGAAGTAGGCCCTACAGCACGAATTATGTCAAAATATGACATTTTATAGCAAGTCACTTCCAGATATTACAGTAACTTTTATTCACTGCACTTATTTACTTATTGCAAAGAAGCTGCCTGATTCGGAGTAACGCCACTATCAAGTGCACCTGTGGGTGCACTTACGTCTTACATCTCTATTCCGACTGAATATGTTATATATACTAATTGCTCTTTTATTTACGTCTAGATTCAGGTGACAGTCATATGGAATCAAAAGGCCAAATGTCAGATATCTCTTTTTCAGAATTATCATCATCATTTTTTTTTAACTGAAATTTCCATGAAATAATTTTCACAGATACTTGTAATAATTACGTCGTAGGTGCAATATGTTTGCAGCCTTTTATCTTTCGGAGTCGGAGATGGTATATATGTAGGATAGATACTATGTTAAGAAATATTTTTGTATACGTATTATCTCTGATTTTATACATTGAATCCCTTCCGGGTTTGAAAGGTTGAGTAAGGTTTTCTAATTATGTCTTATGTTTTACATCCGTTTGCTCATTGAGTAGGTCGTTCGGGAATTTTGTCAAATGCGTGTATATTTCCAGTTGTTCCAAAGATTCCTAACTCGTCCTATACAAATTGTGATATACAGTTTATACAATACTTTCGATATATTCTGTTCAGTGATTTTTATTTCTGAGGTGTAGGTAGAAAGTTGACTAATTACTTTCACAAGCGCTCGTACATCCTTTGAATCTTAAACTGACGTTGCTTCTTGTTTGTCCGATGTGAAATTGGCATTTCATACGAAAATTAGTCTCAAAACGCGAATTCGCTCCAGAAAAAGGGAAATCCATTCTTTCAAACACAAGAGTCTACAAATTTTCTTGTGACAACAGTTCGAAAGTTTACATCAGCACGGTGTGAGGCGCCATGCGACGGATTGCACAACCGCTCCCGTCGAAAGTTCGAGTCCTTCGTCGGGCATTGGTGTGTGTGTGTGTGTTTGTCCTTAGCATAAGTTAAATTCGTTTGTAAGTCTAGCGACCGATGACCGTACCAGTTTGGTTCCTTAGGTTTACAAACATTTTAACATTTGGCGCCACGTCCAGCATATTCTCCTACTTTGTTAGTAAACTGAAGTATGATAAATGAAACAAAGAAAACAGAGAAAGAGGGCACTCCTTGGAAAGAAGTTTAGCAATACAAACCATTAATCTGTGAGATTATGGAAATGAGCAGGCTAATGGATTGTGAGAAGTGAGACAGAAAGTATGTTCAAAATGTTCAAATGTTTGTAGAACTTATGGGACTTAACTACGGTGTCATCAGTCCCTAAGCTTACAAACTACTTATGAACTAGCTAAGACTAAGGACGGCACAAATATCCATGCGCGCGGGGGGGGGGGGGATTCGAACCCCCGTCCGTAGTGGCCGTGCAGACCGTGACTGCACGCATCAATCCTCTCGGCCACCGCGGCCGGCCAGAAAGTATGTTTAGAGTTGTGGTACTTTAGATGAATGAGCAGTTGTTGCACAGAATCGGCGGGGAGAGGGGATGATAGGGCAATGGGAAAATCAACATGGAATAACTACCGTGGATGTCGAGACTGCAGTGAACTGTCCCTAGGAGAAGGGAGAAAATAGAATTTTAATGAGATTCGATTCCATTTTCAGGATGGTGCTCAACGACCACACAATAATGAACACAGCAAATGTAATAAGCAGCATTTATCGTTAATATTTTATTTTTAAAACAGCAGATCGATTTCAATCACATAGTGATCATCTTCAATGTATCTTCAAACAAGCATTGTGAATGCACTGAGTATAAATTTACATATTATCTGCAACTGTGTCGAAATAAATTTCGGAAACATAAAATTGCAGTGCTAGAGGTTTATCTGAACCTCAGTGCATTCACAATACTTGTTTGAAGATACATTGAAGATGATCACTATGTGATTGAAATCGATCTGCTGTTTTAAAAATAAAATATGTGTGGTGTCGCACAAGTCTAAAGTGCGCGCCACCTACTTTCGCCGCGCGCCGCCATGCACGCACGGCGCGGCGTTCTTACGTCAGCCACGAGCGCCCTCTGCTGCTATCCCGCTCGTGGCCACCACTGAACGACATCGTTCACTTGGGACTGAGATAGGAACCAGTTAACACTTCGGAATCAGACAGGCACCAGTCAAGACTTGGCTATCGCATAGGCATTAGGCAGGCCTCTAGCTCAACTATGTATCAGCATTCTGCAGTACTGAGCTATGTAAAAGTGTTACTAAGTCTCTAAGAAATATAGATCACGTTCTAATTTAGTGTTTCTAGTTTCTGCTGTCCCACTGGCTGGTCACCTCCTACCTGCACAAGCCTGCATCCTTTATTCCTGTGTCGGTCTTTCTACTCGGCCACCGACACCTACGACGTAAACGAGACACAAAAGCGGCGACGAGGCTGGGACACAGAAATATCAACGACCAATGCTGATTATTATATCTGGTGAGTTTAGAATTTTAATCTTAGAGACACTCGTAACTGATGACATTGTGTACAGTTGCTACTCTGAGGTGATGAGGTTGGCACAGGAGAGGAAGTCCTCGTGGAACCCACTGAAGTAGCCAGAGCACTAACGAACGAAAGAGAAATATCACTGGGGGCAATGAATGCTGACCTTTCACAGCGCCGATTTGACCTCCCCTATAAAGACTTTGTGTGCATCGTCACCGAGGTGACCGAAGCACCAGTGCCACCAGCCACACAGAATTAAGAGCTGGGTCTGATCTCGCGCAAACCTTAGTGTTTCAGAACATTCTGGAATACCTTAGAGAAAATAATCTTTAGCTAAAAGCTGCACGATTCTTTCAGTTATTAAGCCTCTACCGTTTTCGCCACTTTTCTGCCGTCAACTGTAGATCGTGACAAATATAGCACATCAGTCTCTTGTGGACGCAAGACAGAGTCGAAACCGATAGAGGCTCAAAAATTAGTGAAGTATTGTGCAGCTACTGACACAAGGATGAAGTTTTCTAAATGTATTGCGGCTTGTAACATTACTTTTGTGTTATGGCCTATACGCATTAATGTTAAACTCTGCGATTAAAGGATTAAGGATTCTTGTTAAATATTAGATCAAGGAAAAAAATCGGATAAAAGTCTGATTAAATATTTTTGACAAGGGTGGATGAAATTAAAACAAGAAATGATTGAATAGATGAATTGGCGGAATGCAGATTGGGGTTGAGGCAACACACAAAAATAACGTTACAGAGAAAACTTACGGAAAGTTCCCATTGTAGCTTCTTTCTGGAAATGTTGATCACAGCAGCTGAAACTGTTAAGCTGTTGAATGGTTTAGATAAACTTTATGATACTTTCCGCAGTAAAATAATGTTCAGACTGTTCGTCTCGTAAGTCATTGTTGACGGAACGTGTACTGAAATTTGATAAGGAAAATAACAAACAGAAAAAAATCTCTAGGACTTCGCGAAACTCTTAATACGAATGCAGGTTCTAAAAGAAAGAAAGGTAATTATTTCAAGTAACTAATAGGGATTTAATCTAGGTAATACACGAAGCGAAAGTGATGGCGTCTGAACATCATGTTACGCAGGAATATGGAGGAGCTGAAAATCTCAAAGAAAATAAATAATTACGGAAGGATGGAATATTATTGATGTAAACTGGGTGGAGACGTGGCTCTTAACAAAAGAGAGTATATTTTAAAGTAATATTTAACAGCGCTCACACATCACAAAGCAGTCTGCGTACATGTCCACACCTAATAAGCTCATACAAAAGAGTGAATGATCGCGGTTCCGTCCTCTCCACACGCCGGAAGAAACGAAAGACGAGCGAAAAAACTTTCCACAGATAAAATATTTAGAGAAGGAGGGAAACATGGCGACAAGCGTCGCTGATCGATAAAAAAACAGTTTATTATGTATCGTTACTGGCTGTAGATCACCACTTGAAAACAACTATATTTTGAACACACGATTCTCTTCCAAGTAAAAACATTCACGCGACCCCCATCTCCAAATCGTACTATTTTGTAGATTAATGTGATTTTTAAGACAATGTAAAAAAACGAATGTGCATTTTTCGACGTTATAGGGAGCATTTTAGTTCATTTTTGGGCCGGAACATATTACGTTATTTTTACATTATTTCCAAATGAAAAAATTGTATTTTAAACCACATTTGTTTCAAATCTCATTAAACAGTCAGAAGCGAATTATGGTATCTCAGGAACGACCGCGGCCAAGTAAATTTGCAAAGAAGTACATCGTTTTAATTTACGAATTTCTCAAAGTTCCTTATCGCATCATCTTCATTTAACTGTCGACTGGTCCATGAAAACAATTATTAGGCTTTTCGTGTAACCATCGTCAACGCAATATATGTATTACGGAACAATCTACATTCTCTGCAGGTCACTACATTAATATTAAACCAGGACTCACGCAATTTACCTAAAGAACGTTATTTTATTTTATTTCTTCCATGTTTTCGTATTCAGATACGCACTGGGCCGGTTGTTTTATGACGCAACTACTTCCTCCTGTAATGGCGACCCGCCCCCCCCCCCCCCCCCAACCCCGCTCCTGAGCAAGACTTGGCTCTTTGCGACCCCCCTGGGGGGCACCGAAGCAATGGCCGCTCAGCGGCATTAACCTGCTGATCGGTGGAAACTTTCAAGACGGCGGTGCTAGGTTGAAGGTGGCCCTAGCTGGTGTAAGGCTACTGCATTCTTGCTAAACTGTGAGTTAGCTGTTATTTAACAAAATGTTCAAATGCTTGCAAAGTTATTGGACCCAACTGCAGAGGCCATCGCTCCCTAAACTTATAAACTACTGAAACCAACTTATTCTGAGAACAGCACACACACATCCATGTCCGAGGGAGGACTCTACACCCCAATGGCGAACAGCTCCGCACACCGCAGCAAGGCACCTTAGTGCACACGTCTATTCGCCGCTTTATTTAACAAGCCTGGACGTAAGACCCTCAAAATGGAGACTTTAGAAGTAATGATGCTGCAATATAAAAACACGGTGACAATTATTGATCTACGGCATATGAAACAATACGTAAATTTGTTAAAAACTACGACACACATATACTTTATTCAATATGTAAACTTCACAACAGATATTCTGTTTTAGGTTATAACATGTTCGATAAACCTGCCGTCCATTGTTCAAAATTGTTCAATTGTTTGTTAAGCTTAAGGGACTTAACTACTTATGAACTACCTTATACTAAAGACGACAAAATAAAAACATTGCCCGAGTGGGGATTCAAACCCCCGACCGCAGCGGCCGTGCAGAATGGGACTGGTGCGCCGCAGACCGCTCCCGTCCATTGTGATGATGTGCCTGTGATGAATAGCGAAATTCTGCATCGCCCGATGAAGTGTCAGGTCGTCGATCCTTTGGTAACAGCGCCATGTTGCAGCTTTCAGAAGGGGACGGCAGAACATCGCCTCACCTGTAAGCCTAGCATAGACACGCGACAATATGGACGCGCTGTGTGAGGGACGGTACCCGACCGTACATCATCTAGGGACGGAGTCCTGACTCATGTTCCACCTGACGTGTCATCGTGGACTACTGGGAAACCGCACGGGTTGCAGTAGCGCTAGATAGGAGTGTGGCTGTCAGGCCACGCGGAGACAGCGGAAGTCATGGCTACTCCGGCGTTGTGGAAGACCAAAAGAAGAAGAAGTAGAAAAAAAAAGCAACAACAACAACAACAAAGGGATATTGTATTGTGACGCGTTTGAATGGTTGAGCGTGACAGTTAAGTCGCACGTACAGTATCGACCATGTGTGACTCTTTAACGCACAGAAACTTTTCATCACCTCTTGCAACCCAGTTCAATCAAACATGAAACAAAACGAGTATAATATATTCCCAATGTGACAATTAAAGATGAGTATAGTAGTGCGATTTGCTGACACTCTGTGTTGTTGAAGTTAATATTTTCTCCCGTCCTATGCACACCGGATTCCACAATTTTACACTGCTCTGGAACTACTGCCAAAACTGTAAATGCTTCAAATAATTGAACTACTGGAATTGCCGTGTAGTAACGCGAATCCTCTAAGTACCGCAATATTTACTCTATTCATTATTGTTCGTCAAAAGCAATAATTAATTGAGATTGATTGTCAAATGAAGGCATTGTTGTGATGTGGAAGAGAAATAAGAAGATGCTGATTCCGCATTTTTTTAAAGAAAAATTAAAGTATTCAATTAAATAGTGAGTTGACAATTTGGTGTACGCAATATTATCATTTCCAAGAACAAATAATCAGAATTACAACAATGTTTTTAAAAATCCGTTTAACCAGTAGGGCAACTCACAAAGAATTAAAATCCAAATATCCTCCGAATGTCTGTTTGAAGTTAAATCGATAGCTGGCAACGAAAGGAAAGAATTTTTTTTTTCGTCGTCATAAATATTTTGTTATTGATAAAATTTAAAATCGTTCTGAAAATATCGGTTCCTCTTGATGCAGTTCTACCTATTTATATACATCCCCAGTATTTCAATATATTCTAAATAAAATTGCCATTCTGCCCTGCACTAATAACGTTTCTCACACTCATTCACCGCATTCCGTTCAAGTAATACTACTGCTGCTTCAGTGTCTGTAAATACATTCGCATAGCAAGCACTGCAGCATCTCTAGAGGAATGCGTAGACGTACCAAAGTGATGCAAACTTGCCAATTTTCGCCTTAGACATTCAATAGCAAAGAAATTCCACTCTGAATGCAAAGTACACACCTTTCAAGAGTTTGCTGGAGAGTTAAACGAACATCTTTAAAGTAAAAGTGACTTTACAAATGCTGGGAAGCAGCTAAAATTATGAAGAACTAGATTTTGATAAATTTCTTTTTCTTGAGTTCCGCGTTTATTGGCTACGCCCATCCTCAGAGCACCTGGTACAAGTATACATAGTAAATAGTACAAGCTGTAGGCCAGTACAACGTACTCTTGGCATCGAAACTCGAGAATCAGAACCCAATAAAAATATATACAATTTCAAATGATGTAATGTCGTTATAAGGATGCCCATTAACGCTCATGGTGAAATAAACAATTTGCAGTGAAATTCCGAATACCATTTTTTTGTTGATGTCTAAAAACACCAAATGAGCGTGCTAGACTGAACCTACGACAGAACCGTTCAACAACAGTGAGCAATACCTTGTACACCATGAAATAAATATTTATGTTGAAAAATTATAAATCGGAAACCTTCATACTAACTTAGCATTTGTTTAATTTTATTTTTCTTTCCAAATGGACTTAATAAAAAGGATTACCACATAGAGCAATAGAAATGATACTTCATGAATTAGCCATTAGGAGTTATTGCTTTTATGTACGGCACACGTCGTAAAATTAAAAATACCATCAACGATAATATGACGTCATGTGATTCTAAGAAAAAGGTAATGCTAAGATGCACGGGTACCGACTGACAAAAGTACTTACGACATCAAGATAAAATAAACAGCAAGACAAGGTACATACAACAGGGAATAGTGTTTAAGAGACTCAGGCATTTCCTATACTTCCATTTAAATTTACCACAACCTGTTCATCGATTAGCAAATTAGCTGACAAAGTCTTCAGTCTTAACCAGAATATGTAAACAGGTGCCGTTATTAGCAAAGTGCAAAATAGTTCTTAACATATTTTATCTGATACTGAAACAACGTGTCTCATTTTGCGCCGGCCGCGGTGGCCGAGGGGACTGAGGCGCTTCAGTCTGTACGGCCACTACGGTCGGGGGTTCGAATCCCCCCTCGGGCATGGATATTTGTGCCGTCCTTAGTTGTAGCTAGTTCATAATTAGTTTGTAAGTTTAGCGACTGATGACCCCGTAGTTAAGCCCCATAAGCTCTACAAACATTTGAACATTTTCTCATTTTGTCATTCAATTACTGGCATTCCGAGTTTCACGATATCTGATTCTGAAGTCACTCCCAGTACGCCATATTTAGAATTTCTCACATGATCCTCATCGAAACCTATAAACCGCTGCGCCACAGAATGCTTTTCGCGTTAGTTTCACAATATGTCGCACAATAATAAGAAAATGAAATATATGTTATTGCTTTGCTGCTATCGATCGTTCTTTTTTAAATTGTCTTAAAATCTCGTTTGCACTTCCTCTTATCCTTCATCTCAGTACAACCATTTCCCGCCACAATTTTCAATTTTTATTACAATGTCAACTCCTTTTTAGTAGTTTCTTTAGACAGTACTAACTATGCTAATCTGTAAAACATGGAACTGTAAAATGTGCGTTTATGGCCTAGTGTCTAATAGGATTCCTGTGAAATAATTACGGCTGTAGGCTCACGAAAACCCTTAACCTTCAGTTTCCGATCAAACCTAGTAACTTACATTCCAGATTGTTAAAGAAGATTCCTTAAAGGATTCCGACGACGATGAGCCCATAGATAAGCCCTATTATTTTTGATTAAATGGAAAAGTTAAAAATACGAGGGTTGGGACTTAAAAAGTGACAACACTGCTGCGAAGACACAATGCAATGAAATCTACTGTTGTCGCTGATAGCACACGTTGTAGACATACCTACCTTTCCTCCCGTCCCACATGACCGGCGTGAACATAATTGAGGGAAAGACAGTACGTGTGAACGACCAGTCTAACGTACCGGTGTCACTGTTTCCGAAACAGGAACAACGGAGGTGGATCAAGATTCAACGTGTCAGAGGTCGTACGGCACGACAGTGTCATCAAGATTTTCAAAGGGCGCTACACTTTCTGCGCAGCCCACCCTTAATTTTGCACGACAATGCGCGAGCACATATAGCGCAAGCTGTGGCTGCTCTGTTCGGTCGATGGGACTGAGAAGTACTGTACCATCCACCATACTCCCCGGACTTCCACCATGAACAGTACAGGTTATGCTAACGGTATAGTACACCTTCCACTTCGCTGGCAAGGGGATCTGCACAACGTCGGTGACTACTTTGGACAGTAAGAGCATAGAAGTAAATAGTTGCCACAATTAATGTTCCAACCCTCGTGCTGTGGAAGTCTAGCCAATGCCAACAATTCATTGACATAAAATTGTTATACCTCATTCGACTGAATTGATGAGAGGGACTTCTTTGTTTTCGCGACCTGGTGATGTGACTATTCTACAGTGCATTCAATGACGAGATACGCATGTCACATACGAGCCTTTTACAGGCGGAAGGAGCGGCATCATCAGGTAGCTCACAGTCCACGGTCACATTTGTTGTTTGTGTAGGGCAAACTGACAGTGTCTGTTACATTACACGGGTTGTTGTAACACGCGCCACTACCTGTTCTTGGACATGCAGATGGTGTTGTAACAATACATAATTAATATTTATTTATCAATCAGCGACGCTTGTCACCGTGTTTCCTTCCTTCTCGAAATATTTTATCTGTGGAAAGGTTTTTTCGGTCGTCTTTCGTTTCTTCCGCCGTGTCGAGAGGACGGAACCGCGATCACTTGTTTGAGCTTATTAAGTGTGGGCAGACTGCTCTGTGATGTAAGTGTGAGTGCTGTTAAATTTTACTATAAAATACACCCTCTTTCTTAAGAGTCATGTCTCCACCCTGTTTTCATTTAATAATGTCCCATCCATCCTTTATTATTCATTTTCTTTGAGATTTTTAGATCCTCCATATTTAATCGTAATATGATGTTCAGACGCCATCACTTTCGCTTCCTGTATTGTCTTGATGAAATCCCTGTCTGTTACTTTAAATCATTACCTTTCTTCCTTTTAGCACCTGCCTTCATGTAAACAGTTGCGCGAAGTCCTATAGATTTTTGTCTTTTGTTATTTGCGTAATCAAACTTTAGTACACGGTCCGTCAACAATGACTTACGAGGCGAACAATCTGTACATTATTTTACTGCGGAAAGTATCATAAAGTTTATCTAAACCATTCAACAGCTTAACAGTTTCAGCTACTGTGATCAACATTTCCAGAAAGAAGCTACAATGGGTACTTTCCGTGAGTTTTCTCTGTGTGTGTTGCTTCAACCCCAATCTGTATTCCGCCATTTTATCTATTCAATCATTTCGTGTATTAATTTCATCCACACTTGTCAAAAGCATTTAATCAGATTTTTTATCCGATTTTTGTATGATAGAAATTTTAACAAAAATCCTTAATCTTTTAATCGCGAAGATTAACATTAATGCGTACAGGCAACAACACAAAAGTAATGTTACGGTGTACTCTGTCAGGCGAACATTACACATTGACATACGGCTCGTACGCCGTAACGAACTTTTCGTGACGTGCAACAACTGCTCTGGCGTTACTATATGTTAAAGCGATTGGATATGTACGGGACACCACGAAGCAGGTATGTACTCGTTGTCTAGAGTCAGCAAGAATTGAAGTCGAATTGCAAAAAAAGCGCAATATGTTTCGGATGATGTATCGCAGGATGACAATGGTATGATAGTTTGCTTGAGAGAGTACATTCACGTGCTGGTTCCGTAGTGAGAGACTTGTGTGTGCACAGGACTCATTGAGCACTTAACACTGCGATGTGTGTTTCATTTGCTCTCTATTTGTTATCATTTACTAATACGTAATAAGCGGCTAGAGTCGCTTGCAGGCTGAAAAGGAACTGAGACATAGCAGGGGAAGCTGGTCAGGGATTATTAATTGAGAAAGACTGTGTAAATAAGTGTTCAAAAATGTTCAGACGTTTGTAGCGTTTATGGGACTTAACTATGAGGTCATTTGCCCCTAAACATACAAACTACTTACGAACTAGCTTATACTAAAGACGGCACAAACATCCATGCCCGAGGGGGGATTCGAACCCCCGACCGCAGCGGCCGTGCAGACCGTGACTGGCACTCCGCAGACCGCTCGGACACCGCGGTCAGCTAAATAACCGTCTAGCGCAATAACACATGAGTTGAGTACCAGGAACAAATTTTGAATACATTATATAGAAATATGCGGTAATGCAGTAACTAATAGTTTACAAAAGTAAACTGAAATCAGATCAATAAGAGAGGTATCTATTAACACTATGTACATTGTAGCCGTATTCTTTGATAAACATTTGAGTATGAGTATGAGTAGGAATGACTCTACTCATCATACGGATGAGTCTTCGAAAGGCAATAAAGAATTAAGTATTATGCCCATTGCAGCAAATGCCACAATTAGTTTTTAAAAAAAGCAACGACCAGTTGCAATTATTTTTTTATTATTTAGAGATTTCGGGCAGCGAGCGGCGTTTCGTCAGGTAAGTGTTGATATCCTAATGCTTAAACACCTTAAGATAGCAATTTATGGTTGAAGATGGTGGAACATCTTTTATTACTTATTAATTTTCGTACAACATGTTTCTACTGAAGATGAGTGTGACATCCGTTAATAATAGGACTATAGATAAAGTGTTTTAATAGCAACTTTTATGTACATCCAAATTAAAGTTATAAAAGTAGTCTCATATCATCGAATTAGCATTCAGATCAACATTCCATTAAATATTTGTATTTTCTTCTGTGTACATATTAATACGGCTCTAAAAATGAACGTGAACAAATGAATTACTGAAAGTAACAACAGCGTTAATAGGTCAACACAGACATCGGCAGTTACGTCACATTCGGTTCCAATACTCCGGTTTCGAGATTTATAACTTAGTAACGGTAATCGGCCACGCGTTGCTGTGATTTGTTACAGATTAAACGAACAGAAAGAAGAAAGAAAGCACCCATTTGTAACTTGTGTAACTTGTGAATGGAAATTGGATACACATGCTACACTGCCTGCTCCCGTTGTCGTTGTCCCTATCTCTCTGTCTCCCCCCTCCTCCTCTTCTTTGGTCGCTCTCATCCCTTCGTCCATATCACCAACCTCTTCTCTCTGCCCATCTCCTGCTTTCCCTCTGCCTGCAATTCTCCTCCTACCGCCTTACCATCTACACCACTCTCTCTTTGTCCATCCGATATTCCTCATCCTCCCACACCATTTTCCTATCACGATCTCCCTGTTCATGTTCTCTTCCCACCTATGTTATTCCCCTCCCCCTCCTCTATCTACTCTTACAATACTGTTCTTACCTATAGCCTTGTTTAGTGTTATGTACAAAATCTTATTCCTGCGGAAATTCTCCCTAGGGTAATCTAAAAATTTTACACAAAGCTATACGTGCTTGTATCTTCATACCTAATTTTTAACTCGCCTTATATGCATTTTTGCATAAAATATAGATACGCAGGGAAGATTATATTTACTATATACACTCTTCTCTCTCTCTCTCTCTTTCTCTCTTTCTCTCTCTCTTTCTCTCATACACACACACACACACACACACACACACACACACACACATACTCAATGCCGTTTTATGAATCGGTGTGCACCACGACCACAATACGATTAATGTAATACATGGAATAAGCAGCATTGGTCGCAATCGTTGCTTTATTACTGGCAAATCTATTTCAATCGCAGAGCGACCATCGTGAAAACTAGATGTTCAGCAATGATGAACTTGTTTACATAAACTAGTATGTTGTAGGATGATACACATTTTACTAATTTAACTTTATTAGAGAACAAGTTTAAAGCGTAACAGAAACGGTGACATCATAGTTAGAAACATCAAAGTTCTGCTTCCATTACCTCTCTTAATGGTAACTTGCACGCATGAGCTTTATTTTGTGCGTATCTGTTGCAAAGCACCTTCATAAAGGTAATATGTATATAAAAACCCTCTTGTAATAAAATGTTTTGTCAAGTTTTCAAAGCTAACGCTCAACAACGCATAGAGATTAACGGATTTGAATAAACAAACTTTTACATTTTGCTCTTATGTATAAAATATCGATGTTTCTAACCGCAGACCTTTTAAACTTCTTGAGTGAATGCTATGTGATTTTGACGAAGCGTTCCAATGGGACGACGGTATGATATTATATACGTATATTTTAATATTTGTCATATGTGTATTCATATGAATTTTATAATTGAAACTTATTGTTACAAAAATCGCAAAATATTACATAAATGTAATGTAATAAACAAATTGATATCTAAAACCTGTATTAGAATGTAACGTCGTGTGAAAGTTTCAAAGCAATCTATCCGGAACTTTCGGAAATTAAAGGTTTTGCGCAAATGTTCAAATGTTCAAATGTTTGTAAAGCTTATGGGACTTAACTGCGAGGTCATCACTCCCTAAACTTACAAACTACTTATGAACTAACTTATACTAAAGACAACACAAACATCCATGCCCGAGGGAGGATTCGAACCTCCAACGCGAGAGGGCGCGCGATTGCAACATGGCGCTCTAGACCGCTCGGCTACACCCCCGCGGCGCGCTGACAAACATTTACATTTTTCTACTTTAAATTTAGACTCTAACTTCTACTAATTAAGTAACAACGGAACATTCTAGGTGTATATTTTGGCGTTGTATTGCGAACTTAATGCCCCATAAATGTGCGTTGGATTTTTCCTATGCGATTTTCCCCCTTTTCGAGAGCAAATAATTCAAAAAATGTTCAAATGTTTGTAGAGCTTATTGGACTTAACTACTTATGAACTAGCTAATATCGCCGTCCGAGGGGACTGAGGCGCTCCAGTCACGGTCTGCACGGCCACTACGGTCGGGGGTTCGAATCCCTCCTCGGGCATGGATATTTGTGCCGTCCTAGTTCGTAAGTAGTTCATAAGTAGTTTGTAAGTTTAGGGACTGATGACCCCGTAGTTAAGTCCCATATGCTTAACAAACATTTGAACATTTTTTGAACTAGCTAATACTAAGGACGGCACAAATATCCATGCCCAAAGGGGGATTCGAGCCCCCGATCGTAGTGGCAGTGCAGACCGTAAATGGCGCGCCGCAGACCGCTTGGCCACCACGGCGGGAAGCAAATAATTGATACCTTTCAAAATCGTTTATCATTAGAACGATCCCATTGCGGTGCTGGTTGTACCGTCCTGGGGTAAAGAAGAACGAGCTAGTAAGTGATGAAGGAGAACATTAGCGCCATTGAGGCTGTTATTGGATGCCAGAATAGCGCATTCTCTCCTGAAGCATTGTTACGGGGGCGGTTGTTATCAGACCGCTGTGTACTACTGTACATTCCGGAGCGGGCAGCGTCACTAGCCGACCATCGGACTCGTAAATCGTCGTGGTATCCATTATATCGGATTCCTGCGAAGAGTTAAACCTTCCTACTGCGGAATGTTGTGTATCGACACACGGACATTTTAAAAGTCATGTGGTACTGGCATGACCACTGCTGACGTCACAGAACGTTCAGGTCAATTACAAATGTTAAGAAAATAAAATCTTCCAAACATACATCAGATGCAGAGAGGGTAGATATGATTTACTCGTACTTAAACACGAAGAGCTTGTCAAAGGTATGCTAATTTGTTCATTGATATGACAGTTTATGCGACGACGTTTTGTGGTATTTTCTTACTGTTTACTGGAACTAGAACTTGTAAACCTAGAGAAAGCGTCCAATGTCTATTTCTATGAGTGTTTACCGTTTTTCAGCAATTTTCATTTCATTTTCACTTTTGTCAATTACATCGTCATCTATCATGAAACGAAAAAATGTTTTACGCAAACGTTAAATATTTTTTCGCCGAGAATCCAAATGTGCAACCAGGCAAAAAAAAAAAAAAAAAAAAAAAAAAAAAAAAAAAAAAAAAAAACCTATCTACTGGCTGTATCCGCATGCCTAACAATGCCATCGAAAGTAAAAAAAAAAGTACTTCTTTCGGCGGGTATCATTTGAATTTAAAACATAACAATGTTCCTTCGCGTCTATCGATGTTTTCATTTACTAAGAATTCTTTGTAAGATGACAAGAATTTATCTAGATTCCTTTCTGATTTTTGTGCATACTCATTACATCTTGAGTTCATTCTGTTTAAGAATGCCTAGAAAACGGTACAATACAGTACAGAAACAAATAGAGGCCCTGTTAGTTACGTAGTGCACTAAAGAACTAATAGTTGGCGCTGCTGCATTTATTTATTTTTTCCTAGTATTTAATATCGATGGTTATGGCTTAGAACAGCAACGAACCACTAAGAAGCTGTAGATTTTGTAGTGTTGGAAGGAAACAGTATACGATCATGTTATGCGTATTCCCTCAGAAGTATTTTGGATTAAGAGCCGCAATCGTATCTCTGCAAATACAAACTAACATTGAACAGCGAGTTGCTGATAACACTTTCTATATTCACAGCTTAACGACATTAATTTGCTTCTTTTGACAGGGAATCTTTGAATTTAAAACATAACGGAATTCCTTCGCGTCTATCGATGCTCTAATTTACATAAGAATTCTTTGCAAGGAAAATCGAATTTATGGAGTTCCCTTCCTAATTTCGGTGTATCCTCATTACATTTTGAGTGCGTTCTGTTTATGAATGCCTCGAGAACGCCATAGTACAGGAAAGGACAAAGTGAGGTGACATTAGTTACATAGTTACCAAATAACTAATTATGGCATTGCTAAGTTTTTTTCTCCATTCTCGTAATTATGGTGTAATATACTACAGTACAATTTTGCTCACGGCGGCGACGTTGTGTGCTGATGTTGGCAACGGCCGTTAAATGCTTTTTCAAAACCTCCTAAAGCAAATAGTTCGTTGCCAACGATAACAAACTAAACCGCTGCCATTGCAAGTGAAATTTAATCCAGGTAGGACACAAGGGGAGAAAAATCTTAGATGTATCCCATATGCTTTGCAATGTCATGGAAACAAAATAAGTGCATCTTTAGACGGGTACAATTTGATTTTAAGAAGTAATGACGGTGTCTATAATTTTTTTATTTACTGAGAATTCTTTGCAAGGAAAATCGAATTTATGTAATTCACTTTATGATGTCGGTGCTTTCTTATTAGATCTAGAGTTCTTTCTGTTTAGAAATGCCTAGAAAACGGTCTAGCATAGTTAACAAAGAGAGACCCTGTCATATTCATAGTGCACCAAATAACTAATAGACGGCAATGCTGCTTTTTTTTCATGCTCAAAATTATGGTGTAGTTCTCTTCAACAAGTGATGGTATCCTTTCTTTAATATCCATTGCGTAGCACGGGAGTACAGATATCTATTACAAATCTGTAATTTCCTAAACTACTTCTCGGATGTTTCATGAGGCAACTTCGTTTCATAAAAGTTGGATCACGAAAAATGTATCTACGACCGTCATATCTGTCTGTCTCTTTGAACAACTTTATCTCCAATACTACTTCACGAATTTTCATAGGATTTTCAGCCGTAACGTGACCATATCGTGCGGTTGGATAAACGCATTATATCATCAAAATCGGATCAGATAAAATAAAGATATTATAATTTAAAAATTTATCTTAAAGCAATCTGTGTCTATCTGCAAAGGCTAATCTCCAAAAGTACTGCACGAGCTTTCATGGGGTTTTGCAGGTAAACTAAGACAATAGAGGCGCTTTAGTGCACCAAAGACCAAATAGACGCCGCTGGTGTTGAAGCTGCATGGGCATTTGTACCTGTACACTCCATCCAAGCTCTGTTTGACTGAATGCCTAGGCGTATAAAGGCCGTTATCACGACCAGAGATTGTTGTCCTGGGTACTGATTTCTCAAGATCTATGCACCCAAATTGCGTGAAAATGTAATCACATGTCGGTTCCAGTATAATGTATTTGCCCAATGGATACCCGTTTATCATCTGCATTTCCTCTTGGTGTAGCAAGTTTAATGGCCAGTAGCGTAGAAGTATAGTAGATGCACAGTATTTATTTCCTCCCGCCCCTCTCCCTCTCTGTCTCTTCACAATGCGCCAGACAGTACTCTTGATGAACTGTGGTGTCCTGTTGAAGCTGCATGGGCATTTGTACCCGTACACGCCATCCAAGCTCATTTTGACTCAATGCCCAGGCGTATCAAGGCCGTTATTATGGCCAGAGGTGGTTGTTCTGGGTACTGATTTCTCAGGATCTATGCACCCAAATTCCGTGAACATGTAATCACATGTCAGTTCCAGTATAATGTATTTGCCCAATGGATACCCGTTTATCATCTGCATGTCCTCTTGGTGTAGCAAGTTTAATGGCCAGTAGCGTAGAAGTATAGTAGATGCACAGTATTTATTTCCTCCCGCCCCTCTCCCTCTCTGTCTCTTCACAATGCGCCAGACAGTACTCTTGATGGACTGTGGTGTCCTGTTGAAGCTGCATGGGCATTTGTACCTGTACACGCCATCCAAGCTCTGTTTGACTCAATGCCCAGGCGTATCAAGGCCGTTATTATGGCCAGAGGTGGTTGTTCTGGGTACTGATTTCTCAGGATCTATGCACCCAAATTCCGTGAACATGTAATCACATGTCAGTTCCAGTATAATGTATTTGCCCAATGGATACCCGTTTATCATCTGCATGTCCTCTTGGTGTAGCAAGTTTAATGGCCAGTAGCGTAGAAGTATAGTAGATGCACAGTATTTATTTCCTCCCGCCCCTCTCCCTCTCTGTCTCTTCACAATGCGCCAGACAGTACTCTTGATGGACTGTGGTGTCCTGTTGAAGCTGCATGGGCATTTGTACCTGTACACGCCATCCAAGCTCTGTTTGACTCAATGCCCAGGCGTATCAAGGCCGTTATTATGGCCAGAGGTGGTTGTTCTGGGTACTGATTTCTCAGGATCTATGCACCCAAATTCCGTGAACATGTAATCACATGTCAGTTCCAGTATAATGTATTTGCCCAATGGATACCCGTTTATCATCTGCATGTCCTCTTGGTGTAGCAAGTTTAATGGCCAGTAGCGTAGAAGTATAGTAGATGCACAGTATTTATTTCCTCCCGCCCCTCTCCCTCTCTGTCTCTTCACAATGCGCCAGTCACTACTCTTGATGAACTGTGGTTTCGTGTTGAAGCTGCATGGGCATTTGTACCTGTACACGCCATCTAAGGTCTGTTTAACTCAATGCCTAGGCGTATCAAGGCCGTCATCACGGTCTGAGGTGGTTGTCCTGGGTACTGATTTCTCAGGATCTATGCACCCAAATTCCGTGAACATGTAATCACATGTCAGTTCCAGTATAATGTATTTGCCCAATGGATACCCGTTTATCATCTGCATTTCCTCATGGTGTAGCAAGTTTAATGGCCAGTAGTGTAAAAGTGTAGTACATGCACAGTACTTATTCCCCCCTCCAGTCTGACGCCCTGTCGTGGCTGCCCCTGACCGCCACCTCCCTCGTGTGTTGCAGGTGCTCGTCGTGCGACAGCCTGTTCCCGTCGCAGGAGGCGCTGCACCACCACCGCCAGCAGTTCCAGCACTGGTCCAGCCACAGCCCCATGGAGCCCTCATGCTCCAGTTCCAGCTCCGCCGACGAGACGTCTGACGACACCGTCTCCAGCGAGGAGCTCGAGCGCCTGCTCTGATCACACACACACACACACACACACACACACACACACACACACACACACACACATTCCACTCGCCCACTCCCTACCCCACACCCTCACGGCCCGTGCACCACACCACATATCACACACACCTCTCTGTAAATCGTACGTCTCTATCTCTCCCATCTGTCTCCCTGTCCTGCTGACTCTGTCATTGAAACTGGAGGACTGAGCTCCGAGTTACAGTAGAAGGCTGAGGGAGTATCCAAATGGAGCCGTCAGCGGCAGAAAGTCGTGAAATTCTTGACACACTAATAGCGCTGCTCCTATTATTTTGTCTCTCACGTAATACAGAGTGGCATCTGAATGGTAACACTGTCAAAGTCGATGGCAGCAGAAAACTTGGCACGGCTATTAATTTGTGAGAAATTTCATTGTCGGCCAGACCACTGTGTTATAGGTTTACATCAGTCCTGCAGTGAAGTGATGTCTATTACTGTTCATATCTGTGGGATTATTTTTAAAATCTGTCGGTTACTAACCACAACGATAACTGCAGATATTTGTACCTTGTAAAATATATATATTTATAGTTATATGATCTGTAAATTATTATTGTATAGTAATCTATATATCAAAGATGTTTGGTGTAACGAAATAAAAGAGAAAGCAAACGAAAATACTCCGATATTGTCCTATTTAGTGTGCATGCTGTGGACATTTTTTATGCTTTCCAACATAATATCTGCCTAATCAATATTGTCTACTGCAAAATGTGTTTGTGTATCACATTTATATCTGTTATGCACTTTCCTTAGTTTCATTTACAGTTTTCTGCAGACTACTTGAATGTTACTCAACGTAATAGAAGGTAATATGCAACGAGCAACAAGGCATATTCAAAAAAGGACATTAATTTCAAGAATTACAATTACAGAAAAAATTATCGAAAGACAGAGCGAAATTTAAATTACATACATTAATCGTTTCAGTTTGTGATAAAATAAACAAAAGAGAGGATTACATCAGCACCGATGTAGGTTAGAATATAGAGAGATGCCGTTAAGGACAGCGAACTGAAGTGTACCTCCGCATATAGTGAAGTCAATAACATTTGTGGTATTTTATCTTAAAAGAAAAGAACACCTTACCGCCATTATCTATGAATGTGCATTCAGAACGAAAAAGTCATCTGCTATTGAACACAGAAAAATTTTATTGCTAAATTGGTACTTTGTATTTATTTCAGTGTTTCTCCTTCAGTGACTTCTAATTTTCATTTTTACTAAGTATAGGTTCTCTTGAGATTTATAAAACCTGGGAGTACACTATTTTAGTATGTATTTTCGTACGTATTCAATGTAAAAAATACTATCTTCAGCACTGAAGCTACGAAAATGATACAGCTTGTTTTTGTAGTTATTGGAAAAAATGTTGTTTTCGATATCTCGTGAACTACTACAGCCGATAATTTTAGTTCTTGTAAAACATTTGGGTATTATTCCGATATTTAAGTGATACTCGTAGAATGAGATTTTGCGCTAATAAATCACAGTTCAGCTGTCTCTAAGGTCTATGTTTGTCCACAAAAGTATACTATTTCAAATACGAGCTCAGAAATGACTGTCATTTAAATGTATGAACGTTAACAGGGCAAGTACCACACAGTGCTTTAATCTAACACCATATTTCCTTGGCTCCGCAAGATGTCAGAGTGGCTTTAATTGACAGCTAAGCTTTGCATTGTAGCACTGTCTCCCCATATTTTAACCACCTTGTTCGTAGCGCTTAAAAAAGAAGAAAACCTAATGACATACTGTGGGACGTCACAGTATGCCGTAATAGATATGTCCCGTTGCAACGGTGAATGGACTTTGCTCAACAGGTAGCACACACTTTTAAATATTATAATGCTTAAGCGGTAGTTTATTTCGCTACTTGTTACTTGTGATCTACCTGCGACTTAAGTTGCAGTTTCGTAAAGGCACATGGTTTCATGCCCACTCCTAGTGTGAAAGGTGTTTCAATAATTGTGTTAATGTTGGACTGTTTCCTACATATATTATATGGAAGTTAACTGTACATTACAACTAAAATTAAAACAATACAAACTTATTGGCTGCAGTATTACTTCACTTTTATTCACTCATTATAAGCATCAAGGAAGAAACTCTCTCGTCATTAATAACGTAGTCAGCACACTGAGATTTTAATTGATAACCTGTAATATGATGATTGATAATGCAGGCCGAAATTAGTTACTTCACAGATAGCGAGTACCACGAATTTTTTAAAGAAGGCGTTTTGCAAAGTTCTGGAAACAAATACTCATCTTGAACATGTAACAGACCTGCATTTCAATGCAAAAGTTTTGTAGCAAAAGCTATAAGAAATGGTAAGAATAATAACTTCCATATTTGCAGTTATTGTTACATTTTCCCTTCTTAATGTAACTGAAATTTAAAGGAAAATTTTTTCCTGATCCCTTACGTTGTATTTACAAATGTGTTAACTGACTTGTTTCTTCTTGTTTACTTGTTTTGAAGCCTTTTACGAAATCTCGTTTACAATAGCGGCATTGCCGATTTTTTTGCAGTTCACTTCACCATTGTAAACTGCGCAAAGATATTGTTCATATGAAATGAGTTACTTTTTCATTTAGTCTACACTTAGCACTTCAGTAACTGCGTTTCCTTTTAAACCTCCGCCAAAAACCAACGGAAAAACAGGGAGGAAGGGACAGCAATGATAGCAAAACATGCTTCATACATATATACGAAACACGTCTCATCAGAAACATTTTCGCAAGAGCCGATAGCAGGGAAGAGACAGTAAATTTATATTTGAATAAAAAAACAAATCCTTCAGGACAAAGATTTCACTTAAATTGCAGTATGCTTAACTCGCGAAAATATAGTAATAAACTATACGTAACTTTTGATGTGGAAGATTATAAGAATTAATTTGTTCGAAAACAATTTAAAAAGTCTTGTAGGACACTTTTATTTTAAAAATATAATGTAATAATAATATTTTATATAATAAAAATGTCCTTACAAGACATCTATTATGTTACAGGCCAAGAAAAACATAAATTCAAAAAGAACTGAAAATCCACATAATATGAGAGCCATAAAACAATACTTTATTTCAAAGAGGAAATGTTACTGTTCTATGTATCAACAGAGGTTCAAGAAAATTTCCTCACAAATTTACGACTTCCGGGTGACTTTATCGAGCTGTACGCAAACTGTCTGCAGAAACGAACCGAAGCACATGGTTTCTGTTTTAGAAGGTGCTGCTGATTTAATTACCCTTCTTAGATAAAGAACTTAAAACTCACATTGGAGAAGTGTTATCATAGACATCTTTACAATTCAGAGATTCATAACTGGTAATATTACACTAATCATAAAAAACAGTAATAACTGAAGTGCGTGTGTCTAACTCTGTCTGAAATCAGACTCCTGTCTGGTAACTGGCAACAATAGTAACATTTATGCTACTTATACTACTGTAATTATTAATGAAAGTAAAGAATGGTAACTGATTAAGGGTGACACTATAGGATACCAAATTCTATGACAATTGTTTGCGAAAGATAAGATTCTTCAACGCAGAGAACTTCGCGTAAGGTTAGTATCCAAAGTGTTGAGATGAATAATTCGGGAAACATTGTTCGAAACACGGGAAAACACAGCATGAATTATAAGGAAATCGACCAACAGTGTACTTCAAAAGTACTGACTTTTTCTATTCCGTATACCATGTACACAACAAAAACAGTCAATTACAGCATATTATAACGACCGTGTTACTCGTTCTAATACAATAATACGCCATGTTACGACAGCAACCATCTCAATTAGTCGCACCGACCTCTATGCCTTATTTGACAGTTTATTGCGTTTAAAACTACTCTTGAGATTGAAATCAACCATTACTGCAAGCGAACATAAGCTGAAGTGGTTCCGGAGACGTACTCGTATGTTTGAGAGAATGCCCTAGCACTGAGGTGGTTACGTTCATCCCAACTGATTTTATCAGTGTTCACAGAAAAAAACGTCTTTCGTGTTCAGACATTAAGTGTGCACTTACGTATCCCCCGATGGGTAGCGCAACTCCACACTACCACTGGTAAGTGAAATATTCTGGTTCAGTAATGTAGTAGATGCCCACAAATGACTGAATAATGCACTTATATTCTAACTCTTAAGGATGATCTGTAATGTGAGCAATTAATACGTTGCGGTTCTACAAGAAATATTAGTGTTCAGTATTACATTTTAACATTTTAATGTGACTCTTCAGGCTTTCTCTAAGGATATTTTGCATATAATCTTCTCGGGTTTGCCTCCGGATAACGTTGTGTAAATCCCACAATATTTATGCGGAAAAACTGTCCGACATTTTCAGGTGATTGCAGCTTGCTGATGGCCAAATACGACTGCCGGTATCTGCATATGGGCGCCGCTGTATATAGAACATGCTTGCGAAGATTGTGCAGATGCACAAATTACGCATACGCAATAATTTGCCGATAGAAGACAAAGAGCCATCTGTAGGAAAACATAGCGGCTATTTTGCACGTGCGCTGTACGCTGTGTTTAAAACAGTACTGCCAGACGTTACTCACTAGAACTAAACCATCTTATGGCGGGTCCGTTATCGCAAGGTTTTGACTTTCTCGTTCGATTTGATAGTAGCCAAGGCGGGGTTCCAGGCTGTACTAAATTGAAATTCCGTATCACGGTTGATGAGATTATCAGATGCACGGATATGTATTGCTTCTTTAATGACGCAATTAGAAAAAGATGAAGCCGGGGAATAATTTCTGTCTTCTCATAAAACATGCGATTTCCTGTGTTCAGACAGTGTTCTCTAATTGCCGACTGTATCTGGTTGATACAGGCGTGTATGACGCTGATGTTCATCACAGCGTTCTTGCACTGTGCGACATGTCTGGCCTATATACGCCGCACCACACTGACAAGGGATCTTATATACTCCACGTTTCCTCAGATCAAGATTATCCTTGACCGACCCTAACAGGTTCTCCAGTTTTGGAGATGGTCGAAACACTCACTTAATTTCGTATCTTCCGAGGACTCTTCCAATTCTCTACGACATGGCACCGAAGTACGGCAAGAACGCCAAGGTGGAAGGTGTATTTGTGTCTTTATTCTGCTCCTTGGACTGAACTCTCTTGGGCCTGAATGCATTATGTATCTGTCTCTCAGAATATCCGTTTTGTCGGAAAACTGTCTTCAAATATTCCATTTCCGTTGACAGGCTTTCAGGATCAGATACCACACGTGCTCTATGAAACAGCGTACGTAATGCACTACCACATTGTGCTGGATGGTGGTAATTTGTGCCCCGCAGATATAGATGTGTGTATAGATGCGTTGGTTTGCGGTAGATGCTGTGTCCCAAGGTGTCATCTGCTTTCCATTGTGAATTTTATATTTGGATGTAAGAGTTTAAATGCTGAAGAAAATTAGGTAGAGTGTCAAGACCGCGTGGGCACACAAAAAATGTGTCATCCACATTTCGCAGAAAACAAGAAGGTTTGAGAGTGGCTGACTGCAAAGCTGTGTTGCTCAGAAGAAATATTGTGGGATTTACACAACGTTAACTGGTGGCAAACCCGTGAAAACTGTATGCATTACATTTTACTGCTATCATCGAACACTAAACAAAAGCCATAAATGTCACACGTGCTAACCACTTACGGCAACACCGTCTAAATTTAGACTATGAAATCGTATACAAATTTCCACTGACGTCAACATAACTTCGTTTAAGTTACGATAACTGGTACTACCTTTAAATTCAACATACACTTAGAGAACAACAAAAGTGGCTTGACAACCTATAGTTCATACATGCAACAAACATTCCTGTTTTTTGCAGTATCTCGAAGGAAATCTGATAATACAGAACATTTTGCACATCATCCGATCAATGTCCACTAAAATGATGTTTAATGACTTGCATGACGTTTAGATGAGAATATCTTATCACAAAGTCAGAGACTAGATAATCAATACAAATAAAAAATAGATGCTTTCAGTTGGTAAACACATCAATTGAGAATAGCTAGTCTGATCCAACTGGTTTGTTTAAACCATGATCGTTATAGAGCGAGTAATGATTTTAGGGATAGGAAAATTTCAAAATTCTTCTCAACTTTTTTTGCTCGTTATTGCCCTCAAAAAATGTTCATGCAGAAGGAAATTCATGTGAATTTCAGAGGAAGTTCAAAGATTTCGGACCAACTGCAAAACTTCTTTCCATGTGCACTTTCCATAATAATGGATTTTTTGAACGATATATTTTCGATATAACTATGCAGACATTTATTTCTCTCTCTCTCTCTCTCTCTCTCTCTCTCTCTCTCTCTCTCTCTCTCTCTGTGTCTCTCTCTTTCTCTCTCACACACACACTCACACATAGACGCGCGCGTGCAAACAGGGATATAAAAATTAATAATCCGCAATTTAATCGAAAGCACACACTCATTGACATAAAGCAAAGACACGACAAAAACACGACACAATTGAAACAGAATATGCTTAGCGCAGAGATGCACTAGTGCACGTTGGATTCTCGTGAATCCATGGATACACACTAGACAGGGATAATTCGCGCGTGTCCAGAATGAGAAACGGCAACTTTTTGTTCGTTATTTGTTCGTTGTTGACATCTGTGACTAGCGCCTATTTGTTAATTACTTCCCGTTATGGCATCTGCGACTAGCACCTAACATTTTATTGGGTATCAGACACAATTTTCACTCATTGGTATTTCATAAATGAAGTATTTCTGGTTCTCGTTGTTTTTATCTTTAGTCCGAAGATTGGTTTGATGCAGCTCCCCACCCTACTCTATCCTTAGCAAGCCTCATTATTTCCTCATAAGAAAGGTTACCCACATCCATTTGAATATGCTTACCTTCTACGTTTATTGGCCTCCCTTTGCGATTTTTTCCTCACACACTTCTCTGATCCTCGCAAAGCTAAATTCACAATTCATTGATGTCTAAGAATGTGTCCTACCACTCGATCCCTTCTTTTAGTTAAGGTATGCCAAATATCCTTTTCTCCCCAATTCTGTCCAGTACCTCTTCATTAGTTATGCGATCTACCCACCTTACATTCAGCATTCTTATGAATCGCCGCATTTCGAATGCCTCTACCATCTACCTGTCTGACCAATTTATCGTCCGTATTTCACTTCCGTACAAGACAACACTCGACACAAAAGCCTTCAAAAAGTTTTCCTTGTACTTAAATTAATGTTCGATGTTAGCAAATTCCTTTGTCATTCTGCATTTTATATCATCTCTATTGCTGACCATCATATGTTATTTTACTGCCCAAGTAATAAAACTGATCTACGTCTTTATTGTTTCGTTTCCTAATCTAATTCCTTCAGATGCGCCTGATTTTCTTAGACTGCATTCCATTACCCTTGTTTTGGTCTTGCTAATATTCATTTTGTACGCTCCTTTTAAAACACCGTCCATTCCGTCAGTTGTTCTTGCAGGTCTTTTGCTGTCTCTGAGATTATTAGAATGTCATCCGCAAAACGCAAAACAGGATACCGTGCCCACGGGTGCGGTTCCTGTAGGGAGATGCTTGTCCACTGTTGGCCGAGCTGATCTCTACGAGATTACGAAAGTAACTCGTGCGTCCGATCCTTGATTGTCGTGAGTGCATTCGTGTTCTCTCGATAATCCATTTTTGTCCGGGGAAAGTCCCGGAGCTAAATTAAATTGGTCCCAATCCCCCGGCTCCGACCAAGGTTTTCGGGAGGTTTTCCTTGGTTGTTGAGGCGTATGCCGGAGCTGGTAAGCCCCTCCCACTTATCCCCAATTGGGATCCCCCTTTGCCCCACTATCAGCTTGTCTGATATTGGCTGAATAGAACCGCGACTCTTTATGGGCCGGATCTCAAACAGCCCGCTCCACTCCTCGGAGTGGAGAATGAAAAGAGATAAACGCAAAACTTTAATTCCATCTCCAAATTTCTCTTGCTTTCCTTCACAGCTTGCTCAATGTACAAACTGAATAACACTGGAGAATGAGTACAACCCTGTTCTACTCTCTTCCCAACGACAGCGTCCCTTTCATACCCTTGAAGTTTTATTACTGTTGTTTGGTTTTTGTACGAGTTGTAAATAATTTTCCGTTCTTTATATTTTACCTCTGCAGACTTCAGAACTGATCATACCCGATGCCAACTTCTACCAGCTTTTTCATCCTTCTGTTATAATTCGTGTTAAAATTTTGCAACCATGAATTATTAAACTGATGATTCTGTAATTATCACACATGTCTGGGCCTGCTTTCTTTGGAATGGAATGTATTACATTTTTCCTAAAGTCTGTCTCATAGATCTTACGCAGTAGTTGAAATAGTTTTGTTATGGCTGGTTCTACCAGAGGGAGTAGCTCTGAGGGAAAGTCACCTATTCCTGTGACCTTGTTTCGACTAAGGTCGTTCAATACCCTGTCAAATTCATCTCTCTGTATAGTATCTCCCATTTCATCTTTCCTTCCTACAGTATTATCTCTACGTTCGTTTTCTTTGTAGAGTACCTCTTTATACTCTTACCACGTTTCAACTATCCTTTCTGTGTTCAGAACCGGTTTTAGAGCTGAGATCTTGATATTAATACAGCTGATTTTCTTTTCTCCAAAGGACTTTTTTCCTGTAGGCGGTATCTATTTTGCCCCTAGTTAGACATTCTTTTACAGACTTTCATTTGTCTTCTAGGCACTCCTGCTAAGCCATTTTGCACTTTCTGACAGAAAGTGCAAAATAACTATCTCGTTTCTCAGCCGTCTGTATTCTATTTTACATGCTTTATTTACTGCATTATTATATATTCTTCTTTCATCAGTTAAATTTAGTATATCCTATGACATACAAGGATTTTTATAGGTTTTCTACCAGTTTGGTCCTTTGTTGCCCTCACTATTTCATCTTTCGAAGCTACCCATTCCTCTTCTACTGCTTTATTTTCCCCTGTTTCTGTCCATTTTTGCGTAAAGCTCCGTCTGAAATTCTCAAGCACTACAGATTGCTTCATTTATCAAGGTCCCATCCTCTTATTTTCCTACATATCTACGGTTTTTTTTTTTCAGTTTCAGTCTACAATCTACAATTCATTACCAATAGCGACATGTCTTACACGTTAAAAGCTAGTTCCGAAATCAATCTCTTACCATTACAAAATCTATGCGGTACATTCCGGTGTCTCCTGGTCTCAAGTATACAACCTTCTTTCATGATTCTTACACCAAGTATTTGCTAAGATTAAATTATGCTCTGTACAAAATTCTACCAGGCGGTTTCCACTTAAATTCCTTTTCCCCAGTCCATATTCACCAACTATGTTTCCTTCCCTGCCTTTTCCTATTACTGAATTCCAGTCCCTCGTCACAATTACGGTTTTCTCTCCCTTAACTGTCTGAATAACTTCATTTATCTCCTCCTACATTTCTTCTATCTGCTCATTATCGTCAGAGCTATTGGGCTTATCAACTTGTAGTACTATAGTTGGTGGTGGCTTTGTATCTATCTTGACTACGATAATGTAATCACTGCGTTGGTCATAGTATTTTACACGCATTCCTAAATTCTCATTCATTATTAGGTCTACTCCTTTAATACCTTCATCCGATTTTGTCTTTATAACCCTGTAATCAGCAGACCCGAAATCCTGTTCCTCTTTCCACAGAACTTCATTAATCCTCAACCAATCCATTTCCCTTTCTAAGTTTTCTAACTTCCTTACCCGATTAGGAGATGTAACATTCCAAGCTCCAATCCGTAGAATGCCTATTTTGTTTTTCTTCATGACATCCTCCTGAGTAGTCCTTGCCCGGAAATACGAATGCGGGACTATGTTACCTCCGGAATATTTTACCCGAGAGGACACCATCATCATGTATTTATGCAGTAGAGCTGCAAGTCCTCGGGAAAAGTAACGGTTGTAGCTCCCCCTTGCTTTCAGCCTCGTTAGCTGATGTTACAAGACCAGCTCAGTCAATCATTCAGCCTGCTGCCCCTGTAGCTACTGAAAAGGCTGCTGCCCTTCTTCAGGAACCACACGTTTGTTTGGCTCTCCACAGGTACCCCTCCGCTGTGGTTGCACCTACTATACGGCTGTCTGTATCTATGAGGCTCGCAAGCCACCCGATCTAGGCAATGTCTATGTTTAATGGGGGGGGGGGGGTGGTATTTCTGTTTATGACATGTTGAATCGTTACGGGTGCATCATTTACATAAAACACATTACAAACGAGCAATACTATTGGCTAAGACTTATGACCCAGTTTGATCGTCTTCAGGTCCCATCTACTTTCCGCAGATAGGTATGAACTTGAACAGAAACGTAGCATGTACATACACCGTAAATTCACTTTTGCTTAAATTCTTGCTGATTATTTCCTTCATTACAAAGGAATATTTACCCATGCCATTGTTATTTCTTCTCAAATAGGGGGAACTAAACAACGTCTGGAGTTTCGTCGTGGTTATCTTGCCCTAATCTTGAAGGTTACAATTTCTTCTAAGCCAACAGCTCCAATAGCAGCAACTGATGCAAAGGTGTCCATGGTATTGCGTGTGTCGCGTAATAGGTAACGTGCACAGTTACGCGTTCTACACTGCAGTGGTTATGTTTTAATTAGACCAAATGTTCGGTAGTCTGGCCAGACTCATTCGCCGCTTATTAGCGTTTACTTCGGTTTTCGTTTTTGTTTTTCCAGAAGCTTCGTGCATATTCGGAGGGCAGCATTTTCCCCGCCAGTGACAATCATTTTCTTCTATTCGTATTGTGTGCTATTTGGTACTGCGCATGTATGTGTACAGCTATTAGGTAGCAATTAAAAGCCATGTCTAATATTCGTAGCAAAACACTTAATTTATAAATGTTGAAATGGTTGATAAATATTGCTGAGGATGTCAGTGAGACTGCTTAAGGCAAAAGAATATATGTGTTCAATTGCAAGTGATGCAAGTAACATTGTAACCTGTAAACGAACCTGGCCAATCAGGCTGGATCTTTGTCACCAACATGCTGTTCTTTTACTAAAGAAAATACTTGCTTGGAGGTGAAAATTAGTAAGTTGGGCTGTTCAGTATGTGCATCAGTAAACATACATGGAATGGGACAGCAACGTGGAATCGGAGTAAGGCCGGCAAAAGAGTGACTACAATATAAGGTCATGTTTTCTTTTCTTGTGTGACTGAGGACCCACGACAGGTAAGTCTTCACAGAAACTGCGGAATATAAGAAGCCTGTAACACATGGTTATTGTCAAGTCAATATTAGACAGTTAAAAAAAATAGGAAAAAGGGGAGCCACAAGTATCTGTTGAGAAAAAAAGAACAAACAGATAATGTAGTTTTTTAACTCTCTGCAAAGCAGAGACCTTATATTGATTTTCGTCTGGAAGCTAAACTTCAAGAAATTAATGTGTTGATTCTGATAAGAGTTCTGAATTGCCTGCCGCGGTGGCCGAGGGGACTGAGGCGGTCCAGTCACGGTCTGCACGGCCACTACGGTCGGGGTTTCTAATCCCCCCTCGGGCATGGATATTTGTGCCGTCTTTAGTGTTAGCTAGTTCATAGGTAGTTTGTAATTTTAGGAACTGATGACCCCATAGTTAAGTCCCATAAGCTATACAAACATTTGAACATTTGAGAAACACCTAACGTCATCGTCATTTTGATGATCATACCATTCCACTTTATTTATCAACAGCAATTTACACACGATTACAATTCCCTGGATTACAATAACGTCACTAACAAGCAGATATTGAAATTTTCTAATTACTTCATTAAATGCAACTTTGGTAAATTCTTTAGATTAAAATAACCTTGTTAAAAATACATGTTAAAATTTTCCAGATACTTCCATTAAAGCAGAGTAAGAATAATGAAAGACCTCGACCGGGCGCAACATGCCTGAAATACAAACGCAGTGAACCATTGGGGATTGGGGAATCCAAGTTTTCTTTTCTTTCTTTTTTTTTTTTTCTTTTTTTACTGCCACGACATGTACACTTAATAACAACCCCGATCAAATATTTTAAGGCGCCAAATAAATTTAACAGGAAATTTATTTTTGCCTCAATGGTTCATTAGCTGATGTTACAAGACCAGCTCAGTCAATCATTCAGCCTGCTGCCCCTGTAGCTACTGAAAAGGCTGCTGCCCTTCTTCAGGAACCACACGTTTGTTTGGCTCTCCACAGGTACCCCTCCGCTGTGGTTGCACCTACTATACGGCTGTCTGTATCTATGAGGCTCGCAAGCCACCCGATCTAGGCAATGTCTATGTTTAATGGGGGGGGGGTGGTATTTCTGTTTATGACATGTTGAATCGTTACGGGTGCATCATTTACATAAAACACATTACAAACGAGCAATGGTATGAACCATTTCCTATATAGTTTACAGGAATCACATACTCTTTCCAACGAGCTGGCGGCAAATTATCATATTACAATCGTCTTCTCCTGAGCAAAAGTTATCTGTTCACATAAACAACACTTGCTATCATTCAGGTATACACATTATAGCAGAAAGACCAATGTGACAGTTTGTAGTGGTATGGGCGAATACATGTCTTTAATTGGTTAAGAGGCTGCCTGAAAAACTGTTAATTCCGTTTTTACGTTTTTTGAGGAATAAAGGTTCTTCTTTATAACAGCTTAGACGTTGTTTATGGCAGGCCTAAAAACTTTATTTAACCGTGGATAGATTTCGTTTCCGATGTACCGCCCACTAACACACGAAAAATATTATAAAGTTCTTCCTCTCTAAGAAGTTTTCACATTTAAAGAGCATTTTAGTTTCACTTAAGCCTTAGGTCCATGTGCACAAGAGCCTGGAGTAACAAATAATTTCATAAAGTTTAACCTTCAAGAGATTCCACCAAGTAAAATTCACGTAAGTTATTGCAAAAGTTTCTAAAGTTGGTTACCCTTCTATTTAAATAACCAACGATGGCATCTAATTAAACTTTCATATCTTCGTCGTTCACAATAACGTACAGTCACATACTCTTCCTTGAAATAACTGTAGTAACTAATATTGATTTCCAATTAAATCTTTTACCTTTTACACACTTCAATAAGATTCATTTTTCGTAATACATTTTATCAATCTTTCACATTTATTAATATAACAAGATCTGTACACCTTGACATGACAATCGGAACTATCTCCTTTTTCAAATAATTTTTTTTCCGTACCTTTTTACAAAGAGAAAACCTAACATTTCTTTTTTTTATTTTTAGCAACGGGCTGCAGTTTCTCCTTACGCTGCATGGCCGTCGTCTCGCAACGGTTGGTGGCCAGCAATCACATCTTTGGTTCCGGCGTCTGCTGTCCGCGTTCTGACGCTCTCGAAGAGACATGAAACAGAAAAACAAATACAAATTTTTAAGTACACAATTTATAAAAATTAATAACGTGATCACAAACACTTACTGAAACAAATTATCAATTTTAACGCTTACTTGACAAACTGAGCTTATTGAGTGGCTTGTGACGGGTTGTAGCTCCATGTTCCACTACAAGTTCCACCAGCACTGGCAACTTCATTAAGAATTACATGATGGCAGATTGTAAATGTTTCCAGTCACAACACACTTAAAAAATCACAGCCCACCATCAAACGAGATTGAGCATAGCGTGGAGGTACATAAAAAGAACAGTCACTCAGAATCATGTAATCATGCTGAGGCATTAAAGCCTCTAACAAATCATCCATAAAAGCGGCCCCTCTTGGAACGACAGCAGAGACTTAAAATAATCAGCGCCATTACAGTATCAAACATCAGTTGTACAGAAACAAGGGTGATTATGAAAGGCAGAGGAGTGTTTCGGTTGAAAGTGTCTTTCTCCTCGCGTAGTGTGTGTAGGTGCAGCCCCAGCAGTCCGTAGCATCAAGCAGCGACGCCACTGAAACACAAAAGCAGCAGATGGGAGTTACTGCCAAACCGATGAAAGCACTTACCACAATATAACAGAATTTACAAAGAAAGAACAACACTGTTCGTCCGAGTGCTCCCGACACTACGTGTACTTGAGAGAGGCAAAGACGAGACACCGAAGGAATACTTCCCTTTGAGTACTCCCACGAACCGGGGTAGCTTCGCCAACGTGGACGGCCACAGATGGAAAAAAACCGCTGGACTGCTTAGATGAACAAAGGGCAAAACGATAACACACAAATAGCGGTAAGCACTGCAATAACCTTTACAGAATAATGGCATATTTAGGTGCCAAATGCATGGAAGTAAATGACTGCCTAACCCACTGAGAGGAGAACTAGTGCTGGAAACGGAGCGCTTGTTTCGGAGGCGGAGATATCGCGCCTTTCAATCGGAACCTTCGGCTATCTCCGGTTGGGCATGTCGACTCGAGCAGAAGCCATTTTGGAATCTTGCCGTACTTGTTAGATTTGGCAGTGTATTTTTCACAGAATCAATTCTACGAATATATACCTCGATCGAAGTTTTCTAATACGAGTTTGTTATAATGAAGGTTGTGTAAAAGTACAATTATTGATAAAAGTGTCGCTGTGGCCTTATAAGACTCACGAAGTATTAAAAAAATTCAGATCACCTGTAAGTGCAGCAGAGTCCAGTTGGTAGCGTTTCATTTTGTCGAGTGGAAGGTCGTGTGTTCAATTCCCGACAAGAGCGGACATTTTAATTCAACGTAATTGTTCGAAATTGATTCTTCTTTCATACTTATACTGCAAATGTCCATTATTATTATTACACTCCTGGCCATTAAAATTGCTACACCACGATGATGACGTACTACAGACGCGAAATTTAACCGACACGAAGAAGACACTGTGTTATGCTTTCCACAGCATTCACACAAGGTTAGCGCCAGTGGCGACACCTACAACGTGCTGACATGATAAAAGTTTCTAACCTATTTCTCATACACCAACAGCAGTTGATGGGCGTTGCCTGGTGAAACGTTATTGTGATGCCTCATGTAAGGAGGAGAAATGCGTACCATCTCGTTTCCGACTTTGATAAATGTCGGATTGTAGCCTATCGCGATTGCGGTTTATCGTATCGCAACATCTGAAAGTACGTGGTCTTTTAATATGAATGTTATATGTTAAACTATGTTCCTTATTGGATTGATGCAATCATTTTGCTTCTACCTCTGTGGAAATCTGATGTAAGGGTCGCCACTAGCTTTTATTTATTAAATACAAAAAAGAAAAGAAAAAAAAACTAGAAAAAAAATAAATATATATCCGTAAAGTGAATTTACTGTATACTGTTACTGACTGTATGCATTGGCAACATGCAAGCTTTTTACTTGCACACTCTGTGCAATGGAAATATTTCCCCCTGTCTACCTATCTATAGAAGAATTTTCCCTCCAAAATATTTAAGGTTAAAGGTGGTTGAAATGAGGTAGGCACAAACTTGAATAAAAACTATATTCACAAATTCTATCTTACAATCTGCCTGATACAACAACACATGCGACCATATGCCACATACATAAAAAATTTACAAATAGATCAGTTTTGAAAGACAATAAAATACACTTTATATCTAAATGGTTGACTTTACATGAAAATTAAAAATTAACTAGAGTTGGTACACGAAATAGAATGTTTTGACTGGCTAAGTCACGGGAGGGAAGTGGCAAACCCACGAAGTATAAAATTAAATACAAAAATGAAAATGTACCCCAACTCTGATCAAGTCTATTTTTGATCTACAAGAATAAGGACGTCGCTTCTGGCACACGATAAATTCCCACATAATACTACCATTCAACTCCCATTTCTCAGCAGATGCGTTGGCGCAACCTTACCGTCTTTCTGTTGTACGGCGTTGAGAAGACCAGCTGAGGGCAGCACAGTATTGACAACAGTGATCGCGAATGTGGATTGATGCGATTAGAACGCGTTTTGCCAGTTAAGCCGACGACAATACTAAAGTGAAAATAAAACTGTACTCTCAAGAAACGGTAAAAATTCTGATTACGAGTGGTTTAGCTGACAGCAAACACGCACTTCAGAATATTACAAGTTTCAATTTACTCTAGTCACATAGGACTAACACCTGACTGTGCAGAAAGCACACTGAAATAATTCAAAGTTAACACCGAAAATTATACAACTCAAAACAACGCGATCCGGACAGGAGCGCGGCCCAGACCAGAGTCCCCAAAATCAGCACGATGCGGCCAGCAGCGCCGCCGACACCAGAGTCCTCTCGCTCCACAGCAAAAATTCCACAGCTCCAAAATCTTCCTCTCTAGGCCCTCCCATCGGTGAAGTCAAGCCAATCGCAAATTTTGCTTAATGGTCAAACCAATGGAATACATGAGCACAGAGTAACATATACAGAGAAGCAGCCCACCCTAAACCACTGTCCTACGCTCCCCTCGTAGTTCCGTAAGATGCTAGCAGGTGTCAGGAGGTTCGCTGGCTTAGGGTGCCTCTCGCTGTTACCTGCCGCCTGCTCTGGCCAGATTAAAGGGCTGCTTCTGACCGCAGCGCCATCATGGGACATCTTACGGAACTGCTGGAAACCCTCCCTCCCCGCACCCCGGAGCTAATGTTCAACACGCCAGTCTCCTTCCTCACAAAACTGTCCCACGCTGCATTCTGCACGTAAGCCAGCATTTCTCAGAAAACCATAGAATTTGCGGACCATTGGGACGAACCTGCAGACGCTGAAATGATTTTACTGTCGACGAGACGCCAGCGCCCCGTCGCGACAGCGCCGCTCTCACTTACCTCTGGCAATTTACACAAACAATCGCAGATGCCCGCCCCTGGTGTTACAAACCTCGGGTGCACATGCAGACCAGATCGACGCCAACTTTTACTGCCTCTGCTCATTGTACTTTATCGCGCTTCCGGGCGTCGTGACCGGAGAGCCCCCTACACAAAAGCAGCATCGAAGCGGTAAACAAACTACCTGGACTCAGGTCAGCCACAGACGTGCCCATCCCAAATATAAATGTCCGTCTGCAGACGGAGTGGTTTCACCACGGGTAGTGGCGGCCAGCGGTCGCCCTCCGGGCGGTGTCGGCAGAATGCCCTGGAAGCAACATCAGAGAACGTGCCGCCAGCGACCCCCGCCCCTCGTGGGCCCTGCCGGCCTGCGGGTGTTGCCAGCGCCTTTCGCCTCGGAAGACAGTTATCCCATCGGCGATACTTACAATAATCAAAAGCAGAGTCATACTCCGAGAGAACAGAAATTTACCTCCCAAACTCCTATCCTCTGATAATTACAAGAAAAAATGAAAGAAACTGAATATAAACAAGATAATACTATTGATATCCTTCCGGAATAAATCCAAACAATATTATTCAAATAAAAATGGAGCAAATAATTCTAAAAATAGGACCACCACCTCTCACATTTCAGCTCGCTTTGGTCGCGATCCAATGACTGTTAGCAAAATATGGAATCGGTGGGTTCAGGAGGGCAATACGGAACGTCGTGCTGGATCCCAATGGCCTCGTATCACTAGAAGTCGAGATGATAGGCATCTTAAAACATGGCTGTATCAGATCGTGCAGCCACGTCTCGATCTCTGAGTCAGCAGATGGGGACATTTGCAACACAACAACCATCTACATAAACAGTTCGACGACGTTTGTAGCAGAATTGACGATCAGCTCAGAGACCATGGCTGCGGCTACCCTTGACGCTTGACGCTTGACAAGAGCGCGTGCGATGGTGTACGCAATGACAAACCTGGGTGCACGAGTGGCAAAACGTCATGTTTTCGGATGAATCCAGGTTCTGCTTACAGTATCATGATGGTCGCATCCGTGTTGGGCGACATCTCATTGGTAGCGTGTATTCGTCATTGCCATACTGGCGTATCACCCGGCGTGATGGTATGGAGTGCCATTGGTTACACTGCTCGGTCACCTCTTTTTCGCATCGACAGCACTCTGAACAGTGGCCGTTATGTTTCAGACATGTTACGACCCATGGGTCTACCCTTCATTCGCTCCCTGCGAAACCCTACATTTCAGTAGGATAATGCACGACCGCATGTTGCAGGTCCTGTATGGGCCTTTCTGGATACGGAAAATGTTCGACTGCTGCCCTGGAAAGCGCATTCACCAGATCTCTCACCAACTGAAACCGTCTGGTCAATGGTAGCCGAGCAACTGCCTCGTCACTACTCTTAATGAACTGTGGTATCGTGTTGAAACTGAATGGGCATCTGTACCTGTACACGCCATCCAAGCTCTGTTTGACTCAATGTCCAGGCGTATCAAGGCCATTATTACGGTCAGAGGTGGTTATTCTGGATACTGATTTCTCAGAATCTATGCACCCAAATTGCGTGTATAATATATTTGTCCAATGAATACCTGTTTATCATCTGCATTTCTTCTTGGTGTAGCAATTTTAATGGCCAGTATTGTATATGAAACTGGAGCATAGAATAACAGCAGTGTTCCAAGTCGTGGAGGACGAAAACTTGGAGAAGGAAAAACATATTGTTTAGCAATAAAAGACATTTTTACTTTATGGGCTTGACTATGGTGTATTAGTGTGTATATTCACTCTTACATACGAATCTTTGTAAACTGCTCGATTAAAATTTGTTGCAACTATAACGATCGTGTGGAATTTTTAGTTATTGTACTTTCTTATGAATACTTGTAAAACAATTCTTATTCTACCTTATCACGTCTTGTCATAGAATGAGTATGTATGCTTTGAATGGCGTCGCTTATTGTCACTGAATGCGCTTTATGGCTTTAGTAACTAAGGCATTCTAAATTGCAAAGCCAAAAATTGCAACACTAGTTACATAAAAATCTCCTCAAGTTTTTAAAAGAAAGATATTACAAATAATACAATTTAGAGGTACTAAATGCACCTATTAAAATCATTCTTCCCCTCTAACAAGAATTTCCACACCACTGAAAGTATAAATCGTCCGTGACAAAATACCGTCACCAGCTGTTAACATGCAGTTCCCCACTGACTGAAAGACATTACGAAAAAGAAATGCAAATGGAAATGAAGATTAATACGAAAAGGAAAACTCAAGCAGACTAAGAGTAATAAATCACAACGGTAAATCATTGTCCAGAGACATATTTTACGTCGATATATATCAAAGACATTGAATTGAAGGAGCAGCATGGACAAAATACGTCACTGGACATTAATTTATTATTTGATACTTCGCCTGTGCTTTAGGTACGAGGCAGGATCGTCGCAGTAACGTTCTTTGTGAGCCGGCCGAGGTGATTGAGGCGCTCCAGTCACGGTCAACACGGCCACTACGGTCGTGGGTTCGAATCCCCCCTCGGGCATGGATATTTGTGCCGTCCTTAGTCTTAGCTAGTTCATAAGTAGTTTGTAAGCTTAGGGACTGATGACCCCGTAGTTAAGTCCCATAAGCTTAACATACATTTGAACATTTGAACGTTCTTTGTTCGGTTGTTACGCGAGTCTCAGCAACGTTGATACATATTTTCATAGGGGAACATGAGGGAAGAGTTGAGGTTTGTGTTGTGAGGGGAGATGTCATTTAAGGCAGTCTGAGCAATCGCGCTGGCTTTTCTAGTAAGGAGGAGGTGCCGGGTTTGAATCCCGGTTGTGGCAAGAATTTTAATTCAATATCTCTCCTTCAAATCAATATCATTAAATCACAACAAGATTCACAGAACTGTAAAGATACAAAATTGTAATCGGAAACATAGTGAAATGACTCCCTCTTCTGTTTTGAACGAAAGCATAACAAATATGGAGGACTGTAAATCAATCAATAAGAAACGGAGTTGACAGGTTGATAACATTCAAACCCTCGAAGTGAGGACGAAATGAACCAAAGTCGTGTCATCAGACGTCTGTATGAGTTTCACCCCCGTGCTATCCTTACTAAACCACTTGTGCCATCTGTTGCATAACACGTCGAAACACAAATTTCAACTGTTTATACGAGATGTTACAATATAACCCACTAAGGCTGTACGCAATGTGACGTCAAACTTGTTGACACCGAGCGAGGTGGCGCAGTGGTAAGCCACTGGACTCGCATACCAGAGGATGGTGGATCAAATCCACCTCCGGCCATCCTGATTTACGTTTTCCGTGATTTCCCTAAATCACTCTAGGCAAATGCCGGGATAGTTCCTTTCAAAGGACACGGCCGAATTTCCTCCCCTAATCCTTCTCCAAAAATCCGAGCACATGCTCCGTCTCTAATGACCACGCTGTCGACGGGACGTTAAACACTAATCTTCCTTCCTTCCTTCCAAACTTGTTGACACCGTAAATTTACATTCAAAGAACTGGGTGGGTAACCAATAAAATCAATTGCTTGTATATGCTACTATAACTGAAATTCATTAGGTGAAGCTTGTATTTTAGCTGCTTAAGAAATTGAACAAATAGCTTGTATTACATTGAAGGAAAAAAATATTATAAGACACTTTCAGTGAGCAAAGTGCGTTTGATCATTGGGTCAAGCCCACACTACAGACTTTACAAAAGTTAATACAAGGAATATTTCAGTGGGTGAAGCCCGTGCTTTAAATATTTAACCAACTTTAAACAGGATTAAAAGGGGATGGATGACAACTAGAAAAGGCGCCAACCTCAAATGTTAAAATGGTTAAACACAATTAGTGCAAATAAAATCGGTGCACACTATACGACGCAACTAAGGTTGCTCATTCTGCATCGATACATAGTACGCTAAACTGACATTTAGTGTCCGGCGATGTTCTGAGAACACCTGCCCCAAGGATTACACATGAATGTAAACCTAAAACCCTGGAAGTGATCAGCAGAAACAACGTTAAACACTGACATGAATCAAATCCAGTAGGGTAAATGTATGAAACTGTAGCCTGATTTCCTTTCGTTAAGGTGTAGGGTGGACATCGTGGTTATAATACATTAAGCAGAACAAGTAGTCAAGAAAACAGGAGGAAATCCTTGCAAGGTTGAAAGTTGGCGGTAATCATTAAATTCAATAAACGAATTTAAACTCCCAAAATACACCCACCACCCAAGGCAGTATCGGTAGGGGGTCGGAAAGAACACTTCCTGAAAATACGTATGCGATCAGAAAAGAAAACGGACTATCGAACGACTACATAAGCAGATAAACTCCCTGGTTACACTTACAGAAAACACTCAGTTGAAACAAAATGATGCTCTCAGATTCTACGATACAGCGCCAAACATTACGAAATGGCACCAAGGAGGAACTTACATGAAGATGGTAATCCACATAGCACGGAACCACGAGATGAATAGCGGCGAAGTACCGATGTCACGGATTATGTGAACGGTCGTTGTATCAATATGGTAAGACCAAGACAGCCATCGTGTTAACGAAAGGATCGGCCCAAGACTCCTCCAAGGAAAACCAGTCACGTCCACTGGTGAGGCACGAAACACGATTCACAAGGAGACTACATGGTTGCCGGATTTAAGAATTTTTTGATATATATGGTATATGAAGTTCCGAACTCAATCAGTCAAAGCCATTCGACACAACTCTCAAAAATTATGAAAATCGACTTTCAAGTTTTACAAGTACTCGTTAGTACCAGTTAAAATGTTAAAGTGTTTGTAAAGCTTATGGGACTTAACTACGGAGTCATCAGTCCCTAAACTTACAAACTACTTTATGAAGTAGCTTACACTAAAGACGGCAGAAACATCCATGCCCGATGGGGGATTCGAACCCCAGACGGGGAACGGCCTCGAGCATCGTAGCTGAGCGCCTCAATGCACTCGATCGATTCGCCGCTGCTAAGTACCAGTAATTAAATCAGTTAAAGCACCAGTTGGTCAACCTCAGGTACCGGCCGCCGTGGCCGAGGAGACTGAGGCGCTCCAGTCACGGTCTGCACGGCCATTACGGTCGGGGGTTCGATCGCCCCTGGGGAATGGATATTTGTGCCGTCTTTAGTATAAGGTATTTGATAAGTAGTTTGTAAGTTTAGGGACTGATGACCCTTTAGTTAAGTCCCATAAGCTTAACAAACATTTGAACAACCTCAGGTGGTAGCATTCTAGCCTTACCACTAGGTTCGAATCCTGCCGTGCCAATGTTTTTTTTTCTTTTTTTTCCGTTGTGAGGCTACAACACTACAACCTGAACTACACCACAGATGCTGCAATTGTTTTAATTATTGGTACTTACGTGTACTTGCAAGACTTCATAGTCGGTTTTCTCGAGAATTTTTTAGTGTTGCGTCGAAAGGCTTTGGCTGAGTGTTATTTAAGTTTTGAACTTCACGTACCATAAATATAAAGAAATTCTCAAATCCGATAGCCATGTTAGTGCCGGAGGACATAAGCCGGCACAGCAAATCCGCCACCGGCCCAATGCAAACAAGGGCTCTGGCCGCACTCTTCGTTTCGCGCACCTGCCGGTCTTTTCGCTTGTTATTCCTCGTGCGCCCCACTTACCGGTGGCTTAACGTCGATAATCAGTGGACACCAATCAAAACAAGTGCGCCAAAAAGAATGATGGAAGGTGTTGTCAAATAGGTTGGCGCATGAATAACGCAGCTATCCATGAAAGATAAAGCGATAGGAGTAAGAAGATAATGACCAACCGAGATTAAATGAGAAGAAAGGACGTGTACAGAAAGAAAATTGGATCAACAACATAACCCAAAATAAAGCAATCCAGAGTGTTAGCAAAGGGAAAACTTGAAATACTTCTTAACGAAGATCAGCCTAGATCACGTTAAAAACAAGTTTGCTAACTTTAGAACTAATTTCAGCAAAGCTTGCTGCCATTTTCAAGTGAAAAACATCTTACCTCAATAGCTACAATGAACATGTACATGTAAACACTTCTCAATTTCATGGTCTAACACATTACCAATGGCAAGTGACACAACTGAAGGATATTTCGTTACACTGCTGATACCAACTGTTGAACAGCTGTTGTTGTTTGATCAGCAGTAATTGCCTGGATGTCATATTAAGCACACACTCATTCGTGTCTGAAAGTTAGCAGTAGTCTGAACTAGAGTGGTGAGAAACCACTGCGTAAATGTTATGAGAGCCTTCACTGATGTCTGTAATACAATTGAAAGACACTATAATTACTGTGAAAACGAAGTATACAATGTCATTTACATCATAGCCTATCTAATATTATAATTACCAGTCTACTTTATCAGCGATGTTCTTGTTAATTAAGAATCGAACTCCACTGAGTTTTCCTTCCGGGTCGCCACAAAAGGAGCGGAAGCAGCGTACATTGAAGTGCTCAGAAGCATCTACCAGACTTCCTCAGTTTATGTCAATATCGGCGAATCATCTCAAGAATACCGCATCATGAAGGGTGTTAAGCAAGGTGATCCCATCTCCCCAAAACTATACTGGAAATAGCTATGTCAAAGATGAGCTGGGAAGGCCAGGGAATCAGAATTAATGGAAGAAGGCTTACCAACTTGAGATTTGCTGATGATATTGCCTTACTGGACAACGACTTCACAGAGCTCCAGAACGTAGTTACGGATCTTACTTCGGAATGTCAGTTAGTTGGCTTGAATATGAACCTCTCCAAAACAAATGTAATGTCAAACAAATGGGTCCCGATCCGTCAGACTGGCTATGTTCATGCGTGGTTGTTGACATCGTTGTGTGTGTTGTGTCTCATGTACGGTAAAAAGAAAAAAATATCTGTGTTACTGAAGAAACATAGAAACTTGTCGTCAATGTGCAAAAGACCTTGGAACCAAGGTGACGCAACACTCTTCTGATGTGTTTATTCGTCAGTAAGGTTTAAGGGGGCCGGAGGTGGTCAAATAAAAAAAAAATACGATTTTCTTGCTATCAACAATTAATTGGAACAATCCTCTTTAGTGCAAACTTGGAATTATTGTTCTACTCGTCCTAGAAGTTTTTACTATTTTCTCCCACGCCTGCACAGGAAATTGGCGGGACCGCTGAATGCATCAATACCCTCTCGTGACTTCTTGGCGAGCTACCTGGCTTTTCTCGTCCTGGCGTTGAATATTTCCGTATGTTACATTGTTTTGTACATTCATACTCCGTAAGCCACCCGACGGTGTGTGGCGGAGGGTACCCTAAGTGCCACTATCGGTTCTCCCTCCTATTCCAATCACGTATTGTTCGAGAAAAGAAAGATTGTCGGTATGCCTCTGTGTGGGCTCTAATCTCTCTGATTTTATGTTCTTGATCTCTTCGCGAGATGACAATGGACAAATGAAGCTCTAAGAGCGCCGAACATCGTATCTTTGTTACTGTTTCGAATTTAATTTGGACAGTGATTCCTAAAAGAGCGTTTGTAAGCATAAAAACACTACACTTCGGCAATTATGATGCAATAGCAACCTACAACCAAGGAAACAGTGTGAAGTACTGAAGGCATTAGGATTTCAATCTGAACAATATACCAGACCTAAGAAATAATTGACAGAGAGAGGGTAAGAGGAGCAGAAAGAAGAGAAAGAAATATGAATTATGATGGAACAACAGGCCTGAATAGCAGACCAAAACGGAATATTTTGGAGGATGAAAAGGAAGAAGACTCTGATAATCCATCCTATAGTACAGGAATGTATTGAAAAACTGTGGTATCCATTTCCCGTGAATTAGAAGTTTCCGAATGGAAGAAACATTTTCTCAAAAGCCACTCAAACTAGGGAGATGAAACTTTATACAGCACTCCCAGTGGTCAAACTTAAATTGTAACACAGCCTTTTAGCAATATGTTCAGTAGTTTCATTTCAATTTTATTAAATAATGCATTTTCTGTAAAAAAGTTGGGTCATTAATAAAAGAAATACAAATATCGAAAGGAACCTAGAAAAGATTCTCCAATATCCCTCCATCATAACTGTAATACTAAACCACTCTATGTGTTGGAAAAAATTAAGATTTTCGGTTTGGCAGATCGATTAGATTAGATTAATATTTGTTCCATAGATCATATATACGACATTTCGTAATGATGTGGAACGTTTCGGTTTAGTAAATGTTGTCTATACATGACAATCAATATGTTAAAGATTTTTTATTTACTTTTTTTAAATTTATTAGTTTAATTTTAAGTTTTATCTAAAGATTCATCTACATTGTAGAAGGAGTTTCCATTCAGAAGTTCCTTTAATTTCTTTTTAAATATTAGTTGGCTATCTGTCAAACTTTTGATGCTACTTGGTAAATGACCAAAGACTTTTGTGACAGCATAATTCACTCCTTTCTGTGCCAAAGCTAGATTTAACCTTCAATAGTGAATATTAGCCTTTCTCCTAGTGTTGTAACTGTGCACACTGATATTACTTTTGAATTGGGTCGGATTGTTAATAATGAATTTCATGAGTGAATTTATATATTGTGAAGCTACAGTGAAGATCCCTAGATAAGTGTCTGCAGGATGCTCTTTGGTGGGCTCCAGCAATTATTGTGATTACACGCTTTTGTGCAATGAATACTTTTTTACTCACTATTGAATTGCCCCAGAATATGATCCGATAGTAAGCAGTGAATGAAAATTGGCACAGTAAGCTAATTTACTGAGATGTATATCACAAAATTTTGCAATGACCCTGACAGCATAAGTAGCTGAACTCAAACGTTTCAAGAGCTCTTCAATATGTTTCTTCCAATTCAATCCCTCGTCAATGCAAACACCTAAAATTTTTGAATATTCTACCTTAGCTACAGATTTATGGGGTTATGCCATTTACTGTATGAAAGTGTATATACTGGGTTTTATCAAAGTTGAATGTGAGTCCATTTGTAGAGAGCCACTTAATAATTTTCTGACAGATATCATTTACAACTTCATCAGTTAATTCCTGTTTGTCAGGTATGATAGCTATACTTGTATCATCAGCAAACAAAACTAGCTTAGCATGCAAACGTAGGCTTCCGCGGCTGTTGTCACTATCAATAAAATTCTTCCGGGTATGGCACCGCGTCGTCATTTTATAAACTGTACCGACGTTTCGGTCACTGTTGCAGGCGAACTTCATAAGGGTCTGAGTCTGACTGCTGAATGTACGATCGCATGGCGTTTATATATCAGCGGATGAGGGAGAGGAAGGGGGACGTTGTTTATCCTTTATTGGTGATTATATTATTGCATGTCATTGGTGGAAAGAGGCGTTGATGATTGGTGTTTTAATGACTTGTTTTTTATATGATTGGAGGTTGCATTCTTCTCCGTTATTGGTCAAAATGGACGTTTCCTATTGGCTTTTGCATTAGAAGTTGCTATTGGCGGAATGGATCTGAGAGAACGGACGGCGGTTGTGGCGTGCCGCTGTTGACTTGTCGCCTGGCGCAGACGGCGGCGGGCCGGTGCTCTGCGTGTGCGCCTGTGGTCTCCGGGGCGCCTGCGCGAGTCATTCCGCGCGCGGTGCCGTCACGTAGCGTTGCGACTGCTGGCAGCCAAGACGCCGGCAGCCTGTAGCCATCCTCCGTATTGGCGGGGCGCTTGACTATTTTTATAGCCCCTCTAATCTTCCTCTTCGTTGAGAATAGTTGTTTTGCCAGCACGCGAACCTCACCGAAAGATAATTGTTTTCCGCACTGATTGTGGTGCTCAGAGACCGGTGATTTTGTGTGCTGTCCAAGCCGTATGTACCTTTCATGTTCCGAAAGCCTCGTGCAGATTGCTTGTCCGGTCTCTCCTATGTAGATCAGCACCTTATTTCATAAACGCCGGCATTACTCAGTTTGTCAACTGCGTCCTTAGTTGAACCTAGGAAATCCTTAGACTTATTGGTACTGCGGAAGACTGGCTTGATGCCTGCCCGACGAACAACCTTGCCCACAGGCTCAGTGACGCCCTGCACGTAAGGTAATAGGGCGATGCTTTGTGCGTCCTGCTGTTCCCCTCTATTGCTTTAATTCCTCTGGACATTGTTTTATTTATCTCGCCCAGTCTATAGCCATTAGCCACAAAGGTGGATCTGAGGTGTCGTAGTTCCGCCTGTAGGTGATCGTCATTGCTGATCCTGTGGGCCCTCCTTGTTAGAGATTGAAGGGCGGACTTCTTTTGCATGGGGTGGTGGTGGGAGGAGGCGTGGAGGTACCTTCCCGTGCTGGTAGCCTTTCTGTACACCCTGTGGCTGAGTTTACCGTTAGACTTGTCAAGTCATTAATATACAGGGTGTTTCACTAAGTGTGTTTGCCTCTGTAACTTATAAAGTAATAGGTGACGGGAAATTTTAATGCGGTAGGTCAACACAAAAAATGTTATACTTTCTGCGGAGCTATGAACATAGTTTATTGTATCATTTTGCAAAGAGTTACACCACAAAGATATAATTTTTTAAATGGAACAATAGTTTTTTCTATCTTGTATTGGATTCGTTTAAACCAGCTGCGTCCAAATCAATTTTAAGTACAATGAACTGGAAGAAAGCCACAGCCTAAGGGATGTTTCCAGGGTTCGAGTCCCGGTTCCGGCACACAATTTTAATCTGCCAGTAAGTTTCATATCAGCGCACACTCCGCTGCAGAGTGAAGTTTCATTCTGGAAACATCCCTTAGGCTGTGGCTAAGCCATGTCTCCACCATATCCTTTCTTCCAGGAGTGCCAGTCTTGCATGGTTCGCAGGAGAGCTCCTGTGAAGTTTGGAAAGTAGGAGGCGAGGTACTGGCGGAAGTAAAGTCGTGAGGCGGCATCGTGAGTCGTGTCGGGATAGCACAGTCGGTAGTGAGTTTGCCCTCGAAAGGCAATGGTCCCAGGTTCGAGTCCCGGTTCCGGCACACAATTTTAATCTGCCAGGAAGTTTAATTTTAACTACATTCTTATCACTGTTAGTTTGGGAGCTACAACCCCACGAGTAGCTATCCCCTGGGGCACGGCCCTCTGTCTAATGACCACCAGCCAGTGAGCTACGCTGTCGTAGCCTCCGCCACCTAAACTTTAAAGGGTTGTAGCTCCCAAACTAACAGTGATAGGAATGTAGTTTAAATTGATTGGGACGCAGCTGGTTTCAACGAATCCAATGCACGATAGAAAAAAAAAACTATTGTTCCATTAAAAAATTATATCTTTGTGCTGTAACTCATTGAGAAATTATGGGATAAAATATGTTCATAGCTCCGCAGAAAGTGTAACATTTCTTGTGTTGACTTACCGCATTAAAATTTCCCGTGACCTATTATTTTATAAGTTACAGAGGCAAACACACTTAGTGAAACACCCTGTATATTAAGAACAGCAAAGGACCAAAGACAGAACCTTGTGGGACCATATTCTTGATAATTCCCCAGTTAGAGGAATTAATTGTTTCATCTTTATCATGGGAAATGCTTATTTCAACTTTCTGCACTCTTCCAGTTAAGGAAATGTTCCCTCAAACTTAGTGATTTTAACTGGGCAGGTCCCCTTAAGTAAGGATTCGTTCCCTTTACTCCATTGCAATTCCGCAAGCGGACGTGCAGCGCGCGACGGCTGCGCTCCCGCCCTCGGCCTGCGGCGGCGCCAGTGTGCGTCACTACAGGCCGAGGCGGGGCGAGGCGGTAGCACGGACTGACGCGCCGCGACGCGCCTATAAATGATGCAGGCCGCGCTCAGCTCCGCTAATGCACCGGCGACCTGCGCCGCAGCGCCGCGTGCCAGCCAGTGCCACAGGAAAACACCAGGGGCAAGTCTAGCGTACACTGTGTGATCCAGTGGCCAGACACCTACCTGGAAATGATTTACAAGTCTGTAGCGCCCTCTACCCGTAATACTGGAACTCAGTACTGTGTTGGACGGCCCTTAGCCTCGATGACAGCTGCTACTCTCTCGGTCATAAGTTTACTCATTTGCTGGAAGATTTCTTGGGGAATGGCAGCTCACATAATTACAGATCTATATCTTTGACATCTTTACGGCTTATCCTAGAAGATAGATTAAGAAAACGCAAACCTAGATTTTGTAGATTTGGAAAAGGCTTTTGACGATGTTGATTGGAATATACTCTTTCAAGTTCTGAAGCAAGCAGGAGTAAAATATAGGGAGCGTAAGGTTATTTAAAACTTGTACAAAAACCAGACAGCGGTTGTCAGAGTTGAAGGGCATGAAAGGGATGCAGTGGTTGGAAAGGGAGTAAGACAGGGTTGCAGCCTTTCTCCATTGTTATTCAATTTGTACACTGAGCAAGCTATAAAGGAAAGCAAGGAGAAATTTGGAGAAGGAATTAAAGTACAGGGTGAAGAATTAAAAACATTGCGTTTTCCGATGACATAGTAATTCTGTCAGATACAGCAAAGGACCTGGAAGAGCAATTCAACGGAATGGACAGTGTGCTGAAAGGTGCATATAAGATGAACATTAACAAGAGCAAAACTAGGGTAATGGACTGCAGTCTAAGAAAATTAGTTGATGCTGAAGGAATTAGATTAGGTAACGAAGCAATAAAGGAGATAGATGAGTTTTGTTACTTGGGCAGTAAAATACCAAATCATGGTCGCAGTACAGAGGATATCAAATGCAGAATGGCAATGGATAGAAAAGCGTTCTTGAAAAAGAGAAATTTGTTAACATCGAATATTGATTTAAGCCTAAGGAAGTCCTTTCTGAAGGCATTTGTGTGGAGTGTTGCCTTCTATGGGAGTGAAACATGGACGATAAACAGTGCGGACAGGAAGAGAATGAAGGCTTTTGAATATGGCGCTACAGAAGAATGCTGAAGATTAGATGGGTGGATCGCGTAACTAATGAGGAAATACTGAACAGAATTAGAGAGAAAAGAAATTTCTGATATACCTTGACTAAAAGAAGGGATAGATTGGTAGGACACATTCTTAGACAACAACGAATTGTGAATTTAGCTTTGGAGGGAAGTGTGTGGGGTAAAAACTGCAGAGGAGGACTATGATATGGATACAGTAAGCAGATTCAGACAGATGTAGGTTGCTTTTCTTATGTGGAGATGAAGAGGCTTGCTCAGGATAGGGTATTGTGGAGAGATGCATCAAACAAGTCTCCGGACTGAAGACTACAACAACAACAATAACATCTTTGACATCAGGTTCCTGTAGAATTTTGGAGTAGATTGTCACCTCGAATATAGTACATTTCCCTGAGATGGATAAACTTCTTTCTGTGAATCAGCAGGCGTTTAGCAAACATCATTGGTGTGAAACTCAGCTTGCTCTTTTCTCATATGGCATCTTGCGAGCCATGGATTACGGGCAATAGGCAGATTGTGATTTCCTACATATTTCCTGAGCCTCGGTTGCACGGTGGTGGAGTACCAGACTACAAATCCAAAGTTCGCGGGTTCGATCCCCGGCAGATCCTCTGATTTTTATCTGTCACTTTCCACTTCTTTCACCTCTGGCAGTATTCATCATGTGAAAAATACCGAGTAGCACCGTAGTTAAATTGTAGGTCCCCCTATAATTGGTTGGGTAAGTCAGTTCGAAAGGCGGAGAAAGGCAACTGCACACCACCTCCAAACATGACATGCCTAGTAAAGCACTATAGTGTGGAAACATATCTTCCGATTGTTGACTGCTTTACCATACATATCAAAAAGCAATTTGGCGCTGTGCCACACAACATACTACTAACGAAAATACGGCCATATGGAATGGATTCACAGATTGCTGACTGACTGGAAGACTTCCTAAGTAATAGAACGCAGTACGATGTTTTCGACGCAAGTGTTCATCAGAGACTAGGGATCCGTCAGGCGTACCACAGGGGAGCGTGATTGTGCCGCTATTATTTTCTATCTATATAAATGATCTGATAGACCTGTAATTTGCGGCTGTTTGCTGATAATCCAGTGGTGTATGGCTGGCTAACGCTTTAACTGCCTGTAATAGCATACAGAATGAAAAAAAAATTCAAATGTTTGTAAAGCTTATGGGAGTTAACTGCGGAGTCATCAGTCCTAAACTTACAAACTAATTATGAACTGCCGGCAGCGGTGGCTGAAATGTCTGCGGCGCGCCAGTCACGTTCAGCACGGCCACTACGGTCGGGGGTTCGAATCCCCCCTCCGGCATGGATATTTGTGCCGTCCTTAGTATTAGCTAGTTCATAAGTAGTTTGTTCAACTGTTTGTTAAGCTTAACCCTCCAGATGAAACAAAATCAGGCGCACCCGGCCTGAGAGGCCACCCACATATTTTGTGGACTAGCTCCGCCATGTGAAATCGAATTCAAAATGCGTGTTTGCTAGTCTTGAAGAGGATCTAAAGGAAGGAATTACAGCAAACTTAAAGCATAATAATGGATTTATTGAACACAATACACTTTAAACTAAAGTGACAAAATTACCAATTTCCCACAAAGAGCATTAAAAATTGGTCGAACAGACATCCATAAAAGTAATGAAGTTATTTTTAAAGGACATTAGGCAGTCTATTCTGACATGGAATCATCTTTTCTCGCCACATTTGCAGCCAAAAACCGATGCTATAGATCCCAAATCAACAGCTGAAACACAGGTATGGGACAGAACGTATACGTCGCTCAAGCAGATTGGTTGATGACAAGCTGAACATTCGTGATTCTTCATCCTCCTAACACTTGTTTCAGCCACGCTGGTCGACGTTTTAGCCATTTGGGAGGTAATGTGGGAGAACTTTCCCGTTCCTTGTGGGCTAAAAATTTTTTCAGTCGAGTTTGCAGCCGAATCGACATTCCACATATATTCATAGCATACACAGGCTAAAATGTCCAGTTAGAAGTTGATGACACAAGGTTTCCCAATTGGTGGCGTCATTTGTAGCAATATCTTTTACACTGGATGTTGTGTAATAATGATGTGACTCTTCACACTATGAATAGTAGAAGGTATCTACTTAGACTACTTTGTCGTCTTATCGTTTCCAAAATAAAAACTTCTCACATATTTTCTTCTCTTCTTCATATTCCCGAGCTGTTCCCTAAACTTCCTGTTAAGTTGCTGAGTCCTCCTTGCCTTCTCCTATCTCATCCTGAGAGTGGGTGTCTCTCTCATCGACTAAATCTTCGAGGGCGGCTGGATCTTCAGCAGTTTCGTCCTCAAGGAGGCGCATTATTTCCACAAGATCACTGGCTTAGAGGCATAATATACTTTACTGGACATTTCAGCAGAAAATATGGATGTGATAACGTAGGAAAAGAAAGGAAAACTGAAATTAGAACTCGATCAGGCGCACTCAGTCTGAAGAGCCAGGGTCGTCAAAGTCTTCTTTTTTTCCGAAGGTAACGGTGAAAATCACAGAGGACAGACTTATTTTGATTGAAACAAAGTAATAAAATAAAAACATCTTGAAAAATCTCACCTTAAAAACTGTAACGTAATCGGGCGCAGACGGCCTGTGAGGCCCAAGGAGTTCCCCGTGATCCGCGTGGAAATCGATGGCAGCCTGCGGATCGGCACTGTGTGAGATTCCCAAAGTTACGCGAGTAAACGGAGAGGCGGGCCGCTCGGCCACCACTGTTAAGCAGGGGAATCAAAAAAGTGTTTTGCTGGCCTGTGAGGCCGACTGCGCCTGACGGAGGGTTAAGGGACTTAACTACGGGGCCATCAGTCCCTAAACTTACAAACTACTTATGAACTACTTACGAACTAGGACGGCACAAATATCCATGCCGGAGGGGGGATTCGAACCCCCGACCGTAGTGGCCAAGTAGTTTGTAAGATTAGGGACTGATGACCCCGCAGTTAAGTCCCATAAGCTCTACAAACATTTGAACATTTTGTACTTATGAACTACCTCATACTAAAGCATAAACTTCCATGCACGAGAGGGGGATACGAATCCCCGACGCATGGCAGCGTAGCGCCTCAATGCGCTCGGTCGCTCCATCGCGACATACAGGATGACTTAGACAAAATTTCTAGTAGGTGCGAAGAAAAGCAGCTAGCTCTCAATGTAGAAAACTGTAAGGTGATGCGCAAGAGTAGGAAAAACAATCCCATAATGTTCGAAAACAGCATTAGTAGTGAGGTACTTAATGCAGTGTTCAACTATCTGATGGATATGTAAAGATGTAAAGACAGTTGCGAGGAAGGCGGACAGACGACTTCAGTTTATTGGGAGATGTACTTCATCTGTAAAGGAGACAGCATACACCACGCTTGTACGACCACGTCTTGAGTATTCTTCAAGTATTTGGGATCAGCAGTAGATCGTTTAAATACATGTAAGTAGTTCAGAGGCGAGCAACTAGGTTCGTTACTGATAGTTTCGACTAATGCGCGATGTCCCAAAAATACTCCGGGAACTCAAATGGGGATCTATGTAGGGAAAACGACGTTTTTATTGAGAAATTCTGTCGAGGAAATTTAGAGGGCCGGAATTTGAAGATTACTGCAAAACGATCTTGCCGCCGCCTACTTACATATCGCGTAAACGTCATAAATACAACAGAAATTAGGGCTCGTACAGTGGCACATAGATATCATTTCTCCCTCCTATTTGGGAGTGGAATAGGAAAGGAAATTCCTACTAGAGGTACAGTGTACCATCCGACACGCACCTTAATGTGGACTGCAGAGTATATATGTAGATGTAGAAATGCTGTACTGAGGAAACGTATCGATGTAGGTCGGAGTTCCAGAACATCCCAAAGGTGTTCTGCAGGATTCACGTCAGGACTCTGTGCAGGTGAGCCCGTTACAGGGATGTTATTGTCGTGTAACCATTCCGTCACAGGCCGTACATTATGAACAGGTGATCGATCGTATCGAAAGATCGTGTATCCACTGCGCCACACGCCGTGCATTATAAACAGGAGCTCGATCGTCTCGAAAGATGCAGTCGCCATCCACGAACTGCTCTTCAACAGTGGGAAGCAACGATGTGCTTAAAACGTCAATATAGGCCTGCGCTGAGTCAGTGCCAACAAAAACAACAAGGTGTGAGAGAGCCCTCCATGAATAACTCGGCCATAATACCACTTCCTCCGAATCCTACTATTGTATACATGCTGTAAGGTGATGTACACCGGGCATTCGCAGTACCCTCACCCTGCCATTGGATCGCCACATTGCGAAACGTCGTTCGCCACATCACACAACGTTTTGCACTGATCAGTCGTCCACTTTTTACGCTCCTTAGATCAATGACCTGTGTTATGTGCATCTTATGGGCAGTCACCCCACCATGAAATCTAAGTTTCCTGGTCTCCCGCCTGTCATAGTACTTGGAGTGGATCTTGATGCAGCTTGGAATTCTATGATGCTGTGGATAGATGCCAGCTTATTACACTGTACGACTCTCTTCAACTGTCGGAGGCTTCAGTCCATAGACGAGGTCGGCCTGTACGCTTTCGTGCAGTACGTGTCCCTTCACGTCTACATCTACATCTACATCTACATGGGATACTCTGCAAATCACATATAAGTGCCTGACTTAGTGACTCTTGTGCAACCATTTTGGACATGTATACTATAGATACAATGATATGTTCAACTTCACTATCAGTGTTTGTATATAACTACCCCATAATAAATGTAATGAAAGGATATAGGCGAAAACATATAAGATATTGTTAAACATAGGAGATCAGATGATGACGTGTGTGAACGTCGAAGCAGGTCATCCATCAATAGAAAACGTGATTTTGGCTGGAAACTTGTATAATTGATTTAGAACGCCCCAAAGATCAGTGAGTTCCATACTAAATATCATAATTAACTGAATTTCTGACTTATTCTTAAAAATCTATTTTTCGCATAGCGGCTACGTTTCATTGAGTAATTGTTTATGAAAACTTTTGACAGGGCTACCTTTAATGTATGTGCATTATTGTCAAGTTTTGACACGACTACCTTAATATATGTGCTTGAATGTGGTTGTATTTTTCGATCGTCTATTCCTACTTCCATTGTCTGTAACGTATCATACTGTCGCATTCTTGGAATTAATACTTTACTAGTGACGAATCTCCTGTTGAAGTTACGAAGTCCAATCGTATAAGACAAGATCTGAAAGTGAGTGATAGGGTACGAAAGAATATTAGTCGATGCCTCTTTGAACATTAAGATTTTCACCTTTTACTAAGTCGTAAAACGATAGACGGCAGTTAAAGTTACTTCCATCAACATGCCCAAGCTACAAGTACCATAGTAACACTTAAATAAGACCGACGTTTTAGAGCGAAACAAGACCTGCACGTGTGCTATGGTCGCTAGGCTATCACCGCTCTGTGTTTTCTTGCATCAGATTTATTTATTATTAAGATTAATGAATGAAACTTTCACTCTGCAGCGGAGTGTGTGCTGATATGAAACTTCCTGGTAAATTAAAATTGTGCGCCCGAAACGGGACTCGAACCTGGGACCTTTGCCTTTCGCGGGCAACCGCTCTAACAATATATATATATATATATATATATATATATATATATATATATATATATATATATATTTTTTTTTTTTTTTTTTTTTTCTGAAAGGATAATTAAACTTTCTCTTCTGCGGTGGTTACCCGCCTCAGTGTGATGGGACCACTATTTTCTTTTTCTTATAACCAAAGCTGCTTCCAATGTGGCGGGACAGTCTGTGCACTTAGTAGCTGTCTCTCCTTGCCAGTAAGTAAGTAAAAAGTGTGGAACGTTCTTCTTAGGGTGAAAACTAAAGATAAATAAAGAAAATAAAGAAATCCTCTCCGTGGTTAGTTCAGTCACATGGAAGCCTCCAGAGTTCGTATTCTCGAATTGGTCTTGCAAGTGGTCCGTCACAGTTACAACGTTTACTGTTTCCGACGTGTAGTTTTGAATGCGTCTTCTCATAACTCTGATGGCTCCATGGCTTTAATAGCCGCGTTTCTGTGAGCACTACAGTCCATAACTGGATACTATCTGTAATATCTTTATGTCTTCACCATAATTTTCAACATATTTCCGTATGTGTTCGTGTAATCAGTTTGTAGTCTTATTTTGTCATGCTCGTATAACAAGTAAGCGCGATAATCGGCAAGTGTTGCTGAACGGCTATAGATGGCATAGACAGCGGTGTGGCCCAAAAGCCAAATCGCTGCATTGTTCTTCTTACGGGGGTTTCACAGATTTTCTGGTCGTAATAACTCTATAATATCTATGTTTTGCGGAACCGTTCGGTCGATAATGGCCAATCTGCATCGCATGAATTCCACGATCAACTCAGTTGTACCGCATGTGAGTCTGTGAATTAGTGTGTCCACAGTTTGCACAGGCGGGTGTTGGAGTCAGGTGAATGTTGTTAAGTTTCTCGTTAGTCGGCACTTTGTCATTAACAGTTATGTACAACATTGATTTGATACGTGGCGGTAGTATAGGACTGTGCACGTTTCTCCAGATCGTATTCCATTTTGAATGTGGGTATTTGTTTGTTATCCGGTTTTATCTGCCATCTGTTGTTAAGAAAATGTAGATTTTCTTATTCGTATAGGGCGGGTTGATGTCATCAGCTTGCTTTATATAACTGAATTCTCTGTAGTAAAGTCTGATATGGCGAAAGGTTAAAGGTATTGCAGCTTCATAAATTGGTGGCATCAAACTGCTCGGCTTCCAGTGTGATGTTAACCATTGGGTTATGCTCGGCGTCTGTTTATTTATAATTTTACTAATGCAACCGATTAGTAAAGTCCGGCATTTATATCTGGCGTGAATTAAACTAAGCCCTCCGCGTTCACGAGGTAAGGTTAAGGTGTCAATGCAGACTTTAAAAATATGGCCCCTTAGAACGTACCAGCAGAACGCCTTCTGGATACTATCTGCTAGGTGATTTGACACCGGTATGATCTGGCCCAAATAAAACATACTGCTCGCTATCAATATCCTAGCTGTGTGCACTCTTTGCAACAAATCCAAATCTCTGTCAAAATAAATACGAGTTGTGGCTCGGATCTTATGCGACATGTATGTCCAATTCTTCGTTGCCATGGCATCTGGTGTCGCGCGATTTATGTTGCGATTTATGTTGCACTTTTGTTTCACACCAGTCTAGGTAGGTGGTGTTGCCGATGCCTCTTCCTATGTGGAGCAGTGTTGTTTTCCTCGTATCCAACTTCGCTCCAGTTGCTATGTTAAAAGTAATAATTACTTCTCTCACTTTCGCCAGATCGTCCGTGGATGTTATTGATAAACATACGTCATCGGCGTATGTTATGCAAGCAATTTTCCACATTCCTATACTGATTCCCGCTGTCACGCGTGTTATGCTTGCCAGCAAAGGACCGACAGCTATGGCGTATAAAGCTATTGACAGAGGACAACCTTGCCGGATAGATCTCCTTATGGGTAGTGTGTCAGTCATGTAACCGTTAATCAACACACGTGATGTAGCATTAGAGACACAGTTCTGTAGCAGGTGGAGAAAACGTTGCCGAATCCCCATCCTCGACATTGCCTTGAATAGATATTAGTGGCTTATACGATCATAGGCCTTTTCAAAATCTAAAAATAATAGGGCGCCGGGTTCATTATTGTCTGCTACGGTACATATAATATCCCGTAATTCGCAGGCGGCTGATATCACACTGCGTCCCGGTAATGCGCTGTACTGGTATTCGCCTAGTATCTTATGTAACACTGATTGCATCCGCTTCTTGATTGCCCTCGTTATAATTTTAAAATCCGCATTTAATAGCGTAATAGGGCGCAATTCCTGGATCTTCTTGCTGTTTCCTTTCATCTTAAGCGGCACAATAAAACCTTCTTTCAGTTCATTCGGGATTGTTTGAAGTAGGTACATTTCGTTTGCAATTTGTGTTAAGGTTGGGCCAAAGCTATGCCAGTAGTGTTGATATAGTTCAGAACATAGTCCATCGGGTCCGGGACACTTCCGTTTTGCTGCATTGTGTACTGCCTCTTGAATATCCTCCTTGGTGAAAGGAGCTTGGAGGCCCTCGTTGTCTGAGAGGAGGGAGACTATTTCGTCAGTGACGTCATGAGATGATCTATCATTTGTCTCGTGCTTGTCATAGAGGTCCTTATAATAGCTGTATACCCGTTGTATTATGTCACGTTGTCTAGTAGATATGTTCCCTGCACCATCATCTACCTCTTCAATTAGTTTTGCTTTTTGACGTCGCAGTGTCCGTAGGGTGTGGTATAGCGTCGCCGTTTCCTCCGTTGCAATGTCTTTCGGCTGGGAACGTATTATTGCGGCCTCCAGTTGTTTGCGGTACAAATTTGTTATCTTTGCCTTGTACCTTTGGATGCGCCGGTAAGCATCCTCAACTCTGACATCCGCGGAATGATACAGATCCCGAAGGCAAGAAAAATAGAATTCTATGGTCCGTTTATTCTAATAGGACTTTTGGTAAGCATAACACTTTATCGTTGAACGAATTTTGGGTTTCGCTCTACGTAACCACCATTCAACAGTTAATCTGTATTGGGTTCGGGGGCGCAGTATATGCTCCCACACTCGCTGGATTTCCTCATCCAGCAGTTTGTCTCGTAATAGGCTCACGTTCACCTTCCAGTAGCCTCTTCCACGAAACACTTGGGCGCGCTGGAGGTTTATATAACATTGGTGGACACTGTGATCCGAGAAGCCCACGGGTGCAATGTCACTGTTCACTACATTGGGAGCGAGAGATTCGGAAACATAGATACGATCAATCTCGCTGGCCGAATTATTCGTTATATGGGTATACGCGATGCGGTTTCCATGTATTTTTCCCAGGTGTCTATCAAATTGATCCCATGCACTAGGTAGTCAAGTTCTAAGCACTTGTTGAAATGTGGTGTCTGATATTTGGCTGAGATTACACAATTAAAATCTCCCCCAATAATACAGTTCGTGGCACATTCGTTAATTAAGAAAGGCACATCATGTTTATAGAAGGAGGAGCGTTCCCGTCGGCGGTTGTTGCCCGGCAGCGCGTACAAATTTATAAGTTGAACGCCATTAACTTTACTCGCTATGCCACGGCCATTTGTCAGTCGAACCACATGCGAGTGAGGAATGCCATCTCGTAGCATGATTGCTGTTCCTGTGTGGTCCTCTTCACTGATGTTCGTGAGTGTGACAAACCCCTCTACGTTTGGCTGCACGCTAACTTCCTGAATGAGCCCAATATCTACGTTCGTGGTATATAAGAAGTCCTTAAGCGTTCTAAATTTTAACTCACTCTGGATTCTAGATATTGATAGTTGTTATATTATATGTGAAATTACCATTCATTTATGGGGAAAGATTCAAGTAACACTATATACTGCTATATCAACACAAAAACACATATTATTATAAAAGCTATGTTTGGTACTCGTTAGTATCCATTCCGTCATCTTGCGGAGACGGTTCAGCCAAAACATTTTGTTAACATGCGTCATGATCTGTTCTATCTGCGTAAGTGCTCCTAGGTTTCCAAGTTGCTGATGTTTTAATTTTGCAGCAACTTGTTGCGCTACAGGCCTCAATTGATAGGCTACTTCAGAAGCACCCCCACGAGCAACCCGCATTTTCTTTTTTTTCAGGGGAAGTTTGCCCTTTAACTTCCTTCTGTGATTCCGATGACGACTTTTTTGATTTTTTGGCGCCAGAGACCGGTCTATCAGTAGTCATCGAAGGATTGTCAAGGGTTCCATGGGAGTCTGTCACGTCTTCGTCGAGTTTTTCGATCTGTTGTGGAGTATTGCCGTCGATGGTTGCAGGTACACACGGAGAATCAGTTGGGGAGGTGTCAAGAGTCGCACTTGTCGTGTCCGACGGTGCATCGGGCGCGCCCTCTTTCTCTCCAAGAACATCCTTCAAAGCTGTGTCACCCGCTAGGTTACATGTGACAGGACTCAGTTCGGAAACAGCACTTAATTGTAGGGTTGGTTCGTTGCCTTCACGAGCTTCCGACATTTCAACGTCATCGCTCCACGACAGTGCATTTGTTGGCTGCACTACAGAGTTTGCTGCTGCGGCAGCTAGCACTACGTCATCGGGAAGGGTGGCGTTACTCTCCGTTCCAGTAAACAAACGGCTGGTATACTGAGGGCGCGGTCTGCCTCCTTCCGCATCGACCTCGACGGGGAGCTGAACTGGTGCGCGCCTGCGTGGACATTCCGCTCTAAGGTGTCCAGGCAGATTACAAGCGGAGCAAGTGCGTGGTTATCCATCATATACCACGAGAGCTCTGAAGCCACATACATTAATGAAGGACGGTATGTGTGACTGAAGGTCAATTTTAACTGTTCTTACACCATTATCGACCTTATAATGCATGTTACCGCCCCAACGATCATCAGTCACTGCATATTCTGTTCCAAACTTCGATAGCGCCTGTTTGATATACACAAATTCAACTTCAAACGGTAGCAGATGCACTTTAACATTCCTGAGACCCAAACCGGCGTAAGACATGTAAACTCGACTCACCTCGCCTGTGCTGCTCTTGTACTCCGCTGTCCCGTTCGTTTTGTCCATTATCCTTTAGCACCAGTCGTCGTTACGCAGCTTCACGATGTACTCGTTACATAGAAAATCGTATGCCATCCCAAGAACATCCTCTTCTGGTACTTGAAAACACCTCTTGAACCAATCATCAAATTCGTATGTCTTAGGTCGTGCAACACCGAAAACGAAACTGAACTTCAATGTATACTTCCGCAAATGCGACTCCATTTCAGACACTAAGTATCACAATCGTATGCCATCCCAAGAACATCCTCTTCTGGTACTTGAAAACACCCCTTGAACCAATCATCAAATTCGTATGTCTTAGGTCGTGCAACACCGAAAACGAAACTGAACTTCAATGTATACTTCCGCAAATGCGACTCCATTTCAGACACTAAGTATCACAATCGTATGCCATCCCAAGAACATCCTCTTCTGGTACTTGAAAACACCCCTTGAACCAATCATCAAATTCGTATGTCTTAGGTCGTGCAACACCGAAAACGAAACTGAACTTCAATGTATACTTCCGCAAATGCGACTCCATTTCAGACACTAAGTATCACAATCGTATGCCATCCCAAGAACATCCTCTTCTGGTACTTGAAAACACCCCTTGAACCAATCATCAAATTCGTATGTCTTAGGTCGTGCAACACCGAAAACGAAACTGAACTTCAATGTATACTTCCGCAAATGCGACTCCATTTCAGACACTAAGTATCACAATCGTATGCCATCCCAAGAACATCCTCTTCTGGTACTTGAAAACACCCCTTGAACCAATCATCAAATTCGTATGTCTTAGGTCGTGCAACACCGAAAACGAAACTAAACTTCAATGTATACTTCCGCAAATGCGACTCCATTTCAGACACTAAGTATCACAATCGTATGCCATCCCAAGAACATCCTCTTCTGGTACTTGAAAACACCCCTTGAACCAATCATCAAATTCGTATGTCTTAGGTCGTGCAACACCGAAAACGAAACTGAACTTCAATGTATACTTCCGCAAATGCGACTCCATTTCAGACACTAAGTATCACAATCGTATGCCATCCCAAGAACATCCTCTTCTGGTACTTGAAAACACCCCTTGAACCAATCATCAAATTCGTATGTCTTAGGTCGTGCAACACCGAAAACGAAACTGAACTTCAATGTATACTTCCGCAAATGCGACTCCATTTCAGACAGTAAGTATCACAATCGTATGCCATCCCAAGAACATCCTCTTCTGGTACTTGAAAACACCCCTTGAACCAATCATCAAATTCGTATGTCTTAGGTCGTGCAACACCGAAAACGAAACTGAACTTCAATGTATACTTCCGCAAATGCGACTCCATTTCAGACACTAAGTATCACAATCGTATGCCATCCCAAGAACATCCTCTTCTGGTACTTGAAAACACCCCTTGAACCAATCATCAAATTCGTATGTCTTAGGTCGTGCAACACCGAAAACGAAACTGAACTTCAATGTATACTTCCGCAAATGCGACTCCATTTCAGACACTAAGTATCACAATCGTATGCCATCCCAAGAACATCCTCTTCTGGTACTTGAAAACACCCCTTGAACCAATCATCAAATTCGTATGTCTTAGGTCGTGCAACACCGAAAACGAAACTGAACTTCAATGTATACTTCCGCAAATGCGACTCCATTTCAGACACTAAGTATCACAATCGTATGCCATCCCAAGAACATCCTCTTCTGGTACTTGAAAACACCCCTTGAACCAATCATCAAATTCGTATGTCTTAGGTCGTGCAACACCGAAAACGAAACTGAACTTCAATGTATACTTCCGCAAATGCGACTCCATTTCAGACACTAAGTATCACAATCGTATGCCATCCCAAGAACATCCTCTTCTGGTACTTGAAAACACCCCTTGAACCAATCATCAAATTCGTATGTCTTAGGTCGTGCAACACCGAAAACGAAACTGAACTTCAATGTATACTTCCGCAAATGCGACTCCATTTCAGACACTAAGTATCACAATCGTATGCCATCCCAAGAACATCCTCTTCTGGTACTTGAAAACACCCCTTGAACCAATCATCAAATTCGTATGTCTTAGGTCGTGCAACACCGAAAACGAAACTGAACTTCAATGTATACTTCCGCAAATGCGACTCCATTTCAGACACTAAGTATCACAATCGTATGCCATCCCAAGAACATCCTCTTCTGGTACTTGAAAACACCCCTTGAACCAATCATCAAATTCGTATGTCTTAGGTCGTGCAACACCGAAAACGAAACTGAACTTCAATGTATACTTCCGCAAATGCGACTCCATTTCAGACACTAAGTATCACAATCGTATGCCATCCCAAGAACATCCTCTTCTGGTACTTGAAAACACCCCTTGAACCAATCATCAAATTCGTATGTCTTAGGTCGTGCAACACCGAAAACGAAACTGAACTTCAATGTATACTTCCGCAAATGCGACTCCATTTCAGACACTAAGTATCACAATCGTATGCCATCCCAAGAACATCCTCTTCTGGTACTTGAAAACACCCCTTGAACCAATCATCAAATTCGTATGTCTTAGGTCGTGCAACACCGAAAACGAAACTGAACTTCAATGTATACTTCCGCAAATGCGACTCCATTTCAGACACTAAGTATCACAATCGTATGCCATCCCAAGAACATCCTCTTCTGGTACTTGAAAACACCCCTTGAACCAATCATCAAATTCGTATGTCTTAGGTCGTGCAACACCGAAAACGAAACTGAACTTCAATGTATACTTCCGCAAATGCGACTCCATTTCAGACACTAAGTATCACAATCGTATGCCATCCCAAGAACATCCTCTTCTGGTACTTGAAAACACCCCTTGAACCAATCATCAAATTCGTATGTCTTAGGTCGTGCAACACCGAAAACGAAACTGAACTTCAATGTATACTTCCGCAAATGCGACTCCATTTCAGACACTAAGTATCACAATCGTATGCCATCCCAAGAACATCCTCTTCTGGTACTTGAAAACACCCCTTGAACCAATCATCAAATTCGTATGTCTTAGGTCGTGCAACACCGAAAACGAAACTGAACTTCAATGTATACTTCCGCAAATGCGACTCCATTTCAGACACTAAGTATCACAATCGTATGCCATCCCAAGAACATACTCTTCTGGTACTTGAAAACACCCCTTGAACCAATCATCAAATTCGTATGTCTTAGGTCGTGCAACACCGAAAACGAAACTGAACTTCAATGTATACTTCCGCAAATGCGACTCCATTTCAGACACTAAGTATCACAATCGTATGCCATCCCAAGAACATCCTCTTCTGGTACTTGAAAACACCCCTTGAACCAATCATCAAATTCGTATGTCTTAGGTCGTGCAACACCGAAAACGAAACTGAACTTCAATGTATACTTCCGCAAATGCGACTCCATTTCAGACACTAAGTATCACAATCGTATGCCATCCCAAGAACATCCTCTTCTGGTACTTGAAAACACCCCTTGAACCAATCATCAAATTCGTATGTCTTAGGTCGTGCAACACCGAAAACGAAACTGAACTTCAATGTATACTTCCGCAAATGCGACTCCATTTCAGACACTAAGTATCACAATCGTATGCCATCCCAAGAACATCCTCTTCTGGTACTTGAAAACACCCCTTGAACCAATCATCAAATTCGTATGTCTTAGGTCGTGCAACACCGAAAACGAAACTGAACTTCAATGTATACTTCCGCAAATGCGACTCCATTTCAGACACTAAGTATCACAATCGTATGCCATCCCAAGAACATCCTCTTCTGGTACTTGAAAACACCCCTTGAACCAATCATCAAATTCGTATGTCTTAGGTCGTGCAACACCGAAAACGAAACTGAACTTCAATGTATACTTCCACAAATGCGACTCCATTTCAGACACTAAGTATCACAATCGTATGCCATCCCAAGAACATCCTCTTCTGGTACTTGAAAACACCCCTTGAACCAATCATCAAATTCGTATGTCTTAGGTCGTGCAACACCGAAAACGAAACTGAACTTCAATGTATACTTCCGCAAATGCGACTCCATTTCAGACACTAAGTATCACAATCGTATGCCATCCCAAGAACATCCTCTTCTGGTACTTGAAAACACCCCTTGAACCAATCATCAAATTCGTATGTCTTAGGTCGTGCAACACCGAAAACGAAACTGAACTTCAATGTATACTTCCGCAAATGCGACTCCATTTCAGACACTAAGTATCACAATCGTATGCCATCCCAAGAACATCCTCTTCTGGTACTTGAAAACACCCCTTGAACCAATCATCAAATTCGTATGTCTTAGGTCGTGCAACACCGAAAACGAAACTGAACTTCAATGTATACTTCCGCAAATGCGACTCCATTTCAGACACTAAGTATCACAATCGTATGCCATCCCAAGAACATCCTCTTCTGGTACTTGAAAACATCCCTTGAACCAATCATCAAATTCGTATGTCTTAGGTCGTGCAACACCGAAAACGAAACTGAACTTCAATGTATACTTCCGCAAATGCGACTCCATTTCAGACACTAAGTATCACAATCGTATGCCATCCCAAGAACATCCTCTTCTGGTACTTGAAAACACCCCTTGAACCAATCATCAAATTCGTATGTCTTAGGTCGTGCAACGCCGAAAACGAAACTGAACTTCAATGTATACTTAAGCAAATGCGACTCCATTTCAGACACTAAGTATCACAATCGTATGCCATCCCAAGAACATCCTCTTCTGGTACTTGAAAACACCCCTTGAACCAATCATCAAATTCGTATGTCTTAGGTCGTGCAACACCGAAAACGAAACTGAACTTCAATGTATACTTCCGCAAATGCGACTCCATTTCAGACACTAAGTATCACAATCGTATGCCATCCCAAGAACATCCTCTTCTGGTACTTGAAAACACCCCTTGAACCAATCATCAAATTCGTATGTCTTAGGTCGTGCAACACCGAAAACGAAACTGAACTTCAATGTATACTTCCGCAAATGCGACTCCATTTCAGACACTAAGTATCACAATCGTATGCCATCCCAAGAACATACTCTTCTGGTACTTGAAAACACCCCTTGAACCAATCATCAAATTCGTATGTCTTAGGTCGTGCAACACCGAAAACGAAACTGAACTTCAATGTATACTTCCGCAAATGCGACTCCATTTCAGACACTAAGTATCACAATCGTATGCCATCCCAAGAACATCCTCTTCTGGTACTTGAAAACACCCCTTGAACCAATCATCAAATTCGTATGTCTTAGGTCGTGCAACACCGAAAACGAAACTGAACTTCAATGTATACTTCCGCAAATGCGACTCCATTTCAGACACTAAGTATCACAATCGTATGCCATCCCAAGAACATCCTCTTCTGGTACTTGAAAACACCCCTTGAACCAATCATCAAATTCGTATGTCTTAGGTCGTGCAACACCGAAAACGAAACTGAACTTCAATGTATACTTCCGCAAATGCGACTCCATTTCAGACACTAAGTATCACAATCGTATGCCATCCCAAGAACATCCTCTTCTGGTACTTGAAAACACCCCTTGAACCAATCATCAAATTCGTATGTCTTAGGTCGTGCAACACCGAAAACGAAACTGAACTTCAATGTATACTTCCGCAAATGCGACTCCATTTCAGACACTAAGTATCACAATCGTATGCCATCCCAAGAACATCCTCTTCTGGTACTTGAAAACACCCCTTGAACCAATCATCAAATTCGTATGTCTTAGGTCGTGCAACACCGAAAACGAAACTGAACTTCAATGTATACTTCCACAAATGCGACTCCATTTCAGACACTAAGTATCACAATCGTATGCCATCCCAAGAACATCCTCTTCTGGTACTTGAAAACACCCCTTGAACCAATCATCAAATTCGTATGTCTTAGGTCGTGCAACACCGAAAACGAAACTGAACTTCAATGTATACTTCCGCAAATGCGACTCCATTTCAGACACTAAGTATCACAATCGTATGCCATCCCAAGAACATCCTCTTCTGGTACTTGAAAACACCCCTTGAACCAATCATCAAATTCGTATGTCTTAGGTCGTGCAACACCGAAAACGAAACTGAACTTCAATGTATACTTCCGCAAATGCGACTCCATTTCAGACACTAAGTATCACAATCGTATGCCATCCCAAGAACATCCTCTTCTGGTACTTGAAAACACCCCTTGAACCAATCATCAAATTCGTATGTCTTAGGTCGTGCAACACCGAAAACGAAACTGAACTTCAATGTATACTTCCGCAAATGCGACTCCATTTCAGACACTAAGTATCACAATCGTATGCCATCCCAAGAACATCCTCTTCTGGTACTTGAAAACACCCCTTGAACCAATCATCAAATTCGTATGTCTTAGGTCGTGCAACACCGAAAACGAAACTGAACTTCAATGTATACTTCCGCAAATGCGACTCCATTTCAGACACTAAGTATCACAATCGTATGCCATCCCAAGAACATCCTCTTCTGGTACTTGAAAACACCCCTTGAACCAATCATCAAATTCGTATGTCTTAGGTCGTGCAACACCGAAAACGAAACTGAACTTCAATGTATACTTCCGCAAATGCGACTCCATTTCAGACACTAAGTATCACAATCGTATGCCATCCCAAGAACATCCTCTTCTGGTACTTGAAAACACCCCTTGAACCAATCATCAAATTCGTATGTCTTAGGTCGTGCAACACCGAAAACGAAACTGAACTTCAATGTATACTTCCGCAAATGCGACTCCATTTCAGACACTAAGTATCACAATCGTATGCCATCCCAAGAACATCCTCTTCTGGTACTTGAAAACACCCCTTGAACCAATCATCAAATTCGTATGTCTTAGGTCGTGCAACACCGAAAACGAAACTGAACTTCAATGTATACTTCCGCAAATGCGACTCCATTTCAGACACTAAGTATCACAATCGTATGCCATCCCAAGAACATCCTCTTCTGGTACTTGAAAACACCCCTTGAACCAATCATCAAATTCGTATGTCTTAGGTCGTGCAACACCGAAAACGAAACTGAACTTCAATGTATACTTCCGCAAATGCGACTCCATTTCAGACACTAAGTATCACAATCGTATGCCATCCCAAGAACATCCTCTTCTGGTACTTGAAAACACCCCTTGAACCAATCATCAAATTCGTATGTCTTAGGTCGTGCAACACCGAAAACGAAACTGAACTTCAATGTATACTTCCGCAAGTGCGACTCCATTTCAGACACTAAGTATCACACAGCGCGCGCGAAGTAAACAAGCAGCGACGGCACTGAAGACCGCAGCAAGCACACGTACTGACCGCTACGGCGGTCTGGCCGCGAATGCCACTGAGCTATCCCGACACGACTCACGACACCGCCCCATAACTTCAATGCTGATAGTACCTCTCCTCCAACTTTCCAAACTTCATAGAAGTTCTCCTGCGTAACTTGCAAGACTAGCACTCCTGGAGGAAAGAATATGGTGGAGACATGGCTTAGTTCGGAAAGAAGGAGTCGGCATCATGAGTCGTGTCGGGGTAGCTCAGCGGTGGAGCGCTTGCCCGCGAAAGTCAAAGGTCCCAGTTTGGAGTCCCGGTTCCGGCACACAATTTTAATCTGCCAGAAAGTTTCAAGATTATTGAAGTTTGGCATTGTGGTTGTTGATAAAAGTAACTTTAACCACGACGTCTCGCTCCACGAATCTAAATTAATGAAACATGGAGTAATTAATTTTCAAGAAGCAGCGACTGACATTGTTCCCTAACAGATAAGTCAACTGCAGATCTTCTGCCCCAGGCGGTTTGACTTCGTTTCTTCAGTAGCTGTTTTGTTGCATACTAAAGAATTAAATAATGGGATAATAAGGGAAGCTATAAACAATGAAAGTCGGGAATGTCGGTCGAAAAATATCTTCAGAATGAAACCAATATAATATTGGTTGCCCTGGCAGAATTTTAGAAATACTATTGCCCACTGAATATACCTGCTGGGCTAGATAAAGATTTACTATAGATATGTCGGCAAGGCAATGCTTTAAACATCAGGAAAATGAAGATCATTCCTCAGAGCCAGCTCACAGACGAAATAGAACTATAGTCGGCGTCACCTACGAAGGCAGCCCCGTTTTCAACCGCTTCCACCTTCCGCTCCGCTTCAATGCGCGGAAGCCATGTGTTACGGACTCACAGGGGTCTGACCAGGGAAATTATCACTCTGCTTACCGTATCGCAGCATGTGACACTGGCGATGCAAATGCCGCGGGAACAGTTTCGCAACGAAACCAATTATGGAATGTCTCAAATTTCGATACATCACGAGGCTGACGTGAATGGCTAAGACAGGCTGCTCCCTAGGTAAGGGAGGCAGTTTCTAATAAGTGGCGAAAACTGAAGCACGCTGTCTTCGCGATACTCGCACCATAGAAACTGCAACGAAATGTTAATTGCTCTCCAGGTTAGTTAAAGAGACGGCTAACGGATTCCTGTGCACTTGCGCTCTATGCTAATAGGTCCCTGTAGCCAACCCAACAGAGGGAGGGAGGCGTAGGCAATACTGCTCTTCCTCGTCGTCAACAGCGGCTAACTTCCGGCTTTCAGGTTGGCTGCCCTGGACTGGCGATAATTCCCAAACCTTGAGCAAACTCGTCTCTCTCTATCATTACGTGTTTCCTACATCGTTTCAAATTAACGGCCTGAGAATCAAACTAGTTTGGGCGTTTTCGATATTGATAAAATGAGGAATACAAAAATTATCTCCTCGACTGCCCCCCCCCCCCCACCAGCTGATGCTTCTCTACATAGCCAATATAGTGGTAGTCTGTCAATCTGGTAAAATCAATTTAGTGGTATTAATGACTCAATCAAGTGTGTACGATTAATAATTAATTAATGGATCACAGTATGTTTTCCAAAAATTTACATGGAATTTAATTTGGAACGAGAAACTGCGATCAGAAAGCAGGTATTCTTTGCATAGCTATATATATATATATATATATATATATATATATATATATATATATATATAACACCTCAAATATCTCTGGAACGACAAAATATATTCAAAAACGGTTTTCACCAGTATGGGGCCTAAGAAACTAAATACTAAATAATTTTAATTCGTTTACAAATACTATTATCAACACAAACTAGTGTTTTTTAAATGGACACCCCCTATTTTGTCGTATGCAATCAATAGCATAAAAAAAACATTAACAATGGCGTTTATTGCATCGCAATACGTCAATTACATCCCGAGATATTGCGACGCGAAGTTGACGCTTGAATAAGCGCCCAGCTAGCGCACGTCCTGAGACTCAAGGCTGAACCTCACGCTGCCTATGTCAGGGGCTCACACAATGGGAAGGAAAGAACAATCCACAAAAATGAACAAGAAACACTTCCAACGCAAAGTTACGTTTTTCACATTGTAAATGTATGTTTATTGTAACGAAATTACAAGTAGAGCTACAATTAGAGATAACACACATGGTTCCACTGTTCTAAACACATTTACTACTGCCCTGTCACCCATAGAAACTGTATTGTTTTGCATTAGATCCAGCAGAGAAAATACACCCACATCTCGACCATTGAAACTGTGTTATGTCAACATATGTTCGAAGTGCCGTCCGTTTGCATCAATACACGTTTGAAGACGTTTGACGAGAGAGTGTTGCACAGATTGTAGAGTTTCTACAGATATTGTCACACAGGCCGCAGTAATACGATCTTGCATATCCTTTACTGTCGTTGGGGGTTCTTGATACAGTCTGTCTCTCATTGCGCCCCAGAGAAAGAAGTCTAATGGCGTCAAGTCAGGGGACCGTACTGGCCATCGCACAGTACCTCCCCGCCCAATCCACCTATTTGGAAATGTCGCATCTAGAATGCCTGTGGCAACTTTTGTAGTTTGTGCAGAGCATTCAGCATGTTGGAACCACATTGATAGTCGAGTTTCCAATCCTAGATCCTCCATGAGGAGCGGTAGTGTGTGTTGAAGAAAAGATGCATATCGCTGTCAATTTAATGTCCCATGGTAAAAATAGGGACCTGCAACACAGTCAGCAATGATGCCGCACGAAACACTGACACTCAACTGTCGTTGATGAGCAACTTGGCGAATCCAGTGGGGATTTTGCACGGACCAGTAGTGCATGTTCTGCAGATTCACATTCCCATGATTTGTAAATGAAGCCTCGTCCGTAAACAAAGTATTGCTTAGGAATACTGGATTACCTTGCAACTGCAGAAGTGCAAAATGACAGAATGCAATACGGGAGGCAAAGTCATTCCCGTACAGTTCTTGGTGCAGTGAGACATGGAACGGATGAAATCGACGCCGATGCAAGATTCTGTTTACACTACTGTGGCTTATTCCTACATCTCGTGCAATCTGTCCCACCTGCGGATTGTGCGCTACAGCAGCCAGAACAGCAATTTCGTTTCCATTGCCAGTCGCTGGCGTTGTACGTCGACATTTTGTGGGAGTCCAGCTTCCTGTTTCCGTGAGTGTCTCGTAGATGTTGCCAATGGTTCGACGTGACGGACACCGCCGTTCTGGGTAGCGTTCAGCATACAGTGCCACAGCTGCGGTTGCATTTCCGTGACATTCGCCATAAATTAAAATAATATATAGTTTTTCTTCATTACTGAAGTTCGGCATATCGACTAGATGTAGGCAAATGTAACAAGCCACACGAAAATTGGTTTTAATGTGGCAACGTATGTGAATTACGTTACAGTTTGAGAGCAGTTCAGCAGAGCGGATTAGGAGACACCTGTACACTGAAGGTAGAGCGTGCCGTGGTGATATTGGTTAGTTTACAGCAGGATACAGGCGCCAGTGCAGGCAACCCCTGCTCTGAGCACAGTACTACATGTGATACATAACGTCAGCAGCTGTGACGCCGTTGCTATCCATTACAAGTTACATATTGCAGGACGTATGAGGTTTAGAAAAGTGAAATCACGTCTGTTACAGCAAATTGTACCTCTAGTTGCCATTTCGCAACAATAAACGTTATGCGCAGGACATCCATCATTCTGATACGGCATTATTTGATACATTATAATAGGTGGATCAGTTCAAGTAAGGTACAGCTCAAGAAGAGACTAAACTATCCCCCTTCAAGAGTGCCATCAATGAAATGAGTCAATGATGTGTTATCATACAATACCACATCAAACAACTCCACTGACGTAGTACGTCATTCCGATCACGATTACCGGCAGCGTGAGGTTCACGCATGAGTCTCAGGACATGCGCTAGCTGTAAGCTTAATTTATTTCAAGCGTCAACTTCGCGTAGCAATATCTCGGGATGTTTATGTGATTTTTTATGCTAGTGATTGCATACGAAAAAATAGGGCGTTTCCATAAAAAAACACAAGTTTGTGTTGAAAATAGTATTTGTAAACGTTTTAAAATTTCGCATAGTATTTAGTTTCTTAGGCCCCTGCTGTACGTTCATGCTAGTGAAAACCGTTTTTGAATATCTTTTGTCGTTCCAGAGATATTTGGGGTGGCAGCGTTAGGTGAGACACCCTATATATATATATATATATATATATATATATATATATATATATATATATATATAGTGTGTGTGTATGTATAAGGAACACATTTTTGGTGCTATCTAAAATTGTTTAATACGAGTTCTCCAGCCAAGATCGCTTTCTTCTTCTTTTAATTACATGACCGGTTTCGGCGTGCTAGACGCCATCTTCAGACCTAATACATAAACTCTCTGGCTTCCAGCCGGGTGACGTTTCGACGAGTGACATACCGGTCATAGTTTGGCGAAGTGCTGAGACTGGGCAGATGCCGCGCTATTTATACCTGCGTGTGGCCCCCACCTCCCGACCGCGGGAGGCTGGGTCCAACGTCGTCGGCGGGCGGGGGGGGGGGGGGGGGTGGAGGAGGCGCCGCTCGTATCCCTGTCCGTGCAGTCCGTCCGCGTCTCGCGGGCTGGACGGTTCCTCGTGCGCTCTCGGCGAATTGCAGCACTTGCTGGATTGCTGGATTCAATGCCGCGCTCAATTGCTATCCCTCGTCTCCGTTCACAAGATTTTCGTGAACTCCAATTTCCACGGATTCTTTGATAACGCTGTCCCAAAAGCTGTTGGCTCGGCACAGTACCTTGGTGTTTTCGTAGTCAAAATAATGGTTTTCATTCGTGCTATGTTCTGCTATAGCATATTTCTCCGCCTGTCCTAGTCGAACGTATCTGATATGTCTTCACACCTTTTTGAGATACATCGCTGCGTTTGACCTATGTATTGCACCACATTCGCAAGCAATGCTATAGATCTCAGGTGTGTTAAGTTTAAGTGGATCTTTCGCTGAGCCTAGCAGTTCTTTCGTCTTAGGTGGTGGTCGGAAGACGGTTTTTATATTGGATTTCCCCAGTAGTCTCCCGATTTTGGCTGATAGCGATCTCAAAAAAGGAAGGAAGGCGAGCCTCTGCTTTTCTTCTTGTTCTTCTCTTTCTTCTTCTTCTTCTTCTCGATTTTTGTCAGTCTGTCTCCTCTTGAAGGCCCTAACAATCTGTGATTCACCGTACCTGGCTGGAAGCCCGAGAATTCTTCATCAGCAATATACGCCAGGAAAGATTACATTCTCACCTAATACATAATAGTTTTCTTTTATTTACTTTTTTTATTTTATTTTTTTTTTTTTTTTTTTTTTTTTTTTTTTTTTACAAAATGTGCTGCATTATATATAACCAAAAATTTTTATCTATCTACAATTACATAGTTACATACCTGTAGTGAATTTTTACATGGCTTCACTGCTATTCCAACAATTTTTAACATAGCAAATTGGTATACATCTACATTCACATCCATTTAAATTTTATTTGGGTGACACATGCATGTGGATGAATAGCAGTGAAGCCACGTAAAAATTCGCTACAGTTATGTGACTATGTAATTGTAGATAAATAAGATAAAAAAAAATCCTTGATATATTAAGTTTCAAGATGGCGTCTAGCACGCCGAAACCGGTCATGTAATTAAAAGAAGAGCGATCTTGGCTGAACACCTGCTATTATTATTATTTTGTCTGAGTACTGATATGGACAGATGCTGCAGTCTCGCCACTTATCTTTCATGTTCCATCACGTTTGTTACAACCTCACACAACCTGCACATGCAGAATAGCGTTCAACAGGAGTTGTAATCCTGACAAGATAAGTGTGTGTTGTCACAGTTGACGTCGCCTTAACGTCAGTGGTCCCAGTGCGGCCTGTGTGCATTAGTTGATTAGCCGTGTTCTCAGGACAGAGGGTCGCCCGATCCGGGCTTAACGCCGTTACACGCAGTCCCGCCGCTGGGCTTAGCGCGTGACGCGCGGACCTACGTCAACGTGCTTAGCACCGATCCCAAGCGGGCGTCCGCCGCCCACACAACACGAGAACACGATGCCAGATACAACAGGGGCAACGTTGCCGCGTCATCAGTAACAGTGCCATATTTCTGGATTTCAGGAAGGCTTTCGACACTGTACCCCACAAGCGGATTCTTATGAAATTGCGTGCTTATGGAATTGTGCGATTGGATTCACGATTTCCTATCAGAAAGAACACAGTTCGTTGTAATTGACGGTAAGTCATCGAGTAAAACAGAAGTGATATCTGGCGTTCCACAGGGAAGCGTTATAGGTCCCCTACTCTTCCTCGTGGTTATAAACGATTTAGGAGACAATCTGAATAGCTCCCTTAGACTGTTCGCGGATGATGCTGTCGTTTATCGGTTAGTGAAGTCAATTGAGGATCAAAAGCAACTGCAAAGCAATATAGACAAAATTTCTGCATGGTGCGAAAATTGGCAATTGACACTAAATAAAGAAAAGTGTGAAGTAATACACATGACCACTAAAAGAAATCCGTTGAACTTTAATTACGCGATAAATCAGTCAAACGTTAAGGTCGTAGATTCTACCAAATACCTAGGAGTTACAATCACGAACAACTTTGACTGGAGAGAAAACATAGAAAATATTGTGGGGAAGGCGAACCAAAGGTTACGTTGCATCGGCAGAACGCTTCGAAGATGCACCAGCTCCACCAAAGAGACTGCCTACATCACACTTGTGCGTCCTCTCCTGGAGTACTGTTGCCCTTTGTGGGACCCTCACCAGGTGGGACTGACGGAAGACATTGAGAAGGTTGAGAGAAGGGCAGCTCGTTTTGTTTTATCACGTTACGGGGGGGGGGGGGATGCGTCACGGAAATGTTGCACGAATTGGTGTGGAAATCATTAAAAGAAAGACGTTATTCATTGCGGCGTGATCTGTTTGCGAAGTTTCAATCACCGACTTTTAGTTCTGAATGTGAAAATATTTTGCTAGCACCCACCTACTTAGGGAGACATGACCATGCCAATAAAATAAGAGAAATCAGATCGAAAACGGAACGATTTAGGTGTTCTTTCTTCCCGCGCGCTATTAGAGAATCGAACGGTAGAGAAAAGTTATGAAAGTGGTTAATGAACCCTCTGCCAGGCACTTTAATGTGATTTGCAAAGTATCTATGTAGATGTAGAAGAGGCGTACACACATTGTCAGACCAGAGCAACACAGCATCCAATTACGTACACCGACGTCGTCATCCGCACGGAAAGTAATTCGTGTGAAGTAACGTTACAGCATCGAAAAATACCATGCTACCATGTCAAGTTGTGCAGAGTAGAATAATAACTGACAGCAAAACAGCGGAGCTTGGTAATGTGATACACACACAGCAGCTGATTCAATTAATCTTCCCCTCGGGCTTCATTGTTAATTAATGGGGCAATTCGCGAAGTAGTTATTGTGCTTCGCGCCAGCAAAGGCATCTTCCGCAGCAGCTGTTGTTAAAAGTTGTGTTTCCCGTCTTATGCTAATTGCAATTAGGACAAATATCACTCCAGACGCTCACGCTTTCAATTCATATGGAATCTTCCGTGGTAGGTGTTATTGCATATTCCGTAGAAAAGTTGGTCGATTTTTGACGCCCCCCCCCCCCTTTACTCCACTGTTTTCGTTCATTTTTTGTCTCTTTTTTTCGTTTGCTACCGCTTCACTTTGTCTAAACTCCTTATAGTTTGCACATCACGCTGTTATAGAGATTGCCTGTCGGTTTGCTTTCCACTTCATCACAGTTTTTTGCTGAAGCTAAGAAGCCAACAAGTGATTTACAAAATTTACACAGTTTGGAAAAAGTGAAATGGTCACACAAAAAAAGACACCAAAATAGGCGAAAATTTGAAACGTGTCTGTACAAATTTAATAGTATTGTTTCGCCTGTCTTGTATCGAAATTTAGATGTAAAATGTTATATGAACGTCTTTGAGTAACTACGTCTATGGTTTGATTTGATTTAATTTTCTCAGGGAAGCCAAAACAGTCTTGGTCCAACCCGCCACTACCCGCACCGAAACTATATTGTGCAGTATCGCTCCCTGTATATCTAGTAAAGCCAGCCAATCCACTTGAACAGTGCAAGGAGTCCTTTTACCAGTTCTTTATTAGACTCAATTTCTTCGGGTCTGGTTGTCCCAAATGTTCTCTGCCTTTTACTCTTCAATGCAATGCATTCGAAGATTAGATGTGATGCATTTTCATCACCGTCATCACAGATCCCACATTTAGGGTCCTCTTCTGTTATTCCCATTGTATGTAGGTGTTTTTTGAAATTAATACTCGAAGTAATTTACTTTTGTGCTGAATGGTTGTTGTTGTTGTGGTCTTCAGTCCGCAGACTGGTTTGTTGCAGCTCTCCACGCTACCGTGTCCTGTGCAAGTCTCTTCATCTGAGAATACGTTCGTCCCTCGGTCTCCCTCTACGATTTTTACCCCACACACTTCCTTCTAACGCTAAGTTGACAGTTGCTAGATGTCTCAGAATGTGTCCTACCAATCTATCCCTTCTCTTAGTCAGGATATGCCAGAAACTCCTTTTCTCCCCAATTCGGTTAAGCATCTCCTCATTAATCACGTGATGTACCCATCTAATCTTCATCATTCGTCTGTAGCACCACATTTCAAAAGCTTATATAATCTTTTTGTCTGAACTCCTTATCGTCCACGTTTCACTGCCATACAATGCTACGCTCCAGACAAATGCTTTCAGAAAGGACTGCCTAACATTTACATTAATATTGGATGTCAGTAAATTTCAATTCTTCAGAAGCGCTTTACTTCCCATAGCCATTCGGCATTTTATATCTTCTTTACTTCGGCCATCAGAAGTTATCTTGCTACCCAAATAACAAAATTCATCTACTACTTTTATTGTCCCATTACCTAATCTAATTCCTTCAGCATCGGCTGACTTTCTGACATTGCATTCCATTATCTTCGTTTTACTCTTGTTAATGTTCATACCTTCCTATCACGACACTGGCCAAACCATTCAATTGCTCTTCCAGGTCCTTTGCAGTCTCTGACAAAATTACTATGTCGTCGGCAAACCGAAAACTTTTTATTTCTTCTCCCTGAACTTTAATTCCCTGTCCTAAATATGTAATGTTCGTATTAAACATCTTAGATATCCTGACACAGTAAAAATTAAGCATAGTAATAATTTTAGAATAGAATATTATTTATAACGAAAACTGAGTGTGCAGCTGGCTGCCTTGTGCCCGCGATGCTCTCCAGGAACGTTGTCGCTGACTCCAGACGGCCGCTAGCTCTTTAATTCAGAAGTTTTCCTCGGCTGCTCGCGGCTCTCTCTCTTCCCCTGCGGCGTACAGCGACAGGGCCTCGTTACGCACGCACTTGGGCCCAAGTGCCCTCCAGATTTGTTGCTCCTGTGGTCGCGACTCTCATTTAATCCCTTTGCAATTAAAGCAGGGCAGAAGGGTGCGCCGTCTGGAGGGGCAGAAGCTGAGCGGCGCGCCATTTGCATCCGCTAAGCGCTGCCGCTGCTCATCTGCCAGGGTGGTGGCTGAAAGAGGCCACTCACAGAACACGGCCTTCACCACCGCGCAGAAAATATGGGAAGCATGCAAATAAATGTACGTACAGGAACACGAGTGACATTTTTGTTCAATTTCAAAAACCAGAGTTTTTGTCACTTCCTGTTTTATAAACATCAAATAGTTCTTAGTGGTTAACAGTTACAATTGCAGGAAGATTTTGGCCATTTTAAGGTTACGGTAGTTACACTAAAAGAGTGCCTTCGCGATCGCCTTTTGACAGCTCGAAATTTTAATGAAAATGATGGTAACCGTTCATTGAACGAAAATTGAATAAGCGCAAGGTATTAAGCATGAGGCATTGAATTAAAATTTGTGCTGTAGATTGTTCCCATTCGCGTTCTTTGCTACGGTGCTATTCCAATATAGGAGAGCCCTGGCAATTTGATACGCATTTCACACGGAACATGAGGCGCCGGCCGCGGTGGACGAGGGGACTGAGGCGCTCCAGTCACGGTCTGCACGGCCACTACGGTCGAGGGTTCGAATCCCCCCTCGGGCATGGATATTTGTGCGGTATTTAGTATAAGGTAGTTCATAAGTAGTTTGTAAGTTTAGGGACTGATAACCCCGTAGTTAAGTCCCATAAGCTTAACAAACATTTGAACACTTTTTTGGAACATGAGGCAGAATTAATGTATGTGCTGTGGTGGGAGACGTGCTTTAAGACAGTCCGTGTAGTTGCTTTTGCTGCGAGTGGTCTAAAGCACCTACCGAGTAAGTAGGAGGTCGCAGGTTCGAATCCCGAACAAAGCACAAATTTTAATTCAACGCCTCTCCTTATGGTTTATACCTTTGGTGTAAAGAGACAATATTGTCTCAAGGAAATTTTTTTATTTGTTGAATAAACGCGTTTGCAGAGGAGAAATTTATATTCAACAACCCTTTCAAGGAAACTCTTGTTTGAATTGCACCGGGTATATATTGTCCCATTTAAGCTGGATAAGAAATGTGTAAAGCCGTAAATCCAATGTTATATAAGGTCGGCGGCAACCACATAGGTCGTGAATATTTTAGATAAGCATATGATTTTTAGCCTAATGAGTTGTCAAATACGTTTTGCCATAAGCTTACTCGAATGTCAGTTTCTAATCGCACCTGTGGGTTGCTCGTAAATTATATATAATGCGTACAACCGTGGATCAGTTTCGAAAAGAATACTACATGGTATAAATATTTACAAAACAGCCATCGTGTTAAAACAGTGTCTGCTTAGTATTACCAGCAAAATTAAAAATGAACTCCAAACTTATGCTAATTGTGGTTTTTTACCCTGCCCGTATTTTATGAAACGTAGAATAATGACTTAGTACGCTTATGAACTGGAAGATAATTAAATAATGGCTCTGAGAAACAAGTAACCTAACGATTGCTAGTGTAGCACGTACCACCCGATATATCATAAAACAACGTATGGTCAATACGTGACCTGTGTATCGTGGCGACAACTTATGAGGAGTCCGTGTAGGACGTGTTCTCCCCAGACAAGTGAGCCGCTCCAGGTGTTTGGGACATTCCCTTGCACGGATGTTTCCAGGCACGAGGAACCAAAATGTTCAAATGTTTGTTTTCCACAGTATATCACGTGACGTCCGCTAAGTATAACAATTTTATGAACAGATTGACGGTGTGGCTATCGTCAGTTCTCTAAGTCCAGCAGTGGCCAATTTATTTATGGAGTCTTTCGAACAACAGGCGTTGCAGACAGCTAGAAAAAAAAAAAAAAAACAAAAAAAAACAGCCAAGTGGTATCGTTATGTTGATGATACCTTCGCAGTATAGACACACAGAGAAGAGGGATTACATGCTTTGTTGGTACATCTAAAGAGTATCAATCCCAGGATACAAGTTACAATGGAAAAAGAACTTAATGGCCAGCTTAATTTTCTAGGTGTGTCTGTGATGAAACGAGAAGACGGCAAACTGGGCCACAAGGTTTACAGGAAGGCTACGCATACGGATCGTTACCTTCATAAAGACTGCAACCACCATCCTAGACAAGAAAAAGAGAAGTGATTACTACCTTGGTCACAGGGCGCATAAAATTTGTGAACCGGCTTACTTACAAGATGAGGTCGAACATCTTCGAAGGACCTTTAAGAAGAATGATTATTCCACTAGAGAAATAGTCCGAGTTCTTCGCCCCACGACGAAAATAATAAGGAATCTCAATCATCCAAAGGGAAAGTGTTACTTCCCTTTATTTTTCTTGTCACAGATAGCATTGGAAAAGTGCTGGACAAACATGGGGTTGAAACTATTTTCAGACCTACCAGGAAAATTAAAGAACATTTAAGATCTGTAAAAGATACACGACACCCTTTGGATACACCGGGTGTGTATAAAATTCCTTGCAGCTGTGGACAAGTGTATATGGGAACTACGAAAAGAAGTGCCAACACTCGTCTAAGTGAACACGAGATATACTGCCGCCTGGGACATACACAGAAATCGGCCGTAGCGGAGCAAGTTTACAAAGAGGGCGACTATCAAATTAAATTTAACGAGACCAGTGTTTTATCAAAAACTTCTCACTATTATGCTCATACATACAGAGAAACCATTAAAATTTACAAACATCCTAATAATTTCAGTAGAAATGAGGAAGGTGTTAAATTAAACAAGCTTTGGAATTCAACGTTGCACAAGCACGTTAACAATCGGGCTGCTTCTAGTAATAAGGTTGGCATTACCAGAGATGGTGGCTCAGCCGACGTGATATACTGTGGCGCCCCCTATACTACCTATATATGCGGCGCTCCCTCGTGGCCCCATAGCAGTTGACACTTAGCCTCCGATGATGTCTTCCGCAGCTGAAGACGAAACGTTAGGAGAGAGTTTTATCCATCGACCACGGCCTACCAGCCCGGAAATTTTAAGTGAAAATGACGCCGGCCGTGAAAGCCTACATTTTCTGATATGTAAAACTGTGTAGAGTGCATAATAAGCTTTTTATTATCAACGAGTTTGCACCCAATCATGGGCCACCTTCCAGACGTTGCTACGAGGTGGTGTGGAGCCCAGCAGGAGATGTCAGTGACCGCGCCTGAACAACTCACAGCTACTCCTCCTCTTTGCAGCAACATCTACGTCTACATAGATACTCTGCAAATCACATTTAAGTTCCTGGCAGAGGGTTCATTAACCACTTTCATAACCTTTCTCTACCGTACCATTCTCCAATAGCGCGCGGGAGGAAAGAACAGCTAAATCGTTCCGTTTTAGATCTGATTTCTCTTTATTTTATTGGGATGGTTACGTGTCCCTATGTAGATGGGTGCTAACAAAATATTTTCACATTCAGAAGTAAAAGTCGGTGATTTAAAATTCGCGAATAGAACTCGCTGCAACGAATAGCGTCGTTCTTTTACTGATTTCCACCTCAAGTAGTGCAACATATCCGTGACGCTTTCCCCCTATAACGTGATAAAACAAAACGAGCTGCCCTTCTCTGAACATTTTCAGTGTCTTCCGTCAGTCCCACCTGGTGAGGGTCCCACAAGGGGCAACAGTACTCCAGGAGAGGACGCACAAGTGTGATGTAGGCAGTCTCTTTTTTGTGGATCTGTTGCATCTTCGAAGCGTTCTGCCAATGACACGTAACCTTTAGTTCGCCTTCCCCACAACATTTTCTATTTATTCTCCCCAGTCCAAGTTGTTCTAGAATTTACGACCTAAGGATTTGATTGATTTATCGTGTAATTGTAGTTCAGCGGTTTTCTTTTAGTGGTCACGTCTATTTCTCCACACTTTTCATTATTTAGTGTTAATTGGCAGTTTTCGCACCAAGTAGAAATTTTGTCTAAATCGCTTTGCAGTTGCTTTTGATCCTCTCTTGACTTCTCTAACCGATAACAGCATCATCCGCGAACAGTCATCCGGCAGTAGAGAGACGAAAGTCGACGGTCTCCACTTCTCTGTATCAGCCCTGTTTTGTTGGATATTAAGGAAGTCTGTTTAAACTTAAATATTATGAAATCGTATGTATTTAATTTGTGAATAAATACTGTAATGTGTTTCTTAAAATAGTTTTGTTTGTTTCGGTATGTTTCATATACGATCGAGGTGCCGCAATGAACAAGGGCTCCATCGTCGCCGCCGCAGTCATCATTGCTGTATCTGGTCACTATCGACAAACAACCGACGGCTACTGAGCTACGAATCCGGCTGCTCCCTCTCTATTGCCGCGCGTCGATCGTTAAAAAAATTTCCGACGACAATAAATGTATATTGCACTGAAAACCATTTCAAGTGTGTTACGAAGATTTATTTAATGTTTTATATCTACAGCAAGACAAAAATCTGATTTATTGAACGGTTTTAATTCAGTAAAGAAGATTAATGAATCAGTGAAATTTAAAATTGACTTACATTCACCTTTGACGAGATAAGTTACATTCATTGCGAATACGAAACATCGAGTTTAGCTGGCAGTGAACTTCGATGTGCGATGCTGAAATATCGATAATAAGTCACGTTGCTTGCGTTAGACATGGAGTAAATTTGTAGCAACTATTACACCTGTCCCGCTCATACAAGAACCTGACATTTAATTTTAAGAACCAATTAAAAGATTTCTTTCTTTCTTCTCATTCGTGCTGGTGGTGCGGGAACTTCGCATCGAAGTGTATAATATCACTGCCGAATTTGACAGTTGGTGTTGCAAAGGAACAGTAAATTTTAAATGATCAACTACACAGTAACTAACTGAAACTTAACTAAAATGAATTATTCTCATAAATAATATTCATATACGGATTTTACCATTCCAGTATGGAATTCAATTACAGATTTACCATCACCCGTACTCATCACTGGGTCGAAACTAGTTGATGACAAAAAGGCAATTTGGCGCTCTAGACTGTTTTTAAATTAAAGAATACCACACATGAGTGGCTAATTATAATTTTATATTGTTTGGCTAAATTCGTCTGTGTAGTCTTGGCTATCAAAGATGGGTGGAGCTGGTAAAGGGGAGGAGCCTCAGCTATTTAAGAGCAGTAAACCTTGCTCCCGCCAGCAGTGACGCACCAGAAGGCTCCCAGCTACCTGCCAGCTCCACAACATCGATAGGTATAACATCGTTTTCTATCTCTTTATTAATTTAGTTTAAGTTTGACACTAATGTATATTGCTGAAAGTCCTCTAAATGTAACCATGATATATTTCAGAGCTAAATTTCCTGAAGATGTTCTAATAAAAGGCCGGAACTAGTCGAAAAAATATAAATTTTTGCACTCTAGACTGTTCTTTATATATATGTTCAAATGTTTGTAAAGTTATGGGACCTAACAGCAGTGGTTATCGGTTCCTAAACTGACAAACTACTTAAACTAATTTATCTTAAGAACAACAAAAACACCCCTGCCCGAGGGAGGTCTCGAACCTCCGACGTGGAACGGCCGCGCGCAGCGTAGCAGGGCGCCTCAGTGCACACGGCTATTCCGCCGCGGAACTGACCCCTGACTGCTTCCTTGTACATAGCAACACGGACAAGTCCCTTCGCAACTACCTATTGTTTTAGTGGCTGCAACACGCTTATGCTATGAATTGTAATACCAAGAGCTAGAAATAAATTGCGATAATATGAGGCTTGAGAGTGAAGACGAAGAGTTTTAGAAAATATTGTTCAACTAGCTCTTTGCTCATACGAAGTGATGGGTGCTATCGACAAAGGTTCGCAAGTGGATTCCGTATTTCTTGATTTCCAGAAGGCTTTCGACATCTTACCTCACAAACGTCTTTTAATCAAATTGCGTGATTATGGTATATCGCCCCAAATTTGCGACTGGATAGGGGTTTTCCTGTCAGATAGGACACAGTTTGTAGTAATCGACGATAAAGCATTGACTAAAACAGAGGTGATTTCGAGCGTACCACCGGGTAGTGTTATTAGTCGTCTGCTGTTCCTTATTTAAAACAATGATTTGGGAGAAAATCTAAGTAGCTCTCGTAGGTTGTTTGCAGACGACGCCGTCATATACCGTCTAGTAAAATCATCTGAAGATCAAAACCAACTGCAGAACGATTTGAATAAGATATCACTACGGTGTAAAAGTTGGCAATTGACTCTAAATAATACAAAGTGTGAAGTCGTTCACATGAGTACGAAAAGAAATCCGTTAAATTTTTCTTACAAGGTAAATCAATCAAAAGCGAAGGCCGTAAACTCCACAAAAGAGGTAGGAATTACTATTACTTCAGACTCAAACTGGAAAGAACACGTAGATAATGTCGTTGGAAAGGCGAACCAGAGACTCCGTTTCATTGGCAGAACACGTAAAAGATGGAACACAACTACTAAAGAAATTGCATACACTACGCTTGTCCGTCATTTTTTGGAGTATTGCTGCCCAGTATGGGATCCTTATCATGTGGGTTAGACGGAGTACATTGAAAGAGTCCAAATAAGGGCAGCTCGTTTCGTATTGTCACGATACTGGGGAGACAGCGTTATGGAGATGATACAGGATCTGGGATGGAAATCATTACAACAACAGCGCTTATCGCTGCGGCGTGGGATAATTACGAAACTGCAATCGCCAACATTCTTCTCCGAATACGAAAATATATTGTTGACTCCCACTTACATAGGTAGAAATGATCATCAGAATAAAATACCAGAAGTCAGAGAGAGATTCAGGTGTTCTTTCTTTCCGCGCGCTATTCGACAATGGAATGGGAGATAAAATAGTATAACGGTGGTTCGATGAACCCTCTGCCAGGCACTTAAATGTGATTTGCAGAGTATCCCATGTAGATGTAGATGTAGTTGTGTACAGTGAGTGGCCCCAGGTGTGTGCGGCTGGACAGCTGAGACGGCCGCCGGCAAACGCGGGCCGACCGCGGCGCGCAGCGGGCCGTGCAGGCTGGCCAACCGTCCCGCCTAATTCGGTTAGCCGCCACTGTTCTCCCGGGAACTCTGTTTGCTATGTGGGCGCTCCGGGCTCTGCGCTACAAGCCAACACGCACCCAATGTTGCCTCTCCTGCTTCACCTTGCTATTCGTTATTAATCACACTCTTTTGGACCTTACATCCCCTTGTTCATTTTAATTAATATATATTTTTTTAAATATTTTCGTGATAAAGAATTAGCTTCCGTAACAGACATTTAAAAATTTAAAATTATTATGAACATAATATTAAGTTTAGGTCAAAGTAATGACGGTAATTTGCAAGAAAGCTTTCCATCGAAATATGAACGCAGCTATCGATATATTACTAGTCCAAGCGCCATACGTCATAACTGACATAATGGAACCTAAATTTTACATGTTCTCATATATATATATTTATGAATATTTCTCAACTTTTTGTACCAAAGAAGGGGTAGTGCTATTTCAGTTAGTAGCGAAATCTCACAGCGAATAACTACTAAACAGCACTAATTGCGTGCACATCGATATACTGTTTCTGAACCGGAGATTCGGGCGCTACGCGGCTTCACGTACTATATATATATATATATATATATATATATATATATATATATAAACAAAATTCTTATTTAATCTATACCTAACCTTCTTAAGGCTACGCTACAGATCACTCTTTTTTAAGTCAAAATTAGGTTAGCTATAGGTTAAACAAGAAGTTTTATTTTTTTATTTTTTATTACTTCGTGAGGGCGCGAATATCGATAGGTGCGTGCATATTTCGATGGAAAGCTTTCTTGTAAATTACCGTAATTACGGGAGTTACCAGCATGGGAGGCGAATATGGCCAAGGGTATCTTCTCGGTGTAGCTATATAAAAAGAAAATTGCGGCAATGGTAAAGTTAGTTCTCTCATATTAATTTAGTTCTCTCGTGTTTAGTACAGGGTGAATCTAAATTCGCGTACTCGGGGCCGCGGTGGAGTGGCTAAGCGCTCCGATGAGCGAGGCCGTAGAAAGTGAAAGAAGAGCACTATGGTGGAAATGGAGTGTACATAATCACTTCGTAAGATAATTAATGTTAATGTTAATGTCTGTGACTTTTATGCGACGAAACTTCGTGGTCATCAGTCGCTAGACTTACACACTAATTACTAGACTAATTTTAACGAATACCGCGGTGGAGCGGCCGAGCGCATTGAGGCACTATGCTACGATGCGCGAGGTAGTTCCCCGTCGGGGGTTCGAATCACCCCCCCCCCGGGCATGGATGTTTCTATCGTCTCTAGAATAAGGTAGTTCATATGTAGTTTGTAAGTTAGAGACTAATTAGCCGGCCGCGGTGGCCGAGGGGACTGAGGCGCTCCAGTCACGGTCTGCACGGCCACTACGGTCGGGGGTTCGAATCCCCCCTCGGGCATGGATGTTTGTGCTGTCCTTAGTGTTAGCTAGTTTATAAGTAGTTTGTAAGTTTAGGGACTGATGACCCCTTAGTTAAGTCCCATAACATATTAGAAAAATTAATTAAAAAATAATAATTTCTTTTTTTTAGAGACTAATTACCTCGCAGTTAAGTCCCTTAAGCTTGACAAACATTTGAACATTTTGCACTCTGGCTTCGCAGCGCAATTCCTCAGCTGCCAACAGTGCAAAATGTCTCCCACAAAATTTCATCCTGTGCATATTTCCGCCAGTAAATGAACGTCAAAGATTGAGATAGCTGTGTTTCCCGTACGTCAGTGTGTTTCATAATTACACCAACAAACTTGTAAGGGATGCGGGAGGCGTCTTGAGAAACAAACTGAGCATGGAAACCCATGACCGGGAACGCCATTCAACGACGCTACGGAGAGTCCAAGTTACAGGCACCAGCTCCTGCCGCTAGACATCCCCTCCAGCAACTTCGCGCTCTGTAGCGTCATTCGATGACGTTTCTTGGCATGAGTTTCTATGCTCACTTTGTTCCTCAAGACAGCTCCCACATCCTCTAGAAGTTTGTTGGTGTAGTAGTGTAATTCTGAAACTCACTGACGTATGGGACACACACCAATTTCAATCTTCGACGTCCATTTACTGCCGTAAATATGCGCAGGACGAAATTTTGTGACAGAAATTTTTTTATTGCCAACATGTGAGGAATCGCACTGCGAAGCTCGAGAGCACGAATTTTGATTCACCTTGTATAACGGAGCTGTAAGCGAGTACGAAATTAGTCATTAATACAATTATTAAAAGTTATACGCGAGATTTAACGCCGTATAATAGTTCGCGATCAGTATGAGATTTCGAAATCCGTATTGCATTCCATACGTATTATTTCAAAGTATATGCATGGTGCCGACTTTAATTCGATTAATCACCGGAACTGTGATTTGAGACCAGGACGAACTTATTTAAAGAGTTCAAGGGCATTTTCATTCACTGTCATTGCATCTTTAAATATTTATTAATACATTGGGACATAGCACATAACTTACAAGTATATACTTCATTTATGTAGTCATACCTCGGTGAATGAACGGATTTGTGTGAAAATATCGATCGGACTGTCGTATCGGAACATTGACCATATAATAATAAGCATTAAGCATCGGTGTAGGAACCGCATTAAAAGGTACTAAGATGAACTTTTGATAGAAATTACTATGGAAAAGCCAATGTTTATGAACAATTCCATGAGTAGCATTTTTCTAGGCAACATATAAGATTTCATTGCGCAATATTCCAAACTTTTACATTTCATAAAATCAAGCTAGTTTTACATGTGAGGGCCCAGCCAACGGAAGCATAAATTAAACGCTAAACCAGTAAATGCCGGATAAATATGCTTCATACTTCGATTCACGCGCAAAGTAACAAGAGGAATGCCATAACATAGACACTAATTTATTAATGCTTCTTATAGACCGAGTTCTGGCCGAGCAAAACGTTTGCTGAATTATTAAAACTGTTGTTATAAAGCAGCAGAGACAATTAAATATCAGTAATACGAGAAAGTTTATATACAAGTAGTCAGGACTTCATACCACTTACGTACGATTTGTGTTCTTTTTGTAACACCTTCGATTTTCTTTTCTCATCAACAAATGACACACAAACTGTGAAACTTCTGCCACTTCTCTATGTAATATCCCTGCTGCTGGGACATACTGTGTTTGCACAGTACCTCGTAGACGTCTTGCATCCATGGCATCGCGACATCTGTTCCACACCCGAAGCCTAGTTTCGTCCTCTTAGCAAAGATATTCAAATCTTTCGCTACTGCCATTATCTATTTAGGCCGAATTGTGTCAGATTCGTCGTACGCCCCACTTTGATTTCCGTGGTTATTTAAAACAGTGTTGCTGTTTGTCAGTCTGATGCTCTTGGCTATTAAGTACACGATATCGGTCTCTGGTAAAAGGTGGTTTTTGTGGCGGTCTTCAGTCCGAAGACCAAACGTACCTATACAATGGAACAAGTTTGTCGATGCTAGCGGCACTCTTTCTCGTGAAGTAACAGATCGTTACTTACCTTCCGAATCGGTGTCGTACAACCTCTGTGGGTTATTCATATAATCCTTTACGCAACACTTCTTCCCTAAATGAATAACTGTTACAATTTTCACGTGGGGAACCGCTAGTTTTACGATGTTTTTATTTTATCACGGTTACAGTAACAGTCTTCTAGACGCCATATTTTGATTCAGCAGCTGTCGTGCACCGAACGTTACACGCGTTCCATTTTTTTTTTCATTTTTTAATTTATGAATAGCACTGCAGTACTGTGTTGGACACACGTTCAGACGTTCCTTTATAAAAATTGAAATGCAGTAATATCACGCAGTAAAATGACGGAATGTATAAATGATGACATTAAGATCTGATTCTGTTATTAACAGTAACTGAAGTTTGAATCCATGAATTCGTAGTAGGGGTAATTTTTCAGAAGTTGAGACGACGAAATATTAGATAGAAACTACTGGATAGCATCCATGAAACACCAAATTCTTATGGGACCACCTGCAAAGATAAGATATTATTCCTCAGTGTATCATTACGTTTGATGCACCGTAATTGAAAGAAGAGGATGAGGAGAAACGGTTTCATAATTTGTCGATATCCATGGACCACGATTGTTTTGAAAAGTGCTAAAAATTCTATGGCTAATTACCAGATGAAAACTGTAGTAAGAAGACACATTAACGTCAACAGTCGGCCACGAGCAAACTTGCTGTCTCAAAAGAGTGGGGTTTGCTTTGTTGTACGAGTAACAGTAACTGTTGGCAGCAGCTTCTCTTGGGCACACCGTGAACTGTTCAGTGAGCTGAGATATCATTTTACTCCTCCCTGAGCATGTGGAGCAATCTCAAATCATTTTTTTTATCATGGAAAAATGGTACGTTCTTTCTCGTCCAATGAAACCCTAAACGTCTCTCAAGTATTCACAACTTCAAACTTATCGTATATCATTTCGCGGCCGGATTGTCCCTTCAGTTTTGGCTTGCATGTGTACCTTAGTCTGTAGAACTCTGCATGTTCTTTTAAGACATCTGTCAATGTTCAGATTTTCATTTTTTGAAATTACGATAATTTGAATTTTCTTTTCATCTTGTTTCGTCTACAATTTATATACGTTTTATTTCCGTTACTGAATCACGTAATGGATTTTTGCTTACAGTCAATTATCATGTTTGGAAAACGTGTCTCCAGACTGTAATCCGGCCTTCGGAGTGGTGCTCGCGGAACAGAAAATCTTGTTTGGGTCGGTGGTGCAGTCCATATCCTCCCCCCCCCCCCCCTCTCCTTCTTGCAGTACGCATCACCAGCGGGACACTACCCTGCCAACGTTACTTCTTTGAAGTGTTGGACGCATAACTCATGTGCTGAAAGATTGTCTCCTTAACATAGATACATTTGACAACTTAGGAGAGATAGAGACCGACAATAGACTCTGTAAAAGACAATAATAAAATTTAATTTAATTTAATTTAATTTAACTTTGCAATTGAAAAACGTGGCAGCTGGCACTGTGGAAATGCAATGGCTCTACCGGGTGATGAGGGAGATATGGAAGGATTGAAAAAGAGTTCATTCATGTCCTAATTCGTCAACTTATTCTATCATTATGTGACCTGCATTTTCTAGAAATCCAGGCACATCTTTCATTCGTTTTAGGTCTACAGATTGTCTTGTCGGTTGCTGAAGGACTAGTACAGATACTCATCTGAACTTTTCACATTGTGTTTCCTTTGTCCTGTTAGGACTAGTAATTGACAGTAGCTGGCAGTTGATGCATACGTATGTGTTGCCGTATCGGGTGGTGACCTTCGCATGTGGAGAAACTGTTTGGCGTGTCTCACACAATCTGATTAAGACGTCCATTGCGTTCATGACGTAAAATGAACTTCTTTACGTCATCATTCTGTTGTATCTACACTGTATTTAGCGTACGAGAGTTAGATTTCCATTGCCCTTTCGTGTCAGCTTTGCATTGCCGTTAACTGCAATTAGTGTCAATATTTAGCTCTACCGCTATCATTTTCTTTTTACGTATATCCGTGTTTTCTGTTTCATTTCACTTCCACCACACTTTACAAATAAATTTTTGTATGTCTGTTTAGATTTATGATCTAAGAACTAACTGTCCAATTAACATTCAGTGGGCGCAAAATAACAATAATTCCATAGAAGAGGTAAGTAACTAATTATTTTTTCCAGCAACGATGTAAAACCGACCCTCAGAAAGACAACGCTGTAGCTCTTAATATTTCGTCTCGATTTCTGTAATCACTCGCATTTTGGTAAGTTGGTGTGTAACCCAGTTTCTATACATGTCACTGAGTTGTACAGTATTCCATGAAAGTTATAATGTTTCATAAATGCACATCAGTGATTAGATACACCAGCTAGCCACAAAAGAGAAAGCGACTGGGTGTGCAAGGAAGCGAGGATCCCCAATCAAGCTACTTATTTTCCTTACATGTTCATTGGAAAGCCAACACACAGCAATAAATTTATCCGATGACACTGAAGCGCATACTGCGCACTATTCTAGATATTATTTATCTTCTCAAGAAAATAGTTTTATAATTTTTTCCTGTTCAGCATGATTAATTTGGAAAAGACCTGAAAGGTAGATGGAACAGATGATAACATAATTAATATGTTCTTCAAATATTTGTAAATCTATGGGACTTAACTGCTTTGGTTATTAGTACATAGGCTTACAAATTACTTAAACTAAGTTAAACTAACCTAAGGACAACACACACACACTCATGCCTGAAGGAGGACTCTAACCTTCGACGGCAAACAACCGCGCGCTCTGCGGCAAGGCGTCTTGGAAGAAAGTTACCTGTCTGTGTTGTTCTGATTCGGGATGTGACGTTGATGATTTGGGGAACGGTAGAACTAGACGTGATTGCTTTGGGATATATTATACTGCCTGCACTGGACAACATACGACATATTTCGATATTCGTTGACTTAAAATTTCCAAACATCTTCGAGTTTTCTCATATTCAGACACTAGTTTTAATAGAGTATTCTTTGGTCATCATTGTACGATGTTTTACGTTCTTTAGGTTTCTTACACCAGATATCAAAATTTGTGGTTTCAAACATCAGTGAAACTTTCAACTTTGGGTTACTGTTACTGCTATTGTTGTACTGTAGGCGAGTTCATTCATTAGCTTACTTGCTTTTACCAGCGACCTTGCTCGCGTTGACACATAGGAATAGCAGCTAGATTTTGTTTCAATTGTAGTATATGTGACGCTAGCCGCGTGGGAGTAGCTCAGCGGTCTATAGCGCCATGTTGCGGACCGCGCGGCTTCCCACGTTGGAGGTTAGCTCGGAAGTAGTTTGTAAGATTAGGGACTGATGACCCCGCAGCTAAGTCCCATAAGCTTGACAAACATTTGGACATTTTTGTATGTGACGCTACAACCGATAGCTGGAGTTAATTTAAAAACTCACCGAGACACGAAATGCTCTTTTCGGTATCGATGATCAATGTCAGTGTTACTTTTGATAACTATTTCAGTTTTTGGGGTCTTAATTGCTGTTGCATATAACTAATAATCACTATTTCAGTTTTGTTGTAAGTTATGGTAAACTTTAGTAATCAGCTCCACATAGATTTTCACCAAATTACATAATTCCTTTGAAAGTAAAATACAAATTTCACCTGTGTCCAAGCGTCTATCGGCAATATTCAGTAGTGATACTGTGAAATGTCGGCAATCGGCACAACTTTGTGAAGATGCGCTCTGATATACGTACGTTGTCAGAATGAATTCTTCAACGTCTGCCCATGAGCTTGATGATTTGAGACAAGCTCGGATTTCATATGCAGATATACCCCTCTGGAACAGCGGTAGAATTTGTCGTTCATCAACAGTCTGTAAAACTACCATTCCTCCCATAATATCTGTACTGCATCGAAAAATAGTAAATGTGAATCGCAGACAACTTGTGTGGATTGCAATATCTACATAATTAAACGGGCCACATAAGCAACTATAGCAGTGGGTGAAGAGAAAACCACACAACCGTGATAAAGAATCTTTGCCTAAACGTAAGACACCATTTCTTCAGTTTTTGCTACCTCTGAGCCACAAACGCAAGTATCTTCAATGCATCGACACCGTCGTCATTATAAGAAAAAATGTCTATGGTTACGAAAATATTCATTATTAAAAAATCGAAGTAACTATAACAAAGTTAGAATCAAAATATTGTACCCAAAACTGTTACGTGTCAAGCAGAATGGCTTTATTATGAGAATAGGTGGAAGCTGGACTATATTATTGTCATAAAAGATATAACGTATTTGGATTCTGTCTCTTTCAGCGCGATAAACTGCAATTAAACACATATTCGACAGTAAATCCTCCCGAATTACTGTGTCCATGTCACGGTATTACTGAGATTCAGCTGTATTTACTTTACAGCCATTCACGTCTCTCGATAATTTACTAAAACACAGAACGCAAAATCATAAACATTGTTTCACTATTTCTTTAATTAAGTTGAAATTTAATTAGAAACAAACATTAATCACTACTTATAGACAAACTTATACTAATGACGGCACAAACATCCATGCCCGACGGGGGGGGGGGGATTCGAACCCCCGACGCGATCCGCAACGTGACGCTCCAGACCGTCATCTTTACTTAGTGCTCAGGAGGGATTCCTATTATATTCGTGTATAGCATGGGCCACAATTCAAAATTCCGAGGGTTATTTCCCGCCTGTACCAGGATTTCATTAGGCCCTGACGCTTTTTATACGTCTGGCAATGAAATGTGTTTGCTTTAAATCCGTAGTACTAACGTGCTTGTGTTGGTCTTCATGTGTCTCACGAACATAGGACTCAGTCAAAATATGAAATACAAAATTTATACTTTGACTAAGTGCTATGTTCTACATCTACATTTACTCTGCAAATCACATTTAATGCATGGCAGAGAATTCATCGAAACCTTTACACTACTTATATCTCATCACATTCTCGAATAGCGCGCGTGAAGAAAGAACACCTGAATCTCTCTGTTCGATCTCTAATTTCTCGTGTTTTATTCTGATGATCATGTCTACCTATGTAAGTGGGAGTCAATAATATATTTTCACATTCGGAGGAGAATGTTGGCGATTGGAGTTTCGTAAGTGGCCCACGCCGCAGCGATAAACGCCGTTGTTGTAAAAATGCCCATCCCATAACCTGTATAATTTCCTTGAAACTGTCTCTCCTGTATCCTAAGAATAAAAAACGAGCTGCACTTCATTGAACTCTTTCGAAGTCCGCCGTCAATCCCAACTGATAAGGATCCCACAACGGGCAGCAATACTTCTGCTGAATTTATTTCTGCCTCAGGCCAACATTCGCTACCTGTAAAGATATGTGTTTGGATGCTGTCTATTAACGCTTGGAGTTCTGGTACTTTCCAAACACAGTTACGACAATTTATAACTGGGGCAGCTGAAAGGTCGGAGGAAGGCGTGGGATTCCTATCCCAAGAGGATTATTCCCTGTTAGGCACTGCGAATCCCACCAAGCTTACGACGCTTTACAGATTTAAAAACGAGGATTTTATTGCATGTGGCGAAGAGTTGTTAACGCGATTATGCTAAGTTACTTTGGAGTGCAGCGTTCGTATATTTTAAAAAGATTTTCGTGTTAAGTATTGTGCATCAAAAATTACGATTTCTTTTATTACAACAGAACTGTTCTTTATGAGTGAAACATCAATAGACTCAAAACGAGATCCAGAGAACGACTAGAACATTGCCTTTGGATAAAGCTTGCCAATGGCGAATCCAGGCCGGGGGGGGGGGGGGGGGGGGGCACGCTATGGGGACCCTAATATATGTAATACGAGGTTTCTTATTTATTTATTTTTAGAATCCAGGTTGCCAATTTTATGTCAAAAAGTACCTTCTTTTTAAAAATCATCAATATGAGCTACGAAGCGACCACAGGATTTCTATTACCTCGCTCCCCTACCCCTTTCCTACCACAATCCTGGATTTGCAAATTCCCTGACCCCTGAATTGCGTGTATCAGTAATTTTTAATACTTTTCTAGCTGTTGGATGAGAAATATCAGTCGTCGGACGGAAACACGACATACATCCTCTACTGCAGTTGGTATTCAACCCACATTTCGTCACATGGATGGTTTTAATTTCTTTCAACATTAACAACGATAACAATAACAGCTGCAACAAAAAGAGAAATACCAGTTTGTACGTTTGCACAACTTCGGAAACCTTGTTCTCTTTACGTATTTCCTTTTTAGATTCTTATTAGGATGTAAACATTTTCATCCTATAATTGTAAGCATTACATAAATTCTGCACCTTATTGAATACCTAATTTTCTTTCATTTTACCGCTGTCAGGTAATAATTACAGAACGACGAGCAAGACATTAAAAGAGGTAACGTCTACGCCAGAATTCGCTGTAACATGAATAATTTGGTGTTCCTTTCAGGGAGTTTTTCTTCCTTGCCGAAAGTTATCAGCAACGACTTGAGCAGCTCGCTGAGTACAAAAGCGCATAGAGAAGCACTCGACTGGCGTCCCGTTCTCTGTGAAAGGCTCCAGAAGCGGCGATAAGACTGCCGGCATTGAAGTGAGCAGGCACCTAAAACGAGGTACGTTTGCCCCACGGTTGCCACGCTTCATCGCATTTTCTGATAAAAGCTTTTGTTGTACGAATTTCAGTTGTTTTCTTTGTAGTGGTAATATTTATTGAATTCAGCGTACATTTTGAAGTGGTCAGTAATTCCAAACCTCTACCACTTTTTACGTAAGAGCAAGACAAAGTACAACCCTTACTATTATATTTATTCGTTCGGTCCTTACTTTCGTTTGTACGGTTTTCAACTCTCATTCACTGCAGCTACTGAAAGAAACACGGATTGTCCTCTCAAGTACATTGGTCCGTGAATTCCGTCCTAGGAGGACAGACACTTCGATCACAGCCGAGTTAGCTCAAGTTCTAATTACATATACAGTTGATTTGTGGTTTGTATGAATATGTTTGCCGGCCGCGGTGGCCGAGGTGAGTAAGGCGCTCCAGTCACGGTCAGTACGGCCACTACGGTCGGGGGTTCGAATCCCCCCTCGGGCATGGATATTTGTGCCGTCATAGTTCGTAAGTAGTTCATAAGTAGTTTGTAAGTTTAGGGACTGATGACCCTGTAGTTAAGTCCCATAAAAAAAAAAAAAAAAAAAAAAAAAAAAAATATATATATATATATATATATATATATATATATATATATATATATATATATATATATATATATATATGTTTGAGTTGGTGATTACATATATGTTTTATCCAAGTGTCATCGCCATTTATACTATAAAATACGAAGAGCGATATTCCGCTACAGTGGACAGTTTCTGGCGACTCCTCACATCGTTGAGAGGTGAAGGATGGATTAAAGTGCAGACTGAAAAAATCCGAGGTGCGACCGGGTTTTGAACCAGCGACCCTTCGGTTTCCAGTCGAGCGCTTTACCCCAACACCAACTTTTTTTTTATTTATTTATTTTATTCATTTATTTATTATATTTTATTTATTAATTTTTTTTCTTTTGTTCATCTGGTAGATCTATGGTACGCGGTCATTCGTTCAGTTTGTTCGTGGTTGTTCGTCGAACCGGGCTCGACAAGAAACGACACGTGTTTCGGATTCCACGTTAAGCTGTAGGTCGCCTTTCCCCGGTTGGATAACTGGGGTAGGCTAGGGACATGCAAGTCACCGAAGTGGTGTCCAATCGAAAGACTTGAACCAGGCCAAAGAGCCACACGAAATTATTACAGCAGTAGCTAACGTGTATCGCGATTTTTGGCACATTTAAGTCAGTGTAAAATATTTTCCCTTTCTACTGTACGTATTTCCAGTGTATATTATGGACAACACGCACCGTATCCGAACGACAATCACACCGGTGTAATACACTACTATCCTGAATGAAAGCAAGTAACGGAATTTTGGCCAAAAAGTAGTATAACCAGTAAAACTAGGAACAACCTAAAGAATACACAGCAGAAACAACTGAAAGATGTGTAACGGTAGACAACAGTGCTTTGTTCCATTTTCTCTACTTACAGAATCAGCACGCACATTGCGACAATTCATCAACGCGGTCACTTTTCGGTGTGACCACCATTGTCAGAAAAGCAAGCCTGACAACGACGGGACCTTCTGCAAATGACGTCATCAAGCGCATGTCCAGGCAATGACAGCCATTCATCCTGCAGTGCTGCTGTCGTGTCTGCAGAGTGGTACTTAGACAATTACATGATTCATCCGTTTCCGGCAACGAGCAAGCCCTACCATGCATTATGTTACATTATCATCATTTCTAATATAGTGAGGCCAGCTGATAATTTGAAAGTTTCCTATAAATGATAACATCAGTCAATCTTTGTTCGTTCTGACTTGCAAAGATTGAGGTAAGTCCTTGCACAACGGCTTTGAAACAAAGATAATATGGTTTTGTGACAATGTAGCAAAGCAAAATCGTTATCAAATAAATTTTGCGTTGCAGAAGAACACTGAACATAAATAATCGATGTTTTTATTTATTTATTTTTAGATTATCCCTGTGACCTTAGCCACTTTACCTCATGGACAACATCTCTCGCGAAAGTGACTCTACCAATTCATACTACCTACATGAAAGCAAACGTAGGCTTCCGCGGTTGTTGTCACTATCAATAAAATTCTTCCGGGTATGAGACCGCGTCGTCATTTTATAAACTATACCGACGTTTCGGCCACTGCTGCAGGCGGCTTTCATCAGGGTCTGTCTGTCAGACATATTTATTTAAAAGTATCACATATCGATTTCGTACAAATGATTGAACACCATAGGAACAGATTTGATATTTGTTAATTTTAATCACAATATTGTACTTTTTGGTACCCAGCCTTATATGATGTCATAGAAGAACAAAATTAGGATTCAGAAATCACGCCTGACTTCGTTGGTAGGACTGATTTACAAATTTTTAAGTAAACGAACTTTAGACAGGTATTTATATCCAATTACAAAATTTTCTTTGGCCATTAGAAAATCGCAGCAACAATGCCGATTACAAGAAAGAAACAAATGTGGCCTCTGTACGCCTTTACCCTGCAGCGTCAGCTAAACAACTACTGATGCTGCTGCAAGATCACACGGATATCTCAGAGTACTTAGTTCCCTCCAAGATATTACACTGTTATCACACTTAGCATAATAGAAAGACCACACGTTACTGTGATATATCGAAGAGAATAATACAGTACAGTGAAATAATACATTCCATTGCAAATCGAATAATGTAGCCTATAATGTACACAAACAAAAGTGTTCTCACTTTGAACAGAAAATTAATACGTTTCCAAGAAAACATTGACAACCTATGCTGTATGCAGGTGACAAGTTTGGGGCCAAAGCATGTTGCAAAAACTGCAGGTGACGAAATGAGATGTCGTCACGATTCCTGTCAGCGATTAAACCTTCCCGATTAAACCATACAATTGCACGGAGATGTTAGCACGGTCAACACAATCCCTGCACAACCTGTCAGAGATCCTCCTCAATATCAGTTTCGTTCCAGGATTTTGGTCTTCTTCTTCGTTCCCTAAAGATGTGAATCCGTCGAGAGTCACAACATATCGATCAGGTACTCACCACTCACGTGGTTAATGGTCACTGTCCAGGTGACGTATTGGCATTCCACCCCGTACGTTCCCTTCTTTGAAAACGCGCCAGGGGTTTGCAAACAGGAGGTTTCCGACATTCAAGGAAGCTCTGCCATAGCCGTCCGTATACATTACGCCTCGAAACAGCTCTTCTGGAGGATACTGTGATTTGAAATGGCAGTTTCCATGCAGTACTGCGGTGGTACCGAAGTAATCTTGTGATAAAATAACGATCTCCTGCTTCTGAAGTTAGACGTGTTTGCCCTGCAAATCTCTTCAGTGATGCACATTTCTCTAAAAAATGCCGCTACATCCGAGAAACCACGGGTTACATCGGGTAAGAGACTGCCCTGTTTCCGTTCTTCCAGTGGCCCTCCACCGCAGACTGGACGGTGTCGTCTCTGTGACACACGACACATTCTGTGAACGTGGACACAGCGAACATCACCCCGTTTCATGGGAGTCCTGACGGCATCGTTGGCATGCTAGTATGGTTTCCGTAATGTCGTTGACCGTGCAGAACACGATTTTATGGACACCTGTTGACAGTTTATAGATTTCAATTGGTCACAGAAAATGGAAATAGTGCTTTGTTGATTTAATTGTACGAGGGTCTTTCAATATGTAATGTCCTGTTGATCCATCATATTTCGGGCTTGCAGCCGGATCATGTTGACTTCTTCCAACAATATTTCGGCTGACAAACGTGCAGCCATCTTCAGGTGAGCATGAGACTGAAGATTACCGTGTGCGTCGTTCTATATATACCGAATTTTGGATCACGCCAGATCGGCACAGCTCTAACGAGGAAGAAAGCTAAAGAACAACAACAAGAAGAAGATAAGGAGGTAATCAGGTCCAGGGCGTTCCTTCCGTATGTGGGCAACCTCTCTTCTAAAATAGGAAGAATTCTAAAGAAGCATTGTGTGAAAGTGATATTCCGACCACCTGCGAAGATCTCGGCTTTGCTTGGCTCTGCAAAGGATGATTTGGGATTGAGGAAGGCGGGAGTTTACAAGATCCCTTGTCAATGTGGTCAGTCCTACATTGGCCAAACTACTCGCACAGTACGAGAAAGATGCGTAGAGCATGAGCGCCACACACGTCTACTGCAGCCCAATAAATCAGTCATAGCAGAACACTGTATTTCCACGAGACACTCCATGGATTATTCTGCAACAAAAATTCTGGCAACGACAAGATCCTTTTGGGATTCGATTATTAAGGAGTCCGTGGAAATACGGTTGACAGAAGACCTAATTAATCGGGATGGCGGATTTCAAATGGATAAAGCATGGGACCCTGTTATTTCTTTAATTGCTTCGCAGAGACATAGGTCAACATCTAGTGTAACATCTCACAAAAAGTGATTTCCTTCGACCACCGCGCTTAAGATGCACGAAAGCGCATTCCGACAGATGGCGCGAATGTAAGTACACCATTACGCAGACGCGGCCCGCTTCTACCACAGAGTGCGCCAAATTTCGACAGGCGGCGCGCTAGTATCTCCTCACTGCGCAGGCTCCGCCGCGCCAAAATTCGGTATATATAGAACGACGCACACGGTAATCTTCAGTCTCGTGCTCACCTGAAGATGGCTGCACGTTTGTCAGCCGAAATATTGTTGGAAGAAGTCAACATGATCCGGCTGCAAGCCCGAAATATGATGGATCAATCAATACGCCGGGAAAACTTCAATAATGTCCTGTTATTTATTTATTCACTTATTTTGTCATTAATATACACAGACAAACGTCCCTGTCAGTGCTTCTTCAGCTTTGATGTTTTCTCTGTGCGCCGCTGAAATTGAAAGCGTTCATGCAGGTAGTACAGCCGTAGTACAGTGTCAAAATAGCATCTACAGACACCTCACGTTAGAAACAACGTGCTGTTATTGAATTCTAGTGTCCAGAAAAAGAAAACGTGGTGAACATCCATAAAAGTTTGTGTGTGTTGTGTATGGGGATGCTGAAGTTGATTGCAGTTAGATGATGAGCAAAGAACGTTACAGCCTTGCGAAATGTAGAAACAGAGCTCTATGATCAGCCACGCTCGGGACGCCCTGTCACGGCCACTGCAGTGAGGGTCAACGGTCAATCCACATGCATACGCGAAGGCTCTGAACAAAGAACCGTTTCCGACGTGTTCGATCGGACAAGAATCCAGGATAAATCTTGTTCTAACGCGATAAAGCACATCCAACCCAAGAATCCTTATGGCACATCGCCAAATTGGGTTGCACATATTGCCTTATCCACTGTATAGTCTAGGCCTAGCACCCTCAGACTTTCATTTCTTTGAGCCCCTTAAAGATTACGGGGAACACGCTTTGATGAGAGTGTCAGTCATGCAGTGAAAACGTGGCTTCGTCTGCGTGACGAGAGCTTTTACCGGTAGGTAATACATGCTCTCCCACAACGTTGGCGTACGGCCATAGAATGCAATGGGGTTTACGTAGAAAAATGGAAATTAACAAGACATGTGATATCTATTGTCAGCAAATTCTGTCTCATAATAACAAATATAATCTGAGAAAAAATGTTTTATTACTTATTTAACAATCCACATACATCTAAAATGATTTCCAGTCCATGGTGTACAGCATACGATGAGAATAAATATTCCTTCAGTAAAGACGTCTTGATTGCAGATTGTTTTATTCTTTAATTAATGACGCGTTTCGCCCTTTAACAGGGCGTCCTCAGATTATCTGCATGTCAGAATTTACACAAAATTACAAGGCAGAATTACAAAACGGGGATACTGGACATGGGCTTATTTTGTGCTAAGAAGACAATATAAATGGTAATGAGAGCTCACAATGCACTATCCGTGGTGTGACACAGTAAGTTGTTTTCCAGTGTTTCTACATGTTTGGAATTGTGTATTTCCTTGTAGCCCTACAAATGATCGATTAACAACAGAATTGGAACATACTCAGTAAAGATGTGAGAAACATAAAACAGATTTTTAAGATTACCTTAATAGAAGCGCTGGTCTCTGATGATACAAGATAAGCCCATGTTTACAATTGCGCTCACGGGCGGTGGGCGGACGTGGTGTGCTTCTCCGCCGACTTGTACAGACTAAGGGAATGTGGGTAGGGAGCGACATAGGAAGCCGATTTATAACACGGGACGGGTGAAATCTAGCTATATGAAGACAAATTTAACGAAAGGGAGGTTATTAAGCAGTACAGAAGTTAGTAGTTTATGTTGGTACTTATAAATGAAAGGAATTACAGTACATTATTTGAATAGAGACATTATAATATCTAGAAATGTTTGATCTTTGGATGCCAACTGAGCTTTCAGGAGGTGTGGGTGTCGAAAGTAAGTGCGCTTCGCTATCTCAAACTCTTCCAGTAAATTTAATTTCCGCCCTTTCAGCGCAGTATGTACAATTTGCATGTTGTCAATGGTAGGCTGTTGATGTTCGGATTCTTTAGTTTCTTCCACAAAAGGGGAATGTTTTTTGAGTAACCTTTTTTCGTAAGAAGATGCTCCGTAAAACGTACTTTTAAAAATCCGGCCTATCTATCCTAATTTTCAGCTAGACATTCGGGACATTGTAGTTTATAGACTCCCTAGTAAAGGCATCTGTCCTTATTGGCTGGTTCATTGTGTGGGAGAATTTGCTGGATGCTCAAAAGACTGCTCCCTACCCACAATCCCTTGGTTTGTCTGTACAAGGGGGCGGATCAAGACAACACGCCCGCCCACAGCCCGTGAGCCCCATTGTAAACATGGGCTTATCTGGTGTCATCAGGAACCGCCGCTTCTATTATCTTAAGAATCGGTTTTATGCTTCAGACATCTTTACCAAGTATGTTGTTACCGATCATTTGCAGGGCTACAAGGTAATCCATAATTCCAAACATGTAGAAACACCGCAAAACAACTTACTGTGTCACACCACAGAGAGCGCATAGTTAGCTTTGTTTACCATTTATATTGTCTTCGTAGCACAAAATTAGCCCATGTCCCATTGTCTCCGTTTTGTATTTCCGCCTTCTAATTTTGTGTAAATTCTGTTCGCAGATAATCTGAAGGTCGAAACACGTAATTAATTAAAGAATAAAACAATCTGCAATCAAGACGGTGTTTTACTGAAGGAATATCCACGTACATCGTCCTCGGCAGTTATTCATTACATTTGTGATGTTATCGATTTCATACCGAGTTACGTTATATCCACTACCACTGTATACGTAGTGGTGTGATAGTGAATCCTGCAAATATAATGGACATGACTGCAAGCCATTAAAACACAAAGTAAGATTCACAGAAATTACAGTGAAGGAGAAGAAGACGCCTACATCCAAAACCAATTTAACTGATGAAACAGTGGCAACAAAGGATTATCATATAAATCACAAAAATACAATATTGAAGGATAAGATTGTTCAGCTGAGAAACTATGGGTGATCCAGAAGCTGATAGCGGAGTAGTAGTCATCTTCCAAGGTCACCAAACAGGAAAGGCCGGGATGATAGTAGTGTTTGAAAGTACAAAGGACATAACTGCATTCCACGATTCTGCGTAACCTACGCGTCTTTCACTACATAAACAATATTGTGTGGTGGTTGACATACATTCTCTATCATAATTTATTCACGTCTCACAGAAACGGAAGAAAGGCCAACGCTCAGAACATCAAGGGCTTCATAACTATGTAGCTGCAAAATTCAGGTTGTCGAAAAAGGTTCTAGGCGTAAAATTCACCACAGAGATTTTCATGCTAGGGGTATAGAAAAAGCCCAAGACTTTGGATTGACACCATTCATTGGATACATCCATGGATTGTTTGTTCGGTTTAAAATATGGATCAATTTTGTTCATAGCTAAGATCAAAATGTGTAACGACTGAAGCCTTGAATGTATGTCCCAACGTGAATAAAATATGTGACAAGTTTTGCAAGTAGATAATTCTCTTTTTGTCCATCTTCTCCCTCTAATGTCTATGAAAAATTATTACTGCCAACTCCATAAATACTAGTATATATATGTGCCAATATTCATGAGGATAAGTAAAACGGTGGCTAATTCTTGTGTAAAGTGCCCTTAGCTATGCACCGACCGAATTTAAAAGATAACGGCGACCTTTCTCTTGAGTTGACGGTAAATTGTGACACGTCATCGAGACGAAACCGTTGATTGGATTAAAAATGTTTTGCAAGGTACCCTCCGCCATTCAACTTAGAAACTCGTAAGTATACAGTGATATTCTTCTTAGTTCGGTAGTCAAATGTGTAAAATTGCAAGATCGCAGTAAAACTGTACACTGATATTGATATCTATTGTAACGTGCGCTCCCATCGAAAACTATCGATTTATATGGATTACTAGCTGAAAACCCGGCTAGCCCGGGTATTTATTTATTTATTCCTACTTTGAGTTAGTACTTCTCCTATCCTTTCTCTCTCTGTCCATCTCCTTTAAAAAAAAAAAAAAAAAAAAAAAAAAAAAAAAAAAAAAAAAAAAAAAAAAAAAAAAAAAAAAAACCATTCTATATTTATCGGAGAATAATTAAGATATAAGGCTGACTCGCATAATGTACAAAATTATAAGTATCCAAACAAAGAAAAATAGTAATCAAAACACAAATGACATATAAAATGGGTAATATGTTGTACAATTGTATAATTTTGCAGGTATGTGTTCATTTGTATAAGTGATTTTTGTCTGTATTAAAAGAGATTTCTTGTTGACTGCTTTATTTACTTATTCTTATATTTCCTTATTCGTATGCTTATCCTTACAGACAAAGAGCTGAAGACACTGTAGCACGCATAGACCCAAAGATATTGCCTGTGGCATAACGTTTTGCTGTATGTAACCTCCTTACTATAGAGTCGCAAACGTCATCGCTAGCCTTCAGTCGGATTTTAAAAAAATAATTTGACGACTTTTAACCACCATATCTTCCACCTCCTTATAGCTTGCGGCATGGAACTGCTATGGTGTACAACGGGAGACTTCGGACAACAATTACACACAGACCATTGTTTTGAGTTCTGTAGTTTTCGCTGCAGAGCGAAACATTAACACACACACGTAGAATTTTACATACACCGATATCTTTCCATCCCAATACACTCCACCCTTTTATCGTTATCAACCCTCAAGCAAACAATAAAACCATTTTCAAATGGTGAATATAATTTTCAAAGAGTAATTATTGCTCCGCATTTCGCGTTATATTCTTCAAATTACTAAATATCGATCAGATCGCTATAAAACCGTGCCTAAAACCTTCTTCAGGTATAAATTAGTAACTGTACAAATATTTAAGTCTCTGCGTCTTGTCTAGCGGACGTGATAAGCGAACACCGAAGAGACATTCACATTAATATATATAGAGAAATAGCTATCCGATCGCCATAAAACCGTGCCTAAAGCCTTCCTCGGGTAGACATTAGTAACTGTAAAAATTTTTAGCTCTTTATGTCTTGTGGTTCAAACGTGATAAACGTAAACCGAACAGACATTCACATTTATATAGATATAGATTAAGGATGTTACAATAAAAAAGTATGACTTAACAACCAAACTAGTTGAAATTTGAATATTACGCTTTGGGATAACGTAGTGCGGCATCTAGGGACGCGAAGCATGCTTTGTCACCCCCACTCAAAAATTTGACGCTTGTGACCTTAGCGGGTAAAAAAGGGATGCCCTTTTTCGACGTCCGAGGTCCGATCTTATCGAATTCCTCGAACACGGAAAAATAATTAACAGTGATGTGTACTGTGAGACACTCCGTAGCCTACGCAAGTCTCTCAAGAACAAACAGCCAGGGTTAGAGTGTTTCTGATACATGAAACAAGCGTCCACACGTTTCCAGGGTCAAATAAGTACAAGTGGGAGCCATAGCCCAGCCACGGGTATTCAACAGGGAATCCTTCGGCTCTTTAAACAGCAGGATGTTAGCAGTGAGGCCTCTGATGGTAAATTCTAAATAAATACATCAATTATACCCACAGTGTCGTTTCGTATCTTTTCATTTGAACTCTTCTCGTACAAAGAAACAAACAGACGGGCAGTATATGTCTATCTATATAAAAGCGCAAGGACACTCATTCACTCACTCACTGACTAAACACGAAATCTCGAAAACTACTTCACCTATTAAGCTAAAATTTGGCAGGATTGTAGTTTATTGGTAAAAGACCTCAGTTGAGGATGGGTTTTGCGACAGGACCGATAGTTCAGGATATATGACGTCATAAACAAATGAACCTTCCCTGTCATGCGGCACTTGACTTTATCAGTCCACTATTTGAGAAGGAGAGCACTTAGTGACTTGCAACTAACTTTAAACATAATTGCAATCATTTAGAAAACTTTTCCTCGCTGACGACCCCATCAAAATGATGTAAGGAAAAAAGTTTGTCGCTTATTACTTTTTCGGCGTTCATGCAGTAAAATTATGGCATTTCGCATGACGCTGCTATTTATTACTCGTACACTTTTAATTGTATTCGCGAAAAATGTTACAAACAGGATAAATACACATATCACTGAACGTTCTTTCGGAATTTTATCATAGTACGACACATATTTCATGAGATATGGAGTCATGAACAATTAGGTTCACGAAAAACCGCTTCATGACGTATGAGGTTTTGATTTATTACGTCTTTCCTACCAACTCCTTTCGCGACGTATTTTGCAGACATTTTACATATAAAGCACTAGATGTACCTACTAAATAATATCGTATTAGGACATATAGTGCAGGTGCTATGACGTCACAGATAATGAAATGCACGAAAATTTACACTAATAAGCATGATGTGTTAATTTACTACGTCTTTACTACGCACTCCATTCACAACACAATTCGCAGGCGAATATTCCACTCCATGAACCTGGTAAATAATGTTTTTGTAGGACACATAATTCAGGAGGTATTACTTCATAAACTTGACATCCGTCAATAGGTACTGCATTATGTTTGTCATTTTGTTAAGTCTTTGTTAATCTGTTCCCAGCACATTCCACAAGTAATATCAAAATACACCACTGAAAGGAACTACAATATCACTGAACGACACATTGATCGGCTCATACGACGTCATAATATTATAAAAGCGAAAGAAGCTCTCTCTGTCACGCTTTCATGACTAAACCACTTAACCGATATTAGTTAACGTATGTACGAAAATAGATTGAACGCTGAAGAAGAATATAGGCTACTTTACAAAGTGTGCAATTCAATATATGTGTTGATTTTAACTATATAACTCGAAATATGGAATAGCCAAGCATCAAGGATTCTTTTATAGCTTCTCATACTCTTGAAGACTCCTTAGAAAAACTATTTTTTCTTAGAGTTTGAAATTTATCGCATTTCAAAATAATTTCAATGGTTGATGTGTAGTGCGTAATACGATTCAACATAATGAATACAATGCTTACGCAAGATGTCAACGTCTCCAAATCGCCGAATCGATTTCAATGACATTCGAATCCTGCATAATTCATACGTTGTGCAACGTATAGCGTCTTCAGTCAGCGTTTTACTAACGAAGTGATAAAGAGAATTTATTTTCATATTTAATAATGTCTTTATATTTATCTCGATAAATGACAGTATTTACCGTCATTCTATGCGTGGTTTATATTTAAACTGGAAAATCTGAATTTTTTTAAAACTAGATGATCCTGCTCTTAATTTAAGAACAAAGTTGGGACATTATTTTTCTTCGATTGTTTTTGACATGTATGCAAGGACACTAACGCGAGCGACGTCGCGGGTAAAACGTAGTCTCATATATAAGAAGCCTTTGGATTCCCTGCTTTAGCTTTAAATAGGATGTTCCGTGTCAGAGTTTGAAGATATAAACACATATTCCTCCTGTACATATGTTTCTTACATCCCTGACTGCTGTAGCCACCGCTGTGTCTCTTCCTTCAGACTCGTCAGCACGTCTGAAACAGAGTTGCAGTGGTTACATGTTTGAACACGGCCACTGCACATCGTACTTAAGGCAAAAGCGTGGCATACAGCATTTGCACTGAAGTTCTGTCTGTGTTCGGGCATTACATTAATGGAACGATCGAGCACTCAGGAATAGTAGGCAATAAAAGCTTAGGTCGGTGAGGGAGCGTTACAGATAGCGTGTATACACATAATGAAAAAGCAGAAGTAGCTACATACATTTGAGAATATTCCACTTTGTGAAGGGACGATTTATTGTACTGGCATCACGTATAGACACAGCTAAAAGTACAGTGGGCAAAGAGATACAAATGAAAATATATTGATTTAGAGTTGGGAGACGTATACGGGACAAAGATACAAATGAAAAGTAGCTCCAGTTGACACATGTATATGATAACTTCTACTACAGCTATTATTTAAAAATTAATTGCTGTTCGTCAGTCTCGCTAAAACTCGAGAACGGCTGAACCGATTTGAAATATTAGTGTAAGTGCAGGGAAGGTTTAAACGGTTATAAAATATGGAAAAGTTGCCCAGAAAAAGAGGAAAAATGGTAAAAACTGAAACAGCTTTTTCCAGTGGTCTATCAATACCGTTCGTCAAATTGTGATAAAATGTTGTACATTTCATGTTGAAAGCAGGAGGAAAATACGGAGCAAAACAAAAAAAAAAAAAAAAAAAAATAAAAAGAAAAAAAGAAAAAAAAAGAAAAAAAAATTTAAAAAGTCGCCCGAAAAATAGTAAAATTTAGAAAACATCGAAATCGCTTTTTTCTATGTATAAAAATCAGTTGCCATATGGTTGTAAGAGCATCACTTGAATACCGCTTGATGGGACAAGGTTCGTATGAAATAAATTTCTTGCTAAATCTTCCGGAAAATTGTTAAATTTGAGAAAAACTGCAAGTGCTTTTTTTCAATCTGTTTTTGATTGAATTCAGCACTATAACTGACTATTCGCACGACGGAGAGGGGTAATTCGTTTTTGTTTTGTTCATTATGGTTTCGGGTAATTTTTCAGTAAAAAAAGAAAAAAAAATAGGGACACTTACAAAGAGAGTCGAAAAATTCGAACCAAGTTCCTTTTTCAATATGTTTATAAATGTGCTCAACACTATAAGTTGAGAACCCTTCATCCGATTGCGATAAAATTTTGATTATTTGACGTTCAACGAAAGATGAATCTTCTTATGAACTAAAATTTTGGGAAAGTTACCCGGAAAATTTGAAAATTCGCGAGAAACTGAAAGAGCCTTATTCAATGGAATATCAATATCACTCGTCCGATTGCGATAAAGTTTGCATATTTGACGTTCGAAGCAAGAGTAAAATATCAGTACCATTCATCTGATTACGATAAAGTTTTTCCATATATTATCACCGTTTAAACCTTCCCTGAACTTCCACGAATGAGACATGACCATTATCGTGGACATGTGTGCGTGATTTGCCCACTCTTCCCTCCAACTATCGACCCAATACTTAGACTATCTGATGATGCCTTTATAAAGCTACTGAATTTAAATTAATATGGTTTATTTTAAGAGGTAAGTGATATGAAGATCACCGGGTCATCTAGTTTTATATAAAATTTCATAATTCATTTTCCTCGGAGTTATTCATTTAAATTTTACACAATCGATGACCATTGTTTTTGTTTCAGATTTATCTTATAATGAAGACGCTATCCGTTACGTTCAACTGATGCAAGTCTGGACCGTGTTTAACATAATTGTCACTGTGAAACAAAGCCTTCATCTACTCACGGTGAGCCGCGGTGGCCGAGGGGACTGAGGCGCTCCGGTCACGGTCTGCACGGCCACTACGGTCGGGGGTTCGAATCCCCCCTCGGGCATGGATATTTGTGCCGTCCTAGTCCGTAAGTCGTTCATAAATAGTTTGTAAGTTTAGGGACTGATGACCCCGTAGTTAAGTCCCATGAGCTATACAAACATTTGAATATTTTACTCACGGTGAGCTTTAGAATTTCTCGAGTAATAGAAGGAACAGAGGAGAGTGCGGTTGGCGAGGTCACGGAACTCGGGCGATTGCTGCTCCACAGGCGCTGGCACCGGCTGGCACCGGCAAGTCAGCGCACCGCGGGACAGCATACCGCGCAGGGGGCTGGCTCCCGTCACTTCCACCGCCCGCGTTACAAACCTCATAGTATGTAGAGTATATCGAGTCACAAAGGAATTTATGGCGCTACCACCAGTGGCCTTGAAATATATCAATGGGGAAAGTTAAAATTCTTCTTTCAATTTAAACTTGGAGTCTAAGCCATAGATACAGAACAACGAATGGCTGATTTTTTTAAAGTTATGTGATCAGTTTTGGCAGATAATACCGCGATCATTGGATTTATTTTCAACATACGTCAATAAAAAAATGGTTTCTCTAACACTATCATTGGCCTGTCATTATACAGCTAAGATTTTTCCCACTTCGTGCCACTATATGATGTGGTTTAAGTCAAAACGAAACCTGACACAGCAAATGGTACTGTTAAAAATAACGTCATTTTGTGATGTGTCGTATATTAAAGATAGAACCGACGTTGAAAGTATATCAAAACTCGTTACCTAATTTAAAAGAAAAAAAACGGCGATCTTGGTTGCTGTTTTCCATAGAATTAACAATTTGTGTCCTGACGCGATTCGAACCCGGGTCTCCTGCGTATTACGAAGTCGTGCTGACCACTTCGCCGACTGAGGCACAGAGATTCGACTGACACGAATTCCTATCATCACGTTGAAATAGCGCAGTCAGTTAAGTAAGAGTTCTGGTCTGGTGTGGCTTTGCTTTGAAATTGACATTGAACAAGACTCACTGTCTGAAAGGACATATAAAAAGCAATCAACAATCCTAAGATTTGTTTGAAAACCATAGGACTTTGCTAGGCATGTTCCCAGATTCGGGTGTTGTAAAACGGTATGTAGCGTGAGAGTTACCCTGTTCCGTCCGCTGTTAGCGGGGGCGGCTGCTGCGGTGTTGCCGCTGTGCCATGGCACCACTAGTATGGAAAAAGGAAGGAAGAGAATTCCATACAAACTGCGCGAAAACATTGTTACAGAGTCCGTGTTCTATGATTTGAACTGGCGCGTTACGTCGCGAGAGCTCTCGCGGCAGTTTTCTGAAGTTAGGAGCCAACTTAGATTGGCACCGCCTGCGCCCATAGGCGATTGTGTTAACCCTCTGGGCAGGTTTCTGCAAGGCGCTTACGACGGAGGCAGAACCACAAACACCCTGGCTCACAGCTTTCCATGTCAGCCGTTACAGAGCAGTACACAACAGAACCTGAAAGACTTTTAAACGAAAGACTATCCCACCTTCCGTCTGCTCACAATAGGCTCAAACTTTCTTTTCCAGTACCACAACTTAAAAGTCTAATTTCAGTTTCCAAGTGCATTAGCATTATTTTCTATTGTAATTTTTATAAGATAATGTCCCAAAGTGACACTCTTTTCAATCAATTTCAATTTTATTTTGCCTTAGTCAGTCTATACTTTGGGTCGGTAATACAGAACATTAGAAACGACATTGATTCCATCATTAACCAGATTTATTGTGTAGGTAACGTAACGCAGCCTGCCACGTGACAATGGGTCACTGAAGACTGCAAAAGAAAAAAACAGGGGCTTTGGTAGTGAAATACACGGTTTCAGTTCATGTATTCGATGTGAAGCAGTTCGACAAATTTTTCTGGAATTATTTCTATACAGATCTTTAAATCAGTGAGACACATACATTTCGTGAGAATAGAAAGTTGAATGGACAACTTCAGTTTTTCCATGTTAGGCCTGAGTTATATTTGTTTCCGGGATGTTACACTTTCTTTCACTCATTCTAGATGACGAACTGTCCGAAACGTTTGAGGAAAGTGTTAAAATGTCGAGACAGTGACTGTGATTAGCAGTTTCGACATCAGATGCTGTGCGGTATTTCCCAGTGAACAAGAAAATTAAAACTCCTGTGAGAAGTCATTTGTATATGACATGGAAAATAATTCAGCCGCCCTTGAATTGAAATTTTGAAATGAGAAGTAGAGATGAAATGATTTTCAATACCGTTGGCATTAGCTGATTATTTTGAAGATATCTTCCCATAGTCATAAGATCTCTACTTTTGGTGGGTACAACGCTTTTAATATAATATGTCGGTATTTTGATTAGAATCTGTAACGTGGGTTTTGGGAAGTGGATTTAATTTATTCACTTTCTGTTATTTCGTATAGTAATTATATTTCTCGAGCAGATAAGGGGAAAAGATAGCTACAATAACCTTCCCCCTCTCTTTCTTTCACAGAATCTAACACAATCTCTTCCTACTATTATTCAGGAAGTAAAAGTGCAGTGTCGATAATTTTTACTTGTCATGTAGACATTAGTAACAGTGTAATGGACAATGGAAGCGAAGACGGACAATCACGAGTCAGCTGCAGCTAGACAATGATGTTGCGCTTTTTTATTCGTTCCGAATTCACAAACAAATAAGCACTGTGGTCTGGTTCCACCTGTGCTAATAATAACTGTCACGATAAGTCCGCTTTGTCAGAAACTGACAGCTGCTCATTTCACTCTTAGCAATTGAAGCAGTATGTAAGAAAAGCGCTATTTATTTGTTATCCTTTACTGTTTGTTTGGTAGAGATATTATGATAGATATAAATAATTGAGAACATTTTGTAATATCTTAATGTGTGTGGTGGTACTTCACGAAGTTTATAAACGTGTCTTTAACATTTATTTTAATTTTTAATATTATTATTATTAATTTACTATTATTTTTTATGGCACCACCTTACAAAATCTCACCGACCGCCACTGGCTGTTAGTGATCGTTAGCGTAACCCAAGGTTAGTTCTGTTTCATCTGCGAGCTCTCTCTGAGGACTGATCTTCATGTTCTTAATGTGTAAATCAATGTATTACCGACTCGCTGTATTGAATGAGCAAGTGGTGCCGCGGTGGAATAGCCGAGCGGTCTAAAGCGTCTCGCTGCGGAGCGCGCGGTTGCTCGCCGTGGAGGTTCGAGTCCTCCATGGGGCATGGGTGTGTGTGTGTGCTTGTCCTTAGGTTAGTTTACCTAGGCTTAAGTACTTTGTAAGCTACAGACTGATGAGCACGCTGTTTGGTCCGATAGATTTACAAAGATTTGAACATTTTTTGAGCAAGTGGTCTGTTTCTGAAAACTTGTAACAGGGCTACCTCTAACATATGTGCCTTATTCCGAATATATTTTTGAACTGAAATTCTCCTCTTTCGTTGTAGGTAGATTCCTTCAATGTCCCAGTTTTAATTAATCATGTAATACGCTACGAAACACTTTCTGATGAAAGAGTTCAACAACCTGGGACAGAAGATCAGTAGCTGTGTGATCTTTTAGGAAACAACGTTGGTCGGTACTTCATTGAAAATTAATTGTTCCATCTTTTATTAATTTACTGTTCACGGATGATGCTGACATTTATCGGGTAGTAAAGACACCAGATGATCAAAAACAACTGCAAAATAATTTAGATAAGATATATGCATGGTGCAGACAATATCAATTGACCCTCAATAATGAGAAGTGTGAAGTCATACATATGACCACTAAATGAAACTCGTTAAACTTCATTTACACGATAAATCAGTTAAAACTGCAGGCCGTCAAAACAACTAAATACCTAGAAGTAACAATTACAAACAAGTTGGAAAGAACACAAATTATTGTAGGGGAAGCGAACCAGAGACTACGTTTCGCTGGCAGAACACTTAGAAGATGCAACAGTTCTACTAAGGAAAAGCCTATACAACACTTGTGTGTAGTACTATGGAGTATTGCTGTGCATTTTGGGACGACAACCAAGTGAGACTGATAGACGATTTAGAGAAAGTTCAGAGAAGGGCAGCTCGTTTATTACTATCGCGATGTAGGGGAGAGATTGCCACGGATATGAAGCACGAGTTCGGGTGGAAATCAGTAAAAGAAAAGCGTTATTTATTGCGACGAGATATATTTGCGAAATTTCTTTCACCAAATTTCTCTTCCAAATGCGAACATATTTCGTTATGAAGATATGATCATCAAAAATAAAAAACGGAATCGTTTATGTGTTCCTTTTTTCCGCGAGCTGTTAGAGAATGGAACTGAGCACTGTGTTCTGTGACAACAAAAGGCTCACAGCACTCGCAGTACTCGCCGTCTCTGGTGCCCCCAGCTTCTGCCGCAGCTGTCACTTCCGTTTCTCCAGAAGGGCTCTGTCGCCATTCGGAAGGCCCCAATCTGACCCTTTCACTTGGCTGCAAGAAGCGCGAGTGCGTCTCCCTGTCATGGCGCCTGTTCGCTTCACACCTTGATATCACACTGAGCCTTATGGAGTTATGGGAGTAAACATTCCCAACTTAAGGGTAAAACCATAAGACACACTGGCAATTACGCGACTACCTGGCGACGTGCGATGTTGAAACCATTAACAGCACAACTGCTACCTCTCATGGGCATCTGTCACATTCAGATTAAAATCGAAGTTGTCTTTTAATATGTATTAATTTTTTTCAAGAAGTGGATATAGCGAGTTTTTGCATTTTGTAAAAGCGCAATGATGGAGTTATTCTACATGTAATAGATGGTCTCACACAAATTACAGGATGAGTTAAAATTTGTGGTTCAAAAGTTAAGACATATTTTGATGGTAGGTTCTAAAGCTCTCCCTTCAGCAGGTATGGGCAGCAGTACCGATACTTTGTTCCTTATGCAACAGGAACTTGGGTAGAATCGCGCACAGCCAAAATTTCCTCCGTCCACTACTTAAATTGGAGAGTTTAAAAAGCATATATAAATCATTAGTACTCATCTTCTAAATTTGGCTCCGTTATATCAGCAGCTAGAAGTTCCGTTGTGTCGCTTTACATGATTAACTACTTTTGTTTCCAGGGTGCTGGTAATAAATAACTTTTGAAAAAAAAAAAACTGCTACAAGTTCAATTCCGGTTCATTCTGTATCACTTTTTCTAATTAAAAACATTTTAAAAAGTTTAATTCTAGCGACTAAAGAAAAGAAGTTAAATTCAACTTGTGCCTTCCTTCATTCATTTTTATGATGTTGGCAACAGAATTTCTGATCTCGGGATAAGCAAACTATGATTTTTAAAGGGTACGGTACAAAACAGCAGACTATATTGTAGTTTAATTGACCTCGCGACTAGCGTGTAGAAAGTGCATAACGTACATAATCGTTACAACGTATAGACTGAAATTTTGTCCATAATATAAAGTTTTTTAACGAGTTCAACCTGCTGCCCCTCTTAGACAACTCACATTTTACTTGCTGGAACAAACCGTCGTGCTGTTGCACACATATTTCCTCAGAGTTGGTGACACACGCTTCTTCACTGCGTTGTTCTATTTCGTTTCTTATGCAGTACGAACATATAGGATTTCCTTCAAACGGCCCCACAGATTGAAGCGGAATAGTGTGACTGTGGAGATCAGGTAGCATTCACATTTCAGGTTGTAGTCAATGTGTCAAATTACACGTCTACCCCGTTTTACGCACCACAGCAGAACTTTTACGTCAGCATCTAGGATAGATGACGCCGTCCTTTGTGAATTCTGGTCAGTCCGAAGTCTGTTGCTGTAATGGTAAAATTTGCCACTGCGAAAGAAGTTTCACTCTTCATTGAACAACATACCTTGTGTAGTAGAGGGATATTGTAGTTTTTGAACACCGAAACTGAAACGCCTAATGTTGTTGGAAAATGCTCAAATGTTCAAATGTTTGTAAAGCTTATGGGACTTAACTACGGGGTCATCAGTCCCTAAACTTACAAACTACTTATGAACTACTTACGAACTAGGACGGCACAAATATCCATGCCCGAGGGGGGATTCGAACCCCCGACCGTGGTGACCGTGCTGACCGTGACTGGAGCGCCTCAGTCCCCTCGGCCACCGCGGCCGGCTGGAAAATGCTGATGTCGTTTGGTATGTCACACGATTTGTTATGTGAAGCTGGGCCACACTTTATTGAAGCTTGTAGTGTACCTTGCCTTAAATTTTGGCAAGGTGTCTTGTAGTGCACGTTGGAAAACATGAAATTTATGATGTACGTAAGAGGAACACAGGAAAATTCACTCACAGACAAGGACACAACACGGCTGTATACTTTAACAAGCATAAAAAGGAAATTTTCTGTTAATTGCTTTTAGTCTTAAGAATTCTTAGTAGAGCAACTGGCTCTGATTTTGGCCCTAACAGCGAATTGGTTCCAAACTTGTTTTAAAATGATTTAAAAAAATGTTCAGAAAAGTAATCTACCATCTTGCGATTAATGCTTCACACTTGAGGGCCACTGTTGCTCTGATTTTAAAGAGACTAGCTTGTATTTTTTAATGATTTGGATTAGTTTTTTTATTATAAATTGCTGTTACTTTTTACTAAATCTTTGTAAATTATGATTCTGGCCCATATGGCCCTTATGACCTTAAGGCTCCAGCTAGAAAGCATGCCAGCCACCTGAAGATGGATTTGTAAAGAAATCCGAAAGCGGTATTGGTTTAAATAAATTGACATTTCATACAATACTAGTGGCTGGTCACTGTTTTTCGTTAACCACAAAAAATATAGATCCAAGCTGGAACTTTTCAGTAGATGCCGTAAAATATAGACTCCGTCATCACTACTGGGATATCCAGGTTTCCCAAGTCCTGCAGAATATTTGAAATAACAGGATGTATTGTGGCTTAAGACTGATTCCATCTGTAGCACCAAAATCTTGGGCTACCTAACTGCTGAAGGAGGGCAGGTGCAAATGAAAGATAGTCCAGCACTGTGACAAAGGGAGAGTGCCGTAATAAAATTAATCCCGTGAGTTTGGCAGCAGATTCAGCCCTTACGTGAAATTGCGAATAGAATGATATCGGTCGCTGGCTGATCAGCCCAGTACTTTACAAGCAGTATAAATTAATTACCAATTTAATCGCATAAAGTGAATTTTCCCCGTGAAGTAAGAACCTCCACAGGCTTGGCTGACATCTTGACTTCCTACTGGCGGAGGATTTATAATTTATCGAGTCCCATTTAATGAATACGTACATGAAGCATTGTAGAGTACACTTGAAAGACCCGTTTGGTCGTTAGTTTAAATTCGCTTCTTTCTAACAGCGGAGGGACGCACGCCCTTGCGCCGTTTGGCTGAAGAACCAGTAATCCAAGTGTCCCAACCACCCAACCCGACCCTGCCCGCACGGACCGGGGAATAATGTTCAAATGTTTGTAAATCTCTCGGACCAAACTGCGTGGTCATCAGTCCGTAGTTTACAAACTACTTAAACCTAGGAACACTAACCTAAGGACAAAACACACACCCAGGGAGGACTCGAACCTCCACGGCGAGCAACCGCGCGCTCCGCAGCGAGGCGCTTTAGACCGCTCGGCTACTCCACCGCGGCGGCCGGGGAAAGGGCGCAGAAGACGCGTTGTCACGTTGGCGGCGGGGCCCCACTTCTTCTCGGCGGAGCGATACAGTGTCTTGGAGTGACGGACATAAAAATGACGGGAGACGCTCCCAGTCGTGTGCAGTTCTATGCCAGTGCTATTTGAACCAGCAGTCGTTCGCTATTTATCGGTTACGTTTCCGCCAGGACGTGTAAACGCGTACGCCAATCAACGGGCGAAAGTGTTCGGAATGTTCGGAATGTTACCGATAGGACTGTAGCCCTTGCCTCTGCCTGGGCTGTTCCGTTATCTGTCAAATATACGTAATGTTTCTCAGCGCACACTGTCACTACTAGGGGTTGGCCTATTTCAGTTTGAAAGATTTTACTGAACTGTCTTTCATAGGCAAAATTATTAAAAATTTCCGGGCTGTTATGCCGTGGTCTAGTTGATTTGTTATTAAAACCCAACGTTTCGTCCCCGACTGCGGAGGACATTCTCACGGGTGATCGTGCCCCTTTTGGATGTCCGATTCACACCCTGGCTCGCTACTGACTGAAGCCAAATTCCGATTACAAGGGCTCGCGCGCAGTGGTGTGACGTCAGATGTTCTTGACATACGCGCGCAATTCTCCGTTGCCGATTGCCTCCGTCCGTTAATGCCGTATGTAACAGTCTTCCACCATGGGACGACGTTAACGGACGGAGGCAATCGGCAACGCCGAACTCCGCGCGCATGTCAAGAGCATCTGACGTCACACCACTGCGCGCGAGCCCTAGTAAATGCAATTTGGCTTCAGTCAGTAGCGAGCCAGGGTGTGAATCGGACATCCAAAAGTGGCACGATCCCCCTTGAGAATGTCCTCAGCAGTCAGGGACGAAACGGTGGGTTTTAATAATAAATCCACTAGACCACGGCATAACAGCCCGGAAATTTTTAGTAGTTTTGACCATTCCGGCCGTGAAAGTTTACATTTTACATTGTCTTTCATAATGTCTTGTTCCTGCAGCGAGACTAGTTAATACTTCTATATTTGATTACAGAAGTGACCGTCTTTAAAGTGTAACATGCTACCTCACTTTCTTCTTGCTTAAAGAGACAATAAAGACAATTATACCAGGTAAACCTGTTTGTTTACTTGGCCTGTAACTCCTCCACTGATGTCATATTACTATCAATAGCACTGAAACCCTGCTAGAAGAGACGGAGTTCGATGCCAGTCACGGTCATGCAGCAGCAGAAGTTCAGGTGATGTGTTGATCACCACTTCTCCAGGGGGGAGCAAGTAGAGCAAGCAGCCATTTTCATAGAACATTCCCACCAGACAACCAAGGGCTACACGTCGTTGACAGAATTCGCCGAGGCAGGACCGAGCTGTAGCGTCCAGCGGTTACTGCCTGTGGGTAGCGTTAGGTGGTCTGTCAGCAGGTGTACTGTCGTGCATGTAGCACGCCGCAGCAGCAGTCGTTGTATCCGCCCAACGAGACTGCAGCCCACAGTGACACGCGCGCGCCCTCGTCCCCGCCGCTCACTGTTCTGTAGTCGGGCCGCCGAAAGAACGACCCTGACAGTTCGCACACGTGGGCCGCAGAGGGTGAGGGGACACTCGAGCACCAACCTGAGCTCTGCAATTCATAAACGTTGCTGGGGTAACGGTGCCGCATTGCCACCCTGCCACTAAAAGTCGCGCAGCGTAGCGGGCTTCAGTCGCTGCGAAGCATCTGGATCGTGTTCGTCGTTTGTCTCGTTGTGTTACAAAAACAAAAGTCGAAAAATCATTTATGAAATTGATACAATTTCTGAAGAAAGTGGTCATAGAGTGTTGCGCCTTCCACCATATCATTGCCATTTCAATGCAATAGAACACGTGTGGGCTCAGGTGAAATCGTACGTTGCCGAAAGAAATAAAAATTTTTCATTAACAAAAGTAGAATTCTTAGTTCGTGAAGCATTGAGCAGTATTACTCCCACAAAATGGAACAACGTTGTCACACATACGTGGCACATCTTACAAGAGGCATGGGAAAAAGATGGTACACTAGAAGAACGGGTAGAAGAATTAATAATAAGATTAGGGGACGATAGTAGCAGTAGCAGCAGTGCATTGCACATAATTCTGGCTGCGACTGATTTTTAATGTATAGTTTGTTTCGCAACCAAAGATCATTTACTGAAAAATTACGTTACTTCATTTCTACTTCTGTGACCAATAGACTAGCTGTCGAAACTGATCTGATAATATTACTCAGACACTATACTATGGTAGTTAACAGTGAACAAAAAACGGAGAAAAAAACACTATTCTTTTTATGTAAGAAGACTAATCATCTCACTGGAAGAGGCGGCTTTACTAGTTGTACAGTGGTAGTCCTTATTTGTTTACCCTCTCGGCCACCTGCCACAATACAGTGTCCGAGTAATAACAGCGAGGGAGTGTGTGGAAAATAGTTATAGAAGATGAAATATATAAACAAAATTCGTCAACTAGCAAACTTTCGCTAAAGACTAAATGATACATTATATTTAATGGAATACTGGAACATATGAAGCTTTACTTTAACTCGACATATAATTCTAAACCTTTTCTTTTTAAATTCAAAAAGAGTATTTTTCATTACTTCGTGATTGTTCTCGTTCGTTCACGCTTTAGTAGTACATAGCAACGGTCCCAAAATTTTCGGACGTGATATTCGTATGCCGGCGACCGACACGGCGTAACAACAAACAGCCGCGTAGTAGCATTGGCAGCATAGCCGCTAGCTGTCAGAGTCGTTCCTTCGGCGGCTCGACTATAGACTGCACCTCGTTCTCGGGAGCAGACCTGTCGCCCCCAGTGACCGGCCGCCAGCAGGCTGTGTCTGGCAATGAACCCCCGGCCCGGGCATTCACGAGCAGACGCGGCAGGTGCACCTGCTAGCAATTGAGCGCGCCCTCCCAGGGGCTCCTATTTCTGGCGCGGAGGGGCAGGCGCTATCTGCCGCGCCTCACAAAAGTCGCCGCGCGGCGGGGGTGGGCCGACCGGCCGTGAAAGGCGCCATTGTGGCAGCCAGGCTGCTCCTCCCTCCCTGACCTCCACAGTAGGCCACTCTCACCCTCCCACCCTTACCTCCTCAGACGGTCGCCGCCTTCGGCCGCTGTCGTGATCTCCCGGTACAGCGTCACAAAGGGAGGCTTGAGGTCACCGGAGTCATATGGCCAACACGTGCTATCCACGGCCAGTTCAAAGTGTGTGTAACTAAAGGACAAAACACCTAAGGTCATCGGTCCCTACACTTAAATAAAGCGCGAATAACATACAGATGCTTGTCGCACTACTTATTATGAAATATACATGGGATAGTAGGAAGCGCCTGTGCCAGATAGTAGCCAGATGGTACTGTACGTACGGTCCCGTGGGAAAACTCCGCGCCTTTCTATAAGAGTGATTTGATTGGCTGTTGCTATATCTTTACGCGCCACAACCTCTCAGCTATTTTATTAATTACTAGCTGAAAACCCGGCTTTGCCCGCGTATTTATTTATTTATTCCTGCTTTGAGTTAGTACTTCTATCTTTTCTCTCTCTGCCCGTCTCCCTTTTTCTAAAAACATGCTATATTTATCGGAGAATAAATAAGGAATAAAGCTGTCTCGCATAATGTACAAAATTATAAGTATCCAAACAAAGAAAGATAGTAATCAAAACACAAATGACATATAAAATACGTACGATCTCATATTTATTGAGTTGTACAATTGTATAATTTTGCAGGTACGTATTCATTTGTAAAAGTGCTGTATGTCTGTATTATTTTTACTGCTTTATTTATTTATTCTTATATTTCCCTATTCGTATAGTTATCCTTACAGAGAAAGAGCTGAAGACATTGTAGCACACATAGACCAAAGATATGGTCTGTGGCATCACATTTCGCTGTATGTAACTTCCTTGCTATAGAGTCGCAAAAGTCATCGTTGCCCTTCAGTCCGACATTTTTTTATAATTTGACGACTTTCAACCACCAATCATCCACCCCCTTATACTATCGGCATGGAACTGCTATGATGTACAACGGGAGACTTCGGACAACAATTACACACAGACCATTCGTTAGCGTTCTGTAGTTTTCGCTGCAGAGCGAAACATTAACACACACATACACACACGTAGAATTTTATATACACCGATAACTTTCCATCCCAATATACCACACTCTTTTATCATTATCAACCTTCAAACAACAATGCAACCAATAAAACCATTTTCAAGGAGTAAATATAATTTTCGAAGAGTAATTATTGTTCCGCATTTCGCGTTATATTCTTCAAATTACTAAATATCTATCAGATCGCTATAAAGCAGTGTCTAAAACCTTCCTCAGGTATAAATTAGTAACTGTACAAATATTTAAGTCTCTGCGTCTTGTCACTTGGACGTGATAAGCGTACACCACACAAACATTCACATTCATGTATATGGATAAATAGCTATCCGATCGCGATAAAACCGTGCCTACAGCCTTCCCCGGGTAGACATTAGTAACTGTACAAATTTTTGGCTCTTTAGGTCTTGTGGTTCAGACGTGGTAAACATACACCGAACAGACATTCACATTTATAGATATAGATTTAATAAATAGAAATTCAGTTATCAATTCTATTGCCATAATGTGTGTTAATTAATTGTTTATGATTACACTATTGTTTTTTAGATTTATTAGATTAAGTATTTTAGGTAAAGAGTGAGTGTGGCGTTCTAGAATTGTCGTTTGGCGCCAAAAACTCTAGGCGCTAGCGTGGAGCCCTGCTCCAGTGCTAGTCAGTTCACTGCGAGCCCCGACACGGTAAACATCTAGCGGCATTTGCCGCAGTCTTGTATTAATCGATCGATAATGGGGCTAAAATATTTATAAAGACCGTGCAATGTATGTCAGAGTGTGTTATGGCTGTAACAATGTTATTTTTGTGAATTTTGTCGTCTACATGCAGTTTGTGGCTTCTGTACTCGTGTGATTGGTAAAAATAAAAGAACCACTGGCATCTCTGAAGCAATTCATGGACTTCATTAATGGTTGGTAGTCAGTAACTGTTTCCTTCGCTTTCCGTTTCAGCCTCACCTCAGAAAACTTCGAGTCTACGACCTGTGTGCTGCTTCTGCGCTGGGGATATCCACGAGTGAGAAGATACCAGATATTAAGTGACAACCGTCTATGGGCCTAGACGAGATAGCACGCTGCTCTTTTTTTTATTTTTTTATTTTTTTATCTCACCTCCAGCGTATGCTCTGGGTTTTACTCGAATCGCAGACGGGAGCGACTGCCCAATCTGTGACATATAGCCTCAGACCAAGCTGCATCAGCACACGCCACAGGCAGCAGCACTATTCTTTCTTATCGAAAACACACTATACTCACCATAATATCTCGCATGCTGTTAAAGGGCCCTGCTGTTCCTCAACTTCATAAACGTTTTGGAGGACAATCTGAGCAGCTCTCGTAGACTGTTCACAAGTGATACCGTCCTGTCGCGGTGGAGTGGCCGAGCGCTCTAAGGTACCTAACTGCAAAGCGCATGCCGCGCGGGAGTAACCGAGCGGTCTGGAGCTGCACGTTGCGGATCGCGCGGCCTCCCGCGTCAGAGGTTCGAATCCTCCATCGAGCATGGATGTATGTGTTGTCTTTAGTGTAAGTTAGTTTATAAGTGGTTTTTAAGTTTCCTGACTGATGACTCCGCAGTTGTCCCATTAGCTTAACAAAAATTTGAACATTTTTTGCAAAGCATTCGGTGAGGAAATCCGTGAACATATCGAGCAAGTGTAGAATAAAGTATCGCAAGAAAGTTTTCGTTTGAAGGTTCGAATGGTTTCCAGGATCAGTGCCAGCATTTTCGGCCTTTGGGGCTACACCACATACTGTAATATTAGTGTTTCGGCATGGCTCGATACCTGGTACCTCAGTACCGGCTGAGATATTCATCTGTAAATGTCATCTTTTCGTATACTATAAACTTTGACTTTTTCGACAATGAATCTGGACTCAACTAGAAAACTGTTTGGTGATGTTTCAATTTTTGGCCTACTTAAGGTTACGGTAGTAACTGTAAACACGAGGCTTTTCGATCGACTTTTGAGAGCTCGAGATTTAAACAAAAATAAAAACTTGACCTTTTATCTGAGACGAAAATTGAACGAACGTGTTTGTGGAGTATAAAAGTCTATACAACTTTCCTCTATTGTGGTTTTCCGTAACTGGCACCATTCCAGAGATATTTGTAAAATATACGTTTTAACACTGTCAATTTATTTTACATAAATCAGTGCAGACTTGGAAAATAAACTTGAAAAGAGGACTAACTAGCATGGCCAGACAAGTGATAATATTTTAAAGGATAAGGGTATGCAAATATAGCAGAGATATTAAAATAATAAACAGCTAAAAGTTTAAAAAAGTATATTTTTGTCAAACCAAAAAGCAAATATCAAATAATTTTGGCGGTTTGTTCAAATGTTCAAATGTTTGTATGGTCTATGGGACTTAACTACAGGGTCATCAGTCCCTAAACTTACAAACTACTTATGAACTACTTACAACTAAGGACGGCACAAATATCCATGCACGAGGGGGGCCGTACAGACCGTGACTGGAGCGCCTCAGTCTCCTCGGCCACCGCGGCCGGCGGCAGTTTGTTAAAATAAGTTCAGTAACATGTTGCCTGCATAGGTATTATCCAATAGCAGAGTCGTGATAGTATCGTTCATATTTTTTTATTATTTTTGTCTGACTTTTTTACAAAAAAAAAAAAAAAAAAAAAAAAAAAAAAAAAAAAAAAAGTACGGGAGAACCTAAACTGGGCCGTAAAACACGCCAGTACGATTTTTTTTCTGACTTTGTGTATGGACCACATTTTCTGTACTGACTTCATTAAAGAATTATTATAATGGTACTTCGTACGACATAGATGTTCGGTGGAAACAATAATGTAATATTTACGACAAAGTAGTCCTGTGAAATGAGAAATTATATTCTGAGTTTGTTCATTCCTTATATGTCTAATTTGAGTGAATATTTCCTGTGTAGTACAGCTTGTCCTGGCGTTTCGAGGGTATTTCGGGTGTATGCTTACGTAATGTACCTTTTTTATTCGTGTCAACCAATCACCTCAGACTTTCAGATATTGTTGCCTTTCAAGAGAATTCAATATCCAATAATTCTGTTGTGCGTAGTCTGAGGGTTCTTTACTTTTGTTGTCCTTTAAATGGTATCCGCCTGCACTTCCGGATCCAGGTCTCACTGTGCTTACAGTGGGACACTTGCGCTGCTCGAGCCGTAGTTAGGAGTTGAGCTGGGGCGGAAGAGTTATCGACCTCGTCGCTGCCTGCGAACGACCGAGGAAATCCTGCCTATTGCCTAGCTAATGCTGTTTGCTTAGAAGTAATCCAGTTTCTCCGAAATCCGGTGCTTCCGGGAAGTTGCACCTCAACGGGATTACTGAAGGGCGCAGCAGCGGCGGATCCAGACGGGACTGAAAGCGAGGGTCTGGCTGCCACTTAGCGGGGCCTTCCAGTCCAGCAGGTAGCAGGAGTTGTCCAAACACGAACATTAAAGTCCTTCTTACGACATAACAAACGAAAATTAAAAATTTAAGGGCAGAATTTTGGTGAATGCATAGCAACTAGAGCCAGATATTCATAAATTTCGTGACTTTTCCAACTACAGTTCAATTTACACTGCTAAACAGAATTTAAAGAACACCGAAGCCAGTGTATTAAAAATAAATAAATTAAACGGCACAAATATCCATGCTCGAGGGGGGCCGTACAGACCGTGACTGGAGCGCCTCAGTCTCCTCGGCCACCGCCCACCGCGGCCGGCGGCAGTTTGTTAAAATAAGTTCAGTAACATGTTGCCTGCATAGGTATTATCCAATAGCAGAGTCGTGATAGTATCGTTCATATTTTTTTATTATTTTTGTCTGATTTTTTTACAAAAAAAAAAAAAAAAAAAAAAAAAAAAAAAAAAAAAAAAAAAAGTACAGGAGAACCTAAACTGGGCCGTAAAACACGCCAGTACGATTTTTTTTCTGACTTTGTGTATGGACCACATTTTCTGTACTGACTTCATTAAAGAATTATGTCCATAATGGATGTGAGGTCGCGGTTGTATGCTTAATTATTTTGTCAAGTAGGCTCAACCACATCATCGTGTATAAAAGACTAAAATATGACGCGTTTCAAGGGTCAAGCCCTCATCATCAGATAAAATATACAAGAATCTTTAAAACCCGAGACAAATAAAATATAAAACGTAATAAATGAAAACGTGGTTACTTCCCTTGTAACCGTGTCTCCGCAGAAAGCTCCTCAGCATAGTGTGTTTCGTCAAGATTGAAAACAGACCCCAGGACTGGCGGCGCATAACACTAGTGAAACGCACATAGTCAACAACACGTGTGGGGGCGCACGTATACACATGAAATCAAATACCTCTAAATGCCAAAGATCATCCACGAGGTAGTGGGTACATTCAGGTGTCGCGAAATCGTTTGCGCGGTAAGGCAAAGGTTGAAATTTAAAACAAACGACTTTTGTTAATAGGTCCACAAAGTTTTTAAAAAAGCTGTATGTATTGCCTTGAACTTGTGCATTTAATGAAACGTCGCTTTTTGCGTTATGTATTGTAACCTCCAGCTGTTCTAAGTTTCTTCCATTATCCTGTTTATGTAAAATCTTAAGGTCATCTTCCATCTGCTTTAATGGGTGGCCAGTTTCGCGGATATGTGTAGCTACAGCGGACTTGTCAAAATTATTAAGTCGGAAGGCGTCTTTATGTTCCTTCTACCTAGATTTAAACGATATACCGGTCTGACCAATGTAGTTCGCATTGCAACTACTACACTGTATCTTATATACCCCTGCTTTGTCATATTTACCAGTCTTTTGGTAGAAGTTATTTCTTAATTTATTATTTAACTTATTATTAGCTTTAAAAGCAGCTTCCACTTTAAAAGGTTTCAGTATGTTGGCCACTTTCTGAGATTACCAAAATGTGGAACCATTACCCTCTTGATATTATCCGTGCCATTTATATATGATTTCGCACGTTGTTTCTTTCGTATTAGGTTATTCACTACGTTTTCTTGGTAACCATTCGCCTTAGCAAGCTGTCTTATAATGTTAAATTCAGTGGTTCTGTCTTTTTCGTTCATTGGCACTTTGAAGGCTCTATCGACTAAACAGCGTAGGGCAGAAAGTTTTTGGCCATTAGGGTGACAAGAGCTGTTATGTATTAGAATGTCGGTAGTTGTAGGTTTCCTGCTTCGTAATGTTAAGGTCAAGGAACTGAAGTGTGCTATCCTTCTCTTGTTCAACGGTAAATTCGATTCTCTCATGTAGGCTGTTAAATTTATTAACTATTTCAGTAATTTCAGTTTCACCTCCATCTACGTATCGTCAACGTAGCGTTTATAATATAAGATTTTATCAACTGGGTGTTGCATATTTGTGAAAAGCCGGTTTTCTAGGTTATTAATAAAAATGTCTGCTATTGTTCCTGAAATACTTGAACTTATGTCTCTTGATATTAAAAATTTATATACAAACGCTCCGGTTGACGAGGCCATCGAGTTGATTAAAGCAATTTACTTAAACACAAGAGACTATCTTAGCAAGAAATCGTTCAATTCATTGACCTACTTCAGTTTATTCTGAAATATAACTATTTTACCTTAAACGGGAAATTTTATATACAAAAGGACGGATTGTCAATGGGTGTATTAGTCCCCTACAAGAATGTTGTAATTAATCTGACAGGATGACTGACTGAAAGACATGCGCGGCACTTTGAATATGTAATTAATAAGAATGTTTACGTACATGCAAGGATTTAGCAATTAGTGGAATCACATGACGTGAGAACGATGAAATACATTCTTAATCGAAATGCAAACAAATATTTGGTACGACTGTGAAAGTGGAATGACTATATTATGCACTTGCATGACTTGATAGATAATTATTGTGTATCGGGACCTAGCGAGAGATCGATATTTAATTTTAGTAGATAACGAATTTCTTCTACGAATTCCAACAATTGAGAAAACGTACTGGTGGCTGTCATAATAGTAGGCTATGTTTTGTTGGAAATGTAAGAGCAAAGTAAACGGTGGAACCTCATGTATATCAATTTATCAATAATAGACACACAACCAGTCCGTGTTCCTGCTAGAGATCAGATATAGGTAAATTGAATTCACTTACCCTTTTCTGTTTGCAGTCACTTCACATACAGGTTAGACGACATAGATTCCCAATGATGCATGGATTAACAAAATTCGTATTTCGAAAAAGAGGTACCGTCTGTTGTGAGGAAGCAACAGCAACGTCTGATTTTTAGCATAAATTGGATAATGGTATCAATGTGTGTGATTCTTCTACCTCTTTAGTCAAAGTTCGGACTGAATAACACAGCATTATCGATATCTGAATTCAAGCGTAAACTAGATAGGAGAATAGTTTTGTGCAACGTCAATAAAGAGCAATATATAATTATATTGACTCAGTATTGCTTATTTGCCTATCTCGGTGCAGCGGTAGCGTGCCACTATGTTAAGGGAAACTTGTGTCATTCATGTTCTTAAATATTAAGATAGTCAAAGTCACTGACAAAGGGATATTCAGGTCACTGAAATTCGGTTCTGGATGAGACTTTGCAGACTAGTGGTCTATTTCAGTGGTGTGAGATAAGTATTAAAGCGCACAATCCAGAAAATTCCGACAAAACCGGCTCTAAATTTTTAATTGCAGCTCACATAAGTGTTTTGTAGTAATTAAAAAGTCACGTCTGATGTGTGGTGGAGTAGCTCAGGCAGTAGAGTGATTACTCGCCATGCACTGAACTCAGGCTCGATTCTGCCTCGAGGAATGGTAGTATTTTTAATTTTTATTATTTGTTTGAATAAATTTAACTACTTTAAGTACTATAAGTTAAAGAAATAAGTAACTTTAGTTTGTTTATTAAATTGCTGTCAGAGTTACTTAAAATTTGAATTACAATGTTTACTGTTTTACAAGTCGAATAATGCCAAATGCATATTAATGGATGTAAATTAAAGAGTTAATTACTATTTTCATACAATGTTAACTCTAAATTGAGCAATATATTTAATCTGTGGAAATATTATAAATATCCGTTGTAAATTAGAAAAACCGGTTTCTTCGTGGAAAAGCAGAGTATAGCTCTTGCCCTATTGTGTATATAAACAGGCAATCAGGAAGTGTGTAATGTTTGTAGGGTCCAAGTGGGGTGAGCGTTTGCGAAATTAATAACTTTAATTTTGTAATCCAAAGAAAATTCATCTACTGTCTTCGACTTTTTCGCAATTCTCCTCTTCGCTGTTTTCAATTTCGTGAGAAAGTTCTTCATCAGTTACAAATATTTTTTCAGCTAGCATGCCCATAGTTCGTTTGTAAATTTCTTCACACATCAACGTTACTTCACGAGAGACTGTTGAAGATACCGCTGCAATGAAATTATTTGCAGCAATCAAACGTTCGTAATGCACTACCGCATCTTGGAATATCACCTTCGGCACATGACTGTATAATGAATCCGCAGCTTCTGATACTTCATTTTCTTCATTGAGAGACAGTTTTAATTCACACTATTGTTAACGCACCAATCTCTGCGGAAGTCAGGGATGAACTGGTTATGTAGCAGGTAAGGCCCATTAGTCTCTCGGGGAACAAGCAAAGCCTGAAATATACGAGGATATCTTCCAGGATGTTGGGAAATCTCCACCACGTAAAACTAAAGTGATTCCTCCGAAATGTACTCCACTTGCTCAACTGCGCAACGTCTTTTTTTATAGACAACTAAAATATCTACAAAATTCCGCTTTATTTTTGAAAGAAACGGAGAAATCAATACTCATAAACATTGTATAAAGATCAATGTTCAAATGTTTGTAGAGCTTATGGGACTTAAGAAAGGGGTCATCAGCCCCTAAACTTACAAACTACTTATGAACTAGCTACAACTAAGGACGGCACAAATATCCATGCCCGAGGGGAGATTCAAACCGCCGACCGTAGTGGCCGTGCAGACCGTGACTGAAACGTCGCAGTCCCCTCGGCCACCGCGGCCGGCTGTGTAAAGATACAATCATTAGTCCATTATCAGCTGTCATAGCCAATTTTGAAGGAAAAGATCTGATATGCCTCGTACGCTTCCAGCCTTTTTGATGAAGGGGAAGTTTTCAACAATGTCAACGAAGTATGTTTGTCAATACATCTTTAAAAAAAATGTTGTTCCTGTAAACAATCGTCGTTTATAAATTGGGCAAGATGCTAAAATATTTTTAGTTTTCAATGTTTTTACGACAGTTACCACTCTGGTGCTTGCACATAAAATACAAATTTGACAAATGCAGATATAGTGAAAATTTAAAAAAATAATTGAAATTAGTGATTATCTTTTTATTTTACCAGCAGTAAAATCCTTCTTGCGTTATTCGACTTCTAAAAAAGAAAACATTGAAATTCAATTGTTAAGTAGTTGTGACAGCCATTTTATAATCAAACTAAAATTGGTTAATTGCTAGCACCTTAAGTCATTAAATATATTTGCAAGTTATAATTCTTATACAAATAAGCAAAATTTAAAACACAATATGCCCTGGGGGGGGGGGGGGGGCACGATCGAGCCCGCATCGGCTCCCTGACAGCCCAATACGCTATTGCCTGAGCTAACCTGCCTGGCTGCAGCCTTCTTACTTCAACTTGTATATAACATGTTTATGAGCCCCGCGTAAAACTTGAGGACCGTTTTTCTCGGAACTTTGTGGATAGTGCGCTTTAAGACATCCGTGAGAGGACACCCTGGAGGTATATTGCTGACCTGCAGTCTCATCCCGAACTGAATTTCCGATATTTGAAGGTCGCCTTGTGAGACGTGAAATATTGACCTCCGTAACTTTCATCATTATGAATAACTAGCTTAAACCCGCGGCTCCGCTCGCGTGTTGGTTGATTATGATAGATAAGCTATCTTTCAGTAGTGTGCTATGAGATTGGTTTTGATGGATGAAATGAAATACAATACCTTCTTTAGAAACAAATATTTTAAATCACTTGATGTAATGCGCGAAATGTTAAATCGATTCTTTTAAAGAAATGTATTGAAAGAAATTTCTTTTTACTGCTTTATTTATTTATTATTATATTTCCTTATTCGTACGCTTATTCTTACAGAGAAAGAGCTGAAGACATTGTAGCACGCATAGACCAAAGATATGGTCAGTGGCATCACATTTCGCTGTATGTAACTTCCTTGCTAAAGAGTCGCAAACGTCATCGCTGGCCTTCAGCCCGAATGTTTTTATAATCTGACGACTTTCAACCTCCATATCTTCCACCCCATTATAGCTATCGGCATGGAACTGCTATGGTGTGCAACGGGAGACTTCGGGCAACAATCACACACAGACCATTCGTTTGCGTTCTGTAGTTTTCGCTGCAGAGCGAAACATTAACACACACATACACATACGTAGAATTTTATATACACCGATAACTTTCCATCCCAATATACCACACTCTTTTATCATTATCATCCTTCAAACAACAATGCAACCAATAAAACCATTTTCAAGGAGTAAATATAATTTTCGAAGAGTAATTATTGTTCCGCATTTCGCGTTATATTCTTCAAATTACTAAATATCTATCAGATCGCTATAAAGCAGTGCCTAAAACCTTCCTCAGGTATAAATTAGTAACTGTACAAATATTTAAGTCTCTGCGTCTTGTCATTTGGACGTGATAAGCGTACACCGAACAGACATTCACATTAATGTATATAGATAAATAGCTGTCCGAGCGCGATAAAACCGTGCCTAAAGCCTTCCCCGGGTAGACATTAGTAACTGTACAAATTTTCAGCTCTTTATGTCTTGTGGTTCAGACGTGATAAACGTACACCGAACAGACATTCACATTTATAGATATAGATTACGATTAAAGATGAATACGAATAGACATACTTACAGATTCTAACATTTCTTTCTCATATTGCACCATGTTTGATTAGTGATTTTTACGGTAAAAACTGAAAATTTGTAAATGAGATCAAAATAAATTACTAACTTTCGTTGAATACTCAGTTTTATAATTAACTGGATTCAGTCTGCCTAATACTGGCCACACGACACTGCAAAGTGCGATGAAACTTATAAAACAAAATGTATCTTCTCAATTGTAAGCAAGGAAATTCGTAACTTTTCATCCATATTTCTATCTTCTAATAACGTCAGTTATCCTGCTTTCGTATAAAACAAACGTGTTACAAACGTGGTTCTGTTACAACCAATATTAGCAGTGAGCTTCGCCACTCCACCCTCTGCCTACGTCAGCCGCTAATACTGTACTCCTTCCGTGAAGAACAGCACAATCAACGACAGCAAGCCAACACTCTCGGACGAAATTATCTTTTTTATTGCCAACGCAGCGCTTTATATAGGGATCGAGTCAGGTATTTCAGCCGTGGTAATACTTTGACACACCTCGAAAAGGACCTAATTTTGGCACGTTTGTAAATTGAACTATGGCTTTAAAGTACCAACAAACATCTTCGCAGTGGCACGAAACTTTGCCGTGTTGCAATCTTCAGACTTGGGATAGGCAACAGGGTGACGACAAGTGCTAATAAAAGATACACAAGAGCTCACAGGTTCATCTGCCATGCACTTAATTGTGACTTGCAGAGCGTTTTTGTAGATGTAGGTTCAGGGCATGCCTCGTATGGGAATGAAAAATGGACGATAAACAGTGCGGACAGGAAGAGGATAGATACTTTTAAAATGGGGTGTTACAGAAGAATGCTGAAGATTGGGTGGGTGGATCGCGTAACTAATGAGGAAATACTGAACAGAATTAAGCTATTTCTGGCATACCTTGACTAAAAGAAGGGGTCGATTGGTAGAACACGTTCTTAGAAATCAAGGAATCGTGAATTTAGAATTTGAGGGAAGTGTGTGGGGTAAAAATCGCAGAGGGAGACCAGGAGATGAAGTAAGCAGATTCAAATGGATGTAGGGTGCCGTTCTTATGAGGGGATCAAGAGGCTTGCTCAGAAAATAGTAGGATGGAGAGCTGTATCAAACCAGTCTCAGGACTGAAGACAACAACAACAGTTTTAGGGTGAACTAATGGCGGCACATAGGAACGAAATATCACCACTCTTGTAAAACGCTACCGTGGACCCTTCGTCAGTACTAATACCACACCCCTTCCTACCTTTCTGATTTTGTTGAGCTTCGCCGGCATGGCACGGGGTCAGTGGTTGAGCGACATCACCTGCCGCAGGTTCCAGTCATCCCTCGGTTAAGGAAATATGTGTTGTCCTTTGATACGTTAGTTATGAAACTTCTCGGTAAATTAAAACTCTGACTCCGATCGTGTCGAAGCTTGTACGTTTGCCTTTCGGGGGCAAGAGCTCTGTAGTTTGAGGTATCATGGCACGACTCACGGCCCATCCTTACAGATTTAGGTTTCCCGATACCTAGGCTGCAGGTACGCCACGTCCCTACAATACCAGTGACGCTAGCAGTTTGGTCCCTTCGTAACGCAAACTTTGAACTTAGATTGTGGTAGGACCGTTTCAGACCCACCACCACTCAGAAAGGACACGAAAAATCTCAAGGAGTAACATATAAGGTTTAATGAAAACTTCCCCTACTTTGAGGCCCCGATTCTCGCGGATTTCTGTATTACACAAACGCTTGTTCTGTTGCAGGAAATATAATTGTGTTATAAGAAATCCCCGGCACTAGTTGAAAGACACGTATTATAAGACATCTGCTGGTTACTGTATGCATTTTTGCACCCTCTCTATGAACGTCAATATAAGATAACTACAGGTACCTACAGATTTTAACTCATCAAGGAAATAAAGAAAATTACATTCTTAACCCTTTCAAACCTGGCATCCAATATATTGGACACTGGATTGTTGTTCATTTTAGAAAACTATACGATTGCGCTTTCCTTTCAGAACAGTGGCTTGTTTACTGGAAATCTGTCGCTTTTAGTTTCGTGCTTCTTGCTACCGTCAGTATTGTATGCAACAATGAAAAACAGTGAAAGTAGTGGATCTACTGCGGAGTGTGTCAATTATAATCTGTTGTCGATATTATTTTATGTATTAATTGATGAATTTTGCACAAATTCCACTGCTGAGACATTATTTCACATTCTTAACTGCTTTCCAGACCGGGTGTCCAATTTATTTGACATTTTTGGCCCACTTTAGGTTACGATAGTAACACTAAAAGTGGGCCTTTGCGATCGTCTTTTGATAGCTCGAAATTTAAATGAAAATAACGGCTTAACCATGCATCTGACACGAAAATTGAATAACCGAATTTGTAGAGGAGAAAATTCTCTACAACTTTGTTCACTTATGTTTTTTTTTTTTTTTTTTTTTTTTTTTTTTTTTTTTTTTTTTTTTTTTTTCATATTTCGTATCGTATGAGAGATGTTTGCAAAAATAACGGAGTTTTGACACCTTTATTGAATTAACGAAAACCAGCCGTTCGCAGATGTCACGCGACATTCCTCGCCCAGAACTCTTTGTAGCATACGCCATCTTGCGTTGCGTATTTGATGATTTTCTTATTGTAACTTACACGTTGTCATTTCAAAGCAATGGTGCGCTGAAGAATTAACAAAAACACGTCGTCCTTCGTACGATAAATGATAATCTAGTGACTACAAATGCTATATTAGCATCAGTTAGCAACTACTATCAATAGTATAAGAATAGAGAACACAACTCGTAACTGTCAGGTGTAGCGTAGTGGGCAATGAGTTGGACTGTGACGCTGGAGGTCAGTGGTTCGAGATGCCGGGCGCCGTGGCGCCCTCTGTAATAAAAAAGCTGAGCCAACCATTCACCGAACAACCACTAACAAACATAACGACCGACTGCGAACCATAGATCTACCATATGAAAAATAAAAAGACAAAAAAAAAAAAAAAAAAAAAAAAAAAAAACCGCTGCTCCCTAACTATTTTTTTCCTAAAAGGGTTTCAGATACACTTATTAATTAATTTTTTATTATTTATATTATTATTTTGGTCCAAAATGTTTGCAAAAACTTATAAAACTACAAATCTAAAGTGGGCCGTAATACACGTCAGTGCGATTTTTTGTTTTGGAAACCGAGTATGAAAATTTTTAATTTTGCTCAAATATACAATAGATAAGGTCTTATGGTCAGGAAAAATTGCAAGGATGTATTTTGTTCTCTTTCTAAAGTGATTCAGGATTGAATGGTTTGCTCCTTTGACCTTCAGGGAACGAAGGGCACAAATAGTTAACGCAATGAAGGCTTTCACGACAGGTTGTCATAGCTGCTGGTAAATCGTCCTGGTTTGTAAGTCCTTGGTCCATATTACTTAGGAGTTTTCCGTGAAGTTTCACCCATAGCTGCGCCGGACATCTTCGGAGGTCTTCCTACTTCCGCTGTCTTACCGACTGACGAATCGAGCATCTGAGAGCGACATATACAGGGTATTTCACTAAGTGTGTTTGCCTCTGTAACTTATAAAATAATAGGTGACGGGAAATTTTAATGCGGTAGGTCAACACAAGAAATGTTATACTTTCTGCGGAGCTATGAACATAGTTTATTGTATCATTTTCCAAAGAGTTACACCACAAAGATATAATATTTTACATGGAACAATAGATTTTCTATCCTGTATTGGATTCGTTAAAACAAGCTGCGTCCAAATCAATTTAAACTACATTCCTATCACTGTTAGTTTGGGAGCTACAACCCATCAAAGTTCCGGGGGCGGAGGCTGCGATAGCGTATCTGACTGGCCGAGTGGCTATCCCCTGGGGCACGGCCCACTGTCTCATGACCACCAGCCAGTCAGCTACGCTGTCGTAGCCTCCGCCCCCTAAAATTTGAAGGGTTGTATCTCCCAAACTAACAGTGATAGGAATGTAGTTTAAATTGATTTGGGCGCAGCTGGTTTCAACGAATCCAATGCGCGATAGAAAAAAACTATTGTTCCGTTTAAAAAATTATATCTTTGTGCTGTATCTCTTTGGAAAATGATACAATAAGCTATGTTCATAGCTCCGCAGAAAGTGTAACATTTATTGTGTTGACCTACCGCATTAAAATTTCCCATCACCTATTATTTTATAAGTTACAGAGGCAAACACACTTAGTGAAACACCCTGTATATTGTGGAAAGTGGGCGTGGTCAAGTTGTCACGTTATCACTAGAGATAGTCCTTGTCATAGACAAAATTTCACTATCGACTGCAGTTTGCCACAGATAAAACTGTTGATCTTGTAAAGCTACTGTCTATATGTCACTAAGTTTCGTAGCTTCGTCTTTCCTATTAAAATTATCCTTATGTTTATGTATCTCTATAGCTTCTCTGTATTTCCGTGGATAATAGTTTGTCACTGTGAATAAAACTGTCGTTTCGGAAAACCTCACTACATGACTTCCAGACTGAAGAACATGTTCTGCTATCGATTTCTCAGTTTTTCCTAGTCGGGCAACACTTTTGTGTTCCTTCAGTTTTGTTTCTACACTTCTTTTGGTGGTTCCAATATAAACTTTACCACCTGTACATGGAATTTTATATACGCCACAAGCAGAAAGAGGTCATTTATCCTTTACAGAACAGAGTACTTGACATGTTTTCTTAGTTGGTCTGAAAACTGGTCTGCTGTTCTGTTTGCGCAATATTTTTCGTACGTGATCAGTTACATTACCGATAAATGGCAGGGAAACTGTGTTCTTATATCGTTGTGTTACCGGTTCTTAGCCTATTGTTATTTGGTTGTAGAACCCTGTTTATCTGAATAGCCACTTTCCTTGAAAACATGCTTCAGGTGTTTTATTTAGTTCAGCGTCCAGATGTTACGGAGTACAAATTCTGTTAGCTCTGCCAACAACATTTTTGCTGATAACCCTCTTTTGCTGTGGATGATGATTATTAAATATCTGACAGTATGTGTGGCTTTTCGCGAAACTTTTCGCTTCAGTTTTCCATCTCTCTTATAACTAAAACGTCCAAGAAGGATATTGCGCTGTCGTTTCCCATTTCCATCGTAAAACGGATTTTTGGATTTATGTTATTCAGATCAGAAAAGATTTCTTCTGTGGTGAGCGGTCATATTGCGTCCAGGGTTGGGGTCATATTTCACAGGTTTCACTTGGTTATATATTTTGCCTAACTCAAACCGACATAAAGTGAAAGTAATTAAGAAATTGCGTGTTTTGAGACATAGATACTGACCATGGCGAGTTCCTGAGAGAAGAAATCTTATGTTTTACCTATACATCAGCTGAACGAGCTGATACCGCATTTAGAAATTTGTACACATTGTAACGAAATAAAAACACCATAGGCCTGGATGTTGATTCGTTTGTGATTTCGACACTGCTTTTCCCACAACCAAGAAAGTCGGCAGATATAAGTGAAAAGTTATAAACACGTTATATATATATATATATATATATATATATATATATATATATATATATATATATATATATATACCATTAATTGTATGATGTGGACAAAACAAACCAGTTGTATGCTTATTATAAAGTGAAGTATGACCTCTTGTCACACCATAGCTGACTGAAATCGGTCGCTAACCAAGAAAACTTAGTTTATATCTGTTTTTTGGTTATGGATCATTATCGAGTGGGAAATTATTCGTTTGCTGCCGCAGTGCTGAACGCTATTCCCAACACACTTTGAATTCGTATGCTTGCAATCGCGACACGACGCCTCCTAGATAGCTCGCAATTAGTTGTGAAAGAAAGCAGGTATCATTGCGGCTACAATTTCAAAAACGTTTCTGTACTGTAGTAGCTCCATTTCGACACTGTAATGTATGGAGTAAAGTGCATAGAACAGTAAGTTATCTGCTATCGAACTGTTTCAATACACGATTTGTAAATTAACTCTACATACTTGACAAATAGCGTCATTTCAAAATGACAGTTACTGTTTTTTAAGCTAATATGTAGTACTACCATGTGGCAGAAAATCAGATTTTTGAACCGCATATTTTCATCAGAATCGAGTGAGGCAAGGGAAAAATTGGAAGAAAAAATTAAGCTGAAAAAACGTTGTGGGTGGTCTTAACCCTTAAACAGAAACACCGCTCTGAGAGACCGTTAGGGTTTTTTAAATGTGTCCTTTGTCAACATTGTTCTGTTTTCGACCATCCCTTCCACAGTACCTTCATATAGTTGAATAATATATGTCGCAGAAGCATTGTAGTGCAGTTTGTGGTTTATGGCTGTCTGGTAAGCATTAATTTTATAAAACATACAGGTCTGCGGACCGAATGTTTCGGATCACGTTTACAATGGCTCGGTGTATTAGACCGGATGTTTCGTATTTCGTTCATTTTATTTTTTCTACTGCGTCTTTTCTTGTGCGATATGTTCTTTATTGTATGTTTAGAAGACGCCATTATGGATAATGCTTTAGAAGACACTAGTAAATCTACAAGAGGTACAAGAAATGAGAGATTGCGGTGTAGTGATGGCAACTTTCAGAAAAAAAAAATCTCTCAGAATGGTTGCAGGACAGCAGTGATGAATCCGAGATGGGAAATGGTTACTCAGATGCTGATTCTGGAATAACAATTACCGACGCAAGAAAATTCGACGAGAGAAGAAGAAACGATGATAACACGCTGATAGTGACACTAGTGAAGATAATGATGACGACGATTGTTACAATCAAATGGAAGATGAATAAGAAATAATTGGTGGCAATACACGTGGAAAACAAGACGGTATGCCAGATATTTTTGTTGGGATAAAGAACAAAAAAGATTTTGTATGGAAATCAGTGGAACCAACAAGAATAATAACTTCGTTAATTTTGAACAAATAAAACTTATTTAATGCTCAATTTTAAAACCACAAAATATTACCCTAAACACATTATTAAATTATAAAAAAAGATAAATATATGACAATATTCTGAGGAGGAAAATCCGGTCTATTAGACCGGATGTTTCTAATAGTGTACTATCGGCCTATGTTTCCGTCTAAGGGTTAATTTACAACGTGAAAATCTGCATTTTCCCCCTTTTTTCGACTCGGTCCGGACCGGTACGCATGTTGAACACGGCAGTGTGACGTCATCGGTCCCCACTCTAACGTTTTTGTTGTTGTTGTAGTCTTCAGTCCGGAGACTGGTTTGGTGTAGCTCTCCACAATATCGTACCCTGAGCAAGCCTCTCATCTCCACATAAGAACGGCAACCTACATCTGTCTGAATCTGCTTACTGTATCCATCTCTTGGTCTTCCTCTGCGGTTTTTACCCCACACACTTCCCTCCAGCGCTAAATTCACAATTCTTTGACGTCTAAGAATGTGTCCCACCAATCTATCCCTTCTTTTAGTCAAGGTATGCCAGAAATTTCTTTTCTCCCCAATTCTGTTCAGTACCTCCTCATTAGTTACGCGATCCACCCACCTAATCTTCAGCATTCTGCTGTAGCACCACATTTCAAAAGCCTCAATCCTCTTCCTGTCCGCACTGTTTATCGTCCATGTTTCACTCCCATACAAGGCAACACTTCATACAAATGCCTTCAGTAAGGACTTCCTTAGGCTTAAATCAATATTCGATGGTAACAAATTTCTCTTTTTCAAGAACGCTTTTCTACCCATTGCCATTCTGCATTTTATATCCTCTGTACTGCGACCATCATTTGTTATTTTACTGCCCAAGTAACAAAACTCATCTACCTCCTTTATTGCTTCGTTACCTAATCTAATTCCTTCAGCATCACCTGATTTTCTTACACTGCACTCCATTACCCTAGTTTTGCTCTTGTTAATGTTCATCTTATATGCACCTCTCAGCACACTGTCCATTCTGTTCAATTGCTCCTCCAGGTCCTATGCTGTATCTGTCAGAATTACTACGTCGTCGGCAAAACGCAATGTTTTTAATTCTTCCCCCTGAACCTTAATTCTTTCACCAAATTTCTCTTTGCTTTCGTTTATAGCTTGCTCAGTGTACAAATTCAATAACATTGGAGAAAGGCTACAACCCTGTCTTACTCCCTTTCCGACCACTGCATCCCTTTCATGTCCTTCAACTCTGACAACCGCTGTCTGGTTTTTGTACAAGTTCTAAATAACCTTACGCTCCCTATATTTTTCTCGTGCTTGCTTCAGAACATGAAAGAGTTTATTCCAATCAACATTGTCAAAAGCCTTCTCCAAATCTACAAAAGCTAGAAATGTAGGTTTCCCTTTTCTTAATCTATCTTCTAGGATAAGCCGTAAAGTGAGTATTGCCTCCCGTGTTCCTACATTTCTCCTGAACCCAAATTGATCTTCCCTGAGGTCGGCTTCTACCAGCTTTTCCATCCTTCTGTAAATAATTCGTGTTAATGTTTTGCAACCATGACTTATTAGACTGATGGTTCCGTAGCTTTCACACCTGACTGCACCTGCTTTCTTTGGAGTGTGGATTATAACATTTTCCTTAAAGGCTGCCCCACTCTAACAGCACCTTCAAATTCACTCTACGCGCTGCCAGCCATCGGGAGCCAGCCGCAAGCGCGGTGGGAAGCGAGCGGGATTAGCAGCCGCTTTGACTGCCTCTAGTTGTTAATGCGTCTCTCGACCACATCGAGTGATTTATATTAAAAATCGATATTTCAGTTTTCCCGTTTCCCTATTAACCTTTGGATGCACTGAGTGTTTGCACAGACATCAGTTTCCACTGAGTGGGGGCCTCAGATTTTCCTATAAATGTCGTTATTTTTCAGCCCTGTTATAGTTATTATGAAAAGTGTTCTTTTATAAAAGAGTGGTCTCATAATAGTATCTCTAATTTTGTTAATTAGGAAAACATTAAAAAACAGATTAGAAATTAATTTCACCTAAGTTTTAATATAATCTTTTCTAATTTTTATACTTTGGATCATCATCATCATCATTAAAGACTGAGTATGCCTTTCAGCGTTCAGTATGAAGCATAGTACCTCTAATAAAACTCCTCCATGATCCCCTATTCAATGCTAACATTGATGCTTCGTCTGATGTTATACTTTTTACTTCAAAATCATTCTGCACCGAATCTAAGTACTTTCTTCTAGGTCTACATCGACTTCTCTTACCCTCCGCTGCCGAGCTCATGAGTCTCTTAGGTAACCTTGCTTCTCCCATGTGTGTGACTTGACCCCCACCATCTCAGTCTGTTCGCTCTAACTGCTTCATCTATGGTGTTCATTCCCAGTTTTTTTATTTATTTCCTCATTATGGACACCCTCCTGCATTGTTCCCCTCTATTAGTACCTGCAATCATTCTTGATTCTTGCTGCTTTCATATCTATAACCTCTACCTTATGAATAAGGTAATCTGTATCCACCCAACATTCACTCCCATACAACAAAGTTGGTCGAAAGATAGAGCGGTGCACTGCTAAATTAGTCTTGGTACTGACTTCCTTCATGCAGAAGAGAGTAGATCTTAGCTGAGCACTCACTACATTAGCTTTGCTGCACCTCGATTCCAGTTCTTTCGCTATGTTGCCATCCTGTGAGAAAATACATCCCAGGTATTTGAAACTGTCTACCTATTCTAACTGTGTTCCTCCTATTTGGCACTCAATCTGTTTGAATCTCTTTCTCACAGACATTACTTTCGTTTTGGAAAAATATGTTGAAATGTTTGTATAGCTTATGGGAATTAACTACGGGGTCATCAGTCCCTAAACTTACAAACTACTTATGAACTAGCTAATCCTAAGGACGGCACAAATATCCATGCCCGAGGGAGGATTCGAACCCCAGGCCGTAGTGGCCCTGCTGACCGTGACTGGAGCGCTTCAGTCACCTCGGCCGGCTTCGTTTTGCAGATGCTGATCTTCATATCATAATCCTTGCACCCCTGATCGAGCTCTGAAATATTGGTTTGCAACCCTTCAATCGAATCGGCCATTACAACTAAGTCATCCGCACTTGCGAGACTGCTTATTTTGTTTTCACCTATTTTAATCCCGCCCTGCCAGTCTACTGTTTTCAACATATGATCCATGAATAGTATAAACAACAGTGGTGACAGGGTACATCCTTGTCTTACCCCTGAAACTACCTTGAACCATGAGCTTAATTTGCCATCTACTCTAACTGCTGCCTGACAGTCTACGTAAAGCCCTTTGATTGCCTGCAGAAGTTTGCCTCCTATACCATAATCTTGAAGAACTGACAGTAGCTTCCTCCTAGGAACACGGTCATAATCCTTTTCCAGATCTATGAAACATGGATACAATTCCCTGTTCCACTCATAGCACTTTTCCATTACCTGTCGTACGCTAAAGATCTGGTCCTCACAGCCTCTAAGAGGCCTAAACCCACACTGATTTTCATCTAACTTGTCCTCAATTAATACTCGCACTCTCCTTTCAACAATACCTGAGAATATTTTGCCTACAACGCTAATTAAAGAGATACCTCGATAGTAGTTGCAATCTTTTCTGTTTCCATGTTTGAAAATTGGCGAGATTACCGCTTTCGTCCAGTCAGACGGAACCTGCCCCGATTACAAAGCCTTTTCAATTATCCTGTGTAACCATTTGAGACCTGATATTCCACTGTATTTGACGAGTTCCGGCTTAATTTCATCCACCCCAGCCGCTTTATTGCACCGTAATCTACTGACCATTTTCTCAACTTCCTCAAATGAGATCCTGTTTCCATCGTCGTTCCTATCCCATTCTACCTGAAAATCTGACACATCATTGAACGTTTCACTTACATTGAGCAATACTTCAAAATATTCCCTCCATTTGCTCAAGGCGTCCACAGGATTGACTAGCAACTTTCCTGACCTGTCCAAAACACTTGTTAATTCCTTCTTCCCTCCCTTTCAAAGATTGCTGATTACGCTCCAAAATGGTTTTCCCGCGGCTTGACCCAAAGTCTTCCCATGATTTCTGCTTGGAGTCTGCAATTATCCGTTTGGCTTTGTTTCTTTCTTCAACATAACTTTCTCTGTCTGCCTGATTTCTAGTTCGGAGCCATTTTTGAAATGCCTTCTTTTTGTTTTTACTTTGGATACAAACTAAAATATCACAATGGTGAGATACAATTCAGATCAAGCCGCATAAAACATTCAAATCGAAAACAGAAAGAAGATAGGGGCAGAGTTGAACATCAATAGGCACACAAAAGTTTCCAAAATATTTCATCTCAATAAAGGTTAAGGCACTTGTCACAATGCTCTACACATTACGGAAAACAATCGTCACAAACAACCACAGTATGTTCGTCACATGGATTGTTACAACATTATGAACAACGTTCAACAATTTCCTTTTGACACCACATTTAGCCAATGCTTGTACGATATTTCTTTGTAAATTTGGAGTTTTTGCACAGAATGACATATATATCTTACTTTTATATGATTTTCCACTTTAATATGCTGGATGCTGATTTGTGAATAAACAGAAACGTCCATTAGATTAGCCCACAAATGAAATGGCAATCCCCTTGTCTGTATATTGCAGGTGTAAGTAAATGCTTTTATGTCAAGAGAATCCACACCTTATTTTGTTTTATTGTAAAATAAAATTATTTCTGGTTTCTTCTTTCTATGCCTCTCATAAAATGTGATGTTTCGTGGAACTTAGTAGCACCATACACTCCAAAACGTGGGAGGCAAAATCGATGGCAGAACCTCGTGTCTTACATTACTTCATTGCAGGTGTAATTTGTGCTTCGTTATGACAAAGAGTACAGAATTTTTTCCGTCAACAAATCTTCAAACAGGGAAATACAGCAAATCGTGATATTGACTGGTGATGAACGCTTGTCGGGTTATCAGGAGAGTAGTTGCGTTGTCTTGTAAAGTTTCATTGACTTTCATGCCCATCAACCTCGCCTGAGGATGATTGGTGCGAAGGCTCATCGAAACGCGAAAAGACGATGGCGCCTCTCGGCTGATTCAAATGTTCAAATGTTTGTTAAGCTTATGGGACTTAACTACGGGGTCATCAGTCCCTAAACTTACAAACTACTTACAAACTAGCTAATACTAAGGACGGCACAAATATCCATGCCCGAGGGGGGATTCGAACCCCCGACCGTAGTGGCCGTGCTGACCGTGACTGGAGCGCCTCAGTTACTTCGGCCACCGCGGCCGGCTCGGCTGATTACCCGACAAGATTTCATCATTGGAATATGCCGAGAAAGCCTGCAATCGCATTTTGGTTGAGCTTCTTCGAAGCGTTTTTGTCAGGGATTTCACCACGATACCTACAACATTAGTTTGATTTGGAGAGGGGAGGTGATCTGGGTGTTTTTCTAAGTACAATATCCCGTCTGTTGTCAAAGAGTCGCGTAGTCAGTATATCTTTACTCCATGTTTTACTGACTTATTTGGAATCAATTGTAGAAATCTGCATCGGCATTTCAAAGACACTAGCTACTCATTATTGTGCAGTTTTCTCCTGGATGAAATGTTTGTCTGCAGTTTTTTTACGAACACTTCCCACACAATGTGGAAAGCTGCCATATTGTAATCTTGGTTCTTAGCTTGTCGAGTGAGTCTGTAATCGGACCTTGTGGGTTACGGCTCTCCTTATCTCTTCAAATATGTTTGCAGAAAAAATTGCCATATAAAAGCACAATAATATTTACCGGTACAGTTGGAAAGGCAGGGGAACCAGATCTGTCATTGTCTATACCTGAAACCAACACCAGTACACAAGATGTACTTAATTATGGGGATCGCACCGCCCAACATACGACGTGACATTGCTGCCGAAGCTGAAAAAAAGAAGCAAGAAAAGGACATGCGTCACCCTCTATATGGACACCAGCCTGCTGACCGACGGCTTCGTTCGAGGAAGAGCTTCCTGTCATGTACCCGAGCACTGGAAGGGTCAGCCGCTGAAAACCGTATTGCAAGGTGGGAAATGGATTTGAGAAGCCCCCATAAAGCAGCAAAAGAAGAACTGGCACCTGGTGGAGACCTGCCATACACAGTCTGGAGAACCCTGAACCGTATGAGGATAGAAGTGCCAAAGTGCAAGGCAAACATGCAGCGATGGGGCTTCGTAAAAGATAATGAGAACACTCTGTGTCTTTGTGGTGCTGTACAGGATCCTCAACACCTGCTTACCTGTCCATATTTAGAAAAGCCCTGTACAATGGAAGACTTATGGGAGGCTAACGACAAAGCCATATTGGCTGCAAATTTTTGGAAGTTAGAAGTCTAGTTCCGGACACGGAAAGTAAGTATTGTCTATACAATAGCAGGGATTCAGAAAAGGCAGTCAAGGACACACAGGTTTCCAGAGGGTTCTTCGGTGACTCTGGTCATAATTTAATCTGCAGCGAAATAATGGATTTTTGAGGCCAAAAGTGGAGCATTTGTAGAGGGGTAAGAATGGAGTAGCTTCAGGAGAAGGAAATCAGGCAGAAAAATGTAACAACTATCTCAGAAGGGGACCAATTTGTTGAATGTAGTAATTTGCAGTCATTGGAAGATAAATGCACTAGGTAGAGCGACACGATACTAGAAGTGGCTCAGAATATTTTGGAACAGTTGACTGTAATAGCAGGAAGAAGCAGATACGTTAGTTGGAATACACAGTCATGAACCCGGAAAAATTCTGGTCCTTTGCAAAATCGGTAAGCGGATCGGATGTGTCTAACCAATCATTCTGGGATGGTGATAGAAGACAGCAAAATGAAAGCCAATGTTTTAAATTTAACATTTAAGAAATGAGTCACGCAGGAGGACCATGCAAGCATATCTTCATTTGATGGTCGAACTAACTCCCAATATTAATGGGCATAGCTGGTGTTGAGAAGCTGCTGAGACACTTAAAAACAAAGAAGTCACCAAGTCCAGAAGGGGTACCAATCACGTTTTACACAGAGTATTATCTTCCATTTATAGTGAATCTTAGATCCAGCACAAAGTTCCAAGGCACTATAAAATGGCACTGGTAACTCAACGTGTATAAGAAAGGCAAAAGAACTGACCCATGAAATGAAAGACAAATTTCATTTTCTATCAGTTCGCTGTAAAATTCCTTATTTCTAGTAAATTCCCTTGAGAACGAGGAGCTTCTGTCTATGCATCAACATTACTTTAGGAAGCATCGATCGTGTGAAACCCAGTTTGCCCTTTACTGTCATGACATCTTGTGTGGTATGGATGAAGGGCCGCAGGCAGACTGCATATTTCTCGATTTTCGAAAGGCGTTTGACACGGTACTGCACTACAGACTGATAACGAAGGTTGGCCCAGGGAAGTATGATAGGACCGGTATTATTTTCTATATATAAAAATGATCTGACGGACAGAGTGAGTTGCAATCTGCGGCTGTTGGCTGGCGATGCTATGGTGTACATGAGGGTGTAATAGGATGCAGATGACTTGGAACAAATTTCTCGGGGGTATGAGGAATGTCAACTAGCGCTAAAAGTAGGTGATGCAGATGACTAGGAGAAACAATCCCATGGTGTTCGAATACACCGTTAGTGCTGACAGAGTCGCATCAATTAAATATCTAGGCGTAACGCTACACAGCAATCCGAAATGGAACGATAATATAAGGACAGTCTTAGGGATGGCGAATGGTCGACTTCGGTTTATTGAGAGAATTTTGGTAAGGCATATAAAACGCTTGTACGATCCCGTCATGAGTATTACTCCATTATTTGGGGATCCCCACCAGATCGGTTTAAATGAGGACATAAAGGCAGTTCAGAGGCGGACGGCTACGTTTATATCTGGTCGATTCGATCAATGCGTCAGTGTTACTGAATTGCTTCGGGAACTCAAATGGGAGTTGCTGGACGGAAGGCGACGTTGTTTTCAAGAAACACTGTTGAAAACTTTTAGAGGGTCGGTATTTGAGGCGGGCGACATAACCATTGTAGTGCCGCTAACCTACATTTCGCATAAAGACCACAAATATCAGACAAATTAGAGGTCGTACGGATGCATACAAGTATCCGTTTTTCCCTCCTTCTCAATGAGAGTGGAACAGGAAAGAAAGTAACTCGTGGAGTAACTGAGTACGCTCCAGCACGCACATATGGATGTATTCCGGATTATGTTACATCTTATAAAATAGGTTTATGTATGTGTGTATGTATGTATGTATATTCCACATCTCCTCATAAACTACTAAACCGATTTCAAGCGAACTTGGTACACATGATCCTTACTATCAGGCAACAATCGCTTTAGGGGTAATATCCACCTACGACACATACGTAAGGAGATATGACGTAATAAACAATGACAGTCGTGAAAAACGGCAGCATCATGCGATAATATTCTAAATCTGCTCCTAAACTAAAGGACCGATGTCAACCAAATTTGGTTCAAATGTTCTTTAACGTCAGGAATCATTTGCTGTCGTTGCAAAAACCACAAACGATACATAGTTCATACGAAATCACGTTATAAACAATGATATCTGTCCCATCTTGCGGCGTGTGATAGCGTGATTTTATTCGTCAACTATTTGAGCATGAGAGCACTTAGCGGCTTGCAATATATTGTAAACATAATTTCAAATCTTTACTAAACATTTCTCGCTGATAACCCCAACAAAATGATGAAAGGGTAAAAGTATATCGATTACTACTATTCTGCTGCCCTTGGAGCAAACTATGGCATTCGGTATGACGTTACAATTTATAATTGCTGCACTACAAATTGTACTCGCAAGAAATTTTGCAGACGGTGCACGCTCTTAAAGCTGAACGTACGTTCGAAATTGCATCACAGTACGACACGTAGTTCATGAGATATGAGTACGTAAAGAGTATGTTAATGGAAAACAGCCGCATCAAGCATCACGTTTTAATCTATTACTTCTTTACTACTAACCGTTTTCGCAACTGATTTTGCCGACACACATCACTTATACAAATCAATATATTCCAGCAAAATTATGTACAACACATCTGTACGAATAATAAATCTGTAAATATAGGCGTGTCGCTGTTCGCTTCAACCACTGCACAAATTTTCATGAGGTTTTCACAGAAAACATACGTGAAGATAGGTTCACGAACTAGGCATGATTTCATCATAATAGAATCACGAAGAAAAGAGAGATATCGTAATTTTAAGTGTTCCCAGCTATCGTCGTGTCTGTCTGTTCATCTATCAGAAACCACTTATCTCCAAAACTACCCCACGAATCCGCATGGGGTTTTCACAGGTACTTCAGCCTATTTAGTTTCATAAAAATTGTATCACTGGAAAAATAATATAACAATTTAACGTTTTTTAACTACAACCGTCACGTATTTCTCTTTCATCACGTTAATCTCCAGAACTAATAGTCGAGTTTTCAGAAGTTTTTCACAGGTAACGAGAAGTTGTCGTACGGTTACATAAACACATCATTTCACAAAATCGGATCAAAAAAGTAAGATATCACAATTTATTTTTCTGAAAGCAATCGCGTGTGTATATTTGTACTGAGTAATCTCTAAAGGTATTACGCGAACATTCGTGGAGCCGCACATATAATTATAGAATAGTTTGAAGCATAAGGTAGGCCTCTTTTCATCAAAATCGAATCAGGGAATGAAAAGATATCATACTTCGAAATTTCATGTGCACACTATGCTTATAAGTATGGTTTAGTACGACACATATCTAAAAGTACTAAACGAACATTCATGGGGTATCGTAGATTGGAGCAACATATCAAATCAGGAAAATAAAATATATTGTAATTTGAAGTTTTAGGTGTATTTCATGCTAGAAAAGAACGGTGTAACGCAGCAAAAAATAAATAAATAAAATAAAAAATAGGCGCACCTTTATTTTTGTAGTGCACCAGAAAACTAATTGGATTCAGCGCAATGAATATAAAGCTGATACAATCACATACTGATATCACAGTCTAAGGTATTCGTACAACTGCTTAGGAAGTTTAAGTCTCACGCTTAGAGCGACAATAGTGCATCTAGCGGAAAGAGAGCCAACCGCAAGAATAATGTTTTCTGTAATGTTTCTACTTCATTAATGAAATTCTTATTACTTATTGTAGTTCAGCTTTCCATGCATCAGTAGATTGTCAAGAGATATGAATGAACATGAAATAAATGTTTAAAATGTCGAATATCACTGATGTATTATGTAAGCTACATCATATTCGTGAAGATATGCCTATTTGTAACCCGTTTCGAAAACATATTTTTTTTAAAGTAAAAAACAAAAAAATTATAGAAAAAGACCTACTTACTCATTTTAATGCGGTTTTCACAGGAAACTTGAACTCAGATAGCGGCAACATGTAGGCATGATTTCATCAAAATCACGGGTAAAAGATACATCGTAATCTGAAGAGTTTTCAGTAACTGTCTGTTCATCTATTAGAAACACCTAATCTAAACTACTTCGCGGATTTGAATGTAGCAACTTCAAAATTCAAATGTTCAAATGTTTGTAAATCTATCGGACCTAACTGCGTGGTCATCAGTCAGTAGCTTACAAACTACTTAAACCTAGGTAAACTAACCTACGCACAAGCACACACTCCCATGCCGGAGCAACTTCGTTTCTTAAAAGTGAGAACACGGGAAAATATTTAGATGTAAGCTGTGCTTGAAGTATGGATGGAATAGTACGGCAAAATAGCGATACAGGCGCTGTAGTGCACCAAAGAACGCCGCTGCTGTGAAACTAGTATGCGGTATTACAGCAAAGAAGCGAACGTATATAAGAGAATTAAGCAATCTTATCTCTGCGAATACCAACAAACATTGAACATAATGTTACTCATTTCACTTTGTGTATTAAATACTTGACGAGATTTCTTTGCTTCTTTCGGCATGTTTCATTTTGTATCAAAAACTTTATGAAGATACATCGTTTCGGACAATGACTTTTACTTACATTTGACATATTGGCTAGGACAACTGGAAACCTAAAAAGCCATGATACGCACATGCCCTTCTTTAACAACCGTTGCAAAGCGTGGGCATATAAGCTAGTGTATGTGAGTGTAGAGGTGAGTCGGCGGCCTGTGGACAAAACAAGGGTAGTCAGAAGGGGAACATCAGGACGATTCGGAGGTTTGGCCACTACTTCGAACTTGAGCTTCCGGTGGGTATCAGAGTTCTCGGCAGCAGTAGGTGGGCGGTCGGTCGATGTCGCTCAACAACACAACACTATTCGACAGTTGTTCCCGGCGTTTGCTTCGAATTGCGCGGGCTTTGGCTGGTCAGTAAGCATCTCGCTGTAACATTGTTGTTGTTCCACCCTCCTGATAATGCTCCGACACATGGCCGCTTGCGTCCCAGAAAACGGTAAGCATTAGTTTCCCTGCGAATGGTTGAGATCAGAACTTCTTGCTGCTTGGCGATTTTGGATGTTTGAATTCATACTCTGCTATTTACTTTCTGGCTTTAAATGATGGCTCCACGTTTTGTCACTAGCGGTGATTCTGTCGAGGAAAACATCACTTTCGATGGCAAATGTCCATGCGCGTTTGTTATTGCAGTATTTTGAGTTGTTTAGGGTCGCATATTTCGGAGACTATATAAAACCCAAGTCTGATGTGGATGATTTCGTTGGTAGAACCATCACTATTTTGCAGATGATGGACCACTTAATAGTCGTTCGTTTGTCTACCAGGACCATGGCAAGTGGAGGCTCAGTGTTGACATCATTTGCGGTCGTCGATAGTCGCCCGGCTCCATCTTCATGCGCAACACTTGTATGATCATTTTGGAATTATTCAATCCATTCGTAGACATCCTCTCCAAGTGGCAACCCACTGTTCCACGTCTTTGATGAATGTTGGCCCCTGATACACCTTCCGACCGTAGAAACCAGATCACTGCTCTTTCTTCCTCTTTGGTGCAAACTCCTAATGAAGCGGCCGTATCTCCAACAAAAGGAAAACAAATAGAAGAATTAGGATCAAACTTTCATAGCACGAAACAACATCATAATTTTTTAGCGGCTTTGTCTTTAGTAAAAGGAGCGTCAGAGAACCACTATTTTTCTTTAAACGCTTTTAATTTTAATCTTGGGAGGGGACAGCGTATTAGCATAGATTTGGGGTTTTCTAGCAAATGATGTCGATCCCGTGCTTTCATCTTCTGTAATTCCATGAACAGAGTATTCTGAAGAGTGCAAAAAAATGTTTGTGGAGCTTATGGGACTTAACTACGGGGTCATCAGTCCCTAAACTTACAAACTACTTATGAACTAGCTTATACTAAAGACGGTACAAACATCCATGCAAGAGGGGAGATTCGAACCCCCGACGGGGAATGGCCTCGCGCATCGTAGCATAGCTCCTCAATGCGCTCGGCCGCTCCGTCGCGGCATTCTGAAGAATCATCACTGTCGCAGCTAACATCATGGTTTTTGGAAGTGCCTTTTAGGATGTAACCTTTTGATCCTTCTGGCTAAAGATTGAATCATCTGTTCTGCAGGAATACTTTGTTGACAATATATTAATATGCTTATTTATAAATTGTGAGATCTGCAGAATCTCAAAATTTAAAGGACAGCCAAAAGGGTAAAAACTTGTATTAAACCATTTCCCTAATCACGACAGTCGGTTCTAATAGGGCCTGCCGCTGGCGTTAATGAGGCAACCCTGTTACCACTAAACACTTCAGTTGATTAAAAAAATCTTACCCTGGTCTAATAAAAGAGTTTACTCTGAACTTTAAATTGTGCAACACTTATCACTTTGGATCATGCATTTATGTTACGGAACCTTGTTACCGTTTTGCCAAGATCGCTTCTCTATTTACCACATTAACCGCTTTCGACTGAGCTTGCAGTCATCATCAGATCTGTAAAGCGAAAAGGAGAAGATAAATCAACGTACCTGTCTCTTTACTATCCATGAACATAAAAATCATTGCTTCATAATTTATTTCAGATTTCTATAGACATGTCGAACTGTGGTTGATTTAGTCTTACCCGTAAAACTGTGTATCTCTGTCTATCCGGTGTCATGAGGGTTTGTAGTCGGAAGTCGACATGCGTCCATCTCACCACATTAAAACCAACTGCGCGGGCTCACGTCAAACTTACGGAAAGCAGTTACCACACAGACCTATAGGTGGCGTTGATTGATCGTAATGTCACGAACACTGACATTACCACGGCAGGAGTATCTAACTGAGGTGGGAGTACTCTCAGTCTCGCATCATCAAAAATATTTTAAAAACTTATTATCCACCTTTTTCAGCTGATCGTTGAGAACATGTTATTGTAATGTTTCATTTGTTTATAAATCTGCATATTCTCCAGGATGTTTCTTTCTTTTGGGTGCTTTATGTAGGATCTTTATACATTGTCAAATGTTTTGGATTTTATGTTTGTTCTCTCGTAGGTGCTCACCAAACATAGTTTTATTGTGGCTACCTGTATGCTCTCGGAATCGAGTAAAAAAAAAACCACCTACCCGTTTGCCCAACATAAAAACCTTCGCAGTCGCTGTGAGGGTGGTTTTACACCCCCAATTTTTTAAATTTATCTTCGTTCGCTCACAGTTTGTGACGCAATTTTGCTTCCAAATTATTTTTTGTATTACAAAAACCATGAAATTTTATGTTTGACAAACCCATATAACGCCGTATAGACATCTTCACAGTATTACGCATATGACTTAATCCACCACCGATCCACAGGTATGTAGAATCCCAAATTAAAATGTATAAACATTACCTTACATCGCAGGAAGGAGGCGATCTGGATAGATTAATTATCTTCAAAAGTATAACGCCAACATCTCTGTATGATTATTTAATTTACTGAGGACACCAACATCTACATTTACATCTTCATGGATACTCGGTGAGTCACATTGAAGTACATGGCAGAGAGTTTGCGGTGGGATAATATTGACGTTAGTTGTGTAACTTATGTTCATAATAGAATGATAAACTCCTATTTCGACATTAGTTATGTAATTAAGTTGACTTTATGCAAGTCCATTTAGTTTCTAAGTAGTTGGTGACTTGTAGTTTACTGTTCCTTAGCAACACCAACTTTTATAAGCTAACCGTGAAAATTTTAGTTACTCCTTTCCGAAGTTCCCGCACCACAGCAAGAATCAGAAAAAAAGAAAATAAGACTTTTAAATAGTTCTTGAATAAAACATCAGGTTCTTGTACGACCTAGGGCAGCAGAGTTGTTCAGTAAACGTTACTGAAATTCAACTCGAAGTCTAACACAGTCACTACGGTTCGCCGTTGATAGTTTCAACTCAAAAATTAAAATTCACCGCCTGCTAAACTCGACGTTCCACATTCACACCCAATATAATTTCCTGTCACAGTCGAATATAATTCAATGTTATACTCCACTATTAAATTACAAGTTTTCTCAAACAAAGTGAAACTTCTCTATAAATCAGATTACTCTTCCAGTAAATATAAATCACACATTAAATAAATCTTCTTAACGTTGAAAATACTTTTCAACATAATGCTTGTAAGATATCATGTATTCAGCACGACTAACTCAGAAGGACAATTAACAATGTCATCAACATATATATATATATATATATATATATATATATATATATATATATATATATATATATATATGTGTATATTCTTCTTTGAAAATGACTGATCGCAGCAATAAAGAATTCGCAGATGGATCCGTAGCCCCGTAGCCGTCGGTAAAATACTGATACTGGCCGACTGCTGTAATGCTGGCTGGCTGCAGCGGCGACGACGCTGCCCTTGTTCATTGCGGCACCTCAATCGTACATGAAACATACAAGAGAAATAAAACATTTTAAGAATTACATTAGAACATGATAATATTTACATAAACAACAAATATATGTATACAAATTATGCAAATTTCTTTTAGTTTATTGGCTTCAAAACAGGGCTGACATAGGGAAGTGGAAAACGTCTAGAGTATGTTCGTCCCACTACACAACTTTTATATTTCTCTATAGTTCCATTGCCTAATAGCTAGAGACTGATGACCCCGTAGATAAGTCCCATAACCTCTACAAACAACAACTACAACAACAGCCCAATAGCTCGCGGGAAAATGGGCTATACCACCATCGTCTGGTCGCATATAATTCTACAATGTGATCATCTTACGTTATTTAGAATATGGAGGTTAAACAGAACGTGCAACGTAGCACTTAGCCAAAAAATAAAATTACATTTTGACTAACAAGGGGTTGCCGCGAATTGTGAAATTCAGATTCGATTCCTACTGCGCATAATGAAAGCTCATGGCCAGAGGGCCGGCCGCGGTGGCCGAGGTGACTGAGGCGCTCCAGTCACGGTCAGCACGGCCACTACGGTCGGGGGTTCGAATCCCCCCTCGGGCATGGATATTTGTGCCGTCCTAGTTCGTAAGTAGTTCATAAGTAGTTTGTAAGTTTAGGGACTGATGACCCCGTAGTTAAGTCCCATAAGCTTAACAAACATTTGATTTTTGAACATGGCCAGAGGTGTAATTTGGCAAAGCACCAAGATGCACTTCTCATCCGTTGTCGAAAAAATCGACGATTAAAAAAAAAGCCGTTGCGGTGAAATACTCTCTACGATGAGTAATACTGTTCAGAGGCGTGGCGCAGCGGTAAGCGGCATGCAACTTTTTTTTTATTATTTGTTTATTGTAATTCAAATGTATACACACACGCGCACACACACACACACACACACACACACACACACATAATAACGTTTGATTAATAACATTTGATGTTCGAAGTCGCCAGTTTTTCCATGACAAACGACTTTCAAACTACTTATTATGTGCAACTGGCGACTTCGAACATCATTATGTTTTCCGTAAACAAAGTTGTATTTCACAAATGTTATTAATTGTCTTCATAATGTTTACCACGTATAGTTAACGGAAGAAGTATAAACGATATTTCGAAACGAATACATATAGTGTAAGTCAAAACTGACGAACGATAGAACAATTTTTCAGAATGTCAATCTGGTGTGTTTCCCAACAGATAATTTAAAAAAAACAATTGTTCTTGTAAAAACGCATCGTTTATCAGATGTGCCTGATGTCGTGCTGGTTTCTGCTTTCCATATTTCTATTATCACTATCACTCTGGTTCGTGCTATATATATATATATATATATATATATATATATATATATTTGAATTACAAAAAAGTAATAACAATAATAATAAAAAAGTTGCATGCCGCGAGATTCGATCCGGCGACCTTCGGATTACGAAGGAGAGCGCTTACCGCTGCGCCATGCCGCTGTAGAAAATTATTAATCATAGAGAGTATTTCACCGCAACGGTTTTTTTTAATTGTCTATTTTCTCGGCAACGGCTGAGAAGTGCATCTTGGTGCTTTGCCAAATTACACCTCTGGCCATGAGCTTTTATTATGTGCAGTATGAAACGAATCTGAATTTCACAATTGGCGGCCTCCCCTTGTAAGTGCTATGTTGCACGATAAGCAACTGAGAATATAAATTGAGAATTTTATACTTTGATGAAGTGCTATACTGCACGATCAGCTTGATCTCCATTTTTTAAATAATATGTCAACATTGTAGAATTTTATACGACATGATGATGGTGACATTGAAACCGGTCGTTTGTGAATTTAATAATCATATAGCGATCTTGGCGTTTTACATTTGAAGATCATTAAAACGTATAAAGTTATGATTTTTAGCGTTCATGGATAGTAAAGAGGCAGGTACGTTGATTGATCATATACAGATCTGATGATGGCTGCAAGCTGAGTCGAAATTGGCTAATGTGGTAAGCAGACAAGCGATCTTGGCAAAACAATAACAAGTTTTCATATAAAAAGAGATCGCACCCACCAACATTTGTAGAACTTATATTGATTCAAGAAATGAAACTTAACTGTAATTATAACCGGAAGTGGTATTGTGTTGCGACATGTGACTGAAGGTGACGTATCTAGCATACAAACTTGACCCTATAAGGAAATCATCGTTATAAAAAAATTGTCATATATTTTTAAATCTATGGGACTTAACTTCCACGATTATCAATCCCTTGGCTTAAAAACTACTTACACTAATTAAAATAACCTAAGGACGAACACACACACCCATGCCCGAGGGAGGACTGAAACCTCCGACGGCGATCAACCTCGCGCTTCGCAGCAAGGCGCCTCTCATTAAACGTTGTTAGAACCCAGTATATACAGACAGTTTCGTACACTAAATGGCGTGACACCATTAATGATTTTCGTCTTTGAAAAGAAAACTGTAGCTAAGGTAGAATATTCAAAAATTTTAGGTGTTTGCGTTGACAAGAGGCTGAATTGAAAGAAACACATTGAATATGAGCTGAAACGTTTAATTTCAGCTACTTATGCTGTCAGGGTCATTGCACAATTTGGTAATACACATCTCAGTAAATTAGCTTGCCACGCCTATTTTCATTCATTGCTTTCACGAGGGATCATATTCTGAGGCAATTCAACATTCAGAAAAAAGTATTCATTGCCCAAAAGCTTGTAATCAGAATAATTGCTGGAGCCCACCCCAGATCATCCTGCAGACATTTATTTAAGGGTGTAGCTTCCCAATACATATTCACTCATGAAATTTGTGATTAACAATCTAACCGAATTCAGTGTGCATAGCTACAACACTAGGAGAAAGGGTGATGTTCACTATTCAAGGCTAAATATAACTCTAGCACAGAAAGGGGTGGACTATCCCGCCACAAAAGTCTTCTGTGATATACCATGTACGAAGTATGCACACAGAGTAAGATCTGTTAGGTTATATAAAACAAACTTGTACAGATACAGAAATGAATATGTATTATTTAGAAATCTACAACTGTTACAATACTTTTCTACATAGCTTCCGAAATTTTGTAGGTACTTGTCAAAGCGTGGCACAAGTTTTTGTATGCCTTCTTCATAGTAGGTTGCCGCCTGTGTTCAAATGTTTGTACACCTCATGGGACTTAACTGCGGGGTCATCAGTCCCTAAACTTAGAAACTACTTGTAAAGTACCTTATACTGAAGACGGCACAAACATCCATGCCCGAAGGAGGATACGAATCCCCGACGGGGAATGGCCTCGCACATCGCAGCATAGCGTCTCAATACGCTCGGTCATTCTGCCGCGGCGCCGCCTGTGTATTCAACCATGTGGTAACATCTTCCTTCAACTTGTCAACTTCTCTTATTTTCGGAACTCGCATAGCAAGGGCGCTTGGCAAACTAACGGTTATGTTTAATCTTCAGTTCAATTGTCTGAACCAGTTCATCGGTAACCACAGACGGGCGTCCATTTCGTTCTTCATCGTGTCCTTAATTGAACAGTCTGACCCATATTCTGTGGTGTCGCACAAGTCTGAAGTGCGCGCCACATACGAAACTTACTTTGTGGACGACCCTCATAGCATCTAAAGTCTGACAGATGGACAATTAGTATTTTGAAAAGAAATTGAATGAAAACTCGTTTTACACTTAATATGAATTTTTAGATAAAACTTAGTGATTTCACTAAAAAATAAAACTGTGGTGTCGCACAAGTCTGAAGTGCGCGCCACGTACTTTCGCCGCGTGCCGCCATGCAAGCACGGCGCGGCGTTCTTACGACGTCGGCCACGAGCGCCCTCTGCCGTAACCCCGCTCATGGCCACCACTGTACTGCATCGGCCACTTGGCATTAAGACAGGCACTGGAACACTCTCATGAGTAGGCAGGCCTCTATCTAGTTAAACTATGTATCTGCATTCCACTAGTCTTCAGTTAACACATTTAGGTATTGTACTATGTCTACGAAATATATATATCTTGTACTAATCTAGGTTAGTGTTTCCAGTTTCTGCTGTCCCACTGGCTAGTCACCTGAGACTCTGTACCCGCACACGCGTGATTCCTGTTTCCCTGTGTCGGTCTATACTCGACCACCGACACCTAGGACAACCGACGGGAACGAGACACACACACACATACACACACACACACACGCACACACACACACACACACACACGCACCAAAAAAAAAAAAACAGCTTATAATATACATCATTTACTAAACTGACTCGTTCCACATCAATGCGAAAAGTGTTAATCTAATCTTAGAACGTTCGACCACTCCACCACTGTTCATCATTATCGATAATCCACTGCCTGGTGCTGCGCTCACCTGCCCAGTGTGGGTACTTTTGCAATCGGCGTCAGCCACGAAGGCAGCCCAGTTTTCAGCCGTTCTGCGCACCCCCTCCATTACCGCAATGACGGTCAATAACGTTCATTCTGTATGCGCATTGCTGGCTGCGAGTTACGCAATGCTTCTCCCACAGGTGGCACTGTTTGCTCTCAGCTGTAGCTACTCCCCTTCTCGCTTCCCCTATCGCTCCTCTTCTTTGCACGGAAGTGCCTTCTTAGATGACGCCAGGTATAGAAATAAAACATATTAAACTTCCTGGCAGATTAAAATTTTGTGCCGGAACCGGGTCTCGAACCTGGGACCTTTGCCTTTCGCGGGCAAGCGCACTACCGACTATGCTATCCCGACACGACTCACGATGCCGCCTCACAGCTTTACAAGGATATGGTGGAGACATGGCTTAGCCACAGCCTAAGGGATGTTTCCAGAATGAAACTTTCACTCTACAGCGAAGTGTGCACTGATATGAAACTTCCTGGCAGATTAAAATTGTGTGCCGGAACCGGGACTCGAACCTGGGACGTTTGCCTTTGGCGGGCAAGCGCACTACCGACTGTGCTATCCCGACACGACTCACGATGCCGCCCCACAACTTTACTTCCGCCAGTACCTCGCCTCCTACTTTCCAAACTTCACAGAAGCTCTCCTGCAAACCACGCAAGACTAGCACTCCTGGAAGTAAGGATATGGTGGAGACATGGTTTAGCCACAGCCTAAGGGATGTTTCCGGAATGAAACTTTCACCCTGCAGCTTGCCTGCTAAAGGCAAAGGTCCCAGGTTCGAGTCCCGGTTCCGGCACACAATTTTAATCTACCAGGAAGTTTCATATCAGCGCACACTCCGCTGCAGACTGAAAGTTTCATTCTGAAAACCTATTAACCTTATTGGGGCCGTAGCGTTATTTCGCTCACCTACTTTACCTTTCCACCTGACTCAGTCTAGTATGACCACGCAATTTACGCCGATGAATGGAGTAACCGCAGTGGCGTAGCTATCATAGGGCTAGGCGGGGCAGTGCCCCGGGGCCCCCGAGCTCCAGGGGCCCCTCGGACTTCGTGAGCAACGATCGAAAAACGTTACAGTAGAGCGTCGAAATTTTTATTTAATTTTTTTTACGTTCCCACCCTATCGTCCATCATATCCCCTTCCCCTCAAACCAAGTTTCCCATAGTAACCGCCGCAATATGTAGCGCTGCCGACAGGCGAAGCTGCCAGCCAATGTGTCCAACAATCGGCACACTTCAGTCGGCAGAAGTAGCGGCAGCATCAAAGCTGCTCACAGCAACAGCGGCGTCTTGCAAGTGTTGCGGCGTGCAATGTGAAGGATCGCGCTCTTCGAAATACAATATAAATACATTTACTGTACAGTACTTCTTATTGGCAAGTAGAAGTGTAAAGTTCGAATATCCGAATAAACCGGTTTTCCGAATATCCATTTCACCAAATTACTTCGGATAATAGACGTTACACTGTATATAACATTTTAGTTGAATGAAGGAAATTCGACTTTTGATTCACGGATCAGAAGTTTCATGTATTAATTACTTTGTCTCAATAGTGAATTGTGCATCGAGACGCTGCCCTCTACCCCACTGTCACGATAATAAGCGAAGATATCGACTTAGTTATTTTACTTATCACTGTTTCCTGGCCAGACACTAACGTACACTTGAAGAAGCCTGCTAGGGGCACGACTCAATCCAAAGTGTTTCATTTAACAAAATCTGGGAACTTACTTTTGATGAAACCATCCTACACGAATATTTCCCCTATTTTCCTTCTTTGACTGGTCTATAAACGAAATTAGCTAACAGCGCAGTAGTTCAGCGAGAGTGAGTTGTCGGCACTGACAACCATTCTGCCTGCTGTCATCACTGAAGAAAAATGTCCCATGGGGCATTTTCATCTGAATGTCCTATCCAGGTCCAACTCTATATCTAGCCCTCCGCAAAATTTCATCCAAATCACCTAGTAATTTATGCGTGAAAGCATAACAAACAAACAAACTTTCACTATTATATTAGAGAGTACGATTAAATATTATCTGCTGCGTGACACACAATAATTTACTTAGTAGTATTTAGGTTTGCCTTATTACGTCTTCCAGTGGGTGATAAGGAGCTGATGATGAAGTAGTTTTGCATCTGTACAGTATTAGTGTAAAGAGGGCCCCAATGTCATTTTTGCCCCGGGGCCCTTGGTGAGACAGCTACGCCACTGAGTAACCGGTGGCTGCATTCTGCATGTTTCACTGTCCTTTACGGCTGTCAGTAGCTACCATTTGGTGGACGTAAACGAGGTGTCGGCGCGATCGTCGACCTCACGTATTCCAGAAGCCTATCCCCACGTATCGCGCGCTACCAGAGTAGAGTGGCAGACACGACGTGACACAGAGGCCGTCAGCCTGCCCGCCGGCGTGTGTACGTCGGCACATGTTTGCAACCGCCTGCTGGCTGCTGGCTGCTGGCTGCTGCCTGCCGTCAGCCGCGCTATCCAATCAGCCGGCTCTGCTGCCACCACTAATTAGCGGCTCCGCTGTTTCTGTTTGATCGCGGCCGCCGTCAGCCGCGCTGCCACCGCCCCACCTGTCGACAGCAAGTGTTGTCTCGGCGACAGCCGCACTGCACCACGGCAAAAGCTGCCAGCCATCATACGTCTGCCGACGCCTCGCATCGCAGTAGGCCAGCCTCCACTGACAGGTTAACACAGCGCGGGATGTCAGATACCGGGAGTTCAGTTTGTGTAGAGGCAGTCGAATATTACTCCACAGTGGCATAGTAACACTAGGGCCGATTTTGCAAACATCGCTGACTGGAGATAAATTGTTGTTATTTTGGTCTTCAGTCCGCAGACTGGTTTGATCCAGCTCTCCACTCTATCATGTCGTGTGCAAGTCTCTTCATCCGAGAATACGTTCTGCAACCTACATCCCTTTCAATCTGCTTATTGTATTCGTCCCTCGGTCTCCCTCTACAATATTTACCCCACACATTTCCTTCTAATGCTAATTTGACAATTCCTTGATGTCTCAGAATGTGCCGTACCAGTCTATCCCTTCTCTTAGTCAGGAGCTGCCAGAAACTTCTTTTCTCTCCAGTTAAGCACCTCCTCGTCCATTTTATGATGATTGACCACTAACTTTGAGTTCGTATTCTGGTCTAGGGATGGCGGTTATCGCATAAACAACCGGTTTTCCGTTATATCGGTTCTTTTCATCTTCAGTTTAACCGCACTGTAAAAACTGCTCAAGATAATCGGTTTTTTAAATAACCGGTTTTCGGTTTTTTATTGCTATTATTTCCAGCAGAGTTCGACCGAAACAGAAACCGTAATCGAATTTTCGGTTCATCTAGTTTCGGCCCAAACCGAAACTTAGGAAATTTAGTGAAAATTTAGGTAAATTTACGTTATACGACAAATCACTAGTCTTTCCATATTTTGCAAGATCCCCTCCCAATACTACGCCTTCTTGAGTGTGTGTACGCCTAGCCAGGAGTCCGTAGAAGATGATATACGACGCATATAAATTTACTGGCCTAGTATTTCAATCCACTCCTTAAGTTGGACTTGTGAGCCAGCGCATATGAATATCTCGTTATATACACAATATATATAAGTTCCAGTCAGTAAATGGACTTCAGTCAGTGCTGCAGAAGTATTTCGAAAAATAAAGTCACACTTCCGACTAACAGTATGATTGTTGTCAGTGTAAATTTACACAAATTGAACTAGAAAAGCTGTATACCACATGCTCAAAGAATGTTCAAATGGGTGTGACTTCTTACAGGACCTAACTGCTTAGGTCATCGGTCTTAGACATAAAAACTACTTAATCTAACTTAAACTAACTTACGCTAAAGACAACATACACACCAATACCGAGCAACGAGGGAGGACTCGAACCTCCGACTGGAGCAGCCGCGCAGTCCGTGACATGGAGCCTCAGACCGCACGGCTACCTCACGAGGCACCACATTAACTTTCAAGCAATCACATTAATAAAACTTATTAGCTTAGAAATATAATACATTTAAAGTTTTAACCAACGTGTTGAGGAGCTAACAACACTCTGTTTTTTAATATCCAATAGTAAAAACAGTCAAGAGAACTCATTTATTACAATGGTCGCTTTCGGCACATTTAGTCAGTCATCATCAGATTATTATTTACAAAAAAACACATTTTGAACCACTACTACAGGAAGTACTCATACCGGTTTTTTACCCGGTTCTTAGCAATATCTAAAAAAACGGATACAACCGACACTAAATAAATAAATAAAAAAAAGGGTCATTCAAAACTAAAAGACCGGTATCGGTTTCAACCGGTCGGTTTTTCCCATCCCTATTCTGGTCACATCACACTACGAACATCGAAGTTTTATAGCTCGCTGGAATCGTTTAAATGTCTACTTTTTTTGGTGTATGAATATTACATTTTATTTGAAAGGGGAACGACATACGCGGTAATATTTGAGTGAAAGCGTGCTTTTTCTGGCTTATTCAGGCGAATGTCACTTTACGGATGCTCATAAATCAGACAGTAATTACGAGAAACTTTTCCTTTGTACAGTTTAAAGATCAGAACGTGTTCTATTTACAGACGGAGTTTCGTTATTTTCTTACAAGTTGTTTCGTCTCTATAACATAAAACGCAAGAAGTTGCGATTAAGCTTACCGTTGCAGCTATTGAGACGGAGAGGGCATTGATGTTAAGCTTGAACTTTTGTTGATGCCATCAGATGTCATTACTTATATATTGTCTCCGTGTTTGTCAGTTAAAGAGTCTGTAAAGCAACTGCATTTGTGGCTGCTGTATATGCGACGCTATGGCGGAGCGTAGTTGTCACACCAGCGCGTTGCCACTGTTGCAATGCGCCAGGAGCGCTTATTCAACTGCGAAGAACGGCAACACAGCACACACGAGCCCGTAGCGCATAGGATCGAAAAACAAAATAAATTAATCATGTGATATTAGCGCTTGGTGTAGATTTATGAGCATAAAAATATAACAGCTATGACAGTCAAGGGCAGAGCTTCAATTTACACTTTTCATCTTGTTAATACGTTTCGTCATTAGGCGAACTGAGCAGTCTACGCCTACCATTTTTACGACAAAACGACTATTTAGAAAATAAAGAAACCCCGTCTGTAAATAGAACACCGTTGGATCTTTAAACTGTGCAAAGAAAAACTTTCTCGTAATTACAGTGTGATTTCTGTGCATCCTTACAGTTGACATGCGCCGAAAAAAGCCAGAAAAAGCACGCTTTCTCTCAAATATTACCGCATATGTCGTCCCCTTTTCAAATAAAATGTAATATCCATTTACTAAACAAAAGTAGAAATTTCAACAATTCCGGCGAGGTATAAGTCATCGATATTCGTCGTGCGATGTGACCAGAATATGATATCAAAGTCAGGGGTCAATCATTATGAAATGGACAGTAGTTACATGATCTACCCATCTAATTTTTATCATTCTTCTGAAGCATCACATTTCAAAAGCTTTCATCATCTTTTTGTCTGAACTCCTTATCGTCGACGTTTTACTCCCGTACAATGCTACACTCCAGACAAATGCTTTCAGAAAGGAATTCCTAACTTTTAAATTAACATTGGATGTTAACAAATTTCGCTTATTTAGAAATGCTTTTCTTCCCATAGCCATTCGGCATTTTATATCTTCTCTACTTCAGCCATCAGAAGTTATTTTGCTACCCAAATAACAAAACTCATCTACTACATTTATTGTCTCATTACCTAATCTAATTCCGTCAGAATCACCTCATTTTCTGACATTGCATTCCATATCCTCGTTTTACTCTTGGTAATTTTCATCTTATATCTGTCTTTCAACACACTGTCCATTCCATTCAATTGCTCTTCCAGATCCTCTGCAGTCTCTGAAAAAATTACTACGTCATTGGCAAACCGTAAAGTTGTTATTTCTTCTCGCTGAACTTTAATTCCCTCTCCAAATTCCTTCTTGCATTCCTCCACATTGCTTGCTCAATGTACAGATTGAACAACAATGGGGAAAGTGTGGTGTCGCACAAGTCCAAAGAGCGCGCCACCTACTTTCGCCGCGCGCCGCCATGCACGCACGGCGCGGCGTTCTTACGACGTCAGCCACGAGCGCCCTCTGATAGAACTCCGCTCGTGGCCACCACTGAACGACATCGTTCACTTGGGACTGAGATAGGAACCAGTCAACACTTCTGAATCAGATAGGCACCAGTGAAGACTTTGCTATAGGACAGGCACTAGGCAGGACTCTAGCTCAACTATGTATCAACATTCTGCAGTACTGAGCTATGTAAAAGTTAAGTATTGTATAAATTCTGTGCAATATATATCTCGTTCTAATTTACTCTAGTGTTTCTAGTTTCTGGCTGTTCCCCTCCGTACCTGCACCAGCGTGCTATCTTTATTCCTGTGTCGGTCTCATTCCACTCGGCCACCGACACCTCCGACGGAAACAAGACACAAAAACGGCGACGAGGCTGGGACACAAAAGAAAGGCTACAACCCTGCCTTACTTCCTTCTCAACCTCTGCTTCCCTTTCTTGCCCTTCGACTCTAATAGCTGCTGTCTGGTTATTACTCTTTGCTCCATATATTTTACCCCTGCTACCTTTAGAATGTGAAAAAGTGTATTCCAGTCGATATTGTCGAAAGCTTTCTCCAAATCTACAAATGCTAAAAACGCAGGTTTGCCTTTCGTTAGCCTATCTTCTAAGATAAGTCATAATGTGAGTATTGCCTTTCGAGTGCCTATATTTCTCCTAAATCTAAACTGATCTTCCCCGAGGTTGGATTATACAAGTTTTTCCATTCGTCTGTAAATAATTCGTGTTATTATTTTGCAAACATGACTTATTAAACTGATAGATTTGTAATTTTCACACTTCTCTGCACTTGCTTTCTTTGGAATTGGAATTACAATATTCTTCTTGAAGTCGGAGGGTATTTCCCCTGTCTCATACATCTTGCATGCCATTTGTTCATGACTCGCTCTCCTAACGATATCAGCAGTTCCGACAGAATATCATCTACTCCAGTGGCCTTGTTTCGACTCAAATTTTTCAGAGCTCTCTCAAATTCTTCTCGCAGTATCATATCTCCTATCTCATCTTCCTCCGTCTTCCACTTCTAGAATACTGCCTCCAAATTTATTTGTATAGGCCCTCTATATATTGCTCCCACAGTTCAGCTTTCCCCTCTTTGCTCAGTACTGATCTGAATTCTTGATATTCATGCAGTTTCTTTTCTTGTCTCCAAATATCTCTTTTATTTTCCTGCAGGCGGTATCTATCTTTCCCCTAGTTATACATTCTTCTACGGATGTGCATTTGTCCTTTAGCCACTCCTGCTTAGGCAGTCTGCACTTTCTGTCAATCTCATTTTTCAGACGTCTATACTCCCTTTTGCCTGCTTCACTTGGAGATATGCTACGACGGAACTAGGTTTAGCGTTATGCATTACCGCAAAGTTTAATTTCGGATATAAATTATGCTCTCGAAATTAAACTCTGCAGTACTGCACAACGGTAAACCTAGTTCTGTTGAAGCTGGTTCTTCTTCTTCTTTTTTCCTCTTTGGCCATGTTCCCCAACATACAGGGTTAGCTTTGTTAAATCCGGATTTGACGTATGTTAATATTTACGGGGTGGCCAGATGCCCCTTCTGTCGCCACCGTATGCACCCCGTGTACCGCAAACGTCTGCGTATAGAGTTACACGTGTGGAAGAGGGGAGAGTTACGAAATGTTTGCGAATCGTGTAAATCAGGCGGGCCATGGGTACCAGCCCGATATTCACCTAGGGGGATGCGAAAACCCGCCTCAAAACCACATCCAGGCTGGCCAGCAGTCCGATCCTCTTCGTTAATTCGCTGGGCGGATTCGAACCGGGGCCGGTACACCTCACCGTCTCGGGAAGCGGTGTGTTAGATCACACGACTAACCGAGCGGGTCGAAGCTGGTTCTACAGTTGTCAAGACAATCAGGGGATCAGTTGATGTACCTAGGTTCTGAAGTATTAACATCAGCAGAATGAACTAATAACGAATTTCTGTTGGTTGTACGGAGTGAACAACATAACGGCTAGCCAGATATTCGTAATCGGGAGGCAAACTGCGTGCGCAGATCGGTAAACACTTCGCCGTTTTGCGCATGATGTCATCGTAGGAGCATGCGTTGCCGCGCGGCTACATTTACGTATCGAGGCGCGAAGCAGAGTTATGTTCTTGTTGTTCGCTTGCTTTCGAATGTTTCAAATGTTTGTAAATCTAACTGCGTGGTCATCAGTCCGTAGCTTACAAACTACTTACACTAAGGTAAACTAACCTATGGACAACACACCCATGCCCAAGGGAGAATTCGAACCCCCGATGGCGAGCAACTGCGCGGTCCGCAGCCAGGCGCCTTAGACCGCTCGGCTACTCCACCGCGGCTCGTGTGATTTTGTGAAGTTATTTGCTCTTTCCGACAGAATTTCTGTGTTAAAATGCGTGGCTGTGCTGTAACAGGAGGAGATGTCAGCTACCATTCGTTAACAAAAGACATTCGGCTTTACGCAGTATCACAGGGAAGATCGAGGAAGCGAAAGCAGCAAACGTTTTTCAACTTGTAAATGATGCGTTTGACAACGTGAACGCCAGAAGAGTCAACAAAAACGCATTATCTTGTAGTTATGGGATGCACAAGGATGTACAAGAAAGATTTTTAAGGGATCCTTACTCGTGTGTGGAAAATATGCGGGTAAACAGTAAAAACAGTTTGCTTCCATTTCAGAAAGAAATAATGACGACAATTCGTTCCTTACCCGGACTGTTTACAGACCTGCAGATCAAGTATATGTTAACAGCACGACTAAACTAGGACGCATTGGAGAATTTTTCCTCACAGATAAGAGGCATCGGTCACTTTCATTTCAGTACCTCTCCAACGGAGGTAAAACATCGATTGCGACTGCTGCTCTTGGGTCACAATGCAAACAATATTCCTCTGTGAAATAAAACTTCGGTGGAGGCAAATGACAGTGACGAATTTTTGACGTCACATCCGTTCATAGGAATTTTGCCTGGCATGAATGAGGCACTAGAAATGAACGATGGTGAAAGAGAGCTGCAAAGTATTAACTTTCCTGTTCAAACTGTACCACAAGAGGGATCTGACTGCTCTGCAGAATGATTTCGGTATCTGACTGGCTACATCGCATATCGTGCCAAGAATAGGGGCCGGCCGCGGTGGCCGAGGGGACTGAGGCGCTCCAGTCACGGCCTGCACGGCCACTACGGTCGGGGGATATTTGTGCCGTCCTAGTTCGTAAGTAGTTCATAAGCAGTTTGTAAGTTTAGGGACTGATAACCCCGTAGTTAAGTCCCGTAGGCTATACAAACATTTGAAAATTTTGAAAGAATACGGACAACGCTCTGGTAATACCTTATGATGATATTTAGAAGTCCTCCAACAGAGCCTGGACATCTTAGATGGATTGAAATTAAGCCTCGCGATGGGCTTACAGTACCGACAGATGAGTGGCTTTACAAAGAGTCTCAGCTTGAACTGATTTCAAATGAATTTAAGAGTTTGGACACTATTTCTAACGAAAAACTTGATGTAGAAACAATCTGTGCCTCTATCAAAGCTGAATATACAGACATTTTTCTGAACATTATGAAACGGAACTAGACTGTTCATTCGCATGAGGTTTCTCAATACAAAACTAAAAATGCCAAAAGCAGCAGCAGCAGCACAAAAGCGGAAATCGCAGCAGTGGCACTATTCATCCGCTACAAACATCTAAACAGGTAAGTCAACTATTTAAAATTATAACGTATAGCAGTCATAAGTAGTTCTTTGTATTTGCAAGTCACTTGCTCACTTGCCGCAGCTGCTGCCTCGCTTTGCTTCTACGGTAACGCCATAGCGCCAGCCTTTTAATAACATTGGTGGTAATAACAGAAAGATGCTGCAGATGGTGTTGGTGTTGACTTAGGTTTACCAAACGAATTACACAAGCAGTTCGGTTCAGATAGTATTGTGAGCAGCTAGTGAAATGCAAACTGTGCCCCATTTCAGACAACACGAAACGTTAAAAGAAGGCAAGGCCATAGACGTTAAAGGGTAATATCAGCAAGAGACGAACAGTCGGTCGTGACAAGAAGCTGAATCCAGCTCAGCCGCAACGCACCTTCGGGTTGCAACACGACGCGCGGTGTCAACGCAAACGGTTCGAATTTGTCATCGGTAATGTGTCATCTATGCCCGGAGGCCTATTATGTGTCTCTCATTATGCCACGACACGGTTTATCCCACAGGAAATGAGCGGGGGATCATCACGACTTCCGTCGTATCAAATGTTTGTAAAGCTTATGGGACTTAACTACGGGGTCATCAGTCCCTAAACTGGCAAACTACTTAAGAACTAGCTAATACTAAGGACGACACAAATATCCATGCCCGAGGGGGGATTCGAACCCCCGACCGTAGTGGCCGTGCAGACCGTGACTGGAGAGCCTCAGTCCCCTCGGCCACCGCGGCCGGCTCCGTCGTATCGAATGGCGCTGGGTTCTGTACACAGATGAGTCAAGATCTTATGTTCAGCCTTACAGTCATAGTTCCCTCATTTAGAAACAACGTGGAACTCGGAAGAATTTTGATTATTTGAAAGAAACAGTACCATCTCATAGCGGTACACGAATGCTGTGGGCAGGAGTCAGTATTGGCGGTCGGACGGACCACTATGTCGTTCAGAATGGCGATTTCACGGTTCAGAAACATCAGCCGGTTCCTCAAACTAGGGGACTATCAAGGATGCGGTGCCACAGTGTTCTGTCTTAGGTCCTTTACTGTTCTTGACGTACATAAATAACTTAGTTAGTTATTTTTGCTGATGATAGAATTACAGTAATCACATCCAAAAAAAACAAGAACTAAGTAATGTAATCGTTAATAATATTTTTCACATAATTATTAATTGGTTCTCTGAAAATGGACTCTCACTAAATTTTGATAAAACACAGTATATACTGTTCTGCACAGTAAATGGCAGAACTCCAGTAATAAATAGGAAGTCTGTAACTAAGGTAGCATTTTCAAAATTTTTAGATGTATGCATGGATGAGAGATTAAACTGGAAGCAACACATAGACGGTCTGCTGAAACGTTTGAGTTCAGCTACGAATTCTGTTAGGATTACTGAAAATTTTGGCGATAAGAATCTCAGTAAATTATCTTTCTATGCCTATTTTCATTCACTGCTTTCGTATGGCATCATTTTCTAGGGTAATTCATCATGGAGTAAAAAGGTATTCATTGCAGAAATGCATGTAATCAGAATAATTGCTGGAGCCCACCCACGATCATCCTGCAGACATCTATTTAAGAATTTATCCTCACAGTAACTTCGCAGTATATATATTCACTTATGAAATTTGTTGTTAATAATCAAACCCAGTTCAAAAGTAATAGCAGTGTGCACGGCTACAACACCAGTAGAAAGGATGATCTTCTCTATGTAGGGCTAAATCTGAGTTTGGCAAAGAAGCGATAAATTATGCTGCCACAAAAGTCTTTGGTTACCTACCAAGTAGCATCAGAAGCCTGACAGATAGCCAACTAGAATTTAAAAAGAAATTACAAGAATTCCTGAATGACAACTCCTTCTACTTATTGGATGATTTTTTAGATATAAATTAGTAAATCAGAAAAAAAGTGTCATGTAATGTTTTGTGTAATGTAACGACTTGTACAGACACTCTTCATTAGACTGACACGTTCCATATCATTACGAACTGTCGTGTTCATGTTATATAGAACAAGTATTAATCTAATCAAATCTAATCAGAGGTACAGAGACGAGATTGTTCGACTTAATGTTGTGGCCTACGTTGGTGCCATTGGATGTGGGTCCCTTCTGGTGGACGACAAGGCTCGTCCTCATAGAGCTGCACTGGTGGACAACATGCTTGAAGCCGAGGGAACTGAACGAATTGAGTGGCAAGCTTGTTCACCGTACTTTAAGCATTGAGCATACCTCGGATGCACTTGGAAGACACATTGCAACCAGACCAGCACCTTCCCCAAAAGTTACAAATCTGGATAGTCTACTCCTGGAAAAATGGCCAAAAACCCCTCAATAGTTGATTGATTACCTCATACTGTCCATACCAAGCAAGTGTGAAACTGTGCTGGCCGATCGAGGTGAGTGCACAACATATTAGAAGGCAACGAGGAGTATTTTTTCACTATTACGGTAGCGCCGTCGTGCCTCGTTCTGTATAAACGCCATATAAGCCTAATATTCAATGTTGAGACAGAAAAATATCGTACTGCAACACGCACAAATAACAATTATAAGCATTATCTGAATAAAATTCATTACCATATGTATGTTGCATATGATATCTCACCTGATACCATAATTGTTTTCAGCAGTGTACTTTGATCTGAGTTAGCACGGAACATCTAGGCATCATCGCTGAAGTCGGCTATCCACCATATCGATCCACTACATTGTTGCATCTTGACCGTAGATATTAATAGATACACAATATTTATTATCGGACCTTCATGTGGTAAAGATAGAAGGACGTAAACAAGAAAAAAAGTGATCTTGAAACGTCTCCCAAGACGAAAAATATTTACTTCTAGAAATTTTCTTGGGGTGATATAAAGACACAGTAGAAAGGAAAGAAACGGATAAAGTTACTATGGCCTTGAAGGTACGGGCATGGAACGGAGTTTCTGTTTATTTTAATTTGCACAGCATCGAAAGAGATCATGCCTGAAATATTTAGAAATTGTGATATGAAAACATCGCCGCGCGGGAGAAGCCGAGCGGTCTGGAGCGCCACGTTACAGATAGCGCGACCTCCCACGTCGGAAGTTCGAATCCTCCCTCGAGCATAGATGTTTGTGTCGTCTTTAGTGTAAGTTAGTTCGTAAGTAGTTTGTAAATTTAGGGACTGATGACCCCGCAGTTAACTCCCATGAGTTTAATAAACATTTGAAAATTTGATTTATGAAAATATCAAGAAAAGAACTACGAAAACACTTGCACACGACGAGATATAATTTTTATACTCTCTACTACTACAACAACATTTTTCGTTTTCAGTGAGCCTTGTATATTGGAAACGAGTAATGTGAAATAGTTCTGCTGCCCAACTGTGGCCTAGAATTCTCTGAAAACTGACAGTATTGATTTGATTTTGATTTGATTTGATTTTTTCAGGGAAGTCAAACAGTGTTGGTCCAACCCGCCACTGCCCGCACCGAAACAAAGTTTATTGTGCGGTATCGCTCCCTGTATGTCTAGTAAAGCCAACCAATGCCCTTGAACAGTGCAGGGCGTCCCTTTACCAGTTCTTAACTGACAGTATGCTTTAGTAATGCCATGGTGTGTTACGTAGTAATTATCTTTCATGACCGACGCAGGAGAGATAACTCGATCAAACGGAGAGAAAAACAAATCAAGCATACAAGTACACAAACCTGACTGGTCAGGTGCAATGACAACAAACTGCACAACACTCAAACCGTATTCTTCTAATTGTTGCTGCTTACTTACTATATTCATAACTTCAACTTTATCTTCAACTTCCCCCCTGACATCTGCTGCCTGGGTTTAAATACCCTTCAATAAGGCGTCTACGTCACATTTCGTCACCTCGCGTGACGGTCTTTTTTTTCTTTCAATTGTCTATATTAATCATATTTCATAAATAATATAGTGAGGACAGTTTACTACTCACCGCAAAGACGTGGCGACGAGCTGCGACAGGCACATACAAAAGATTCAGCTATCGGCCATGGCCTTCTTCAGAAATAGAGCACTCACGCAATCACACAGGCACACAACACAGTCATACAACCATCACCTCCGACTGCCACACTTCGAATGTGCCTGTCGCAGCTCGTCGCCACGTCTTTGCGGTGAGTAGTAAACTGTCCTCACTATATTATTTATTCCAACCTGGACTTTCCATTATTATATTTAATCATATTTCAGTTGTTTAAATAACAGAAATACCTCCGATACTAACTATTTCTAGTATCTATTACAGACTCTTATACAAAATAAAATCAAAAGTAACAATTACAATTGCTGTCGACTATTGCCGGTAAGGTATTCTTTCTATATCTAAGTTCTTTGACACAGTTCAAATGCCGCATCAAAACAAACGTCAGTCATGGACATGTCTTGCCTGTAATGTCGGAATATACAGCTGTACTTAACATTTATGTCAAGTTTAATGTAAGTTTAAACCATGCAAGTAGCTTTGCTAGTGTATTGCTTGAAAGTTAACGTCAAAACACGCGAATCTTATTTACGATTTGCGTGATTTTCTCACTTTTTTTAATATCGGAATATGAGTCGTAACAGTGCTTAAAGGTTGAACGAGGCGACCTAGAAAGTGGTAAAACGTTACAAACAGACACAAAGTGTCATATCGCCTTTATTTATGCAAATTTCTCGGAAACGGCGCGTCATATTGAAAAGACATAGGACAGTACCAAGTTGCATAGCATTCTCTGATACCGAAATCAGTTTATTCATTTTGCGTCTCACAACATCGGTAAAGTCGTAATTTGGAATTAAATTTCGATCTCTCAAAAGGCCAACACAAATTCCACACTTTGCGTCAATTGTATAAAACATTTAACCTTAAGACAGAAAATGATATCATATAACGTTTACTCGGAAATCTGCGTTGTATAACCGTTAATCCCATATTATAGGTCATGGACATGAATTATATTCGACTGGCGAAAATTCTCTGATCAAAGTTAAATGTAACTGCAATCGCCATTACAGAATGAAGTGATATTACGAAATACCGGTTTTCTTCTTAGGTAATATAATCTAAAATAATTAAAAACATTGTTATACATTCAAAATATGGTAAATAATTCACACACCGCTAATGCTCGATACAATATATACGTAATGACTGATCTCATAACAAAGGAAGACAATTTCTAATTGATGTCATTAGTCAAAAAATATTCAAATGTTTGTAAATTATCGGACCAAACTGCGTGGTCATCAGTCCGTAGCTTACAAACTACTAAACCTACTAACCTAAATGCAACACACAGACCCATGCCCTAGGGAGGACTCGAATCTCCGGCGGCGAGCAACAGCGCGCTCCGCAGCGAGGCGCCTTAGACCGCTCGGCTACTCCACCGCGGCTGTCATTAGTCAAAGGCATTTTATAGACACATAACTGCAGAACAAAATAGGGAAATTCGAAATATATACAGTGAACAGCTACGTTTATGAATTATGACATCATCCAGCCAACATGTCATATGTGCACTCGAAGCTGGAGTAGCAGTAGCTGTGCAGTTTGTATTAATTTTTTTTATGAGTCAACACATCCTGCAGTGATAACGTTTGTCTGTATGTCCTCTACGTGTTCATAAACCGTTTATTTGATTGCAATGAAACTTCGGTGAACTGTTCTCCGTACGCCCACGAAGGTTCCTGACCCAAAAACAAAAGAGCACGACACGTAGCTCAGGAGATACGACATCAAAAATAATGAGAGGCCATCTCGTGAGAATACTCAGATCTATGCGTCAATTATTGGAAAATGGGAGTAGTTAGGCACCTGCAACGAAGTTTGCATGTAATTTCCGGCATTTATGAAGCGTTTTGTAAGTGATTCCCTGCCCCCCCCCCCCCCCCCCCCCCATAAAAATGATGAAACGAAAAGACTTCTACGGTTCACAACCGTTTCGTTGTAGATGCCGTAAAACTGCCGCATCAGGCGTGAACTTGTATCAAATAAAGTTAGCATTACAGATTTACATCTTCCTGTTTATTTTAGTCTGCAAGTCTCCCTTAATTCTCTTCCATCCAGAATTAAGCAATCAGTTATCTTAATTTATATTTATATAAAAGCGAAAGGACACCCACTCACTCACTGACTAAACACGAAATCTCGAAACTACTTCACCTATGAAGCTGAAATTTGGCAGGAATATAGTTTATAGGTAGAAAACGTCAGCTAAGAAAGTACTTTGTGATAGGAGCAAGGCAGAGCATACTTCTCCTACAGACTCATGAAATCTACAGTTTCATTCTAATTTTCACAAAATTTCGCACGCTTGACCTTCAAAACAAGAGGAACATCACCATCAACCTTAAGTTTCATTCGGTTCATGGGGGAGGGTAATTTATAGCATAAAATGGATCCCTAAATACCCTGGTCGCGCCATAACTTGAGAACGGCTCGAACGATTTCACAGTTCATTTCTTGGTCGTTTTAGTTATTCTCAGAACAAGGGTTGTGCGAAATAAAACTGGAATATTCCAAAGTGCGTTGCGTTTTTGAATGTGACCCTGCATTTCTATTGCATAGAAATTGATAGTTTCGTTCCCATATTGATGAAATTTTGCACACTCTACCTTAAAACAAGGGGAATGTTACTGTCTGCATAAATTTTCGTTCGGTGCATGGTGGAGGGTACTTAACTTACTGAATTTTACAAAATGCATAGTTTTGCTCCAATCTTTATACATTTTTGCACCAATGACCTCTAAACAAAGAGGAAGATTACTGGGTACATAAATGTTTGTATGGTACATGACAGGGTACCTCGTAGGAAACTTTGCTGAGCGAGGGAAAGGTGGAAACAAACAGAGACAGAAGTGGTGGATGCAGAGAGAGGGGGGCGAGGGTTGTGGACTACGAGAGTGTTGTATAAATAAAAACACGGGAAACGCCGGCTTTACAGCTAGTTGATGAATAAAACACAGCTATCATGCTCATCAACGAGCTTAAATTACAGCTCTTTGATGCATGTACTATTGACAATGGCATAGCAGGCGGACGTGATGGTGGCTAAGTTGTTGTGTCATATATTACGAAATAGTGGTTGTCGGGCTGAAATGTACTTGTATGCTTGATTTCTTTTTCTCTCCGTTTGATCGAGTTATCTCTACTGCGTCGGTCATGAAAGATAATTATAACATACTACCATAACGTAACACACCATAGCATTGCTAAAGCATACTGTCAGTTTTCAAAGAATTCTAGGCCACAGTTGGGCAACAGAACTATTTCACATTACTCGTTTCAAATATACAAGGCTCACTGAGAACGAAATGTGTTGTAGTAGTAGTAGAGAGTATCAAAATTATATCTCGTCGTGTGCAAGTGTTTTCGTAGTTCTTTTCTTGATATTTTCATAAATCAAATGTTTTGTTTGATTTTTCGAATTGACTATTACATGTTATTGTGCTATAAATATGAAATATGCTGTGATAAATAATTGGTGAAATATGTGGAACATTATAACTTCGTTATGACAACGCTGATGTGGAACTTTAAGTTAATTCGTTTTGTGTAACTTTTGAACTTCGATTTTGACTGTTCTCAGACCAAATAAATGTCTGTCTTCTGAACAACATAAAATGTTCCGTGTTGAAATTGAACCTAGTAGACTACCCCGTGACATTGTGTTAAGATATGAATATTTTGAGACTTTTGCAGTGAAGCTAAACAAAATGTCGTTTGAAGTGTTTAACATACATATTTTGACATAGAAAAACACCTCTGCGACATTTCAGCACCAAATTTGACAGTCGTATTTGTTATCCACCAGCGACAAGAACCTCCGCCTTGCTGCATAACCCGACGACGCTTGAGTGTGCACCATATGTCATCTATTAAGCATGGGATCAGAAAAATTTTCAAGTAAAACTGATTCAGAATTTAATATGGAGTAGCATGAGTTTCAAAAAGTTTTCGTTGTCTGTACTCTGAAATATAGTATAACATCTACTGTCATAATCTGTAGCTGTAAGTCACTTAATGAAGACTAGAAGAATGTTTTAAGGTTGACATTTCATACGCCACACCCTCCGCCTTCCTTCTCCCACGCTGATGCTGCCCGACCTAATCCCATTTGCTCACCTCCTGCAGTTCTTAGAGCACATCCGGCTCCTTTACAGCGCCCACTAGATAAATTCCCGTAACCCCTGGTCTACCCCATCCTCAACTACCTCGAGCCTCTGCCACGCCTTCACCACTGTGTCCCTCTCTTCTTTCACCTCCACACTCTCCACATTCTCTCCCAGGGTCACTTCCGCAACCTCACCCTCCCGGATAACGCCCTCTGTTCCGATATCTATTCTTGCTACAAGCCTTAAGCCTCTCCCCTCCCTCCCCTGAAGTCCTTACAATCCTCCAACCCTACCCCCTTTCCTTGCCCCTCCTCCCGTGCTTCCCACCAGACCTCCTTTCCCTCGAGGTGTCTACCGTACTGTCAATATCAAACGGTGCTTCGTCGAGTATTCTGTGTACAATGCATCATTCAAGTGTTTTTAACAGTGCTTCCACCGACAGCAAAACAAATGTCGCTAACGTTCTTTCCATCAGTGTCGTCTAGTACTGTCTATTGTACAGTTTCTTCAGTGTGTGTTTCTTTAACGCCATCGTGGTACCATTTTCACTTACTCTATGTTTCTTTAAAAATTTGTGATAATTGTATTTTACAGTTTTTCTGCTTGTCAAGTTTTAATTCTCAGATTTTTAACTCCGTTGTCAACATTTTTATCTCTTCATGTGCATTGTTTTAATTCGCTTGGCTGAAAAGTACCGTAACAGGCATACAGCCTGCCCACATCATGTATATAGGGGCAGAATTGACAGTAAAGGAAAAGAAAGACGCGGCGGAATTGTCGTGCGCGCTGGGGCGCAGTGCCGCGGTGCGGGCAGCGTTCGCAGTTAGGGGTTCGAGTCCTCTCTCGGGCATTGGTGTATGTGTCGTCCTTAGGTTAGTTTTTAACCAAGGGACTAATAACCAAGCAGTTGAGTCCCATGGATTTACAAACATTCAAACACTTTGTAAAGGAAAGACATGTCGCGATGATTATTGCACAAGAAAATACCTTTTCATAAAGAATTAAAAGGAAACATAAAAAATCATAAAGCATCAATATTCATCATGATTCTGATTATTGACATTGGTCTCCTTATAGCCGAAAGCGTCCATCAAATACACTCCTGGCCATTAAAATTGCTACACCACAAAGATGACGTGCTACAGATGCGAATTTTAACCTGCAGGAAGAAGATGCTGTGATATGCAGATGATTAGCTTCCCAGAGCATTCCCACAAGGTTGGCAACGGGGCCGACACCTACAACGTGCTGAAACGAGCAAAGTTTCCAACCGATTTCTCATACACAAACAGCAGTTGACAGGCGTTGCCTGGTGAAATGTTGTTGTGATGCTTCGTGTAAGGAAGAGGAATACGTACTATCACGCTTCCGACTTTCATAAAGGTCGGCTTGTAGGCTATCGCGATTGCGGTTTATCATATCGCGACATTGCTGCTCGCGTTGGTCGCGATCCAATGACTGTTAGCAGAATATGGAATCGGTGGATTCGGGAGGGCAATACGGAACGCCAGGCGGGATGCCAACAGGCTCGTATAACTAGCAGTCGAGATGACAGGCATCTTATCCGCATGGCTGTAACGGTGTAACTGATCGTGCAACCACGTCTCAAACCCTGAGCCAACAAATGTGGACGTTTGTAATACAACAACCAACTGCACGGACAGTTCGACGACGTTTTCAGCAGCATGGACTATCAGCTCGGAGACCATGGCTGCGGTTACCCTTCACGCTGCATCACAAACAGGAGCGCGTGCGATGGTGTACGCAACGATGAATCTGGGTGCACGTATGGGAAAACGTCATTTTTTCTGATGGAGCCAGGTTCTGTTTACAGCATCATGATAATCGCATCCATGTTTGGCGACATCGCAGCGAACGTACATTGGAAGCGTGTATTCGTCATCGCCATACTGGCATATCACCCGGCGTGATGGTATGGGGTGCCATTGGTTACACGTCTCGGTCACCTCTTGTTCGCATCGACGTCACTTTGAACAGTGGCCGTTACATTTCAGATGTGTTACGACCCATGGCTCAACCCTTGATTCAATCCCTGCGAAACCCTACATTCCAGCAGAATAATGCAAGATCTCATGTTGCAAGTCCTGTACACGTACAGGCCTTTCTGGATACGGAAAATGTTCGACTGCTGCCCTGGCCAGCACATTCTCCAAATCTCTCACCAATTGAAAACGCCTGCTCAATGGTGGCTGGGTAACTGGCCCATCACAATACGCCAGTCACTACTCTTGATTAACTGTGGTATCGTACCTGTTCACGCCAATCCAAGCTCTGTTTGACTCAATGCCCAGGCGTATCATGGCCGTTATTACGGCCAGAGATGGTTGTTCATGGTACTGAGTTCTCAGGATCTATGCACCCAAATTGCGCCAAACTGTATTCACATGTCAGTTTTAGTAAAATATAGTTGTCCAATGAATACCAGTTTATCATCTGCATTTGTTCAAATGTTTGTACAACTTATGGGACATAACTACGGGGCTATCAGTCCCTAAGCTTACAAACTACTTATGAACTAGCTAAGACTAAAGACGGGACAAATATCCATGCCCGAGGGGGGATTCGAACGCCCGACCGTAGTGCCGTAGTGGCCGTGCTGACCGTGACTGGAGCGCCTCAGTCACCTCGGCCACCGCGGCCGGCCTGCATTTGTTCTTGGTGTAGCAATTTTAATGGCCAGTAGTGTATATGAATTATAATAGCAATTGAATTAACTTGAGAAGGTCTTCTAAAAAGGCAGAAAAGTTGGAGAAATTATAAAAATAAAAATCTCACTGCCCCTTCATAGATTAATTTTTTTTAAAATATTTCGTACAAAAAACAATAAATAACACAAAACTAAATAAATAAATTTTATATTACCATTTTATATTATTTCTATTAGTTTATTAATACGTTTTGCATATTTAATTTTATTTTACATATTTAATGTTATTATTTTTCTCCGGTATATCCACACAAGTCATAAAACTAGAAGGAAACCTGAAGTCAGCCGTAAACCAGGCCAGAGTTCTTCCACGAACATACCGAGAGTTCTTCCGGAAGTAATGTCTCCTATTCTTTTGTGGATTCTTTGGATATCCGTGCCAGATGTCGTTGTAGTCGTGCTAATTTTCTTTCATTTTATTTAAATAGACATTAGGCTACCACACTATACTTACTACACTGTTTGAAACAATTAGATCAGGTGAGCTATCATATACAATATACATATGGTAACATATTTTATTCAGATATTTGTTACAATTGTAATTTGTGTGAGATACGAAACGATATTTTGGTGTCTCAACTCTTTAGTTGAGATTTACATGGCGTTTACTTGGAGCGATGCTGCGTGGAGCTACTCTGATAGTGAAAAAGTCCTTCTTGTTACCATCTAATATGGTGGGTGCACCCCTCGGACGCTCAGTACAGTTTCACACCAGCGTGGAACGGACAGTACGAGATTTTTAATCAGATGAGTGGAGTATTGAGCTCTGCGACCGTTGTGGGAGGAACCGGTCTGGCTGCAATACGGCTGCAAGTGCATTTCAGATATGTTTAGTCGGGTTTAAGGCCGGTTAACAGCTTGGCCACTCCATCCGATAAGGTTCCTCAGTTTCAAGCAACTTGTCCACCAGTGCAGCTCTGCGATGAGCGTTATTCTGGTGTCGCACAAGTCTAAAGTGCGCGCCACCTACTTTCGCCGCACGCCGCCATGCACGCACGGCGCGGCGTTCTTACGACGTCAGTCATGAGCGCCCTCTGCTGCAACTCCGCTCGTGGCCACAACTGCTGCATCGTCCTCTTAGGAATCAGCTAGACACCAGTTAAGACTTGGCTATCGGATAGGCACTAGGAATCATCAGTAGGCAGACCTCTATCGAAACTATGTATCAGCATTTTGCAGTCTTGAACTTTGTAAAAGATAAGTATTATCTTATTTCTACGAAATATACAACTTGTTCTAATTCAACCTAGAGTTTCTTGTTTCTGCTGTCCCACTGGCTGGGCACCTCAGCACCTGAGCACGCGTGCATCCGTCCTATTGTGTCGGTCTCTTTACTCGGCCACCGATACCCAGGACAACCGGCGGAAACGAGACACAAAAGTGTGGACGAGGGTGGGATACAAACGATATAGTCCACCAGAAGGAATCCCTCTCCTATGACTCCAGCGTACGTCACAGGAAAACGTCGAACGATCTCTATACCTCTGAGGAGTCAAAGCGCATTCTGCCAATACTGCACCAATCGTCTATCACCGTGATGTGGTGATCTTTTCTGCTCTCCAGGTGAGGGAAAGACGATTGTCTGGTTCTCTCCAGATGAGGGAACGACGATTGGCTGAACACAAAACCTTACTCATTTGTGAAAAGAACCCAGCGCCATTCGTGGTTTTAATGGGACACACACCATAGGTCTCCGTACATAGAGGCCATACTCCCGAAGGTGATTTCGGTCAGGCTGTGTTACATTGCGCACCGGTCGCGGTGGCCGAGGGGACTGAGGCGCTCCTTTCACGGTCTGCACGGCCACTACGGTCGGGGGTTCGAATCCCCCCTCTGGCATAGATATTTGTGCCGTCCTTAGTATAAGGTAGTTGATAAGTAGTTTGTAAGTTTAGGGACTGATGACGCCACAGTTAAGTCCCATGAGCTTAACAAACATTTGAACATTTGTTACATTGCGCGTCCTGTTGCTGCCTGAAGACTGCCTTGCAACTGAGTTGCATTCAGCTTCTTTTCCCGACGGACTGTAAAACGACAACAACTGTCATCTCTTTCTGATGTTACCTGTGGGCGACATTGCTTTCCTTTATGGCTTCTGTTTGAAATCGCGTGCAGGTAGTGGAAATTATACTTTGGGACGCTACAATAGCTGCAACCAACTCCCTCTGTGTCTTTTCCGCTTCCAACATTCCATGCCATAGCTTCGGGTAAGTCACGTTGTTGTTGCAGTGCACTACTTGCTCACTACACTATGTGACTCTAACTGAGTGTTGATTCGTTTGGTAGAGTGAACACAAGGGAACACCAAAATCCTCTACAGCATCTTTCTATTATCAACACTATCTCTGTTGCCGTAATGTTGTTGTCTCCACTCCGAAGAACTGATAGAAATACGTCGAAGCTTTTTAATTGATTCTACCGATTACAATATTTCTGAACCTACATATCACAGCTGATCCTTTACCTGTTTTGTTGAGTGTATATTTTAATTGAAACTAACTGGAAACATTTTTTCATTAATTTAAACTGTATCGAAGACATCCTTCACAACGCACTAAATTTCTGGGGTACAAACTGTGTACTATACGTAACTTATGACTTTTAAATATGCATATGTAGAAATCAGAACTGTTTGATTGTCACAGGTTATATCATTCATGAAACAGGGAGCAACTTAATTAATAATGCTAATTCAATTGTGTTCATGTTGCACAATTTATTCAGTACATATTGATGAAAATACTATATAATTACATTATGTCGGTCACAGAAACTAAATCATCAATACAGATAGCTAATATACCCATACTAACGTCATTTTCTCCACACTGCTCCGTTATATGTGCTGCGAAAGTAATTCAGTACATGGAACGTGAAAGGCATTTGTACGACACTGTTCTATATTGTCTTAATGAACATGCAATAGCTGTTTAATTACGTCAGTGATCTTTAATGGCCTGCCGCGGTGGCTGAGGGGTCTGCACGGCCAATGCGGTCGGGAGTTCGAATCCAAACTTGGGCATGGATATTTGTGCCGTCTTTAGTATTAGCTAGTTCATAAGTAGTTTGCCCACCCCCATGAACCACAGTCATTGCCGAGGTGGGGTGGCTTGCGTGCCTCAACGATACAGATAGCCGTACCGTAGGTGCAACCACAGCGGAGGGGTATCTGTGGAGAGGCCAGACAAACGTGTGGTTCCTGAAGAGGGGCAGCAGCCTTTTCAGTAGTTACAGGGCCAACAGTCTGGATGATTGACTGAGTTGGCCTTGTAACATCAGCTAATGTGGCTTTGCCACACAGCTACTACGAACGGTTGAAAGCAAGGGGAAACTACAGCCGTTAGTTTTCCCGAGGACATGCAGCTCTACTGTATGGAAATATGATGATGGCATCCTCTCGGGTAAAATATTCCGGAGGTAAAATAATCCCCCATTCGGATCTCCGGGCGGGGACTACTCAGGTGGATGTTGTCATAAGGAAAGACAATACTGGCATTCTACGGATCAGAGCGTGGAATGTTAGATCCCTTAATCGGGTGGGAAAATTAGAAAATTTTAAAAGGGAAATGGATAGGTTGAAGTTAGATATAGTGGGGATTAGTGAAGTTCGGTGGCAGGATGAACAGGATTTCTGGTCAGGTGAGTACAGGATTATAAATACAAAATCAGTTGGGGGTATCACAGGAGTAGGACTGATAATGAATAAGAAAATAGAAATGCGGGTAAACTACTATGAGCAGCACAGTGATCGCATTATTATTGTCAAGATAGATACGAAGCCAACACCGACAACAGTAGTACAGGTTTATATGCCAACTAGCTCTGCCGATGATGAGGAGATCGAAGAAATATACGAGGAGCTAAAGAAAATTATTCAGACAATTAAGGGAGAGGAAAAAGTAATTGTGATGGGAGACTGGAATTCGGTAGTAGGAAAAGGAAGAGAAGGGAAGATAGTAGGTGAATATGGCCTGGGCAGGAGGAATGTAAGAGGAAGTCGCCAGGTAGATTTTTGCACGGAACATGATTTAATCGTAACAAACACGTGGTTTAAGAATCAAAAAAGAAGGTTGTATACGTGGAAGAGACCAGGAGAAATCCGCCAGATAGATTTTATAAGTAAGACGTAGATTTCGGAACCAGGTTTTACAGTGTAAGACACACCCAGGGGCAGATATAGACTCTGACCATAACTTGTTGGTTATTAACTATAGGCTGAAACTGAAGAAACTGAAGAAACTACAAAAAGGTGGGAAAATAAGGAGATGGCACCTGGATAAATTGAAGGAACCTGAAGTTCTTAAGAATTTCAGAGGGAGCTTTAGGCAACAATTGACAGAAACAGGAGAGAATAAAACAATAGAGGAGGAATGGGTATCAGTGAGAGATGAAATAGTGAAGGCAGCAGAGGACAAAATAGTTAGAAAGGCAAGACCTATAAAAATTCCTTGGATATCACAGGAAGTACTAAATTTAATTGATGAAAGGAGAAAATATAAAAATGCAGTAAATGAAACAGGCAAAATGGAGTACAGACGACTAAGAAATGAGATTGACAGGAAGTGCAAAATGGCTAGGCAGGAGTGGCTAGAAGCCAAATGCAAATCTTTAGAAGAATGTATAAGAAGGGGAAAAGTAGATACCGCCTACAGGAAAATAAAAAAGACATTTGGAGACAAGAAAAGCAGCTCTACGAATATCAAGAACTCAGATGGGAAACCAGTTCTCAGCAAAGAAGGCAAAGCTGAAAGGTGGGAAGAGTACATAGAGCAGCTCTATAAAGGAAATGAACTTTGTGATGATGTTGTAGCAAGGGAAGATAAAATAGGAGAGACTACACTGATATATACTACTATACTGAGAGATGAATTTGACAGAGCCTTGAAAGACCTAGGTCGGAACAAGGCCCCAGGAGTAGATGACATACCCTCAGAGGTACTAAAGTCTCTGGGAGAGCCAGCCATGACAAGACTATTTGAACTGGTGTGTAGGATGTATGAGACAGGCGAAATGCCCTCAGACTTTAAGAAAAATGTAATAATCCCCATACCAAAGAAATCAGGCGCAGACAGGTGTGAAAATTACAGAACCATCAGTTTGATAAGTCATGGTCGCAAAATTTTAACACGAATTATCTACACGAGAATGGAAAAGCTGGTAGAAGCTGACCTCGGGTAAGATCAGTTTGGATTCAGGAGGAACATAGGAACCCGGGAGGCAATACTCACTTTACGTCTTATCTTAGAAGATAGATTAAGGAAAGGCAAACCTACATTATTAGCTTTTGTAGATTTGGAGAAAGCATTTTACAATGTTGACTGGAATACACTCTTTCAAATTCTGAAGTCAGCGGGGGTAAAATACAGGGAAAGGAGAGTTATTTACAACTTGTACAAAAGCCAGACTGCAGTTATTAGACTCGAAGGGCATGAAAGGGGAGCATCAGTTGGGAAGGGAGTAAGACAGGGTTGTAGCCTTTCTCCGATGTTATTCAATCTGTACATCGAGCAGGCGGTGAAGGAAAGGAAGGAAAAATTTGGAATAGGGATTAAAGTTCAGGGGGAAGAAATAAAAACAACATTGCGTTTTGCTGATGGCATTGTAATTCTGTCAGAGACAGCAAAGGACCTGGAAGAGCAGTTGAATGGAATGGACAGTGTGTTGAAGAGAGCGTATAAAATGAACATTAACAGGAGCAAAACAAAAATAATGGAATGCTATCTTATAAAGTCAGGCGATGCTGAAGGAATTAGATTAGGTAACGAAACAATGAAGGTGGTAGATGAGTTTCGTTACTTGGGTAGTAAAGTAACAAATGATGGTCGCAGTGCAGAGGATATAAAATTCAGAATGGCAATGGGAAAAAAAGCATTTTTGAAAAAGAGAAATTTGCTAACATCGGATATTAATTTAAGGGTAAGGAAATATTTTCTGAAAGCATTTGTGTGGAGTGTTGCCTTGTACGGGAGTGAAACATGGACGATAAGCAGTGCGGACAGGAAGAGAATAGAGGCTTTTGGAATGTGGTGCTACAGAAGAATGCTGAAGATTAGGTGGGTAGATAGCACAACTAATGAAGAGGTACTGAACAGAATTGGTGAGAAAAGGAATTTTTGGCATACCCTGACTAAAAGAAGGGATCGATTGGTAGGACACATTCTTAGACATCGGGGAATCGTAAATGTAGCATTGGAGGGAAGTGTGTGGGGTAAAAATCGCAGAGGAGACCAAGAGACGCGTATAGTAAGCAGATTCAAGTGGATGTGGGTTGCCGTTCTTATGAGGAGATGAAAAGGCTTACTCAGGATAGAGTAGGGTGGAGAGCTGCATCAAACCAGTCTCCGGACTGAAGACCATAACAACAACAACAAGTAATTTGTAAGTTTAGGGACTGATGACCCCGCGGTTAAGTCCCATAAGCTATACAAACATTTGAATTTTGATCTTTAATGTAATCTACCTTCGGAAGTATGTTTTTGTACGACACAGCAATCTGATTTTTTCTGGCGCTGATGCTCTGCTCTCCTTCATCATCACCGAATGTATAAAGATAGAGACCACGGTATCGTCGATGTAAAAAATCTGTTACTAAATTTATATTGGTAGTAAAACAATGCTTACAAGTGTTCTCAAAAGATGTCGGATACGATTGCTTAACTGTGTCTTTGAACAGAGAGTCATTCGTTTCTTAGGTCTACTCTCTTTCAAACCTGAATGCTAGAAAGATTCAGTTTTCAACAACACCCGTTCAGAGTTCGGTGCACAGGACTCGGCAGCTTATGTTTCATTCATGCATTCATAGACAAGAAAGAACACAGGCAGCAGGTCGCCTTGAATTGCCTTGCGTTGGATTATTATGCTACCTGGATGTTCGTCGAAGTAACAGCGCTCTCGTAAGTGGAATTGTGACGATTCTAGAGGGTTTTGCACTAAATTTCAAAGATAGATAAATCGATACACATGTTTATAATTAACTACTTCATTACTAAATTTCGTTGGTGGACGGAGGAGCGTTCATGTTCAATTAACAGCCAGCACAAGTGCGGTTTCTGCTTCAGTGAAAGCATTATTTGGTACGGCGGACGTAATTAAATTTTGTAATCGTTGTTTACTGTTTATATTTACACGTTAAATGATGAGAAAATATTGGAAATAGCACAACAAAAGATAACGTCAGATGGGGTCAATGACGAAGTGCAAGCAATGCGGCTAACACCAGTTAACCGTATGCGACACAGTTATCTACATGTACATCCTAAAGCCCTGAATACAGAAAACAGCGGCAACCTCTTATGTGTGGATTTCCGACAAACGCGGCTTACGTTGGTCAATCGCACGTCACGTAGTCCTCGGCATCCTTTGCTGGGCCAACCAAGCCATTACGTATAATGTAGCAATTTAAGGTTTATTTCGTCATACGAAGGTTTTGTGTCAACTAACTTCGTTTTATATTAGCTAAATATCTTAATAAACTATTTACAGTACTGAATTGAAGCCTACACAAGGCAGCTTCATGTTCATCGTGCATCGATTCGCTGAGTAGCAGGGTCCTCCTCCCAGTCGTCCGACTTTTTAAATTACAATGGCGCAATGAGCGACATCGTTCCTATTTCTGTGTCTGAGAATAATTCTAGGTAACTCACGTCTACATGAAGATTAATATAATATCAGTATGCCGTCTTCTTGCAAAATAAACAAATAACTGTGGAGTTGCGTCAAAGCCATGGTTACATTTCTATGTAGTACCTGTGTATAGATAAGGCAGCCTCGCTCTTATTATAGCGTAATTGGCTACGGTTTTGCTTCTTGAGTACACGGAAAATTGGGTGTGGGTTGGATCCTACCCCACTGCTTCAATTTATTTTTCGTTTTGTACTTGTCAGATACGTAACAGTGTAACCAAATAACATATCATGACTAATGGGAATTTTCATTTAATTGGATTATTTTCGTAAAGTATCTTAGACAAATTTAGTTTGAGGGACATTTTACTCCCACCGGCACGGTAATAATACCTTTTGCTCACTCTTCTAGGAAATATGCCTCAGTGTCATGCCATTGATTATAGCTCAATTCGAGATTGTGTATACAAACAATTCAACATCCCACAAGGGAAAGCAATACGGAATGTCGCTGGGTGGTGTTTTCATACATTTGTTAAATTGTGTGAGCTAAGACACCAGCATTCTTTAATACTCGTACATCAAGGCATGATTTCACGTTCTGCAATTCAACTAATGGTTTATATCAAACAGATGTTTACCAAGAAATTGTAGGTGGGTTGAGTACATACTTTCGAGACAAAAAAATCGGCATGGCCTACAAAAAATTATGACAGTACAGGAGAAAGAGTACGAGCATGATAAATGCAAAATAAAAATTATTATTTGTTCTTAATTTTATTTATTATCAATTTATTAATAATATTTAATGTGAAAGTTACAACGTATTAAATTCTATAGGTGTTTGCGAAGCGGTCCTCTTCCATGTTGCCATGAATGACGCACAACAGTTTGCGTTTGTACCGCAACAACAGTGTACGCAAGGGTTGTAGCTACTGTGGTGTCGCACAAGTCTGAAGTGCGCACCACGTGTTTTCGACGCGCGCCGCCATGCAACCACGGCGCGGCGTTCTTACGACGTCGGTCACGAGCGCTCTCTGCTGCAACCCCGCGCCGGCCGCGGTGGGCGAGGGGACTGAGGCGCTCCAGTCACGGTCTGCACGGCCACTACGGTCGGGGGTTCGAATCCCCCCTCGTGCATGGATATTTGTGCCGTCCTAGTTCGTAAGTAGTTTGTAAGTTTAGGGACTGATGACCCCATAGTTAAGTCCCATAAGCTTAACAAACATTTCAACATTTTTTTTGCAACCCCACTCGCGGCCAAGACTGAACCGGATCGGCCACTTGGCAATAAGACAGGCACCAGTTAAGACTCTTATCAGTAGGCAGGCCTCTGCCTAGTTAAACTATGTATCAGCATTCCACTAGTCTGCTGCCCTCCAAGTATTGTATTATCTCTACGAAATATATATCTTGTTCTAATCTAGCTTAGTGTTTCAGGTTTCTGCTGTCGCACTGGCTGGTCACCTCAGACACTGTACCCGCACACGCATGCATCCTATTTCCCTGAGTCGGTCTCTCTCTACTCGGCCACCGACACCTAAAACAACCGGCGGAAACGAGACACAAAAGTTACTCCCCACTGCACTAAAGTTCACCAACATAACGTCTTCTAAAGCTATCGTGCGCACACAGATGATAGCACGCAGGGTGGAGTTCTCGAAGTGAGGCTGAAATTGTTATTGGGAGGAACTCATCTAATCATAGAATAATTCAGATGATTCTGGGATTCCAGCTAATTTATTTAATAAATACAGTAACTAGAAAACAGCATAGAAATATACACTTGACACACATTGTCTTAAGTGGAAGTTCATCATTAAGTCATTTAGGATTGTTCCAAATGATCAGTGTATGTCGTATGACCGCCTACGTATGCGAGAGCTACATGTTGTTCCTACGAGTGCGTGTTGTGGACTGACTTGTGTGGCGGCTCGATGCAAGGCTGCAATTTGGCGCGCAACATGACCGCCGTGCATCGTCCGTGCATTGTTTTGTTTATTAATTTTGCAAGAGTTAATATATGTTATCTAGTCATGGCGTAGCTAGGCTTTGAGAAGTTTCCAAACTTGAGTTTGACATCGAATAAATAATTAGTATTAATTAAATTGATAATTAATTAATTAATTAATTAATAATTAGTATTAATAAAAATATAATCGCGTTTTGGCGCGTGGCCGCCAGTACTACAGCCAATCGGCATTCAATGCCTGCCGCTCGGGAACTTCTCTAGAATTCGAGGAAACTCGTTAGCACTGTTTCCCATGGGAACCCGACCTACTGGTAGCAGTATTTATGCTGTGGCATATAAGGATTTCCCGGCGTAGTAAATCTTAATAGTCCTTCCGGGTATTCTGCCGGATACTGAGAACAAACTCGTCCGATATTTCGGCGATCGAGCTGTACGCCATCCTCGGGAACGCTGCTGAGTCCCGTCGAGTACTGAGGGTAAAGCCGTATTCTCCGTCCTATATAGGCGTCGCGCGTGTGTGCGGCGCATGCGCCGCCTTCCAAAGTTGCTACGTACGGGACGTGTACTAGTGGCGCCACCCCTAGTGGGACATCGGTGTAACGAGAATGAAACATTCACTCTGCAGCGGAGTGTGCGCTGATATGAAACTTCCTGGCAGATTAAAATTGTGTGCCGGAACCGGGACTCGAACCTGGGACCTTTGCCTTTCGCGGGCAAGCGCTCTACCACTGAGCTACCCCGGGGTAAGCCAGAAATATTACAAAGCATAATCGTAATCTGCACCTTTCATTCCGATCTATCACTAATGTATTTGTCATAAATCTTGTGTTCCGTAAGGCTTATTGTACTTCATTTCCATTTATCAGTAGATTCTCGTTAAAAAAATGTTGGACGATAATTAAGGAAGCTATTGAATATTCATTTGAAGAGAAATATATTAGGATTTCATTCTTTCCAGCAAGTAAAAGAATGCCGATGTCAACGAATTTACTGTAACAAATTCTGTCGTGTTGACTGCTTGTATCTGTATCTGTAGCATTCAGTGCCACAATACTGTACTTCGGTATATATTTTTACCAGTAAGACAGATGGCCAAACACCGCCCCGCGGGCTTGGGCGCCCTCGCCGTTCCACCGCGCCGCCGCCCGCGGACGTCCATTGCCTTTGCCGCGTCCCTGCCCCGCGCACTGTGCGCAGCGGCGAGTGGTGTGGGGCACTAGCGACACACGCACAGAACACCAAAGATAACAGAAGTGCAAAGACCACGTTATCACACGGAAACACAGAACGACAGCAGCGCTACTAGCGGCCTGGCAGTGAACTTTCAATCCGAAAAATGTGGCGCGAAAATCCATATTTTTACTTGTAAATACACGAATGAGAAAACGTTATACTGGTGTTAGATGACACTATTTTTCATTTATTCTTCGAGGGTGGACCTCATAGAAAGGTTTTTGAGACCTTGCAAAGTAATATATACTAGAAATTTAAATCAAAAACTAACATTAATTGCTAGTGGCTGTTGTTTACAGTCGGCCAAACTTCATAAATAATGTCGTGGTAATCTTTTTGACCGTAAAATTCTTTGTTTCTAAAACTCGATACTGCGATTTTCGCCGTGTGGCGTTATCACATGGAAATAAATGTGATTTTGCGCATGTCAGACTAAAAATCATCTGTTATTGCATGCATCTATGTAAATGATTTTTCAGTTTTCACATACGCTAAGGCACAATTATATCCACTCATGTGACCAAAAGAGGAATAGTAGGTTGTACAAATAAATAATTTTAATTTAAATTTAATAATAAGTATTTTACAAATATATAATTAAATATACACTGTCCTGCAAACAAGAATGTAGGCTTACTGTAATGTCTACAAAAACCAATTTATTTTTATTTCTGTTGATTACTATTTATGCATCTTCAGTCATATGAAATGGAACTTCTGTACAGTTCAAATAAATTAAATTTATGAAACTCACAACATGCACACAGAAGATTGCAATTAGGAAGACGTTGCTATAGTGCCTCAGCACAGAACATCTCCTACGAATCAAAACAAGTATGGAGGACTGTAAAACGTAAATCATCCAATAGGAAAGCGAGTTGAAAAATCGCAACGCTCGCAGCGCTCTATGTGGCCTGGCAGCGAACCAACATCTTGTTACCGGAAATCCCTATATGAGTTTCACCCCCCTGGACACAAATCGCGACGGGCGGGTGAAGGACAGTATACTACGCCCGCGGGGCCGAAATGCTGGCCATTCTTGCAGTAAGATATCATCTACACTTTTAATTCTGTCGTAAAGTGGTTATAAACTGTTTGTAATGCAGCGGCAGCACGCCAGCTGCATCACCAAACAGTGGCGGCGGCCGCTGAATTGGCGCTACTTTCTCTCTACCTCCATTATTCGCACGCCATCTCACGCAGTGTGGCAGACGCTACTTCGTGCACCATTGTCACTTCTTCTACCGTCGCCGTTGCGGAAGAAATCATAACCGGTATGCCTCAGTGTAAGCTCTTATCTCTCAAATATTATGCCGGTGGTCGTTTGACGATGTATTCGTTGGAGGAAGCAATATAAAATAATAATAATCATGATCATCATTCGTGTGTCATATAATATTACTTTCACTAAACTGACACGTTTCACATCATTACGAAATCTCTTATTCATCATCTATGCAACAAATATTAATCTAAACGAATGTAATCTAATCTATTGGTCGACTCTTCGAGGAAGGCACGCTCTTGTAATTTTGACAGTAGCCCGTACAGCGATACCTAACGTCTCTCTTACAGCGTCTGCCATTGGAGTTCCCTAATCGTCTCTGTGCCGTTACTAAATGACCTCCTTACAATGCGTGCTGCTCTGCGTTGGATAGTGTACCTGGAAATGTTACAACAAATTTTGGTACCACAAATCGATGCGGATGCTAGAAACGAAATGTTTATTTCATCCAAGGTGGTGCATACTCCATTGCCTGGCTGACAACCGCGTTTTTCTCAACCACCGCATTCCAGGACAAAGGATTGGCCTTGATACCTCATCTGCATGGTCCCAAATTTCTCCAGAGCTGACATCACTCTTTTATTCTGAGGATTCACCCTGTTTATCGTGTTTATATCTCCTGTGCCGGCTTCTCCACTAGAATATGAAACAAGAATTTACGATGTGACCAAGCAAGTTTCACCTGCAATGGTACAGCAATATTTGGGAAGAATTTGACTTCCGATGTGTGCAGGATAACCAACGGAAGCAATACACATCACCTTTAGTTTAAGTTAAAACAAACCCTTGATATGTTGCCTACAAATTAACACTAAACCCAGTTCTTTATCTCGTTGCTATAAATTTATATGATTTTTAAAAAAATGTAAAGTCTTTTTTGAAACACTCTCGGTATGATTATAGATATCGTGTCTAATCTTTCGATATGACAGTAAGAGTATACGCCATCTTTACACAGGTAGGAAAATGTGTTCCGCCACCTTTGTTCCATGGTCTTCTGAACACTAAAGTTGAATGTCCATAATTCATGTAGAATACTGATCCTTAGCCTATCCATAGATGTCACTGAACCGACACGTAAGCAACCACGCATGAGCAGTGCTAATGCAATGAGTTTGGTATCCGTCATAAAACCAGGAAGGAAGTACATAGCTCCTATTGACCGTAATTCTGCCATGCGTAGTAGAACAGATTCGAAGATTGATAGTACCCGCATTGTTACTTTGTGTAAGGAGGGATTTTTATCAAGGGTAGTTTCCAGAAATATTATATTGAACGTAAGTAATGTTGGTCGGAGAGGAGACACAGAGCTAAAGGAAATGACGATGACTTGGCCCGCTCTGACCGCCCAAGGGTTACCAGATCAGCTACTTACGGATTTCAGTACGGAGGAATCCTGAGAGGAAAGCTACCGTGCTAAATAATCATTTTCAAGCAGCCATAGGACATAGTGTTTCAACTCAAACTGGATGTAGTAGGCTGCATGACATGCAACTCCAGAAGGATATGGAGAGATCCATCTTTGACACCTAGACAAGATGCAAACGATTGGCCCAACAGCATGATGAATGTAGACGTCAGAATTGATATCCAGCGCTATTCACAGATAATACTCCTATTTGCCTTCATCCAATCGTCGGAGACGCTTCTGTAGGCAGCCTGAACGTCTAGACACAACGTACAGCAAATGCAACAAAGTATTTTGCTGTGACATTATGAGAGACCACTATACGCTGCAAGTGGTCATTGAACCCTTGCTGAGTGCAGGAACGGAAAACCAGGAATCCCTGAGCTGAGTAAGTTTATTTCGCTAACAGCTCGTGGGACCGAGCACTGCACTTCAGAATATGTTCGTCTAATTAAGAAAGCAGAGGACTACTCTGATCTCTCCATTTTTATATCGAGAGCATTGTTGGTAGATTGTATTCAGTGAAATGTCTGCGTATAGGACACTGTGGTAGAGCCATCTAGTTCACAACAGATAGCTAACCACCAAGTGGACATTCCTAATGAACAGCTGAAAGATGAACGGGCTAAGATACTGTCGATGTCCAAGACGTCAAGTAGAGAATAGATGATGGCGAGTTGGTGAAATCTGGAACATTTGATATGCAGTATTCCGAAGCTCCCAGAACATCCTAAGAAAAGTTACCTTTGATGAAAGGTACGATGTTCCTAACCCAATGCTCTGCTTAAAATGACAGCGCTTTTGGCATGTCATCTGCGGAAAATGTGGTAAACCGCCCATGGTGGAAACATTTGTCCGTCTCCTGTTGAGTGCATCAATTGTTCTGGAGACCATCCCGCTTGGAGTAGAGACTGAGCAATACACCTGGAAGAACTATGTGCGTATTATATACAGGGTGTTTCACTAAGTGTATTTGCCTCTGTAACTTATAAATTAATAGGTAACGGGAAATTTTAATGCGGTAGGTCAACACAAGAAATGTTACACTTTCTGTGGAGCTATGAACATAGTTTATTGTATCATTTCCAAAGAGTTACAGCACAAAGATGTAATTTTTAAATGGTACAATAGTTTTTTTTCTATCGTGCATTGGATTCGTTGAAACCAGCTGCGTCCAAATCAATTTAAACTACATTCCTATCACTGTTAGTATGGGAGCTGCAACCCTTCAAAATTTAGGGGGCGGAGGCTACGACAGCGTAGCTAACTGGCTGGTGATCAAGAGACAGTGGGCCGTGCCCCAGGGGACAGCCACTCGGCCAGTCAGCTACGCTATCACAGCCTCCGCCCCCTAAACTTTGAAGGGTTGCAGCTCCCATACTAACAGTGATAGGAATGTAGTTTAAATTGATTTGGACGCAGCTGGTTTAAACGAATCCAATACACGATAGAAAAAACTATTGTTCTATTTAAAAAATTATATCGTTGTGGTGTAACTCTTTGGAAAATGATACAATAAACTATGTTCAAAGCTCCGCAGAAAGTGTAACATTTCGTGTGTTGACCTACCGCATTAAAATTTCCCGTCATCTATTATTTTATAAGTTACAGAGGCAAACACACTTAGTAAAACACCCTGTATGTAAGCTAAAATGATCTATAAGGCCTTACAGCCGCCGTAATTTACCACCTATTTCTCGGTGGCCCTTCAAATTTCTGCACGAAAGTTGATGCACCTACAAAAACAGAGGTCAGTAGTATCAGCAATAACACTGTTCATGTCAGTGGACATACAATACAGTGGATATTTCTACTCTCCTTATCACCCCGAAAATGTGCTGATACAGACTTTGTAGTGCTCCTGAATGCCAGAACCCATTCAAAACACCAGTGTGGCTACCACTACAAATACTAAAGTGCCCTGAAAGTAATCCAAAGTAAAAAAATGAGAAGGAAAACTCTCAGTTGAAAACAGTAAGTAAACATTTAGACCACTTAGGTGTTGTATCGTATGGCGTGTTGTGTGTTCAGAGCTTGATGAACCAGCCCCAAAGTGATCATCTACTAGGGCAAACTTCGTCAAAAACGGAAGTTAAATGCACAGCCACCATATGGTTTCCATATTACAATGGAAATTGCAGCGATTCAGGACGGATGTGGATGAACTACGATTGTTAGGTTACACCATTGTGAGGGTATCTCTAGTAGACAAGTGAAAAACCTCTTAACACCTATGAGATACGTGGCTACGTTCTCCACAAGAAAGGACAAACTTAGTGGAGAGAGAGCCAAAGGTGGAGTGGCTATTTTTGTCAGTGCCATACCTGTCTCCCCGACCACAAACCTTCAGGCAGCTGCAGTGTCGGTGCAGTTGAGGAACCGATCTACTGTATGCTTCCGTGTCTGCCCCCGTATGATGTGCCCCCCCCCCCATTTCTTTAATATTCAATGACGATTTTGATGTACTGTACGTAGTGTACTTTTGGGCTCGAACAACACATGCCACAGGGGTATAATATTTGAGAAATTTTTAATCGTCCTTTGCGCACTTGCTGAATATAGGTCAAAGCACACTTACGCACTGCAAGAGGGTCGTTTTCTGCCATTGATCTCTCGCTTTCCGTTTTGGCCCTTGTCGCAACTGCTCAATGGGAAGTAGACGATGACCTGCATGACAATGTTACCGATTTGGATTCACCTGCCACAAAGAGACCTAAAATAATCGTCCTCAGTGGGTGTTTAGTAGCACAGACTGGACGCATTACAGCCAGCCAGCGAGCTGAACTGCAGTCTAGTGAAGATGTCTAAGAATGGTTGGATCAAATTACTCAAATGATCGACTTCGCTGCTCACGCACCCATTCCGCAGTCATCTGGACATCTGCAACGGCCAGCTGTCCCTGGTGACTGCTGTTCTTCCTTCAGGATCAGGCGCCTAGCTAGCTCTGCATCAGTTCAACAGAACGTCACGGCCTTTCCGGTGGCAAGGACCAAGTATCGCCGGCTCATTCGAGAGGGCAGCAGATTCTGAATTCCATTAACCGTTCCACGAAATCTACAGTTGTATGGGAGACCATCAGGAGTACATCTGGGAGAGGAGGCAGGTGTCCAGTGGCTGCTGTGATGGGGAATGGCACTCCCCAGACAGGCCAGCGTGAAATTGCCCACGCTATAGCGACCTACGTTTCCACAGTTACGCCACCGCCATTTACGATGCAGAGTTGCTGCTGACAGGGGCAGTTTGGACTTACAGTCAGGCATTAATGGGGAGTATAACTTCTCCTTCTTAGTATGGCAGCTGGATGAAGCGTTGTCTGCGGTTCGTGACATATCCCCAGGGCACGATAAAATCCACTGTAATATGCTACAATACCTCACAACACAGGACACGGAGAGTCTCCTCAAACTTTTTAACTTCATGTGCTGTATCAGGCCAGTTCCAAGACTCAAGCAGGGAGTCCAATGTTTATTTTTTATTTATATTTCTCATGTTCCACAGAACCAAATTAAGGAGGAAGTCTCGATGTTTATGGAAGTAGTCAGTACATCAGATTGTAAGAAACGAGTAGTAATAAATAGCAATTTTATACACACGACAGGCCTAATTTAAAGTAACCTATAATGCAACACAGAAATTAGATTATTTTTTAAAAAAATTCCCGGAATTTCTTGACAGAATTGAAAGATGGAGTCATGGGTAAACTTCTCAGTTTAGCTCTGAAACTCCAAGGATTATTACTAATCATTTTGCATTCTTGTGGCAGCTTATTAAAAATAGGATGCGTCGGAATACAGCAAATGTTTTTACACAAGGTTTAATGAAGTGTGATCCAAATGCAAAATCGATTTCTGTCTTAGTATTAAGTGAGTGAAAGTTGAGAATAGCCAAACATTATCAGCAGCAAAGGACAATAAAGAGTCCAATGTCAGAAATCTGCAGTTACTTCACATTGGTAGACAACTATTAAACGAGCTTACCCCACAATTTGCTCGAACGGCCCGTTTCTTCGCAATTAATAACCTTTTTGAACCAAAGGAGTAAGGGAATGAAAATAAGGAAAGCAAATAAATTTTCGTATTGAACTATCACTTATTTCAGAAACTGTTCGAAACGCAACATTTAGCTTTCGAACAAGATACCGAACATCTTACTATCTACCTGAACGCCTGTATATTTTAACTGTTCAGTCTTACTTATCAAGCGCCCATTCTTTGTGATCTAAACGTCAGATTTTTCTGTTTCTAACACAGTTAAAGAAAACTAACTGTGATTTACTTTCAATTCATTTACGAAAAACCATAAACATATTGTAACTGAACTATTTTATACAACATCAATATTGACAGCAATATCTTTCGCTACCAAGCTAGTGTCATTACAGTTGAACAGAGGGAAGATCCAGCATTATTACGAACCACAGAGGCCTTGGAGAAAGGAGAACCGACCAAATGAGTTTCCTCTTATAAACAGGACATTGTATAAGACCAACTACGATCCACTGGGCCCCAAATGTCTACTGGTCGTTCCAGCTCATTTCCGGCCAGCTATTCTCAACTACTTCCACGATGATACCATACCCATTCAACTGGGATTCGGTTGGACCTAAACAGAATCAGACGCAGTTGATACTGGCAAGCTATCTACCGATCTGTCCATCACTGTGTGAGTCACTGTAAGGAGTGCCAGAGACGGAAGCATGTGCAGCAATAACCTCGATGGCAATACTGCCAGTCGTGACATTTGCTTATAATACAGCAATGCAAGAGACCGTAGCCTTCGCGACATTTTCCCTGGTCCTTGGTCGTGAAGCTGAGAGGACAATGGATACTCTGTTCGCGTCCTCAACCGGATGGCTATGTGAAACAGCTCATCACCAGGGTCGGAGAAGGAAAACAGCTGGCTCGCATACGGGCACTGGACGCCCGGGAGAACGACCGTCAGCGGTATAACGACAAGCACCGACCTGTTGTGTACAGCCCAGGAGATCTGGTATGGATTTGTACCTCGTACGGAAATTTAGGTTATCAGAAAAGTTACTGAAACCATACTTTAGCGTGTATAATGTCATATGCCGCCTGTCAGATGTCACATATGAAGTTGAGTATGAGCCGCCCTAGGAACGGAAAAAACGAAAGACAAAGTTCACGTCCTCCGTATGAAGTCATACTATGATCACGAAGAACAAATAGACAAAAACGGCTTCTTGTTCAAGAACTCTAAAGACCGTTATGACAATGATGAAGCAACGACAGGGGCCTGTCGCCGGTCGTCGTCACTGCAACGAAGGCGTGCTGACAGAATGGAAGGATAGTTCAGAAGTGTCATACAGATGACCCATGACAAGATCAAGATTCTGGAGACTGTAGCTCAAAGGAAATCTAACAGCGGGTCGCTGTTTTTTCAGAAAGGGATTTAATGCCGTGAGTCTTCCGACAAAACACGTGGTGCAGTAGTTAGCGTCGTAGATTGCTGTGTTGCAGGCCCTGGTTCAAATCCCGCCACTGGGAAACAAAATTAATTTCTTTGTATTTACTATTACTAAAATGTTCTGTTTCTTATGACTGATGTACTTGTAACTACCAAAAAATTCTTTCTATGTATAAATAACGGAGTACTCCAATAATAAGGAGGCAGTCTCTTCTGAGTGTACACTCGTGTTAGAAATAAATCTTTTCTAAGTGTAAAGTGTTGTGCTCCATCCTTCGAATTCCTCTCTCCCATCTCCGTGCTCTGATTCGATGTAGTGTACTTGTGTCTCTCCTGCACTTGTCCCGTGGAAACCAGTATGCTCTGACTGGACATAGTGTACTTGTGAAATATGATACCTCTCTCCCTTCCCAATGCTCTGACGTTGTGTACTTGTTTCTCCCCTCCCATTGTCACATGGGTAGCGTGAAATAAGATACCCAGAAGAGTGGGAGGACCCTCCCCTCCCTTTCGATGATTCAACATTACTTCAGCTGCAGTATGACACCGGTGACCTAGTAAAGTGTGCGTCGTTTTAAAATATTTGTAACAGAGGTGACACTGGAGTCGAGACAAGGGACGTCAAATGAAGTGTTAGGTGGGTAGTTAATTCAAGGAATTATGTACGGGAGCGGCAGACCCACAATAAATTATCTGAGTCATTAATGTTATGCAATAAATAAAGTTATTATCGAATTATCAATAATATATTGGGTCCTGTACATCAACTACTATCATCTCCAGTCACATAGACATATCCACGACTTTCCCAACTAATATTGACTTTCCCCTCCAAAAAAATTATGAATTGAAAATGGAAAACAACAATAAATGAATTCGTTAAGAAAAACATACTATCTCAGCTATATGTTCATATTATTTCACATCAATAACTCGAATATCACAATTAAAAATGGACATCAATATTCATTCAAATTCTCTATAAATGGAAAATTAAACCTACGTCAGTGCTTTTCATTCATCTTAACAACGTCAACATGAATGTAAACGAAGGCTTCCGCGGCCGTTGTCATTGTTAATAAAACTCTTCTGGGTATTGGACCGCATCGTCAATATATCAAATATTTCACCGACGTTTCGGCCGCTATTGCAAGCGGCCATCTTCTGGGTGTTATGTTTACTCATAACACAACACCCAGAAGATGGCCGCTTGCAATAGCGGCCGAAACGTCGGTGAAATATTTGATATATTGACGATGCGGTCCAATAACCAGAAGAGTTTTATTAACAACGTCAACATGAATTTAATACTGATTGGCAAATCAAAATATCCCCTATTGGAAACGTTAAACTTCGTAACAGAACGGAAATTTACGTTCGTAGTCGTAACAAAATATTCTGAGCAGGGTAGATTTATAAGCAACACTTCCCATTTAGACTAGCGAATCTGATACAACTACCACCCGCTGCTAGCGTGCACAAGACTTACATTACACAATCGACGTACAGCTGGGCGACTTCGCTGTGGCGTGGGCTCCTGGCGGTTATAAGCTGAAAAGTGCACGACCACGAAATGGGAGATCACGCTCCGATATTCGGAATATGTACTGCCTAATATCAGCCACTGTGCACACGGTAGTACACACTGCCTACGACCTCAAGCAGTTCTGCCAACTCTGGACAAGTACGCACAAGTACTGAAGGCCTAAAAGACTTCCGAAAGCTGAGTATGTCGTAATTAGTGCCTCGGTACAACTAATTATGGCTGGCTGACCTTGTTCTCACCGAAAAAAGAACTATCAGTACTAGTTCAAATCTCAGAGCAGACTCATATTTGTACAAGTTCCCAAGAATCGGCTAAACAAGCAAATCTCCACGTCTGTACCCACGGAGACCACGAAACGAAAGCCGTCTGCACTCCAAGAGAGCACGACGCCAAGGCAAGAAACACACCGTCTGCCATGTACGTTCACGAAAAGAAACGCCGTTTTGCTTTTCAGAAAGCCAATCAGATTCGAACTTCCTAGCTCTGGCCAGTGAAATTTCACTTACGCCTGGCCGATTTTGAAAATCTGAAACTCTACCGAGCAGCCAATCAGAGATGGCTACCACTTGCCTTAACTCTTCTTGGCGCGTTTCTCTTATTTTCCGTAACCGTCCACCGGACTCGTTCCCAACTCCGGCAGCGAATGAATTTTTCAGTTACCAAAAGCCATCATGACCTCAGCCTACCTCCTAGAGCTGTCATTTTTAGGAAACACGATTTGGACGCTCGTTCCTCGAGAGAGCAGAGGGGACGTCCCGTCGTGTTGCTATCTTTTCTCAAAATTAGCGAGATCAGATCTCTAAGAGCTCACACAATACTCGCCTTCCGCCTGCCACAACTTGAAAGCTCGGCGGACACTTATACAAGCCCTCAGCCCAAGGCCTCTGCTGTGTCTCGGAGGGTATGCAGCCCTCAGAACCCAGGGCAGCTCCAGCAGGTAAATAAACGCCGTCGCTGGCCGCACAGTGAAATTTCACCCTCCGGGTCTTCTTCCTACACCAAATCCGCCAAACAATTTTCCCTTCACACATAACCTGCCTTGCTTCAATATTCCATCAACAGCAACAGCAAATTACGCGTTATGAACTAATTACATGATTTAACTTAAGTTAAGTTACACAATAATGATGAGAGATGGGAGGGCCTCGTTGGACGATGCTCTTCAGTATTTGTTGGTACCGTTCTGAGGGGTCTTTTTCCGGTCACACTGATGTCAGAGATTTGATTTTTATCTGGATTCCCAATATTCACGAAGTGGTCGTATGGAAGAATACCCACCTGGTCGATATCGATATCTCGAATATAATACATCCCAACTCCCATGCGCCAACTATAACACCACTTTCAAACTCACATAAATTTATATATAGTCAAGGAACTTACACACATTAAAATATAGGTGTTAAAATAAAATTGGTGTTGTCTAAGTGAAGATGCAATTAACAATTATAAAGTTGCAAACCCGGTTGCGTCAGTCTCCAAGACTCAAAAAAAAAAAAAAAAAAAAAAAAAAAACAGGAATGCATCGTCTCGGGGGGATAACTTTGAATAAAAAGTTCTCGGGTTTCCGTCCACGTCAGGTGGTTAAAACTCCACGAGCTTTCGGCCAAGCACTCCTTTGCCACTGTCAAATGGTACTGACTGCCTATTGGCTGCAAGTACGGGCTTATATACACTAGCTGCCGCGACATCGCCATATATGGGCATCCTTTGAGTCGTTGTTCGATGCACCCGTTTTAAGTGTGCGATCGCTGGATCCCACGCCGCGCTGAGCGCAGGACGCCGTCACTGTTACCGCATGCACAGTGATCCACGCTGATGAGATCCCTAACGAGTAGTGTGCAATTACATGGAATGCTGTTGTGCCATCCATACTAGGATGTTGTAAGATGTATCGTAGACTCAACATGACTTGAGCTATTTGTAGCATTCATATATATATTTAATGGCCAAGTACTCTTGATCACAATATATCTAATTAATTAAATATGCATTAAATATGATATGAGATAGAATAAACTATATATTTATAGATCTGATAAATTTGGGTCGCCACTATGTTTTACAGAGCATTGTTGTTCTTGTGGTCTTCAGTCCGGAGACTTGTTTGATGCAGCTCTCCGCAATACCCTATCCTGAGCAAGCCTCTTCATCTCCACATAAGAACGACAACCTACATCTGTCTGAATCTGCTTACTGTATCCATCTCTTGGTCTTCCCCTGCGGTTTTTTCCCCACACACTTCCCTCCAACGCTAAATTCACAATTCCTTGATGTCTAAGAATGTGTCTTACCAATCTATCCCTTCTTTTAGTCAAGGTATGCCAGAAATTCCTTTTCTCCCCAATTCTGTTCAGTACCTCCTCATTAGTTACGCGATCCACCCACCTAATCTTCAGCATTCTTCTGTAGCACCACATTTCAAAAGCCTCAATCCTCTTCCTGTCCGCACTGTTTAACGTCCATGTCTCACTCCCATACAAGGCAACACTCCATACAAATGCCTTCAGAAAGGACTTCCTTAGGTTTCAATCAATATTCGATGTTAACAAATTTCTCTTTTTCAAGAACGCTTTTCTACCAATTGCCATTCTGCATTTTATATCCTCTGTACTGCGACCATCATTTGTTATTTTACTGCCCAAGTAAAAAAACTCATCTACCTCCTTTATTGCTTCGTTACCCAATCTAATTCCGTCAGCATCACCTGATTTTCTTACACTGCACTCCATTACCCTAGTTTTGCTCTTGTTAATGCTCATCTTCTATGTCGTCGGCAAAACGCAATGTTTTTAATTCTTCACCCTGAACTTTAATTCCTTCTCCAAATTTCTCCTTGCTTTCCTATATAGCTTGCTCAAGGTACAAATTGAACAACAATGGAGAAAGACTACAACCCTGTCTTACTCCCTTTCCAACCACTGCATCCCTTTCATGCCCTTCAACTCTGACAACCGCTGTCTGGTTTTTGTACGAGTTGTAAATAACCTTACGCTCCCTATATTTTACTCCTGCTTGCTTCAGAACTTGAAAGAGTTTATTCCAATCAACATTGTCAAAAGCCTTCTCCAAATGTACAAAAGCTAGAAATGTAGGTTTGCCTTTTCTTAATCTATCTTCTAGGATAAGCCGTAAAGTGAGTATTGCCTCCCGTGTTCCTACATTTCTCCTGAACCCAAACTGATCTTCCCCGAGGTCGGTTTCTACCAGCTTTTCCATTCGTTAATATTTTGCAGCCATGACTTATTAAACTGATGGTTCTGCAGTTTTCACACCTGTCTGCACCTACTTTCTTAGGGATGGGGATTATAACATTTTTCTTAAAGTCTGAGGGTACTTCACCTGTCTCTTACATCTTACACACCAGGTGAAACCATTTTGTCATGGCTGGTTCTCCCAGAGACTTCAGTAGCTCTGAGGGAATATCATCTACTCTAGGGGCCTTGTTTCGACTTAGGTCTTTCAGGGCTCTGTCAAATTTTTCTGTCAGTACAGTATCTCCTATTTCATCTTCATCTACATCCTCTTCCTTCCTACAATATTGTCTTGAAGTTCATTTCCTTTGTAGAGCCCCTCTATGTACTCTTTCCACCTTTCAGCTTTCCCTTCTTTGCTGAGAACTGGTTTTCCATTAGTGTCCTTGATATTCATAGAACTGTTTTTCTTATCTCAAATGTTTCAAATGTTTGTATAGCTTATGGGACTTAACTACGGGGTCATCAGTCCCTAAACTTACAAACTACTTATGAACTAGCTACAACTAAGGACGGCACAAATATCCATGCCCGAGGGGGGATTCGAACCCCCGACCGTAGTGACCGTGCAGACCGTGACTGAAGCGCCTCAGTCTCCTCGGCCACCGCGGCCGGCTTTTCTTATCTCCAAATGTTTCTTTTATTTTCCTGTAGGCTGTATTTATTTTTCCCCTATTTATACATTCTTCTACATCCTTGCATTTGCCTTCTAGCTACTCCTGCTTCGCCATTTTGCACTTCCTGTCAATCTCATTTCTTAGTCGTCTGTACTTCATTTTGCCTGTTTCATTTACTGCATTTTTATATTTTCTCCTTTCATCGATTGAATTTAGTATCTCCTGTGATATCCAAGGATTTTTTGTAGGTCTTGCCTTCCTACCTATTTGGTCCTCTGCTACCTTCACTATTTCATCTCTCAATTTTACTCATTCCTCCTCTACTGTTTTATTTTCCCCTGTTTCTGTCAATTGTTGCCTAAAGCTCCCTCTGAAATTCTTAAGAACCTTAGGTTCCTTCAATTTATCCAGGTCCCATCTCCTTATTTTCCTACCTTTTTGTAGTTTCTTTAGTTTCAGCCTACAGTTCATAACCAACAATTTATGGTCAGAGTCTACATCTGCCCCTGGGTATGTCTTACACTGTAGAACTTGGTTCCGAAATCTATGTCTTACCATTATAAAATCTATCTGGTATCTTCCGGTGTCTCCTGTTCTCTTCCACGTATACAACCTTCTTTTGTGATTCTTGAACCAGGTGTTTGTTATAACTAAATTATGTTCTGTGCAAAATTCTCCCAAGCGGCTTCCTCTTCATTCCTTTGGCCCAGACCATATTCACCTACTATCCTCCCTTCCCTTCCTTGTCCTACTACCGAATTCCAGTCTCCCATAACAATTAAGTTTTCCTCTCCCTTAATTGTCTGAATAATTTCCTTTAGATCCTCATATATTTCTTCGATTTCCTCATCATCGGCAGAGCTAGTTGGCATATAAACCTGTACTAATGTTGTCGGTGTTGGCTTCGTATCTATCTTGACAATGATAATGCGATCACTGTGCTGGTCATAGTAGTTTACCCGCATTCCTATTTTCTTATTCATTATCAGTACTACTCCTGTGATACCCCCAATTGATTTTGTATTATAATCCTGTTCTCACCTGACCAGAAATCCTGTTCATCCTGCCACCGAACTTCACTAATCCCCACTATATCTAACATCAACCTATCCATCTCCCTTTTTAAATTTTCTAATTTTCCTACTCGATTAAGTGATCTAACGTTCCACGCTCCGACCCTTAGAACGCCAGTAGTATCTTTCCTGATGATCACATCCTCCTGAGTAGATCCGAATGGGGGACTATTTTACCTCCGGAATATTTTACCCGAGAGGATGCCATCATCATATGTTCGTACAGTAGAGCTGCATGTCCTCGGGAAAGGTAACGGCTGTAGTTTCCCCTTGCTTTCAGCCGTTCGCAGTAGCTGTGTGGTAAAGCCACATTAGCTGATGTTCAAGGCCAGCTCAGTCAATCATCCATCCTGTTGCCCCTGTAACTACTGAAAAGGCTGCTGCCCCTCTTCAGGAACCACACGTTTGTCTGGCCTCTCCACAGATACCCCTCCGCTGCGGTTGCACCTACGGTACGGCTATCTGTATCGTTGAGGCACGCAAGCCACCCCACCTCGGCAATGTCTGTGGTTCATGGGAGTGGTTACAGAACATAGAAAATGTATTCTTGACCTAACTGAACAGTGGCGTACCAGAGCAAGCCCAAGAAATAATAATAACAATAAAATTCTATCATGAATCATTTTATGAAAAGATAATCGGATCATTCCCCATATTGCCAATAGAAACAAACTATTTTCCGTCCAGAATGGTGACTGGGGTTACAGAAATAAGGTTATACATAATTGGTAAAAATGACATATACTGGCAAATATGTACAACCTAACCAAATACAATTGTGTGTGACTAAGTGTCACACTCTGATTGCAAAATAATTAATAGAAAGAGTTCTCCAAATACCTCTAAAATGAAATATAGACTCATACAAATTTCAACTGACTGGCTATATCGTATAGGAGTCTATAATTGAAAGTCAATATAGAAATAGACCTCGTTATCTCATCCCACTCCGAGTGTAAAGAAAGAAGGTAGCTACAGCAAATAATCCCATTAGAAAGGAAGAGCTAAATCCTAACCAGGACTGCAGCAGCGCAAGCAAAGACTGTACCAAACACTGGGTGACGGTCGTGCAGCAGCGGCGTCGATGTCAGAAGTCTGGTGCAGCAGCTTGGATTGTATCCAGGAAAATACTATAATATTAAAGCAACAACAAATTGCCGAAGTGTGGTCGCACCCAGCGAAACAACACCCTGAAAACAAAGATACATGCAAAAACTGCAAGTGTGGTGTCCAACTTGATAACGATACGATGCGTGCAAGAGCGGAGGCTACCGTTCTCACCGAGTCCCCCAAAAACTAAAAAACTCATCCCCACAGCCGAGCACGTGGCCGCGCCTTACTCTTCAAAGAGCCAATCTCATCGACCCGTTAATGGCCTTCCCAATCATAATGCACGGCCGAGAGTTGCATACAACAAAAATGAGAAGAAGTAGCAACGACAGCCAATCGCGGAGTTTGCCGCCAACGGCTCTTTAACCTCCTCCCAACACACACAGCTTTCTCACGCCATTCACGTACGCCCGTGCAGTACTAGTAAATTCTTTGCGAACTATCACTAGTTGGCATCTTGGCGCCTATTTTTATTACTGCTGACGACACTGTCCTCTTGTGCCAGACAGATTACTTCGCAGAGACACGAACTCGAAGCATCGTGCCATTAATTAAATCGTAAACTATGCTACCTGCGACTGACAGTTTAGGGACGGAAAGAAAGCAGGGCGTCCGGTAACCTTCAAAGTTTTGTCTTTTTTCCTCTCCTGCTCGCACAGCCAAAGAAACACAGCGGCGCCAGACAGGCGTAGGTCGCTCTAAACAGCTGACGCATTGTGCGAGCTCACACCGGAAACCGCAGGTAACCGGCGGTCAGTCGTGACACCGTGCGAAACCGGCTGGTCCACACCAATGCAGTATAGGGACCCCTCGGTTGGCCAGATTTCCCCGAAACCCTGAAAGGAGCTGGCACCACACCGGATTCCTGTGACCTAGTCGACCGCCCAAGAGCCCTGACCCACGCTGCTTTACAACGCCAACTCGACAGTAGGGAAAGAATTTGAAATCAGAAGCACTGCATCAAAAAGAATAACTCAATAAACCAATACACCTGAATCCTAATGCAATTCTCCCAACCCATAGAAGTCAGGAAACATGTAAACATAAATTAATTTCATGCAACGAAAAACAAAATTAAGCAATTAAAATAATAAAGAGACACATGAAGTGAGAAATAAGACAATTGAAAGACAAGAATGACCACCACCTTTCACAGTGAAGTGCGATTGTTCACCTGAACGTTGTTGCTACCAAGCATATCTACATCTACATCTACATGGGATACTCTGCAAATCACATTTAAGTGCCTGGCAGAGGGTTCATCGAACCACAATTATACTATTTATCTCCCATTCCATTCTCGAATAGCGCGCGGGAAGAAAGAACACCTGAATCTCTCTGTTCGAGCTCTGATTTCTCTTATTTTATTCTGATGATCATTTCTACCTATGTAAGTGGGAGTCAACAATATATTTTCGCATTCGGAGGAGAATGTTGGCGATTGGAGTTTCGCAAGTAACCCACGCCTCAGCGATAAGCGCCGTTGTTCTAATGATTCCCATCCCAGATCCTGTATCATTTCCGTAACGCTGTCACCCCTGTATCGTGACAATACAAAACGAGCTGCCCTTCTTTGGACTCTCTCGATGTCCTCCGTCAAACCCACCTGATAAGGACCCCACACTGGGCTGCAATACTCCAAAAATGGACGGACAAGCGCAGTGTATGCAGTTTCTTTAGTAGTTCTGTTGCATCTTTTAAGGATTCTGCCAATAAAACGCAGTCTCTGGTTCGCCTTTCCCACGATATTATCTACTTGTTCTTTCCAGTTTAAGTCTGAAGTAATAGTGATTCCTAGGTATTTTGTGGAGTTTACGACCTTCACATTTGATTGATTTATGTTGTAAACAAAGTTTAACGGATTTCTTTTCGTACTCATGTGGACGACTTCACACTTCTCATTATTTAGAGTCAATTGCCAATTTTTACACCATACTGATATCTTATTCAGATCGTTCTGCAGTTGGTTTTGATCTTCAGATGATTTTACTAGACGGTAAATGACGGCGTCATCTGCAAACAACCTAAGAGAGCTACTTAGATTTTCCCCTAAATCGTTTATGTAAATAAGGAATAGCAGAGGACCAATAACACTACCTTGTGGAACGCCCGATATCACCTCTGTTTTAGTCGATGCCTTACCATCGATTACCACGAACTGTGTCCTCTCTGACAAGAAATCCCCTATCCAATTGTAAATTTGGGGCGATATACCATAACCACGCAATTTGATTAAAAGCCGTTTGTGAGGTACGGTGTCAAAAGCTTTCTGGAAATCAAGAAATACGGAATCGATTTGCGAACCTTTGTCGATAGCACCCATCACTTCGTGTGAATATAGAGCTAGTTGTGTTTCGCATGAACGATATTTTCTAAATCCGTGTTGACCTTGGGTCAATAGATCGTTCTGTTCGAGATAATTCATAATATTTGAATACAGGATATGTTCCAAAACCCTGCTGCAAATTGACGTCAATGAAATAGGCCTGTAGTTTAGTGGGTTACTCCTACTGCCTTTCTTGAATATAGGTGTGACCTGTGCAACTTTCCAATCATTTGGTACAGATCCTTCTATGAGAGAGCGGTTGTATATGACTGTTAAGGTTTTGCCAGTAACATTCCAACCTCTAGCACAGCAGAGAGAGGAGAGAAATATATGTTGATTTATCAGAGGTCTCATTTAAGTACAGCCCTATGCGGTAAATTCGCTGAAACTTATGATGTTCCAAACGCATTGGCAGGGCGACTATAGACCGACACTGAAAGTGCTACCAGTCAATCGTGGATTGCCTGCACGCTCTATTTTTTGTTATTTTAGCAAGATCAATGAACATTTTTCCTTAAATTATATGGCTCTGGATTGTGGACATAATTGTTAATTAGCATATCTCTATAAAGTTATTATGCCTTGCTAAGGATTTTGTTTTGCATTTTTTTTTTTTTTAATTTCTATTTACACGGTATTGTAAGTAAGGTGTTAAATATATTGCTAACTAAATTTTTAATCACCGTAGCTGTTTTGGCAGTTTGTAATTTTTAATGAACCTGCTTATTCAAAGATTTGGAATTATAATGTTCTACAGTATATATAATATTTTGAAACCTAAAAGTCTTAAAGATGTTTTAAAAAAACAAAATTTATACGATAATTGTCTCATTGCTAAAACGTAGGCTTTTGCAGTCATTATTGGTAAAATTCAAATTCTTCTGAGCTATGAGTAATTGCCGCGTCATGATACTGCACTTCCATTGTTTCGGATCCGTTACAGGAGCCTTCCTGTTCCGAAATGTTAAAAGTACAATATCATGACGCGGCAAATGCTCTGAAGAATTTGAATTTTAGTTGTCTCATTATACATTTCATACTAATTATTTGCGATATTATTTAAATTACGTATGTAACAATGAGACTTACGTCTACGTTCTCGTGACTTTTATACAGCATTTGGTGCGGCTGTATCTGTGAATGTTATCGAAATCCTGATTTAATTTCGATTCTTGTGCTATTGCTTTATTTTGGATAAAGCGATGTAAGAATTGAAACATTTCACTTAATTTTTGGCAATTGTCAACACAGATATTCATATTTAAATCAGCCTATGATCAGAGTAGATGATTTGCTTAAAAAACTGATGTTCTGAATACATTTTTATGTTGTAAATCGTCGTGTTTGGTAAACGTTTCACTTGTATATTTGTGGAGGTTGACTTGTCTGTCAGTGTAGGTCAATGTACAGTGTTGCTGTCTACAGTGTAGGGGCCCAGGTTCGATTCCCAGCAGGAGACTGGATGTTGTGTGTTGTCCTATTCTTCGTCGTCATGCAAGTCACCCACGTGGCATCAAATAAAAACAATTACACTAGGTGGCCCAAGAAATCCACTAAGGTCCCCAGCGAACGATGCGTTACCATCACTTTACATATCTTCCGAAGTTTTCATTTCTAATTCTTTCCTGTTTTATTCATGTTTACTAGTATGTTTCGACATTATGAGCTGAGTATTTTTTGTCCTTTACATGAAGACTCATAGAAAAACATACCAAACGTGGTGACGAAAGTTACATAAAATTCGAAAAAGACTACAATAAAGAGTTTGGAAGAGCTTCAGATTAATATCTGCAATTATCTACACGAAATATTTTGCTAATACAGTAATTTCAGTGATGAACAGTATTTCAGTACTTTAATTACCTCCCACAGATACTTGAAGACGTAATCATTTCTGTACCAGTACCATGTTATTATGTTAATGTAAACATATGTGGGGTCAACTGTTAAAATTGCGTGAAATAATTTGATATTTAAAATCGGAATATTATTACCATTATACAGACATGAAATTAGGATTTAATAAAAATATTTAAATGAGCCACATATGATGTTATGTAGACATCATGACATGTATGCCAAAGTGTCAGTCTTACGCACGTAATTTAGATCATATGTTAATAAACACGAGTAGTAAGAGTTATAAATTCATGATTTATAATTACGTTACCCTTGTATTTTAATACTTTGTCTACAAACAAACCGTATTTGAAATTCTAAATTAACTTCAGCACATTAGATTTAAAAAAAATTCACGAAAGTGTGGTACCAGGTACACTGGGCTTTATTCCAATTTTTTTTATCTTAATTTTCAATTTCATCTTTAAAAAATACCATGCACATCTCAGATAATATTTGTACGAAAAAAGTGTTTATGAAAATATGTAAATGGACAAAAATATGGGCCCATAATCGCTCCAATACTGTTTCAAAGACTTGTAGAAGAAATTGAAATAATTTAAGATTTGTTACTTGGAGCTTATTTTTTGAACTGACTAGTTGAAACGTAAGTGGTTCTTCTGTATTTGTTTTCATTATTCCGTATTACAATTTTAGTTGTAGTCAAAGATACCTGTCATAAACTAAATGAATTCTTTACAGGTTAATGAAATGCCCTTTATATTGGTAACTGACAATAAGGAATCGTGTGATGCACTTGACATGCTGAGAATTTCGCAGTTTGAAAGTGAATATCGTACAATACTTAGGGTCCGCTTGTTTTAGTACCAACAGAATTATTTTAGATTGGTCCGATGCAAAAGTTTGTAATACACACACTGCACTATTTTAATGTTTAAAGTTTTTACCAATCGGTATAATTGAAGGTGAGGTAGTGCTGCACACATGAGTAAGGTAAAGGAAAGTTTTACTTAAATAAGCGGGTACTTGAAAATGGCGAAATACTGAAAAAGATATTATATTTCATGAAACTTGTAACCATTGTTACTGGAAATTTACTTACAACGTAGTTTCACTTCAGGGAGAAATTATTGCATTTTAATTTCAGATGTTAGGACATTAATTTTGTTTTATTGAATCCATCATTGCTCGTGGAAACGGAACAGCGGCTGGTCAAGAGTATGAAGCAAGTGGGATACCAACAGCCGTACGTTTAATAGAAATATTTATTGTATCACAACCAGTTGTCTTAATTTATAATAGTACATTACTTCTATAAGTAGTTCATTACTACATTGTTATCAGGCGGAATATGTACCATGCAGTTGCTAACAATGTTCATAGTACAGTTTGTCCGTACCTATTACTTTTACTCGTCCTCTTTCGTGATATTTTAGTGGGAATTTTTCTGTGACCTTATATATTTTGGTTTTTATACGTTTTTGACATATTTTCCGCATTTTCTTTCTGACCACGAACAAGTATGTTGCATGTCTGCCTTCTTTGAGTATATGATTCATATGTATATTATGGGATGACCTAGCGTTTTTAGTTATGTGCCTATGACGACAAACATGGTAATTTTTTAGTTGCCAAAACCGACTCTTTAGTCTTTCACTATCATTCCCTTTGTCAGCTTTGGGATTGCAAATGTTGGTCAATTATTAATGGACAGGGATGGGGAAGGATAATAAAGCGTTGTGTAATTGTTGCTTCCAACACGTGCACTGTTTTCCATTGTCAGTAGCCACGTTAACGCGAGTCGGAGCAATATTATCACATCTTCTTTTGTGCTAGCGGTCTCGGAGACCGCACCTGGGCCTTTGCGTTATGGATTCAGCACCGAGATCTTCCTCTATTGAGCGTGCTACAGACCCTCATTTGTAGAATACATTTTTGTAATAGTTTGATGACCCTTTAGGAAGTGATACGGGATCAGACGGTGACTATGAGATTCAAATTGAACATAATTAAGACTCAGAATAGCGTGAAAATGAAAAAGAAATTGTATTGGCACCTATGAAATGTAGAACACGCTCCACCTATGACCCAAGAAACAAGAGAAAGACGTGTTATGTTTGCCATTGTCGCAAGAAGCCCACCTACCTTGAGTGTACTACGAAAATTTGCATCCAGTGCACAGAAAACATTTGAAAAGACAAAAAATTTACCAACAAAGCAGTACAGGAATTTTTATTTTTGTGATTTTTTTTGGCATAGTAAACAATAAAAATATGGCAGAAAGTAAAATTTAAAGGCCAGAGAATTTGACATTTTACAGTGTGCTACCGTACAATACTTTTTTTGTTTTTTATATTTTATGTTTTTGCCTTAGTCGCTTGATTTGGTTTGTTTAATACACAGGGACCTGAAGATGGCATTGTGGAATGCCGAAACTGGTTGTGATACAATAAATCTAATATATAAAGCAGAGTGTCCGTATATTTGTACGTGTTGCATACAAATCTACAGTTTTATTACAATCTTTATGAAATTTTGTACACGTAAGCTTCAATCCATGAGGACGGTCGCCTTAAGTGTAAGAATCACATACGATATATAGTTCACGAGATATGACGTCATAAACAATGAGATGCGCGGAAAACTGCTGCCATAAGTGACAATGCTGCTCATTTTCTGCTAAACCACTGGACCTATTTCAACCAAATTTGGTACACATATTCCTTGCGTGATATAACATCTTCTGTAGGAGTACGAACGACGTACGACACATGGTTAAAGAGATATAGCTCCATAAACGATAGTTGCAAGAAACTGCCATAATGCGATGAGACTTTACAAATACAGTATATGAGAATGAGAGTACTTAGCGATTTGCAACAAACTTTAAAGATAATTTCAAACCTTTATTAAACTTTTTCTCGCTAGCAACCATGGTAAAATGATGAAAGGAAAAAAGTTTCTCGCTTACTACTTTTTCGCTGTTTATGGAGTAAAACTACGGCATTCGGTATGACGTTACAATTTATAATTTCTGCACTACAAATTGTAGCCGTAGGAAATTTTATAGGCAATATACACACATATCGTTGAATGTGCCTCCGAAATTGTAGCACAGTGCGACCTGTAGTCCATGAGGTATGTGCACATAAAACAGTAACGTTCATAGAAAACCGCCCTATCTCGCACCACGTAGTAATCCATTACTTCATTAACACCAATTGCATTCCCAAGAAATTTTACAGACATGCAGCACTTATACAAATGAATACATACCTAACAATGATACAATTGTACCGCATATAACTGAACAAATATCAGCTCGTGTAAATTTTATATGTCATTCGTGTTTTGACTTCTATCTTTCTTTGTTTGAATAATGCGCTTATAATTTTGTACATTATCCAAGACAGCGTTATTTCTTGTATGTTCTCCGATACAGATAACATACTTAAAAAAAAAAGATGGAGAGAGAGAGAGAGAGAAGGGTAAGAGAAGTACTAACTCCAAGCAGGAATAAACAAAAGTGATACCTGGCGTTCCACAGGGAAGCGTCATAGGTCCCCTACTCTTCCTCGTGTTTATAAACGATTTAGGAGACAATCTGAATAGCTCCCTTAGACTGTTCGCGGATGATGCTGTCGTTTATCGGTTAGTAAAGTAAGTTGAGGATCAAAAGCAACTGCAAAAGCGATTTAGACAAAATTTCTACTTGGTGCGAATATTGGCAATTGACACTAAATAAAGAAAAGTGTGAAGTAATACACATGACCACTAAAAGAAATCCGATGAACTTCAATTACACGATAATCCAGTCAAACCTTAAGGTCGTAAATTCTACCAAATACCTAGGAGTTACAATTACGAACAACTTTGACTGGAGAGAACTTATAGAAAATATTGTGGGGAAGGCGAACCAAAGGTTACGTTTCATCGGCAGAACGCTTCGAAGATGCACCAGCTTCACCAAAGAGACTGCCTACATCACACTTGTGCGACCTCTCCTGGAGTACTGTTGCCCCTTGTGGGACCCTCACCAGGTGGGACTGCCGGAAGATATTGAGAAGGTTCAGAGAAGGGCAGCACGTTTTATCACATTACGGGGGGGGGGGGGGAAGCGTCACGGAAATGTTGCACGAACTGGGGTGGAAATCATTAAAAGAAAGACGCTATTCATTGCAGCGTGATCTGTTTGCGAAGTTTCAATCACCGACTAGCGCCCACCTACTTAGGGAGACATAACCATCCCAATAAAATAAGAGAAATCAGATCGAAATCGGAACTATTTAGGTGTTCTTTCTTCCCGCGCGCTATTAGAGAATGGAACGGTAGAGTAAAGTTATGAAAGTGGTTAATGAACTCTCTGCCAGGCACTTGAATGTGATTTGCAGAGTATCTATCTAGTAGTAGTAGTAGTAGTAGTAGAATAAATATATAAATACCCGGGCAACAGCGGGTTTTCAGCTAGTATTTTATTATACACACGGCTGTTGGTATCTCACTTCCTTCATATTAATTTTGTTTGTGGAGAGGCTGCTCTGAAACATGTGGTTTGTAGAAAAATGGCAGCTAGTTCTCAATGTAGAAAAATGTAAGGTGATGCGCATGAGTAGAAAAAAAAACAATCCTATAATGTTCGAATACTGAATTAGTAGTGAGCTTCTTGATGCTGTCGCGTCGTTCAAATATCTAGGCGTATCATTGCAGAGCGATATGAAATGGAACGAGCATGTAAGGACAGTTGTGAGTAAGGCAGACAGCCGACTTCGGTTTATTGGGAGAATTTTGGGAAGATGTACTTCACCTGTAAAGGAGACCGCGTATAAAACGCTTGTACGACGACGTCTTGAGTATTGCTCAAATATTTGGGACCCGCAGCAGATCGGTTTGAAGGAAGTTATAGAGGCGGTTCAGAGACGAGCCGCTAGATTTGTTACCGGTAGGTTCGACCAATGCGCGAGTGTCACGGAAATGCTCCGGCAACTCAATTGGGGATCGCTGGAAGAAAGACGACATTCTTGTCGTGAATTTCTGTTAAGTAAATTTAGAGGGCCGGAATTTGAAGCTGAGTGTAGTACGATCTTGCTGCCGCCTACATACATTTCCCGTAAAGATCACAAAGACAAGATAAGAGAAATTAGGGCTCGTACGGAGGCATATAGGCATTTTTTCCCCTCGTTCAATTTGGGAGTGGAATAGGAAAGGAAATGCCTAGTAGTGGCACAGTGTACCCTCCGCCACGCACCTTACGGTGAATTGCGGAGTATGTATGTAGATGTAGATGTACTGAAGCTGGCAAGGAGAGCCTCAGACAGCAGCATAGCAAGCACGCCGGAGGCATGGGCTCGCAGGCAGGTGCGAGTAAACAGCCAGCGCCGAGCTGCCTCGGCGGCGCGATCCAATTAAATTTGGTTCCTGATCGTGATTACGTGCCCCGTCGCCTCGAGGAGATGACACGGCGATACCGCGCGCGTGTGTGCGTGAGTGCGTGTGTGTGTGTATGAGAGAGAGAGAGAGAGAGAGAGAGAGAGAGAGGGAGGGAGGGAAGTAGGGAGAGGAATTGAGTGTATGAGTGAGTGATCAGGGTAGGGGGTAGAGAAAATATTGAAAGAGAAAGCGGGATGGAGGGAGAGTGAAAGAGACAGGGAGGGAGGGAGATAACATAAAATTAGGTGTACGCGTGTGTGTGTATAAGAGAGGGAGAGAGATAAATTGAGAGAGAGGATGGATGGGGGAGGAGAGAGAGGATGGCAGGAGAGCGTGAGGAGACTCAGATAGCGTCCCTGGGCCGGGCGGCCCGGCTTGATTATTACGCCCACGTGAACGCATTGCAGCGGCGGCTAACTTTGTCGATAGGTCGTTAGCAACCTCGTTACTCCGACGGGCGCAACATTTACGGAACAACGTCGAGTGCAAACGCATATCGACAAGTTTGGGTGGGCACGTATACGAGGCGGTGTTAATTGATGGGAAGCGAAAAACTTCCGGCAGGGCGAATTTTCTGCTTGCCCTGGTTCCGATCGTTTACCGGAGGACACTGCCGGTGTAATTGGACAGTGACTGTGGCGCCGACTCGGAGGCAGGAGACGCACTAACAAGGGGGGCGCTAAACCTGTTTACAGCTTTAAATTGGTGCGACTTTTTCACTTCTTTCGAGAACCATAATCAGATACTGAACGCATTATTTGCCACACTTTGAGTCTACTTCATTTCCATTTTTCACAAACTGGCAGTTTGTTTAGCATTCCTTCAGTACCAGCAAGTAATATCATCAGCAGCACATGAGGATCACATTTTCCAGAAATGAACAATTCATTTTAATGTAGTTTATAATAATCAAAATATGGCAGTCTAGATCGCAAGTTGCTGAGCTTTTCATTGGCAACTGGTTTCGGTCCTACAGGACCATCATCATGCGTTTGGCTCCTTGTTGCTGGACGGTGGCGGTTGCCGGCCACCACTTTTCCTCTTGTACTTTGACCCATTCTTCTCTCTTCTGCACTCCTTCCTTTACTCCCATGATCCATCATGGTCTTCCTCTTGGTCTCCAGCCTTGTATTTCCATCTCATGGGGTTTTTTTGGAGTCCCAGTCTCTTGATAAGTCTCTACCATCTCAGTCTCTTGTAGAAGGTGCCAAAAGCCTGATGATGGTTGCCAAATAAAAAGCTCAGCACCTTGCGATCTAGACTGTAATATTTTAATTATCTATAATTTTAAGATCGCTGTATCAAAAATGCTTTCAAAAATTAGTAATTTATAATACATTACATGTGGAATTATCGCAGTCATTGTGATTAAACGCATTAATTTCGGTTTATACCAGTTACTCCATACCACAGACACGCCCAGGGTTCACAACGGATGGTACGAAGGCCGTTTGCATACATTCTCCTATTGTTATCCATTTCAAAATGATTGACCCCAGACTTTGAGCTCATATTCTGGTTACATCGCAACGCGAACATCGATGCCTCATACCTCGCCGTAATCGTTGAAATGTTTACTTTTATTTTGTATATGAATATTACATTTTATTTGAGAAGGGGATGACATACGCGGTAATATTTGAGAGAAAGCGTGCTTTTTCTGGCTTTCTTCGGCGAATGTCAACTTTAAGGATGCACAGAAATTAGACCGTAATAACAAGAAAGTTTTCCTTTGCACAGTTTAATGATCCAACTTTGTTCTATGTACAGACGAAGTTTCGTTATTTTCTGATTAGTCGTTTTGTCCTAATAATGGTAGGCGTAAACTGCTGCAGTTCGGCTAATTATGATACGTTTTAACAAGGTGAAAAGTGTAAATGCAAGCTCTGCCTATGTCTTTCACAGCTGTTTTATTTTTATGCTCATAAATCTACACAAATTGCTAATATCACATGATTAATTTATTTTCTTTTTCGATCCTATGCGCTGCTTGCCCGTATGTGCTGTGTTGCCGTTCTTCGCAGTTGAATAAGCGCTTCTGGCGCATTGCAACAGTGGCGGTCTGTAAATAGAACAAGGTTGGATCTTTGAACAGTGCAAAGGAAAACTTCCTCGTAATTACGGTCTGATTTCTGTGCATCCTTAAGTTTGACATTCGCCGAAATAAGCCGAACAGCATGCCTTCACTCAAATATTACCGCGTATGTCGTCCCCTTTCCAAATAAAAGGTTACATTCATATACCAAATAAAAGTAGACATTTCAACGATTCCAGCGCGTTGTAAAACATAGATGTTCGTCGTGCGATGTGACCAGAATACGAGCTCAGAGTCAGAGGTCAATCATTATGAAATGGAAAATAGGTCTTAGTATCTCCGTCGACAAAAACAGAAACCTTATTGGCTCATTTAGTCAATAGGTTTGTTTCCCTAGCAGGGAAGTCATTTACACTGTGTCGGATGGGCAGCTGGAAACTCGGATGGTGTGAAGGTTGCTCGCGGCTGAGCTGAACTATGTCAGACTGGGTCCGCAGGTTGTTTGGTGGTGGCTATGCGGTCGTTTGCAGCCTGGCAAAGCGTTGTATGGAGCCAGAGCTAACACCCAATCCCTTGCATGCTGATCGATCGGCAACATTAGAGTCTAACAGACGATATGTTCATTTTTCTTCAGTGTTTGTAAAAATCTTTCTTATTGTTTCTTTCTGTGAGTGATATGTGTTCCATGTGATTGGTTCTTAGAACAAAGCCTTCAGCTTCCACTAATGTGTGTTCCATGCCCATCAGGCAAGTAACTATGCATGTGTCCTTCTGATTTCCAGTAACATTTCGCGATCTTTTCTCTCCACCTATTTTAATTTTGCTGTTTCTTCTCCGAACTTGTAGTATGCACTCAGTCTTTGTCAGTAATTCTCTCCGAGCCTTGTACAACCTCCTTCAATAGCTTGCTTATGAAATTCTATGTATTTGTAAGGGTTGCATGCCGTAGTTTTTATTCTCACTTTTCCGTCTTTGTAATTACTTCATTATTCTGGTTTTGAGACTGGACTTCATCTGTCTCTGTAATTGCGTGTAGTTGCATTTCATTCGTTTCCTTTTGTAATTCTATGTTGACGAGGAAAATACATCTTTCTCACCTTTGACTTTTGCAGACGAATCGTCTGTACTTCGGAGAACAGCAAACGCCATCGAGAGCCTTCATTCTCGTTTTATTCATGCCCTCAATGAACTCACCTTAACATGTATAATTTTGTGAGCACTTTGAGAAGAGTGCAAACAGACACATTCGACTGAATAGTGTTGGGTGAAGTCTATTAATATATATATATATATATATATATATATATATATATATATATATATATATATATATATATATATATATATATACCAGAGAACCATAGAGATACAAATTTTCATGGATAAAAAATTGTACAATTTAGAAATGGCGAAACGGACAATTTGCAATCTTAATGCATATTTCTCAGAAAATATAATTGTTTCTCTAAGTTCAACATATTAGCTGCTTAAACGTGTGTTATCAAGGGTTTTGTTTTGATTTACTGAATTTTTTTTTCTATACAGCAATTTTTGGAATATGTATAAAATTTTGTATTAGGAAAGGTATTCGCCCTAGCCTTTCATTATTATAATGAAAATGCAAGAATAATTATTAAAGTTCATAGTCCCCTTTGATGGCTGTAACATATTTGTCCAATTTTTGGTATAAGCATGTAAATTGTGCTTCAGATAATTACTTTTTACGAAAATATACTGATTAATGCTTTATGAAATAATAAAATAGTGAATGACAGTCCTCCTTTCTGCTGTTCAGTGCTTCCTTTCATGCAAATGTTCAATGTTCAAGATTAGTGAAACTGGTACAACACTAGAGAAAAATAATTAGCACACTCTCATTCAGTTTTCCAATACGTTCACGATTTATTTCTGAAGCAGTGCTTATGGAGTACACGAAGTGATTACATTTACAGAACAACAGCTCAGGTGGTTCTGAGGTAACAGTATCGATCCATGCCGAAACACCCATACTAATACGTGATGTAGCTTTCACAGGCGATAATGAATGTGCTGATTTCGTCATCCGTTCCATCATATAGATGGACGGTTCTGTCTTTGCATACATTATTCCAAGAGTTGTGAACTGATGAGTTACCTGTGTCAGTTGCAGCTCCTTTACAACGCACACGTGTTTGTCTGCAGGCAGTTCCGCACTGGCCACGGAAGTTGCTGCACGTCTTGCAGAGCACGCTGAGATCCATGCACTGCGTGGGGCCGAAAATTAGCGAGCTGGAACAGCTCATAACATTCCGTTGTCAAGAATGACAGAAGAACAGGTCTTCACGCACCGAGCGCCAGCGTTGCCTGCCAAAACACGACAGACGAACGAGGGTTGCAGCTTTGTGACGTACCCATGTGCTGTTCGCCGACTTTAATATCAGAAATTCTTTTGTCATGCACTGTTGTTACGTTTCTTACACTGGGAGGCCTGCCAAAGCGCTGTATATTTGACAACAAAGGCTCCCACACACGCTGTATGGAATGGGCTCGGTGTTTTATGTGGGATTTATCCTGAAAATGCGTCTATAGTGGTCACCACTACATTAGGTACATGTTCAAAGGAACAAACCGACTCGATTTACAGTGTAAAATTTAACAAATGAAAATAGCTGTCAACGGAAAACGCATCTAGATTGGATACGTCCAGTTTTAGAGTCCAGGGTAACATCCAGTAAAATGTAAATTACTCTTTTCATGATTCTGAAATGTGTCTTTCCCATCCAAAACAGGAGAGCATCACAAGGAGCAGCTGAGGGAAAATCAGTTACGAGGATACAAGCTTTAATTAAAAACCGGTTTATTTTATATTGAATAATTGCAAATTGAACTTAAAATTTGTTTAAAGGAATAAGCTTTAAAGAAATATGCTTTACCAAAGAAACAATTTAGTAATTATTTTGTGTCTACTCTTACATAAAGTAGCTGGTGTCCTAATTTCTTTCAGTACCGAACATTAACTGTATTCTATGTTATACATGTGTAGTGAGGGGGGCAGAGGGTGGAAAGTCTCCACACAAATGAAATAAAATCCCCATAATTTACAGAAAGATGCAATCACTCAGCAGCATGCTCAACGCAAAACTTGCATACATAAATTACTAAAGTTGATATTTCTGGTCGAATATT